>FR990046.1:25490520-26828541 GCA_905404095.1 Glaucopsyche alexis
TATTGCGCAAGAGTTCTAAAATGGCTACACTAAGTGAATCGCGTCTACTGTGAAACATCAATTTTTGAAGAGGTTGTTCTTCTAACTTCTAACACCTCAATTGTTTAGTTTTCAATAGAAATACACATATATCGATACCTACATATTTTAATAAATTTGTAACTGGTTGCTGTCTGTATATGAAATATATTAAGAAAAACATTACAGGGGGCTCTATAAACGATATAGAACTCAAAACAAGGTTGTTTAGAACTTTTGTCTGTTTGTCTGTTAGTCTGTTTATCTGTTGGTCTGTTTGTCTGTACGTTTGTACGCGCTAATCTCAGAATTTACTAAACGGATTTTAATGAAATTTAGTATGGTAGTAGTTTAAACTCCGGATTAACACATAGGCTACTTTCTATTGTGAAAAAAAATGTACGGTTCCTACGATATTTGTTTTTGCGCGTACGAAGTCAACGGCTTAACCGATTTAAATTCGGTTTTCACTAATACGTTTTGGTTTGCACTACTAAACATTTAGTGTTTGTTTCATGGCAATCGGTTTATAAATGTAAAAGTTACGGCAGTCTAAATAATATAACATATTAAATGCTATATAATAACTGATCGGCTAGCCACACACGTGCAATATTATTGACTAAAAAATTTTTTTAATACTAGTCAACACATACAAAAAAAATGGCATTATGGCCCCGCACACAAGGAATATTACTGTCAATATGAGCTTTGTTGTAAATAATATGGTGTGTGTGCGGCTAGGCCATTTACGGCTAGGCCATAGGCCATTACTTGAACTGGCTTAAACTTTACGTAGGTAAGCTAAATTACCTCATAATTGATGTAAGCTAAATTACCAGGAGAAGTTGTAGTGAGAAGTGAGAAGTTCTGCTATGGTCGTAGCGCTAACTCATGTTAAGCAACGCCGGTCATAGACTCAACTTGGATGGGCGACCACAATCCCAAATATTTATAAGATCAAAGTCTATACGCCTACTAAGTACTAACGTTTTCGTATTCAATATATTTTCGAAATCATGAAAACACAACGACGAATATATCCTTGCTTAATAAAAACGCGAAAGTTTTATGTGTGGATGTATGAATGTTCGTTACTCTTAGGGAGCGTTCAAATATTACGTATCGCAATTTTTGAAGATTTTAGATCCCCCTCCCCCCTGCGTAGCGCACCGTAACATTTTGCATTTCACTGACCCTCCTATGGATCGTTACGTAACACCCGCGTAACAAAATTAATAATAATTTTGTTACGAAAAGTACCGGAGAAACGCAAAAATACCTTTGTTATTGTGTTAATCACGTTTGTGGTAATCCTACTTATAATTAATATAATATTATATTATAATGAAAAAGTAAAAGTTTGTGAGGATGGATGAATAAATGTACCTATGTAGTATGTAGTGATGTTTATTACTCTTTCATAACTTCTATACGTGTATTTTCTTTCTTCATCTTTCATACTTCATAAACGTGGAATACCCGATACCATTATTAAGCGGGTGGAGCCGGGGAAAAAATATCGTACTTAATAAGAATTAAGAAGTAGAAAATTAAAAGTTACTGTACGAGCAACTTATTCAAAAGTTGATATTTCATAGTACGATTCACATCATGTGACCATTTTAGACCTGCTGGAAACACTATTTCAGTAAATGCTACGTTTTGAGAGAATATTAAAATGTTTAATTATGATCCTATACTCGTATATTATAATAGGGTGAGAGCATCAATTATCAGCACTTTAAGAGATGATCCAAATTTAACCTCGATTATTACAGAGGAAAATACTTTATAGTTTAAAGTATGGTGTCGCCGGAGTAGATTCCAGAAATATTAAATTTTTGTTTTTATTAAGTAGAAACAAAAATTAATTAGTGAGAAGCTTATAATTCTACTATTTGTTTGGGTCGCGATAGTTTGGTACCATGCTAGCAATTGGGTGTGTCACCCTATATAAAAAGCTTAAAGAATCACTTCATCTTTAGACGCAGGTATAGGTTACTGTTTCGCTACGCTTTTCTTAGATAAGTACAATTTTATTTAAAATCTGTACATTCACCTAGTTAATCTTAGTACAGTAAATCTAAACGATAGCCCTTTACTTACGCATTATCAATAACATGAGCAAAATCTTCTTTCACATTATAAACTCCAAACAGTTGAGGGTTCAACGTTCTCAGGGTGCACATTCTGTCGATCATGATCTTGGCTTTCTCTACTGAGCCTCCATTTGTCAGGAGCCTCCATTCCAAATAACGATCACCTGAAAACATCTCATTAATTGAGTAATAAGTGTGTAAAATGACATGGGGCATTTTACTATAGAACAATTAGCCACGTCGGGTCCAAAGATAAAATTTGGTTAAATATAAGCATGACATTACGATAGCATAGGTCATGCGACCTATGCTATCGTAATGTCATCTGCTGGACGTGGGATAAAAACTGAAATATTATTGTAACTCATTTTAGATTCTCAAACTCAAATGTTTTATTTCCATATAGGTTATAATATAACACTTATAGAATTATCCTATAAGATGCCTACCACCGGTTCGGAAACTAGACCGTCGAGAAGAAACGTCGGCGTAATAAGCTCGCACGGGGCCACCTCTTAGAAAAAAAGATGGAAAAATTGTTCTTTAAAAAAATACAATGTAGTAACTTAATCTATATAACAAAAGTCAAGATACTTAATTACATAGAAAAAGGCTTGCAGGGGTCCATCTTATTCTCAAGGCGTTCAATCGTTAGTGAAATCAATGACCTTATATTGCTTTAGCACACAAAATATGTTATTTAACAACTTTCTGACATACAATACATTGTCCAAAATGTATTGAGAAGCAACGGTCAGAATACCTATTTCTTAAAATTTTTTCTCTCAGAGATTAAAAACATGACATCCTATAAATAGAACGTAGTTATACGCTTCTGTAGCATAAATATTGTATAAATGTCCGCAGCGTAGGACTCTATAAGGCGCAGGTTCGGCCTCACATGGAATACTGTTCTCATCTCTGGGCAGGGGCACCAAAGTACCAGCTTCTCCCTCTGGATCGTATCCAACGTAGGGCCACTCGAATTGTCGACTGCCATAGTGTTTCAAACAGGCTTGACACCTTAGAGCTACGTAGAGATGTAGCATCGCTCTGCATCCTCTACCGGTTATATTACGGGGAGTGCTCCGAGGAATTGTTCGGACTTATACCTGCTGCAACTTTTCGCCACCGCTCCATGCGACAAAATAATTATCATCCTCATCACCTTGATGAGTGGCAGTCCTCCACCGTGCGCTTTACCCGAAACTTTCTGCCGCGCACTGTAAAACTCTGGAATGAACTGTCGCCAGCAGTATTTCCGGACCATTATGACCTGCAAACCTTCAAGAAGGGAGCGTATTCCCTCCTAAAAGGCCGGCAACGCACTTGCAACTTCTCTGATATTGCGGGTGTCCATGGGCGACGGTAGTCGCTTTCCATCAGGTGATCCGTTTGCTCGTTTGCCCCCTAGTTTCATAAAAAAAAAAAAAAAAAAAAGCGTTTCCCCATAGAAGGATGCCATTTGTGATATGACATTATACTATGAAAATAACTAAAATAAACTAGTCGCGCTGTGTCCTCATCGGAAATTTCTCTAATTTTTTTTCTGCATATGCTGCAGAACAGAGCCTAACTGCCAGATTTGCAATATGGGGATCCCACTGTAATTTACAGTCTAGTGTTATTCCTAGAAATACGTCCAGTAAGATAATTTTCTCATCATTTAAAAGTACATTGGTTTGTGCCTGCCTAATATTTGGCAGGCTAAACTTTAAACATTTTGTTTTTTTTAATTTAAAAGTAATTAATGTAAATATTAAACCAATGTATCATTTTTGAGAGAGCACTATTTACCTCGTCATAATTTGACTGTTGTCGCGAAGTCTTTGGTTGTCGCTTTACATTAAAAAATTAGTGAAGTGTCATCGGCAAATAGTACTATCTCATGCGTATCTTTAACTAGATAAGGAAGGTAGTTTATGGAGATGAGAAAAAGATACGGGCCTAAAATGGACCCTTGTGGCACACCTAGTTCTATTTTAGTCCCAGTAGACCTTGTAGAATTAACTTCTACTCTCTGCGTTCTATTTTTAAGATAAGAACTTAAAAGTTTAAGTGCCGTGTCCCTTATACCATAATGGTATATTTTTTGACCAACGTAGCATGCTCGACACAGTCGAATGCCTTGGATAGATCATAAAAGACACCAAGTGCATCATGTGATCCCTCCCAGGCCCCAAATATGCTGCATAGAAAACTGATACCTGCATCTGTTGTGGACCGACCTTTTAGTAAAAAAGAATTGATTTCTATGTAATAGATTATTTAAGTTAAAGTGAACTAGTAATTGATTTATGGCTATTTTCTCGAAAATTTTACTAAAAGTCGGAAGTATAGATATTGGTCTATAATTTTTCGGGTCAGACTTATTCCCAGCCTTGAAAAGAGGCATCTCCTTGCTATGTTTCATTAGGTCACGGAAGTACGGAACACACCGTTCTTTATACAATTGTTGAAAAGTAAGGCTAGATAGGGGGCAATGATGTAAATTATTGATTTTATAACATTTATAGACATATCCCAGAGATTGGTAGTACTTTCAATATTGAATAATTTGAAGTGTTAATAATATCTTTGGAATCAATTTCTTTAAAATAAAAATTGACATCACATTTCTTGGCATTTTCCCTGAGTATTTTTTCAGCAAAGCTGCAGGTGAAGAATTACATTTTTTTTTAGTTGAGACCGGAATGTCAGCAAAATTTTTTTCGAAGATTGTCGGAACCTCTAGGTCAGATTTCACCGTTTTATTATTAATACAAAGTTCAAATTTAGGTTACGACTGCCTCTGCCTCTTCCAGTCTCATGTGCAATTATCTTCCAATCCAAGTGGTTTTCACTTTATTTTTAGCGTTCATTATTTTTCCTTTTATGTGAAGTTCCTTCGCTGCTCTTTTCGTCACGGTGGTCATCAAAGTTAACCACCTATATTTTGGCGCGTATTTAAGAATGGCGTCATATTACGGAAGTCCTGTGTACTACGATCGTTCAAGGGAACCTAAACGGCACAGAGACAATTAATTGTTACTAGCGCCACGGTCATCTACTGTACTAAACTGTCATTCAAAATCGTCGTATTTCAGGTTTTCATACTGCGTGCGAGTTTTTTTTTTTTTTTTTGCTGGTAAGTATTAAATATTATCATTTAAATTCAAATTTTTGTTTTATTGTGTGCAGTATATTTATGTAAATACATGTTGGGCAAAAATAAATGTCCGGCTGCCGTACTTTTTGTAAAAAGTGAGCTTATTCAATGTGGTTAGCGGCGGTATATAACCACTGTGAGACAACTAACATTTTTTTGCGAAGTTTTGATCAAAAATAATAAATTGATTATTTTTACAGGAAATGTCTAAAAAGAAGTTATCAGACCGGGAAATTGAAAACGAGCTGATGTTTGAAGAGATACCTTCAGATACTGATAGCTGTGCTGGTGGTGCTGGCTCAGACACAGAAGATCTATTCGAAATTGAAGAAGGGCTAAATGATTCGCAAGAAATTACACTAGGTGAGAGTTTTTTGCCATCTGATGAGGAGTTTGATTCTGACGATGAGATTCCCCTAGCTCAGCTGGTACAGAATAGACAGCCCGCTGCCGTAGCTGTTACGCCGTCAGTCCCTGCCATAAAACCTCCAAAATGGAAACGAGCTTACACAAATTTAGCTCCTGACGACTATACACCAACAGTCCATTTGCCTGAAGAAATATCTCGATTAGCAGCACGCCAGCAGTTGAGCCCTCTTAGAATTTTTCAATTGTTTTGGACAGACGACGTCATACAGCACATTACATTTCACACGAATTTATATGCTGAACAAAAAGAAAAAAACCTATAAACCAGTTACTACGGATGAAATGTCGGTGTTCATTGCTCTGAACTTAGTGATGGGTATAAAAAAAAGTCCAAGTTACAGAGACTACTGGTCATCTTCACCTGATTTACGTGATGAGTACATATCATCTTTTATGTCAATCAATCGATTCTCTTGGATCCTCGGTAACTTACACCTGAATGACAATAATCTACAGCCTGACTGAAAATTGACAGGCAATTGAAACGCGGGCAGTACGATTATAGAGTTAGCGACAATCAGATGGTTTCCTATATGAAGTGAAAAGACAAACGTTCTGTTTTCATCTTGTCTAACTTTCATGACCCACGAAATAAGGTTAATGTGACAAGAACTGAGAAAACTGGAGAGAAGGTTGAAGTTCCATGTCCTTTAGCCGTGAAGGACTACAACGAGAACATGAATTTCGTGGATAAATTTGACCAGCTGAAAGGGAGCTACGCAATCGATCGCAAGTCAAAGAAGTGGTGGCATCGTCTATATTCTTTCATTTTCTAGATTGCACAGTGGTAAACGCTTTTATCATCTATAAAGATCTCCAAAAAGACCCCAACTCTTGTTTAGATGAATTGTGCCTGAAAGATTTTCGGCGACATGTTTACCAAGATATGTTGGCTCCTGCATATGTCAGTAACAAGAGAGGACTGTCGCCCAGCTCCAGCAAACCTAACTCACCTACCTGCTCTTTTATCAAGAAGCACAAGCCTGAAGTCCCACGTGCAATAAGGGTTTCTCTAGCAAACCATCAGCCTGTAAGGGGCACTTCAAGACGCTGCAGTGTATGTAGCACAAAAGACATGCCTGTACGTACTGTATGGAGCTGCAGGATATGCAAGGTACCTCTCTGCTACCGAGAAGGAAAAACTTGTTTTAATGATCATGATGAATATTTGTAATACTAATGTTCCTAATTTGATTCTGATCTCATTTCTGTGATTTTAAATAAATACATTATTTTTCGTAAAATTGTGTACGTTTATTTCACAGTGGCCACCCCATATTTGACCCCCCTGGCAAGGAATAAAAAAATAATTACAGATATGACTTATTTTAGGTCTAGAGACTACATTTTTCTGAAAATTGTTTTACTTTTATCGGTAACAAAAATCTGTGCCGCAAAGAGTTAAAAGACTTTTAAAATTTTTTTCTTGAATATTGCTTGACATATAGTTTAAACGATTTACTCCTATATATAAATGTCTTTTCGTTATACAAATCAGGTTATAAAATTTTCCTCATGTTTATTTTCACAATCAATATTAAATGAAGCAAACTGTCCACTGTGATCAGAGCTAAGCACATTAATTTTTTATTTTCTATAAGCAGTAATATAGGTAAAAATATTATCAATACAAGTAGCTGTTGTATCACTTATTCTTGTCGGTTCATAAAATAAATTAATGAGGTTATACGATTTTAACAGTGATGTGAATCTAACAGTGGTGGAGTTTGAGTCTAATAAATTAATGTTGAAATCACCACATACAATAATCTTTTTGTTAGATGTACTTTTTGTCAATACTTCTTCCATGATTTGTTTAAAGGAATCGTATAAACCTGATGGAGGCCTGTAAATGCTTACAACAATAAGATGGCTCAACTCAATACAGGCCACCTCAATTATTCGTTCATTGGAGAGTCTTAAAATATCTTTACGTTCTTTAATATTTTTTTTATTAGTTAATATTAAAGAACCACTTCTAATGGCATTCTCTCGACTGAATGAACTAGCTACCTGGTGACCACAAAAGTTAAATATTAATTTATGTTTTCTAAACCAATGTTCTGATATACACAACATATCAATGTTATAATATTCATTAACAAACAACTCAATTTCTAATTATTACAACTCTTCAAATTCAATCTTACAAATTTTGGTGCACCAGATTTACATTAAAATTACATTTTTGGTTGCTAAGATAGGTATCCATTTAAATAATTTATATTATTGATTATCACATTGCTAGAGTGGGCCTTTGTTGTCTTAGAAACTAATTTAAATTATTTGGAACATATTCCAAGCTGCTGGCCGATTCTGTATCGTACATTTTGTGAGTTAATCACTGAGTTAGTAACGAAACGAAGGAGTGAGTAACGCAAAGTCTCACTTTTGTAATTCACTATAATACAAAAGTGAGACTTTCCGTTACTCACTCCTCCGTTTCGTTACTAACTCAGTGATTAACTCACAAAATTTACGATACAGAATCGGCCCGCTGGTGACTGTATAGTTGTCAGAATACAGACTCTGCTCAATGTAAGCAGTGGTCGGTTAAGCCAATTTTTTTGCTTGTCTTAAAACTAAAAAAATAACTAGCCATCTAGCTATGCGTCTAATAAAAATATGTGATAAGAAATACTTGTCACAATATGTTAGATTATTAAATCAAAATGTTATAATATTATTAATGTCAACCACATCTATATGTGGTTGAGTATTACTTAAAACTATACAATTTTGATTAGTAACACTACACAGTAGGCTGTTTAACTTAAATCTAATATAATTTTCGTTACTCTCATGTGGCAGTTTTTTATGTAAGGAAAGGTAAACAATATAAGTTTAGTAACATTTTCTTTGTTGCTCAAAATATCAATATAATCTGTCATCTGTTTTATGTTTATCTTTCCACTTCTCCCGGCTAATATAATTAAAGTTGTGTAAGGGCAACAAGTAGCATTAACTGCCCGGCTATTTGTTAATAAGGTGCCCCGGGCAAACATGTGCTAGTTACTTGTTGTCCCGTACACAAATTATTTAGGTATACACATATTCCATAGCCTATTTCATCACAGTAGATACAAATTAAGCCAGACTCTGAGATATGTGTAGGTATCTTATTATATTTTTTATAGAATAAGCGCTCAACTCTGAACAGATTACTGAACTATCACTATCATGCCGTGAATGACCTATATTTTTGAGACAGTTACAGTTTACACGTTCCTCATTATACTCGTAGTGGCCAATTTCTATTATGTCATCCATGGCAGATATATTATGTGTAGTAATTTCTTTTTTTTGCTAATTCATATTATATTTTTATCTGTCTCGTATTAGGGAGCTGTGTAATTCTGAAATTTCAGATTGAAGGCTACATACATCCGCCTCATAGTCAAACCTAGTATTTTTTAACACCTCGCAGCAGCTTAATAATAGCTTTTTTATTAAGGCCCTCCCCCGAGCAAAAGACATTGAGGCGGTCAGCCGCATAACTCAGTTCAAAATTTTTCACATAACTTAGTTCAAAATTTACCAAAAAAAAATGTAAACGGCGAATATCTAGCTTATGAAATAGCCTATCTATTGGTGTGTGTCCCAAATAAAATTAACTTGTAAATACTTTGGAGACGCTGAAACTATAATTGAATGTAACATTCAATTATAGTTTCAGCGTCTCCATAATATTTACAAGTTAATTTTATTTAGATAGGCAATCTTTTGGCAAATTCGCCGTTTACATTTTTTTTGGTCAATTTTGAACTAAGTTATGTGAAAAATTTTGAACTGAGTTATGCGGCTGACCGCCTCAAGGTCTTTTGCTCGGGGGAGGGCCTTAATATAATATACTTTGTTATTTTTTATTAATATAATATATTAAATTCAAATAATACACTATGTTATAATAATATAATAAAGAGGAAAAGTTTGTATGTTTGTTTGTAAGGCTCCGAAACTACTAAATCGCTTATTTTATTTCATGTTATACACCTACACAGTCTTGAATATTGATGCACGAAAAGCACAAAAAGGTTATATTGTATATGAATATATTGTACTCTATTATGTTAATGATAACATAATACAGCCACGGGGCAACAAAACAATTTCTTTAATAATTGTTTTATAGTTGACTTAAATCATTTACTGTCTTCTGATTACGAAAATATTCCGCTCTTTTAAATTGTTGCTATTAAAAAAGTGATTGTTAAACCACTGGCCCCTGCAATACTATTTACGCTAGTGCAGGGGTCAGGGACTTCAGATATGTAAAACTTCTTTGTGTCAATAAAGAATTTATTATTATTATTATTTCAAATATTCAGGTCTATAATACCTTTAAGCTGTATCAAAGTCAGTACAGGTTTGTACGGAACCCTTGGTGCGCGCGAGTCCGACTCGCACTTGGTCGATTTTTTTTAAATCCCCGTAGCAGTTTTATAGAATCCATTATAAGATAACCTAACCAAGAGCATGTCAGGACATGTCTAAGGAGGGTTCCGTAACTATAAACGCGTAATATGCTTTTTTTTAATTACTCCAAAAGTTACTGTCCGATTTGGTTCACAATAATTTTCCTAAAGAGTTTTTAGCATGATCTATCAGCATGGAAATTTGCAAGTTTCTATCTTCTATAGTTTAAAAATGCTAGGGGGGGGGAGCAACTTACAAACTACTTTGGATGCCGATTACTCGAAAATGGTCAACTTTATAAAAAAGTAACGTATGAAACCTTGTCTTTATTTTAAAAGACCTATTCTACGATACTCCGCACGATGGGGTAGAGTGAAAAAATATTTTTCATCCCCACTTCACATGTATGGAGAGCCACCCCTAAAATATAAAATTATTATTTTTTTATGATCCCGAAACCGTGACCTAATCACAATCTATAACTGCACCAAATTTCATCAATTTATATTCTTAATTACAGGAGCTAGAGACGCGGACAGACAGACAGACGGACAGAGCGAAACTATAAGGGTTCCTTAAGTATTACGGAACCCTAAAAAAATGGAATTTGTTGAGAACTTTAGAAAATAGAGAAGATAAGTGTTTTGGCATCTTATAAGACACTTTCATTTAAATAATCTATACTAATATTATAAAGCTGAAGAGTTTGTTTGTTTGTTTGTTTGAACGCGCTCATCTCAGGAACTACTGGTTCGAATTGAAAAATTATTTTTGTGTTGGATAGTTCATTTATCAAGAATGTTTCAAAATCGGGTTTTTTTTTTCCTTTTGAGACTTTTCGCTGCGTACGCTGCGGAAACTGTTAAAGTTTCGCTAAAATTACGTATGACAGAATTGTTTCCCTTTAACAGTTCTAAAAAAAAGTCCGTGACTGTATTTGTCTATCTTTTAAGGTTGGCTCACAATAACCTTTTTATGCTAACAAAATTTGTTCTAAAAGCAAGCATTATTTGTGAGGGTGTTTTCATAAAGATGATTAATCCTTAACCAAGTAAATACGTTATTCATAACAAGCATTTAATTTAGAAGAAATTTACCGTATACATCATTTGATTTCAATCAGTATTTTAGAAGATATCGTAGTAATAAAATAATCACGCGCACATTATTTAATGGACAGTCGTGGGGGGGAAGCGCTTCTCCTTTTACGTAAATGAAGTCGCGGGTAAATTTTAGCGATACCCCAAAGTAACTGTTCCACGCGGACGAAGTCGCGGGCAAAAGCTAGTAATATTATAAGGAAATAATATAAAGTCAAGTAAAAGCTATAGTACCCAAGAGTTCTATTAAGAGCTAAAAGTAACTACTTAGCTACTTTTTTTCCCGTTGTCCACCAGTGGTGGGGGACATCGGGAATATCGGCCGTTTTACCGAAGGTCAGAGAAAAACAGAAAATTTCCTGACAAGGGATACTTAGGCTAATACTATTAAAATAACAACTTATCACTCATATTATATTCGCATACTTACTAAAATCTTTTACTAAAAAGTGGTCCTGTTTCTTTATCCAATCTCGCAGAATATCGATCGCCTCTCTTCTCCTGTCAGGATCATTTAGATCCGCTTTTCTCCTCAGCATCTCCAAGGTGTTTGGATTCAGTTCCACCAGATTGTCCATCTTCATGTCCATCGCTTGTAAAGTAATTGACTAGACTAAAATATGTTTGTTACATTTGTTATATATTTAAAAGTAAATAATTTAAACCTCTTTTTTGTAAATAAAAACAGTACCTATAAATTTCCGTTCGCACGTCTTTAAATTGTTTTGTTTATTTTTTAGCCCCGATTAGGGATGGGTAAGCTGAGTTCAGGTTCAAAATAATAATAAAATGCAGCCAAACCTCATAAGAGTAGTGTGGTGGATGTAGAATAGAGAACCCTAAAACTGAGATTCCTAAAGTGGGTTACGCGAAACCTTTTTGTTCCGGGTTCAGCCAAAATTTATTGTTAGCTGTAAATAATATCTCGGTTGTAAAATAAATTATTTTCATTATATTATAATTCTCGAAATTTAGTTTCCAAACAATACTTACCTACCTCCCAGTTTAATCAAATCACTTTTCTCTATCAACAAAATCAACACCGATATGACCCAGCTTAGTCTAGATACAAATATGTAGAAATAAATAAAATTGAAGTGTCTGTTTGCAATTTCAACTTAAGTCTTAACAGCTTTGCACTAAATGCATAATAAGTAAGTATAGGTACGGTACCTAGACCAAAAAATTATTTTTTTTCTAATTGTCTGTCTGTTTGTTTTGGCTAATCTCTGAAACGGACCCATTTGGGAGAGCCACGCTTCGGCATGAATGGGCCGGTTCGACCGGGTAAATACCACGGCCTCACAGAAAACCTGCGTGAAATAACGCTTGCGTTGTGTTTCGCCGAGTGAGTGAGGTTACCAGAGGCCCAATGGGGGATTAGGGATTTTAAGGACCAGAGGGGCAATTCTGCTAAATAAAACCTGCATTAATAAAATTACAGTCAAGTCCCGATACGCTTACACTCCCACTGTTTTTATGAACGTTAAACCAACGTGAAAACTGAAACGCGCTCAGATTGGTCGAAACGTCATAAAATGCGTTCACGGTAACATGCTACTACATTTACAAAACTAATGAAGTAAAATGAAAGTCTACTTAAATACGAAAATTGAGGTTCAGGAACGCAAGTCGCAACACCAGAGGGGTTAGTAACAAGTGTTGCGAGTGTCCATGAGCGGCGGTAATCGTTTACCATCAGGCAATCCGTCTGCTCGTTTCCTGGTTCATTACATTAAAAAAAATTCACTGGACTTTCGCTGGCAGATAGCTGTTGTTATAAGGAGTAGCTTGGTTGCGTTTATCTTAGGCTTCCGTAAAAAAAATAGAGTTCCGTTTCTATTTATAGTTCCACGCAAACGAAGTCGCGGCCACCAACCCTATAATATTGTGGGAAATATGGTGGCATGCCCCGAAGGGAGATCTCCGACCGAGCGAGGTGCTATGCTCGGTCAGGCCGAAGCCCACTGTAGTGGCTTTCAGATGTTCTATATATACCGTCGATCTTAGAAAACTTCGATAGTGCGATTCAGGACTGTGCGCCTGATTGATCCACAACAATATAATAAAAGAATCCTCAAGAGTGGAATACCTACTCGAACTTAGATTTAAATACTTTTAATTTACAAAACGACCAGTAAAAAATCCTCATCAGTCTTTTTATCAGCAAAATTGTTAACCGTTTAAAACTTGGTGCAAATAACCGATTCCATTATTGAATATTTAAATAAGTACCTATAGTAGATATGAGCGCCGCGCCGGCGCGCCGCCGCCGCCGCCGATTTTGCCACGCCGCCGCCGCCGCGAAAATACATCGGCGCGCCGAGTGAGCGAGAGGGATAGTCATAATGTGTAATTTCAGTCAGTGACTATGAGCATTCATATTAACCTAGTCATATATACCCATATAAGCCTTACTTTTTTCATGCTTTAAACGAGGAGAACATCCACATAAGTCACACCTATCTCATCGAAAGAGTTCTTAACATAAAAGACAACATGCTTACTAGAAAGGCAGATCTACTGAATTGATGTAGCTAGTAGATCGCATTGATAAAGCCATTGAGGATAAGAAGTGTGCGCTAAGCGCCTTCCTAGATATTGAAGGCGCGTTCGGCAAAAACTCAAAATGATCTATTACCCTGATAGCCTGGCTTCAAGAATTACTATAATAGAGTGGATCAAAGCTACCAGAAACAACAAAGTAGCATCATCAACTATTATGGAGTTGACGCTCAGGAGCAGGTTGACCCAAGGATGCCCACAGGGAGGGGTGCGGTACTGTCGCCGCTCGAGTGGTCCCTGATAGTGAATGGGCTGCTAAAAGAACTGAACAATAGAAGGTTATATGCTCAATAATACCGATACCGATTTCGGTGACGGTGTCCGGTTTTTTTTTTAAACCAGGCCAACAGTTATTATTATAGTGCCCTAGTATGTCCGCAGTACACAAGAGCACTCTCTCTTCCTTTACGAGAGTAATCTAGTGGGACGGATAACCGACACGACTGGCGAGAGATCAGGCGCTGGTCCGACTTTTTGCATGCCCATCCGACGCATGGAACACCTTTCTAGTCAGACAATCAGGTGATCAGACTGCAATACCCTAACCAAACTTGAAAACAACATTTTTTTGTTGTTCCAATGCGGGAATCGAACCCACGACCTCCGAGTCGTGAGCCAAGCTCTAATCCGATCTAGCGATACTAGTGGTGGGCTAATGCGCATAAGTAGTCGCTGGACTAATGCAATCAGGTGCAAAATTGGTGCAAAAGGGTCAAGCTAGTTGTCAATGCTATTAAGACAGTCTTGATACCTAACCCCAATAAGAGGAAGTAGAAGAGACTAAAACCCCCGACACTCTTCGGGAAAACTACCACGTTTGCAAGCGAGGTGAAATATTAGGTTATTAGGTACATATAAAATTGGCGTTTTGTAAAGTAGGAACATCAAGTCGATTTTTTAAACGTAATATATTTATTTAATCAAAGTATTTACTCTCATAGGTAGTTCTCTCTCTCATTAGGAATCAATAAAATCTTAATTTTTTTTCCCTTGCATAAAGTTATCCAAATTTCGAAAAAAATGGTAATCTGTTGGAGTACGGTGGATGTCTTAGACATCCCAATAGGCAATCGGACTATTTTTTTTTATTGCATAAATGAATAGTACTCTTAAATATGAGTAACTTCTCAGAAGAAACCGTATATCAAAAGTCAATATTTTCAAAGGTACAGCGATTTTTATAAAAAATTTCGCGAGCCTCCTAAAAACGCTCCATAGTAAAGTCGACCTACAAATGAAGTCACTTGTAGGTTATAGTATATGAAGTAGTATATGAAGTATATGGCCGCAGGAATATATTTGTAAATATCTCCGATATTTGTGCGTTTAAGTTCATACTTACCGTAATGAATGTTTTTGTATATGATGTGAGTAAACTAATGATGTAGGTTTTGTTTACCAATTTCACAAAAAAAAATTTTTTTTTTGGTATAAAGATTCGCGAAATTTTGTATACAAATCGCTTTACCTTTGAAAATATTGACTTTTGATATACGGTTTCTTCTGAGAAGTTACTCATATTTAAGAGTACTATTCATTTATGCAATAAAAAAATCAGTCCGCTTGCCTATTGAAGCTCCTCTAATTTGGTAGCCGTCTGTTGTGCAGTGTGTGATCTAGCGTTGTCCTCAAGAAGCAGTGTCCTAGAGCGAATGACCAACCTCGGTTGTTTAGCAGCTAGCTTTTCTATCATGATTTGCAGTTGCTGGCAATAGACATATGCCGTAATTGTCTGGCCAGATTTAAGAAAGTTGTAGTGAACGACACCGGCACTAGTCCACCAAACGCTCACAAGTAACATTTTTGAGTCAATTTTCGCTTGGGACAGGCTTTGGCTGCTTCGCCATGGTTCAACCTTTGCGATAAGCATTTAGCATTATCGTACAGGATCTACTTTTCATCACAGGTAATGATTCGATTTAAAATCCCTTCATTATTGTGCCGGTTGAGTAATGTAACACAGCAGTCGACGCGCGTTTTGTTGCTGCGGTTTGCTGCACTCAGTTCATGAGGTACCCACCTTTCAAGCTTTTTCACCTTCCCATTTTGCTTCAATTGGATGAAAACAGTTTTATCACTAACACCGCAGCCTGCAACTAACTCGGACGTGGTTTGCGATGGATCCACTTCCACAATAGCCTTCAGTTCTTCATTATCAACTTTGGTCTCCGGCCGTCCATGGAGCTTGTTCTATAGGCCGAAATTTCCAGAAAAACGTTGGAACCAAAAACGCATTGGGTTTTCTTATTGAGATACCTGTTATGACCTAGTCATCTGAAGCCCATAATACCCAATTTTCATAACTTCTAGGGAGGACTGGGTCCAAATTAATGTTCACCTTAAGGACATAATTTGGTCCGCGGACAGATCTAAGAAAGATAACCGGGATGGCGCTGGACTACAGAGGCGTCCCAGCTGCCAACTACAGGCAGATATGCTTGTTTGGGAAATTTTGCACCGTGTTTTACGCTGAGTTCTCCGCTATTATTGGTTGTTAAATAGAGAGCCTACGCAGTCAGTTATATAAATGGCTTCGACGTCAGTTCTTTACTACCAAGTAAAAACTTCAACCCTTTCAAGGTCACGCCGCCGACGCCGCCGCCGCCGACCCAAAAAAGCCGGCGCGCCGCCGCCGACCTACCACCCATCGGCGCCCATATCTAACCTATAGATATTCAATAAGTAAAAATTCATAAGCTTATGAATAGTATTAGGCCAATTTTATTTTTCTAACTCGTAGTTAAGTAGGTACTCAGATTTTTTTATAATTATAACGTTATGTAAAATAAATTGTAGCAAATATTTTGAGCATATAGTTCACTGCTTATGTAAAGAAATAAGTATAGACTGAAAAAATTCAGACGAGAAAATAAATAAAAGTTTCGAAATTAGCTTTGAAGTCAATCAGCTGTTAAGTATTCGGTTAATCTCCTCATTTCATATCAGTGCAGTGGCGAAAATTTAATTCATTACAAGATTTTTTTTGTTTAAAAAAATTCTTTCAAAACGTCTTTTCACAAGCACTAAATCATCAAATGTGCCCAAATTTTCTGCAATTAGCGTTTTATTAGCCAACTAGCTTTTGCCCGCGACTTCGTCCGCGTGTAACAGTTACTTAGGGATATCACTAACGGCCCCCACAGACGAGAGGCCGATCGTTTCAGTTAGAACTGACGTCAGTTCGGCCTGAACGGATTCGAGCACACACACGGAAAAAATCGCATCCAACCCAATTTACGTCAGTTCGGCCTGATCTGATTCGGGCCCACACACGGAACAGTCGCATCAGTCCATTCTAGTTTGCCGCGCGCTACGGTCGTGTTTATCAATTTTGTATTTAAGGTGGTTCGTTTCCTATACAAAAATACAATGGACATTAATTAGGTAATTTCATACTATTACTACATAAATTTATATGCACATCTATTTATTTTGCAATACAATTGTCGCAAAATATATTTAAAATACTTTATTTCACACAGAAGTCACATTTTTATTGAATTTTCGACAAAAAGTGACATAAGTTACAAATGTCACTTTTTGTCGAAAATTCAATAAAAATGTGACTTCTGTGTGAAATAAAGTATTTTAAATATATTTTGCGACAATTGTATTGCAAAATAAATAGATGTGCATATAAATTTATGTAGTAACAGTATGAATTACCTAATTAATGTCCATTGTATTTTTGTATAGGAAACGAACCACCTTAAACACCGCGAAAACTCATACAACGCTTGTACACGATACACGCCCGCACGGCCGCGGCTCGGGCAAGAACTAAAGCGATTTGTCCACACACGGTCAGGACAGGCCGCGCGTTCAGGCCGCTCGGTCAGGCCAGAATTAATGTTGCCAACATGGGCGTAGCCAGGGGGGGGGTTTAGGGGGTTCAAACCCCCCCCCCCCCCCCCCCCCGAAATGGGCCGGCTGGTATATATATACAGAGATCTGACCCATATACAGAGGCGTATTTAGAATTTTTGCGCCCGAGGACAATTAACATATTTTGCCGACCCAGTAACCCCCTATCTGAAAGATGATTTTTTTAAGGTAATTTAAAAAAATCAACAGCCTAAAACAGAACTTTGATACTAATTTGTATTATAAATATGTGTTTATGTTAAATGCGTTCAAACTGAGAATGCGAGCAAATGTTTTTTACTCCTTTGCCTGTAAAATCTTTTTTAAAAACTTTAAGCCCTGAAAGACTGTTGTAAAGTACGTTTCATCAAATAGTTCCTTTGCCGTTAAGTTGGTAATGGTGTTATCCAGTGTTGCTCATTCCATACTTAATCTTACCTATATTATTAAATACATAATATATTATGTCTAGAGAAAAGCATTTAAATTTTAATTACTATTGTGATTTATTAAAATTCCTAACGAGTATTAAAATATCATTTAAATATCAAATTACAACTTTGATTTATTAAAATTCCTAACAAACAAAATTAAAATGATCAGGTATAATTTATAAAAAATAATTATTAATCTATACTTTTTATGAAGAGGAGTGGTATGTTATAAGCCATTTATAAAGTAGACCACGGGGAAGGACTTAGGCTACTTTTTTATCACGGGAAATTGTACGGTTCCACGTGATACTATATTTACACAGGTAGAACTGCAGCCAAAAACTAGTTTCATACAAACTAACATCTCAAAAGTTTCTTTTAACCTACAGGAGAGTAATAAATAATAAATAATTTTAGTAACATTTTAATAAGTTAATAAGGTACTGAACGGGTAAATTCTCTGCAGCTGGTAACCCTATTTAAAAGCGGCAACACGAGCTTGAACACATCTAAACGGAATTATCGGCGACTCATTACGTTTTTCACGTTCACAAAAGTCTTTCACCTTCAACACCATTCTTCTTTCACCACTTTTCAACATTTTGGGCATGATTAACGGTTTGAAAACAAAGTAAAATCGCTAAAATCAGGAGGAGCGCCTTCGCGTGTTTATATCTTTGACAGACAGTGGTGCCAACCTTACGGCAAAGGAACTATTCGATGAAACGCACTATACTAAAAAAACAATAAAATCAATAGCCTAAACAGGAATCGTGAACCTATGGCACGCGTGCCATCGAATTTTCGAACCTATACACAATATTTTGGCATAATTTGGGCACGTCACTGATCACAAAATTTTGTAATTATGTACGACGAAAAAAGTATGAAATAAGTATTATATGACAAACCTAACTTAATTTTGTCTACACTAATATTATAA
The DNA here is from genome assembly GCA_905404095.1 of Glaucopsyche alexis. Lineage (NCBI taxonomy): Eukaryota > Metazoa > Arthropoda > Insecta > Lepidoptera > Lycaenidae > Glaucopsyche > Glaucopsyche alexis. The sequence goes on from FR990046.1 coordinate 25,509,540, forward strand.
AGAGGAAAACTTTGTTTGTATGTTTGTTTGTTTGTTTGTTTGTTTGTTTGTTTGTAATGAATAGGCTCAAAAAGTACTGGGCCGATTTCAAAAATTCTTTCACCATTCGAAAGCTACATTACCCACGAGTAACATAGGCTAAATTTTATTTTGAAAAAAAGTAGGGTTCCGTAAGATATTTGGGTTTTTCGGATAAAAGGTGTAAAAAATCAACCAGAAAAGTTACTTATTTTGCGTACGCTGCCTAAACTATAAAAGATAGAACCATATAATGTTCTAATTAATTGTAGATCTTATAAATATCTACAAAAAAGTCCGCGACACACTATACCTATCTATGTCGAGTGAGGCACAACAACCATATTTTATTTAGAAATCTTGAATTTTTTTTGGACTACATTTAAACGCGTTTATTTTACTCATGCTATTAATCCTTATCAAAATAAATTATTTCATCACTAAGTACAATTTATGTAGATAATATTTGGTCTTTGAATGATTAAAATTGGACGTTTGGTTTTGAAGTTATGGCGAAATTAAAATATTACGATTTCTGCTGCACGGCCCGTTGCGAAGTGGGCGACATTCTGTAGTATTAGTATCAGTATTGTACCCGTGCGAAGCCGGGGCGGATCGCTAGTCATCTATAAATTACGTAAATTTTACTTAAATTGAAATTACAAAATCACCCTATTTTTACACTCTTTTAGGGCTTAAAGTTAAAGTGAACAGATTTAATCTATTAACTAGGAAAAAAATTTGAGAAAATGTTCTGTTTTAACTGGTGGACTGTATCCTGTTGAGTGTCACTTGCCGTGCCACGGCAAGTGACACCTATAGACGCAAGTGTCACTTGCCGTACCACGGCAAGCTCAAGGTCAATCTTCCCGCGTCGTATGATTTAAAGACTATATGGTATAAAGTCTCTGATTTTTTTTATTATTTTGCTACAGACATTAAAGAAGGCATCGTAGCTTTTTGTTTTTGCCTGAATACGTTCGAATAAAAAAGAAAAAACTTCAAACTATGAGTAAAGAAATCTAATGACAAATGGCATCAGTTGTCATCTGCATTATTTGATATTTATGATAAAAATTATTTACATATTTCAAATTTTTTTGTATAAATAGTTATGTAAACATATATTTAACTAATTTAATACAAACTTAGGTATGTGTGTCGTAGTATTTCGCCATAATTTAGCTTCAAATACCGAAACCAAAAATGTGAAATTATGTTTGATATTTTGCATGTTAAACGTTATATTTCTTGATATTTTTTTAATAAAATGTGTAGTATGTTTATTCTAGTTTCCAAAAATATATAACATGCCAAGGTTTTACTAATGATTAATTAATAAAAATCGAAAAACAAACGCGGATGACGTTTGGCGTGGACAGCCATTCGACACGCAAGGGTTTTTTGTGTAAACATTGCGTTCACATCAAGATTACTTGCATTCATTCAGTATTTTTAAAATTCCAGTTTCGTAGTCATGTAGAGAATTTATTCTAGTTTTTAAATATATGTCATATGCACAGGTCTTAGCAGCAATTTATCAATATAATCTTAAAAATATAAAAAGCGGGAAAGCCGCCGCACCCCTCGCCGCCCCCCGGCGACACGTAATCTGTTACAATATTTTAAAGCGCGACACCATAGAGGGTATGGTATTTTTCTAAATTTCACAGATTGTAAACTGTAAAATGGGAAAAAAATTTGCTCGCTCGCTTCGCTCGCTCGTGTTTGACTTAAAGAACATATTTTAAAATTCAGTACCGACGTTCAGCTTTAGGCTATTGATATTTGTATTTTTTCGTATTACACAGTCTTTCAGGGTTTAAAGCTGAAAGGGGTAAAAACGAAAGAAAATGAGGGCCCATTAGCTAATGAGCCCATGGCTTTTAATAGGTTAAAGACTAGTATTTAATGTAGTTTTAGTTTTTCTTTCAGCCCCCCCCCCCCCCCCCCCCCCCCCCGAAAGTAATGTACGTTTTATTTTCTTGAACCCTCCCCGAAACTAAATCCTGGCTACGCCCATGGTTGCCAACTTAGTTATTTTACAAAATTTTACTAAATTGAGTATTTTATTCCCTCCTTGGTAGAAATTTAGTTAATAGTAGTGTTTTAGTAGGAAAGAGCCAGACAGTAATCATATGCAAAATGGCCTAGGTTAAACACAAAAAAAACCTATCATAATAATACATTCGTCCGTAATTTTCTTAACACTAGCCCGTTTAATTACTATATACGTAATATTTGCTAATATATTTTAATTTAATGGTAAAATTTATAGTAAAATTCATTGAATAAAAAAAAATTATATAACAAAACCTAAAATGCAATGGTATTTGGGGGGCTTCAGGAATTCCTAAGTAGTTATTTAGTACTTTTTACTAGAATTCAATACGAGTTTAGTAGTTTCACAAAAACAGAGCTGGCAACACTGGAACGAATCGCTTCAGTCCGTACGGCCGACTGACGCGATCTCGAAATTGCACACAGACGATACGATTTTGCATCCGTTCCGGCCGAACTGAAGGCAGACCGGATCATGTATGGGGCCCCTAAAATTTACCCGCGATTTCATATTTTACGTAGAAAGAGAAGCGCTTCCACCTCATAACTGCCCGCCGCGCGCCGTACATTATTTGATTATTTTATTTCTGCGATATCTTCTAAAATACTCATTGTAATCAAATGATGTAAATGGCAATTTTTTTCCAAATTAAATGCTTGTAATGAATAACGTATTTACTTGTATAAGGATTAATATCATCTTTATGAAAACACCCCCACAAATTATGCTTAATTTTAGAACAAATTTTGTTACCATAAAAAGGTTATTGTGAGCCAACCTTAAAAGAAAGACGAAATATACAATCGCGGACTTTTTTTAGAACTTTTAAAGGGAAACAATTTTGTCATACATAAATGTCATACTCGAAAAATGGACTATTCAACACAAAAATAAATTTTCAATTCGAACCAGTAGTTCCTGAGATAAGCGCGTTCAAACAAACGAACAAACAAACTCTTCAGCTATATAATATTAGTTAGATTAGACATACTTGCGGCATTCTAAAGCTCACGGGTCAATTTGACCCCTGGCTATTGTAGTCCTTATAGGGTTACGTAAATGCTAATGTCCTTATAATTTATACTTAATAGCTATAAAAGGAAAAAAATGCGTAAAATTATACAATTAATAGTTGCAGGAAAAACTGAGTTAGATAAAAAATGTATAATTGTTTTAGAACGATTTTTAAAAAATACAGAAAATAGATTTAACAAGGCCATTATCTTCTTACCTGTCTGGTAGTTGTGGTGTAGTATACGCGTATGCGACCCCGATTTCCCTAGCTATTACTATCCTATCCCTTGCCCTCCTGGGCGGTAATATCCTACATTTCCTATTTCCCACTCTAACTTACCACATTCCTTCCACACCATTTATCCTTCCCTATTCCCTATTCTCCGCCAATCCGTGAGAACGCAATGGATAATCATAAAAATCATTTAGTTATTCAAAATGGCGTCGATGTGGTTCGCCACCCATCACGTCTCGTTTTCGCAGAGGCGAAAAGTGGTCCATGGAGGAATGGATGGTAAGAATGAAAGTGGACGAAGCGAAACAAGTATGTAAGGATCGTAGCAAGTGGAAAGATGTGGTCTCTACCTACCCCTACGGGAAAGAGGTGTCATTATGTGTATGTATTTTAAAAATTAAAACATTGTATTATTGTTTTATTTTACCCTTACAGTTTTAAAGACTTTATTTGTAAGTAATTATTAATAACGAATTTTGTAAGTGGCATGACCCCCGTAGAATTTCATGTCACATGTGACAATATTATGTACTATGAGTATCCACGGAAAAATCGACAAAATCGCAGATTAACTATTAATAGTTAATCTGTGTTTATCTGTGACCTAAAAAATTGTAATTTTGTCCATAAAATATGTCATTTTTATGTATAAATAAGTACATATTTCTATAAAAAAATACAGTAAAACAGACGTTAATGCAAACAATATAATATAAGCGCCTACAATAAATTAATAAGTAAAACACGTTAAGTGACAAAAATACTAGTTACTATAAAATGACAGGAGTTTCGACACAAAGTTATCGATGTCGTTAGTGTAAAATAAAAAATATTAAAAAAAATATAGAAACCGACTTCCAAAGTAAAAGCAATAACATTCTTAAAATCACTAAAAATAATGAAATAATTCTTATTGTCGAAATAGTTCCCTTTCAAATCCTACTAAAATGTTACTATTTTACTACTCAATCTTCTTATTTTTGAGGTCGGTACCAGCCAATTTGAACGTGAGTTATTTAAAATATTATTTATATGTATAAGGACGTAGCTGTGTTAAAATTAATATTTTTTATTGAAAGGATTTATACAATTATTTGGGCTGCTACCGACTTCAAAAATAAGAAGATTGAGTAGTAAAATAGTAACATTTTAGTAGGATTTGAAAGGGAACTATTTCGACAATAAGAATTATTTCATTCTTTTTAGTGATTTTGAGAATGTTATTGCTTTTACTTTGGAAGTCGGTTTCTATATTTTTTTAAATATTTTTTATTTTTTTCTTTTCAGTGGTATTTATTATTAACTAGTACCTGGGAGACCGAGCTTTGTTTGGAGCTGTTATAGGACGATCAAATATTCAAAAATAAATAAAAATATAAGAGAAAGGAAATAAAAAGAATCACAAAAATATTCATCTGACCGGGTTTCGAACCCGAGACCAATTCGTTAACAACGTACAAATTACTATTCTACCATCCAGCTGAAGCTACATTTTATCGCGGCAAAGTGTACGGTTTCAGCGAGACTTTCTTTTGCGCGCACGAAGTTGCGATTAACGTCTACTATAGTTTAATTATGTGTTTTCATTGTCGATTTTAAGCACTTATGCATAAAACACCTCCATGAAGTTAGTTGGAGCAAGAGGTCCCACACTCACGATTTCAAAAATGAAATCTACTCAAAATGAATTGTATATCTGGGAGCACGGTAGTATCCAGACGAGTGAGCGAAGCGCAAGGGCACTACCAGACTACCTTTTCTCGAAGCGCTTCGTCGATTTTTTGGACCCTTAGGTTTGGATTATACCAGATATACAAAATTTTCAGGATATGTTTCCAGTAGCGGACTAATGAAACATGTAAAGTTTTGATTTTATAGGTCTTATAATTTAGATTTTATTGATATCTAAAAACCCCTGATTTCGTCACTGACTCACTGATGATCAACAAAATTATATGGTACTTCCAGATGTCATAGAAAGCTGAAATTTGGTATGTAAGCTAGTTTTAGCACATAACCAACATAAAAATTAACAAACTTGGAACTTTTATCCTCCAACCCTTTAAACTAGGGGATGAAAATTTGTAAGAGACTTATCTACTAAATTTCTACTCTAGAGGTTTAAAAATTGCGTTTCAAAAATAAGTGAAATCCCACCAAAAACATTTTCATGTAAAGTGATGCCAAGACGATACCATATAACTCGCACTGTCAAAAAGCTATTAGATCTTATGTAATACCACGCTTCTGACTCAACCAAACTTCTAACTCTACACGCCTTGACTCTACGAGCCTAACTCCCAAACTCTACACTTTAGTCAAATTATGTGGCTTGGCCTAGAAATATAGTAGAATAGAACTCGTCAGTCTTTAAATATACACGTTTGGAAATTTCAACATTGCTTTAAGAACTGCAAGCATATGTCACTATTAAATAATAATCATCATCACCACCACCACCACCACCACCACCACCACCATCATCATTATCAAACCATACATCATGATAATCTTATGATGATATAGGTATTTTTTATTGTATTTTACACCGATATCGATTCCTTTGAACATTCATAGCTACCAAAAAGTGAAATATTGTGCGGTATACCTTGGCACAACATTTCACTTTTTAGTAGCTGTGAATGTTCAAAGAAATCGATATCGATGTAAAATACTATGAAAAATACCTATATATATCATCATAAATTATCATGATGTATGGTGTGATTATGATGGTGGTGGTGGTGATGGTGCTAATTATTATTTAATACTGACATTTGCTTGTAGTTTTATAAACAATGCTGAAATTTTCAAACGTATATCTTTAAAGACTGAGAAATGCCGTTCAGTGCTTTTGGATCCAGGGTATACCTTGGCACAACATTTCACTTTTTGGTAGCATTTGCTCAAGTTACTTCAAAAAAAGTCAAAATCACTATCGGTGTCCCTATAAATTTTGAGGACTACTCTCAATTCCTCATGGATCCCACCACCAGATCTATCATTTGATGACAATGGGACCAATTCAGGAGTCAATCCTTTACAACAAAAAAAGAATTTTGAAAATCGGTCCACAAACGGTGGAGTAATCGTGTAACATACACAAAAAAAAACATACACACGAATTGTAAACCTCCTCTTGTGTTTTGGAAGTCGGTTGATAAGAATATCAGGAGAACCTAGATCGAGCCTTGTGGCAATCTGAGCACAAAGAAATGTGGTCAAATAAATTATAACTTTAGTAACACACAGAGTTTTAATGTTATTATAATTTCATAAACTCTCTAGCTCTTTGCTCTATAATAGGGAATATGCATAAAATATAAAAATAGCTTAAAATATAATAATATGATACTAGACAGAAAAATAAAGAAAATGGCGAGAAAATTTTCAATATCTGTTGATAAATGAGCAAGATATAAGCGGTCAAAGTTTGTAATCTATCTCTTTCTAGCAAAACGAAATTTAGTATGAACTTTCTATGAAAGTCGTGTTATGTGACGTCACGATACACGTCGGATCTCTCTGTCTAATAGACCACTTTAAACGTTCATATCTTCGTTATTTTTAATGATATCAAAAAACTGATTTTACCATACGGTTTACCAAACAAGATAGATCTATATAAATAAATAAAAAAAATACGTGCATATTCCCTATTATAATAATATCTGTCGACGCATTTTAGTAGGCAATTCGCATATTTAATATTTCGATATTATAATAACAGCCTCCGTGGTCTAGTAGCTAAAGCATTGGCTCTCAATCGGAGGTCGTTGGTTCGATTCCCGCATTGAAACAACAAAAATGTTGTTTCCAAGTTTGGTTAGGAAAAAGAAGGCTGATCATCTGATTGTCTGACAAGAAAGATGATTCATGCGTCAGATGGGCATGTAAAAAGTCGGACCTGCGCCTGATTTCTCGTCAGTCGTATCGGTTATCCGTCCCACTGGATTACGAGAGTAATGGAAGAGAGAGTGCTCTTGTGTACTGGGCAGACAATTGGGCTCTATAAAATTACTCCTGCGTAACTGGCCTGGTTTCAATGAAACCGGCGACCGTCACCGATATCGGTGTGGGGAGTTATTATTATATTATAGCACCTGCAGCGTTGGCCAATACGTATTTCCTAACCAGTATCCGCCTTGCGTCAAATCGACTGTTGCAACACGCACTAAAGTATGTCTTACACTGCGCCAGTGCATAAGGTCAAGAGTGTATTAGACTAGACAATATTTGATTCCGAAGTATACATTTTTTCCACTATAATTGTTATCATCAACGATAAAAGCTCGTCGTTGGCGATTCTCTATATAATAAAAATATTACACAGCTGTGGACAATATTTACGTAATACGATATACCTGACCGTACAAAACAGCAAACCAAAATTATATTTTCATTCATTGGGAGTTATAAGACCGATGATCTTTCTTTTGAGAATGTGATCAATCAATCATTGTTCTCAGCGGAGATTGAACTCACGACCCTGAGGTCGAGAGACAGCGCTCGCTCTCACCGTTTTAGTACCGAAATGACAAACTAGCACAGTTTAATTCATCTTAAACTTGTATTTTGTGGCGGCCAAGTATGCGATAATTCGACAAACTATATGATAAAAAAGTAAATAATGTATAAAGTAAAAGTTGCTTAAATTGTAGACTTAGGCTTATGTAATAGTCTCATCATAACAACAAAAAATTATATTACACTAGTCCACTAGACAATAGACTAGTGTAAACTAAGCTTAAACGGTAGGTCATGAATTAATAGTAATATTGACTTACTAACGGTTCTCTCGCTAAAAGTTTGATCGTTCTATTTAGTTCTAACAAAATCTATTAAAAGTGAAACCCTAAAACATTTTAGTTTTTTTACTGTTCCTATTACTTTTTTCTTAGCATATCTTGTGAACTAGTAAGTATTATGTGTTCTTACTTGTAATCTTCTACATATCTACCTATGTATACATAATATAAAAGGCAAAGCTGATTGACTGATATATCAACGCACATGCCAAACCGTTACAGCTAGAAATTTGAAATTTTCCACAAGTATTCTTTCACACTCATATGGCATCCACTAAGGAAGGATTTTTCAAAATTCAACCTCCCAAGGGGGTAAAATAATTGTTTCACAACGAAAATGTATGAAGATAATTTATTTATACAGAAATAAAAAAAATATATATACTAGAACAAAAAACCTAAAACTAAAAACTTAAAAAAATATATAAATATAATAACTAATATATTATATTAAAAGGAGTCCCTTTAGGCAAGGTTCCGAAAATACTGGCAGCGTTCCCCCTTTGAATAGCTTGACTAATTCTTTGTTTATATTATAATATGTAAAATTATTGTATTAAATTATTTATATATATGATATTAAATTATAATAATATATAGTATTTAAGTTAATAAAATAATTATATTAAATTATTTTATTAACTTAAATACTGAGTTATAAGTATATCATTGTAACAAATAACATAAGGATTTGAAGTGTAATTTTCGTTTTGCGATCAAAGCAAAAAAATTAAATAGTAGTTTTTTTTTTAATCCTGTAACTTTTAAATTAATTACTGTACTGCGCTAATTATTACTGTACCTTTTTCATTTTTTGGTCCATATTTATGTTGCTTTTCGAGAAATATAAGAATTTTGCTGATTTAAAACAAATGCATGTTCTCTATTAGTTTGATTTTCTTCGTAGAAATTGAATCCGTGCCGTAGGTAAAGGAATATAGAGAAATAACTTTTTAAAATATAAAAAATATAAATATTCTATTTTATGTTGCTATAAAAATCTCATCCCTTATTTCAATTATTTTTAAATTATTATTTGATTTTGTCATAAAATATTCCATAACACATTGCGAAGTTCCATTCGGTCCCTCTTTTGCTCCCCGCCACAAAAAAACTTTCAAATCCTTTCACCGTTTTCGTAAATCAAGCTTTAGTATTTTTTTATATTTCGCGTGTAAATATTGTATGTTATTTTTTTTTAAGTTGTAAATATTATACAGACAGCCGAGAATTTGTGTAAATCATTACTAGATTTAATACGCGACTACACGTTTAGTTTCTATAAAATATTTATGATTGTGTTATTTTCATTAAGTCTTAGTAACCTAGAAGTTACTGCATAGTGCATCAGCTAGTTGTCAGGGTAAGTTCTTTAAAAAATTGTTGTTTCTTCGCTGTTCAAGAAGCAAATTAATCTATTTGTTTTTTTTTTTTAACTTTTGAAAGTTTTTAGTAGGTATGCCGTTTCATAACAGGCGAGTTAATTTTTATAATTATTTGTTTCTCAGCACATACATACGAATAATTTAATTTTATAAACTCGATTATAAAATAACTAAGTTTAAAATGGTGTTTAATGGGTTTGCGAGGATATATAAAATTTGATTTAATGTAGGAACTACACAGTTTAGTCAATCTGACACATTTCTGGAGTCAAAATGGGTCACAAGAAACTGCTGCAGTTCAAACCGAATACAGTACATGAAGTTCGGAAAGCATTCGACCTGGATGGACCAGGGAGGATGGATGCGGCCATAGATCTTCTGGAGGAATGGGTCCAGAAGCAGAGGCACTTCACTAAACATGATATTCGTAAGTATTGAATCTCTTTAATATATATGAGACCCTGGTAGATTGGGTCGCGTGCGCTGTAAAGGTAATTTTGAAATCGTCTTTTTAGATGATGATATACTAGTTCCAGATACTTGTTTTAAGAGCATGTGGTGGTAGGTTTTATTGAAACCAGGTGATTAAACTAAGAAAACTGTTTTTTTATGAATTCACCAAATATCTGGACATGGCCTTAGCTTATCCGGTTCCTACGAAACCTGCTATCGTAACCAAGTAATATGCATTCATGCAACTTCACACATAACGGCATGAACCACACAATACTTCATCATTATGTAAACAAACAGCGTCATAATATTTTGTAATAAGCACATCATATCATAAAGTGTCGTTTACATTGCTTTGAATATTTGTCTCTATTCAGATTATTCAGCGTAACCACCTAGCACAATTCATCGTAATAAGCGCGAAGGGATCTAGAATCTAGATTACAAAGCGAGACACCCTTCTTAGATGTAATGGTGTTAAGTGTGTCGCTTTTTCTCACCATGTCGACTATCTCTCGATAGGAGACTTGATAGATTACGAACGTCGTCATTCAATCATTTGCCGGATTTTTGCGATCCGTTCTAACATCTGTTAGAACGGAACGAACGAACGTCTATCTATCTATAACTATCTAGTTATAGATAGATAGGTTATTGAAACGGGCCGTTAGATAATCGATGTTTACGAGTGGCGTGTGGTTCCTATAACTCCATTCCTGTCGGCTTCACTCACCAGATATCTTTTGAAGAACCTCATCCAAATCCCTATCCAGTATACAGGTTAGGGCTTCCCTATGAAGGAGAACTTGTCTTCGCCACTGATGCTAACATAATTAATATTGAAATGTATTTTAGCTCGGCACTACCTGGAGACGACGCTGATCACGTGCAAAGGCTCCATGGAGAGATCGAAGGCGATGCTGGACAAGATCTGCACCATGCGGACCGTCGTGCCGGAGTTCTTCGGGGAATACAACGTGAATACAGACTTTCAAGGGTTAAGAGATTATTTGTGAGTTATGAGTTTATTTATTTTATACTAACGTATATGATCTAATATCTATGATACATAAATTATTATGGAAAGGAGGGAAGTATCAAAATATGGAATATGGTATGGACAGAATTATTTTCCTTATGTGCTTATATACTCGTAAACAAATTTTTGAAGTGAAACCCTTTATTAGCCGTTGAGGGAGAAATTACAAGGTCACGATATGACTTTGAAGATAGCACCATCTGTCGGAAGCTAGTTATTCTTCTTATAAAAATAACTACATAATAATATTATATATCTAAAGTAGGGACGGCTCAATACACAGATAGCAATAGGTGTACATTTTAATTCTTTTATTCTTTTTTAAATTATATATATTATATAATATATTATATTATTTTTTGAATAATTTGATTCATGTTCTTGAGGATCAATGAGAGTAGTTTTGGATTATAAATAATGAAAATAGTTTCAGTTCTGACACTAGCATTATCATGCTTTTTTTTTTTATTCTGGGTGCACAGTAGTATCTCTCTCTGTAAAATATTGACATAGGATTGTAATTGTGTTCAGATCGGGAAGTTCCGTTTCATTTATGTGATTTATGTCTCTATCATTACGCCGGGTTTTGCACGAGAGAGTCGAAAAGGTGTCAAAATCGACACACACGACACTACTATGTGAAAAGTAGTGAGGACATTAATTAATAAAAATGTTGCCCTAATAGTTAGTTATTTCATCTAGCCAATTTAGATGGAAGTTATAAAGATACCGCCTTTATTAAACGCTCTTAAACTATAATTGCAGTAATTAAGGTAGACGTAGTATTTCCTATACTTTTGCACGGATCAGAGTAATCAAATTTATCTTTCCATTGCCTATATTTACGAGGCGTTACCTGATTCCTGCTGCCTGATTGCTACATCGATTTCATAAATTTAATATTACCTTTTACAAGGTTTAAGTTTTTAATATGCATTTACGAACTTCTATAATTTAGGCTTTAGGTTTAAATAACCTTATTTCTCAAAACGACCATGATCACTTATCTACATGAGAAAATCACCATATAAAATGGTAACTAACTTTACAAAACTTGAGAGTTAAGGCTTTGGCACATACGATGGTCATAAGGAAAAGTAATCCTTTATAGCCAAGTGCTATAAAATTAACAAAATTTCAAACTAAAAATAGTCTTATCAATTTTTTAATCTAGGCACTAAATTATGTATTTAAGTATTCTAAAATTCCACCAAGACACTTACAATTTTAAGGTTTTATCTGATGTACTTGAATCATTTTTATATATTTTGAAACTGCGACTGAGAATAATTTAACTATTTTATATTTCATTTATTAAAGAGGTAATGAAAACGCACTTATTATATTGTATAGTCTGGCAAACGAAACTTGAACCTGATAAATGGTTGCAAATTTTAAAAATCTAAAGGTGGCAACATTCTAATTCCTATGAAAAAATTTTAATAACCTGATGAACTACTTAATTAATTAGTATAAACATGATAAATAAAATACCAAATAAAAATTATTTACTCTTTCACGCAAAAACCACAGGTTTTTTTGTTTAATTTTGGATTGTTTTTGTTTCGAAGGTCGTATAGAGTTGCCAAGTTAAAAGTTTGCAAATAACCCAGGTTCAGTTTTTATTTGAATTTACCAATTTTCCTACTAAGGATTAAGTCTGGAACTATTATTATCTGGATTCCGGCGGGCCGGGGAAAATTCAGAGCATTGAAAATAGAATTCTGCGGTAAAATAATAGAGCTGAAAATCGAACATACAAATATCGAGTCAAATGTCAGTGTCATATATGACAGCTCGATACTCGACACTTCGATTTTCAACTCTATTGTATTAACGCTGAGTCCTATTTTCAGTGTTTTCAGTTCATTTCAAAATTTCAACAGTTTCTTGAACGTGAGTTCTATGAAATATTGTTTTATTAAGATATTGTTTGGGCTGGTACCGACTACAAAATAATTAAGATTGAGTAAAGAAATAGTAGAAATGTCAGAGGAATTTAATAGGGAAATCTATACTAATATAGATTTCCCTATATAATTATCTGTCTGTCTATCTGTCTGTCTGTTACCTCTTCACGCTTTAACCGCTGAACCGATTTTAATGAAATTTGTTATAGACATACTTTGGGTCCCGGGAAAAGACATAGGATATTTTTTATCCCGAAAAAGTAGTGTTCCCGCGGGATAATGTATTTACGTGGGCGGAGCCGCGCGCAAAGCTAGTTATTTATGAAATAAAATTTATTTCATACTCTTTTGTGCATTTTTACTTTGGAAGCCGGTTTTCATTTTTGTTTGAAAACAATAATTCTCTTACAGTGCTACAGTACTGTTGCCCAAACCAACAGACGACCTCTGCCGCGTGTACGTCTGCAAGATCTACGACAACGGGTCCATGAAGAAACACGCCATGAACGCGCTCCGGTATCTTACTATTGTAAGTAAAATTGTAAAAACCGTTAGATTGTAATATTACAAGAGATATTATAATATTATGCTGACAGATTATCAAATAAAATTTCTCCATACAATTGTACGCATTATTTTTCGTTATAATTATTATTATGAAAAAGCAAACAAATATGGCGGCGCGGGGCACATGCCATTTAACCAATCGGCACGGTAAATATTACAATATAACGAAAAATAATGCCTACAATTGTATGGAGAAATTTGTATTTGACAATCTGTTAATATCTCTAGTAATATTACAATCTAACGGTTTTTACAATTTTACGGTGACATTATATATAACTTAGGCCTTTTCATCCGTTAATGGATGATTTATACAGTATTCTCCAGATGAAGTAACCACTCTGAAATACTGTAGTACCTGGGACAGTTGGTTTTTGAATGTCGTATGGTTGGTTGCCCAAGCACATACGGCATTCTCACAACATAGTCAGCCTAGTTCAGAGGAATGAACTGGTCAATACGTCTGGGGCCAACTATGTGCGGGTTTCCTCACGATGTTTTCCTTCACCGTTAGAGCGTCCGTATAATGTACTTGAGAACTGAAAAAGTCGCATTGGTACACGCCACAGGGATCCTCTTCTTTCGCGTAATTTTATTTGTCATAATTTCATTTGGCATACCTCACTTGGCATAATTTTATTACGCATAATAATACTTTGGCATAATGGTTTCTTGGCATACTACATCATTAGGCATAAATATCATTTAGACTAATATTGTTTGTCCTAATTTAATGAGGCATAACTCGTAAGGCATAATTTTTCTTGTCATAATAATACTTTGGCATAATTGTTTTTCGGCATAAACTCGTTAGGCATATCTTTTTGTCATAATAAATTCAAGGCATTCTGTCACAAGGCACAAATATGCTTAAAATGGAACGACATAATGAAAACACGGTTAAAGTAACTAAACGCATATTTATGAAACATTAAAAGCAGGTATTACACTCAAATACCTAGTGTAACATGTGTAACAGTAGGTTAAGTTGCGGCGGGTGGCCCTTGGGCCACCCGTAAGCCGCTAACATGTTTAAAATAATTAGCTCGGCATGTTCTTAGATAGCAGTTCGGGTTTTTAGTCCGAGTTTAATTTCGTAATCAGTCGAAAATTACAATTTTAATTGTTATTTCGTCTTAACTCGCACACCCAGTAGAATTTATCATTCATTAGTATGTGAAAAAAATGCTACAAAGATGTATGCGTAAATATAATAGTATGCTTAAATATCATTATGCGTAAATATATTTATGCTTTTTAATATTATGCATAAAAATATTATTCTTAATGAATATTATGCGTAAAAAAATATATGCCTTTCAATAAGTATGCCTAACAATTTTTATGCTTTTAGTAATTATGCGAAAAAAAAATTTAATAAAATTATGACATATGAGTTTGTGCGAAAAAATAGGGAACCCACGCCACAACCTGGGATTCGAACCTGCGCTCTCTCGAGTGCGAACCAAACGGTCTACCCACTAGGCCACGGAGCTCATAATATTATACGTGCATGAATTAACAGAATATTTTCTTAAAACTTTCAGCTCGCCGACTACGTGAAGCTCAACGACTATCTCGGCAAGGCGGTTGTCATCGTGGACCTGATGGACGCCAACTTGTCCGATCTGATCGGCGGTATCGATGTGGTAGACATCAAGAGACATTCTTCGATTATTATGGTAAGCACCAACTCACAGTCATTAAATTAGATAACAATCAGGACATGGCCCCTGGGTAGCCGAGCATTGCCCGGAGTTCTGAATAAAAAAAAAAGAATCACAAAAATATTTATCTGGCTAGGATTCGAACCCACCACATTCCGAATTTTCTAACAAAGCATATTATATATATCACCGTAAAATTGTAATAACCGTTAGATTGTAATAAAACTAGTTAAATTGTAAAATGTTGATAGACTTCCGACGCGAATATGCTGCCTATAATTTAACACATTATTTTTCGTTAGATTATAAATATATAGATTTAATCTTTCGACATATTTTTACAATCTCGTTAGTTATTATACAATCTAACGGTTTTTACAATTTTACGGTGACATATACATACGCATGTCAAACTACCACACACCAGTGTTCATTGCAGTGTAATAATAATAATAATACTCCCACACCGATCTCGGTGACGGTGGCCGGTTTCATTGAAACGGTTTCGGGATCATAAAAAAATTATAATTTTATATTTTAGGGGTGGCTCTCCATACATGTGAAGTGGGGATGAAAAATATTTTTTCATTCTACCCCATCGTGTGGGGTATCGTAGAATAGGTCTTTTAAAATAAAGGCAAGGTTTCATACGTTACTTTTTTATAAAGTTGACCATTTTCGAGTAATCGGCCTCCAAAGTAGTTTGTAAGTTGGCATTTTTAAACTATAGGAGATAGAAACTTGCAAATTTCCATGCTGATAGATCATGCTAAAAACTCTTAAGGAAAATTATTGTGAACCAAATCGGACAGTAACTTTTGGAGTAATTTAAAAAAAAAGCATATTACGCGTTTATAGTTACGGAACCCTCCTTAGACATGTCCTGACATGCTCTTGGTTAGGTTATTTTTGTATGTGTTGACTAGTATTGACATTTTTTTTTTGAAAATGAAATTTGACCGCACACACGCAATATTATTGACATCAATAATATTGCGTCTGTGCGGCTAGCCATTACGTAGTGTCACCACCAGCTGGTAGTGCCTAATAAAATGCGACCAAATGCATACTTTAAAAATTGTTTGCTCAACATTTATGTATAATAGTTTACTTATGAAATAACTTGAATCTGTTCATAACTTGAGTGTAATTACTTAACAAACGCGATTTCTTTTCCGAGGACATGATACTTTCAAATTCGCCTCCTATGTACACATCTGATGTTATATACTATGTTATTTACAATGTTATATACTATATAATATTAATATCATTGTACTTATTACTTAATGATTTGTTAAATTTGGTAATTTCGCCCTAACTGCATTTGAAAAAGGTTTAATTCGAAACTATGAGGAACTAATAGGTTGGGGAAAAAGTCTTTTCGCATTATAGTATGTATGAACTTATCATAAAATATCTTGGGCTATACCAATTGTATCTGGCTGATTTTGGTATCATTAAAAAGTTTTAATTTTACAGAAGACAATTCCAAATTCAAATTAGGTAAATTTGAGATTTTCATTTGTTTTTCTTATTGTTAAAATGAGTGATTCTTATGAAGAATTTTGATACTTACATTTTAAAATTTTATTACAAAAAAGGTAAAAATGCAACACAAGCCGCGAAAAAAATTTGTGATGTTTATGGGCCTAATGCAGTATCTGTGAGAGTAGCGCAAATTTGGTTTAAGCGTTTTCAATCCGGAAATTTTGATATCAAAGATGCACGTCGCTCTGATCGCCCTGTTACGGACAAAACTGTTGCCATTTTTGAAAAAGTGGAGCAAGATCGGCATATTAGTAGTTACGATGTAGCTGAAGAACTGGGGATTGACCACAAAACGGTTTTGGCGCATTTGAAAAAAGCTGGGTACACAAAAAAGCTCGATATTTGGGTGCCTCATGAGCTCACTGAAAGAAACTTAATGAACCGTGTACTCATTTGTGATTCTTTATTACGACGTAATGAAACCGAACCATTTTTGAAGAAGCTGATAACTGGTGATGAAAAGTGGATCACGTACGACAAGAACGTGCGAAAAAGATCGTAGTCAAAGGCCGGTCAGGCTTCACAGACTGTGGCGAAACCCGGGTTAACTCGCAACAAGGTGATGCTGTGTGTGTGGTGGGATTGGAAGGGCATTATTCATTATGAGCTGTTACCGCCAGGCAGGACCATCAATTCTGAACTATACAGCGAACAACTGATGAGATTTAAGCAAGAAGTTGAGAGAAAGCGGCCGGAATTAATCAACAGAAGGGGTGTGGTTTTTCACCATGATAACGCTAGACCTCACACATCTTTAGCCACTCAGAAAAAATTACGGGAGTTTGGCTGGGAGGTGTTAATGCATCCGCCGTATAGTCCTGACCTTGCACCTTCAGATTTCCACCTGTTTCGGTCGCTGCAGAATTCCTTAGGCAGTGTCAGGTTGACATCACAAGAGGACTGCCAAAACCACTTGTCGCAGTTTTTTCATCAGAAGCCCCAAAAATTTTATAGCAATGGGATCATGTACCTACCAACAAGATGGCAAAAAGTTATCGAACAAAATGGCACCTATATACTTTAGTCACTTGTAAATAAACTTTATAAAAAAACCTTTTGAATTTTTATATAAAATGCGAAGAAACTTTTTCCCCAACCTAATATTATTATAGAACACTTACTCAAAAAATATATTCCTAATAAAATTTGCATGAATGCTACATCATAAGATAGTCATTGTTTTTCAGTATGGTCACTAGCCAGAACCAAAGTCGTAATTTTTGAGAAAAAAAACACATACCTACCTCATAATAATTATTACACCATTATTTTTACTACTATTACTTTATTTAGCCAGCATAGCTAATTTTTAAAAGAAAATATAAGATACAGAATTAAGAAAAAAAATTGTCCAGCACTTGACCAGTAGGTACCAATTGTACTTATCTAACCATAATATTATTTCTTTCAGGACGGCTTTGGAATGCGGCCACAGAAAGTCTACGTGCTAACAGAGTCCAAGCTGGTCTGCACACTGATGACGCTCATGAAATCAGCAGTGAAGCAGAAGATAGCCTCGCGGATGGAGGTGGTGAAGAGCTGTGAGGATCTGCAGAAGTACCTGCCGAGGGAGATACTGCCGATGGACTATGGCGGGAAAGAGGACTCCATACGAGATTTACAAGGTTTGTGTAATGCGGCTATTGCCGTTATACAGGCTCCGTGGTCCAGTGGTTTAGAGCTTGGCTCTCGACTTGGAGGTCGTTCGTTCGATTCCCGTATTGGAACAACAAAAAATATTGTGTCCAAGATCGGTTAGGACAATGCAGGCTGATCACCTGAACCTCAATTCTCTTATTTAAATTATACTTTCATTTTACTTTAATTGTATTATAGTGAAGCGACATAATATTATAAATAATTGATTTTGTGACGTTTGGACCAATCAGGACATGTTTCACGCTGCTTTAACGTTCACGAGAATACCGGTTTGATAGTTTTAGTGTATCGGGACTTAAGGCCGTCCCCCGAGCAAAAGACCTTGAGGCGGTCAGCCGCATAACTCAGTTCAAAATTTTTCACATAACTTTGTTCAAAATTGACCAAAAAAAAATCTATTGGTGTATGTCCCATATTTGGGACATACCTACACCAATAGATAGGCAATTTCATAAGCTAGATATTCGCCGTTGAAATTTTTTTTTTGTCAATTTTGAACAAAGTTATGTGAAAAATTTTGAACTGAGTTATGCGGCTGACCGCCTCAAGGTCTTTTGCTCGGGGGACGGCTTTAATTGTATTTGTATTAGTGCAGGTTTTATTTAGCAGAATTGACTCTTATTGTCTGACAAGAAAGTTGGTCCATGCGTCGGATGGGCATGTAAAAAGTCGGTCCTGCCTGGTCTCTTGCCGGTCATGTCGTTTTTCGGTCGTGGTTCTTCTCGCCGGGTAAGTTCTTAAAACCGGTGGTAGGCATCACGTAGGGACCGTCATATTTACGTAATCTAAGTATACCGACATAAGAAAACGTATTTGTTGTAAGTTGCAGGCGTGACGTAAGTAGACTGAACACTCAACTAGATTCTGAAAAAAAAAAACTGCGTCGAATGGTCTGGGTCTCATATCGCTACGACGACAAAGATTTTTGAAAATATGGTATAATTTTGAAAAGTTTACTAAGGGTCAATTCACACCGCAATGGCAGTAGAGCGGCAAGCAGCATTATAACTGTCATACAATTTTAAGCTTTATCTTCATTACTATAGTACATATTATCGCTTCGAAAATGGGGACGTCCCGCGGCCGCCGGTGGCCGGTAGCGGCCGTCAGCGGCCGTGAGCAGCGGTGGTTGTCTCTGTGTTTTATGGACATGAAGATAAAGTTTAAAATTATATGACAGTTATGCTGCTGGCCGCTCCGCTGCCATTTCGGTTTGATTTGACCCTTGGTCAATTTGTGTAAGTCATAAAAAAGGGTATTTTAATATCTACTCTTTTACATATAAGCAAAAGTACGTCTATGAACATTTTACAATTTCACTACTTTTATTACAATCTAACGGTTTGACAATTTTACGGTGATATAATATATAAGGCAAAGCTGATTGACTTATGTACTAGATATTTAAAATTTTGCACACGTATTTTTCATATGACATAGGCATCCACTAATAAAGGATTTTTCAAAATTCAACCCCAAGGGGTATAATGGGGTCAACCCCAATAGAGGATGCAAGTTTAAAACCATATTTCAAGCGGGCGAAGCCGCGGGCAATTATTATTAATGCTAGTATCCCATAAAGCGTGATAGCTATAGGTACAGTTTGTATTCAGATGATTTATTTTTAATAACAGAATAAAATAAATATATCGCATATAATAGGTTGGAGAAAAAGTCTTTTCGCATTATAGTATGTATGAACTTGTCATAAAATATCTTGGGCTTAGATACCAATTGTATCTGGCTGATTTTGGTATCATTAAAAAGTTTTAATTTTACAGAAGACAATTCCAAATTCAAATTAGGTAAATTTGAGATTTTCATTTGTTTTTCTTATTGTTAAAATGAGTGATTCTTATGAAGAATTTCGATACATTTTAAAATTTTATTACAAAAAAGGTAAAAATGCAACACAAGCCGCGAAAAAAATTTGTGATGTTTATGGGCCTAATGCAGTATCTGTGAGAGTAGCGCAAATTTGGTTTAAGCGTTTTCAATCCGGAAATTTTGATATCAAAGATGCACGTCGCTCTGGTCGCCCTGTTACGGACAAAACTGTTGCCATTTTTGAAAAAGTGGAGCAAGATCGGCATATTAGTAGTTACGATGTAGCTGAAGAACTGGGGATTTTTTTTTTTTTTTATGAAATAAGGGGGCAAACGAGCAAACGGGTCACCTGATGGAAAGCAACTTCCGTCGCCCATGGACACTCGCAGCATCAGAAGAGCTGCAAGTGCGTTGCCGGCCTTTTAAGAGGGAATAGGGTAATAGGGGAGGGTAGGGAAGGGAATAGGGTAGGGGATTGGGCCTCCGGTAAACTCACTCACTCGGCGAAACACAGCGCAAACGCTGTTTCACGCCGGTTTTCTGTGAGCCCGTGGTATTTCTCCGGTCGAGCCGGCCCATTCGTGCCGAAGCATGGCTCTACCACGTATTGATTGACCACAAAACGGTTTTGGCGCATTTGAAAAAAGCTGGGTACACAAAAAAGCTCGATATTTGGGTGCCTCATGAGCTCACTGAAAGAAACCTAATGAACCGTGTACTCATTTGTGATTCTTTATTACGACGTAATGAAACCGAACCATTTTTGAAGAAGCTGATAACTGGTGATGAAAAGTGGATCACGTACGACAAGAACGTGCGAAAAAGAACGTGGTCAAAGGCCGGTCAGGCTTCACAGACTGTGGCGAAACCCGGGTTAACTCGCAACAAGGTGATGCTGTGTGTGTGGTGGGATTGGAAGGGCATTATTCATTATGAGCTGTTACCGCCAGGCAGGACCATCAATTCTGAACTGTACTGCGAACAACTGATGAGATTAAAGCAAGAAGTTGAGAGAAAGCGGCCGGAATTAAACAACAGAAGGGGTGTGGTTTTTCACCATGATAACGCTAGACCTCACACATATTTAGCCACTCAGAAAAAATTACAGGAGTTTGGCTGGGAGGTGTTAATGCATCCGCCGTATAGTCCTGACCTTGCACCTTCAGATTTCCACCTGTTTCGGTCGCTGCAGAATTCCTTAGGCAGTGTCAGGTTGACATCACAAGAGGACTGCCAAAACCACTTGTCGCAGTTTTTTCATCAGAAGCCCCAAAAATTTTATAGCAATGGGATCATGTACCTACCAACAAGATGGCAAAAAGTTATCGAACAAAATGGCACCTATATACTTTAGTCACTTGTAAATAAACTTTATAAAAAAACCTTTTGAATTTTTATATAAAATGCGAAGAAACTTTTTCCCCAACCTAATATTATAACAAACATATTTTTTTTTTTGCCGTTTTGTACGGAACCATTCGCGCGCTAGACCGACTCGCATTTGGCCGGTTTTTTTAACAATCTGATTTTTACTTGCGCATTTAATGTTATTCTTGTAATTGAACGCTCGGGTAGATATTTGTTACATGCAATTGAAAGAATAAAACATGTTGACGTAATATTGTTTTGATATTACATGAAAAGATTATGAAACTATCTAAACTAGTGGTATGTGTAAACAAAAGATTAGATTATAATTAGATTACACCAAAAATAACTTTAAAACATTATTCATTATTATAAAAAAAGTTAAATTGTTCTACAAAAATCAACAAATCTTAATCGTCATCCTGAAAGAAGAATACTCTTTTTTTAAACTTATAACTAAAGAGAAGCTGTAAATTAATCTTAGGCTGGGACTATAACATGACCCGGAATCCAGCGGGCATGGGAAAATTCAGAGAACTGAAAAAACTCTGCGCTAATTGGTGGCGAGCAAATTTCCCTAGCGGCGGATTTCAGAACTATTGTTTTACGGATATTTCTATCTAGATATGTAGTAAAAAGTAGATTAGAATATATTTTAATAATTAATAATTATATAATTCTAAATATAATTATAAAATAAAAAGAATTCTAGAAATGATTTATAATTATAGAATAGAATAGAAAACTCTTCATTTGCACACAAAAAAAAAACACATACATATAACAACACATAGGAACCCTGCAAAAAAGGCGGCCTTACAGAATGCAGTGTACAGCAGTTAGCAGCTTATATATTTTATATTAAAATAATTGTTATAATTATTTTAATATAATATTGATGAACACAACAGTCAGTTTCCTTTTTTTTTTAGTAATGTTTGTGGTAATTTTAAAATTATTGTATATTCTTGAAGAATTACCTAATTACAAATTATTTTCAAAAATAATTTAAAATCGTCTAACCGTACTTTTATCAGTCATACATTAGTTCCGCGACTTCCGCTAACGAATCTGCTCACCGCCAATGTGCTAGAACTGAAAGTCTCGAGTGTCAAGCTGTCATTTAAGACATTGACATTTGACTCGACATTTATGTTTTCGATTTTCAGATTATATTAGAGCAGAGTTCTATTTTCAGTACTCTGAATTTTCCCTGGTCTTACGATATAGTCCTAGCCTTAAGGTGGTTCGTTTCCTATACAAAAAAACAATGGACATTATTTAGGTAATTTCATACTATTACTACATAAATTTATATGCACATCTATTTATTCTGCAATACAATTGTCGCAAAATGTATTTAAAATACTTTATTTCACACAGAAGTCACATTTTTATTGAATTTTCGACAAAAAGTGACATAAGTTACAAATGTCACTTTTTGTCGAAAATTCAATAAAAATGTGACTTCTGTGTGAAATAAAGTATTTTAAATATATTTTGCGACAATTGTATTGCAGAATAAATAGATGTGCATATAAATTTATGTAGTAATAGTATAAAATTACCTAAATAATGTCCATTGTTTTTTTGTATAGGAAACGAACCACCTTAACGTTTCGATTTTGCAGATCTATGGCTAGATGCGCTATCAGAGCCGGAGTTCCTCGACTACCTGCGTGAAATGAACACTGCCAAGACGAACGAGGCGCTGAGGCTGCGAGCTGATTTCAACGAGAACTATGCGGGCATGCCCGGCACCTTCAAGTATTTGCACATCGATTAAGAACTGGTTGCTTTAGGTTTGCAGGAGAAAAAAAAGAGGGATTGCCTTAAATTTGCCATTAAATTTGCGGCACTTTTGAGAATAGAAAACAGACAGTCGTAAAGCACTAATAAAGTTTTGTGGTGAGCCAAATTTTCACGAGTCAAAACTTGCTTGAAAAAAACCTACACATTCAATACTAGCTTTTGCCTGCGGCTCCGCCCGCGTAAATTCAGTCGTATCGTATAATACCACGGGATGACTGTACTTTCGGGATAGAATGTAGTCTATGTTTTAAACCAGAGTCTAAGCTACTACGATACCAAATTTCATCGAAATCTGTTTAGTAGTTTTTGCGTGAAAGAGTCACAAACATTCATCTATCCATTCATCCATCGTCACAAACTTTCACATTTTATAATAGAAGAATAGTAGGATTCTTTTATTTTTGTTGCATAATATGTAGGTCTGTTGCTCTTGAATATGCTTAGATATTAGTTTATCATTTGTATCAAGTGCTTTCTGCAAAACAAATAAGTTACAGGGCTAGATGAAAATATTCAAGGATCGTATTTGCTAACCTGGCTACTTTCAGATACTGAATTTTCAAATATAAAATACTGCTATCTTATCTGAGCCACTGTTTAAGTGTAAATAAATATTTTACTGTAATAACTTCAATAATATTATCTACACAGTACCTACCTACTATAATATTATACATTATAAAATAAGTAATTATAATTATTTAATAAATTTCCTACATTATGTAATTGTTTTGTTTTATTCATTTTCTGTAAATGGACCGAAGGAATTGATGTTCTATTCTGGTATTTTTATTAGCAACGCTTCACGAAATAATGCTATTTTATTTAGGTATCAGACAATTATTAAGGTTTATTAGTAAATTGTAATTAAATTGAGTATCGTAAAAGTTAGCGATTTAATAATATATTATACAAGTATTTCTTATGATTACTAAGCTATCTTATTATTAATTCACAGTTTTACTTTCTACATGAGAAAGCATTGTTTGAAGCATGTCTGCAAGTTGGTTGTATAATATGTAACCGTCGCTTTAGTATTTGTGGTTTTTACTGAAGTTGGACTTGTCACCAGCTGCTGTGGAGATCATTCCCGCCTCGAATTTTCCCATCGAGGCTAGACCGTTTGCCTGAAAAAAAAATTGTTTTATTTAGATAATCATAGCCTAAAATATATCTTAATATCTTTGTTTTTGTGTTGAAAATTAAGGAATTTGAATTAAACTTAATTTTTAGATCAAGAACCGTCTTAATGCCTGCTAGACATTAATCGTTTCAGTTATAACTGTGCAGTTAAATCGAACGCTCCTATAGTGCCTCCACACGCCAACCATAAAACTATTATATAGTATTATGGTAAAGTCAACCTGAATCTATCACCACATCGAGCTTCGTGAAGAACTGCGCGCTTCGTCAACACCTTATTCCCGCTACAGACGACACCGATAAAACTGCACAGTTCGGTCACAGTGAACAGAGAGTATGAAGGTGTCATACCGTAAAGTGTACCTATACGTCTACTGTGACCGAACTGTGCAGTTACATCGTTATGGCGTATCGCGGGCATTACTCATGATTTGCTCTATTTACGTTAGACAGTAACTGGTGTATATTTCTGTTTCATACAACATAAACAGTAATTTAGTTATTTTATATAAATATCATTATGAGTAATTATATGACTTTATACTTATTTAGCATTGCTTTTCGAACAACATCGAAAACGTAATATGCACAATATTTTCCTGTTTAATAATTTTACCAAGTAAAACTATTACAATGCTAATAAATGTTATTGTAACAATTTGGAGAAATGAATTATTTCATTCATTTATCTAAAATATGTTTTCCAGGAATATGTTTCTACATAGTACCTAATGGAAAAGAACAATTAACCTCACTTAGCGAAACATCAAAGCGCTGCAGGTCTAAAATGGCCACATTCAATAACCTAATACCAATCTACCAATAACTATTCGTTAAACCGTCACCTTTGGTATCATTTGCCGGTTTTTTGCGTGTCAATAACTAACTTAGAAGGAATCTTCGTCTGTGACGGCGATACCAAACGTGACATTTTTAACCGACTTCCCAAATAACCTAACCAAGAGCATGTCAGGACATGTCTAAGGAGGGTTCCTTAACTATAAACGCGTAATATGCTTTTTTTTTAATTACTCCAAAAGTTACTGTCCGATTTGGTTCAAATTAATTTTCCTAAAGAGTTTTTAGTATGATCTATCAGCATGGAAATTTGCAAGTTTCTATCTCTTATAGTTTAAAAATGCTAGGGGGGGGACCAACTTACAAACTACTTTGGAGGCCGATTACTCGAAAATGGTCAACTTTATAAAAAAGTAACGTATGAAACCTTGCCTTTATTTTAAAAGACCTATTCTACGATACCCCACACAATGGGGTAGAATGAAAAAATATTTTTCATCCCCACTTCACATGTATGGAGAGCCACCCCTAAAATATAAAATTATTATTTTTTTATGATCCCGAAATCGTGATCTATATACAATCTATAACTGAACCAAATTTCATCAATTTATATTCATAATTACAGGAGCTAGAGGCGCGGACAGACAGACAGACAGACAGACAGACAGACAGACAGACAGACAGACGGACAGAGCGAAACTATAAGGGTTCCTTAAGTATTACGGAACCCTAAAAAGGAGGCGGTTATACGTTCGGCTGTATATATATATTTTTTAATTTTTTTTGTATGTTCAACGATTACTCCGCCGCCTGTGGACCGATTTTCAAAAATTTTTCTGTGATGTATAGGGTGTAATCCCAAATTGGTCCTTTTGATATCAAAATGGTGACCTGATGATGGGATCCATGAGGAATCGAGGGAACTCCTTGAAATTTATATGGACACATATGGTGATTTTGACTTTTTCTGAAGTAGTTCAAGTATATGCTACCAAAAAGTATTTTGCTAAAGATTTTGCTCCAAGGTATACCTTGGATCCAAAAGTACAGAACAGAACTCCTGGCTCCTTATAGATACATGTTTGGGGATTTCGGCGTTGTTTAAAAAACTGCAAGCATATGCCACCCTGTCAGTTAGAGTAATCATCATCATTATCACCACTATCACACCATACATCATCAGATTATGATGATATAAAAGGTATTTCTCATAGTATTTTACACTAACACGGAGATCTTTGAACATTACTCTGCCGTTTATGGACCTATTTGCAAAATTCTTTTGTTGTTGTAAAGGGTTTAGTTCGAAATTGGTCCTTTAGTCCCTAAAGTGGGAACCTGATGATGTGATCCATGAGGAATCGAGGGAACTCCTCGAAATTGATATCCACACATATAGTGATTTTGACTTTTACTGAAGTAACACAAGCATATGCTACCAAAAAATTAGATATTGTACCAAGGTATACCCTGGATCCAAAAGCACTGTACAGAACTCCTCAGTCTTTAAAGATATGCGTTTGGAAATTTCGGCATTGTTTAATGAACTGCAAGCATATGCCACTTTATAACTTACAGTAATCATCATCATCATCTTAATAGCAATACCTTATGGAAGCTTGGCCCGTATTCAATTATACATTCGATCGTTTAGTTTAGACGTTTTTAAGACTTAAGAAAATATATATCTAAAAAGGGTGAAATTATTATTTTTAAACAAAAAATTAAACCGACTTCCAAAGTAAAAATACACAAAAAAGTATGAAATAAAACTTAATCTCTAAATAATTCCCCTTTCAAATTCGGCTAAAATTTTTACTATTTCTCTACTCAATCTTATTAATTTTGAAGTCGGTACTAGCAAATATGAACGTAAGTTCTATAAAATATTGTAGAATATTGTTTGGGCTGGTACCGATTTCAAAATTAAGAAGATTGAGTAGAGAAATAAGTAGTAAAAATTTTAGCCGAATTTGAAAGGGGAATTATTTAGAGATTAAGTTTTATTTCATACTTTTTTGTGTATTTTTACTTTGGAAGTCGGTTTAATTTTTTGTTTAAAAATAATAATTAACAAATAGTTATCGGTAGAGAGGTTATTGAAACGGACTGTGTGAATCGTACTTACTATGAAACATCAACTTTTGAAGAAGTAACTCTTACAGTAACTTTTAATAATTCTAAATTGACAATAATTATGCAATTCTGACAATGTGTATCATTCCTTTATAGTAAAAACTGTCAAAATAGAATTGTTTGAAGTTAGTGCAAGTCGCAAGAGCATTTTAAACCTGCTGGACTATCGGTGTAATAGTCATTTGCATTTCATAATAGCTTTCAAGTAAATTCAGCAATAGATTTTTCACACTCAAAACAACTTATAATATTTTTGCTCACCTTTGCCCTTTTCAAAAGTTCCATTTGGGCTTTAGCCACGTTCTCCTGTTTGCCAGCCCAGGTCTTCCAGACCGACGCCTGTAGAGCCCTTCCGTAGCTGAAGGTCAAAGCCCAGGGCTTGTACAGCTGGACCTGATTTATGGCATTGAGGTTGACCGTAGCTTCTTCCTCTGACTGACCACCGGATAGAAATGCGATACCTGGAATAAAAAAATTAATACTAGTTAGTTTATGTCGCCCTAGTACATTTGGCACCGTGAGGTAGACAAATCGACATATTAGGTACTTAATTACCGCTGCCCATAGACACTTATGACACCAGAGGAGTTATAAGTGCATTCCCGGTCTTTTAAACCCTACTACCCTTGGGACCCGGTATTCTCATTTACTCGGAAAAACACAATTTTACGCCCCTTTTTTTGTAAGGTCATGAAAATATCTCTCTGGTTGATCTGGACCATTTGTGCCATAATATGGCTTTTCCACGGTAATATCTCCTCTTATAAAACTCTTACTAACATTAAAGATTTACCTGGGACAGCAGCAGGTATGGATCTTCGAAAGGCTGTGACGGTTGCTGCCGCAATTTCTTTTGCACTACTCCTGTTTTTGCACTCCTTTCCTGGTGTCACCTGTGAATATCACATATTAATTTAAGAATACTCACTACTCAGACATATTGATTTCTTATGTTTAATATTGTTATTGTTTTAAACACTTACGGATTACTGGGTGCTGCCATCTAGTTTATATAATTAGTATAAATAGTTGGGATCCAGTGATTAATAAAATAAAATTTAAGTCAAAATCACCGCGGCTTCAAGATACTGTTAGTATGTTTTGCGTGGACAAGAACACAAGGTTCCCGAAACGTCGGTAAAAATAAAAGTGCACCGCGACAAAATCCTTAACTCCCTTATTAATAAAATTATTTACACCACGGATTAGCTAATCCAACGTATGGTAAAAATTTTAATCACATGTATGAGAGCCACCCCTTAAATATAAAATTATGATTATATTATACCAAAACCGAGATCTATATTCTATATATTACAATCTATAAATATAACAAAAAATTTCATCAATTTATATTTATGACTATGACTTACAGACTTTATTACCAACTATGAATCACGAATCATGATAGAAAATCCACATGAAGCAAGAGGCCAAAATAAGTAATAAACATTTGGACCTACTTATGCAAACAGGAACCAATCCACACTAATGCCAAAATCGAGATAAGGACACAGTACTTTTAAAAAATGAGCCTTCTATCGACCCTGTTAATATCAAAAAGATCTGACAATAATTATAACAGAACAAAACATTACAATGACAAAGTTATCAACCAACATAGCTGCATTTGATCATTAAACTAACAAGAACCAAGCCCCATGGTCACCCAATAATCCTATAAAAGAATTGAAATTGTTTTATTTGGCTGGAGTAACGTTTCAAAACGTTACTCCAGCCAGAGATTTTTTCTTCTAAAGGATATTTTAAGAAAAATAATATGCAAATAATTAGAGCGTTGCAGGGTGTAATTGAGCGTATAAAAATTTCATTTGTAGCTTGATCCGTTATGAAGATATTCAAAATCCTGCTGGAGTAACGTTTGGCGATTTCTTAGATCTCGAAGACTGTTGGATGCAGATGTACAATTTTTGGCACACGGCTTCTCCCAAATGTGCTTAAATTTGCTCGGCAATAAAAAATAAATAATAATACACGCTTTAAAAGTTTTTTGATATTTTATAAAAACTACTTAGCACGTTTTAGCACTTTTTTTAACAGGTCTAGAGACCTAATTCAAATTGCATATTATAGTTTACATCAATCTTCAATTGAGCGTGAAGTCTTATCAAGATCCAGTTTGTAGTTATCTAATTATGACGAAAATTAATTCATAAAAGTGCACAATACCAGCGAGATCTTATAAAATCGGTATCTTGTGTGTTTCCTATTTCTAGGTGATACCAATAATTAGAGAGTTAGTTTAATTATATACAGGCATAGATATATAATATTAAAAAGAGGTAGATATGTTAT
Source organism: Glaucopsyche alexis (assembly GCA_905404095.1). Taxonomy (NCBI): domain Eukaryota; kingdom Metazoa; phylum Arthropoda; class Insecta; order Lepidoptera; family Lycaenidae; genus Glaucopsyche; species Glaucopsyche alexis. Next base: position 25,539,311 of record FR990046.1, read on the forward strand.
AAACGCGTAAAAATGAAGACTCGAATTGGTCCGAGTCGGGTCAATTTTGGTTAGTGTGCAACCGCGAGTAATAGCGTGTTTTGTGTTACTATGCGACGTTGACACATTGACACGCGTCCTATGTCAATGTGTGTCGTGGCACCAAGGAATTTGTAAGTATTATTATAGTTGTATATAATACTTACAAATTCCTTGCGTGGCACAGAAATTTTGTCAGTTTTGTAAGGGTATAACGTATCCTTAGTTATCACTGTATACAGGTAAATTTTTACCTAAAAACACTCAATAATTTGGGAGATAATGGAAATAATAACATATTGATAAATAACGATTGACAACCTGACCGAGTTAAGATGGTCACAAAAAAGCGGTCGTTCCATACATCAAGCATATATTGTGAAATGTATAGGATGATATTAGTACTAAAAGTACAGTTAAGTAAGCAAGTATTAAAATGTTATAATACTAGAATTTAAGAATCACCCATATAAAATAATTACTCATTAAATTACATAATACACAATAATACTTTTTAGGGTTCCGTAGTACTCAAGGCACCCTTTTAGTTTTGCTCTGTCCATCCGTCCGTCTGTCTATCTGTCCGCCCTTCTAGCTTCTGTAATATAAATATAAATTGATGAAATTTTTTGTTATATTTATAGATTGTAATATATAGAATATAGATCTCGGTTTTGGTATAATATAATCATAATTTTATATTTAAGGGGTGGCTCTCATACATGTGATTAAAATTTTTACCATACGTTGGATTAGCTAATCCAAGTAGGTCCAAATGTTTATTACTTATTTTGGCCTCTTGCTTCATGTGGATTTTCTATCATGATTCGTGATTCATAGTTGGTAATAAAGTCTGTAAGTCATAGCCCGGGGTTTCACCACAACAGGTGATTCCTTTAGTTAGTCACATGTGGCTTCTTTTTAGAGTATTGACCTCTTCGCTCTTGGCTTATAATAAACAAAACTTGGGCCTTTTTATCGCTGATTGGATGATTTAATAATAGTATTTATTCCTCTAGCCTTAGTAAATATTGTATTCCACGGGAACATTACTTTTTCGGGATAAAAAGTAAGAAATAATTATGTGTATTAGTCCAGAGCTTAAACTACTACCATGAAAGAGTAACAAACATCCATCCATCCATCTACACAAACTTTCAGATTTATAATAGTAAGTAGAAAATTCTAGTACTATAATTTTATTCTAGATTACTTCTAGGCTATGTAACTCACCATATTGGGCTTCAAGAGAGTTCCCTCCAAATAAACATGGTGGTCATGCAACGCCTTGTACACCGTAGCCAAGACCGCTTCCGTCACTTTTTGAGTTCTCTCTATGTCATGATCGCCTGGTACCATAAAATAAAAAAAAATACATTAAGACTAGTAATGAAAGTATTTCAATATTACCTGCTTACAAATGGCTTACCACATATTCCCTGGACCACTGCAACTCTTGTGTAGCCAGGGGGTCTAGTCAAGATGCATTGGATAATTTCGACGGCGAACTTCGAAATCAAAAATGTATGGGATTTGACATAAGTCATCGTTAAGTGACATGTTGCTTGCGATGCCCTATGTCAAATCCCATACATTTTATTTTCGAAGTTCGCCGTCGAAATTATCGAATGCCTCTTGACTAGACCCCCTGGCTACACAAGAGTTGCAGTGGTCCAGGGAATATGTGGTAAGCCATTTGCCTGTTAAAAAAGAGATCAGCGCCGCCATGATACTCGTAGCTAGAGAAGTCGCAGTCGCGTTTCCGGTCTTTTAAACTTTAAATTCAGAATTCAGAATGTATGTGCTTACCATCTAAAAGTACATCTGGCTCCACAATCGGCACCAGGCCCTGGCTTTGGCATATAGAGGCGTACCTTGCCAATATCTGGGCAGTTTCATTGATCGCTCTATCCGATGGGGTGTTCTTCGATATTTTTAACGGGCATCGCCATTTAGCAAACCTACAACCCAGTTTCTTATACACAGAGCAACGTTTGGAAAGGTCATCTAAACCTGAAAAAGAAATATTGTGAAATATATTACTAAAAATATTAAATATATTACTTGTAGTTGCGAAATGACCCCAGAGGTCGAAATTCGTATTATAATTTTTAATCTTGAACTTTTGGGTTTTTGATTTGGGTTATTTTTCCTAGAATAAAATCTTTGCCTCAAATTAATTCCATAAAGCTGAGACTGTATCGTTCGGAATCCGTCAAGCCGGGGAAATAATTCCGGACGCTGATAATTAGAACTATACGCTTATGTATTATTTAAATGAAGAAGTCAATGGCAAATCTGATAACCCGACACTCGTGTGTTCAATTTTCAAGTTTATTGTCTTATTCCAAGATTTCTATTTACAGCGCTCTGAATTTTCTCCGGCCATCCGGTTTCAAAATAATAATATATAGTCTAGCCTAAAGCGCCATCCTAGGCATCCAGCCTGAAAGCCACCGTATTCCGTTCGTCCGCAAAAATTCTATTAAAAAGTGTTTTTGTTATACGAAATTTTGCTTTTACGCATTAAATGATAAGACTGCATCTCCCTTATAAAAAAAAAAAAAAAAAAAAAAAAAAAAAAAAAAATTATTCAGAATAAAAAAACAAGGTTTTGTTTTCCGAACGTCAAAAAAAAAAAAAAAAAAAAAAATAGAAGAATTACAATTACCACCGGTTCGGAACCCTAACCCGGCTTATATCTCATGTGAGTAGGGTTACCAGATGAAAAAATCGAAAGTCCGGAGAAAAGGCCTGATTTCCTAGAAAAGTCCTGAGATTTTCTACAGCTTGAGAATTTTCTCTCAAAAACGTATTAGGTATTATCTTGCGCACGCGTTTGACGCGACTTTTTTGATTTTAACTGCAATTGTTACCAAAAGAAGATTGTTTTTAGTTTGTTTCACTTTGATAAATAAGTATTGATTTTAATAACTGCAATTGTTACTAAAAGAAAATTATTTTTAGTAGTTTAATAAGAGAGATCTTTAAAATGTAACCTGTGTTTTATTGAAAATCCTGAGCTATCACTAGATTTGCTAAATCCGGCCGGAATCCTGAGATGAGTCGAAAAATCCTGAAATCTCAGGACAAATCCTGAGATATGGTAACCCTACATGTGAGAGTTTGTGCTTTACATTATTTATTTATAGATATCCCCTTTACCCTTATGTATGATAGCTGTAGGTACCTTGCGTAGATACTTCATCTTCGGATAAGAATAGGTCTACTACATCTCTATCAACTTTTATTCCCGGTATAATATTCTTGTTCTGCAGCACTTCTATGAATGTTCTACCATCATCCGTCTTCTGGTATACAGTCTCATCAAATAATATGACTGCTGATACGTGTTCTGATAGCTGAAAAAATACCTTATGTAATACGACTCTAGACTAGAAGTCTCGCGAGAAATTCTCGAGAATCATTGTGCGAAAGCAAGAAGAAAGAGGCGAGACACTATTTACATTCACATTTTCAGAGGCTTCTTGGCGTGAATTTGGATTCGTTTAAACCCATGGGTTTAAACTCAACTTAAATCTGTAAACTAAAGATAATTATTATATGTTTGTTACTAAACGCATGACATGTCTCACGAGTCATGACGCAAGTGAACTAATCCAATAGAACTAACACGTCTACTTACAGATTGGCGGTTTCTCAAATTAAATAGGTTTAATTAAATATAACTTTAACAGTTTTTTTAAGTACTTTATTTAGTTTTAGCTATTCGTTTGCAAGGTTGGTAAGGTACGCAGAAGCAGTGTGGGAGGAGGGGGGTGCTTACGTATGCTTATGCGTGCACTCATACATTTGCTTGCAGGTTGTTAGCATTTTTTCGCGTAAAATTGCTTTCAATTACAATAATAATAATTAAATTGTATGCTATGGATTTCCGCAAATAAATTTTATTATTATTCAGAATTAGAATTTTTATTTTAAATTCCATCGAAATTCGTTTACGGCCCGTTTCAATAACCTATCTATTAAAGGCGGCCACATACATCAGTTTTACTGATTCAATTTCCTGATCCGTTTTCCAAAACCGGGCATCCGAACGCAGTAAATTCATACAAAAGTAATTGCATGTCACACACATTCGATAACTTTCCGTCCGTTCTTTCTGAATGCAAGCCCATGTATCCGGAATTCCTGAAGGAAAATAACGAAACGGATGCAAAACCTACATACATTTTGTAGAGCCCGCCACACACATTCTAAAATTCCGAACGGAACGCTTAATCATCGCAGCGCGATCAAGCTGAGCGGACGCGTAGCGTAGTCATTGCTGGGACACCCACGAATACGACTATTGACGATGTTAGTATTATAATATAGTGATATTGAACATTTAATCATTACTGTAGAAGGGTTCCCATGCCTGTGGGATCTAAATAACGAAGATTATCATAACAGGGATATGAAAGATCTTGCCTGGTAACAAATTTGTAAGGAAATCTACACTGACTGGGAGACATTAGATGCCACACAGAATTTAAACTCATGAAAGTTGCTTTTCTATTTATATTTTTAATTTCTATACCCACTAATTGTTATTACAACTTTTAATATTTATTAGTTAATTACGTATTATAAAATATTTACATTGGTTAATCGTTATTATTACCTATTATTCTTTCGTTACATATAATATATTAATCTTTGTGTGTTTAGTGGATGTACCCAGTAACGACGACGCTTTTTTTTTCTGATAAATTAAAAATACGATTGCAAGGAGGAAATCGTCGTCGAAATCCATGTTTCTTCCAAACGTGTGCACTCCACTGAAGCTACTCCAAGACTAATCTAGGTATTCCGAACGGAAAAAAAAAGTTGTACGGAATTTTTCATGATACGGTTTCTGAATCAGGAAAACTGATGTATGTAGCCGCCTTTAACTATCTGTTAGAAACGTCAAATTTGTATCGCGAAGATCCGGCAAATGATTGAATGACGATGTTTTTAACAAATACTTAGTTACAGATAGATAGGTTATTGAAACGGGCCATTAGTGGTTTTGGTGTAAAAAGAAACGACTCTTAATCCATTCTTAGATAATTTAGTTAACATTTTGCTTCGTTGGCCGTGGCCCGTGGTACGTCTCTGACGTTGCCGAAACATGGCTCTCCCGAGATAAAAATAATGCTATTTTGTGCTCAATAAATCAGTTAATTTTATAGTTATATATAGTTATATTTTTATATAGGTATTGGGTAGGCACAAAAACCAGAATTATCTAATTTTAAAGTTCAAGATCGTAATATATTTATAAATTGAAAAGTGGACACAATTTAATTGTTATTGACATTTCTTGCAGCTAATTATAGTACGGGAACTATATTATTATTCTGAATTTTAAACATCTGGTAGTTTTCTATACTAATTATAATTTATAATCATAGAGATGAACATTGAAACTGGCCGGTTCTCCATCAGGCCGAATACAATGCAAAAAATCAGCTGACCATGAGGACGTGTGATGTGATAATATTATGGCAAGTGTTTTTTTTTTCTTGTACTTTTAAATGTTTTACCTGTTTCGTGAGTCGTAATATAATCAATTTAGAGATTTGAGGGAGGTACCTTACCAATTGGCAAATTGTTTTTCAGTCAAATAAATTACAATATACCGGGTGTTCTTACAGTCAGTGTCGAAACTTTCAGGAGTATTTATACTCTTAAATATAAGCAACTTTTATTATGGGATCAATTTCCTACTTTACTACATATATCTATGCCGTACCCCTTTTGTATGAAACAGCAGATATTTTTTTTTTCGAATGGTGAGCATTTTGTAGGAAACATCTGATATATTTTTTTCACGTAGGTTATATTCAAGAGTATATTCACTCCTGAAAGTTTGGACACTGATTGAAAAAACATCCTGTATAATTTTTACCCCCAACGAAAACAGGTGTGTTAGCTTAAAACTTATAGTTTGACGTATATATGTCACCGTAAAATTTTAAAAATCGTTAGATTCTAATAAAACTAGTGAAATTGTAAAATGTTGATAGACTTCCGATGCGAATATGCTGCCTATAATTTCACACATTATTTTTCGTTACATTATTATAAATATATAGTTTTTAATCTTTTGACATATTTTTACAATTTCGTTAGTTATTTTACAATCTAACGATTTTTACAATTTTACGGTGACATATATATGTATCTGTTCGTGGCATGGTAGCTCCCAAACGAATAAACCGATTTTGATGTAACCAAGACGAGATGATGGGAGTCTCTTAGCTGTAATTCGTCATTTTCATATTATAACCGACAGTTTAACATTTCGGATGTTAATTTTTTTTTGGTTTATTACATCTACATTTATGTATGTACTAGCTGTTGCCCGCGGCTCCACCCGCGTAAATACAATATCCCTCGGGAACACTGTATTTTTTCGGGATAAAAAGTAGCATATGTTTTAATCCAGAGCCGTAACTACTAACATACCAAATTTCATCAAAATCCGTTCAGTAGTTTTTGCGTGAAAGAGTAATCCATTCCATCCATACATCCATCCATCCATCAAAACATCCTCACAAACTACTACATTTATAATATTAGTAGTGACGTACGACAATTGTTTGTGTTACTTTTTGTTTCTATTTTACTGCAATAACTTATAAATTTAATACAATAAATTTCAATACTCAGATTGCCTGCAATTTAATTGTTAAAATGCATTTAATAATAGTTTTATCATTACAGTATATTACTTGGTACAGCACGATGCGACAGAAGTATGAGACATATCCCACGGGACTTCAAGTTAGGCTCAGGAATATCAGCATACCAGTACGAGGGTGCTTGGGATGAAGATGGTAAAATAAAAATTATTTACGGAATACAGCCACTATCGTAGGCAACATAGAGTTTAATACCAATAGCTTAACAGAAAAAGCAGGTGCAAATAAAACATATATTTACAGGTAGGACACCATCGATCTGGGACGATGTGCTTCATAAAGAACCAGATTTCACCCCAGACAGAAGTAACGCAGACATTGCAGCTGACGGATACCACCGTTACAAGGAAGACGTCAAATTAATCAAAAATATGGGAGTCGACTCCTTTAGATTTTCATTCTCGTGGTCCAGAATTCTGCCAGATGTATACGCGAATAATATCAACCGAGCCGGCATAGATTACTACAATAGCTTCATTGATGAACTAATTAAATATAATATAACGCCAATTGCTACAATTTTTCAAGAGGATACACCTGCGAAGCTTCGTGAATACGGCGGATGGACGAACCCAGCTGTAATCGACTTCTACTTAGATTATGTCAAAGTGGTGTTCGACAATTTTGGTGATCGAGTGAAAATGTTTGCAACTGTTAACGAGCCAATTATTTACTGCTATTATTATTATGGCTGTTTCAAAAATCCACCATTTTTATATTTGCCTGGAGTAGCTGATTATATTTGTATGAAGAATATGCTGATCGCCCATGCTCGAGCTTATCATTTATATGATAAGCATTATAGAAAACATCAAAATGGAAAAGTTGGCATTATATTATACAATAATTGGCATGAAGCCGTATCGGATTCGACTGAAGATATAAAAGGAGCTTATGAAGCTAATGAATTTATAGTAAGATGATCTTTAAAAGTACATTAATCCCCATTAACATCCCCATCCCCAAAAATTTGCTTAGTATGTCATTTTAAATTTATAATTCCATTTATCTACATATACTAATCTACTTACATTATAAAAAGGAAAGATCTGTTTGTTTGTTTGCATTGAATCAAAAATTAAACCACTGGGTTAATTAATGCAATTTGTCACAGATATATAGTAGACCACGATGAAGGACATAGACAACTTTTATCTAAAAAAAATCTACGGTTCCTTGGCGATTCTTTTCGTGCAAGAAGTTGCAGGCAACATCTTGTTATATTATATTATTTTTTCAGACTGGATTGTTTTTAAATGCCATATTTACGGAGGATGGAGATTTTCCTGAGGTATCAAAACGAAGAGTGGCCGCTAAAAGTGCAGAACAAGGATTTCCAAGATCCCGTCTGCCGACGTTATCGGACAGTGAGATTAGCATGATAAAGGGTACAGCCGACTTCGTGGGTCTGAACTTCTACACGACCGTTTCTGTCTATAGAAACAGTTCGGTTGACGCAATAAGTCCTGGGCCGTCTTTAAGAAATGATATGTACATCGGGATTGCAAATGACCCTACAAGATCGAAACCCAGTGACCCGATTAAGGTAATTTGAATTTATTTAAGAAATGTTAACTTGTTTAGTCCACTATTAAGTTGTCACTAAATAATATGTATAACATTATACATTTTTAACGTGTGACTGTTTTTGTTTCCGCCTAGTAAAAATTTGGTAGTAACTTTCTTTATATTATAATCTTGCTATAAAATTATTCACGTTCAATAATCGCGTTTTATCATTATTTCATAAACTCCCTAGTGGTGAAAAGAGAGCTGAAATATTGTAACAAATATCATGTAGCATATACAGTGCAACCTTAATATAACGTACCTCAATATAACGACTTCCTCGATTTAACAAATTTTTTGTAATCCCCTTGAATTGTCCATAAGAGTCAATATAAAATATACCTTTACATTGCGAACATTCTTTGCGTACAACCTCTTAATAACGAATTTTCAACTATAAGGAAAAAGTATTAATACCTCTAATTAACGAATTTTGCCAACCCAAAACCTTTATATAAAGTTTCCACCAATAATATAACTCTAAAATCTTATGTGATTCATGTCTCGACATGTTTCGACACGCTTTTGTTTGTAAAGTAATCATTGTTGTTTTGATGGAAAGTAATGTAAACACCTCTGCTCGTCACTATTGTTAAAGATTTAAGTTAAAATGGCTCAGAAACGTAAAAGGTGTTCCTTATCGGTCGCAGAAAAGCGAAACACCATTAATTATGTTGACCAAATTCCCATGACGAAAAAATTAGACATAGCTAATAAGTTCGGGATTCCCGCAAGTACATTGGCTACAATTTTAAAATTTAAAGATAAGTTTTCAGAAGAAAGTGGTGTGAATGTAAACAGTAAAAGATTAAAATCATGCGAGTTCAAGGACGTAGAGGAATGTGTGTTAAAGTGGTTAATATTGAGGTGAATAAAACTATTCTTTTACCTCTTTATAACGAATTTTAGACCAATCTAACCTCAACATAACAAACCTCAGTTCAACGAATTACTTGATATTACGAATATTTTCTTGTTCCCCTCCGATTTGTTATATCGAGGTTGCACTGTATATTGGGTTATTGTACCCAATGTTCATGATATTTGGTACATTGCACGTCATAAACTATGTACATTAACATAGTTTATGATTTTTATTAATACTCAATATTCCTGCAATTGTAAATTTCCAGCCAAAACCGTGGGGTCTATATAAATTGCTGATGAAAAAAAAAGAACAATACAACAACCCACCTGTGTATATCACTGAGAATGGTTGTACAAGTACAGCTGCTGGTTTGGATGATTTTGATAGAGTAGAATTTATTAATACATTTCTCAATACAATCATGGATGCGAAGGAAAATGGGTGTAATATCCAAGGTTACAGCGCGTGGAGCTTTATGGATGTCTTCGAGTATAGACATGGATACTTGTAAGTTTAGCAGTTTAGCAATAACTATATTTAGAAATAAAGTCGAAATAGTTTCACAATGTTTTGATATACTTATTTTAAGAATTACAGTATCGAAAAAGGATATCGAAAATGCATCAGAAGATTATGAACCAGGGCCTTTAATCAAGATGCATTCGATAACTTTGAAGGCCATATTAATACATTGTAAATTAATCATTATAATACCTGACTCGTATACAAGAATTTGGATAATTTGTTCTAACGGTTGTTATGTGTTTAATATCGAACCTTCTTATAAAGATAGCAGCCATATTGTTGCTGCAAAGTTAATTATTAGTAGGAAAGACTGAGTCTTTTTTCCCATCATTGTGAACATCAGATTCAAAATCAAGAACAAAAAATCACATTACTTTGAAAGTTTGACATACTTAATATTAGAATAATGATCACAAAAACAAAAAACCCTGACTATGTCCAAACAATTTTTATGTACCGTATATCGGGCATATCTTCGAGGACTAGCAAGCATTTTTTGTCGGGTTCGAGCACGTATGAACTATGCACTTTATTTTAATAATTTTAAAGTTGATTTTCGAGTGCGTCAGTAAAATCTTCTCCGCTGCGCTCCTCTCTGTCTGCGTTACCCCTAAGTCGAATCTAATAATACCTCTGAAGCTCAAATTCGACAAGCCGTTTAGGCTCTAGAGCGTGCCGAAGAAATATACATACATAAAAATATATAGATTTTATAACTACAAACTTATTTGCAGAAGAAAATTCGGATTATACGAGGTTGACTTTTCGAGTCCAAACCGCACCAGAACTGCAAGAAGATCTGCCCACTACTACAAGAATATGACCACCACCAGAACTTTATACAAGAAGTTATCTGTGCAACACGACTACCTGTTATAATACAACCAAACTATACGTCAATCACTGAGGACATCTCCTTATAAAGATATATCTATACTAATATAATAAAGAGGAAAACTTTGTTTCTTTGTTTGTTTGCATTGAATAGGCTCCGAAACTACTGGACCGATTTTAATTAAATTTGGTACAGATATAGATTAGACCACGGGTGACGGGAAAGGACATAGGCTACTTTTTATTGCGGCTAAATGTAGGGTTACCTCGAAATTTTCTTTCGCGCGCACGTAATCGCGTGCAACCTCTAGTAGCTAGTATAAGCATAAAATATGCAATAGCCAATAATTGTAGTAGTACGTCATTAGCTATTACGTCTACTACTAATCAGACAGGTGTTGATAAATTTCAATGACGTTATTACATCAATGTGTAATAAATGAGTAATTTAGGTGTTCACTATTTGCTATTATCTGTAGGTATAGGGACAATGGTTTGCGAATGCTTAGTGGATTATATTATTTACCTTTACTTTTTCAAAAAATGATTAAATAGTCATTGAGAAATATCTAAGTCAGTCATAGGGCTTGAATTTGGAAGTCATTGGTAGAAACTACAAACATAATTAATAGAAGCTTACTTTTTCAGTAGTGAAAACAAGTTGTCTATACTTTCTACGGTTTTCCTCCGAATTTTTCAGTCCCACTGATGCCAGCAGATTACCAATTCCATCTGAAATTAAAGTAGATAAATTATAATAATTAATTGATAATATGATTTATGGCATCACATAATACCGATTTTTCTATTATTTGGGTATTACAATGTCATAAAATATTGAGTGTAATTTACATTTATGTATATTATAATATCATCGTAAAATTGTAAAAACCGTTAGATTATAATATTACTAGAGATATTATAATATGCTGACAGATTGTCAAATACAAATTTCTCCATACAATTGTACGCATTATTTTTCGTTAGGTATATGACAATATTTACCGTGCCGTTTGGTTATACGGTATGTGCCCCGCACCGCCATATTTTGTTTGCTTTTTCATAATAATAATTATAACGAAAAATAATACGTACAATTGTATGGAAAAATTTGTATTTGACAATCTGTCAGCATATTATAATATCTCTAGTAATATTACAATCTAACGGTTTGTACAATTTTACGGTGGCATATACATCTTTTATCTCAATTCAATTTATAAACTAAAATTAAAATATATTTTTTATACTTTACTTTTTGTTTTAAAGTGTCTTATTGTATCACTTTTTCTTGTTTTAAGATGATGCTTTGAATCATAATATACTGATTATTAATTTTAATCATGCTATCTAATTTTCACTACGACCTGAGAATAATAGATTACATACATAGATATACATATAATATTAAAAAGTACATACCATTAGTTTCATCTACAGCTAGAATTCCCTTGCCAGGTGTGACAATGGCTTCGGCAGTTCTCTTCAATTCCTCCTGCAATCTGGCGTCAGGATACGAAAAAAATGTAGGCATGATTCTGAAATTACGGCTTTCACTTTATCGCGTATATTTTCCTCTTTTCTTAAAGAAGACCTAGATTTTGTTATGTCAAAATGTAATTTGCACTACAATTATTTGAACCATGTATTGATTGATACATGATTAGATGAATGAATTAATATCATCAATTCTTCTTTCATCGACGTTTATATTTGCCCATATTTGAGGCAATGATATAAATAATGTGAATAGATGTATCGTACCTGATTCTACTTTACATCTACACTCCACACTAATCAGTAACACAATGAACAAAATTATTCCTCTCCGATATGTGTATTTATTATTTAACTTAACAGATTATGATGAGGAGGTTATCTACTGGCTCGTTATCGTTACTGATTACTTACGAGTTGAAACTGTTTGATTGTAACCATTTAATTATAACCTAAAACCTATCTACGAAGCCTACTAAAGCAGGAGTACCTAACCTGTATGTCATATTATATTATATAGTTAATTAAGAATTCAGAAGAGAATGTTGTTTCTGAGTGTTGCAAAGAGGTTTGGTGGACAAATAGTATGGATAAGGCGAAAGAAATTTGTTAGGGTCGTATTATATTGAGGTAGGTATGTGGTTTCCGCCTACCCCTATGAGGAGCCGGCGTGGATACCTAGTACCTACCCACTAGTGCATGGGTAGTTATCACAGAACAAATAATAATTCGATGGAAGTGTAATATCGAGCCGAATAGAAGATATCGCATGGTGTAATAATACAGAATGTATACTTTTTTCCAAAATCAGTCTGTTTGATGCCTGGATAGGGAAGTTGATTTATCAAAAGTCTGATGCAGATTCGCAACTCCTTTCGACATTTTTAGTCCTTATATTTTTCCTTATAGTTTCTTATATTTTTGGATTTCAGCGAAGCTTTCAGCTATATGAACTTGAGATGCTTATGCTTTAATATTATTAGAGAAATTGATATTTAAACGTACCGTTCTTAATTCATATATTTTAAACATACTGTTGGGAAACACTTTACATACTTACTTATTTCATAGAGTAACCTGTACCTAACTAGTGCCTGGACTTGAGGTTAAGTCCATAAATCCTAAAGTGACCATCTCTAAAATAACATTGCTTCAGAATCTCAAATACCAGCTAAAACTAAATATGCTACACTAGAATCTTAAGTACCAGCTTTAACTAAACAATATGATTGTACGTCTTTAGCAGAAGGACTGATGGAGTAAGTTGAAGTGTAAGTTGTAACGCAATAAATTACCGTGATAAAATACCGTATAAAAACAAACAAATATTATGCACCAGTAATTTACAGATTTTTTTTGACATGTAACGTCTTATAAATCGATGAATGCCGGCTGCATGCACGAAAAATTGTCACGTTCCGTCTGATTGTCACGTTCCGCCTGAGCCGAGTATGCAAGCGAGAGCGTGGAACAAGCAAGGAATTTGTAAGTATTATATACATAATACTTACAAATTCCTTGGGAACAAGCGATAGAGGCACGATCGGCATAAGCATTCGGCTTGTGATGACGTTGTCACGTCTTCTCAGGTAAAATTATTGTCCGTAAACCGACTTATCTTGGGGTACAACCATTTTTTAGAGTTCCGAAATATACTCAAGGAACCCTTATAGTTTCGCTCTGTCCATCCGTCCGTCTGTCTGTCTGTCTATCTGCCCGCGTCTCTAGCTGTATAGTTAGACTGTATTATATCTCAATTATCTCAAGTATATACCTACTCGTATTATATACCGATTTGCATCATAAATTGTACAAAAATATATGGGCCCCGCCTGCTAACAAACATAACGTCAATTATTTCACTAAGGCTTTCAGCTCATAGTGTAGTCCGTTTTCTCAATCTTGTTTCGGACTTTTTAGTGTATTTGCCGTTTTTGCTGTCGGGTTTTTTTAAATTTTTTAAATGATTTATTTTATTTTAGATTTTTTAGTTTAACCAACACACACTTGGTCGATTTAAATCAAAACGACGACTATTTTAATGCATCGATTACAAATTTATTCGAATGATTTAATTAAAATGGTTGTAATATTCCCTGATTAAATTTAAATACATGACATAATATGTATGTTTTTGAAATCTTTTAATTTCCTTTATTTTGGTACCCTACTCGATAGGTTTGGTTAAAAAATTTTTTTTTGAACTACTTACAATTTGGCGCGAAAATCCGCCCATTTTAATTTTTTTTTAAATAGATATCTAAGGACACTTGGGTTATTTAGACATATCAAACGATACCTTAATTAATAATTGTCGAAACCCATCCAGCCATTTGGAAGATACGTGGGAATAAAGGAATTTACATACATGCATACATAGTTGCATAAGACATAGGGATCCCTTCTTTTCGCATAATTTTATTTGTCCTAATTTCATTTGGCATACCTCACTTGGCATAATTTTGATACGCATAATATTACTTTAGCATAATTGTTTCTTGGCATAATACATCATTAGGCATAAATATTATTTAGACTAATCTTTTTTGTCCTAATTTAATGAGGCATAACTCGTAAGGCATAATTTTTCTTGTCATAATAATAATTTGGCATAATTTTTTTGGCATAAACTCGTTAGGCATATTTTTTGTCATAATAAATTCAAGGCATTCTGTCACAAGGCACAAATATGCATAAAATGGAAGGACATAATGAAAACACGGTTAAGGTAATTAAACGCATATTTATGAAACATTAAAAGCAGGTATTATACTCATTATACCTAGTGTAACATGTGTAACAGTAGGTTAAGTTGCGGCGGGGTGGCCCTTGGGCCACCCGTAAGCCGCTAACATGTTTAAAATAAATAATACGAAAGGTGCAACAACAAAACTTTATTTATCGTTAAGTACATTGGGCTCGTGGTTATGGCTCGGCATGTTCTTAGATAGCAGTTCGTGTCGCTTGTCCGAGCTTAATTTCGTGATCAGTTGAAAATTACAAATATAATTGTTATTTCGTCTTAACTCGCACACCCAGTAGAATTTATCATTCACTAGTATGTGAAAAAAAAAATCTACAAAGAAGTATGCGTAAATGTCATTATGCGTAAATATCTTTATGCTTTTTAATATTATGCGTAAAAATATTATTCTTAATTAATATTATGCGTAAAAAAATGTATGCCTTACAATAAGTATGCCTAACAATTATTATGCTTTCAGTAATTATGCGAAAAAAAATTATGCTAAGAAAGTTATGACAAAATGAATATTATGCGAAACTACTATTATGTCAAATGAAATTATGCCAAGTAAAATTATGACATATGATTTTATGCGAAAAAATAGGGAACCAGTTACATACATACAAGATACGCGCGAAAAACATAACCCTTCTTGACAGTCAAGAGCTCTGTGGCCTAGTGGGTAGACCGTTTGGTTCGCACTCGAGAGAGTGCAGGTTCGAATCCCAGGTGTGGCGTGTACCAATGACACTTTTTCAGATCTCAAGTACATTATACGGACGCTCTAATCATCATTTTCCTGCCCTTATCCCACGCTAAGTAGGGTCGGCGCAACATGTTTTCCCCTTCCACGCATTCCTATCAGCCGTCAATTCTACATTCACATCTTTCATTTCCATATCATACTTCACGCAATCCATCCATCTCTTTTTCGGCCTTCCTCTGCATACATATCCGTCCACATTCATATTCATCACCCTTTTGGTGACGTGTGTGTCTTCCCTCCTCATTACATGCCCATACCATGCTAACCTTGCACTCCTTACCTTATCCACTACCGGTGCCACTTTCAAACTTCCTCTTATATACTCATTCCTGATCTTATCTAACCTGGTCACACCACACATCCATCTTAGCATGCGCATCTCACTTGCATGCACCTTTCTTTCATGCATCTTTTTCATTGCCCAGCATTCTGATCCATACATTGCGACAGGTCTGATAACCGTTTTGTAAATTTTTCCCTTAAGCTTGAGGGGCATCCGTGGGTCACAATATGTTGTTCCCGAGACCTGTCGCCACTTCATCCACGCTGCATTCAATCTGTTCTGCACGTCTCGTTCAATGTTACCGTCGTTTTGTATGAGCGAGCCTAGGTACTTAAAATCGGAGCAAACTAAAAGGGTCACACCATCCAGGGAAATTGGGGAAAAGTTGGAGGCGCCAGCGAAGCCTCAAAACAAATGCTCCGTTTTAGTGCGGCTTATTTTAAGGCCAGCACTCTCCAATTTTTGTTGCCATTTTTCCAGTCTGCTCTGAACCCCAGCTGCATCTTCTCCGATGAGAACAGTGTCATCGGCAAATAGCATGCACCATGGTGACTCCTCCTGTATGTCTGATGTCAAAGCATCCATTACCAGGAGGAACAAATACGGGCTTAACGCCGACCCCTGGTGCAAGCCTACTGCCACATTGAACTCATCAGTGACTCCGGCAACAGATCGAACGTTTGTACGTGCTCTTGCATACATCGCCTGCACAAGCCTTACATACTTCTCAGGTATTCCTTTCTTTCTTAAAGACCACCACAGAACTTTTCGGGGAACTCGGTCGTACGCCTTTTCTAGGTCTATAAAAACCATGTGAAGGTTTTTATGCGCACGACGAAACTTTTCGCACAGCTGTCGTATGGCAAAAATTGCATCCATTGTTCCCCGTACTGGCATGAAACCGAATTGATTCTGGGTGATCTCACTCTCTCCTCTTATTCTTCTATAACTTTCTCCCAAACTTTCATACTGTGTGACATAAGCTTTATTCCTCGATAGTTGCTACAGTCTTGCACATCACCCTTATTTTTAAAGATAGGCACCAGTGAACTGCTGCACCACTCAGTCGGGATCGCCTCCTCGAGTAACAACTTATTGAAAAACAAAGCTAGCCACTTACATCCATCCGCTTTCAAAACCTTCCATGCCTCCGCTGGTATTCCATCTGGTCCAACTGATTTACCATTTTTCATACCTTTCATTGCCACTCTTACCTCCTCTGTGCTTACTTCATTCACTAAACCTAAATTAAATGTTGTACACTCAAGCTCACCACTCCAGTCATTCTCCTTCTTCACTCCATTCACTCCATTCATTAACCTTTCGAAATAACCTTTCCATCGGCTTTTTATAACTTCATCATCCATCAAAACTCTTCCATACTCGTAAAGATACATTTAATGTAAGCTAGGTCCTTTGCAGCGTTTTCTCGCGCTTTTGCTAGTCGGTAAAGGCCTTTCTGGCCTTGTGGGCTGTCAAGGGATTTGTACAATTCATCCTGGACTTTACCTTTAGCAACAGCAACCATTCGCTTAGCATTCTTTTTCATATCGTCATACATTCTTCGTTTTTGTTCTTTCACGCTAGGGTCAGCATCCGTACATTTTTTCCAACTTTTAAATGCATTCTTCTTTTCTTTCAAAATCTTTTGTACATCTTCATTCCACCACCATGTATCTTTATCGATGTTTCCCTTCCCTTTCGTTTCTCCACAAACATCCTTCGCCACACTTCTCATGTACGCAGCCATTTCATTCCAGCACTCATTTACCGATTGCGTTTTAATTTTATCGTCCATTTCAATCATTTTATCTATTACTCTTTTTCGAAATTCTCTTGCGCAATCTTCTTTTTGTAGCATGGGCCATCTTAATTTAGGCGGGGGCTTAAATTTATGGGTTGGTTGGCTTTTAATATTAACTGTCAGTACAAGGAGTCGGTGTTGAGTAACTACTGGTTCGCCTGGTATAATTTTGCAGTCCTTTACTGAATGGAAATTCGTCCTTCTAATGAGATAATAATCTATCTGTGTGTTATGGTTGCCGCTTTTTTATGTAATGAGGTGTTGGTCTCGCTTTTTAAAAAACGTATTTACAATAGCTAAATCAAAAGCAGCAGCAGCCTGCAGCAATGATTCCCCTTCATAGTTACGGTTACCATACCCCCATCCGCCATGCACTCTCTCATACCCTCCTTTCACTCTTCCCACATGGCCATTGAAATCCCCGCCGATAAAAATTTCTTCACTAAGAGAGATTCCCATCACTACCTCATCAAATGTTTCCCAAAACTTCTCTTTCACTACATCATCACATCCACTCTGCGGTGCGTATACACTCATTACGTGCATAACCACTCCGTTGAACATAACCGTTACTACTATTATTCGATCATTCACTCTCTTAACATCCGTTACACATTTTTTCAATTCGTTATCCAATACTATACCT
Source organism: Glaucopsyche alexis (assembly GCA_905404095.1). NCBI lineage: Eukaryota > Metazoa > Arthropoda > Insecta > Lepidoptera > Lycaenidae > Glaucopsyche > Glaucopsyche alexis. The sequence continues at coordinate 25,557,562 of FR990046.1, forward strand.
ACCCCATTTCTTTTACCATCACTCCCACTGTAAAAAAATTTATAACCCGCCCCAACTTCCCTAGCTTTTGTTCCCTTCCACTTTGTCTCTTGCAAACAGGCAACATTTATTCGTCTTCTTTCTAGTACATCCGCTAACTCTCTTCCTCTTCCAGTCATTGTTCCTATATTCCAGCTTGCCATCCTCATTCTTACCTCCCGGGCTCGCTTCTTACGTTGCCCCCACCCGGTCTGAGACAACAACCCTTGTCCACTTCCCACAGGGGCCGGGTGCTGCCCTTTTTTTTTTTTTTTTTTTTTTTTTATTTATAATAATCCGTCCCCCTAACATGGTCAGGGCTTGTTATTTTCTTATTTATGTTTAAAATACAATTTTATTGTATACTATACAATATGTGAAGGTGAAATGCCAGATTAAAATACAATATTTTTACAAATAAAATGAGTCAATTAAAGATTAAAATGTCAAAATTAAAATTTTCAATAAAATACCAAATTAATCAATACATTGTCACTAAAAATCAATTTAAAACAACGGCACAACATTTAAACTAACCCACTATCACAATATTTAACCCTACTATCACAGTTCATCAGTGCCTCTTGTTTACGGTTTCTACCACATATTTACAATATGAGAGGAACACCTCTCTCTTCTTGCCCCCCAGGATGGAAGGCAGATTCTCACCCGTCATGGATGTGCCCAATTTCTGCTCAATATCATATCTATTGCTAGCAAAAATTGGGCATTCCAGTAACAGGTGAGGAACCGTCTCCTCAACTCCCGGCTGACACAGACACGACGGATCCTCCTTCAGCTTGAATCTTGTCAAGTAGAAGGCGAATCCACCGTGTCCGGTCAGAATCTGTGTGGTGTGATGTGTGATGTCTATCTTATTTACTATCTTGTATGCAGCAGCAGCGCTTGGGAAAAAGAGCTTCGTAACTCCGGCCGTCCCTCCCACTTCGTATCTCCTGTCCCATTCCTCAACCGTATCCTCTCTTAAGATACGCTTGACGAATGAAACAGGGCACAGATCGTAGTCAGGTTTCCTTTTCAATCTCAGCGCGGCCTCCTTGGCTAATTCGTCAACCCTCTCATTCCCTCTCAACCCTGCGTGCGCCTTTATCCAAAACAGGGAGACTTCCCGCCTCTGCAATGCAGCTTTTCGGAGGGCCGCCCTTGTTTGCACTGCCAGGGGATGAGGGGAACTAAGGGTGACTGCCTGGAGAGCCGATCTGGAATCGCTAAGGATACCGACCTTCGCCATTCCACTCTTGCAGGCTATACTTACTGCTCTCTGGAGCGCTAGAAGTTCGGCTTGGTAGACGGTGCAATACGGCGGCAGTGCAAGCTTGACGGCCTTCGTCTCGGCCTCACCCTTCCATACGGAGAGTGCGGCTCCGACTCGACCCTCAATCTTGCTACCGTCCGTATAGATCCTATGGACGTGATTGTTAACCACGTCTGCATACGAGTCCTCGTCTACCAACCCGAACCTCAGCTCTTCCTGCTCTGCCGGATGTGGGTCCTCAATCGCAGGAGCCATTCGCTCCACCTCCCTGCCTCTCAATACCGGGTATGACACTCCCTTCTTGATCTCGTAAAGCCTCGCAGCTTCGAGGATTCTGAGATCAAGAGGGAGTATCCCAGCCAACAGCATCGCAGAGTTCAGGGAGACGGTCCGATATGCTCTGCAGATCTTTTGGGCACAACCCCGCTGAACGGTGTTGAGCCTTTTTTGAACCCCCATCTTTTCCACGGTGGGTGCCCACGCTGCTGATGCATACAAAATAGTAGGTTCTATAACTGCCGTATATATTATCTTAACTACTTGAGGGTTAAGCCCCCATCCTACTCTGGCCGTTCTGGCTAAAAGTTTATAACGAGCGATTGCCTTTTGGCAAACGTTCCCAACGTGGTCGTTGAACGTCAAGCCGCCGTCTATAGTTAAGCCAAGGATTTTGATGTTGTCATAATACTTAATGTTCACGCTCCCCATCTTGAGTCGCGGCACGTCGAATTTTAGCTTCCTCGTCGAAAGCAGCGCACAGGTTTTGTGCGGCGCAAAGGTCAGTTTATTCGCCTTTCCCCAATCTTTTATTTGGCTAAGTGTCTTGTTTGCTTTTCTTTCTATTTCTAAAGCAGTATCTCCTTCGAACACAAGCACTATGTCGTCGGCGAAAGCTTGACAAAAAACATCCTTCTCCTCTATTATCCATAGCAGGGGGTCCAACAAGAGGTCCCACAGGATCGGTCCACCTATGGACCCCTGCACGCACCCCTTGTTAGTCTCCCTACTCACTTCCATTCCTGCATACCTAACATTCACTCTTCTTCCACTCAAGTAGCTGCTGATAACCCGCCTCAGGTTCCCCGGACACCCAACCTCAGCCAACCTAACCTTTATGGCCGGCCACCAAGCACTGTCGAAGGCTCCCTCTATGTCCAGCGAGACCACAACAGAAATTCTCTTTTCCTCCCTCTGTTTTCTGATGTGGTTCACTAACCTATAGAGGGCGTCTTCGGTGCTCCTTTGGGGCATGAAGCCATACTGGTTGGGGCTAATCTTGGGCAGCAGGTAGAACCTGAGTCGGGCTACCAGCATCTTCTCGAAAATTTTGCCGAGAACAGGTAGGAGGCCGATCGGTCGATAGGCTTTTGGTACCCGATACGATTCCTTGCCCGGCTTCCTTAGTACCACCACGGTCGCCTGCTTCCACTGTTTGGGAAAGCAGGCGACAGTGAGGCACCTGTTCAGCAGCGCAAGGAACCATTCCGGGTTACATTCCACAGCGTGCTGGCAGATGTCGGACGTGAGACCATCCGCCCCGGGGGCCTTTTTGGGGTTGAAAGACCTTACGGCTCTCTTCAACTCCTCCATGATGAAAGGAGGGTCGTCCGGACCCGTCGGCGGTTCGATGTCCAAGGACTCCGCCCGCCAGCGCGTCCGCCGATGATCCTCACTTTCACCACTTTCTTGGTCCTCGGGGTAGAAAGTCTCCGCCAGCCATTCTGCAGAGCTCCGGGCGTCGAGGGTTTCACCGTCCCTCGTAAGGGGCAGATCCTCCTCCCTCCCTGTAGCTCTGCTCAGCACCCTGTAGATACCCTCCCAGACCCCCTCCCTATCCTGTTTCCGGCAAAACTCCTTCCAGCTCTCAACTTGCGCATCTCTTACAGCCTTTTCATACTTCTCCTTTTGTTCCAGGTACAGTCCAACGACGCGGTCTCTGCGATCAGGTGCTGCGATCCGGATCCTGCGTCTCCTCGTGGCAACCTGCTTCTTCATCTGCGCGAGCTCATCATTCCACCACGACAAGGTGAATTTTTGTGTGTGTTTTTTGGTCGGCATTGTGTCTCTGCATGTCTGTGTGATTACTTGTGTGTATCTGTCTATTGCGTCTTCTATTTGTTGTGTGCTGTGTATTGTGTTTATGTCTTGTACAGTTAGTTGTCTGTCCGACATCAGCTGGGTCAGTTTCTCACGAAACTGAGTCCAGTTTGCCTTCTGTGTGTTAAATATGCGTGTGGTTCGTATTATGTTCGCGCCTGTGGATTTCTGTTGTCTGATACCGAAGGATATGCCGTTATGGTCCGAACTCGTGAGAGCCTCCTCTACTCTCCAGTCGCCCACTCGGTTCAGCAGATCGTCGGAGCACGCTGTCACATCCACGTAACTGGAGTACCTTTTTCCCCCTCTGACAGTATCGAATGTCGGGATGTCTCCGGTGTTGAGTATGTGCATACCCATTGCTTCCAGTACAGCAGACACTTCCCTTCCTCGCGGGTCTTCCAAGCCGCCACCCCACCACGGGCTTTTCGCGTTAGCATCGCCTCCCAAGACCATCCTATCGGTACCCAACTCCCTTCCTATCCGTATAAGATGGTCCAGGTAGGGCCCCACTGGCTTATCAGGCTCGAAGTAGAAGGACACTACAATCATCTCCCAGGCTTTGGTTTTGAGGGTGGTCACGACGATGTTGTTGTTGCTGAGGCGTGTGTGTAGTTCGACATCCAACGTGTCGTCGAGTACTACAACACACGCCTTAACCACACCACCCCCTTCCCCATCACTCTGGTAGACCCTCACTCCATTGTATGTCCTGGGTGCTGCCCTTGCGCGTCGCCTGTGGGGTACGCCCTAACCCTATCACACAACATAATATCATTCACCATTATCATGTTGCAGTTCGTTTTGGCAAAATTTTTACAGTCGGCCGCCTGCCTGACACTAACCCTCCTTGGGAATGCTTTTGACGATGGATAACCCACCATCGTAAGGGAGATCCAAGATTGCTGCTGGTTTTTGCAATGGATCTGGAAAAAAATCCCTTCGTCGCCTCTTACGACACCCATGGGAAGTGATGGGTTAGCCCTATTCTCTACCGGAGGCTACACGGACGCTCTAATGGTGAAGGAAAAACATCGTGAGGAAACCCGCACATGATTGGCCTCGGACCAGTCATTCCTCTGGACTATTTTATTGTGAGAATGCCGTATGTGCTTGGGTAACCTTAAGACATTTAAAAAACCAATTTCCAGCCACTACAGTATTTTAAGAGTGGTTACTTCGCTCGGAGAATAAATCATCCAATAACGGATGAAAAGGCCTAACTTTTTTTTCTTGACAGTCGGGTAAAAAATATAAAATTGAGAATGTTCAAAGTCGATCGTAATATACGTAGGTAGGTAACATAATATAATATTTTCAGTAAAATTACGTAACTTTGCAACCTTAAGCAGCCTGCAGGACGTATTAGGTACCACGATATAAATAATTTAGTATACTTTATGATATATGTTGAATTATCCACGGGTTTTCCTGTCCGTCAAATGACGCATGGGCTATGGCACATCTGCGCTCGCACGCGACCAACATTCCACAGTCCACTATAATTAGTAATTACCAGATCTTTGGGTATTTTAATATTCAAAGTGGTATTTCTAAATGTGTTTTGTACCTTTTTTTCGAATAACTAAGATTTATTTAAAACCCCGCAGAATTGACATCTGTCGTCCTCACAGCCATAGAGCCATGTAATTATTTTTGTAAATAAAAAAATAATTCGACTAAATTATGTATTGTCTTACTGTATTTTTTTCTTGCATGGTAAGAAGTTACATTTAAATTGGTAGCGTTATCATGTACTGATGTCGTTTTCCACACCCCCATGTTTTTTTACTTTACTTTGTGTTGCTCTCCTTGACGAAGTTAATTTAAATGTACATGGAAACGAAGTGAAATTAAACAAAATAAAGAATAGGAAACGGTTACTATATTATGTAGCTATATTTACATATACTGTACGTAGGGCTGGCCCGGGCCTCATACATTTCTTGAACATCGCTTTTTAGTAGAAGTTTTTTTCTCTTGGATTAGCACATAAAATATTTAATTGCTTGCTTCCTAGCTGAGATAATGTTAATTTTTTTGATTGTATGAAAATGCAGAGTAGGGTTACCACACAAGAGCAAAATGAGGACAGTAGGTACCTAATATTATTGTGTATGTTATACCTTATTAAATTAACGTTTTGCTCGCGGTTTCGCACCTTTTCACTATTTTAGGGGTTCATAGTACTACAACCAACCCATATACTTACCGATTATCAACTATGTACCTATTTGTGGTTTCGCTCTGCCCGCCTTTTTATCTGTCCGTTCTTGCTAACTCCTTAGATGTAATTACATATGTACCTATATAAATATATGTATCTGATAAATTTGTAAAAACTTTTACAAAAGTTCTACTAAAATTCTGTAGTGAAAAAACCATAATTTTCCACATACTTTTCGAGATCTGGAAAATAGCGGTGTGTGAACTGAGGGACCACACTCTGAGGGCTATATCTTTTAAACTATCTTTTTACAAATTCCCAGATTTGTTCTACAATTTTTTTTTGACTTCTACTAAAACTTATTATACAAGTATTTTGGAGAAACTCAGGTGGGTCCCTCAAACCACACGCACAAGAAAAACACTGGTGTAGACAGTCGTTTTAGGTTGTATATTGTGTAGTTTATAGGCAGTGATAATAATTATATATCTATGTTTATAGGTGTATAAATTGCTAGCTTAGTACCTATTTGATACAGTTGTTGGGTACAGCTATGTTATAATAATTATAACATAACCTAACAAACTAAAATATCTGCAATAAGTAGACGCAGATTGCATTATTTGCGTCTTCTGCGTTTGTTGATTTCTCTAGTAAGTAGGTATAGTAGAATATTTCAAGATGACGATAATATTCTAAAGGAAAACATTAAAAATACTTCTATGTTGTAAGTACGTCATTTTATTTAAATGCAGCAATTAAATAACAACTTATAATAATTAATTATAGCTCTCCACACCGATTTCGGTGACGTTGCTGGTTTCATTGAAACCAGACGCAGGGGCTATTGCGCCCAAGTATGTGCGCAGTACACAAGAGCACTCTCTCTTTATTTACTCTCGTTACTCTTGAAACGAGTGGCGAGAGATCAGGCGCAGGACCGACTTTTAACATGCCCATCCAACGTATGGATCATCTTTCTTGTCAGACAATCAGGTGGTCAGCCTGCATTGTCCTAACCAAACTTACAAACAACATTTTTGGGAAGAACCTCCGGAGTCAAGAGCCTAGCTCTAAACTACTGAATCACGGAGGCGACATGCTCTCTATAGAATAAATATACAATAATAAATAATATTATAGATGTATGTATATTAAATCTATACTTCTATACTAATATAATAAAGAGAAAAAGCTTATTTGTTTGTTCGTTTGCTTGCATTGAATAGGCTCCGAAACTAATGGACCAATTATGATAAAATTTGACACAGATGTAAAGTAGACCACGAGAAAGGACATAGGCTACTTTTTATCGTGAAAAAATGTACGGTTTCTTTACTAACATACTTCTATCTTAGTCAAATATCAACTCATACCGAAACGAAACGATACGTCATACGCGACATTTAAGATCGCTATTCAAAATTGAACTTTATTAATTACACAAGTAGATACACGTTTCATTGTAAGAGTTTCGTGTGTATTTTTGTGTAGTAGTAGTAGTAGTAGTTTGAATTAAAGGCGGAAAAATCAAAAATGGCGGCGCGCGCGATGTGGTTCGCCAATCGCCACCCATCACGTCTCGTTTTTGCGGAGGCGAAAAATGGCCCATGGAGAGCCGCTTCGCTACGTTGAATGTAAGAGGAGGAATGGATGGTAAGAATGAAAGTGAACGAAGCGAAACAAGTATGTAAGGATCGTAGCAATACGTGTAAAGAGCCAAGAGGTGGTATCTGCCTACACCTACGGGAAAGAGGCGTGATTATATGAATGAATAAAAATTAAATAAAGTTCAATTTTGAATAGCGATCTTAGAAATTCAACGCTGAATCGCGTCGCGTATCGTCGCGATGTGAACTGACCCTAAGAAATAACTCACTTTTATTATGGATTAACGATTATATAGTTTGCACTTTATATTTAATATCTGTGTTTTTCAAATCTACATACTTTTAGAACTTAGAAAAATAATAGTAACTATTTTTATAATAAATTTCATGTAATTAAATAAAAATAAACTTCACAACATCCCTTAAACATACTTAATTTACTTAAATATTTAATATCACATTTTATTTGACAAATTATACAGATGTAAGGTTAAATGTTTAAAGGTAATTTTGGTAAAATAAATATTAGTAAGTAATTGAGCACCTACACAATATTACAACCATTACAACTACACTAACTCAAGATACCTATGTTTTTACTTAAAGTTATATAATAAACATTGGATATAGGTATTTGCTAATAAAGATTAACAAGCTAGCTATAGTTTATATCACACATTTACCTATAATATACTATGTAGGTATACTTGTGGATTTGTTCGTTTGAATTGAATGGGCTCTGAAATTATTGGACTGATTCTGATAAAATATGGCACATTGATTATACCACATGGAAGGACATAGGCTCCTTTTTATGTACGGTACTAGGTACTACCATACCAAATTTCATCGAAATCCATTTAGTAGTTTTTCCATGAAAGAGTCACCAATCCATATATCCATCCATCCATCCTGACAAACTTTCACCTTTATAAGAATCAGTAAGATTTTTCCGTGAAAGAGTAACAAACATCCATTTATACATCCATTCATCCATCCAGTAGTAATATTGCAAGCTTGTTGTTCTTTTTGAAATGCTTGTCTTGGTTTAAGTAAATGATTTCACTTTTTGAAAATTTGACCTTTTTTTTCTTCTATGTAAGTATGTATTTATTTTCCTATAGGGACACAATAAGCGCCCCTCCTGATTTTTCCTGTCGCACAGCGTTCGGATCCTATTCCAAATCTGTCTTCAAGGCTGGGGATTTTAGGCTTCATTTCTTTATCCTCTTCGGTTTCAGTAGTTGTAGGAGTCGACGTTTGAACCGAGAAGATTTTGCTTTCAGAAATTATTTTTTCTAAATCAAAACTTGGTGGTAAATCTTTTAAGACCTTTCTTCTGGGTGGTAAATTATTTACTGGTGGTGGATTATGCCTGGGATGTTTTGGCTGTGGAATCAACTCTTCTTCTGCTTCAGGTAAATAATTTGTTGGTGTTTTTTCCGAATGACGTTTCGTATATTTTGGTGGTTCCTCTGGCTCTCTCTTCTCCAAATCAATTTTGATCGAAGCGATCTTATGGCTCTGATCACTCGATCCTTCTTTGACCACGATCTTCATTAGCATGTTGTCACTAATTGGTATTTCTTGTATTTTTATCACTGAACACTGAACGGTTATCACCACAGCAGCGAAAACTAGACACTTTAGAGACATATTGAGTTTTTTACACAGAACTGTTGCCAGCGATATTTGTAAAACAAAACAGTTGCCTGGTGCCGAATTATAGTCCAAAGATTGACCGTCTGGTTCGAGACCTCGTAAGATTGTGTTTGTCGCTCCTGTACTTCGCCATTTTATACCTCGAATATATTTTCCTCGTTACGATTAACCCGTTGCGATTTAAATATTATGACGTCATAATATTTATGTCCGATAACACTCATCGTCATCAAGGAATCCCAGACTAAATTTTGTCATAATAAAATTATTAAAGAGGGAAGTGTTAAAAAAATCTATTTATTTCGGAAACAGTGAGGCGCTATTACGGTACCTACATAAATAGTACCGTATAAACGTACCTACTACCATGAAGGAATCATAATCATAGAGCTACTACACGTACGTAAAGTCTAACATTTCAATTCAATACTTCCAAAGTATATTTGCGGCATGTTTATCAGTGGCGAGGGGTTCCTATAACTCTATTCCTATCGGCTTCCCTTACCGCTTACCTTTTGAAGACCTTCATCCAAATCCCTACTTATTACAGGCTACGGCTTCCCTTATGAAGGAGAACCAGCCTTCGCCACTGATGTTTATAATATTTTATTATTATTTTAAAGATTATAATGTGGAAATACAAAAATATTTACAGTTATACAAGCCGTGGGCAAAAGCTAGTAAAATTATCATAGACTAATGATTATCTAATGATTATCTATGTAAAATTATATACAAATTTATAATAATATAAAAAAAAATATACAGCCTCCGTTCGAGTTCTTGCATTGGCTCTCGACTCGGAGGTCGTGGGTTCGATTCCCACAAGGGAACAACAAAAAATGTTGTTCCCAAGTTTGATTAGGACAATGCAGGCTGATCACCTGATTGACAAGAAAAATGATCCATGCGTCGGATGGGCATGTAAAAAGTCGGTCCTGCGCCTGATCTCTCGCCAGTCGTGTCGGTCATCCGTCCCACTGGGTTACGAGAGTAAAAGGAAGAGAGAGTGCTCTTGTGTACTGCGCACATACTTGGGCACTATAAAAATACTCCTGCTTAACTGGCCTGGTTTCAATGAAACCGGCCACCGTCACCGAGATCGGTGTGGGAGTTATTATACAAATTTTAAAATGGTCAAAAAATAAAAAAAATATTTATTTTTACCATATCGCGATATACTCGTACCGCAATATCTACAACAACAGGGAAATACGGCAACTCATTATTGTGGTGTCGGTTTATAATTTGGGGGCACGGTAGTGCCCCCGCCAAGATAAGCCAAGCTAAGCGCAAGGGCACTACCAGAGTGCTAAGTGTGGATGTTTCTTTTTGCATTCAATCGTGAGCGCGTTTGTCGTTTACTTGGAAAATTGTATGTGATTGAACCTAGTTGTACTCGCAACAACTAGATGGCGCTGTACAAATCACAAACAAATTCCTAGTAAACGCAAATCGCGACCACCTTCTCTCGAAGCGTTTCGTCGATTTTTTAACCCTCATAACTTGGGTTTGGACTATATCAGACAAATTAAATTTTCAGGATATGTTTACAGTAGCGTACTTATTAAACATGTTAAGTTTTGATTGCATAGTTCTTATACTTTAGATTTTATTGATATCTAAAAACCCCTGATTTCGTCACTGACTCACTGCGGAGTACTCACTACTCACTCATCGGCGAGTACAACTAGGTTCAATCACATACAAATTCCTAGAAAACGCCAATCGCGCTCACTATCGAATACGAAAAAAAAACTCACACTGATCAAGAAAATTATATGATATGCACTTCCGGATGTCCTGGCAAGCTGAAATTTGGTACGTAAGCTTGTTTTATTACACAACTAACATAAAAATGGTCAAAGTTGACACTTTGATCCTCCAACCCCCTAAAATATTGTCAGAACAACTTACAAAAAGAAGTAAAATCCCACCAAAAACATTTTCATGTAAAGTGATGCCAAGATCGCACTATCAAAAAGTTATCAGATTTCATGTAAAACCAAGCTTCTGACTCTACACGCCGTAACTCTTCAAGGTTAACTTCTCAAACTCTACACCTTAGTCAATTTAAGTGGCTTGGCCTTTTCGTTCCTACAATAATAGTATAACAGAGAGACAGTCAGCAAAATTTTCACCTTACGCCCAAGCGAATGTAGCGGAATGGCTAGGCCACGTAAATTGTAGTGAAGTTAAGCTTGTAGAGTTAAGGCGTGTAGAGAGGCGTGGGAAACTTTAATTGTCGTTTTTAGTATTTTCAATGCAATTTTTCCAATATTTCTTTCTGTTTTTAAACCTTCTTTAAACTTTAATTTTAAGAACAAAATTAACTCCGGTTTTTTCTTCGGTTAAAAAGGAATCATCCCCACTTTACGTGTAGGGGATTTAATTTCTGCCCTTTTTCGACGTGATAATGACACAAATAGACAATAATATAACCCTGCCAAGTTTAATTTTTATAGCAAATTAACCGTTTGGGCGGTAAGTCATAGACGGACAGAATAAATTATAGACATGACGAAACTATAAGAGTTCCGAGACTACGGAACCCTAAAAATCAAAAAATCAAAATACCGGGGCATCAACAAATCTGGGGGCACGGCAGTGCCCCTGCCAAGTCGAGCGCGAAGCAAACACTGCCGTACCATCCTTTACTGGAACCATTTCGCCGCATTTTCAGGCCCCTTTATTCTACTCGAACTTTATTCTACTCGAACATTACACAAATTACACTAAAATCTAGGAAAATAAATCAATATGCCCACGTTTCTACAAAAAGAAGTGAAATCCCACCAAAAACATTCTGTAAAAAACTAGCCAAGTCTCGATGGAGCTGCTTGTTTATCTCTAAAAAGTAATGAAATCTAGACAAAATCGTGCCAAGTCTAAGGTTCCTTACTGCGGTTTCTTTATTATTATAGTTAATGTTGTGTGACTTGGCCGTTGAAGAGCACACAAGGGTACAAAAGGGGCTCCATGACACCATTGCTCCAATACGTGTGTTGTATACTATTTGAGAACCTCTGGATAAGACCAGAACGCAGAAATTTTCGTCATCCAATAAGCTATAATCACGTACTTAAAATCCAAAATTTCAAGTCTGTAGGTCATTTAGTTCCGAAGTTAAGCGAAAGCAAAGTTTCGCATTTTCGACACTCACTCACTCACTCACTCACTCATGATCATCAAAATAGAACTAGTACTTCCCATAAACTTAGAGAGCTGAAATTTGGTACAGAGTTGGGGTTTAATGGCCACATAAAGGGAAAACTATAAAAACTAGGATAATCGATCTGGGGGCACGGCAGTGCCCCTGCCAAGTCGAGCGCGAAGCAAACACTGCCGTACCATTCTTTACTGGAACCATTTCGCCGCATTTTCAGGCCCCTATTTGAGAACCTCTAGATAAGACCAGAACGTCGATCTGGGGGCACGGCAGTGCCCCCGCCAAGTCGAGCTCGAAGCAAACACTGCCGTACCATTCTTTACTGGAACCATTTCGCCGCATTTTCAGGCCCCTATTTGAGAACCTCTAGATAAGACCAGAACGTCGATCTGGGGGCACGGCAGTGCCCCCGCCAAGTCGAGCGCGAAGCAAACACTGCCGTACCATTCTTTACTAGAACCATTTTGCCGCATTTTCAGGCCCCTTTATTCTACTCGAACTTTATTCTACTCGAACATTACACAAATTACACTAAAATCTAGGAAAATAAATCAATATGCCCACGTTTCTACAAAAAGAAGTGAAATCCCACCAAAAACATTCTGTAAAAAACTAGCCAAGTCTCGATGGAGCTGCTTGTTTATCTCTAAAAAGTAATGAAATCTAGACAAAATCGTGCCAAGTCTAAGGTTCCTTACTGCGGTTTCTTTATTATTATAGTTAATGTTGTGTGACTTGGCCGTTGAAGAGCACACAAGGGTACAAAAGGGGCTCCATGACACCATTGCTCCAATACGTGTGTTGTACAATCAACAACAGTCTAAAATGAGACACTAGCGTCCAATTACCAACACCAGTATGGGCTATTATCTCGCTTAACAAACATAGGTAGTTACAAATGTAAACAAAATTGACTTGTACCCATTAAAGTATAAAGAATATTCAACGGCCAAGTCACTCAACATTAACTATAATAATAAAGAAACCGCAGTAAGGAACCTTAGACTTGGCACGATTTTGTCTAGATTTCATTACTTTTTAGAGATAAACAAGCAGCTCCATCGAGACTTGGCTAGTTTTTTACAGAATGTTTTTGGTGGGATACTCTTTTCTTTCATATTTTTGATTAACTTGACAACTGACATTTACATTGTTCAATAAAAAGTAAATAAAATTCGTGAGTTGGTGTTTTTAATTATATGATTTGTTTGTTATTTGAATAGTTTTTGCTACTATGGCCTCCAAGACGGCATGTCCTCGCAAAGATGTGTGCACAGCATGCAAGCGCTGTGGTGGGCAACACTGTAAGTTCTCCTACTGTAACTCGGTAACTCCCCACACCGATATCGGTGACGGTGACCGGTTTCATTGAAACAGCCTCCGTGGTCTAGTGGTTAGAGCATTGGCTCTCGATTCGGAGGTCGTGGGTTCGATTCCCGCATTGGAACAACAAAAAATGTTGTTTCCAAGTTTTGTTAGGATAATGCAGGCTGATCACCTGATCAGCCTGCATTATCCTAACAAGAAAGATGATGCATGCGTCGGATGAGCATGTAAAAAGTCGGACTCGCGCCTGATCTCTCGTCAGTTGTGTAAGTTATCCGTCCCACTAGATTATGAGAGTAAAGGAAGAGAGAGTGCTCTTGTGTACTGCGCACACACTTGGACACTATAAAATTACTCCTGCGTAACTTGTCTGGTTTCAATGAAACCGGCCACCGTCACTGATATCGGTGTGGGGAGTTATGTTATTACTCGTACTGTAAATTATAATATCCAGGAAGAACTTGTGGATGTGGGGTATGTGGAAGCCCCAAAGGGGATCCCCGAGTTCCCCGACCGAGCGTGTGGTATGCTCGGTCAGGCTGAATCCCGCTTGTAAGCATTTCAGATGTTGTATAATAATTATATAGTACAGCGCCGCAACGCAGCGCCAGTTGTGAAAACTTCGATAGCGCTATTCAGAATTGTTACGCTTATTGGTCCGCCACAAACTCAAAGTTTTCAAAGCTAGGGTGACCACTTATAATATTTTTCCTTTTTTTTCTATAATTTAAGTGTTTTGTCTCTTTTGTCGGCGATGAGGCCACTCTGCAAGCTCTTTCCCTTGTTCTTGTTCCACTAAAATAAAAAACTACCCCTAAATCCAGTCATATCCTGCCTTAGTAGTAAACTAACTAAATGGTACCTACCAGGCATATATGAGTCACAAGTAGTACATATTTAAAATTCATAATGTTGTGAAAGTCTGATCTCATCTTCGTCAATCGTGAGTCAGTGTGAGTTAGTGGCGCCTGGTGGTGCCTAAACTGTTAAGAAAGTACCTACCTACCGGGCTGAACTAGAACTTTCTTAAGATCTTCGGTTAAAAATTCTAGCGCGAAAAGTTCTGCTCGTGACGTGGCAGTGTAACGCGTTACCACGCCGCAGTGTAGCAAATATTCGTACACAATTTGTTCATTGTGGTCATCTTCCAGGGCCCAGGAGGCCTGGAATAGCTTATCAGTTTTTGAACTTATGCCATGGACTATGGAGAATTTAGGTATAATTATGGAAATAAAATATGGTTTTATTGGTCTATGCTATGGAGTATAGAGAAAAGGGGAACTATCTCTGCCACTATATCTATATATCAGTGGCGTAGGGTTCCTATAACTAGGGTTCCTATCAGCTTCCCTTGTCACTTACCTTTTGCAAACCTACATAGAAATCCCTACCTATTATACAGGCTCCGGCTTCCCTATGAAGGAGAAGCAGCCTTCGCCACTGCTATATATTTACTTGAAAAAATAGTCCACGAGCGGCGCTTGCAGCGGCAAAGGTTTAAAATGGGCAAGTGCAATGGCAAGGCTATAGGTATACAATGAATATGTTAGTTGAGTTATTTACCAACCAACGACTCACTTTCAAATAACTTCAATCCATCTCATAATACTAACTTCATATTATTATCATACCCTCAACTGACTCTAGCGCCATTATGGCCAGTTTTGGAACTGTTATTTTACTGTTTACGGACATTTTTCATGTATCCAGGACATAGTTCTTATTTCCGCTACACTCCATAGTATATGCTTATGCATAAAAACCGTTATAATATCATGGAATTATTATGGTCCCTGATGCCTCTTGGTCATCGATACATCTTGGTTTATCCAACAGGCTGTAGAATTAATGTACTCTGGAAACGCCAATGTCTACAAATTATGCAATGTATGCATAATATAATTTGCATAATTTATTTGAATTAAATATTCAACAAACGAGTTCCTCTCATTGGGGAATCCACAGGCGGTGACTGTAACAGATTCCAAGTTCCAACTTGTTACGAAATGGTATTGCAACCACAGTTATTCACAATAATTTCTTCGTAAACGTCACTTTATGAGTCGATTTTTACTAGCAGTTAGCCGAATGAAAGCGCAGATAAGCGAAATTCTGAAATGTATAACATGTACCTATGTCTAATAGTACAATTAGACCCGTTTGGATAAGTTTTGAGGGTGCAAAAATTCTAGTCTTTTATTTTTTGTAAATTATAGTTTCTGGACCTTCTTCTAAGCCTAAATATTTCATTTTGTGTCAGTGGCGTAACTATACCATTTGAGGCCCGTGGCAATCTCTTTGGATGAGCCTGCAATAAAAGTGAATTTGCGATTATACGATTTCGCTTCGAATCTGCGCTAGTATACATTTTCCATCTTATAAATTTATCATTAAAACACTATCACACTTAATAACAGCTAAAAACAATTGTTAGGCGTTATATCTGTCGTGGGTTTTACGTAATTATAGGTGTCTAAGCTACATTTTAATCGATATTAATATTATGCAATATTTATAACCTCAATCAGCTGGCCATCGGCTTATGACGTGGCACGTGGGAGCAGGTAGGTAAACTCTTATTAGCATATAAAATATCCAGTTTGGAGTAAACCCATAGCAGTGCTTGACCTCACCTCAACTAAACGGTCACAAACTCGTACAAACACAAACATGTCAGTGTCTCTAATATTTGTGATCGCAGTAATCGTGAACGCGCAGTTTGCTGTGACCTTTTCGAACGATTCTATGATGAGAACTGTACAGGGAATCAAGAGCCAGACTATTGTGCCAAAATTGAATAAACAAGAAGCTGAGGTTTATAAAACTTGGCCAACACCAAACGAAGACAATATTAATTTGAGAGGAGTAAAAAACAACGAGAGTCAGAGGATTTTACCGCCATTAAATTACCAACATAAATTAGCACTCATACGGAAACTCGTTTTCAAATATCGGACACCACCACACAGACAAGCAAGATCCATAATCACATCAAGATCACGGAATGTGTTCGTTCCTAAATATTATTTGTTACGAACTGGAATAGGTTCCAATGCCTGTCCTGCTGGAAAAGTGAGGAAAGGTTCATTTTGTGTTTAGTGATCTTTATTCTAACGGATCAAAAGAACCAAACTAATAAACACGTAAAATGTTAACAGAAAACTGCCTGTAGAATAAATAATGTCTGTCTAATATTGTGAAATAGATAATAGAAAAAGAATAATTCACAATAGGTATATTTTAGTTGTACCATTTTTATTAGTCCATGGTTATACTAAGTAAGTATAATATTAAATGTTTTATCTGAACATGTTTTATTTTGTTTCAAACTTATCTGAGTTCCAATTGTATGAATTATAATAATATTATAATAAAAATGGCACCCACAAAATATTAAGTACCTGTTAAAAAGATTGAAGTAAAAAAATATGGATATTATATTGTAGGTAACAGCCGAATGTAGGTAATTAGGTATAACCGTCTCCTTCTTTTTGGAAGTCGGTTAAAAATATAATTAATGGTGTAAAAGGTTAAAAGATAGTGGCAATTCCTACGGCGACCAAAATTATTAAAATGTAGGCTAGATGTACCATACGTGCATACAATTTATTATTTCCACTTCTCCTTCTTTTCTCTTTCCACTTCAATATAGATCTGAGTGAAAATAATTTCCCAATTTTGTCTTTATCAAACTTGAAGTTCAACACTCCATCTGCAAATTTTTAGTTTACAAAATAATTATTCTATTCGATACTAGATGGCGCTTTTAAATCAGGCAAGTGACATCTATTAGCTTTTTATAAAACTAAGCCATTAGTTTCGAATTCAGGTTACCTTACTAGATGGCGCTATCATCATAATTATTTTAATAAACCCAAGAACTTATGTAATATTATTATTATTAATCCAGAAATATTTTTATTATTTTTACCTCGTAAGCATAAATAAACTTGTAATCTGGTGATTGACACCAATTATTAAACAATTATTGCACTGGTAATACCACGAAGCCGTCACCTAAAATGACATTCTACAACTGTCAACTGTCACCAATAGTCCATTAACCTTCATTTGACCTTTCCCCGTGTGCAACAAGAATTCCCGATATTTTTGACAATTGACAGTTAACACTGTAGAAGAGTAGAGGAGTGATTAAAGTTCATAAATTAAAAACACAATTTATGTAAGTAATATTTTATTAGGATTTAAGCGTTTTTAGATAAATAACAAGGAACTGTGTCATTTTGTGACTCTCAATACTTTAATACAAAAGTGTGTGAGTGATGTAATAACAAGAAATAATATTTTCGTGTTAACAAAATTATGTTTAGTGTTTGAAATTAACCAAAAATGAATAGTATTTTCATTTATAAATTGTAATACTGTAAAGAATTTTGTTAACTAAAAATATATGTACAGACGGCATTCCATTTGGAAATTTTGCAATTTTATAATTTTACATTTTTTAACTTTAATCGTTGTTTTTGATAAAATTTTAATAGTAGTAAGTTTACTTAAAAGCTATCAAAATGTACAGTGTTATATACTTGCCTTATTAATTCATATATAGACGCTTTACATAATACTTTATTATTACAAATAGTTAATAAGAAATTCTTTCATAACAAATCTCTCTTGATAGGTATAAGTAGGTACCTATTATTGAAACTTGGTTTTGTTCCAAGGCTAAATTCATAATGTGTTTATACTATAGTCTCTGCAAAACGTGCTACCTACATGTCTTTGCGGCGTATTTTTGTGACCCTTCAAGGTCAGTGTGACCTTCTCAAAACCCAAAATAGTCTACATACTAATTAAGTTAAAAACCTAAAAATAATAAATATAGATTACTTAGCCCACATTCTATTTAAAAAAGTTTAAAGTTGTCATGTCTGTATTCTGTAATATTTGTTATTATTAGGTTTATTGACGACCTCTGTGGCTCAGTGGTTCAGCACTTTGGTGCTCAAGCCGGAGGTCGCAGGTTCGAATCCTGCCGACGGAACAAAAAGTTTTTCTGTGTTCCTGGGTCATGGATGTGTATTAAATATGTGTATAATATAATAAAAATCTTAAATATATGTATAGTATAAAAGTATTAAATATACTTCCCGTTGTCTGGTACCTGTAACACAAGTTCTTCGGATACTTAGCACGGGGCCAGATTGACGTGGTGTGAAGCGTCCATAGATATTATTATTATTATTATTTATTATTTATTTATTAGGTGTCCTGGGCTGACACAATATGTTGTCTTAACTATGAACTGGATTAATTATATAACCAAACAGGTAAACTGAATGCACCTATTTTTAATTGGACCACTAATATTCCAATAACCATGGCTGTAGTGAACAGTTAGTGTGGGAAAATTTAATTGTAGTTTTAAGTATTTTCTCCACAATTTATTATGTTTTCTTTGGATTAGGTACACCAAAAGTTCTGTCACTGTCCAATTTCGTTCAAAATAATTTTCCTAAAGAGTTTTTATTAGGAAATAAGCATAAGTTTCTATCTCCTATAGTTTAGAAATGCCAGGGTGGGGACCAACTTACAAACCACTTTGGGGGCCTCAATTTTGATTGATACTCAAAAATCTTGTAGAAGTCTTTGTAAAAAAAAATAATGTATGAAATCTTGCCATTATTTTAAAATACATGTTCAACGATACCCACACAATGGTGTAGAATGAAAAAAAAATTCATCCCCACTTCACATGTATGGAGATCCACCCCTAAATTTCAGTAACCTTGGATGTCGTGAACAGTTAGTGTGGGAAAATTTAATATACTGTCTTTAACTATACCAAAATTCATCTATTTATATTCATAATTTCAGAAGCTAGAAACGCGGACAGACAGACAGACGGACGGACTTAAGGGTTCCTTGAACCCTAAAAATTAGTAGGTAATGTGCTAAATTAATGTAGGTACTCTAGTGCTCGTGACTGTAATAATTTTTTGTAATATTATAGATATATGATAAAGATTCATAAAAAATATTAAAACCTTCTTGATTTAAAAAAATGTGACTGTCAAATTTTTATATAAAAAAAATTTGATTCTTGTTTGAAAAATTAGAAATTGAAAATGTTTTCTTAGATAAAAAATGAAAAAATAATGAAATATAAAAAATAAACTAAAATATTATTAAACTTATCAAAATTTACTGTGAAAATGGCAAAAGGAAAAAAGAAAACAAAAAAATCTGCAGATTCAGGATGGATGCCAGGTTTTGGAACAAGGGGTATAAAATTGTCCTGATTTTCTTAAGCTTACGATTAAATAATGTCTAAACAAGTAGGTACACGCTAGTTTATTGTTCTTTTCATTATCCGATTTAATATTTGTTCCATTGTAGCGACTAAACTATTGATCTGATTTCAATCAATGATGTGTTAATAAATTCATAACAAAGCCTACTAATATAACATAGGCATTATAATTATATAGGCTATATAATTTGCATAGTCGGGTATAAGCTTTAACTCTGGATTCAAAATTGAATATTTTTTCATTCATAAAAAATTAAAAAAAGTAAAACAGCCCAAATCCAAAGATGATGTTTCAATGTCGCTTAATCTAAAGGTGTGTCCGGTTCTACGTCACAAACTTGAGATTCATTAATAAATTTTATAATAAGTAATAACACACCCACCAAGTTAATATGTATACATAATTATATTCAGACCAGTTGTTTAATTATACTGTGCATAAATAAATATTTTAAATCCTTTAACATTTCAAATTTTTTTAAGTATTTGTACCTATAAAACATCAGCTTGTTTTTCACCAAATCTTGTTTTGGTACTTACCTACCTATAAATAGCATCATCATCATTAGCCACCAATAACCCTAGTTGAACACAAGTTGCACCTATGAGAAATATGAATCTGTGTTCACACTAAGTTGCTACAGATTTCCTATTAATTTACTGAATGGAGTCCTATTAATCAAAATATACAAATTACAATACGTAATATAATAAGTAGGTAATTGACAATAGAAGCTTCCAATATGTTACATAATATTATGTATACCTAATCATAATTAATTCTCCTATAATAACATGTCAAGTTTGAACTTTATAAGGTTTTTCCTCTTAGATTTTTTTTTAAATGTAAGGTTTTATAGATTTGAACTTTAAAATGAAATGAAGTAAATGACATTTATGTTACTTTTGTTAATTTTATAGCATTATATATAACTTTTACATATTTTAAATTTTATGTAGAGGAAGGTGTGCATTCCTCTACATAAACTTCTACCCCTTTAATTATGGTGCTATCTTTTTCTATCATGTGACATTTCCAACATATCAGAAAAAGACAGCAATGTTGTTTAAGTTATCCGTTGTGTAAATAGTTTTATTAGTAAGGGGGTAAGTGTATACTTCTCCGCTCACACAACTCTTTTAAAATTCTAGGTACTGAAAGTTTTTGCTTCATGTCGTGTTAATTTAATAATGATGATAATAATTAAACCAACCACTTTCCTCACTGTTGTAGCTCAGGTCTCTGCAAGGAGAGGAGGATAAGATCCACCAAAATACCCTACTGTTCGATACATAATATGTTTAGAAGTAAAAGTTTGTAAATGAGCAGGCAGCTTACCTGATGCTATCAGCTATGTGCTAAATGTGTGTCCGTTACAGCCACCATGACCACCTACTTCAACTACCCCACTCCCGAGCTGCAGGAGGAGCTGAAGAAGATCGCCAACGCGATCGTGGCTCCGGGCAAGGGGATCCTCGCTGCTGATGAGTCCACCGGTATGTACTGTGAACTGGTAATATTATACTTTTTAGAATAGATTATCCTACTACTGTGGGAGAGACACGCTTCGGCATGAATGGGCCGGTTCGACCGGGTAAATATACGGCCTCACAGAAAACCGGCGTGAAATAACGCTTAAGTTGTGTTTCGCCGAGTGAGTGAGGTTACCGAAGGCCCAAGGGGTGGATTTTAAGGCCCTTGTTAATTATATAAAAAAAAGTGAAAGTTTGTGAGGATTAATAGAGATGAATGGACGGATAGATGTTTGTTTGTTTGTTAGTTTGTTACTCTTTCACACAAAAACAACAGCGGTTTCCAAATGATAATACAGATGATTCATCTGACGAATGTATTTTTTATAACTTTCTATAATTTTTAAAACAATATTAATATTGTAATTTGCATTTTATGATGTTCCCTAGGTGTAATACAAGGATCAGTCTTAGGGTCTTTTCGTTTTAATGTTTTTACAATTGACATTAAAATAATCTACTTCTTTGTTCAGCTACCATGGGCAAACGTCTGACCGACATCGGCGTGGAGAACACCGAGGAGAACAGACGCCAGTACCGTCAGCTGCTCTTTACAGCCAACTCGGTAAGTGTTCTTTGGCGGGGGTCGTCATGAAAAAATTATTAATATGTTGTCTAACATCGAATAGACGGATTTTTTTAGGCAACATGCCTATTTTGCTATGGTAATTGTAGGGTTGCCAACTCCAAATTAAAAGAAAACTAGGATTTTAAGTTGGAAAACCATGACCATATTAGGGCGCTTTAAAAACCCAGGACAGGACGCTGCTTAAAAACTATCCAGGACACTGCAAAAACTAGTCGTGTCCTAGAGAATTAAGACGGTTGGCAAGGCAACCCTATGCTAGGGCGCTAAGTCGTCACTATGTTTAGGTTTTATTTTCATCATCATCAAATCAAGCACTAACGTTTCCATTACTGGGGGGCTCGGGTTGCTATTTGCTTGATG
Source organism: Glaucopsyche alexis (assembly GCA_905404095.1). Classification (NCBI taxonomy): domain Eukaryota; kingdom Metazoa; phylum Arthropoda; class Insecta; order Lepidoptera; family Lycaenidae; genus Glaucopsyche; species Glaucopsyche alexis. The sequence continues at coordinate 25,579,643 of FR990046.1, forward strand.
TATTCGTTTTTACCATTGCACAAATTTTAATAAAGCTGCTTATATTTTGGTGTTGCAAACCATTTTGGTGACGCGGACGTGACATTGCACACGACTCCCGTTGTCAGTGTTGTTAGCACTACACAATAGGTGCGGCCAGTCACGTTCACATCATATGACTGAAACTATGAAAAGTGAACGCGTTATACTCTACTATCTTCTGGCCGCTGCTCCGCCTGCGTATATACCGTATCCCCAGGGCCGTGCCGCCCTTGTGTGCGATGTGTGCGGCGCACACAGGCGCCAAGACGATGAGGGCGCCGCGGGCCGAACCCGAAAAGTTAAAACATGAAGATTCGTAAAAATAAGAGACGCTTCATGAGTTTCGCACACAGGCGCTGCCGGGGGTCGGCTCGGTCCTGCGTATCCCACGGGAACACGGTACTTTTTCGGGATAAAAAATAGCATAATATTATCTGTTAATCCATAGCTTAAACTACTACCATACGAAATTTCATCAAAAACCGTTCAGTAGTTTTGCGTGAAAGACTGAAAGTGTAACAAAGTTAACAAACATCCATCCATAGTCCATACATCTATCCATCCATTCTCACAAACTATGACATTTATTATATTAGTAGAATTGAGTACCTACCTATTACGTTAATATTGTAAATATTATCCAACATAAATACGATTACTTTAGTTCTGTTTGACCCCTGAGCCCTGATAACTTGGAAGTTATTGTTTCATAATAATCTGTGTCTATTGTTATAAATAGGTATAAAGATAAAAGTAAACTACATACTGTTTATTTAATGATATCTGAGTCAATAATAGGCATAATGAATATAGTAAAGAAATAAGAAAATATGGTGTGTATCTACTAAAGTATCCTACTAATATTATAAATGTGAAAGTTTGTGAGGATGGATGGATGTTTGTTACTCTTTCACGCAAAAACTACTGAACAGATTTCGATGAAATTTGGTATGGCAGTAGTTTAGGCTCCGGATTAAAACATAGGCTACATTTTATCCCAAAAAGTACAGTGCTTCCGTCTGATATTGTATTTAGGCGCAGGAGCCGCAGGAAACAGCTATCATAGAATATTCTTCCTACTTCGATATTACCTGTACGTCGAACTTCTAACCTTTAAATTCCCCGACTGTCCTAGAATGGTCCACCAACGTTTGAATTCATATATAACTCCCCATCGATCTCGATTCTCGGTGACGGAGGCCGGTTTCATTGACACCAGGCCAGTTACGTATGAGTAATTGTATAGTGCCCAAGTGTGTGCGCAGTACACAAGAGCACTCTCTCTTCCTTTACTCTCGTAATCCAGTGGAATGGATAACCGACACGACTGACGAGAGATCAGGCGCAGGTCCTCGTTACATGCCCATCCGACGCATGGATCATCTTTCTTGTCAGACAATCAGGTGATCAGCCTGCATTGTCCTAACCAAACTTGGAAACAACATTTTTTTTTTCATTCAATCCTTATTTTAAATTGATCTAATTTTTCCCTAGTGCGTGGCTGAAAACATCTCAGGCGTGATCCTGTTCCACGAGACCCTGTACCAGAAGGCTGACGATGGTACTCCCTTCGTGAAACTGCTGGAGAAGCAGGGAATCATCCCCGGCATCAAGGTGGACAAGGGCGTTGTGCCGCTCTTCGGCTCCGAGGACGAGTGCACTACACAAGGTATAACGCGTTTCAAATGAAAATTGGAACGTCAATGACCTTTTTCTGTCAAATATCACCTTGAAAAGTGCTATTTTCAGAAAAACTTATATGCATATATAAATCTCGTCTTGCACCGAATTGAAATAAAAACGTTAAATAGTAATCTATTTTATCTAAACATAAATTTAACTATCATAGCAGTCTATTTTGAAACAATATGGCGCCGACTCGATCGATTTGAACTTGATTATATGATTATATATGATTCGCGGATTCCATTTCGGATTTACCGATTCGATTTCGGACAGGTTTCCGATACGGAATCGGTTCCGGACTGACATTGTTTGTCTTCGTAAGCACGCTCGCCGCTATGGTGCGTGGCTAGATCTATGCGGGGGCCGCGCGGCGAATTAGTCGAAAGTGTCGCGGGTCGCCCCTGTACAGGTGCAATGTCGGCATCTTTAAAGGGTTCAAAGCATTATATTGAGACAATATTAAGGCTTACCGCTTATGATAACCTAAGATAATGTTGCGAATAAGATAAGATAGCAGAACGCTGAATTGTTTGATACCTAAATCCTAAGTGATAGAGCTACGGAAAAGATACAGGTTTCACCTTATTGTTTGCAATATAATTAATCAGACTAATGACTATACCCAACTTCCCTACAGCTTGAAATTAATATCTACACTTTAAATAAATTAACTAATTGAGAATTCAATATGGGCAGTTTAATGTTTTCCTCAGAGATGTCGTTTTCCTTGGCCATGATTAAAATCGGTTCGCTGTGGCCTACATAGGTACGTATTCGCCATTTTTACAACGGTTGAATGTTAAATAATATGAACTTTTAAACCGGCTAAATTGAACACTTGGCGGTGCTAAAGTCCAATATGGATGTGTGCCAACTGCCAATGTAATTAAGTAAATATTATGTATTTTAAATATATCCATACTTACTTTATTTACAAATTATATTATAAATGCGAAATTAACTCTAGTCTGTCTGTAATGGAGGATTTACACAGGCCGATTGTCGCCGGTAATTCGCCGGAATCGTGAAGCGAAAATTGACCCGTATAAATGACGATTCGGCTAGGTCGCTGGGTAATTTTGCCAAAAAAATTACAAGATGATTTGTCAAGCGACTCGCCACACGTCGAAAATCGACCAATGTAAATCCCGCATTACGCAATCACGCTTAAAATACAGGTATAGAATAGACCTTGGGGTAGGACAGACTACTTTTATCGTGCCAAAATGTACGATTCACGTGCGGTATACGAATTTCGGTTTAAATAGTGAAGTTACGGGCAATATCTGTACATAGTATATATTAAAGTTGTTTAACTTCGTCAACCTTACATCAGTCTTTTGAGACCTTTTATCACTTTGATACGGGGGGCTCGGCAACTTTATCTGCACTTCATAAACAATTATGTTCTCTGATAACCACATGTTTTTTAATGTTATCTGAAAAAAATATGGATATAACAACTAACAAGTCATGTAGTAGATATAAATAGTACCATAGTAACAACAAATACAATGGCTAGAATTTTAATCCACTGAAAATCTTTTAGAACAAAAACTTTAAATAAGAAATTTTTTGGTCGTTATAGCCAATGGTCGTCAACTGATATTAAAATGGTTATATTGTACCGTTATAGACCTTAAAATTTCGCCGTGATATCCGGTTCGTCATTATAAATGGGGCCGTTGAAAAGGGTTTTTACTATAATTAAAATCGTCCCTACATAGATAGAATCTCTTTAACCTAGTAACTACTTGAATGTTATCAATTGAATTCATTATCATTTGAACAGACGGTCAAAGACCAAAATGTGTAATAATGTACTTTGAGCGTCTTCAACTATAATAATCTGTGACTATAATCGCATGCATGCAATCAATATATTTGTTATTTACTCTCTAATAAGGTAACTTAATATCACACAATGTAGACATAAATAGGGTGTGGCTGTGTGAATACGTAGCGAAAATGACCTCTAAACGACGTTCTCCTGTCTACCGCGCCCTATGCGTCGTATACCACAGGATTCATTTCGCGTATTGAATTACATGATCCGGAATCCGGTGATCCTGGGAAAATTCAGAGCACTGCAGTAATAAAATAGAGTTGAAAATTCAAGTGTTAACTATCGAGCCGTCATAATATATGACACAGAAGCGTCAAGTCAAATGTCAATAAACTCGACGGTTCTGTTTGATTTATGCTCTATTGTATGCAGTTTTATTTTCAGCGCTTTGAATTTTCTCCGGCCTATCCTTTAGGCTGGGACTGTGTGATCCGGAATCCGGTGGTCCCGGGAAAAATCAGGGCACTGAAAAAAGAACCTTGCGTTTATACAATAGAGTGGAAATTGAAGTGTCGATTGTCGAGCTGTCATATATGACATTGAAATTTGTGTTTTCGATTTTCAGCTCTAATATTTATGCGCAGAGTTTTATTTTCAGCGCTTTGAAATTTCTCTGGTCTTCCAGATTCCGAATCATATAGTCCAAGCCTTAGTGAAACAGAACTGAGCCATTAGTGTAACAGAATCTTTTTTTACCATGATAATAAGATATGTTTTCTGTTTTCAGGTCTCGATGACCTTGCACAGCGCTGCGCCCAGTACAAGAAGGACGGCTGCCACTTCGCCAAGTGGCGCTGCGTGCTCAAGATCGGCCGCAACACGCCCTCCTACCAGGCTATCTTGGAGAACGCGAACGTGCTCGCCCGCTACGCCTCCATCTGCCAGAGCCAGCGCATCGTGCCCATTGTTGAGCCCGAGGTGCTGCCTGATGGTGAGTACACCTTCTGTACATTGCTGATGCCCTGGTGCCTAATTATCCGTTGTATCCGTTGACAACAGCCTCCGTAGTCTAGTGGTTAGAGCATTGGCTCTTGACTCGGAGACTTTGATTCCCGCATTGGAACAACAAAAAATGTTTTTTCCTAGTTTGTTTAGGACAATGCAGGCTGATCACCTGATTTTCTGATAAGAAAGATGATCCATGCGTCGAATGGACATGTAAAAAGTCGGACCTGCGCCTGACCTTTCGTCAGTCGTTTACGAGAGTAAAGGAATAGAGAGTGCTCTTGTGTACTGCGCACACGCTTGGGCACTATAAAATTACTCCTCCGTAATTGGCCTGGTTTCGATGAAACCGGCCACCGTCACCGAGAACCAGTGGGGATTTATTATTATTATCCGTTGTATGCATTACGATCGGAATGATACCACCGCCTAGTTAATACCGGTTAGTTTCGCTAAGTCAGCGAGCCTACTAGAATCAAGGTACAAAGTGAAGAAGTTTTGACCGGGACTATATTGTCCGGAATTCAGAAGGCCGCGGAAAATTCAGAGCACTGAAAATAAAACTCTTCGCTTATACAATAGAGCTGAGAAACGAACACACGAATGTCAAGTCAAATGTCAATTTCTAATCTGACAACTTGACACTAATTTGTTTGATTTTCAAGTCTATTGTATAAGTTCAGAGTTCTATTTTCAATGCCCTGAATTTTCTCCGGCTTTCTGAATACCAGACAATAATATTATAGTGCCAGTCTTAGAGCTTACGAAATACAGTCTAAAAGACTTTGATCGACAATTTTGAGCCATATTTCCGCACGAATGGGTTGGTAGGATCGGATAAGTACCACGGTCTCACAGAAAACGAGAGAAAATACCGCCAATACACTTGTACCTAAGTGTAAGGGTAGTGTCCACGGACTGCGTTAATCACTTCCAATACTCACGTTTGTCTATTTGTCTGCAGGCGAGCACGACCTGGATCGCGCCCAGAAGGTGACGGAGACGGTGCTGGCGGCCGTGTACAAGGCGCTCAACGACCACCACGTGTACCTCGAGGGCACGCTCCTCAAGCCCAACATGGTGAGTGCTCCCTCTGTTGCTGCAGCCCTGGTGTATATGTCATACTGGCGATCACGATCCGGAACGCGCGCAGAGACTTTTTAATCGAAAATAGGCCCATCGCACATTCCCACCTTGTTGCTGAACAATAGGATGCTGCTCCACTGCGACGCACTATACACGTTTAACTACTTGGCCTAATAAGCTGACACGTGCAGCTATATGGCATCGTCCTGCGCCTGCAGTCCTGGTATCGTTATAAGTACATGCTAAGTCGTGAAACGTATATTATATTATATTTTTATTGTATGACCAGCACAAATCCTGTATCGAATAGGGGTGGGTCCTCTCTCTCTCTCTCTTATTTTTTCTTTGAAATTCCAACTCAAATATACTTCTTAGATTTACACGGTGTATAAACGTATATTTTATATAAACAAATTTCAGGTAACCGCCGGCCAGAGCTGCAAGAAGACGTACACGCCCGAGGACGTCGCGCGCGCCACCGTCACCGCGCTGCTGCGCACCGTGCCCGCCGCCGTTCCCGGTGAGTACAGCTCAAACAACTGAACAGTGTGCGCTGAATATAATATGAACTGCAATCGAGTCTACTATACGTTGATAATATGAATATCGTAGTTCATAAAATGACCGATAGATGTCAGAAAAACGTGAATTGATAGCCAGTATATTTCTTATTTACTTTTACACTGGAATGTAAACGTTAAAGCCCCGACTAAATGTTCTGTCTTTATTTTTCCCCAACTCCTTAAACATTAAACTAAAACTATTAAAATTTTCAAATTGCCTCAAACATATTTTTGGGATCAAAAAAATCACATTTCAAAAAACTGTAGGTATATTGACGTAGCCTTGCTTCTGACCAGCCAGACCTGCCGTCTCATGTTGAGGTACAATCTAAGGAGAAGTACAGGTCATGGTTTAAGCTTGCCTCAAGCACCTGCTCTAAATTGGCTCTTGGGCTATAAGGCGTAGTGAAAATATATGTTTAGTAATTGCTATCTGTACGTAAATGCCAGTTGGGTGACTCGTCTGTCTCTTATTTTTATAATTATGTTATTGTCATAATATTGTGTACTCCCGCAGGCATCACATTCCTATCCGGCGGCCAGTCCGAGGAGGAGGCGTCCGTCCACCTGAACGCCATCAACTCGGTCGACCTCAAGCGGCCGTGGGCGCTCACCTTCAGCTACGGCCGCGCGCTGCAGGCGTCCGTCCTCCGCGCGTGGGCCGGCAAGAAGGAGAACGTTGACGCCGGACAGAACGAGCTCATCGCGCGCGCTAAGGTAAAGTAGACCTAGTGACCACGTGATAGCGCCTCTCGCTTGACACTGAGGACGAACGAACGAGGTCTCCAAAATAATTCACAACCGACGCCAAAAAAAGATTCACTAACAAACAAGTTGCAGAGATGTAAATTTCTACGTGCGAAAATTAGGTAAAAATCGTAAGATTCACTAGCAAGACAAGTTTCAGAGATGTAAAAACGCCATCTCTACGTATAAAAATTCCATAGAAATCGTAAAATTCACTAGCAAGCAAGTTGCAGAGATGTAAAAACGCCATCTCTACGTGCCAAAATTACGTAGAAATCGTAAGATTCACTAGCAAGACAAGTTTCAGAGATGTAAAAACGCCATCTCTACGTGTAAAAATTCCATAGAAATCGTAAAATTCACTAGCAAGCATGTTGCAGAGATGTAAAAACGCCATCTCTACGCAGCATATTCAGAAACAATTTGCAGACACGTAAAACGCCATCTCTACACAAATTTACGAAATTTTATACGATATAATTTGAAATTAAACGACGTACACGTGAAATATTTCGTATAAGGTCGATTGCATCGCTTATACGGTCCAGTACCAAAGGTACTATATACATATAAACTTTAAATTGTATACTTAAATGTTTGAGTCAGTGTTGCCAATGATGATAATTGTAAATTGTGAATACAATATTATTTTTTGATATTTCAGGCCAATGGACAAGCGGCACAGGGCAAATACGTGGCTGGCTCCGTGGCGGGCGTCGGTGCGAAGGCCGGCCTCTTCGTCGCCAACCACGCGTACTAAAATGTCACGTAAATTCGTCATAAAATATTGATATCAAATATATTACAAAAAAGATAAGTTTATTTTATTGTTGACGATAAGCACGCTAGCACAAATATTTGGGCGGTCGTAGTTTTGTGACAACAAAATGGCGTACGCTCCCAACACAAGATGGCGGCCTGTCATCTGTCAAACCGCCACAGACGATGTCTATTTTACTATTTTTAAAAGTACAATATGCAAATGTATTCTCGAATGTAATTTTGTAGACCTCTAGTGTTGTTGTCTTGAGATTTTAAATTAGACTCGTGTAGTTTCATGTACTTGTGCTTCATGTAAGAAATAATAAATAATTTATACAAAATCATAGAGAAACAGTCTATACACCTATTTATATGAGATCAAATGTTTTATTATTTTAGGTATTAAATTTATTTTGATAATTAAGTAAAGTGTTGTATTAATCATGTAGTTTCAATTTTAAAACCCCATGTCATATCAAAATATAGTTTTAGTAAAATAACTAAAACACACTATTAGCATATTAGATATATCAAGATCATAATAGGTATTAAAAAAAAAATGCTAGGAAAGCATTTTCAATAGCATTAGTTTATTAAAATTATATACAACCATTAGCACGGGTTTTGTGTCTGTTGTTTAAGTTCTGGAAAGTAATATTGTTTTTATACAGCAAGCTTGAGGAAAGTGATGAATTTTGAATAATAGCTTCTATATTTTTAACAAATGTATGGAAAATTATATAAAATGCTAAAAATAAGCTCTTTCCTCAACTTTCTCACATAATATAGTAAATAGTTACTTCCCAGCAATTGTTCTTTACTAGCAAAACTATCGAATGGTGCAATAATACAAGGACGTTGAGTTGGCGATAATCAGATAATGCAGTTATGTTCGTGGTACACTGAAGTCAAGGAAAATTATGTCCGAGTAATTTCTTCCCAAAAATAAAGGATTTATAACTATTTTAAAGAACATTTCTATGGAGCCAATGAAAAAAATCCAAATATATTCAAAACGGCAAGATAAATCGTAATATCCTTGCAGGTTATTATACCTAGTACTATTTATTCGTGATTTTTTGACATAGTTCTTGAAAGCGCGCTCGCACCGCGCCTGTACCTCGCCCGCACCCGACACCGCTTAAATATCTGTAGGGATCAGTGGCGTGACATAGTAGGGGGGGGGGGGGGGGGGGGGGGCACTTTCGGTGGGCGGCAAAATCTCACTCTTCTATCACCTACCTACCTTGTTTAAGTTTTGCGATGAGGTAGCCTAGCCTAAACCTGTGTTAGCTAATAAAATAATATCTATTATATTAGAAAACAACGCTAGTTTTCATTTTTCGCACTTAGTGTAATCTATTGGGCCAGGTACAACGTAGTTCGCCTAATTTAGCACATAGCGCTCGAGTCGACACGGGCGGCCGGCGGGGGTAATTTTGCGCAAAATTATAAACTTTATATTTCATGAAATAATTAAAAACCAATATTTATGTACATTTTTCATTTGTTTTTTATAAAATATGTGACATTTTAATAATTAAACTACTATGTAACCGTAGTAAGTAGTTTAATAATTATTAAAATGTCTCGTGCGTCGAACAAATTATTATATTAATTATTATTATTAACTATTGAGCAAGAGGTGTGTGATGCCATAGACATTTTTGGTGCAAAAATATACATTTCTGTTATAAAAAGTAGACGTATTTTTTAATTAAAGACGAAAGTTCGGTTTAGCTACTTATGCTATCTACAGACACACGAATTTGGTACGGAGCGTACAGCGAACCATATCCGGAGACCAATTTCGGTGTCGCTACACACGCACGAATTTGTTACGGTACTGTGAAGCGAAACGCTCGACACTCGTGTGTTCGATTTTATGCTCTATTACATTAGCACAGAGTTCTATTTACAGTGCGGTTTTTAAACGACTACGATGATTCCCGCAATTCATTGATTTTTTTTTAAATTTATTGTGAGCTGCTGGAAGCTGAGTCCTTCGCTCAAAAAAAATAATACAATAATAAAATAACACGCAATTCATTGATAACGGGCAGTGATACCAACACTTTGAAAAATATTTCTCCCCAAATTTTACCCCTGATTACTTATACCATTGACAGGTCTAAGAGATAATAAGCTAGAAAGAAAGGTTATGTGTTTAACATAAAGACTTACGCGTGAATAACATAAAACTAACTTGTCTTAATCTGATTTCACTCCCAATACATTTTCATATCCCTGGCTATATACACACATTAAAATAATTTTTATTATTACATACAAATTGATTCATAAGGAGTAAACTCTAAACATCCTGTCCTCTAGTAAACCCCGTAGATATTTTCCCTAATTTTGGGGGGTACATCCCTAAGTTGGCAACACTGATACTGTTGTACGGCCAAACCGCCGGACTGCTCTACACACGCACACGGATATGGTACGGAGCGTACCAGATCCGATGCGGACAACGGTGAACTCTTCGCCTTCTTCATATGTTCGCCGGACTGCCCTACACACGCTCGGATCTGGTACGGAGCGTACCAGATCCGCTGTACGCTCCGTACCAAATTCGTGTGTCTGTAGACACCATTACTTATATTTATTTCAATAAAGTTCTAGTGCTCATTAAAATTTATTTGTTGAAATGTCATCTAAATGGTTAAAGTAAAATAATTTAAAACTTAGATTATTATTTATATTTAAAATCTAACCTGCATAATGAAAATTAACGATAATTACTGTTCTTGCCGAAAAGTTCTCTAGAATTAACGTATGTAGGTAATGTAACAATACATTACAACAATACAAAAAACCTAAATAAGGGGGCGGTAAAATTGTCATCCGCCCCGGGCGGCAGACACCCTCGCTACGCCACTGGTAGGGATGAAGCTCAACAAAGCAGACGATAACCGAATATCAGCTATTTTCCAATGTCGACGTGCATTCTTTTTAACCCCTGACGTATTAATGATCGAAGCCCCTGACGAAAACAGGGGGGTGTTATAAGTTTGACGTGTCTGTCTGTTTGTCTGTCTATTCGTGGCATCGTAGCTCCGAAACGGATGAACCGATTTTGATCTAGTTTTTTTTTTTTTTTTAGTTTGAAAGTTGGCATGATCGAGAGTGTTCTTAGCTATAATTCATCATCATCAGCTCGCTCATTGCTTGTCTTTATATAAGGTTTGGTAAAATTAATTACGAATAGGTACAATAATTGTCACACTCGAAAAAAAATTTTTTTCTTTATATGGGCGAGTTTGCGTTTTGCGAAGAGTCACCCACACATATGATGATTTTTTAAGTTGAGTATGACAAATATTTTTCTGGCCAAACGTCTTTACATAACCAGTGAATCATGTGCCCGAAGTATTCGTAATTGATTTTACCAAAGCTTATATAATATGTTTTTGACCCACAGACGTCTACTAGTATAATTGACTAGACCACGCAAGTGTATGTACTTCCCGTGTAAAAGTGGAGTAAAATTTACTTCCTTCAGCGCCATTTCCTCTCGAATATTCTCGGTGCCAAATGTTAAACGAAAACTAAAAAACGCGCGGTGACGGCGCGTGGCGACGGGCTTTGAATCCTATATTCGAGGACAGGGAGTTATCGCTCTAGTGATGGCACCGCAAGTTGAAAAATAATGACATGCATTATGATCTAAGTTGGTTTCAATTCAAACAATACGATTTGCGTGGTCTAGTCAATAGATGTCTGTGTTTTGACCGGATTTTTCAGATAAAATTGTCATTTAATTATCACAATAATCGAACCTAATACCTCCGGGTTGCAGCCTGCAGGGTAACACGCCTAGACGATAGGTAGTACGTACCTACACAATAGACGTTAGATGTATGTTAATATTATTTTCCACGAGACTAGACTGAACACGAGACGTGAAATTTTCCAGAGCGACGAATGTATGAATATTTCGTTATACAATGTCGCCGACCACGTGGCGTCTACGAACAATATACTCGTACCTACTACGGCTAGGGTTACCATATCTCAGGATTTGTCCTGAGATTTCAGGATTTTTCGACTCTTCTCAGGATTTCGGCCGGATTTAGCAAATCTAGTGATAGCTCAGGATTTTCAATAAAACACAGGTTACATTTTAAAGATCTCTCTTATTAAATACTAAAAATAATTTTCTTTTAGTAAAAATTGCAGTTAAAATCAATACTTATTTATCAAAGCGAAACAAACTAAAAATAATCTTCTTTTGGTAACAATTGCAGTTAAAATCAAAAAAGTCGCGTAAAACGCGTGCGCAAGATAATAATACGTTTTTGAGAGAAAATTCTCAAGCTGTAGAAAATCTCAGGACTTTTCCATGGAAATCTGGCCTTTTCTCCGGACTTTTGATTTTTTCATCTGGTAACCCTAACTACGGCGCGTAGGCTCTTAAGCCGAAGGTCGCATGTTCAAATCCCGGGGAAAGGGAACAAAAAATTTTCAATGTTCCTGAGTCATGGATGTGTATAACATAAGTAATAAAATCTATCTATATCATAATAGTATATTTAAAATTATACTTCCCGTTTTCTGGTACCTGTAACACAAGTTCTTCGAATACTTAGCAGTCTTAGCACGGCGCCAGATTGACGTGGTGTGAAGCGAATATTGTTTTTCGAGCCTAATAGGTAAGTACCTACCTACATCATACATACATCAAATAACTTGACCCAACGTTATTTTTTTGTTCCAAAGCAGAAAAAATAATAAAAACAGCTTTATAACCTATAGTAAAGTCCAAAAAAAAATTGTTTACCTTTCACGTTTTTGAACTTGTCGATCAGACCTCAGAGTAATTATAACATAAAGCACATGTTTTTATCCTATTTCTTTGGATCAGATAACTCACTCAATACTCATTACTATCAAGTATCAACTGTGTTGGTGAGTTTGATGTAAACAGCAATCAATATTGACGGATTTCATCAAACTTTATATACTCGGGGGTCAAACACCTCGATATTACATTCCAATAAATGTTATTGCTATTTGGGGAGCCTGTATAGAACTATCAAATTTATTATATATGTCTATTTGTCAGAAGTTTAATGGAGGGGAGCAAATATACTTTCGGACCATTTTCGGATACATTTAGCACAGGTACAACAATTTTTATTTTATTTATTTATTTTACAATTTATGTACACACAATAAATAGGTTAACAAACATTACTTTAAAAATATAACATTTTGTACAAAGGTGCATCTTATTCCACAATGGAATGTCTTCCAGAAGACCTGTATAGTATAGGAATAGGTAATTGACTAATGAAAAGCAAAAATTAGCGTGTACTCTAGCAACTTTGAAATAACTACTTAATTTACAATAAAAATAAATAATACATATTAATAACAGTATATATACCTACACACAATTATAAATAAATAAATACATAAGGGGAAATCCCCTAGTGCCGGACACATAAGGTTTTCAGGAAATAAAATCAAAAGTACATCGAGAAATATGTATTTATTTATGAATTACTTAACTTAACAAAACACTAATCAAAATCAAATAACAAAAATACAACTTCAACGTAAACATAATCTAGGAATGTTAATTAAGTTTTGGTAAGAAAAAATTAAGTCTTTGAAATTGGCACCTAGTACCGGACGGGTTAATCTTCGAACCACAAGCGTTCCCATTCTATAATATTGTGCTTCTAACACATATTATGTAGGTATCTCCACATTCCGGAACATCTGCACATGCTTCATGAGGCCATTCTTGGCAGCAGGAGCATTGTATCCAGTCAACGTCATGGTCGTCTTAACACACTAAACAAGTCGTTTTTAATCTTGTCCATCGCAGTTTTTAAACTTTGCTGATCCCATTTTCCTTTCTTTTTACGGTTCCGTAATACTTGAGGAACCCTTATAGTTTCGCTCTGTCCGTCCATCCGTCCATCTGTCTGTCTGTCTGTCTGTCCATCTGTCTGTCTGTCTGTATGTCCGCGCTTCTAGCGTCGGTAATTATGAATATAAATGGATGAAATTTGGTACAGTCATAGATTGTGTATAGATCACAAATTTGGCATCATAAAATAATAATAATTTTTATTATACCTAAGGGTGGCTCTCCATCCATGTGAAGTGGGGATGTATTTTTTTTTTCTTTCTACCCCATCGTGTGAAGTATCGTTGAATAGGTATTTTAAAATAAAGGCAAGTTTTCATACATAACTTATTTATAAAGTTATCCATATTCAAGTAATCGGCCTCCAAAGTGATTTATAAGTTTCTGACATTTCTAAACTATAAGACTTAGAAACTTGCAATTTTCTATGTTGATAGATCATGCTAAAAACTCTTTAGGAAAATTATTTTAAACCTAATCGGACAGTAACTTTTGAAGTAATTTGAAAAAAAAAAAACATATTATGCGTTTATTGTTACGGAACCCTCCTTAGACATGTCTTCACATGCTCTTGGTTAGGTTATTTGTCTTTTTCGTTTTCAAACATCTATCTCCTTCTATCTTGTAAAACAGCAAACAATCATCATTATAATACGTACACATGCTGAATAAAAAAGCTATTATAATGGAACATTGCTTTTATTAACAAATAACAAAAACAATTAAAGATAAAACCATAGCAGTAATAGTCACTTGAAATTTGCGTGACGCAACGATTTCCCGCCAAAAACAGTTGTCCACCACTCGTACCGCAGCTGTGCACCTCACTGGCAATGGCAAATTGCGTCGCGTGATCCTGTATTGATAAATGATATGTTCCCCCACACCCCTTTCACCGATATATGAATAGATCGCGGATTTTACATTCACGGATCTCTGATGGCAAGGAGTTCCAGAGCCTGGCAGAATGTATAGTAAAAGAGCAGGAAAAGAAGTCGGTATTGTGAGAAGGAATTTGGAGAAGTGTGCGTCTAAAAGATCTGCAAGATTCATCCTGGAGATGGGGAAAGGAAAATAGCTCATATAGATAGGAAGGGGAATTAGAGTGGAAAAGTACTTTAAAAAGAAAGTTAAGAATCCTATTGTTATGACGCTGGCGAATAGGGAACCACTGTAATTTATTTCGGTAATCTGAAATATGATCATACTTCTTTAGCCCGAATATAAATCGAATGCAAATATTCTGTAAGCGTTCCAGTTTGTTTAAATTCTCTTCAGTAGCATCCAAACAGCAGACATCGCCGTAGTCGATTATAGGCATTATAATGCTCTGCATAAGTGTTATTTTGGTGGCGATGGGTAAAAAGTTTTGCAATGCTTTAAGTGAGTAAATAGCATAGTCTACCTTACGACTGATGTCATTAATGTTGGTATTCTAAGAAAGCGTAGAATCTACTATAACACCCAGGTATTTAGCTGACTCTAAGTAAGTTATTTGTACACCGTTTAATGTAACTGGGGGCAGCGCTGTAAGGTCAAGACATGCATGCAATCGTTTACTACCTATGATTAATGCCTTAGACTTCTCAGGATTAACGAGGATGCCAAAAAATTTCGCCCATTCACTAATATTGTCTAAATTTTGATTTATTAAAGTTACTGCCGACATCGCGTCAGCCAGGGTAAAATGTTGATAGATTTGCAAGTCGTCTGCATAGAGGTGATACTTGGATGTAATTACTTTAGTTATCTCATTAATGAAAATAGTGAAAAGGAGGGGGGACAGCACTCCTCCTTGTGGCACGCCGGCAAAGAGATTACACCAATTTGAAAAGGTGACATTAGTCTGTATTCGTTGCGAGCGGCCCCGAAGGTAGGAATCAAACCAGGCTAATACCGCAGAAGATAAATTATGGGATTTCAAGATAGCAATAAGGATGTCAAAGTCAATAGAATTAAAGGCATTACTGAAATCGAGCAGGATGAGGATAGTTAATGTTTTGTTCTCCATGGCTAAACGTATGTCGTCAGTCACCTTTAATAGTGCCAAACATGTGCTGTGACCTGGACGAAAACCCGATTGCAAAGGGCTAATTAAGTTGTTACTGTAGAGAAAGGAAAAAAGTTGCCTATGAACAATGTGCTCCAAAACTTTAGAAAGGAAAGGTAATATAGAAATTGGACGAAAAGAGGATAAAGATATAGGATTTGAGACCTTAGGCAGTGGAATAATATTGGCCTGCTTCCATGCTGAGGGAAATGTATTTGAGGATAGAGAGAAGTTTAATATGTGAGTGAGAATTGGTAACAAAGAGGGAAGTATCATTTTAGAGCACAATCGATCACAGCCAACTTTTAGTGGGTATTTGATTATATACCTACGTGTTTTTAAAAATAATAGAGAAAGTACTCAAGAATGTAATAAAATTTGGCAGTCTATGTTCATAAGTATGATGTGAATTGTTATTCTGTAGGTATTTATGTATGGATCATGTATTTTTGTATTTATCTTTGTTACACCGTAGCGCATAAACTGCTGGTACAATTTTAATAAAATATAAGGTGTCAATAGATTTGTAATGGGTACCTAACATAGGCTACTTATATAATTTAGGTAGACGGGTTATAGTTTTTTATACCCGTCGATATAGTTGTATCGAATTTACTGGAGAAACAATGATGATGATGAATACAAAGGCATGTGGAAAGTGGACCATCTTATCAAACGGGGTTTGTTTACATTCTCCAGCCTGTTGAAACCGCTAGTGGTCAAGTCATCAGCCTAAAAACGTAATGGTATTCGAATGGGCTGCCTAATTAGTAGGTGATAAAGTGTGTGTTATACTCGTAAGTAATCTAAAGGTCGGCTCATACCGAAACAGGATGCGACGCGGTGCTGCATTTTTAACTGACGCGACTTCCAAAAAAAGGAGACGGTTGTACCTACCTATATTCGGCTATATCTTTTTTTTTTTTTGTATGATAGATTTCCGTCACAATTCCGCCGTCTGTGGACCGATTTTCAAAATTATTTTTTTGATGTAGGTATAGGGTATCCCAAGTTGGCCCCGTTTTGAAAAAAGTGGTGACCTGATGATGGGATCCATGACGAATCGAGGGAACTCCTCGAAAAGAGATGCTTGATTTTGGGCCAGTTCTATTTACACTACATAGCAGTGGCGAAGGCTGCTTCTCCTTCATAGGGAAGCCGGAGCCTATATAATAGGTAGGGATAGGGTTACCAGATGAAAAAATCAAAATTCCGGAGAAAAGGCCTGATTACCATGGAAAAGTCCTGAGATTTTCTACAGCTTGAGAATTTTCTCTCAAAAACGTATTATTATCTTGCGCACGCGTTTTACGCGACTTTTTTTATTTTAACTGTAATTGTTACCAAAAGAAGATTATTTTTAGTTTGTTTCACTTTGATAAATAAGTATTGATTTTAACTGCAATTGTTACTAAAAGAAAATTATTTTTAGTACTTAGTTTAATAAGAGAGATCTTTAAAATGTAATCTGTGTTTTATTGAAAATCCTGAGCTATCACTAGATTTGCTAAATCCGGCCGGAATCCTGAGAAGAGTCGAAAAATCCTGAAATCTCAGGACAAATCCTGAGATATGGTAACCCTAGGTAGGGATATCTATGAAGGTTTGCAAAAGGTAAGTGACAAGGGAAGCCGATAGGAATGGAGTTATAGGAACCCTTCGCCACTGCTACATAGGTAAATAGGAAATAAATAATTAAAAAAATAAAAAACCCGACTGCAAAAAAGACAAATACCTAAGCAACGCACTAAAAAGACCGAAACAAGTTTGAGAAAACTGACTACACTATGAGCCTGCTACCAAACATAACGTCAATTATTTCACTTAGGGTTTCAGCTCATAGTGTAGTCAGTTTTCTCAAACTTGTTTCGGTATTTTTAGTGCGTTGCTTAGGTATATGTCTTTTTTGCAGTCGGGTTTGTTATTTTTTTAAATATTTATTTTATATTTTCAGTCTTTTCAGTTGCTTTTGAATTGTAGTTATCTATGCAGGCGAGTTTTTGTTTTTTATTATTATTATTATTTATCGTTATATTAAATATAAAACTGCAAGTTATATACATATTTAGAATCAGTGTTTAAAATCCCCCACTTTGATACCCCACTCGATATACTTGGTAGATATTTTTTTTTACCTCACAACATGGCGTTAAACATCCGCCATTTTGTTTTTTTTTTAATGTCACCTATCTAAGAACACTTGGGCTATTAAGACGAATCTAACGATACCTCAAATGTGAAAATCCGTTTAGCGGTTCTGAAGATACAATGTAATAAAGAATATTACATACATACATACATACATATACATACATACAAGATACGCGCCAAACACATAACCCTCCCGGCAGTCGGGTAAAAATATGGGAATATATCATAGAAATACGAAAAAATTAATTAGAAGAAGGCAGGGCCGTGCCGCCCCTGTGTGCGATGTGTGCGGCGCACACAGGCGCCAAGACGATGGGGGCGCCGCGGGCCGCTACCGAAATTATTTATGTTACACTTTAACACTTACACAACAACATATTGTTTGTAGTGGAGTATCGATAAGTAAGAAGGTACAATAGGCGCAACATATGTCTTGTAAATAACAAAACATATACTTAATACATTTACTTTACATTACAAATCAAAATAACGCAACCCGAATCCCGATGCGATGCGTGCGGAGCGTGCCGCGTGCGACGCAAGCGCGGTGGTACGGGCGCACGGGCATTGTAATCGCGGGGTTTTCCCGATTTTAACGTAGGAGAGAGTCTAAACAATTGAACAATCATATTTTATTCATTATAAAATAACTAACAAGATTGTAAAAATATGTTGAAAGATTCATTACTAATTAATAAATATTTATAATGTAACAAAAAAAAGTGTTAAATTATAGGTAGAATATTCGCGTCGGAAGTCTATAAACATTTTACAATTTCACTAGTTATATTACAATCTAACAGTTTTGTAGTTAAGAACTCAAACGGGGGTTCGAATCCCGCCGAAGGAACAAAAAGTTTTTTCCGTGTTCCTGGGTCATGGATGATGAAAATCTTAAATAAGTATGTGTATAATATAAAAATAATAAATATATTAGGTGCCGTTGCCGTAACACAAGTTCTTCGAGAACTTACCACAGAACCAGATTGACTTGGTGTGAAGCGTCCATAGATATTTAAAAAATTAGGAAAACAGTTGACCTAAAGGCCATCCGTGTAACTTCCCGCTAAGCGCTTAAATTTTATCTAATACGTCATTTTTGAGCTTATCGAGCTAAAAGGGCTTCTAAAAATTTTCAATGATAATTTTTTTTTTCATCAGACTTTTGAGATGTCTGACGAAAGTTTAATAAAACACATTTTTTTGAAATTTCAAACTTTGGAATGAATCAACCGATTTTCACGCAATTTGCGCCAATCGGTGCAGTTTTTTATGTACTTTGAAAGAATTGACAACAAAAATTTTTTAGATGAAAAATTTCGGAGTTATTCCGAAAAAACACTTTTTCCGTTTTCTTTCCTTCACGATATCTCTCGAAAGAATCAACAGATTTTGACCGGATTAGCGGTTACCGACGTGGTTTTTCAAGGTTAAGAGCTGATTAGTTTTTGGAGTTAATCGATAAAGCCGTTTAAAAGTTAATAAAAAAAAATATTTTAAAACAAAATTAGGAAAACAGTTGACCTAAAGGCCATCCGTGCAACTTCCCGCTAACCACTTAAATTTTATCTAATGCGTCATTTTTGAGATTATCGAGCTAAAAAAAAGTGCTTCTAAAAATTTTCACTGATAATTTTCTTTCATCAGCCTTGGAAAGTATAATAAAACGTCCAAAATTATGACAGTTTGAAATTTCAAAAAATAGTTGTTGAAATTTCAAACTGTCATAACTTTGGAATGAATCAACCGATTTTCACGCGATTGGTGGCAATCGATGTAGTTTTTTATGTCCTTTTAAAGTATCGACAACAATTTTTTTTAAGATGAAAACTTTCGGAGTAATTCGGTTTTCTTTCCTGCACGATATCTCTCGAACAAATCGGCCGATTTTGACCGGATTAGAGGCAATCGACGTGGTTTTTCAAGGTTAAGAGTTAATTAGTTTTTGGAGTCGATCGATAAAGCCGTTTAAAAGTTATTCCAAAAAAACCACTTAAAAAGAAATGACAGATTTTTGAGATTTCTTGAAATGTATCCGAATCGGTCCAAATTGTATTCAAAATCTAAGTTTGGCCAAGCCCTTACGAATGGTGCCAGCCGCAATAAAATCGATCAGACCGTTCAAAAGTTATAAAACGTTTACTTACTTACACACACACATACATACATACCGACATAGTGACACACTCGCGGGGGTAGTCAGGGAAGCTTCCTGTGACCTCAGAACGTCGAGATCTGATGAGAATTCGATTTTTGCAAAACGGGGTAAAACCAATAACTTCCAGATTTTTGGAAATCTTTGATATTTTTAACGGGAAGTTAAAAATAGATAATATAACATCAAAAATTAAGTAGTAACAATTTAATTCGCGCTTTATTTTTCGTAGTAATTGGCAAGCGGACGTTTTACCTCTTTAAGATAATATATAAACTAAGTATATTAAACTGAAGAACATTTTTCTTTCAGTCAAAATCATAAAAAAAAAGTACTTACTTACGTTAAAACATGAATATTCGTAATAAAATAAATAATTTAAAAAAATAAAAAACCCGACTGCAAAAAAAGACAGATACCTAAGCAACTACTAAAAAGACCGAAACAATATTGAGAAAACAGACTAAATTATGAGCTGAAAGCCTAAGTGAAATAATTGACGTTATGTTTGGTTAGCAAGCGGTACCCATTTTCATTATAAATTGTACAAAAATATATGGGCCCCGCCTGCTAACAAACATAACGTTAATTATTTCACTTAGGCTTTCAGCTCATAGTGTAGTCAGTTTTCTCAATCTTGTTTCGGTCTTTTTAGTACCTACGTTGCTTTATCTGTCCTTTTTGCAGTCGGGTTTTTTTTATTATTATTTATTTTATTTTAAATTTTTTAGTTTATCCAACACATATATACGTGGTAGATATACGTGGTAGAGCCATGCTTCGGCACAAATGGGCCGGCTCGACCGGAGAAATACCACGGGCTCACAGAAAACCGGCGTGAAACAGCGTTTGCGCTGTGTTTCGCCGAGTGAGTGAGTTTACCGGAGGCCCAATCCCCTACCCTATTCCCTTCCCTACCCTCCCCTATTACCCTATTCCCTCTTAAAAGGCCGGCAACGCACTTGCAGCTCTTCTGATGCTGCGAGTGTCCATGGGCGACGGAAGTTGCTTTCCATCAGTGACCCGTTTGCTCGTTTGCCCCCATATTTCATAAAAAAAAAACATTTGGTCGATTTAAAGCAAAAATAAGATGATACGAACATTAACATGTAGGTTTTTAAACAGTAGACCATCAGTGACCCGTTTGCTCGTTTGCCCCCATATTTCATAAAAAAAAAATTTGGTCGATTTAAAGCAAAAATAAGACGATACGAACATTAACATGTTGGTTTTTAAACAGTAGACTGTCTAAAAACCTATATATTGTGAGAATGGTTGTTGCGCAACTTTAAATCGATATAGATCCTAAACGGTCAGTCGAATCGAAAAATGTTGAAAAAAAAAAATTAAATACCTATTCAACGATACCCCACTTGACATAGTTTGTTGACTTTAATTTTTTTAATTTTCACTTACGTCATGTCTTTCTTTAGTGACACTCGCCGGACGAGGAATCGATTGACATGCGAATCATAAAAATCGGTCCAGGCGTTTGGTCTGTATAGTGCTTCAAAGGAACATACAAACATACATACATACATAAGCTGATAAACACATTACCACTCCTTTGCGTCGCGCAGTCGGGTAAAAATAAGAGGCGCTTCATGGGTTTCGCACACAGGCGCTGCCGGGGGTCGGCTCGGCCCTGGAAGAAGGGTACATGCGTATAAAAATGTATGTAAATTTTTACGTGGTAGAGCCATGCTTCGGCACAAATGGGCCGGCTCGACCGGAGAAATACCACGGGCTCACAGAAAACCGGCGTGAAACAGCGTTTGCGCTGTGTTTCGCCGAGTGAGTGAGTTTACCGGAGGCCCAATACCCTACCCTATTCCCTTCCCTACCCTCCCCTATTACCCTATTCCCTCTTAAAAGGCCGGCAACGCACTTGCAGCTCTTCTGATGCTGCGAGTGTCCATGGGCGACGGAAGTTGCTTTCCATAAGGTGACCCGTTTGCTCGTTTGCCCCCATATTTCATAAAAAAAAAAAAACTTGAACATATCTTTTATATGGATACATCATAGACTAATGATTGGTCTCGCTGGGCGCTCTACCAGCGAGACTAATCATTCATCTATGGGATACATAATATGGTGATTTCAACTTTTCCTGAAGTAATCCAAGCTTAAGCTACAAAAAGTAAGATTTTGCTCTAAGGCAGTGTTTTTCAACCTGTGGGTCGCGACCCCCTGGAGGGTCGCGAAGCTTCTGTAGGGGGGTCGCCGGAGGTCGAGAGAATTTTAGTAAAAAAACAATAAAGATTAAAAATATTGATTTATTAAGTAAGATAATTTTAACAAAAGGATGTACCTACTCATAATTCTGCAGTACTGGCCATTTCAAATCAAAATAATTTTCCTTTGGCTAAGAATTTTAATTTCAAATTAATTTTATTTTAAAAACATGGAATTCTTTTTCCAAAAGTAGTCGTTTGTTTATTGATTAGTGTTACATTTACATCGCATTTCAATCTTTTTCGTCATCATGGATACGTTAAAAATTGGAAAAATTGGAATATGAATACCGTCGTGGCAGCAACGCGGCACAAGCGGCACGCAACATCAACGACGTTTACGGAGCTAACACTACAAACCAATGCACCACCTGTTATTGGTTTGCTCACTTCCGATCTGGAAATTTCGACCTGAAAAATGAACCTCGCGGTCGTCCGATGACTTTGGTCGACAATGACGAATTAAAGGCAATTGTGGAAGCTGATGATACACAATCTACGGCTAACGGCTGAATTAGCAGCAGCTTTCGGCGTTAGCGTCAAAACAATATTGGTCCATTTGCGTCAAATTGGCAAGGTAAAAAGCTTGTCAAATGGGTGCCCCACGAACTCAATGATCGCCAGCGCGAAGTACGTGTCGAGACGTGCCTTGCACTGCTCAACAGACACACAAATGAAGGAATTTTGAACCGCATTGTTACCTGCAAAAAAAAATGGATTCTGTTTGATAACCGCAAGCGCTCAGCAAGTCGGTTGGATCCTGGTTCTGCTGAACTTAGGTGCTCCTAAACAATGCCCTAAACGAAAACTTACCCTTAGAAAAGTGATGGTCACTGTTTGGTGGTCTAGCGCCGGTGTGGTTCATCACAGCTTCTTACCAAACGTAGTGAGCATTACTGCAGATGTGTACTGTGAAGAACTGAACACAATGATGGAGAATCTGGCACATCTCCAACCAGCATTGGTCAATCGCTCGTCTTCGTGGCTCCTGCACGACAACGCGCGACCTCATAAGGTACAGCAGACGGTCTCCAAGTTGCAAGAACTGGGGTTGGAAGCTCTCCGTCATCTGCCCTACTCACCAGACCTTGCGCCTACAGACTACTACTTTTTCCAGAATTTGTATAACTTCTTGGCGGGAAAAAATTTCAATACCCGAGAGACAGTACAAAATGCCTTTGAAGAATTTGTTGCCTCCCGTCCAGCTGATTTCTTTAAGAAGGACATCAATAAACTGCCACTGCGTTGGTAAAGATGCATTGATTGCATGGGTGATTACTTCGATTAATACAATTAAAAAATACATGAAAAAAATTAGTTTGATTTTTTTCATACAAAACGGCAATTTCATAGCTAAAGACCTAATATATTATTATGTACTTATATCCGAATCCTAATTATGGAGACGCATAAAAACGTCATATGGAATGAATATTTGTAACACTGTAACATACACATACATACATGATAAAAAGCGAAGGGTCGGGGGGTCGCGAAATATTTTTTCATACAAAGGGGGTCGCGTCATGAAAAAGGTTGAAAAACACTGCTCTAAGGTATACCCTGGATTCAAAAGTACAGAACAGAACTCCTAACTCCTTATAGATACATGTTTGGGAACTTCGGCGTTGTTTAAAGAACTGCAAACAAATTCCACAATTGATATTGTGACTGAATTATTATTAATAAATATTAATAATTATGGTAACTTACATAAAGAAGTGAAATCCCACCTTAGGCCTTAGTCAATAATTATGTGGCTTGGCCCTTTCAACGCCCAGTCCAGTGCCGGATTTAGAGGTCTGGACGCCTCGGGCAACAAAGGAGGCCCCCTGGCCGTAAATTATTTCTCAAATAAATAGTATTATTTTTTCAGTCGAGTTTCCAATGAATCATTTATTGTGGTAGTGCCGACCACTAGGATCAAGGCGGATGCTTCTGTGACAGATTTGTGTCTTGTGCTTTTCCGTAATCGAGCGGTTTTTTTCGAAGTCTCTAACCGGGGCTGTAGCCCCGGTTGCCCTCCCCTAAATCCGGCCCTGGCCAAGTCTATTTAAAGCCTAATATTATGTAACACGACAGCGATGTTATCCTAAATGTTTTGTGTTCAAATGCAGCGATTTTTCCGCATCGGAAATGTACCGGAGCATAACAAACTCCTTTATACTCGTGCGTTCAACTTTCATAGCTAATTTACATTTTATTTGTCGCTCGGAATAATAATATTGTTTATTAACCTGGTTACGTGGGTCTGGGGAATCCCGAGGTAAGTTTATGTATTCATTAAGTCCAGCTGTTTTGAGTACCTAGTCAGTGATGAATGGTGTTACATGCGATTTGCCTAAAAGCTGTAACACACGTACGAATTTGGATTTTGGTCTGGAAGGACCAAAAGGAAGGATTTGATTGCCAGCTAAGGCTGGGATTATAATATGCTCCAGTTTGATGCAACCGTTTGACGTCGGTATGATCGATTTGTCAAACGGATGTTCAGTTTCACTGTCACTTCACTGTTAAACGAAATAAAAATATTATTTAATTCCATCGAGCTTCAAACCCGTAAATGTTTGACAAACCGTTCAAAGCTTTGTAAACGATCAAATTGTTTTGACTCGAACCAAAATTTACGTGTTCGAGTCAAACCGTTTGATTGTCTCGGGGGCTCTTTAGATCATGAAACCAGAACCTCAATTCTCGTATTTAAAGTAGACAATTCAAACAGTCAATTTTACTTTGTTTGGATTGAAAGTGTAGCGTTATGTTACCGTGAACGGATTTTATGACGTTTCGACCAATCAGAGAGCGTTTCACGTTGGTTTAACGTTCATAAAAACACCTATTGGGAGTATAAGCGTATCGGGACTTGATTGTAATTGTATTAATACAGGCTTTATTTAGTAGAACCATACGACATTTAAAAACCAACTGTCCCAGGCACTACAGTATTTCAAGAGTGGTTACTTCGCTCGGAGAATACTGTATAAATCATCCATTATCGGATGCAAAGGCCTAAGTATAGTATTTAGTAGAATTGCCCCTCAGATTCAACAGATATTTTAAATTATTTTGATCCATGACAGATAGTAATTACGACTCACGAGTTGTTACGGTGTGATGATTTAATCAGTTTAACGATCAGGTATGCAATATAAACCTCAAAATAACGTCCACGGTCCAACAACAACAAACAGAACCAGGAAGTAGCCGAGGAGTCGTAAAAAGGGAAAACACACGAATTCCACAAAACATTGTAAAATTAGCCGAGTATTATTATTTGTCAGCTTTTATTTTTAACCTGATGATGCCCGCGACTTAATCCTGCAAGAACCGTACTTTTTGCTGATCTAGAGTCTATAACTACTGTACCAAATTTCGTCAAAATAAGTAGGTACATTTTTTTAAATAATAATATCTATGGACGCTTCACACCACGTCAATCTGGCCCCGTGCAGAGTATCCGAAGAACTTGTGTTACAGGTACCAGACAACGGGAAGTATATTTAATACTTTTATACTATACATCTATTTAAGATTTTTATTATATTATACACATATTTAATACACATCCATGACCCAGGAACACAGAAAAACTTTTTTGTTCCTTCGGCAGGATTCGAACCTGCGACCTCCGGCTTGAGCACCAAAGCCTGACTGCCACTGAGCCACAGAGGTCGTGAAATTTAGTAGTTATTGCGTAAAACAGTAACAAACATCCACAACCATGCGAGAGAGCCATTTGTATGTACATCCGCACATACAAACTTTCCGTTAATAATATTAATAAGGAAGTAAGGTTTAAACAAGTATTGACTAGATAATATGTAACCTAGGTACCTATATCGTGGTGGTCACGTCTCTGAAATAAGTATGTATGGAGAAAAGCGTTTCAGCCTTGGAGTAATTACCTACTTAAGTTTCAGCAATTCGTTAAATGAGTGATTCGTTAGCATATTCGTTCAAAATGGCTGCTTGGCTACCAATTTTTACGATACTTTAACGCACGCTTATATCAATCCCATAATTTTTTTATTTACGAAGATCGCCCTAATGTATCTTGACTAGACCCCCTGTTTTATTTGTTCTAAATTTTCCATTTGAAATTACTAAATTTCTTATGATATCTCTATATTATACAACTCTTACATATAGGTATAATTGTGCTATCCCTTATTTCTTCGATACCGATGAACTAGAATCACAATAATTATTACATTATGTTTGTGTGTCACATAATTGTACTGATTTTGGGATAGACTGAGACAATGATTTCAGGTTTTCGTGGAAATTCCTAAATTAGTAAAATTTTGCGATTCGATGGTTAAGACATTGAAAACATATTAAACTCTATTAAATTAAAAATATAATAAATAATAAATTTATTATATTTTTATACTATACAGGTCATGACACGCGTTAATTAATCACGCGTACATATTAGGTATGTCAAAATGGCTTACTACGATTGGTTATTGTTGAAATTTTTTTGACATTTCATAATGGCTTCTTATCGCGATTCGCGAATAGACTAAATTTTAGTTTATTTCATTATACATTATGCACACTTACAGAAAATATATGCACCTACTATTTAAGTACGCAAGAAGGTTTAAAAATTTAGACGGCCCCTTCAACAGCCCCCATTTTTTTCACATTCGTGGACACGCCGTAGGTATGCCTGTAGTAGTTAGTGCAATCAAATTGAAAGCTGACTATGTAGCCGTTTATCTGTTTCTCTTTTTGTAATCTGTCCTTACCTAAAGTTTGATAAGAAGTAAGTCTAAAGTCTCAACTTACACGTGTAATTTAATAATTATTAAGTTTAATACTATATTTAAATATAATTATTATTATTGCGAAAACAATAGGCGAATATTGATGTAAAGAACAATAGTTTTATACAATCGCTAAATGTTATAATCTGTTTTAAGTTAATTAAGAACTAACAAGAAGTTGCTACTTGCTATTACTTATATATGATGTCAGGCTGACCCCAGTAGTGTGTGTTCCTCGGGCGTGTGAGTAACTAACTCTAAAGGCCTACAATGAGTTTTAAATAAGAATAGGAATGTCAATGACCTTTTTGTGTCAAACATCACTTGAAAGTGTGGTTTGCAGAAAAACTTATTTGCATAATATCGATAATAATAGGCTTGCATTGAATTTAATTAAAAACTTTAAATAGTAATAAATTATTGTTACATAACATGATAATTATTTAAGAACATGTTATGTCAATGCCAAACTTCGTACTGTCACTTTGATGCCTAAGATAGTTTATTCAGTTAGCCGAAAGGCTATGTATAGTATAGACATGTATTAGTATGCTCCTCTGTTATATGAGTTATATATTAATTATATCTGTTGTACGTGTAGTAATAAATCAACATATTGTGATGCTATGATTTGTATCATTTGTATCTCCATGTAACTTATAAGAAGAATCCCCAAGATATTCAACGTAGAGATCCTGGCTGGAGCATCGAACATGGTGTCAGAAGCTGAAGCTAAAATATAATAAACAAGAAAAACAAAATATTAACGGAAGAGAGGGTACTTCTACAACAACTGCTGCGGGTGTGGCGTTTTCGAGAAAAAACGGTGTGTAAAAAAGAAAAGTGAAGACCTTACAATGGCTAGAAACGGTGTACAAAAACTTGAAATATCTACCGAAATTATCAACAATAATGCTGAGAATTTCAAGAAATGGGCGCAATCATTCGAAATATATCTACTGGCATCCGGTACAGAGAAAAGTGAAGACAGAAGAAAAATAGCGTTAATGCTACATTCCATGGGGGAAAAAGGTCTAAATATCTACAATTCCTTCAATTTGGACCTAGACAAAGCTACATTTCAAGAGGTCAAGACAAAATTCGTCGAGTATTTTGAACCCAAGAAGAATCCGACGGTAGCAAGACACAATTTTTTTACATTGAAACAACGCATGAACGAATCTCTGGACAACTTTCTTATGGAACTGGAAAATGCAAGTCATGCCTGTGAGTTTGGTTCGCTCCGCGATTCCCTGGTAAGGGACATCCTTATTGCGAATATGGCCACAAACTTCTCGCAATTTCGTCAAAAACTTCTACTAGAGCAAGATCTGACCCTAGAAAAAGCCAAACTTTTATGTAGAACCCTCACCATGGCACAAAAAAGCGAGGAATCCATGAATTCAACAGACAAGAAAGAAGAAGAAGCCACAGTATACAAGATACACAGAAGTCGTCGGGCCACTTCATATCAGAAAAGAAGAAAATCAAGATCTCCGTCGCGCCAAGGTCAACCGAGATCAGCCACACCTGGATCCAGAGCAAAATGTGTGAAGTGCAACACAGCCCATGGTCCGCGCAATTGTCCAACTTGGAAGCACAGATGCAGGTCATGTTTTAAATATGGACATTTTACCCATTTGTGTTTTAAAAAGAAGAATAGTGTCAGGAATATGGCTTCTGAGATAGGGAAAATGGGTCTCGATGATGAATCGAGTGTTGCTCAAAACAATACTCATACTGAGAGATTTACTATTGGGGCGTTATTCAATATTAAAAACATAGTCTCAAAATACTAGTACAAATTTGATTAAAGAAAATTCCTGGCATTATTTTTTAAAAATAAACAATAAAGATGTAGATTGTTTAATTGACACTGGGGCAGACATAAATATGATGTCTTATAAAGTTTTTAAAGAATGAAATATTAAATTTGATAAGCAAAGCAAAGAACAATGTAAAAAATATAATGTCTATGCTTATGGTGGAAATAGAGTTCCCATATTGTCAGTGTCAAACATATGGTGTATTTTTGAAAACAAAACAGAACCTGAATGTATTACTTTTGTGATAACAAGTTTAGATTGTCCTACTGTGATTGGCCTACCCACTTGTATAAAGCTAAATTTAATATTAAAAAATTTCAATTTAAAAATAGATCAAAAAACTTGTGACAAAATTGTAATCAAGTATAATGATGTGTTTCAGGGTCTAGGCTGTCTCCCATACGAACACAGAATAGTGCTAAGAAAGGATGCTGTTCCCTGTATAGACCCACCTAGGAAGGTGCCGTTTAGCCTGATTGAACCGTTGAAGAGAGAATTAGATCTCATGGAAAAGATGCAAATTATACAGAAAGTCAGCAAACCGACACTGTGGGTGAGTAGCTTAGTCTGTACCATGAAAAAGAATGGAGGCTTGAGAATTTGTTTAGATCCTAGAAATTTAAATAAAAATTTATTAAGATGTCACTATCCGATTAAAAACATAGATGAAGTTAGGTCTAAATTGTCCAAAGCCCGCTATTTTTTCACATTTAGACGCATTTTCTGGATTTTATAATATCAAATTAACTGAAGATAGTAGTGACCTCTGTACGTTTCAAACTCCCTTTGGCAGATATAAATTTTTAAGGTTACCATTTGGAATAAACACCGCTACAGAAATCTTTTATAAAACCATGATAGATTTATTTGGAGATATTGAAGGTATTATTATCTGGTGTGATGACATTTTAATATATGGGGAAACAATTGAAATACACAATAAAAGATTAGAAATGTTTCTTGACAGAGCCAAGCAAATGAATTTGAAGTTAAATAAGTCAAAATGCAAGTTTCTTTTAGAAGAAATAGCTTATTTGGGTTATATTTTTAGTAAGGAAGGTGTAAAAGTTGATCCAGAGAAAGTTAAAGCTATAAAAGACATGCCCATTCCTAAAAATATAAAAGATTTACAAAGATTTTTGGGCATGGTTGATTTTTTAGGATCATTTATAGAAAATTTAGCGGATAAAACTAGTATCTTGAGAAATTTGCTTAAAAAAGATGTAGTGTGGCTATGGGATGATAATTGTCAAGAATGCTTTAATTCATTAAAAGAGGTCATATCTAAAGCGCCCGTGTTAACTAATTATGATTGTAACTCACCTTTGACTTTGTCGGTAGATTCATCAAAGAATGCTGTCGGTGCCGTCATTATGCAAAACAAACGTCCCATTGCATACAAATTAAGAACACTTACAAGCTCACAACAAAATTATTCTCAAATTGAAAAAGAATTGTTTGCTATACAATTTGGATGTAATAAATTTCACCAATATATTTATGGCAGTAGAATAACTGTACAAACTGACCATAAACCGCTTATTTATTTATTTAAAAAACCTCTACATGAAGTACCTGCTAGGCTACAAAGAATGATGCTTTCATTGCAAGGCTATAACTTAGATGTGATACATGTACCTGGTAAACATATGTACAAGCTGATACATTATCACGAGCATCACTTAGTGATACCTATATACCTGAATATGAACAAGATTTAGAGTTTCATGTAAATTCAATTTTTTCTAACATATCTGTGAGCAAGCCATATTTGAATTTAATATTAACAGAAAGTAATAAAGATGAATCATTAAATTTGCTTAAATCTTACATTCAAAATGGTTGGCCTCCCAGCAAAAACAAAGTTTGCTGTTCGGTGAAACCATATTGGAATATTCAAAATGAAATACATATAATCCTCAACAAACTCGACCGGCTCCTTAATAATTGCATAAGATTTATCTTTGGCCTCCGTAAGTACGACCACATCTCCTCCTTCCGCTCTAAGCTTCATTGGCTGCCGATACGTCAACGTCGCTCTCTACGGGCTCTGTGTACACTCTATTCCCTTCTTCACTCCCCTTTTGCTCCTCACTATCTAACTCCTCATTTTAAATATCTGTGCAGTAACCATGATAGGAATCTCCGTTCTACAAACAATTTGCTCCTTCTTTGTCCTTCCCATAGCTCTTCTCTTGTCCATTCATCCTTCCATATTCAGTCCATCCTCCTTTGGAATACACTACCCCAAGAAGTAAGGATGTCTGAGACAAAAAATGTGTTCAAACGCAGAGTTCGTGAACTGTACTTAAGGTCATTGGCAGAATAGACGTAATAAGAATAGAATAATTAGGTAAATTTAGTTATCTTATTATGTTATATATATTATATTATATATCATATTTATCTATCTATAATGTTAAGTAGGTTTATTCTATATAAAGTATGCTAATTATAATATATAATATATATTATCATGTTATATCATATTTACCATATTTATTTTATTTGTATTATTTATATATTATTACATTATATTTTATATTTAATATACTTAAATCTCTGAACCGGTTTTCTTTTAATAAGTATTATGCATCTACCTCACACTGTCTCTGCATCACCCAAAGGTTGGCTGGTAGAAAATGCCACAAGGCATTAAGCCCGCCTCTGTACCATATTGTGTGCATAAAGTATAATAAATAAATAAATAAAAATAATGAATAACTTACTATTTAAGGGAAATAGGCTTATTATTCCCAAATCTTTACAAAAACAGATATTGGATAAGATTCACTGTGGTCATTTGGGTATAAATAAAACGCTAAATGTTGCTAGAGAAACAGTTTATTGGCCTAATATAAATGTAGATATTAAAAATTTAATTGATCAATGTTTAGTATGTGCTAAGTTTAAGCCAAACACAACTAATAACACCGTTGCAGTGCTACGATATGTGTTATCTTCCTTGGCAACAAGTTGGTATAGATTTGTTATATTTTGACGGTGAAAATTACCTTGTTTGTATGGATTATTACTCTAAATATATTGAGCTAGCTTCGTTGTACAAAAGTTACACTGTAGACAATGTTGTCAAACACCTAAAGTCTTTCTTTGCTAGACATGGAATCCCAAAATCGTTGATATCCGACAATGGTCCACCATTCAACTCATGTAAATTCAAATCTTTCCTTGTTGATTGGGATGTTGAGCACATAACTACTAGTCCTTATTGGTCCAGATCCAATGGGCAAGCTGAAAGCGCTGTAAAGATAGTAAAAAATATGTTAAGAAGGTGCAAGCAGGATAATTCTGATATATATTTGGATTTGTTACATTATCGCAACACGGCTAAAGGAAATTTTCCCAGTCCCGCGGCGTTATTAATGTCAAGGAATTTGAGAATAAACTTACCTATTCTAGAAAATAGATTAAAGCCTGAAATTGTAAAATTTTCAACATATGAGAGGTGTTATAAACAAAGCAGAGACAGAATGTCTTTTTATTTTGACAGGAAGGCTAAGCAAACGTCATATTTCTTTCAGCCAGGGGATGACATTTTTTTTAAAAGAAATCCCAAATCCTGCTGGACGCCGGGAATTATTAAAGAGAAATTGAAATGCGGTAGATCTTATTATGTAGTAGATTTAAATGGTACTGTTTATAGGAGGAATAGAGGACACATAAGACCTAGAAAAAGTGACATAACAAACAAAAATCTTTCTCCTTCTTTTTCTGGTAGTGAACTGAGCGCCGGCAAAAATAACAGTGTGGTTCCCCTAATGGATATTGTTGACCCCATGAGTTCGGCATACCTCGGAAACGGTCCTGTTCAAAATTGTGTTAATGATGATAACTGTGTTCCTATGGAGAGTCCAGCCAATAATAATTATGTAACCAGATCTGGTAGAAATATAAAATGTATATGCATGAAAAATTTGATTAGTTATGTATGTAAGTTTCTAGTTGTATAGTTCAAAATATTAAATTGTATTTTTCTTGAAAAGGGAGGTGTTACATAACATGATAATTATTTAAGAACATGTTATGTCAATGCCAAACTTCGTACTGTCACTTTGATGCCTAAGATGAATCCCCAAGATATTCAACGTAGAGATCCTGGCTGGAGCATCGAACAATTATCTAAACATACATTTTATTATCATAATTCGAAACAATATGGCTTTGACTCCGCAGCGTAGCTACCGCCATATCTGCAGTATCAATTATACGGGGCCCTCGAGCCACGTGCGTAAACAAAATTAATAAATACATCCCAAATTTCATCTTCATCTGCATTTCATCATCAGCTATAAATGATTTAATAAATCAGTTTGCCGAAAAAAGGCAAGGAGAGTGTATATTTAATTTGAATTGTTTGTAAAAGTTTTGGAAAAATGTGACAGATAGATAATTATGATGAATAAATATATTTTTTAATTTTATGCATTTTTTTTTCTTTTGTGAGAAATCTTTACCCTTCCTAAAGGCCCCCAAACTAATTTTTATACGATACCCCGCCAAGGCACGCTACGCTTCTGCTCTGACTCGATCTTATTCTCATTTGAATCGCATTGTAAAAGTTACAATTTTGACAATTGATACCTATTGTATTAGTTGTGTACTAATAAAACCTTACATACCAAATTTCAGCTTTCTAGGATATCCGCAGGTATCATATAAGTTTGTGATCATCAGTGAGTCAGTGACGAAATCAGGGGTTTTTAGATATCAGTAAAATCTAAAGTATAAGATCCTTGCAATCAAAACTTTACATATCCTGAAAATTTCATCATTTATCTGGTACATTTCAAACCCAAATTAAGGGGGTGTTCAAAAAATTG
Source organism: Glaucopsyche alexis (assembly GCA_905404095.1). Lineage (NCBI taxonomy): Eukaryota > Metazoa > Arthropoda > Insecta > Lepidoptera > Lycaenidae > Glaucopsyche > Glaucopsyche alexis. Next base: position 25,613,215 of record FR990046.1, read on the forward strand.
ACGAACCACCGCGAGAAAATGTGGTCTGGTAGAGCGCTTCGATTGACTCGTCTTGGCGATATAGTAAATAAATAAAAACGTTATTTGTATCAATAAGGGGTTGTTGTACAGTATAATGTTTCATATAAATAACTAAGACAGTTATTTTCATTTAACAATCTAGTGTGGTGAAGTATAATTTGCTAAGTCTGGTTAAAGTTTTTATCAAACTACCTCTGCTGTCTTTCCAGCCCTAGCCCGTAGCCCGTGAAGGATACGTATGAAAGAGTTCTTATAATCCCTGCAAAATAAAAATCAATCTCTTTATCCATGTGGTATTTAATATTGTATCCCGTCTTATTTATTTTCATGGTATCACTATTAGGAAATAAGTAATTTCGTTTAGGTAATTGATTGGTCAGTATTGCTCCCGATACAAGCTATTAGCCATAACTACTAGGGAAACGTTATTCGTGTCACTTTATTTGGAACAACCTTTGATTACGTTTGTCAAAATAATTCGGCTATCACGACTTCTAGTGAAGTTGCGCTCACCGAACTTGTTTTCAGTTCCGTGAGGCACTCCTGTCAAGCAGTGGCTGTGGTCATAGACTCATGGGTATATTAAGTGTACTGTATATCAGTGGCGAAGGGTTCCTATAACTCCATTCCTATCGGCTTCCCTTGTCACTTACCTTTTGCAAACCTTCATAGAAATCCCTACCTATTATACAGGCTCCGGCTTCCCTATGAAGGAGAAGCAGCCTTCGCCACTGCTGTATATTATATATAACTTACTCTGTGGATATAGCAGTGGCGTGGGGTTTTCCATCCCTATCGGCTTCACTTACCGCTTACCTTTTGAAGACCCTCATCCAAATCCCTACCTATTATACAGGCTTGGGCTTCCCTATGAAGATAAACGAGCCTTCGCCATTGAGATATAGTCCCTTTATTTTCATTCAAATTAAATAATTCAAGGGTTTGTTCACAAACGGATTAGAAAGCTGCGTTCATAGTACATTAGGATTGACTAGACCAGTGTTTTTCAACCTGTGGGTCGCGACCCCCTGGGGGGTCGCGAAGCTTCTGTGGTCGCCGGAGGTCGAGAGAACATTAGTAAAAAATCAATAATTTTTTATTTATTTATTATTATTTATTGATTTATTATGTAAGAGAATTTTAACGAAATATACATACTCATAAATCGATCATCGATATCATCGATATATGTAATTGTAAAATGTGTCTGACGTACTATATTATGTACTTACTTATATCCGAATAATAATTATGGACACGCATAAAAAATTAAAAACATCGTATGGAATGAATATTTGTAACACTGTAACATACACATGCATGTACATGATAAAAAAGCGAAGGGTCGGGGGGTCGCGAAATATTTTTTCATATAATCGCATCATGAAAAAGGTTGAAAAACACTGGACTAGACCATACAAGTGTATCTACTTCGCGTGTAAAAGAAGAGGTTATTAATGAAATTAATTATCATATTGTATACCTTCACTATTCGCCATAAACCTGTTTTCATATCAAAAGTTACCGCGTCTAGCGCGTGTGACGTGACCCATGACATCGCACGATGTATCTTTACTCACCAATATATTGAACGGTTCGATACACCCCTTAAAGACTCATGTGAGCCTGGTACTTTCCGATACTTTTTCTATTATCGGCAATTTCCAATACCCTCCCAATAGGGGTTCGATTATACCCTTGGTTTCCGAGTCCGACCCCTTTCATTTGTAGAGCTATTTGATAGAGTTATTAATGAAAGTGTATCGACAATAACGATGTGTTTTGTATTATTTGAAGAGGTTAAATAAAAGAGTTTTACCCGACTACGGCGAAGCCAAAAGGAAGGGTAATGATTTTGGCAGTCTATGTATGTATGTATATATGTTTGTTCCCACGTAGCGTCTAAATTTAATTTTTATTTTAAAAAATTTTAATAAATGAGGTGTCAGTGGAATCGTAATATATTTTTTCAAAATATTGAATTTTGAAAATTGGACCTAAAAATATTAAACCAAGATAATCATCTCGTGTTTGGTATTAAAAGAAAGGTCTTGGCAAGCACACCACAAATATGCATATATATTTTACATATTTATCGTGTGCTTGCACAAATATGTCAAAAATACACGTTTATAATACGGTCAGTCGGCTCGCTCCGCGCTCGTGAAGAAGATATTTTTAATTTCAAGTTTTGATTAGGTTACTTATTAATATTTTTCCAAAATACGTTCGACTAGGAAACGGAAAAGTACGAAATAAAAAATAAGTTAAAAAACTATAACCCGACTACGTAAAAAAGGAGTCTAAAAAGGAGAGAAACAAGAAAATAATTCAGATACTTAGATATCCAGAAATACATAGGGAAAAAAATGGTCAAGTTAGAGCCGTGGTCTATCTAGTCCCGTAGTAGATTCTCGAAGAAGTTGTGTTAGGGGTACCAGACAAAGGAAATACTTTTTATACTATACATATATTTAAGATTTTTATTTTATAACACACATATTTAATGCACATCCATACACATAATTTTTTGTTCCCTGGCGGGATCGATCCCGCGACCTCCGGCTTGAGCGCCAATGCGCTAACCACTAAGCCACAGAGGTCGTCAAAGATATAACATAATAATATCAAGATTAAGGTATATCGTGTATATGTCATGGGATACTCATCCCAACTTACCTGTCCGGTAGTTGTGGTATAGTATACGGGTATGCGACCCCGGCTTCCCTAGCTATTACTGTCATATCCCTTGCCCTCCTGGGCGGTAATATCCTACATTCCCTATTTCCCACTCTATTTTACCAATCTTCCTTTCCACACCACCTATCCTTCCCTTTCCCTATTCCTACCCTCTCCACCAATCCGTGGAAATGCAATGGAGAATCAAAAATAATTTAATTATCCAAAATGGCGGCGATGTGGTTCGCCACCCATCACGTCTCGTTTCTCGCGGAGGCGAAAAGCGGACCATGGAGAGACGCTTGGCTACGTTGAATGTAAGAGGAGGAATGGATGATAAGAATGAAAGTGGACGAAGCGAAAGAAGTATGTAAGGATCGTAGCAAGTGGAAAGAAGTGGTCTCTGCCTACCCCTACGGGAAAGAGGCAGTCCTGCCTACCCCTACGGGAAAAAGGCGTGATTATATGTATGTATGTATGTATGTATGTCTATAGGTTTGTACGAAGGCTCTCTCATTCATAGATGTTAATAAAACGTCAAACCTACTTTCTCCAATAATGAAGATGTATAGCAGGACTCAGGAGTAGCCGTAGGTAGTAGGTATACATAACAAACGAATAATTAGTGTGCTGCAGATGTGGTGTAAGTACGCCTTTTCGGAACGGTTGAAATTTTTACAGTTCTTGAATGAGAGTTCTCATGAATGAGATACATATTATTTTTTCTTTTTTCGCCGAAAAAATGCGCTCAAGCATCCCACAGGGTCCTACCCGAGACTGCTGCGCCCAAAAGGATGCTGAATCGGCGCAGCCACTACTCACTATAAGCTCTGCGGTACTCCACTCAATACCACCCTTGGCGGGCCACCGCGACTGCGCCGGCATGAGATACAGCTTGGTGACAGACATACGGACAGACGGACACCGAAGTCTTAGTAATAGGGCCCCGTTTTTAACCTTTGGGTACGGACTACGGAACCACACAAACAATGAGACTTTTAAATTTCTTGTTAATTTACAAACAAAATTGTCAAACCATTGTCAGAAATCAACTAGCAAACTTTGATGTGAATGGTCAACGCTTATAAAGGTCTAGAGCAAGAAATGCACAAATACAAGCGTCTAGAAATTTTAACTTTTAAATGACTCTCTCTAAAAGAGGTTTTCGCACTATACTCATACCCCCTTACTAACAAACACTGTATAAGCTTTGAATAGTTATACAGTGTTTTGTTTCCGTCACACAAGTGACATTTTTAATTCGATAGAAGAAGACAAACACTTTATAACTATTCAAAGCTTATACAGCGTTTATTAGTAAGGGGGAAAAGGTTTTTGGGCTAATATGATGGGACCTGAAAATTTATGTCGCTCATAGAGTTTTCTCTATAATCCAGTTTTCATCATCCAGGAGGTTGTACTTATATTCCTAACTGTTTTTTTATACTTATTTTATATAATAACCTAACCTAACCTAACCAAGAGCATGTCAGGACATGTCTAAGGAGGGTTCCGTAACTATAAACGCGTAATATGCTTTTTTTTTAATTACTCCAAAAGTTACTGTCCGATTTGGTTCAAAATAATTTTCCTAAAGAGTTTTTAGCATGATCTATCAGTATGGAAATTTGCAAGTTTCTATCTCCTATAGTTTAAAAATGCTAGGGGGGGGACCAACTTACAAACCACTTTGGAGGCCGATTACTCGAAAATGGTCAACTTTATAAAAAAGTAACGTATGAAACCTTGCCTTTATTTTAAAAGACCTATTCTACGATACCCCACACGATGGGGTAGAGTGAAAAAATATTTTTCATCTCCACTTCACATGTATGGAGAGCCACCCCTAAAATATAAAATTATTATTTTTTATGATCCCGAAACTGTGATCTATACACAATCTATAACTGCACCAAATTTCATCAATTTATATTCATAATTACAGGAGCTAGAGGCGCGGACAGACAGACAGACAGACAGACAGACAGACAGACAGACAGACAGACAGACAGACAGACAGACAGACGGACAGAGCGAAACTATAAGGGTTCCTTAAGTATTACGGAACCCTAAAAAAGTGATTAATTATAATAAAAATTTTACGTAAAATAATATTTAAAAAGTCAACTTCTTATTTTTAAATTCCTAATAGGTACCACTCAGTAAAAATAAAAGCTTTTACCGCTCAATAAAAATAAAAAATTAAAGAGGTGAGAAAAATTAAACAAGAACAGGAAGGTATTATTTTCGGTATATTAGCAAATTATGTTTTCATGTGAGCACAAATTTTTGCTTTCAAGTTAATTTGACGAAAGAATGTCAGTTAAAAGTTCCCACATATTACGGGCGATGAGATTACAAAGGAGAGAAGGAAGTCAAGTTTAAAGTCAAATCAAGTGTGGAACACGAACGTGGGAATTCCACCTCCTCCCAAACTATAGGACCCTGGTACTATCGAAGAAGTTAGTTTCCGAATTTCTCACGGTTTCATTCCCTATTTTATAGAGACAAACCCGTGAGCATAAAACAATTTTAACTCTAAGATGTATCCCAAAAAGTTCATAATACAACGCGCTTTGAAAATAATTAAAATATGTAATAATCAGCTGTTAGAATCAGGCTCTCCTAAATATTTTACGTTCGTCCGGCTACAAAATCACTCAACAATGGGCTTTATGTCATAGAGATTAAAACCTATTATCCTAATAAGGGTATTGTTTCATATTTAGGGGCGTCCCGTTTTTGTCTCTCTCGCACCCAGGTCATTGATCGTAACCAGCTGGCGCATCCGTTACGAAGGACATAGCCACTAGCGTAAGCGTTGGAATGTGGCCGACTCCTATGAACCCCTGCGTGCCTGGTACTTGTGGAGGCTTGGAGCGTTTTTGGAGCCAGGTGAGAATGGCATCGGAATTAATCCCTGACAATGTTCGTTCGAACTTGTTTCGAACATTGATCATAGCCGCCATCATATTTATTATGATGATATATTTGAAATATCAATCACTTTTTGAAATGTCAAGAACTTAAGGCTCGAATTAAATGAGTGAATGAATTAAAAATTCTTTAGTACACAACAACCTTTAAAACAAAGGGCACCATGTGTATAGAACATAGAAGAACTAATAAAATAGAAGGCGGTCTTATCGCTATCTGTTTGTAATTTAAAATTAATAGTTTTTCAGTAATAAATGCTTATTATGAACGTATATACCGTATACGATAATGTCTGTCTGTTTGTTCCGGCCAATATCTGAACCAGCTGGACCGATTTAATTTCACTGCACTTTCTCTGGCAGATAGAGCTGATGTTATAAGCCTATAAGGAGTAACAGGCTACTTTTATCTTAGGGTTCCGTTTACAAAACTAGGGTTCCGCTTTCGTTAGTACAACTCCAATGAAGTTGCGGGCACTAGCTTTTACTATTTAAATGAGTCATAGCATTCACAAATCATAACCGCTACCTTACTATTTTTAAATTTAATGAAAATCGGTCCAGTAGTTTCGGAGCCTTTTTAGTGAAAACAAACAAACATATCTTTCGTCTTTATATTATTATTAATAATAATGAACATTTATTCAACAAACATATTAGTATAGATAAGTGTGCTACAGCCTACACGAAAGAAAATTCTAACAAAGATAATTACGTAAGGCATGTGCGAACGGTACAGATCAGCCGGGGAAAATAGCTACAAGGTCGACTGAGCTTCCTCTGTTAATTGAGGTAGCACTGGTAAGTATTCACTTACTAGAGTTTCCCGGGGTTGAGCATACTGCAAGCAGTAAGCTAAAAAGTACAAATAATATAAAAATTGCGCAACTAAAAAGGAAACTAGCTTTTGCCCGCGTGTATATTAAGTATCTCACGGGATCACAGTTCTTTATCGAGATAAAAGGACTATTATTATTAGAGATTAGAGTACATACAGTACACTCTAATCTGAATTAATATAATAATCCTCAAGACTCTATATTATTGTCTCTATATGTTAAAGTAATAATATAATTACTTATGGATGTGAAACCTAGGTCCTTACTAAAAAACACAGGAAAAAACTTTCTTAATGCCAGAAAGCCATGAAGAGGAGCATGCTAGGAGTAAAACTAAAGGATAAAATCAGAAGTATGGACATAAAAAGTAAAACAAAAGTAACAGATATACTCCTACGCGTTGACCAACTTAAATGGAGATGGACCGGGCATATGCTTCGCTGCAAAAATGAAAAATAGAGCAAACAGGTGGCAGTATGGATCCCCAGAGATGGCTCCAGGAGCCTAGGCCGCAAAGTACGAAGATGGGTCCGCTTTGGCTAAGAGTGGCATTGGATAGAATGCAGTGGAAGGCTCTGAAGGAGGCATATTATGTCGTAAGACACACCGACCGCCGAGACATATTATTATAAATTTTAAATAATACAAATATAAATGTAAGGCAAAAAATGTAAATGGTAATAAAGACTTTATTTTTTTATTTCATATGTTAAAGCGTCATTCTAGCTTAGGATGGTTAAGCCGCCTTATGTGGTGTGAGAAGTAATTGATCGTTCCAATTAAAGATTTCAATTAAGTTGAAAATACCTGCGCAATTTATTTGTTATTTAGAAAAGTACCTTTTTTATTTTCAGATTTTTCAATTGATACTTTTATATGCCATTACTAGATGTAGACCGCGTCTTCGTGCGCGCAAAAGTTAATTTCGCAGAAACCGTAAATTTTTCCCAAAAAAGTAGCCTATGTCCTTCCCTACATGTGTGCCAAATTTCTTCAAAATCGGTCCAGTATTTTCGGAGCCTATTCGATGCAAACAAACAAGCTTTTCCGCTTGAAATTTTGTGTAAAATGTTCTGAATATTATTCATAAAATAGTGGGCGCTTTTTTGACGACTCAGTCAATAGTCATACAATATCGTAGCCGTGCTTTTGAATTCTACCAAGTTGCCATTGCCAACTGAATTTCTATTTCGGAGCCATCGATGGCCTTAGGCCTTAGCTCTACATTAATTTAACGTGAAGATCCGCAAACAGGCGTGAACGTGTGGATTGTTTCATGTGGTTTTCACGCGTATTTTTTTTTTTTCGTTTTTGTCATTAATCGATACCAAGTTAGTAATAGACAAATCATTACCACATGTTTAGGATATTTTGCATATATGACTAGATTTGCGTGATATGTGGGGTTCTTAAACAGATTACAATAGTCAACAGCATTTTTGCGCACGGGTTATACATATATTATTTTTATTGCTTCTATACCTAGAAATAATAATTAAGAACCAAAAAAAGTTCTGTATTTGCTTTTAAGTGTAAAAAATGAAAAAATTCAAATCAATGAAAATAAATGAAAAATTTACATAGAGGTGATTTATTAATAAATACTGAGCATTAATTTTATGATATAATCTTACAAAATAAGTTTTAAAATAGTGTTAAAGTGTTTAAAAATTAACAGTTTTGCTTTTCCTGTCATGTTCAGTAGAAGTTATCTTATTAACCACCAAATATTATAGTCCATCAATCCTCAACATGCTTTCAGTATGTATACTGGCCTTGGGAACGTCTCTCAAATTCAACTATATCTCGATGGAATCCTTCCCCTTGTTCTTCCGAATAAGCTCCCATATTATCTTTAAACTTATCAAAATGAGAATGGAACATTTGCCTCTTTAGAGACATCCTATAGCCGAAGATGAGAAAAATTTTGACGTTCCAAATTCAAATCACTTTAATCCCTTGGGTAGAGATGTGATAAACGGCTTAAAATTAAAAGTTAACTTATCCGTTATTAAATATTCAATAGCAGCTATTTTTAACTGCTTAGTTGCTTATTTGATTATCTACTTATTGCCACTTATAAGTTATAATATTTTTTGCGCTTATGTTACGTTTTTCGATCGCTTAAACTGATTTAAATTAACTTTCCTTCGTACTTTGCAGGCTTAGGACTGTCTGAAATCTGAATAATTATTAATATAATAATATGAACTCATAAAAATGTTTTTACATGTTGATAATATGCATTAATCTTAAATGTTGCTTATCATTAGTAATAGTTGATTTATAGGATAACAAACATCGCCACTTTTTCCACCTCATTTCTTTCAAAGTAGTTCCATAAATTACTGTTCCAATTCACGTCGTTTATTCGTCATCTTACGACAAAAACTAAATAAACTTAATACTAAAACACTACACGAAAAGTTTATATTACGTCCATATGGACCATTATTATATTTATTATTTACATTAAAACTTCACGGTAAGCCACCAAAGCACCACTATTACGATTAAAATACGAATTATTGCGTAACGTAATATAACGTGTTTTCGTCAACCCGCAAAGCGCAACTAACAAAAAGTGAATAAACACGAAAAAGCTTAATAGTTATAAGTACAAAAAATAACCCGTTTAAATAAGTGATGAGCTACATTAAAGAATTTTCACTCTTATTGCGCTGTCATAAGAACTATTTTTCTTTGCTCATACCACACTTATGGCTTTATGACTATAAACGATATGAACGATAATTATAAGTGATAAACGCTTAAATTTTTAAACGACTTTACAACTTATTTATAAAAGCACGCTATTTTAAACGCTTTACGTTATAACGGCCATCTCTACCCTTGGGAGTTTCATACAACATTACATTTTTTACGTGGTAGAGCCATGCTTCGGCACGAATGGGCCGGCTCGACCGGAGAAATACCACGGGCTCACAGAAAACCGGCGTGAAACAGCGTTTGCGCTGTGTTTCGCCGAGTGAGTGAGTTTACCGGAGGCCCAATCCCCTACCCTATTCCATTCCCTACCCTCCCCTATTCCCTCTTAAAAGGCCGGCAACGCACTTGCAGCTCTTCTGATGCTGCGAGTGTCCATGGGCGACGGAAGTTGCTTTCCATCAGGTAACCCGTTTGCTCGTTTGCCCCCAATTTCATAAAAAAAAAAAAATATCTCACTTGGGAGTCAATGACATGCTTTACGTTGAGATTGCGTGATATATATCCGATACATTGTCGAGCAGGCGGGATGAAAAGCTTGTTATGCCTCGCAAATCTTTAAATCTGTAGTTAAATAACACTTTTTCTCTCTCACTTTAATAAATCCACCACAAATATAGCAAAACGAGTCACCGTCTCCTTTTCAACTTCTCGTAGCCATTTCGTACAAGATAATACAGCGAAATTATTATTTTTAAACAAAAAATTAAACCGAACTTCCAAAGTAAAAATTCACAAAAAAGTATGAAATAAAACTTATTTTCTAAATAATTCCCCTTTTAAATTTGGCTAAAATTTTAACAATTTCTCTACTCAATCTTCTTAATTTTGAAGTCGCTACAAGCCCAAACGATATCCTAGAATATTTTATAGAACTCACGTTCATATTTGCTGGTACCGACTTCAAAATTAAGAAGATTGAGTAGAGAATTTTTTAAAATTTTAGCCAAATTTAAAAGGGGAATTATTTAGAAAATAAGTTTTATTTCATACTTTTTTGTGAATTTTTACTTTGGAAGTCGGTTTAATTTTTTGTTTAAAAATAATAATTTCACCCTTTTTAGTGATATATTTTGTTCAGTTATTATTAATACATCTTAAGAACGTCTAAAATAAATCGAGTTTATAATTGAATACGCGCCAAGCTTACATTAGGTATTGTTAATAAGATGATGATGATTACTGTAAGTTAGAAAGTGGCATATGCTTGCAGTTATTTAAACAATGCCGAAATTTCCAAACGCATATCTTTAAAGACTGAGGAGTTCTGTTCAGCGCTTTTGGATCCAGGGTATACCTTGGTACAATATCTTATTTTTTGGTAGCATATGCTTGTGTTATTCCAGTAAGAGTCAAAATCACTATATGTGTCGATATAAATTTCAAAGAGTTCCCTCGGTTCCTCATGGATCGCATCATCAGGTTTTTATCACTTTAGTGACTAAAGGACTAATTTAGAATTATATCCTTTACAACAACAAAATAATTTTTGTCAAATAAGTTCATGAATAGCAGAGTAATGTCCAAAGATATCCATGTCGGTGTAAAATACTTTGAGAAGTACCTTTTATACCATCACAATGTGATGATGTATGGTGTGATGATGGTGGTGATGATGATGATTACTCTAATTGACGTAGTGGCATATGCTTGCAGTTGTTTAAACAACGCCGAAATCCCTAAATATGTATCTATAAGGAGTCAGGAGTTCTGTTCTTTACTTTTAGATCCAGGGTATACCTTGGAGCAAAATCTTACTTTTTGGTAACATATGCTTGGATTCCTTTAAAAAAACTCAAAATCACCATATGTATCCATATAAATTTCGAGGAGTTCCCTCGATTCCTCATGGATCCCATCATCAGGTCACCACTTTTTTGAAAATGGGACCAACCTCGGATGATACCCTTTACATCAGAAAAAGAATTTTGAAAATCGGTTCACAGACGGCGAAGCAATCGGCGAACATACAAAAAAAAAAAATATACAGCCGAACGTATAACCGCCTCCTTTTTTGGAAGTCGTTTAAAAAATATTAAACACGTTATTTCTTTATAATATGCGAGGTCATACCGTCGAACACGAGGAGGGATGTAAGAAAGCCAACCCCCATACCATACCTCTCTTTCGCCAGGAATAGAGCGCAAAGACCGACTTTAACTGGAAGCAAAAATCATAAATGGTCAAATCGCTTCTTAAAAAGCAAATATTTTCGATTTGTAATCGCACTTTTTTATAAATATTTACTTATATATTCAGAATAAATCAAGTAAAACCCATGCGCATTTTTTTTTGTTGACCGGTGTTATTATTATTATAGACATTATTTTATATTTATTTACTATTGGATTTCTAATAAGTTCTAAATGCTACTATTTTTGCCCTATCTCTCCGTTTCTTAGCTATAAGCAATTAACATTGGCATTGTATGTATTGTGATTTAAATTGGTTGTTATAAAATTGTTTATGGCACATTATGTCGCCTGTTCTATGATCCTATTAGATCTAACCTCCAAGCAGTTATTGTCTCCTGGTGTTTGGATCCAAAATGAACTGGTTCACGCTTGATTGTGCATTGGACCATGACAATTATAGTTCGAAGTAGTGGAAACACTGTGGAAAAGTTTCCTTACACAACGGTACGGAAGAATACACAAAATAAATAAGTAGCTTAAAAAAACTAGAAAAACACACTTTAAAAGCACATCGAACTAAAAAATTTTAATTATGAAACTAGACTGGCATTGATTTAATGCTATACCTTATTAAAAAAAACTGTTGTGATGTGATGTTGAATATTGACTAACGAATTCAGTAATGGAAATATTGCAATGTAAACAATTTTTGTGGTAATTATTTAATCCTGGCGATCGTGATCAGGATAATGAGATAAACTTATGAAATTATTGTATTGTCACCGATTCTTGATAAGTGTATAAAGTTTGAATTAATTCAGTCCGTTTAAAGTGGGACAAAATCTAGTCTAAGCGAGTCAGTTACAAACAAACACACAAACATACATACATGTGAAGCTAATTAAAAGCGTGTAATTGACTAATGAGAGATTATTTAGATTATTAGATTTCAACGACCTCTGTGGCTCAGTTGGTTGAGCGTGTTGGTGCTCAAGCCGGAGGTCGCGGGTTCAAATCCCGTCGAAGGAACAAAAAGTTTTTCTGTATTCCTGGGTCATGGATATGTATTAAATATGTGTATAATATAATAAAAATCTTAAATATGTGTATAGTATAAAAGTATTAAATATATTTCCGTTGTCTGGTACCCGTAACACAAGTTCTTCGAGAACTTACCACGGGATCAGACTGACGTGGTGTGAAGCGTCCATAGATATTATTATTATTATCAAACGAAAGCTGTTATTGTGTCCATAATATCTGTCACTATGTCTACTCTATTCTTGTGTAGAATCATTTCAATGGTGGTAATTTTAAGCTGTGGGAGAGCCACGCTTCGGCATGAATGGGTCGGCTCGACCGGGTAAATACCACGGCTTCACAGAAAACCGGCGTGAAATAAAGCTTGGGTTGTGTTTCGCCGAGTGAGTGAGGTTACCGGAGGCCCATTGGGATTAGGGATTTTAAGGACCAGGAACGCAATTCGCAGCACCAGAGGAGTCACAAGTGTAACTCTTTTGGTATTGCGAGTGTCCATGGGCGGCGGTAATCGCTTACCATCAGGTGATCCGTCTGCTCGTTTCCTGATTCGTAACAAAAAAAACAAAAAAATAATAATAAGCAAATGCAAATGCAATGCAAATAACTCTACTTAAACTGAAATATATATTACCTGTAAACTGCATTCAATGTCATTTTTCGTTCATCTCTACTCTTCGGGACAATAAAGTAGCCTATGGCATACGCTACTTTTCTATTTTAGTAGTTTAGGCTTATCTTTGTACTATACCAATTTTTTTTTTTTTAGTTTTTACGAAATGTAATCCATCCATCCTCACAAACTTTCACAATAGTAGTAGTTTTAATTATGATATTAAATAATATTTTCTACATTTGTAAGCTACGAAGAAGCTACGTTAAGTACTATAATAAGTATGTATGTGTCACCGTAAAATTGTAAAAACCGTTAGATTGTAATATTACTAGATATATTATAATATGTCGACAGATTGTCAAATAAAAATTTCTCCTTACAATTAACGTTATAATAATTATTATGAAAAAAAGTAAACAAATATGGCGGCGCGGGGCACTTGCCGTTTAACCAATTGGCACGCTAAATATTACAATATAACGAAAAATAACGTGTAAAATGTAAAAAGAAATTTTTATTTGACAATCTGTCGACATATTATAATATCTCTAGTAATATTACAATGTAACGGTTTTTACAATTTTACGGTGACATAATAATATGCATCCTTCTGCTGAAAACAAAACGGTGCCGTGTTAACGAGTGTGATCGAATTTCAACTCTATGGTATGAGAGAGAATTCTATTTTCATCAGCGCTGTTTTTTTCCGGCCGGAAAGATTTTGGATGCATGTAGACTCAGTCTAATGCTTCATGCTTGTGACTCTGAAAAGAATATTATGAATTAAATTGATTAAAAATAATTATGTTTAACTAGCTGTTACCCGCGGGAATATGGTACTTTTCCGGGATATAAAGTAACATATGTTTAAATCCAGAGGCTAAACTACTACCATACCAAATTTCATCAAAATCCGTTCAGTATTTTTTGCGGGAAATAGTAACAAACATCCATACATCCATCCATACATCCTTCCATCCATCCTCAAAATTTTCACATTTATAATATAAGTAGGATATTATTAAGTTTTTCAACCTTCGCCTTGGACTATCATTACCATTGATTTTATAACTCTATTTGAAGAACTCTACGTTTTTAATTTCCTTAAGAAGATGCAATTAGTTTTGTTGGGTTCCATACCCAAAGGGTAAAAACGGGACTATTACTGAGACTTCGCTGTTTGTCTGTCCGTCTGTCACCAGGCTTTTCGTCCATCTCATTGATTTTCATTGATTCTTCTGCCGCCATTATAATAAACACTAAAATCAGAATGAAATAAATATTTAAGGGAGGCTCCAATACAACAAACGTGATTTTGTGCCGTTTTGTACGGAACGTTTGCCGTTTTGTTCGTGTGCTAGTCCGACTCGCACTCGGACGATTTATTACGTATATATTTGTATGTGTGTTTGAATATATTGATTGATTATGAATAAAATGGACAACTGCAAATTGCAATATTTTTTATAATAACTGTGATCACTAAAGCAAAATATGACTAATCATAATCCCTAATCAAAATACTTAAATTCCCCTTTTCACTTGAGTTACAAAATATTATAATATTTTCTTTAATCCTGATAGATTTTTAATAGCTTCATTGAAAAGCGCTTAACGCCTTCAGACGCTCTATAAAAATTCTCCTTGATACGGTCGAATAAACTTGAAAAGCCCCGATCGCTTGTCCAGTGTCCAGTTCGCGAAATCGGGGAGTATTGGCAATCATCGATAATGGACAAGTGATCGGAAAGTACTAGGGCAGCATGGGCCGCGTAGAGCTCTTCCGAACCGATCAATATTCAATACCATCCCTCGCAGGTGCACACAACCGTGGCGCAACTCCCGTTCCCAATAGGCAACTCGATAGAACGTACTGGAGCGAAACGTAGTATTTACGTTCGGCGTATTCAGCATTATCAACAGATATATTTTTTCTTATACTATACAACAATAAGTAGCAGAAAAAAAACGTAATTTGTATTTTTTTTTTCATTAATAAAATGTAATCTTCCAACATGGGATGCACAAAAAAGTATCTATTTTTTTTTTAGAAAAAATATGCGAACGGAGAAGTAACGAATTTTGTAACATTTCAAGTTTATATGGAGAAGAAGTGAACTGCACGAGTATTTTTTATAATGCTGCTTAAAAATACAAGTAATAAAAGTAACGTTAGTACTTACTACTCAATACCTTTCATTTATAAGTCACACTACCATGCATTTGAAACAATTTGCTATATTGGTATTTGGTACACGTTGACGTACTTTGTCATTTTATATTTCACATTTATGATTTAATTCACAATATTAAATTTATTATTTCGTATGTAAGAGGCAAAAGAACCCTTATAAAGTTCAAACTCAGAATTAAAATGAATTATTGTCGAATATTGACCTCCAAGCGCACACTAGTATATTTATGGTTGTGTAGGTATTTTATTAAATACTCATAATTTTGTTTAAATAAACTGCATAACTACTAATTAGAAACAATTTATACCACACCGTATTGTATTTAGATAGTAAGTTTTTATATTAATTGTATTTACCTAACTACTTATTTTTAAATAAATGTTCAATAAGTTAATTTATATATATTATATTTCAATTTATACCAACCACTCGTAAAAAAAAATACATAGGTACTTACACCTAGTACCCTCAAGACCTTACTCACTATGATTTTAGTTTTGTCAGCCATAGCAATGAGAGCTTAGCTGCCGGTTTTAGGGTTCCGTAATAAATAGGTAAGAACTTTGCTCGCTTCGCTCTGTCCATCCGTCAGTCTGTCTGTATATCTACGCTTCTAGCTTCTGTAATTATGAATGTAAATGGATGAAATTTGGTATAGTTATAGATTGTGTACAGATCTCGGTCTTGTGTATGTTATAAAATAATAAAAAAATATATATTTTAGGAGTGGCTCTCCATAGCCGTACATGTGAAGTGGGGATGAAAAATATTTTTCTTTATAGCCTATATAATTGTGTGGGACTGGGGCTCTTTTGTGTCTGTAGGTATGTTGCCCCCCCAAAACATTTCTAAACTATAAGAATTATAAGAGAAGAGATAGAAACTTGTAGGTTTCCATGCTGATTGCTAATAGATCATACAAAAAACTATTTAGGAAAATTATTTTCACCCTCCTTAGACATGTCCTGAGATGCTCTTGGTTAGGTTTTTTGTAAAGTGCTTTAGGTACAAATAATTTAGTGCAGTCATAAAATGTTATGAGCTTGTAATTTTCCAATTTATGAATCATTTTATCGCCAATTCTTTGATGTAAACATTAATAACTACAAAGACGAAAATTTTATGGACGCTTTTACAAGCAATCATCATCATCATGTCATAAGAGCAGGAGTGGACAACTAGCATAAAATGTTAACTTTTTTATATAGCCTTTTTAGGGGACGATAATCCATAAGGAGCCCTTATTTTTATATTTATTTGTATGAAATGCCTATAGTGGCTTAGGTATATTAATTTAATAAGGGTTAATATACCCGTTTGAATAGCTTCTAAAAATACCACTATGTGATTATTTATAATGTTCCGTAATCCAAAGGGTAAAATCTAAAAACGGGATGTGATCATTTTTTAGGATCCGTAATCCAAAGCGTAAAAACTAAAAACGGGAACCTAATGTACTGATTCTTCGCTGTCAATCCGTCTGTCTGTCACCAGGCTGTATCTCACGAACTGTGATAGCTATATAGTTGAAATTATCACAGATCGTGTATTTATTTATTTACTCCAGAATATACTAGTAGCAGGCAGGATTTTTTCCTACTTGACACTTATCGTTACATTTTTGATAATTCACACTATATGTTTATAAATTATAGCCTGTGTTATAATGATGTGTATATTTTTTGTACAACAATTTCATTAAACTCCATTCAGTAGCTTTTGCGTGAAAGAGTAACATACGTATACATACTCACAAACTTTCACATTTGTAATATTAGCGCGGAAGTAAAGACAGCTTATAGCTACTGAGTACCTATATTACCTAACTAATAATATTAAGTAATATAGTTTAACACAATAAATAAGAAAAAGAAAATAGCCTGCGGTCATTCTACGCGAGTTTAAGGCGAAAATATACGTAGATGACGTCACAGATTTGGGCGTGGCCTAACACTTCCAGCCGCGCCACCCGCATACACCCCGCAGCGCTCGCGATCTCCGCGCGCGGCCGCGCTGCGACTCAAATTATAAACTGAGGAACGGCCCTTTTATACGACTTTAGGATTGATTTAAATGCAACTTGAAAATATTAATTTATTTCTGGTCTATGAGCAAAGAAAAAACGTAGAATGTATAAACCGCTTCTCCTTCTTCTGTAGAAGCCGGTCGAGGTTATTCCCGAAATCTAGAAATTATTTGGTAGGCAATGCGGCTTCCAACCCATCACTTTTGATTTCATTTTCCACCTCTACGCCCACCAAAATGCAATACTTAGTGCTATTGACAGAATCACTAAAATATCCACTAGGTGTTTTTTCGCTTTCCTAAGCGACAAAAATACCGAAAATGAGTTATATCAATGAGTTTGTATTTTTTTTTCTGCGTCGATTGGTCTAATCGTCGTCTTCCTACGACGATTTTTTTGTCGCTTAGATATAGTGAAATTTATACAAAATCATGAATGTTATGTTCACTAAGTGACAACAAAAAGCTATTTATAAAAAAAATCATTTGGATATTTTGAAGAATTTTAAAAATCTACTTAGTCTATTTTTCATGTTTTTACTTTTCTTTTGTTTGCACAAAAATATTTTTACTTGTTTAAAAAATTCTTTTCGTGAACACTTTGTACATTTTCTCCATACAAATTATTTGTGAATTGTCCTTACAGTGTATTTAATTTGATACCATTATTTTACGAAAGTGCAACTTGTAGAATTTTACCCATAGTGAAATAAAACAATATTGGCGTAAAGATAGTTTTACATATTTGACACAATAACTATTCGTGCTATGTAGATATTTTTACTTGAAAACTTTTGTTTTTAAGTATGTCGGTTAGATATATTTTTTTGTCGTCGGTTAGATAAAATGTAACTAAAAGTATTAAATTTACAGTGTGTGGGAACCTTAATGAACGCAAACATTGCTTAATATATTTCTATATTTATGCGCCTAATGTTTCGCTAGTTAGTCCTGTCGGTAGTAGAAAATATCAATATACTAGGTTATGGGAGTAAACTTTGCGCACATACTTGGACATAATAAAATAGCTCATATAGCTGGTCTATTTTCAATTAAATTGGCAACAGTCACTGAAATCGGTGTAGTTTCATTATTATTCCTTTTTTAAGGTTCCGTAGTTCATGTCTCGGAATCCTTATAGTTTCGTCATGTCCTTCCGTTCGACCGACCGTCCGCCTGTCCGTCTGTCTATCCAAACGGTGGTGCTTGAAATATGAAACTTTGAATGGATAAGTTTATTTATCACGTCGACATAGTGCTAAAATAAATGAAGATAATTTTTGGTTACACCTACACGAAAAGGGGAGATATAATTAGGTACATAGACAATATAAGAACATTGAGAGGTTTCTGAGATTATATTTTGATGTACGTACCGTTTGCGCGATATTCCACTTTTAAGCGCATTTCTTGTTAAAATACGGCGTCCCCCCCCTCTAAAAGCTAAACGGCTGGCTCTAAAAATGTGAAAAATTCATGATGGTAGTCCATGTAATAAACTTTGAACGAAACTATCTAACTATCAAAAAAACTTCATAAATTCAGGAGTTATAGAGACTTAAATTGAATCAGTTTAGATGAAGATATCTGTGACTCAGTGGTTAGCGCTTTAGTGCTCAAGCCAGAGGGCGTGGGTTCGAATCCATTAGAGAATAAAAAGTTTTCCGTGGATTCCTTGGAAAAATTACGTTAACTGGGGTTAAGAATTAACTTCAACGATTAACGAATTAACGCTGCCGACAAAATATGTTACTATGATAAAATTTTTAAGCGATTTTGCCAAGTTGATGTTCATAAAAAAATTATCAGAATATAACAAATATTGTTCATCTCTTTTGTTACATCAAAAGCTGCTATCACCGTACATTTTTAATGACAAATGTATGGCGGTAGTAGCGTTTTTCAAGGCCAGGAAGCCAAATGGACTTCCACCCTTTATGGACAGATGCAATAGTCTCTTCTTAAGACACCTATCATGGCCATGCCATCAGACGATATGATCAAGGTGCATAGCTTCTCAAAGCAACACCAGGTTTTCCTATCGTCTAGGGAGAGTAGAGGATAGGAATCAATGTTCACTCCAATGACATAGTCTGGTACACGGACGGATCCAGGACAAGGAAAGACAACCGGGTGGACGGACCTTCTACGGGGGCATGCCACCTACAGGCTTGCCTATATACTTGCTTAGGACAATTTACAACCATGTTTGAGGCTGTGATGAGTTGTTTACTACAGAGCCTACAGATTGTCCTTGTCCATAAAACATCCTAATCTTATAGAGAAGATTAGGATAATTTAGATGATATTTCTGCTACTGTCAATGCTTTCAGCGCAGTCTGTCAGAACAATCACACCGCGCTGAAGGCACTGACAGCAGCAGAAAGAAGAAGGGGCATTTTTGTATGGATCCCGTCCCCACTACTGTAGCACTACAAGACATATAACAAAGGACTTAAAAAGCGTGTAATTTTTTTGTATGACGAAAAATCTCTAAACCATGGGAGAAAAAAGTTAATGAGAGTTATAAGTGAAAAAAAGTTTAAATAATCCTGTATTATTGCACCATTTCATAGTGTTGCTAATAAGGAACA
Organism: Glaucopsyche alexis; assembly: GCA_905404095.1. Taxonomy (NCBI): domain Eukaryota; kingdom Metazoa; phylum Arthropoda; class Insecta; order Lepidoptera; family Lycaenidae; genus Glaucopsyche; species Glaucopsyche alexis. Next base: position 25,633,020 of record FR990046.1, read on the forward strand.
ATTTTCGGGAAGTAATGGTATACAGCAAGCTTCAGAAAAGTGTTATATTTTGATAAATTGTCCCATATTTTGAAGAAATGTATGGAATGATAATAAAATGCTAAAATAAGCTCTTTCCTCAATTTTGTCACATACTTACATTATGGAAATTGTTTCTTACTTGCGATACTATTTAAAGGTGCAGTACACAGGATGTATTTTTTTTCATAATTTATGGGTTCGAATCCTGTCTAGGAAAAATGAGTTATCAAAAATGATGCAGTTTAAGTTTTCATCAAGTCGGCCTCGATATTCCGTAGGGCTAAATTGCTATTGCTAATTTTTTTTGACTTCTCTTACAACGCCCAGAAGAATAATTCACCATGTACTATATCTTTTTTACTTTTTTTCTGTACCTAATCGTTTTAAAATTATTTTTGCTATTTAATTATATGTATTTTAATGTAATTGTTTTATCTGAATTATTTGATTTTACATAAACCACTTTTCCAGGCCAGGATTCGAATCCGCAAATTAGGAAAAAAATACATTTTGTATTATTGCACCATTCGATAGCGTTGCAAGTAAGAAACAATTTCCAGAAAGTAATTAGGTATGTGCGAAAAAATTGAGGAAAGAGCTTATTTTTAGTATTTTATTATCATTCCATACATTTCATCAAAATATGAGGCAGTTTATCAAAATATAACACTTTTCTAAAGTTGAGTGTATACCATTACTTTCCAAAAAAATTTCCAAAGTAGCAACACTATGAAACGGTGCAATAATATATAATGTTTTTTTAAACTTTTTTAACCCTCATTTACTTTTTTCTCCCATGGTTTAGAGGATTTTCGTCATACAAAACAATGACACTTTTTTTAAGCCCTTTCATTTGATATATGTCTTATAGTGCTAAAAGGATGGGGACTTTTTGCCCCTTCTTCTTTCATCTAAATTAGTTATGGCTTGTGTTCAAACGCTAAACATGCTAGGACGAGATAACAGCATCAGTCTGGTATGGGTTCTAGGCAACGGCAATATCTCCGGCAACAAAACCGCGGATGAGCTGGGTAGGCTTTGGGCCAATTGTGTCACGGTGTCATGCCCAGAATCGGTATGTGGAATATCTCCCAGCACTACCAAGAGAGAACTCAAGGAATGGGGCCGCAGCTTAAGTATAAAGCAATGGGCTGAAATCCTAGGCCTTGAGTTTTTACTTCTATATTTTTTATTATTTCAAGATCAAAATTAGCTAACGTTTTAGCTCGTTTTAGTCAGACAAGGGAACTGCAATTAATTTTTATAAACAAGAAGAAGGAGAATATTGTCAGTTAGGAGCAAATTTACTAAGATAACTTTAGCCGTAGAAAATTCTTAATGTAAGCAACATTTATGTAACTTATCTTGTTTTATTTTATAAACTCTTAGGCCATTTAGATGAATACCCCTATAATTTTTTTAAAGTGTTTGGAATTAGTTATTTTTACCTGTTATTACAGAAAATGTATCTATAGCTTATCTATTTTTACATGTTGCTGAAAACCTTTAAAATAAAATGTAGGCAATTTTACTTTCGTTGATAGCTTAGATAATTTTACCTATTTTTCGAATTAGGACTTTTTTACCTAAGCGACATAAACTGCCTGTAATTCGAAAGCTATATGACTCGTTTTAATATCAAAAATTGCTATAAAAATAAGATACACGTTGTATCTTATTGATATATACATATATAGATGTATGTTAAAACCATCTAAATCCGACTATTTTGTGATTTTTAATGATTTTTTTTTTCAAAAAATTTTAACGTTTAAATCACTCTTCTATAAAGTTTACTAAATTTATGCGTCATATGTGTCTTTCTTTAATTATTATTTTTTATCAATTATTATTATTTAAACTGGAAATATCATAATATTATGTATTATATAAAATATGAATTTGCTCTCCTAGGCTATCGAATTGGATTTTGTCTGTAATGGTAGTTGTATGTGTGTTAAATAAATAAATAAATGTCGCTTAGGCATTTTTACCTCATATACTATATACCTCAAAACGTTGATATACTAAATAGACAATTAAAACAGAAATAATATAATATATCTATGGACGCTTCACACCACGTCAATCTGATCCCGTGGTAAGTTCTCGAAGAACTTGTGTTACGGGTACCAGATAACGGAAGTATATTTAATACTTTTATACTATACACATAATTAAGATTTTTATTATATTATACACAATATATTTAATACACATCTATGACCCAGGAACACAGAAAACTTTTTGTTCCGTCGGTGGGATTTGAACCCGCGACCCCCGGCTTGAGCAACGACACGCTCAACCAACTGAGCCACAGAGGTCGTCATAGAAATAGAACTATACACTTTCTGTGAAATTTACAATTACATATTATATAATAAAATATTATACTATAATATATACTATATAATATTATATTAAAATTTCAAGTAAGAAGTTGAAGGAACAAAAAAGTACATTCAACGATCGAACATTTTCATTCTATCGCAGGCAGAGTGCTCGCTAAGGTTTTCATAATTAATTTTTTACGGCATGTTGTTCCCTATTATTTCAAGAGTAAAATAAACGATTGCGAAATAGCGGCACCGTGGAGAGTGACACAACCTCCTCGTACGAAAGTCAGCGGCTCACTGTCCCGCGCGCCCGCGCACGCACCGCTTACAAATATTTTCACAAAATAATAGTTATTTACGTATATTTTGAAAACAAAACGGTATTTCGAAAAACCCAACGATGAAATGTTAGATAAATATATTCTTCACATTTTCGTAAAAGAACCATCTTTATAGCCGTAGTAGGTAGTAAGTAGATAGAAAAAGAAATCTGAAAACAGGGCTTTTTAATTTTAATTTATTTAATATTAATCTTCGTCTTATTAAAAAAAATAACGATGATATTAAAGATGAAGGATTGAAGTGTGAAATGTATATTTTTTTGAATTTTTTTATTCCCATTTTTCGGAGTAGTTCCGACTCAAACTGAGCGATTTTTAAGCTTTAGGGGCTATTTTCCCCTTAAGAAAAGAAGGTTGGTAATGCCTGCTAATAGAGTGCATTTTAGCCGTCACTTGGCTTTTGAAGATCGTTATACATTTTTTATTAATTAAGGGCAATTTATCTAAATTTTAGTCAATGATTGATATTCTTTTTGTTTCTGTTTGCCTAGTTACAATAAAAAATGTTGACGAAAAAATGTAAAAACATTTATTTGTTTTGCAAAAATATGAGCGCCTGGTATTTTATTTGTTTTGCGGTTGGAGCTAGGCAAAGTTAAATTTTAATTATTGAATCCTGGCTTGCAGTCAAGTTTTGATTACCTAAAAGAGTTTTTTTTTTCTATGCCTGATAGAGTGATACCAATAATTACCAATAATTAGTTAGATGACTGATTTTTATTGCATAAATGAATAGTATGATTCCTAAATAATATGAGTAAAGTTCTTCTCAGAAGAAACAGTACATCAAAAGTCAATATTTTCACAGCTACAGCGATTTGAAAACAAAATTTTGCAAGTCTCGTGGAAACGCCTGATAAGTCTATATTAAAGTCTGCGACGTCACGCCCGCCCAGGTAAAAATGTATGAAGTTGAGGCCGCAGGAACATATTTGTAAATATCTCCGATATTTGTGCGTTTAAGTTCATATTTACCGTAATGAATATTTTTGAAGGTATATGATGTTAGTAAACTAATGTTTACGAATTAAGCAAAAATAATAAACTTTTTTGTGCTTTGTAGATGTATCTAATGAGGGTGTTTGCAATTTTTTTCTGCCGTTAGGGGGCAGACCCAACGCACACAAAGCGTCATCTGGTGGTGTAAATGGTATCAAAAACGGTCAATGAGTAGTTTTGATTCTTTGTCCTCATTCCTTACAAGTAGTAAGATCATAATTTTATGCATTATTTTTATAAACTTTAGTCAAAATCTATGATACTTATATTTATTTTTATTAATTATAATATTATTCTTATCTTGGATTTTAATATTACGTACTCACTTTAATTCTAAAATATTAAACCAATTATTGCTTACTTGAAGCACTTTTCATCGTAAGACCAATTTGCCAATCAATCTAAAATCTTCATAGACATTGCTCATATAATTACATTGTAGCTAAATTCTAGATTCTAATTTTGAACGCTGCGATACGACAAAGCAGGAAATTCGCAGGGTTACCATTTTAGCAACTTACCACTTACCATATAAATCAGTCAAGCAAACCCTAGAGAGTTAAGTACCAAGTACCAACCCCTCGAGACAACAAAAACGAAAACAACAGCTACCAGGAACCTATAACTCGTAAGAGGTAAATGAAAATCCATTTTCCATCATGCTACCCCTGTCAGTTTGCGCAATGAGCGGTACGGCGCGGCGCAATGGCGCTTACATAGGTCACTGAACTTTCCGTTAGTCCCGCCCCAATTTACAGAGTTGCAGTAATATGCAGCTTTCACATAGACTGAAAACGCCATGTTACAGAAATTTCATGAAAAATTCTTAGTGTCTAAAAATTGCAATGTTTTGGGTCTTATCTGTTAAAAGAGTAAATTCCATTAGGTTGGTCAATATTACGAGTATTTACGTTTAAGTGAAATAGGTTTCGTGAACATAATAATAGTAATATTAGGTTATAAACCAAACTTAGAAATTTTAATTTAGTAAGTGTTTTTTGTACAATAATATGTATGAAGCTTACTCATTATGAACAACTGAAAGCGTTACCGTAATTTCAGTCAATGTGAAAAGGTTCCTGTAAAACAACCCCTTTCACAATTCCTGTGCTCCTGGTACTGGAGGTCGCAACGCGGGGAGATTTTTCTGGGTACTACAGGTAGGGGCTAACGTAACTAGGATAGGCTTTTCGAACGTTACACTAGGAACAAGGGATCGTAATTCGTAATTCGTGTGGTAACAAAAATTTAAGTGGAATATTCCAACTATCTGGAAAATTATAAATCGTGGATAGCAGTCTGAGTGATAGCAATTAGCAATATTTTCTATTATTAATTTATGGTTAAAATAACCGTTACTCCAAAACTACTTGCTACTACTATTATTACTACTATTCGTCTTTACTTTTGTATATTTATTTTAATATATAATAAATCATTTTTTTTGTAACTAAAATCTTTTGTATTTTTTGTATCTTTTAATAATTATTATTGTTAATCGTTATTAGGGCTAGGTGGTGCCCGCAATTTCATTTTCATAAACTATTTTCGTAGAGCTATCAATGGTAACGGATTACGGATTACTATTTAGCTTTTTACCAGGAAAAAAATTATATAGCCGAATATATGTATTATAATCGCCTCCTTTTAGGAAGTCTATTAAAAAATAGAAGAAATGAGGTGTCTTAATTTTTCCGCGTATTGATTAACTATAATAACGTCAGTATTGCTTTAGCTTTTAATGGGAAAATTAACCATGTGGCTGATATCTCTCAGGGGCTTGGTTGGCGATTAAATGATTCGTGGAAATCTTCGAAAACCGTGTCCATTTACTTAGACGACACGTGAAACGTCACTTTTTGTGGTGATATATTTTATGTCATATTATAGGGAATATATTGACAAATGACAATACATAATTTTTTCGGTACGAGCTAGATTAAAAGCTATTTACAAAATAAGAAAAAAACATTTTTTGTGATTCAAACGTTGTGGACTTTGGACCAATCAAAACGGATTTGACGTTTAAGAGAATACCTATATTATATATAATTGTATTCTCTTAAACGTCATAGGATTTAATCAGCAGAATCGACCTTTTAGGTTCTTTGCAAACTTTCAACTTGGCAACTCTACACGATCTTCAAAGTAAATTTGACAAACCAAAATCTTACAAAAATTTTGTGTTTTTTTTTTTCTATTCCATGGTGGAATGGAAACGGTCCCCCTGACCTTGGCATGTCGATATACTCTGTATTTCTCCAGAACCGCCCACGCCACCTGCGCCGTTGTATCAAGGACGGGGTGCATAAGGGATGACAATTGACAGGACCTAGATACAGAAGCGTAGCGTGCCTTGGCGGGCCCCGCATAAAAATAAAGAGCCCTTAGAAAGGGGGCCCTTAGGGGCTCTTTTAATTTTATGTAAAAAAAAATTAGATTAAATTAAAAGAAATATTGATTCATCATAATTATCTATCTGTCACTTTTGTCAAAACTTTTACAAACAATTCAAATTAAATATAGAGTATATCCTTGCCTTTTTTCGGCAAACTGATTTATTAAATCGTTTATAGCTGATGATGAAATGAAGATGAAATTTGGGAAGTTTTTATTAATTTTTGCTTACGTATGTTGGGGGCGTAGCCCGGGGGCCCCGTATAATTGATACGGCGGTAGCTACGCCCCTGCCTAGATAGGTACTGGACGTGTTCAGTCTTATGATTCGGGTCAATTAATAAGTAATATTTTAATTTATATATTAACTAGCTTTTTCGGTCGCGTAAGTAAAGTGTCCCACGGGAAACCTGTACTTTTTCTTAAACTACCATATTTCATCAAAATCCGTTGCATAGTTGCATGGAAGAGTAACAAACATTCATCCATCCATCCATCTTCACAAACTTTCAGACTTATAGTAGTGGGATAAGTTTACCGCTACTTTCCTGCGATAAAAGTAGCCTATGTCCGTGTGGTCTGCTCTATACCTGTGCTAAATTTCATAGAAATCGGTCCTTTAGTTTCGGAGCCTATTTAATGCGAAAAAAAAACATAAACAAAACAAAGAAACAAAATCGTTATTCGTTATATGTACAGTCGCGTGCACTAATATAGACACATTGACAAATTTCCAAAAATATGTAAACATTCTTAATGTCAATAGTATGTATCTCATCTTGTGTTCAATATTATGTATACTACAATATGAGTCAAAAATATGGAAACATTTTTGTCATAATAACGTAAACAAGAGTGTATCAATGAATAGTACTCACTCCCTTAGTCAAATTTATAGATACGTAAATTTAATACCACTTGTAAGCGGTGCTGAAGGCTATTGGTATGTGTACTTACACATACCTACTTAGGTAGTTACATATATGTAGGTATTTCTGTTTAAAGAAGCGTCAGCTAGTTAAAATATATTTCAAAATTCAACTCCCAAGGGGGTAAAATAGGAGATAAAAGTTTGTATTAAACTTTTTATTCCTTGGACATATTTTCATGAATTGAGTACGGAAAAAATAATGAGTTAAACGCATAGATATATAATATTAAAGAGAGGGTTAAACGCTTTGATTTCTTTTTAATATTATATAACTATGGTTAAACGTATTTCAGAGTTTTCAAAAATTCAGCCCCTATAGGAGGGTAAAATAATAGATGAAAGTTTTAAATTATTATAAAGATATCGCTTAATACCCAGTGAACAAAATGAGCTCAGATCTTATGTATATATTTTATTAAAACTCATAAATTATCATCCTCATAATCCTATATTTTCTCAGACTCTAAACTCTACATAACAATATTTTTTTATGTAAAACGTCAACTTAAAATCTGTCACAATTTAAAATCTATAGAAAAATAAATATAAAAAGGTTTTATAAAATCTCGTTTTAAACATTCTCCCCGCCAAAGGACCTAGTTCTATAACTAGTCCTTTCAATCTAAACTCATAACTAAAAATTCATAACTCATTCTTAAATAAAATTAAATATTAACAAAATTAAAATGGTAAATTAAAACTCGACTCCTATATAATAATAACATATAAAAATAATTAAAAATAACTTAACTAAACTCAAAATATTATCATAATTTTCCTTGTTTTATTTTTCTCCTTTTGTCTCTCTCTCGACGCTCCATTAAATCTTTCTCCCAATAATTTTTCCTAAGCTTGTTCGCCATTGCTTCATAATCGTTCTTATATTTGCTTAATACTTTCTCATGATCTATTATCTATAATCTCCTGATCTCATGATCTATAATCTCCACTCTCAAACTGCCTCTAAAACTGACCAATATTTGTCTGAAAACAAAAATTAATACCTAAGTTATAACAATGTTGAAAAATCTTAAATAGAAACGATAATAATCTATCTAACAAAAAAAATGTTATAATCAACACAGTCTGCAACAAACCCAATTACGCTGATTGGGTTTGTTGCAAACAATACTAACATTAATTAATAATAATAAATATTAAGGAATAATACTCACTGTGGGGTACCATTTCGTTTGCTATATATATAGTAACAGAGGACCCCTGCTCTTTTAAAACTATAATTTTATGTTTTTCGTAGGAAGATATTCTATAAGGAATGTTCTCCATTCTATCCATAATTTTGAAATTTCAAACGAACACCACATGCAATCACCGAAATATTAGTGCGAATGATGAACTTCGCTGCGACTGTCACTCTAGTTTATAACATTATGAAAGTTGAGGGTAGATAATAAAAACCGAACCAAAATAACGCATTGTTTTTTTAATCTGAGAAGTCAATTGTAATTATCATGTATGTCGTAGGTGTATGTTTCATTTTTAGGGTTCCGTAATACTCAAGGAACCCTTATCCTTAAAAAAAGAATGTATACATTGTTTTGCAACCTACAATGATTACATTTTTTTGACAATTATAAACATATTGGCAGAAAAGTAAAAAGTGCTAAACTTTTATGAGTGTATACATATTAATGACACAATTATTGTTTATATTGTAATGAAATTGTGTTTTACATTTTCGGATACACAAAATTAATGTTTACATTATATTGAAAAAACAATGTTTACATGTTATTGACATTGTCACGTATACATCATTTTAGCGGGTGTTTAGTATTCATTGACAAACTGTTGTTTACTTTATTATGAAAAAATTGTGTTCATAATTTTGAAACAGTTTGTAGGTTACATCATTATGAATACAACATGGTATCCATGTTTTTGAAGTATGATACGTTGACATATTATTGCAAATTTGTCAATGTGTCTATATTAGTGCACGCGACTGTACTTTATTAAAAAAAATACTTAGGTATATACTATATAGTGTAGTTTATTGTATATAGTGTAGTGTGTAGTTTAATAACCACCTATGTAGCTGTATTTATATATAATATGATTATGTTGGTAAAGTTAGTTTGATAGACATTGAATACCAAACATGTTGTGTAAATATTTTTATTAGTAGAGGGTAAGACAAAAATAATTAGGTATGTACCTAATTAATAATATCTATAGAAATATATTGCTTGAAAGAATACAGTCGCACTCGCAGACAAACTTACATTTCGACCTTGTTACAATAAGGTTAAAGGTGGAACACCGTGGATGGTCGCGACTGTACATAATCGTATGTGCATAATATTTCCATTACAATTTTTCGTACGCAGAAATACGTCAAAACCTGAGATCAAAACAATCATATTTACCTACCAAGAAGTGGGCCAAAGCCAAAAACATCAAAAACAAAGAAAATGCGTATAAGGAAGTAGGAACCTAACCGTTATAAATATAAAATGACCTAATCTTAACCTGGATAGAACGGGACTCTGCTCCATAATCCATATGCTCTAATTCATGTATTTAGTAACATAACGGACTGGAGACCAGGGACTAGTAGGGATGTCGAAAAGAAATTGATATATCGATATTTAATATAATATAAAATATCAATATAAGCATCGATATATCAAGGAAAAAATATCGATATATCGGCTAAATCATGTTGTTTAAAAATTAATGTTTCAGATTAATTATGTATTTAATTCACCAAAATTTATTTTATTAGGCAAAATTACAATAATTGTTGTATTTACCATTAGTTTTATAATTTTTACCACACAGATTACAAGTAACATTATTTTTTTTTAATCCACACAGCACTACTGCTAGACGACAACATACTCAATTCACGTATTGAAACACAAATTCCTAAAAAGAAAAAAGTAAACAATTCACGAGATTGAGGTTATTAAGGTACCGAGATGAATCCCAAAATGTCGGACGTCTGTTATACCCACATATAATTATATACCTACAACCATGGCATGCAACCTAAACAAAACATAATACTCAACTCAACAATCGACAGTCATAGACAATACTTATTTTTGTTCGTTCCTTTTTATTTCGGTTTTGGATTCCAGCGACTTTAGTTCCTTATTTAAAAAAATACTTATGCGATACAATAGGCTATTCTATACTTTTTTCAAATATATTTTAAAATGTTCGTATCGATCCGATTGACAACTAGTATTTTTATTTCCTGGAACTAATATCGCTAGCAAAGAAAAAATGATTAAAATTTAAACGATATTTTTTGCGCCAAAACGACAGGACCATTATCGTGAGTTCGTGACGTCATAAGAACAGAAACAAATAAATTTTTCATATGTCGTGTGTAGTGCATAAACTTCAGATTTAACTTTTTTTGATTTGATTATGTTCTTATGACGTCACTTACTAGAAAAATATGGCGGCTAGCGTTTTCGGTCACGTGACATACAGTTAGTAAAAGTACAGTTTTATTTTCGAAATTATAAATAAATCGCATATTTATGTAACAAAATAGTGTTGTATCCGCATTTCTTACGATACAAACTATATAAATAACAAATTTATATCGTTTGATTTTGATGGACGAAACTAGCCTATTTTCGATGCTTGTAATTTGGTAGATCATTATATATATCGGTTAAAACTATTGATATATTGAATTAAAATATCGATACATCGATATTATATCGATAATTTTTCTGCAAGCCTAGGGACCAGGGTAAGTGGTGCACACTGGCACTGCACATTGTTATGTAACAGGAGCGTGAGGTCATGACTCCGGGGACACATTTGGTCGTACGTTCAGAATAAACAAATAAATCCTATGAATAAAATGTTTTCTTTGTTTCGCAAACGTAGATTTTATGCTAGGCAAGTACAGTCGCGGCAATGAATGCTTAGCAGTTTGTTTAACTTCACACTTTGTTCGTTATGCTCGCGTCGCGTCGTCGTGTCGGGAATCAGTGGGCCTAGCAGGAACAATAGGGGATCGGACAACATCTGAAATATTTATTTTCATTAATATATTCAGAGATTACTAGGTGGTAAATGTAAAAAATATATTATTTTATGTGTAGTTTACTAATTAAATACATTTAAAAAGTACAAAAAAAAAATTTTTTTGCGTAATTGGTGAACAAAACCTACATCATTAGTTTACTTACATCATATTATACAAAAACATTCATTATTATAAGTATGAACTTAAACGCACAAATATCGGAGATATTTACAAATATGTTCCTGCGGCCGTATATATATTTTATACCTACTTAATACACTTTAATCCAATAGTGACGTCATTTGTATGGCGATTTTAGTATGGAGCGTTTTTACGAGACTCGCGAAATTTTGTATACAAATCGCTGTATGTTTGAAAATATTAACTTTTGATATACGGTTTCTTCTGAGAAGTTACTCATATTTAAGAGTACTATTCTTTTATGCAATAAAAAAAATCAGTCCGCTTGCCTATTGACAGCGGCGTAAACGTAACGAGAGTTACTGTATGAAAATCTGTCGAAGTTATGACAGTGCCGAACTTTCATTCGATAACGCATGGAGGTTAGAGAAAATGAGAGCGATCGCTGTAGAAAATAGTGTCCCAGAAATATGGACAAAATGTGAGGCGCTGCGATCGCTAAGTTGTCTCAATAAAAATTATACTACTTACCGACGGCAGCGCGCTGGTGGCTGAAAAACGAATTATAAATTCTACAAATTTTCAGGGACAGGCAAGCAATATTATATATAATATTATTATTATAATAATTTTGTGGACCTTATTTTTACTATTTTTATAATACCTATTACCGATACGTAAAGAAAAAAAAATGTCAAGTCATTGTCAGTCTCCCGATCACGTCAGCTTTTTAAACAAAAATAAAACTACTTAGATCTTTATCGATTTGGGAGCTAAGCTGTCGGAGTAAGGACAGACACAAATACAAGGCATTTAAAATTTTCTATCGTACATTGGGTTCTCCAATCTTCTGATTAATTACGTTGCGGGTCCTAAGACAAATTTAGAATGTCCCTCGGGCACCCCTGAGATCATATCAAAGGGTTTTTGTGGTTGGTAATACCGCTGTCGATCCTGGCTACAAAGTTGTAGTGGGTATTGGTGGTTCGTTTCCCATACAAAAAAACAATGGACATTAATTAGGTAATTTCATACTATTACTACATAAATTTATATGCACATCTATTTATTTTGCAATACAATTGTCGCAAAATATATTTAAAATACTTTATTTCACACAGAAGTCACATTTTTATTGAATTTTCGACAAAAAGTGACATTTGTAACTTATGTCACTTTTCTGGGATGGGACATCATGGGATCTGTGTGAAATAAAGTATTATAAATATATTTTGCGACAATTGTATTGCAAAATAAATAGATGTGCATATAAATTTATGTAGTACCTTTCGAAAGCTACATTATCCACGAGTAACATAGGCTAAATTTTATTTTGGAAAAAAATAGGGTTCCGTAAGATATTTGGGTTTTCGGCCACAAGGTGTAAAAAATCAACCAGAAAAGTTACTTATTTTGCGTACGCTGCCTAAACTATAAAAGATAGAACCATATAATGTTCCAATTAATTGTAGATCTTATAAATATCTACAAAAAAGTCCGCGACACACTATACCTATCTATGTCGAGTGAGGCACAACAACCATTTTTTTATTTAGAAATCTTGAATTTTTTTTGACTATATTTAAACGCGTTTATTTTACTCATGCTATTAATCCTTATCAAAATAAATTATTTCATCACTAAGTACAGTTTATGTAGATAATATTTGGTCTTTGAATGATTAAAATTGGATGTTTGGTTTTGAAGTTATGGCGAAATTAAAATATTACGATTTCTGCTGTTGCGTAGTGGGTGTCACCGAGGCGCGTGCGGACTGCGGGATAGTTTAAAATTTAAAATCTATGAGTAAATTTTTTGTTTTGTGTTCGTTGTAACTATGATGAATAGTTTAGTACTTGAATACCTATTTATTAAGTGTTTGTTGTATTGTTAGTCCTGAAGGTATTTCATACGATAAAAGTATACCCAACTACTTATTTCATTGAGTTTTAGTAGGTACCTATATTAATTTGTTTCTGTTTGTTTTGACTAAATTTCGCCCGTTTTGTTAGAGGTTTAAAGACATTCTGTAGTATTAGTATCAGTATTGTACCCGTGCGAAGCCGGGGCGGGTCGCTAGTATTTCATAGAACTCTAAAGCTTTGCTTATCCTCAAACAATGTCCTTATACGTTCGTAGAATAACTAAAACCTAATATAGGGTAATTCACCGGAATTGCGTCACTAAATACACTTAAATATGGCGTAAAAATCATTCTGAGCGTGACCTAAATATAAATTAACTTTTGGGTTTACTTTAGGCACAAAATATACTTAATTATTATTAACGTGTTGGTAGAACTCGTAGGACTTACGAGTTGCGACCAAATTATTTATGGTATTTTTAAATAACAATATTTATAAAAAAAAATATTTTTCATTATTATTAATGTAATAGTTTTAAAAAGAAAATGAAACATTGAAAATGTTAAAAACAATTCTTCGACCGTGACAGGACTCGAACCTGCAATCTTCGGATCCGAAGTCCGACGCCTTATCCATTAGGCCACACGGTCCATACACAATGGCGCGAAATAGATGAACGGTTGACGTGCGGCAAGCCTCCCGTGGTGACGTCACCTGTTACGTAATGCGGTTGAATGCGGTCGTTCCTCGCGACCTTGATGATGTCAGCGTACGCCCTGCGAGCTCCACATACTGAACTGCTCCTCAACTAAGTACTAGTTTGCTATCTAAAATCCACTTTTGAGTTAAAGTACGGTCTACATAAATGACGAATAGGTTTTTTGCAGGTAAAAGTGTAGTGCGAAAAATAAAAATTAAAAAGTACCTATTTAAAATTTTATTTGGGAAATAAAAATATCCTATTATCATGGAGGAATTATATTATTATGCATGCAGCATGAATATTAATTACTAGCTATTGCCCGCGGCTCCGCCCGCGAAAATATAATATCCCACGGGAACACTGTACTTTTACGGGATAAGAAGTAGCATATGATTTAATCCAGACCGCAAGCTACTGCCATACCTAATTTTATCAAAATCCGTTCAGTAGTGTAGTAGTTGCGCGAGAGACACTTCCAAAGCGGTAAAATGTGTGCCCCCCCTGTAACTTCTAAAATAAGAGAATAATAATACTAAAAAAATATATGATGTACATTACTATGCAAACTTCCACCGAAAATTAGTTTGAACGAGATCTAGTAAGAAGTTTTTTTAATACGTCATAAATCGTAAACTGCAATTTACCTTTCATTCAATCAACTCTCTACAAGAACTTTTATGTTTGTTACTTGCTGCTACGGAATCCTTCATGCGCGAGTCCGACTCGCACTTGGCCGCTTTGAATTATTTTAAATAGGATCCATATTATGTAGAAAATAAGGGGAAAAACAAAAGGGGGGATCAAGTCTCTCCAGTTTCCTGTACTATAACTCAATAGTAATTTTACCATAATCATTTACTAATTTATTTTGATGCTTCATTAAGACTTAAGAATATTAGTGGAATAAGAATTTAATTAAAAATACTACACTTAAACTTGGAATAACTATATACTAAGGTTAATGAGATAAACTTGACTAATTAATAAGAATTAATGTGATCTTTTTTAAAGACAATAATTTTTTATAAAACTGATCATCAGGCAAGGTATAAAAAGAGATTATTCTTTCATCATTATTTCATAATGTTACCCGCGGCTCCCCTCACGTAAATACAGTATCCCATGGGAACAAACTATGATATTTATCCTTTGTTTTAATCCAGAGCTTAAACTACTACCATACAAAATTTCATCGAAATTCATTCAATCAATAAATATAAATAAATATAAAGAAAATATAGAGCATAAATATAATACGAGAAAATTAACACAGGGTAAATATGTAATGCCAAATATTAAAAATTATTATGGTAAGAGAACTAGACAATATTTGACACCATTAATCTATACATATAAAATCCTTTGTCCTGAATGACTGACGGATCAACGCACAGCCTAAACCGCTGATCGTAGATACCTGAAACTTGCAGGGCTTGCTCTTTGTAATGCGTAGGGATCCGATAAGAAGGGATTTTTCGAAATTCGATTCCTAAGGGGGTGAAAAGGGGTAAAACAGTTTGTATGGGGCAACGTGATTCCTTGGTCCAATCTACTTCATATTTTGCACAAACATTATGTAACAGAATTGATGGAATTCGTGTATCATAGTTTATTGAAATTCGTCCGCTAACGGGAATAAAAAGGGAAAGAAAGTTGCTTGGGAGCGATTTGCTTTTAAGTTGATATAAATACTCCTTAGTGCTTTTGATATAAAGCTCCCCACACACAAACGATCGATCGATTTAGTCTTTACAATTTAAACATTTACTGGGTTCGTAGTTGCAAGTAAATCGGTTTAGATAAAAATTAAATATAGTCTGAGATCCTAGGACCACCTTACTATACTTTTTATATGAAACTCGTATATATACGCGTAAATTTTGTTCCAACTTTTGACCCCCACCGCAAAAACTAGCTGGTAGGTCTTACACTAATCATTTTGTGTAATAGTTTGTCGTTAGCAATTTACTTTCAAATACGAATTAATTTCCAATTTGATCGAAGCAATCGATAGCCCGTGAGTGGGAAGCTTTATTTTTATTTTGACATAATATATTGTCATCGTGTTGAAAAATAAATCTGACAAGAATGCGAAAGTTAAATTTGATGAAAATCAGTCTTTGAAAAACTAGGCACCTAAATATTTGCGATTGCTGCATTAATTATATTCATATAATACTTATTATATTACATACTATTTCAGTAGAATATTTTGAGTGTAGGTAGGTATAATTAAATTTCTTTCTCTTTTGTTGTTATATGTAATATTTAATTTATTTGTGCTTGATTTATCAGTGTTTAATATATAGGTTTTTAATTTTTAACCCAAAACAATAACTTTCTTAAAATATTTTTGATTTGTACGTTTGTGCGCGGTTATCTCAAAAACTACGGAACGGATTTTTATATAATTTGGTACCGTAGTAGTTTAGCCCTTGGATAAACACACTCCGGGATATCTTTGAATCGTCGATCCCTTAAGACCAGGATCTTTGGTCAATGCGTACTACCGGCAATGACATACGGAGCCGAAACGTGGACTCTCACCGTAGGGCTGGTTCACAAGTTCAAGGTTGCTCGGCGTGCGATGGAAAGAGCAATGTTAAGGGTATCTCTGGTGGATAAAATACGTAACGACGTTATTCGCCAGAGAACTAAAGTCACCGATATTGCTTAACGAATTAGCACGCTGAAGTGGAAGTGGGCCGGCCATGTCTGCAGACGGACAGACAATCGATGGAGCAGGCAAGTATTAGAGTGGAGACCACGCTTAGGCAAACGTAGTGTATGACGTCCTGGCGGATTTGAAGAAGGTGGCTGGCAGCGGATGGATGAGGGCTGCCCAAGATCGGTATGTTCATTCAGCAATGGACGGCGATAGGCTGATGATGATGATGAAACACTAGGACTCACTTTTTATCGCGGAATTTTTTTGGGTACATACTACCTACGCGTTCCACGCGGTTAGGAATTAGGATAGCTCTGCTTATAATTTTGTGTAGGTAATTCAATTCAATCGCTAACATACAAAAAGTTTTATCAATTTAAAGAATAACATGGTATAAAATGCTATAAAATAACCAGATATTTGAATTGGTTAAAACTTTACCTAGGTATTACCTAATCATTAATGGGTATGATTATTATATGCGGAATAAGTGAGAAGCTAGATGGCTTCGTGGTCGTACTGCTAACTCATTTCTCTCTCAAACTCTGTCGTAGTCCCAACTTGGATGGGCGATCACAATCCAAATTATTTTTATTAAGTTCAAAGTCCACAACGTCTTCCCATTCAAAAGATTTTCGAAATCCTTAAAATACTAATTATCGACTACAAAGAAATCCTTACGTTTAATATTATACCTAAACGCGAAAGTTTGTAATTATGTACATAATAATATGTTTAGTTTTTCATGCAATAAAGTAAAGTAAAGAAAACACGTAAAGAATTTTGATGAAATTTGGTATTGTAGTAGTTTACCCAGAATTAACACAGAATATTTTTTGCAGCTTATTAAATTTTATTTATGGTACAGTTCCCGGTAGATTTCTTGAGTGTACATACGAAGTCGCAGTAAACATTCAAATAAAATACAACTGATATGGCTGTGCAGTGCCTACACCATTATGTATTCAGTTTTGGTATTGATATTTTCCCGAACAAGCTTTCCTTCTGACTTAAACCCAATTTCACGCAAGCGAAGCTGCGGGCAAAAGCTAGTATACAATAAAATAGATTTCTTAAGAAATAAAAAATTAAACTGGTCAACTTTAAAGAAAAGGCTGAAAAAATATTTATTGGAAAATACTAGTATGTTATAAATAACCTAATAGTATTTGTTCAAGACATATATTTATTCTGAATATATAAGCAAATATTTTTTTTAAACAATTTTAGTTATTATTCAAGGTAAAAACAATTAATATAAAAACTTACTATCTAAATACAATACGGTGTGGATTTAATAAAATAAAACAATGGAATAATACACTATAGTCTATACCTACCTACTAGTACCTACGAAGCTAACCTCAGGAGAAAAGCCCACCCCGCAGCATACCGGGCTCAAATGTTCCCATGACGCTAGCCGCATTGCCGCGCTGAATGGCCAGGGAAATATGCTGAACCAGGTACGCCCCGGAGCGGGGGTCGTTTATTAATAGTATTTTATAATAAATTGCAATAAACATAGATGTACAATTTTAAAAAATAACTAGCAATAAATAAGTAAAGTAAGATATTAATTATAGGTAACATAGAGGTATAATATGAGAGAACAAAAATATTTATAGAAACTTTATATATTACTAAAATAGTATTTATTATTTTCTTTGATAAAAAATGTTTAAAATAGAAGTGTAATGTATATTTTGTTATTTAGATTAGAATACTCCAACCGCCAACAAACTGCTCCACAGTTTGGCGATTTATGTAATGGATGTAAAAGATGTTATTTTTGTGTTAATAAATTAAAAAAAAAAAAAAAATTCAGTATTTTTGCGTGAAAGAGTAACAAATATCCATCTATCCATACATGTATCCATCCATCCTCACAAACACTCACATTTATAATATTAGTAGAATTAACTACCGAATTTCATCACCACTATCACAGGGCTGATAATTTGGTACCCCAGTGCTGATAATTGGTGACGAGGGTGCTAATATTGGCGACAGGGTAATTTTTTAGTTATGATTATTTTTATAAAATGTGGATGAAGGAAAACTATATTATGAAATAAAAATCAGTCATTTATTAAATAATGGACCCAGAAAAGTCATCATTGTGGGTAAAAAAGTATTTTCCTCTGTAATAATCGGGGTTAAATTTGAACTATCTCTTAAAGAGCTGATAATTGGTACGTTCACCCTACTCGGTTATTCAAAATTTTCATTTGTCTAGTTATTAGTAGTTTAGATGTCTTATTAATTATACTATCCATATGATCCCGGTAACTTAACGAAGACTCTATGATAACTCCCAGATCTCTAATGCTTGTAACCTCGGATAACAATAGTCGACAGCATTTTTGCGCACGGGTTATACATACATTATTTTTATTGCTTCTATACCTAGAAATAATAATAAGACCAAAAAAAGTTCTGTATTTGTTTTTAAGTGTAAAAAATGAAAAAATTCAAATCAATGAAAATACATGAAAAATTTACATCGACGTGATTTATTAAAAGATACTGAGCATCAATTTTATGATATAATCTTACAAAATAGGTTTTAAAATAGTGTTAAAATGTCTAAAAATTAACAGTTTTGCTTTTCCTGTCATGTTCAGTAGAAGTTATCTTATTAACCACCAAATATAGTCCCTCAATCCTCAACATGCTTTCAGTATGTATACTGGCCTTGGAAACGTCTCTCAAATTCCAACTATATCTCGATGGAATTCTTCCCCTTGCTCTTCCGAATAAGCTCCCATATTATCTTTAAACTTATCAAAAGAAGAATGGAACATTTGCCTCTTTAGAGACACCTATAGCCGAAGATGAGAAAAATCTTAATCATCTCGTTATTTTATTCATACATTTATTTCAAACGCCCATTTTTGGTCTTTATTTGCAACAGGTAGATGGAAGTAAGCTTGTTATGCCTCGCAAATCTTTAAATCTGTAGTTAAATAACACTTTTTCTCTCTCATTTTAATAAATCCACCACAAATATAGCAAAACGAGTCACCGTCTCCTTTTCAACTTCTCGAAGCCATTTCGTACAAGTTCATACAGCGAAAAAAATATTAAACACGTTATTTCTTTATAATATGCGAGGTCATACCGTCGAACACGGGGAGGGATGTAAGAAAGACAACCCCCATACCATACCTCTCTTTCGCCAGGAATAGAGCGCAAATACCGACTTTATCTGGAAGCAAGGGGATCTGACCCCTACTCCACTCCCCCCCCCAACCACTCGCAACGCCTTAAAATGGCGATGTTGTTTATAAAGTGGAATAAACAATTTTTGAAAAATTCTGTTTTATATTTTTTCTAAGGAAATCAAGTATTTCCGGCAGGTGAAAATGGTGAGGGGAATCCGACCCCTCCCCCCTCCCCCCCAACCACTCGTGACCCCTTAAAATGGCGACGTATTTTAAAATTTTACCCGTCATTTGTCTACTCAGATGCATTCGATAATTTCGACGACGAAGTTAGACAATAAAATGTAGGTATGGGATTTGACCTAAGGCATCGCAAGAGACATGTCACTTAACGATGAGTCAAATCCCATACATTTTTGATTTCGAATTTCGGTGTCGAATTTATGGAATGCATCTTGACTAGAGGCCCAGACAGTCAATAGAAAGAAGTCTGTGAGTGGAGCTTTAATATAATTTTTTCAATTCTCTATTTAAAAGTTTTTTTATTCCTTTCTGTGTTAAGGACATATCTATCAGTAGCTATGTCAATTACGAGTTATGGAATCTATAAGCGGACCTCTAGTCAGTTAAATTAAACTTAGTTTACTTATATATTATTTTATCACTTTTGTTCAGAAACAAGTTATCGAACATCTAGCGCTAATGAGTAGATAAACTACCAACAGTTTCACTTTAAAAACCAATATTCATCTGGGGGCACGGCAGTGCCTCCGACAAGACGAGCCAAGTGAAGCGCAAGGTTTGTTGTATTCGCTTTATGATAACATAAACGACAATAACATAAACGACGAAAATAATAATAATATTGTTATAGATCCATATTATAGATGTTGCCCCTGACTTCGTACACGCAAAATGAAATCCTGAGTGAAAAAAGTGTTATTCTCCGTGCTTACTCTATATTATAATATGTGCCAAAGTCTCGGAACCCATTCAATGCAAACCAAACGAACAAACAAAATATAAGCAAATCCTTTCTTTTTCTAATATTTGTATAGAATACAAATAAACTACCTACTACTTTTTAGTTTTTTATTGATTGGAAAAACCAAAACAAGGAACCACACACGTTACACCGTACACGTACAATTTTTGTATTGAATAACAACAGTTGAATAAAACATGGCTGCGTCCCACTTAGTATTCGGACATTGTCGAAAAACCTAGAGGAAGGAAAACCTGGATGTAGGTTACGAGTTACAACTTACGTAGATACGACATTTAGGATGAGAGAAAATATAATGTATGCCCCATGAACCTAAAAAAGAGGGTATACCTACCAGTGGCGAAGGCTGGTTCTCCTTTATAGGAAAGCCGTAGCCTGTATAATAGGTAGGGATTTGGATGAGGGTCGTCAAAAGGTAAGCGGTAAGGGAAGCCGATAGGAACGGAGTTATAGGAACCTCCCGCCACTGATACCTACTTCCCAATACCTGCCAGATGCCAATACCCTAAGACCAAAAAAATGTGAAAACAGAGTTCTGTGAACCACAAAATACGTCCGGTCTTAAGGACCTGGTAGAGGTTCTGGGTTTACAATTATTTAATAAAATAAATAATAAATATAAAAAACCCGACTGCAAAAAAAAGACAGATACCTAAGCAACGCACTAAAAAGACCGAAACAAGATTGAGAAAACAGACTACACTATGAGCTGAAAGCCTACGTGAAATAATTGACGTTATGTTTGGTAGCATGCGGGACCCATTCGCAAATTATAAATCGTACAAAAATATATGGGCCCCGCCTGCTAACAAACATAACATCAATTATTTCACTTAGGCTTTCAGCTCATAGTGTAGTCTGTTTTCTCAATCTTGTTTCGGTCTTTTTAGTGCGTTGCTTAGGTATCTGTCTTTTTTTTGCAGTCGGGTTTTTTAATTTTATTTATTATTTATTTTATTTTAGATTTTTTAGTTTAATCAACACACGTTTGGTCAATTTAAAGTAAAAATACGATGATACGAACACAAACATATAGGCTTAATGTGAGAATGGTTGTTATGCAACTTTAAATCGATATAGATCCTAAACGGTCAGTCGAATCGAAAAATGTTGAGAGAAAACTAAAAATGATTTTTAAATACCTATTCAACGATACCCCACTTGACATAGTTTGTTGGCTTTCATTTTTTTCATTTTCACAATATGGCGTCCAGTAGTCGCCATATTGAATTTTCACTAACGTCATGTCTTTAGTGACACTCGCCGGACTAAGAGGAATCGATTGACGTGCGAATCATAAAAATCGGCCCAGGCGTTTGGTCTGTATAGTGCTTCAAAGGAACATACATACATACATACATACATACATACATACATACATAGGCTGATAAACACATTACCACTCCTTTGCGTTGCGCAGTCGGGTAAAAAATACAGTTGAATTGAGAACCTCCTTTTTTGAAATTCGGTTAAAAACGACACACCGCGTCAGCTCATCTTACTACGCCTTGCCATGTAATTACAGTGTCACACACACATAATATGACATAACGAAACTACGCCTTACCTTGTAAGATGAGCTGTCTCGGTGTGTGGTTTTAACCGACTTCAAAAAAGGAGGTTCTCAATTCAACTGTATTTTATTTATGTTCGTCACCTCGAAACATCGACTGGGTGAACCGATTTTGATGATTCTTCTTTTATTTGATAGCTGATGCTTTCCGTGTGGTCGTTTCAATTTGGTCCAGTTATTACAATGGCATCCATGAAAAAACATGTTTTTTTTTAAAATAATTTTGGTTTAATTTAAAAGTTAAATCTTCACTTTTTTACCCACGACGAGTCCCACGACGGATCGGAGATAGTGATCGGAATGTTTCTGTAGTATACATATTATCTCCAAAAGATTAACTAGTCCGATTTTGATGCAGTTTCCAGATTTTGATTCACTCCATTTCAAGATCATTCATTTTTCGGGTTCCGTAGTTAATGTCTCGGAACAGTTATGGTTTCGTCAAGTTCGTCCGTTTTAATTATTTTTCGATTAAAAATAACATCTTTGCCATGGTAGATCTTTTTTCAAAATTTTTTATTTTTTTTTATTTTATTTGGTCTGAGCCAATACCTACAAAAAATGTCTAACTGCGCATGTACTCATAAGTATAAAAACCGGTCAAGTGCGAGTCCTACTATTATGCTACAACATAGTACATACTATAATGCTACTGATTTGCCGTTTAAATCGCAATTAGGTAATTTTAATGAATGTATATTCATATTTTAGTAGAACTGGTATATTCATATTTTAGTAGAACTGGATAATTTTGTGTACCTACATTTGGTTTAAATTGGTTCTGAACAGATTTTATTTAAAACTCCCACTTAGCGGATCGGTATTTAAAATAAGTAGGTAGATACAAACTTATTTTTCCTCCTTTTGTTTTAACTTCTAAAGGACGTGTCACGTATGTACTGAACCTGGGTAAATTATTGGTGACACACTGAAGCCATTATTGCCCCAATAAGGGCTACGGGTTTGCGCACATTATAGACACATTTTGACCTCGCTTAACCGACGTTTATAAAAGAGAATAATGAAATAGTTATTTAGATTTAAGAATTCAGTCTCGGACTAAATTATTCGGAGTTTCTCCGGCCGAAAAAAAAGCAGCGCTGCAAATATAACCTTGCGCTAATACAATAGAGCTGAAAATCGAACACACGCGCATCGAGTTTTTCAACAGCTTTTCTTTTAGATTTTCAACTTTATTGTAATTTGTATAAGCGCAGAATTCTATTTTCAGCGCTGTTTTTCCCGGCCTTAGGTAGATAGTGAATTTTTGCCGTTACAAACTTACAACATGCAGGTTGTATGACGAACGGAATATACTACTAGCTAATTGAAGAATATAACAAATTTTAATATAAATAAGCATAAACTTCATGAATATTAATTTATAGCATTGCAAATTATGTTGTTTATGATTAAAATATTATTAGTGACTATGATAATAAATCTCACAGTTAATGTCTAACAGTCACTTGCTCAGAAATGAGTTAGAGCATGATAGATCCGTGTAATATTAAAGGTCTTGTTACCTCTTTTAGTAATTTTATGACGTTTTCATGTTACTAAAAACAATAACCTATAAACTGATTAACCTGCCATCTGCTGAGTGAAGCTCCGTCTCAGCTATAAATTATAATCATTCATTATGATATTGTGTCATTAATGATACACCAAACAATAGGCTATAATTATTGCATGTTATATTGAATATAGTAATTTGTCTAAATAGGCTAATGAAATACCGTGCAAGTCACTTCGTAGTTGACATAATATGCAGCAATTATTTAATTAGGTTTAAACTAAAAGGTTAATTTAATCAGGTCACTTAAACCGACTTCCAAAATGTAACACAGATACAGGTAACAGAGTTGCGACCTATGAGAAACTTAGCATGTACTATTATTATAATAGATGGTACCTACTGATCTAATGTTGTTTGGATAATATAGTATTGTATTCATTTAATATTATGTTACAGCATAGCAGTACAAATAATATACATAGGTATGGTATTTTACGAGGAAAATATACATTTAATTAAAAAAAAACTAAATTGAGGCCAATTCAGTAAATACAATTAATGCGTGATTTGCCACCCCAGTCCCGCAGGCTCGGGGGATTGCAATTTGGATGCGGGATTTGTGCAAGACTATATTATTCTATAGTGTGCGATAGGTACTGGTGCGGGCGCCACTGATAACCCCGAGGTATCTCGGCCGGAGTATTTTGCCTTTATCAATGGAATATTTCTCTATTTTTAAACAAAAACGGAAGTAACGACTCATTGTAATATCTGACGTGGTTATAAGAAACAGATAATTATTATTAACTTTTAAACGGAGAATTAGCCTAGCTAGTTGTATACTCGTGTTTTATGCCTCAGCCAGGACGTCCCACGTTGAATCTCTTGGGGATTCTTCTAATGTTACAATGGAGGATCTACAAATGATACAATTTATAGAACTACAATGTGATATTACTAGGAGCACATAACAACAAAAGATCAAAACAAAAGTTGAAATTCGAAGGCAATTGAAATGGACGAGCATACTTTATGATCGAAGCGAGCATATTATAATTTCTGCGATCGAAATATGACTCAGTATCTTACTAGGATCGCAGAAGTTCTGAAGTAGATTAGCATTTTAGCAGACGTCATGATAATGATAAATTGATGTCTGAGCTGATAAAAATATATTACGTACCTAATAATTATTATTGAACGTCCAAAATATTACTTAAAATTTAATCACTCGAAAATTTTATATTATCATCTTACGCAAGCGTTAGTAAGGTCAGTCCAGGGGTAGGTACCTAAACTTTTTATAAGAGAACGGAAACTTTATGGGGGGAGGGGGGGTTGCCGCCGTCCAGTCCGGGTTAATTCAATGATTTATTATGCGCTATAAGCTATTTCAAAGTTTATTATGTAACCTTGGAAAGGTTGGCAGAACTTGAATCCCCTAAGGAATTTGGTAATCCCTGGTCTATACCACAGGACTAGAGGATATTGACACAAACGGCATCTCCAGTTGCAGCAAAAGTCAAGAGCATAGGCAATAATAATAAGAATAATAATATTAAGTGGGTGGTAGAGGACTAGGGGTACCTAAAAAGTGTTGTTTATTCCTGTGATTCTATACCCAGTTTAGGTCAAGATCTAGCTTCAAGCGTTATTTTTGGAATTTTACCATTATAAACGACATTGAAACAATAAAAAGACTTGTTTTCTTCGTAACTATCGGGGAGTGCGCTTTATTAAAATATTCTTGACCCAGAAGCGAGGATCAGCGAAGTGACCTCAGAACAAAGGAATAGGGCCGGCGACCTTTGCCAAGTAATTAAGGTGATTTAGGGCGTCGCGTGCTTCAAATAGAGCAGTACTTAAGTTGACTGACTCTAATATACGTCTTAATTTTCTTAATTAAGATAGGTAGATGTACGCGTAACGGCCAATACCTTAGAGCCGCTATCCCCAACCCGCGGCCTGCGGGCCGCATGCGGCCCGCCGGGCCTTTATCTGTGGCCCGCGTGAAATCTGTAACTTAAAAATCAGCCAAGGAAAAGCCATTTTAGGAAAAAAAATAGACAATTTTTTTATTTTTTATGAAAACCCCTTTTATATTAATTTTTACTTTGAATTATATATTGGAGTAGAAATCAATTTAGTATCTTGTGAATATTTAAAGTATTGCCATCGACTAAAAAAGGACAAAAAATCGCGTTTTGTTGTCATAAAAAGGGCTTCTCCTTATATTATTTGTTTTATCTTGTTTTTTAGATATGATATTATGTTGTTATAGCGGCATCAGAATTAAGACTTATGAAAATATCAGCTTTCTAGCTAAAGTGGTTTGTCATGCAGCGACAAGCCAGCTCTAGATAAAGTTGTGAAAAAGCGTTCACAATTCCAAAAATCTCACTGAGTGAACATAATTATATAATACATATTTGTTATTTTATTTTAGTTTGTGTCGTTATCTCATCTTAAATGTTTAGTTTCACTCTTTTAGCTACCTTGTGTTTTTCTATTATTAAATCGTTAAATTTAAACACCGTATTTTTTGTCCCTAAAAATTTTGGTTGCGGCCCGCGACACCAGGAGTACAACGGGTTTGTGGCCCGCGTAAAAAAAAGGTTGGGGACCACTGCCTTAGAGCATCCAACCGAATTCTCTCAGGGCAATACACATCGAGATTTTTGCGCGCAGTTTTTAAGGTAGCGATTCAAAATTTATCTTTATTTAGGTACTACACCTAAGTACAATGGAGAACATGGCTTGCGTAGTTTTTTTATTGTATTAGAACATAATAAGTCAGGAAATATTGTCTTTCTAATGGCATATCTACGATCAACCGTTGGCGAAATACAGTCATCACAAAAGTGTGATCGTTGGAGTGCATTAAATATGCTGTATACAAAAATATAGCAGGAGTGACGTCACAGCTGTTGTGTCACAACGAAAATGTATGCAGATAAATACAAATTGATTTTACTAACTTAAATACTGCGTTTATGTAATAACATAAAATGTCACAAATAATAAAGATTTGAACAGTAATTTTCATTTTACGAACAAAGTAAAAAAAATATATTTTTAGTAAATCAAATAAATTAACAAGTTAATTTCAACAAAACAGCAACATTTAACTTCTCCAACCTAAACCACAGATTACTAAATAGTTACCTGATGGAAAGCACCCAAAGTAGCCTATGTAATATAGAAGACCCATATTACTTACTTATTATAAGACTTACATAATATTACTTTTATTACTACTTATTACATAATATAAGATTCGATAAAATGTTATATCGAATTTTATTATTATTTTATACGATGTGAGGTACCCGCACCTGTACGTGTCCCGCTCCACTGGTCCATGGAGCTGGAAGACGTCGTGTCGTGAGCTACATCGTGAGAAGACCACCTACACTTTGGGTTGAGCGTCTGCAGTCTTGCCACAAAGTTAACTTCAGGGTATCAGGGCCTTCAGTCAAGAATCAAGATGCATTCGATAATTTCGACGGCGAACTTCGTAATCAAAAATGTATGGGATTTTACATAAGTCATCGATAAGTGACATGTCGCTTGCGATGCTTTATGTCAAATCCCATACATTTTATTGACGAACTTTGTCGTCGTAATTATCGAATGCATCTTGACTAGAAGCCCAGTTCCTTTGTGGCAAGACTGCCAACAACTACACTAGTCTACCCTCGAGGTGGAAGCGTTCTGGCCGTCGGGTGTAGTTTACCGAAGGTTCCGGGGGAGACTCCCCAACGAAGCGCACATCACGTCGCCGAAAGAGCCCAGTTTCGCAGGAGTAATTTTAAAGTGCCCAAGTGTGTGCGCAGTACACGAGAGCACTCTCTCTTTACTCTCATAATTCAGTGGGACGGATAACCGACACGACTGACGAGAGATCAGGCGCAGGTCCGACTTTTTACATGCCCATCCGACGCATGGATCATCTTTCTTGTCAGACAATCAGGTGATCAGCCTGCATTGTCCTAACCAAACTTGGAAACAACATTTTTTGTTGTTCCAATGCGGGAATCGAACCCACGACCTCCGAGTCGAGAGCCAATGCCCGAACCACTAGACTAATATATATCTGTATTATCTATGCACTAGACCACGGAGGCTGTTGAGTTGTTTAATGTGTATCCGTTTCTGATTGCCATAACACAAGTCTTAACTTAGCATGGGATTAGACTGATGTGATGTATATTACATGTTTATTCTATTGTATGTTATTATGTGTTTAATAAAGAATTTGATTTGATTTGAAATTTGATAGATATTCAAAATAATGAATTCGAAGACGTACAGTTTTGCTTCACGCAATAATTTTGTTTCGCTCTAATTTAGAATTTAATTATTTTTGTGAACTGTGAACTAAAAATATCACAAGATTACGTTGTTGGAAAGTTCAACACGTGGTCACGTTTCAGCTGCCCTTTTGTCAAGGATCAAGTAGATTCTGTTGGTGTACAGTTACCGTGTTGCTCCCTTATAAATTATAATAAACAATTATACAATAACCACTTAAGCTAGGTACTTTAATATATTAATATTATAATACTAGCTGTTGCCCGCGGCTCCGCCCGCGTAAATAAAGTTTTTTCGCAGTCGCGGATAAAAAATAGATAAAAACAATACTTGATGCGGATAATATATTATCATGCTAAAATTTCAGCTCGATCGGTGCAGAACTTTTTGAGTTTTTGAAGCATACACAAACCAACATAACATTTTTATTAGGGTATGGAACCGGGAAATCCCGGTCCCGAAATTCCCGGAAATTCCCGAAATTTTGAATCGCTCTGAGAACCGGGAATCAAAAATTGAGAACCGGGAATTTCGGTACTTTCGGTACCGAACAAATTGTATTAAAACTTACAAGTATTTAAGTAAACTATCATCGGTAATTATAAATATTAGCTAAAAAATAATTTTTAATCATTTCCGAAATCGAATTAAAGACAAAAATGAAAAATATTACACGATAAATGGATATAATGAGTAGTTCATATTAGATAATAGATTCTGTACATAAAAGTTAACTGTGAGCGGTGCGAGGAAATAATAACCATAATATTATGCCGTATTTAATATTAATATGTAGTGTGATAGCACCACACATCGGTCGACATAGTTGTAGCCAATACTGGTGCCAATGGTATTGCCTACAAGGTCTGCGTGGCGTCTGTTTATTTTTTGATAAATATATACGTATATATTTGTATACCTACTAATATGAATATTGGTTGCTTTTGGGGTTGGTGAGCAGTTTAGATGGATATTACCTATTGTCCTTTAAATACTCTTTATTGTCCTAATAAAAATAGTTACGCATTATATAAATATCAAATTGAAGAATCTGTAGGATTCACTGAACACCCCCTTTGAACTTCTGACACTCCCTACCTTTCACGCAAATCTTCAATTAATATATACTTCATAATATCAGAGAGTTATTTACGTATGAACAACACTAATTATAATCTGACGCGTTCAGCATATCCATGTCATGGTCTTTTTTACAAATTTTTAACCACGCAGGACGACGACTGCTAAAAGCTGACACACTATTCCTATAGTAAAATAAATAAATAAATAAAAATATCTTTATTGAACATACAAGTGACAAGGGACATAAAAACAGTTAAAAAAGAAAATTAACAAATCGAGAAACAATATTAAAAAACCCCACACCACATGTTCAAAGGGAATCCACTCAGGCATCGACCACGGCGGTGCCGAGGCGCCTGATCTTCCGTGGTCCCAGCTCTTGTCAGTGTGTGGCTGGTTATTTAGTTTGTTTAATTTGCCACTTCTAATAGGTTACCTAGATGTTCGAGCATTCTGGGCACCCCAACTATTTGCTGTTTTGCAAAAATCAAATAACTCGAATTAACATATTTAAAAACCACCAATAAATGACAACAATGACCTTATGATATATATATGATAATGATTACTATCGCCAGTAATATTGTCAATAATATGACGGTGACATGTTGGCTGATGTGTCGAGAAGCCATTAAAACCTTATTTAATTTATAATTGTACTATAAAATGTTATTCTTATATTTTGAATTACTTTTTAGACAGTAATTACACTTGTATTTCATGCCTTATTACCAGTCCCGAAATTCCCGAATTTCCCGGGAAATCCCGGTTCCGAAATTGCCCAGTCCCGAAATTCCCGGTTCTCAAAATTAAACCGGTTCTTCCATTCCCTAATTTTTATATATAAGATTATAATACTAGCTGTTGCCCGCGTGTATACACTATACAGTAATCAGTATACAACGGGATAACTGTACTTTTTCGGGAGAAAAATATTCTATGTTTTAATCCAGAGCTTTTAAACTACTCCGGTACTATCATACAAAATTTCATCATCATCCGTTCAGTAGTTTTTTTACATGAAAGAGTAACAAACATCCATCCATCCATCCTCAAAAACATTCACATTTATAATGGTAGTAGGATTTATTTATAATGGATGTAGCTCCGTAGCCTAGTGGGTAGACCGTTTGGTTCGCACTCGAGAGATTGCAGGTTCGAATCCCAGGTTGAGGCGTGTACCAATGAGACTTTTTCAAATCTCAAGTACTCGCTCTAACGGTGAAGGAAAACATCGTGAGGAAACCCGCACATGGTTGACCCCAGACGTATTGACCAGTCATTCCTCTGGACTAGGCTGACTGTGTTGTGAGAATGCCGTATGTGCTTGGGCAACCATATGACATTTAAAAACCAACTGTCCCAGGCACTACAATATTTCAAGTGTGGTTACTTCGCTCGGAGAATATAGTGCGATTCAAATGAGAATAGGATCGAGTCGGCGCCATATTATGACGTTATAGCTGTCAATTTTACCCAATTAGGTAGGGTGGGCAAAAAAAGTTTTCTTTTCTTTTAATAAAATTTATTTACAAAATTGAGTGAAAAAAATTTAATCTGAATCTAGCTCTTCAATTCTGCTCCTCTCTTATTACTGTCCGAGTAGTCATCGTCGTCGTCATCTACTTTTATTCTAAGTCCTTCTTTAAGTAGCGAATATTTTATTTAGAGTTGGAATTTCTTTTCTCACTATGTATATAGATAATTTATGATGTTATGCAGTGCAGTAATTTCAAAGCTATCACAAACCACTGATTTACTTCGAGCTCTCTTTTTCGGTTTCGTAATACTGCTACAGCTAGCCTGCACATCCCTCTTCTCGCGTCGGATACGTGTTATCGTGTTTTTATTTATCCCCGTAGCCAAATAAACTCAGTCACTTTACTTGCATTTTGCAGCATTTGTAAAATGTTAAGAAGGTTCTGAGAGGATGCCTTCTGTATATTTTAATTGTTCTTTCAATTCTAAATTGTGCTGTTTCTCGTTCTCAAAGTATTTGTCTACATTGCAGACAATCTCTCGAGCTCTCCCATGTAACACAGCGCCTCGTTTACTCATTTTCGAGCAAAATGAGTATGACAATAACAAAAACAATATAAGGTACCTTGCACCAACAATGAAAAAATATGGCGCCGACTCGATCCTATTCTCATTTGAATCGCACTATATGAATATGTTTTATTATAATTAAATGTTATGTTTAGATAATTTAACGTTATTATTTAAATTCGACTTAAGACTATTATTCCTCTTATTTTATTTATGGCAATCGCGGTTGGAAAAGTTTTGCAATATTCCGCCAGTGTCGAGTATATAAAGAATTATTTTGACTATTATTATTGGCATATTAGTTTTTCTGCTAACCGTACTTTTCACGAGACATTTGACAGATAGAGGTCATTGACGTTCCTATTCTCATTTGAATCGCGTTATACTGTATAAATCATCCAATAACGGATTCAAAGGCCTAAGTTAGGATTTATGGAAGCTTAACACTACGTCAATTTGGCCTAACTAAAATAGCAGAATCGACCGTCTGGTCATGCTCCCTAT
Source organism: Glaucopsyche alexis (assembly GCA_905404095.1). Classification (NCBI taxonomy): domain Eukaryota; kingdom Metazoa; phylum Arthropoda; class Insecta; order Lepidoptera; family Lycaenidae; genus Glaucopsyche; species Glaucopsyche alexis. The sequence continues at coordinate 25,664,652 of FR990046.1, forward strand.
ATATTTGTTTATTAATTTAAATAAGTACAATCGTAAATATTCGTAAATAACTTTGAATACGGAACTTTATTAAAAAGAGAAAGGAGATGAGAGCATTCTAGATTTCACTTTCATACGACCCGAAAGATTTTTGATCGTTTCTGTCCTCCTAGTCACAGAAAACGAAAAGTTCCGTAAAGCTTACGCAAAAACGACTACGAAACGGGGTTTTGTGCCTCCTTTCTTCTGTGAGCCTGGTAGTCGATACGGAAAAGTTCGATTTTGCGGCAATTCGCCTCGTTTCAGGTAAACACGATTCGAAGTTTCGCCAGAGCCGATCGGGTTTTTGATAACTAGTGAAATTAATCGAATAATTTAATCGTATAACTATGACGAAAATTAATGAGCGTTCAATAATTATTATTTTTAATTATGATCCACATCAACCAAACCATGTTTTATGTATAATATGTTACAGGTAATACTAGAAGATAGAGTAAACCTAGGTTTACTTGGGTTTACCTAGGATTACCCAAGCTTTGTGGATAAAGTCCGAATATTTATTTATATTCAGCGTTTACCCGTATATAACTAAGTTTTTTAAATTACCCAACACTGGTTGGGTAATGTTTGGTGTTGGTCGTAATAAAAATGTTGATAGAGGAAGAGGAGATTTTCAGAACGTGCTTATGGCAGTTATAGAAATTACTGATGATCTTTACAAGTTAGGAAACGAACGTGAAACTATCGAAGAAATGTTATCAAGAAACCAGTTTTCTGTGTGTCAGGACTCAGGATAAACTGATCGACATTGAAAATATATCACCAATATATAAAAAAGCAATGATTGTTTTGTGTATGTTTTTTCAATAAAACAAAAGCTATAAATGCACATGGTTTTTAATTTCATTAATTATTCTAATATTACCCAGCCTGTCTTGGGTAGACCTAGGTGAGTATGGGTAAATTTCGAATTAAAATTTATTTCAATTATTATTCAGACCAACACCGAATATTACCCAACCAGTGTTGGGTAAACTTAGTTGTATACGGGTAAACGCCGAATATAAATAAATATATTCGGACTTTATCCACAAAGCTTGGGTAATCCTAGGTAAACCCAAATAAACCTAGGTTTACTCTATCTTCTAGCATTACCCGTAACATATATTATATAGACTAGAGCAGAAAGTAAGTTGTCGAATCTTCTTTAAATTTATGCATAGATGCCTATTTTTTGCTATTTTTAAGATAACTTGTATACCTGAGTAACCTACGGATAATTTTAGCTCATCAAAAGGTATTCCATAGAGAAGTAGGAAAGGGGGGGGGGATAGGCGGGTCTGGGCCTTACTAACCAAAATTACTAACTCTGAGTTTTCTGAGAACATTTACTATAGTAATGTAGGTATAGTGCCCAAACACCTAACAGAAAAAAAAGAAAAATTATTTATTTCTATTATTTATTATTATTAAATTAATACAGATTACAAAGGACTAAGGAGCAATGAAGACATAGTGATTGACAAACAAAAACTAATTTAAAACGAATACTTCAAAGCACTTAAAAAGTAATTATTAAAATAAAGAAATTCATTTTCTTTTTTTTTTATTTATTTATTTAGAATGACGTTGACGACGACTTTAACCGAACAGTGCAGTTTTATCGTTAAGTGTGTAAAGTTTTTTAAAACATCATAAATACAATTTGTAAGTGTTATTAACATTTCGCATATTTTGGTGAACTATACCCAAATAACCGACCTTCTAAAATATACAAACATGGCTGTAATCATGGTGTAATCGGAATAATTATTGGATAACTGAAACTGATGTTAAAACAGGCTCCCCTACCTATTCTAAAAGGAATTCCTTATTTTGCATAAAATCGCCTTTTTCGCTTACAGCCTTTTATGCCAAATATCCATTATCCGAAGCCTATAAAAGGGAATGACAACACAAGCAATATGTCAACGTCTGATACCTTTTATTACCGCATCCTGTGCGGGAATCCAAGGCCAACTTCAAGGGCAATGAGTTTGGCTTTGGCCTTGTCTCATCCTCAAAGATAGATAACCCTAAACATTTCCGATCTCATAAAATGGCTATTAATTTAGACAAAATACCTGATAGACAGTTTTAGGGTTAAAGTAACCCTAAAACTGTTACCCTTGACCTTGACTTTGAGCTATTGTAATGGAAGCCTTTACTGATATAACCTTTTGCTAAAATAAATGCTGTAACAATATTACGCTGCCCGCGTAAATAAAGTATCCGACGGGAAAAGTAGCGTGTGTGTTAATCCATTGCTACCATGCCAAATTTCATCATAATCCGTTTAGTAGTTTTTGAAGTACAACAAATATCTATCCATCCATCCTCACAAACTTTCACATTTATAATATTATTAACTAGTAGTATGTCTTTTTGTTTACAATAAAATGAAATGAAATCTCAATAGGTACCTATAAAGTGTATTGATCCTGTGGGGCTCCTGCCCTGTCCCTGTTAATCGACGCTATTGGATATAGTTTAAATAAGGTATACATTGCAGTATCTTCTTCAGTGGGATTAGCACGAACAATTTACAACAATGTATTCGTAACTTGATATTGTAGGAAAGCACGCCATAGACAAATCATTGGTCTCGCTGGGCGGTAGAGCTGTCCAAAGATATAATCATGGATATAATATTATTATATCTTTGGACACCAGCTTCTATATACGATTTACATTCGAAAACAATACTTACTTTAAATTATGCTCCTCATATAATTTGTTATACGTTGTAGACTGTAGTATCTTCGAGCCAGTAAAGAAGGATGTTTATAATACGTTTGTTTTAACGTGACATGACGTGACGTTAACAAGCCCGTTTTACGCGACAAATATTTCATTCAGCAGCAAATATTTTTGCTGCCACGTTGCCAAAAATGCTTTTTTCTGAAGATAAAATAGCGTCATTTGATTTAATGGGCCATACGTAGAAAATCTAAAAATAAGTCGCACTCTTTTGAAATTGTTATAAACTGTTTTGTAAGGAAATGCCAATTAAATATTAAAACCGAGTTCCAAAGTAAAAATGCGAAAAAGGTATGAAATAATTCTTATATTCTAAGTAATTCCCCTTTTAAATTCGGCTAAAATTTAAACCAATCAATCTAATAAATAATCAATCAATATCTAATAAATATCTAAGCAATCTTTACAATTTTGTAATCGGTATCAGCCCGAACAATATCCTGATAAAAACAATATATTATAGAACGTTCAAGTCGGCATGAAAAATTCAGGGGTTATTGACCCTTCCTTCTTCCCTAACCCCACATTTGGTGATGGTAAATAATTATGTGGTAGCGTTGGTCACGCGAGGAAACCCTTTTTTTGCTACCTTACAAATATTTTTTGTAAGTCCTAACTGATCAGATTTAAAATAAAATAAAAAAAAGAACAAAAAAATAAAATAAAAAATAATAATTTAAAAAATTAAAAAACCCGACTGCGTAAAAAGTGAACCAAACTAAGTACATAATGAAAAACTGAAAAGAAAAAACAAGCACTTAGATGTCCGGTGGTCTAGAATTCTATAAAATATTATTATTGAATGAATACTATTGAAGAAAATAAAATATTATCTAATAATGGAACATAACATAACATAACAACTAAACAATCAGTATCCATTGAAAAATTAGATTGGCTGTCGAATAATGAATCCCGACTGTTCAGTTGTTATGTTCCATTAATAGATTATATTTTATTTTCTTCAATAGTATTCATTCAATAATATATTATAGAATTCTAGTCCACCGGACATCTAAGTGCTTGTTTTTTTCTTTTCAGTTTTTCATTATTAACTTAGTTTGGTTCACTTTTTACGCAGTCGGGTTTTTTAATTTTTTAAATTATTATTTTTTAATTTTATACTTTTTAGTTACGAGCACATAGCTAGCTATAATACCAGACTGGATCTCCTATCAGCATCAGTACTACATCACAATTGTGAGAATGGTTGTTACTTGTTACGCAACTTTAAATCGATATAGATCCTAAACGGTCAGTCGAATCGAAAAATGTTGAGAGAAAACTAAAAATGATTTTTAAATAATTATTCAATGATACCCCACTTGATATAGTTTGTTGACTTTCCTTTTTTTTCACAATATAGTAGAAGTCGCCATATTGAATTTTCACTTAAGTCATGTCTTTAGTGACACTCGCCGGACTAATGGCATCTACAGACACACGAATTTGGTACGGAGAGTACAGCGGATCTGGTACGCTCCGTAAGAAGAAGGCGAAGAGTTCGCCGCTGTCCGCATCGGATTTGGTCCGCTCCGTACCAAATTCGTGCGTGTGTAGAGCAGTCCGGCAGTTAGGCCGTCGACGGTGCCAGTGTTGCCAACTTAGGAATTTTCCCCCCAAAATTAGGGAATATATCTACGGATTTTTACTAGAGAGCAGCATGTTTAGAGTTTATTCCTTATGAATCGATTTTTTATGTATTAATAATTATAATTTTGACGTGTGTATATAGCCAGGGACACGAAAATGTATTGGGAGTGAAATTAGATTAAGACACGTTAGTTTTATGTTATTCACGTGTAAGTCTTTATGTTAAACACATAACCTTTCTTTCTAGCTTATTATCTCTTAGACCTGTCAATGGTATAATTAATCAGGGGTAAAGTTTGGAGAGAAATGTTTTTGAGAGTTGGTATCACTGCCCGTTATCAATGAATAACGGGAGTCATCGTCGTAGTTAAGAGACAGCACTGTAAATAGAACTCTGTGCTGATACAATAGAGCTGAAAATCGAACACACGAGTGTCGAGCTTTTCGGTCCACTGCACAGTACCAAATTCGTGCGTGAGTAGCGACACCGGATTCGGTCTGCGGATATGGTCCGCTGTAGGTACGCTCCGTACCAAATTCGTGTGTCTCTAGATAGCATAGAGGAATCGATTGACGTGTGAATCATAAAAATCGGCCCAGGCGTTTGGTCTGTATAGTAATAATAATAATATCTATGGACGCTTCACACCACGTCTATCTGATCCCGTGGTAAGTTCTCGAAGAACTTGTGCTACGGGTACAAGACAACGCAAATATATTTAATACTTTTTATACTATACACATATTTAATACACATCCATGACCCAGGAACACAGAAAAACTTTTTGTCCCTTCGGCGGGATTTGAACCCGCGACCCCCGGCTGGAGCACCAACACGCTCAACCAACTGAGCCACAGAGGTCGTCAAAGGAACTGTGCTTCAAAGGAACATACAAACATACATACATACGTATATAGGCTGATAAAACACCACTCCTTTGCGTCGCGCAGTCGGGTAAAAAGAAACCCGCACAAAGTCAAGCAGCTTTCCATACACAGGCGTAGTGTCATGCGCTTGCAATCCAACACTTATCTTCTCTTAACTATACCTATATGAAAAAGAATTATCAAAATCGGTTTACCCAGTCGAAAATTCTAACGTAAAAAAACATTAAAAAAAATACAGTCGAATTGAGAACCTCCTCCCTTTTGGAAGTCACTTAAATATGGATTGCAATCCCAATGTCTCGTTAAAACTCAAGAACGGTTGGACCTATTTGGCTAATTTTGATTTTGAAATAATTGTGGAAGGTTTAAGCGGTGAAACTAAAAACGACGCACACACACACACTAACTGTTATTATATCATTAGGTAAGTTCAGTTAACTGTTTGGTTTATTTTTTAAAATAAAATACGGCTAAGCCCAGTAGGTAGGTGTAGGTGTAGATGTAGATAGAACAACCTGTGTCGGCACAACTAGTCGAGAATAAATAATTATGTTCTGGTTTGGCTTGCAAAATTTACGATTCCTTCAAATCGATTGACTTGAATCGACTGCTCTTAGTTAGTAACAAAATATAAATTGTTTTATAATTATAATGTATCGCTATTCGCAAATATTAAAGTGAAATGGGGCGAGGGAATTGAGTCGATGAAATGTCATGGCCTCCTTAATGTCGCTATTTCGGGGATTTTATTTATAGAGAAGGTTTGTGTTGTAAACATAGGTATAGCAGCCTTACAAATGTATCGGTAAAATGTTAACATAAAGTACCTGAGTAATCAAATATACCTACTCCAGGTTCTGGAGAATTTAAAAAATTAAAAAGAATCACAAAAATATTTATCTAACCGCGATTCGAACCCACCACAATCCGAATTTTCGAAAATCACACATAATAAAAACAAACTGCCAATCAGATTTACAGAATAAAGTCTAAATTATTGATAATACATACTATTGGTGCACGACGAAAGAAAAATCATAATATATAGCTGAAAATTGCGCATTTTCTCAGGGATACAAATACAAAATTTCATGGTAATACTTGCATCTGTTTTCGAGAAACCGATTTTGTATATATAAGATAATTTCGCTTAGAGTATAGGATGATAGTATTTTCGAAAGACAGCAACAAATTGTAACTCCTCTGGTGTTGCAGGCACTTGGGCAGCGATAACTGTTTACCATCATCTACTCTCCGTTCCGTTAAGAACATGGCTACCATTCCGTAGTTACAATGATACTTATCAACAAAAAAACATTAGAGAGAAAGCTCTGTCGACCATGAGAAACGACCAGGCTAGCATAAGTAAGATGGAAGAACAATTAAAACGGAAATCACTTTGTTATCGGCCCGCGGCCGAGCCTTGGACCGTCGAAGCGCAGCGAGGCCGAGTAAACAATGCATCGACACTCAAGGACGAACGACTTACACCAAAACGAGCCACATTGTTGTACATAGTTTAGCTTGTAATTACAATTACTTTGTGTGACAGTCTCACGACCAACTGCCAGTACGCAGCGCCATGTATGGGACATAATCATTTAGACTCTGTCCAGAAAGTGCGTAAGCCTGCGTAAACCTACGCACGTAGAGATTCTTATCTTATCACAACAAAATGTCTGCCGGTCTATCTGTGATGCCAACTTGGGACTTTTTCCGTAAATTTACGTTAAATTTAGGGAGAAAAGGTATCTGAAGGGGTTATTAGGGGGTTTTTATGCTTGTTTTATTTAAATATGCAATTGATTTGCTTGACAATAAGTAATATAATATACTATTATTATTTAATTACAGCTGACCTATCACTTATTGGTATAAAAAATGTATTGTATAAAAAACCAAAATTCTTATTGCAAGCGTCTACCTGTTGCCAACTTGCCATTAAAGAATCACGCCAAAAACGTCAAAACATTCACGTTTGTTGTGTCTAAGGAGGGTTCCGTTACTATCAACGCGTAATAGGTTTTTCAAATTACTTCAAAAGTCACAGTCCGGTTTGGTTCAAAATAATTTTCCCTTAGTTTTAAGCATTATTTTTTTTATTTATTTATTTATAACACTTTCTGCACGAAATGTACAAAGGCGGGCTTAATGCCTTGTGGCATTCTCTACCAGCCAACCTTAGGGTGATGCAGAGACATGGTGAAGTAGGCGCATTTCTTGTAATACAATTGAACAGGTATCAGAAAATAATAAAGTAAATTAAAATTAATAATCTAATAAGTATAGTAATATTACATATTATATGAATACATATATTAAAACCTACATAATATAATATACACATCAATACATAGCATAGCAAAGGCAAATAAAATATAATACATAATTTAAAATATTGCTTACATAAAATAACTATAATACAATACATACTATTATTCTAAATACATATCACAATTCACATGTAATTGGAAAAAAAAAACCTTAGTTTAATCTTCAAATGTTCAGATTATTTCGATGCTAATTTTAAATATAATTGACGAACTCTGCGTTTAAAAATTTCTTTAGATGGGGACATCCTGATCTCTTGGGGGAGCGCGTTCCAAAGGAGGATGGATTGTATATGAAAGGAGGAATGGATGAGGCTAGAATTATGGGCATTATATATCAGCATGGAAACTTACAAGTTTAACCTATAATTTAGAAATCTACTCTACAACTACTCGAAAATTTTGAAAAAAGTCATGTATAAAATCTTGACTCTATTTTAAAGCGCTATTCAACGTTATGCAACACAATGGGGTACAATGAAAAAATACATTTCATCCCCACTTCTCATGTATGGAGAGCCACCCTCAAAATATAAAATTATTATTATTTTACGATTCTAAATCTGACATAATATAATATACAAAAAACTATACCAAATTTAATCAATTTATATTCATAATTACAGAAGCTAGAGGCGTGGACAGACAGACAGACGGAGGGACAGAGCAAAACTATAAGGGTTCCTTTTTATTACGAAGTCGACTATTTTTAGTAAAGGTTATGTAAAAATTTTAACTGTCTAGCTATCAAGGATGACGTGATGAAGATCTTATGAGAAATAGCCTGGTGACAGACATACAGTTTTTACCCTCTAGATAAATACAAAATATCTTATAGTCTGTAAGTGTTAAAAAAAGCAGTGAATCATGCATACAAATGTCAAAATTTTAACTGTCTAGCTATCAAGGATGTGATGAAGATCTTATGAGAAATAGCCTGGTGACAGACATACAGTTTTTACCCTCTAGATATCTACAAAATATCTTATAGTCTGTAAGTGTTAAAAAAAGCAGTGAATCATGCATACAAATGTCAAAATTGACGCATTAGCTGTGATTACATTAATTTACCTATTAAAGTAAGCCATTTTGACAAAGTATGTACGCATGATTCACTGCCTTCATAACGCGAATAGGCTAAAGTATAGACTTTATATAACACGAATAGGACGCGACCGCGTCATTCAATGTGCTGCGTACAGTGCAACTAATTTGTTAATGCCTTCGGCAATCATCGTTTTTTTTTCTACGGAAATGACGGATGTTGGAAAGCATGTGTGGGACTTCCGAAAGATATTAGCAAAGTAGTTTTACTGTATAAAGATCTTTATAGGTATGTTTTTCTAAATAAGTAATACTTACATATTTGGTATGTAACTTTTTTGATTTTTAATGGTAGGTACCTATATATTTTATCGTATTATGTAACTTTATGAAGTTTCGATGTGGCATAAGTACTTTAATAATTATATTTTAGAGTCTTCGCATGCTAGGTAAAATCCACGGGAACCGTACTATTTGTTTTAGGGAGAAATATTTTTTGAAACTTGGCAACTCGATCTTACTACGCTTTCATTGCACTCCAAAATACAGGGGATGACACTTTTGACTATTTCAAATCGATATCAATTGTGTGTTGAAGGTTTTAATATAAGTTGTCTTCAGAAAAAAATGGTTTTGACAAAACATTGACAGCACAAAATTTCGGAACACTCTGTAAAGTAAAATTTCACTAGTTTGAGTACTGTGAAAATGGCAAAATTACCAAATTGTCAACAGCGTCAACCGATCTGAATGTTGTGTAACGAATGAACTGAATACTTCTGTCTCACTATGAATCATACAATCGGAGCGAGAAAAACATTTTTCTTTCACTTCGTGTCTCGCGCGTACTCGAGGTAGAGTGCGTATTACTGCGTAATTCCTGCATCTATTTGAGTCAGGAGCGGAGCACCTATACGTGTAGTATGGGCATACCCACAACCCCAACAGCCTTGTGAGTGCATACTTTCAAGGTCTATTAATTTATAATCAAAATAGTTTCAGTGGGGAGTAGTATTGGTATTGTTAGCCTTTTGAGTCTTACCTGGTGCTTTTTGCCTGCTGGTCATACTTATATTATTGTTAAAATACATATTTATAGTAGTAGATTTAGTGTTAAGCGGACCTTTAGTCAGATAGATTGAAGAAAGCGCAAAATTTGTCACCTCTCCATAAATTTTCGACCCTTTTTTATTTACTAACCAACAGATTTAAGAAAAAATAATACTTTGTTTGAACCGATAGGAATTACTCCTGCCGATGTTATATAATCTATAATTTGTGTATGTTTCTATACTATATATGCATATATTTTTTATTTAATTAATTGATAATCTAAGTTGATGTTAATTTGTTTAAGGTTTAAGGTATTGAAAGCTTATTTTTTTGTACCAAACATAAAATATTTTTTTTGCTAAATAAGCGAAAAATTTTGTCGCTCACTCCGCGCGTTAGCTTTTAATTAACATAATATTATAAAGAAAATAATACAACTCTTTCTAAAAATTCTAATAACCATGTTATGAAGGAAATAATAAAATCAAAAATTTTCGGGCCACATCTTCTTTTGAGAGCTGGATCCGTGCCTGAATCAACCAAAGCGGTTTAATAGGTCAATTTTGTACGATACGCGCATAGCTAAAATAATACGCACGTAGCTTCTGGACGCAATGTATGGGGCCCTAGCACCTCGACTACGTGAGTAGACCTTGCGTGCGTAAGAATACGCAGTTTCTGGACATAGTCTATCCCAGACATAATGCCACGCGCACAAATAAGTTGAGCTATCTATACGAAATATTATGAGAAAAATCTGAAAAACAAAACAGCGTTTAATTTCTTATTAAGTCTTCAGATGTATGGATTAATAGACGGAATAAGTGTATTTAATACAAAGCACAAATTGCTGTAATTACTTTAACTTATAATTTTTTAAGTCTTCAATTCATAAAAGCAATTTAAAATCATATCAACTCGATGTATACTATGTTTCTTTTTACGAACAACATGATATTATTATCATGAAACCGCAGGTATCACATATCTTGAGATTTTTTAACATAAAATACCGCTTCTTATATCAGAATCTTCAATTTACTATTTACTTAAATAAGAAACTAAAAATTCATTTACACATTTACAATATCATCGACTAGTATTTTTCGAATTCATTATTAAATAAGTAAATAATTATTTTTGCAAATATACTTTGGACATTCGATAGCTAGGACCGTTTCACTGATGTTACGTTACGGTGTAAGAGTCGTCCAGTTGTAGACACGTGAAATATGCTAGCCGCACCAAAAGTTCCACTCTTCGGTCCTTATACCCCACGTTAATAGGGCTGTCAACTTCAACATTAAAAAATAATAATATTATACAACATGACAGCAAAAACATCATAAATAATATTATGTTTTAGGAAGTGTAAAGGCTTTAAATAGCCTTAGAAGTTAATAAATAAACTTGTTATTGTGAGTTTGTACGAAGTTTATTATTATTACGATTAATTTATATTTTAGTTAAAACGAATAAAGATTTTATTCGATCGAAAACGATCCTAATGACTTAAGTGGACATTATCGTATTATAATACGACAAGCAAAAACTATGTACGCTTTTTTTTTTTTTTTTTTATGAAATAAGGGGGCAAACGAGCAAACGGGTCACCTGATGGAAAGCAACTTCCGTCGCCCATGGACACTCGCAGCATCAGAAGAGCTGCAAGTGCGTTGCCGGCCTTTTAAGAGGGAATAGGGTAATAGGGGGGGTAGGGAAGGGAACAGGGTAGGGGATTGGGCCTCCGGTAAACTCACTCACTCGGCGAAACACAGCGCAAACGCTGTTTCACGCCGGTTTTCTGTGAGCCCGTGGTATTTCTCCGGTCGAGCCGGCCCATTCGTGCCGAAGCATGGCTCTACCACGTATACACACGCTTTTACGAGAATTGTGCACAGGAGTCCAAACTCCTTAAATTCCATAATTTAACACAGTATCCCCCTTACTAATAAACGATGTTATAAGCTTTGAATAGTTATACAGTGTTTTGTCTCCTTCTATCGAATTAAACATGTCACTTTTGTGACGGGAACAAAACACTGTATAACTATTCAAAGCTTATACAGCGTTTATTAGTAAGGGGGTTAAAGTTTAGTGTGGAATGTGTGCAGAAAGCTATTTTTTTTAAATGCTTGGAATTAGTTCCATAGACAACATTTACATATTTTTATTACGTATTTAAGAGGCAAAACGACCATAAAATGTTCAAAATTTTAAAAAGAGTTATGGTCGAATTTCGACCACTAGCCAACCTCTAGTAGAAAGTAGAAATTGTTAAAACAGCCATGATTTTTAGGGGCATATATTCGTGAGTAGATAAACAATGTAACTGGCTGGACAGTTGACATATAACTCCTCTGGTGTTGTGGGTGTCCATCAGCAATGGTAATCGCTTGCTTTTGTTTTTCAATATTAAGAAAAAAACATAATTTTAATGCGCCATATAAACTTTCTCACTAGTACCAACCCTGCTAATCCAAACTTATCAACTGTAGGAAAACTACCGACTTCAGGGCCTCGTAATAATTAATAGTGTCATGGCTGCCAGGGGTAGTAGGTAGGGGAGGGTAAACATTAGTGACCACTCGGCACTAATTTATTACACATTCTTATGTTATGAAAAGCTTTTTTCCTTGTTTAACCGCTAAACCAACCCCCGTCCTATACGACATATCGTTGGAATAAGGACGGGAATTGAAGATAGGGGTTTTACATGGAAAAAAACCTAGGAAGAATTTTTCCAGAATTAAACATGGAAGGAGTAGGTACTAAAATCCTAAAATCAGAAGCCTTGTGGTAATCGAATGGGCATAATATAAAATTCGGTCCTGCAAATGATCTCTCGCCAGTCGTGTTGGTCATCCGTGCCACTAGGTTTCGAGACTAAAGGAATCTACTCTTGTGGACTGCGCACACAATTGGGCACAGCTACAAAAATAACTCCTGCGTAGCTGGCCTGGTTAGTGGTTTCAATAAAACCAGCCACCATCATCGAAATCGGTGGGGGAGCTACTACTTTGGCAATGAACTTTAAACGTGACAATCTTGTAAATATAATCGGTTTCTCACAAACAGTTGCAAGTATTACCATGAAATTTAGTATTCAGGAAGTTGGGGAAGGAAAATCGATCTAGCTAGGGTAAGACCTAGCTAGATCTATTGGATAGATATCACTGAGAAACTGCGCATTTTTAAGTTATAATATTGTGTTTTTTCTTTCGTCGTGCAACAATATTATATATCAATAATTTCAACTCTATTATGTCAGTTTGATTGACAGTTTGGTATGCGTATGTATTATATCACCGTAAAATTGTAAAAACCGTTAGATTGTAATAAAACTAGTGAAATTGTAAAATGTTGATAGACTTCCGACGCGAATATGCTGCCTGTAATTTAGCACATAATTTTTCATTAGATTATAAATAATAGTTTTTAGTCTTTCGACATATTTTTACAATCTCGTTAGTTATTTTACAAAATAACGGTTTTTACAATTTTACGGTGACATAGATAATTTTTGCTTCGAATGAAAATTTGGAATGCGGTGGGATCGAATACCGGTCAGAAAAACATTATTGTGATTCTTTTAATTTTTTTAAGTTCATTCGGCTACTTTCCAGCAGCCGTGGTCACGGGAGGACTCCTCGGAGGAAACGTCGGGCAAAAGAAAAGTGCACCGCGACAAAATCCGTAAGTGTTTAAAACAATGAACAATATTCGCGTAAACATAAGAAATCAATACATTTTTTTAAGTTTATCATAACTTCGAGCAAAGCTCAGTCACGCAGGTTCTCTTAATTAAGCTTACAGTGCTATTTTATGCTACCTACAAAAGGTATTGACTGCATATTAAGTATTCTAATAATTGTATACCAGTGGATTTAAAACCCTAATGATATTGATGATGAATACAACAATTTAACACTTAACTATTTTCTACATTCATTGAGCAGTGTTCTGTTTACCGTAGAGTTAGTCCAACTAATACAACGTCCACGTGCGCGCCGCACTCGCGGTTTACACGTAGCTTTAGATGCCGTAGCAAAAATTCTAATACTGTACAATAAAACCACGTTTCATTTATCTTGACATCGTCTGTCACTTTCAAAGAAAAAGGACGATAGGTGAGAAACATTAACGAGCCAGTCGTGCTAGCATGACTAAATAGTTACTTCGTAAATAGTAGTGTGAATACAGATGAGAAATACTTCTAAAGACTAAAGAATAAGGGCCATTGTTCCAGGACACCAGGATGGCATCGATGGCGAATTGGTGGCCGACGCGAATTTAATGGCGATTATCTGACTTCAGGTGAGTTGCCCTTCATACATTTTTTACTTTATTTAAAGACAAGAAGACTAGATGTTGCCCGCGACTTCGTGCGCGCAAAAGTTAATTTCAAAATTTTTCCGCGATAAAAAGTATCCTATGTCCTTCCCCCTACATCTGTGCCAAATTTGATCAAATTCAGTCCAGTAGTTTCGGAGTATATTCAAGGCAAACAAATAAACAAACAAACTATTCATTTTTATTATATTATTATAGATAACAGTAATTCCAGGTCAGTTGGCATACTTTTTAAATATTGTTTTTTTTTTTCTGTCCATTGCAACAATTTCATAAGGTGGGTATAACTAAAACTTTCTAAAGATGCTCGTCGTTTTCCACATTCAAATTAAATATGGATACGACAAATAATACTATCACGAACTGGAAGCATATAAATACATAAGTATTTACATAGTATTTATAGTAGCTACATAAATTTACATAGTATTTAATATTAAAAATGTAACTGATAAAAATATCAAAACCGGCGTCGTTACCGCGAGCGACAAGGCCGTGCGTCGACCCGGCCTTACAAAACCAAAACATTACGGGAATTCAAATAAACATTCAGTTTCCGATATACTCAGGAAATGTATTGCTTCTCTTCGATTTCTATTGTATTCGTCATACAAAAATATTTCATTTTCAATCGAAATTGAACCATCTACATTGGCGGTTAAGACCAAATTCGCAAAAATCCAATTAGGCTAAAAAGTTGCATTTCCGTCTGTGAGGGCTCTGTTGTTTTAGACTAGTGTTTTTCAAGGTGTGGGTCGCTATAAGCTTCTATAAGCGAAGTTGCAAAAGGTGGGGAAAGCTACTGCAATAAAAAAAAACAATAAAGTTTATTAAGAAAAATTGTAACTAAAGGACATAATCATTTCCATCCTAAACATATATATCAAAATAACACGTACGTTTTACGTACTTAATTACGTATTTATTCGAATTTCGAACCCTCATTATGAAAATTAATAAATATATATTGGATTGAATATTTGTCACAAAATAAAACATACTAAATGCCGTGTCATGAAAAATATTGAAAAATACTGTTTTAAACTTTAGAAGTTTGAAAGGACCATGCAAAAACTGTATGGGCAGTGTCCCCGCCCACCAACAGATTTCAAACCTATCACAGCTCTTACCACGCTGATAATTATCTAGTATGGCGACATTCAACTCAGGAGTGGGGTTTTGCAATACCCACTATTAACAGTACGTGTCGGGCTTTTGTTTTATATTAGCGACTCACTCCAGCTTCGCCCGGGTAGCACGTATTATACATATAAACCTTCCTCTTGAATCACTCTATATATTACTGAAATTTGCATTAAAATCCGTTGCTTAAACTCAAATTCTCGTAACTACTGCATTCCTTATCCAACAAACTGAATTCAGTGGAAAATTTCAACCGCCAATGTTAACGTTACTGGACACATAAAAGTAGATCACGTAGAGTCATCACGTAGTGGTACAATATAAAACGTAGTTCACGTGAATAATTACCACGTTATAGTCAGACGTGCTGTCCTTTACGGTGGTCAAGAGCGAGACGAGCCACGCGCATTAGGGTCCGTAGCAGCTGCTACGAGATTTTACATTATTTATAGCTTCGTAATTTTGGAGTTTTGGGGGAGAAAAATCAATCGAACCTATCCGAGGGAAACTACGCATTTTTTAGTTATATATATATTTTCTTTTGTCGCGTAGTAAGATACTTATTAGATATGAGTGATTCGGAAGTCTAAAATATATTATGTTAAATCCGGTTGGCAACTTGGTGCGTTGGACTTTTCCAAAGCAAAGAAAATGAAATTACATAAAAAATAGTGAGCTGTGTTGTGTATTACATGTAAGTAGTATGAAAAATAGTAGGTAGGTTGTGTTGTGTATGTTATGAACTAACTAGCTGTTGCCTGCGGCTCCGCCCGCGTAAAGTATGCTTTAGGAACGCTGTACTTTTTCGGGATGAAAAGTAGCATATGTTTTAATCCAGGGCCCAAACTACTACCATACCGAATTTCATCAAAATCCGTTTAGTAGTTTTTGCGTGAAAGAGGAACAGGAAAACAT
This sequence comes from Glaucopsyche alexis, assembly GCA_905404095.1. Classification (NCBI taxonomy): domain Eukaryota; kingdom Metazoa; phylum Arthropoda; class Insecta; order Lepidoptera; family Lycaenidae; genus Glaucopsyche; species Glaucopsyche alexis. Next base: position 25,680,752 of record FR990046.1, read on the forward strand.
CCATCCATTCTCACAAACTTTCACATTTATAATATTAGTAAGATATTTAAGGATCCCTAAAACCTATAAAACAGTTCACACCTCGTTTATAGCGGTCCTCAATCTCCTCTGTAATGACAATATACACCTCACACCAACCGCCCTACTACCTACCTACGTATTCTGTTATTATGTACTATGGAGGTGTGGTGTCCTTGTAATTATGCTATAATGTCTTGGTTGAATAAAATACACTTTTTGCATTCCGACGTCCAGTGCTCACAGAATCCGACATTCCAATGATCCGAATGACCTCCACAAGTGTTGCCACTCGAAACCCCGCTCGTACTGGGTTGCCGCCTTTATTAATACATACCACAGATTATATTGTAGTAACAAGGATCTAGTACGCTACAGGAGGTATTCTGTATCTCTACACAAAATATGTTAAAGAAATAAAAAAAATCACATAATTTTATGTACTTACAAGTAGAAAAGAGACTTCGTTCTTGTGGATAATAAGCTGCTATTTTCACGGAAAGCCTTCATTTTCTTGTCTTAGATAATAATTAATATCTAGAATCTAGATAATAAACAAGCTACAAGTTTCGGACCTAATTACCTACAAATTAACAAAATCTAATTAATCCCGAATTGTCAAGCACTGAGTGAGCTGATGATGATGAATCACAGCTAAGAACACTCTAGAAGTCTAGATCATGTCAGTTTTCAAACAAAAAACTACATCAAAATCGATTCATCCATTTTGGGAGCTACGATGCCACGGACATACATACACAGATGGACAGACACGCCAAACTTATAACACCCTTCTGTTTTCTATGGGAGTAAATATTGCTCAATTAATCTATAATTGCGTGACAAATTTCCAAACGGCTTTGAGATTTCAAAGGTTTTTGTACGATCAGTATATCTTATATTCAGTGTAGTAGCTGCATATTGTTCCGTGTTAGGGTTCGAAGGATTTGGAGAGAAAGACCTGCGGGTCTAAAAAGGCCACTTAGCAATATCATCGCAATATTGCTATTTGACACTAAAGCAATTCTGCTTGTAAATCTGTCAAATGAATGCATTTCAGCCAATTTCTGCATATGAACTGTATCCAAATCTTAATATAAATTGCAATTCAAGTGGCCATTTTACGATCGCTGTCAGTAATTCATAACAAGAATTGAAAAAACGGCCTTTTTAGACCTGCTGCTGACTCTTTTGAAGACTTTATTCACTAGCACTATGTCCAACACAAAGCATTAGGTCCAAACACTAAGCACTAAGTCCAAAAAAAAACACTAACTGTGTCCTAAGTCGTAGCCAAGTCGTAGGTTTCACTCACGTCTTTGTTCATACAAAGTGGTTTCATTGGTTGACGCTAGATGGCGCTAGTTTCTTTGTGCTTTGTGTGTTCGTAACAATATAATATAAACCTATTACAATAATTATTATTGTAACTTAACTTGCCTCATAATATTTAGATCCGTTATATTATAATCGTATATAAATATAAAAAATATCAAATTACAGTTTTTTGTAAATAAAGTTTAGTTTTGTTTGATCTAGTTTTTTTTTGTTTATAAGCTGACATAATCGAGAGTATTAATTTTGTTTTAATTCATCATCTTGATTGCTTGCTCACTTATTTTAATTTTGGTTCTGTTCACAAAAGGAATAAAATATTGGATAAGCTTAAAACTTTAAACTTGTATTGTAGTCTGGTGACTGACACTTAAGTAGATACATCAAATAACAGATTACATATAGTGCGATTCAATTGAGAATAGAATCGAGTCGGCGCCATATTGTTTTAAATTCAGACTGTTATGACAGTTAAATTTAAGTTTAGATAATAATTGATTACTATTAAACGTTTTTATTTAAATTCGATGTAAGACTAATGACTATTTATATTTATATGCGCATAAGTTTTTTTTTAACGCATTATACCTAATATTATCACGGTAGAGAGCAGCCTCATGTATAAAAAGACCTTGCCCTATATTTTACTTAGGTACTACATGTTACAGATGAAATATTTTTTGGACCCTATAGGTCACAGGTGCAAGACATGGCTGAACTTTCATTATTACTGGCCACTGGGTCACTACAATATGACCAAACTTTTATAACAAATCTAGAATATAATATTTTCTTAAACATAATATGCCCCGTAGGAAATTGCCACGTCTTGGAGTTGGAACAGACCATGTAGGTATTGTAGTTTATCCTTTATTCTACTAATAAATGTGAAAGTTTGTGAGGATGTATGGATGGATGGAAGGATGTTTGTTACTTTTTCACGCAAAAACTATTGAACGGATTTTAAATACTAATTTTATAAAATGACTAGCTTCAAAATGTACATTTTATCGAGATTATAAGTAAACTATGTCTTTCCCCGTAGTTTACTCTATAATCTATATTATATACCTATGTGCAAAATTTCATCACTTTATTTCCATCCAGCAGCTTTATTCAATATAAACAAACAAACACACAAACAAACCTTTCCTATATATATCAGTACATGTTTTGGTGTATAGTAAGTAAAGAAAATTTCCACTTCCATTGATGAACATCGAAGTTGGTAGTGGTGCCATTGCGAGTCACGGTTCACTAACCCCGGTTCAATAATAAACTTCGATCGTATTTAACTTTTAATCCAGGCCCAAAGTGTATAAAACATACATGTTTAACCCGACTAGCTCAGAAATGATTGAATGATTCGCAGGTAAATACAGAAATAGACGAAAATTATGTCGATTCTTGGCGGAAAACCACTCACAAAACATTACATTTGTGGTCCAATTTTTATTAAAATGTGCGTTTTATCCTATAATCAACCGGCCCTGGTTTAGCACAGGCATTGCAAATTGCAATGTATTATTATCTATACATCTATACAAATAAATAAAATTGAAGTGTCTGTTTGTAACTTCAAATTAACAGCTTTTCACATAATGAATCTGTAAGTATATTCGGTACTTACAATAAAATACAATTTTTTAAAAATTTTGTCTGTCCGTCTGTCTGTCTGTCGGTCTGTCTGTCTGTTTGTTCCGGCTAATCTTTGTAACGGCTGGACCAATTTTCACGGGACTTTCACTGGCAGATAGCTAATGTTATAAGGTCTAACATAGGCTACTTTTATTTTAGGGTTCCGTTTAAAAAAATAGGGTTCCGCTTCCGTTAGTTCTGCGCAAACGAAGTTGCGGGCATCAGCTAGTTATACATATAAATCAATTATACATATTATAAACTTTCTTTTTAATTTACTCTATCTATTGCTGAAAACTGCAATAAACGGGTTTAAAAAATCTTAGCGAACAGACAGCAGAAGCACTTCATTTTATTATACTGCACGATACCTATGTAAATATGTTAAAGTTTGTGAGGATGTATGGACGGATATTTGAGACTCTTTCACGCAAAAACTACTTAACGGTTTTTAATTAAATTTGGTGGCAGTAGTATAAATTAACATTTAGTCTCATAGACGCATATAGGTATTATAGACGCGGCCGGCGGCATGTTGAGGCGAAAAGTGTCTCCAGTTAAATAAAACATTTTTGAAAAATTTTGGGGCCATTTTGACATTTGAAGTATGGTGGAAACCAAGATGGCGTTACTTTTAATTGTATGAAGATTTGTTCTGTTAAATGTACGTCATAGCCTATCTTGAGTTTTGAAATATTTGTATATGCTACATTTTATTCTGAAAAAGTACAGAGTTCCCGTGGGATACCTACTGTATTCACGCGGGTAGAGCGGGCCAATCTCAGTTTTAAACGACGTGTAACAGTATACAGCTTTATCCATAACACATTGTTGAGACCATTCTGATAAATAAAACCTACATAAATACAAATACAATCAAGTCCCGATACGCTAAAACTCCCAAACGGTGTTTTTATGGACGAACCAACGTGAAACGCGCTCTGATTGGTCGAAACGTCATAAAATCCGTTCATGTCGTTGTTCATGTGTTCAATAAATGTCGCTTCACTTTCAATCCAAACAAAGTAAAATGAAGTGAATTGAATTATAAATGAATCGTCTTTATATCATAAACAGATTTTTGGAATTTGGACCAATCAAAACGGGTTTGTCGTTGTTTTAAACGCAAAATGGTATTCTCATAAATGTTATTGAGAATACTATTTGGCGGTATTAAAATATCAGGGTTGGATCGATATATTTATTATTGGCGGCAGAATCGACCTCATGGGCGTAGCCAGATTTTAGTTTCGGGGGGGGTTCAAGAAAATAAAACCACTACAAGTACAATAAATAACCAGGGCCGTCTTTAACTTTTATTAGAGGCCCTGGGCACATTAGAATTATTTTTTTTTTTCGTTTTTACCTGTTTAAGCTTTAAATCCTGAGAGACTGTGTAATTCGAAAAAATATAAATAGGTATATATAGTCTAAAACTAAACGTCAGTACTAACTTTTATAATACGTTTTTTAAGCCAAAAACGAGCAAACGAAGCGAGCGAGCTAATTTTTTTTCCTATTTTATAGGTTCAAACGTTCAAATCTGTTCAAATGTTTAACTAAAATATTAACACTGAATAATGGTGAACTTCGAAAAAATATCATAAAATGAACTGGCTAAAACAGAACATCGCTACTAAATAATATAATATGTTCTTTATGTTAAACGCGAGTGAGCGAAGCGAGCGAGCAAAATTTTTTCCCATTTAATAGGTTAAATCTGTTTTCACTTCAAATTTTAAACCCTAAATAAATTTTAAACCTCAATTTTCACTTCAAATTTTAAACCCTAAAACCCTCACAGGGTTTTATGGTTTAAAATTTGAAGTGACAATAGGATAATTTTATAATTTAAATTAAAGTAAAATTACTGTCATTTCTGATGTTTCAAAATAGATGACAAATAACTTATTATGTTAGGTTTGTCATATACCTAATACGTATTTCACACTTTTTTCGTAGTATATAATTACAAAATTTTGTGATCAGTGACGTGCCTAAAATATTGTGTCGCATGCTATACGTTCGAGGATTCGATGGCACGCGTGCCATAGGTTCGCGAACCCTATTTTAGGCTATTGATTTTATTGTTTTTTTAAAGTACAACATTCTTTCAGGGCTTTAAAAGTATAAAAAGTATAAAAGATTTTAACAGGTTAAAGCGTAAAAACATTCGCTCGCTTTCTCAGTTTGAACGCATTTAACATAAACACATACATATAGATAAAGTTAGCATTAAAGTTCTAAAGCCTAAAGGCTGTTGATTTTTTTTCTTCTAAAATAACTTTAAAAAATCATCTCTCAGATAGGGTTATTGGGGCGGCAAAATATTTTAATTGGCCTCGGGCGCAAAATTTCTAAATACGCCTCTGTATATGGGTTATCCACATGGACCAGCCGGCCCATTTCGGGGGGGGGGGGGTTTGAACTCCCTAAACCCCACCCCCTGGCTACGCCCATGATCGACCTTCTGCGAAATATTAAATTAGTAGAAAAAATAGGTTAAAAATTCAAGATAAACTTTTTCAATTTGATGATGTCCTATTGTTTTCAGCTCAGCATCATTTTAATGAGCACGCGAATAAAATATACTTAACGCATTTCCTCGTAACCCGGATCTCTGCATTTCCCCAGAGCGCGACCTCCGGCGAATTGCAGACCTTAATTCACCAAATGTGCTTCCATATTTATAATCTCATCACGTTCAGAAAATTAGAACATTTTCTACTTAATTTTATGTAAATATAAATATTATATTTTTCTAACGCGCTTATATATATAGTAAAAATATTAAGACAGCGGATAAGCTAATTAATATTCCTGTCTTTGTCTGACACATTGGGAAATTGCGTGTGTATTCCGTATATTTAATTTTTTCGAATATTCGCAAAATTCGGGTTCGAATCCTGGTGAGTATTTTTTTGTGTTTTTTTTATTTATCAGAACTCCGGCGAGTAAGGCTCGGTTACCCAGGTAGGTACCTCTAATTAAAAGAGGAAAGATTTGTTTGCTACCATTGAATATGCTCCGAAGCTGCTGGACCGATTCTGCTGAAATTTTGCACAGTAATGAATTATATTGGACCACGGGGAAGGACATAGGCTACTTTTAATCGCGGCAAAATGCACGGTTCCCGCAAGTTTTTCACTTGCGCGTACGAAGTCACAGGAAACATCTAGATATGTATAGCCACGTATATCTAGCAATTGCCCGCGGCTTCGGCCTCGTGAAATTAGGTTTTAAATTTTCTTCCCTATTTTACCCCCTTGGTGGTTGAATTTTGAAAAATCCTTCCTTAGCGGATGCCTAAGTCGTATGAGAAATATGTGTACAATATTAATGTATTTCTAGCCATAAGGGCCTGTGCCTGTCTGTTGAAGCCTGTGCGTTGATACATACATACATCAGTCAATCAGCTTTGCCTTTTATATATTACTATTTTCTGCCCGCGACTTCGTCCGCGTGGAGTTCGGTTTCTAAACAAATTTCCCCTTTTTCACCCCCTTAGTAGGCGAATTTTCAAAAATCCTTTCTTTAAAAATCCGTTTAGTAGTTTCGGCTGTGCGTTGATAGATGAGTCAGTCAGGTTTGCCTTTTATATATTACTAGCTGTTGCCCGCGACTTCGTCCGCGTCAACTGATGGCGCAATAATACATCAATTTCGATCAAATTTGATTACCATAAAAAAGGTTATCAAGTACTTAAGTCAATCTTAAAAGATTTTTTTAGATCATAGAAAAAGAGGAATAATTCTTTCATACATATTTTTTTGTAACTTGAGCCGTTTACGCAGAGCACGCAACGGAAGCCTGCAAATAAAGCTCAAATGTGAATAATTTTCCCCGTTTTTGCAACATTCTTACTGATGCTTCGCTCCTATTAGTCGCAGCATAACGTTATATAGCTGAAAGCCTTCCTCGACAAATGGATGGAAACTATCCAACACAAAAATATTTTTTCAATTCGATTTAGCAGTTCCTGAGATCAGCGCGTTCAAACAAACAATGTAAGCCCTCAAAGATTAATAATTTTCCTCGTTTTTTCCACATTTTCCACTGATTCTTCGCTCCTATTGGTCGCAGCGTAATGTTATATAGCTTAAAGCCTTTCTCAACAGAAGGACTGACTATCTAACACAAAAATAATTTTTTAATTCGATTAAGTAGTTCCTGAGATCAGCGCGTTCAATCAAACAACGTAAGCCCTGAAAGATGAATAATTTTCCCCGTTTTTCCCACATTTTCCACTGATTCTTCACTCCTATTGGTCGCAGCGTGATGCTATATAACCTAAATCCTTCCTCTATAAATGGATTTTTCAATTCGAACCAGTAGTTCCTGATAGCTACTATAGATTAGCACGTTCAAACAAAAAAACTCTTCAGCTTTATAATATTAGTATAGATAGCTGATAACCGCGGCTCGTCCCGCGTATGTACAGTAACCCACGGGAACCGTATACATACCGCGATAAAAAGTAGCCTATGTTCTTCCTCGTGGTCTAATTTATATTTGTGGCAAATTCCATGATAATAGGTTCAGTAGTTTTTACGTGAAAGTGTATATAAATTTTCCTATGGGAACCGTATATTTCTCTGAGATAAAAAGTAGCCGATGTCCTTCTCTCTTAGTCTCCTTTATATCTGTGCCAAATTTCATGATAATCGGTTTAGTAGTTTTTACGTGAAACTGTAAAGTATCCCACTGGAACAGTACATTTCCCTGTGATAAAAAATAGCCTATATCCTTTTTCAGGCTATACTCTCTGTATTTGTGTACCAAATTTCGTTTCAATCGGTTCAGTAGTTCGGGCTTGGAAGACGGACAAACAGACACACACTTTCCCATTTATAATATAGCATTCGCAAATATTTAAGATTTTCATCAAAAACTTATGCATTCTTGTCAGATTTATTTTTCAACATGATGACAATATATTATGTCAAAATAAAAATAAAGCATCCCACTCACGGGCTATCGATTGCTTCGATCAAATTGGAAATTAATTCGTATTTGAAAGTAAATTGCTAACGACAAACTATTACATAAAATGATTAGTGTAAGACCTACCAGCTAGTTTTTTTTTTTTTTTTTTTTTTATGAAATATGGGGGCAAACGAGCAAACGGGTCACCTGATGGAAAGCAACTTCCGTCGCCCATGGACACTCGCAGCATCAGAAGAGCTGCAAGTGCGTTGCCGGCCTTTTAAGAGGGAATAGGGTAATAGGGGAGGGTAGGGAAGGGAATAGGGTAGGGGATTGGGCCTCCGGTAAACTCACTCACTCGGCGAAACACAGCGCAAACGCTGTTTCACGCCGGTTTTCTGTGAGCCCGTGGTATTTCTCCGGTCGAGCCGGCCCATTAGTGCCGAAGCATGGCTCTACCACGTATACGTTTTTGCGGTTGGGGTCAAAAGTTGGAACAAAATTTACGCGTATATATACGAATTTCATATAAAAAGTATAGTAAGGTGGTCCTAGGATCTCAGACTATATTCAATTTTCATCTAAACCGATTTACTTGCAACTACGAATCCAGTAAATGTTTAAATTGTAAAGACTAAATCGATCGATGGTGTGAGTGGGAGCTTTTAATCAAAAGCACTATGGAGTATTTATATTAACTTTAAAGCAAATCGCTCCCAAACAACTTTATTTCTCTTTTTATTCCCGTTAGGGGACGAATTTCAATAAACTATGATACACGAATTCCATCAATTCTGTTACATAATGTTTGTGCAAAATATGAAGTAGATTGGACCAAGGAATCACGTCGTCCCATACAAATTGTTTTCCCCCATTTCACCCCCGGAGTCGAATTTCGAAAAATCCCATCTTATCGGATCCCTACGCATTACAAAGAGCAAGCCCTGCAAGTTTCAGGTCTCTACGATCAGCGGTTTAGGCTGTGCGTTGATCCGTCAGTCATTCAGGACAAAGGATTTTATATGTATAGATTAAATGTTGCCCACGACTTCGTTTGCGTAAAAATTAATTAAGCAGAAACCGAAAATTTTCCGCGATAAAAAGTAGTCTATGTCCTCCCCGTGGTCCACTCTACATCTGTGCCAAATTTCATCAACATCGATTTAGTAGTTTCGGAGCCTATTCGATGCAAACAAACAAACGAACTTTTCGTCTTTATTATATTAAGTATAAATAATATAGAAAGATCTAAGATGACGTCGGTTGGCGGTTGCAGCAGATAACAATGATTTTAAATAACCAACAATTTTGTTATTATTGTCAAAAACTAATATTTAATGCATCATTCAAGTAAAGATCATGATAAATCACTCCAGTCAGTTTCCGACTTAGGTTTGTTTATTTAGATTTAAAACGCTGATCCGTACGGTAAAAATCAATGTTTACAATTACTTGATTGTAGAAATTAACAGTTACATGTGAATAGTTTTTTGAATGCTCAATTAATATCAAATTTAATTTACCACGTAATACTATTGAATTACGGGTAGCCGGCGCCTGGCCTATAGCTATTTTGCTAATCTTGCGTCTTCAATAACAGGTGTTATCAGCATGGTTACACTTTATAGTATAGGGGGTGAACCTAGAACTTTGCTACAATGCCTGTCGCTTGGATTTCGACCAGAACCTAAATCTGACCCCCTCATTATTAAAAATAGTTACATAATAGTAAAATACCACGGATACGCTAATCTATGTTGCTGTATTTGTTTATCAAGTGGCTTTTTCAACTTACCAGACAAATAGAGCAATATTCGTGGAGTAAATATTTTTATTGATAAGGGGACAGATTTCGAATGTGGGACAGTATTGACGGCCACGGCGACAGTGTTGACAGTAGGACGGCCTCCCACCGGGTGGACAGATGACCTGAGAAAAGTCGCAGGGATACCGGGATACAGGCCGCGAGCGACCGGTCGCACTGGAAATTTATGGGGGAGGCCTATGTCCTGCAATGAACGTCACCAGGCTGAAACGAACGAACGAACGAACAGTACCTATTGACCATCAATTAATTCTATTACTATTTACTTCTGCCACCATCTCCTGTAAAAATACTGGGTTTAATGCTTTTATTTTTACCCACTAAAATAGAATAAAGTATGTATCTTTTGGCACTTGGATGGGGGCGTGAGTGTCGTAAATAAGAACAATATTTATTACTAAAAGTGAAATTTTACAAGACGGCGATGTTATTATAGTACTGATTTTATCCACGTGCCAAAAGGTAAGTGTCGCAACTACAAAACAATACATAATACTAAAAGTGAAATTTTACAAGACGGCGATGTTATTATAGTACTGATTTTATCCACGTGCCAAAAGGTAAGTGTCGCAACTACAAAACAATACAATATAATACTAAAAGTGACATTTTACAAGACGGCGATGTTAGTACTGATTTTATCCACGTGCCAAAAGGTAAGTGTCGCAACTACAAAACAATACATAATACTAAAAGTGACATTCTACAAGACGGCGATGTTAGTACTGATTTTGTTTACGTGCCAAAAGATCCTTGTCAGACTGTATACGGATTGCTTGCCAAATGGTCATAGGAAACACATTTTATACAGATATTAACATGTTACACTAAAGGGCCATACTCACGGCGCGTCCAGTAAATCCAGCACCGGTACTAATAAAGGGCTATTATCTTTGATTAATTATTACATAGATACGTTATATCCTTACAAAACTGACAATATTTCTGTGCCACGACACACATTGACATTATATATCTATGGCTATTATAATATACTCACGCTATTATAATATACTCACGGTAATATTTTGTATACAATATTATTGTATACAAAATATTACAAGCGGCCATAACACTTTGAATTTGTTATAGGCATTGTCTTGCTAGAATTATTCATTCATTCTAATTTAAGAGCTTCGCTCTTGTCGGTGGAGCTTTAGCCTGCTCTAGCCTGATACGACACAATTATCTTACTTTTTTACTACATACTTACTACATTGAAGCCAACCTTATACTAAATATTTGAAAAATATAAAATATTTTTAATTCATATCCACTCAAAACACTGTCTAGAGGTGACTCCTCAGTTTAAACTCCTCTTCCGGCATTCCAGGCAATATCTATTCCTCAATGATTCACAATATATTAATACCTCAATAGACAATAATATAATGAGTCATCCCCTGGACTACGTGAGTAACGGTTGCGGCGAACTGTGTTACACGCGCCTCGCTTTGCTGTTCCGTCGATTCGGTCCTGACTTAGCTGTTGTCTGGTCAGTGGTCACCTCGAGTCTGTTGCTAGCTGTTCGTCTCGACATAAAGGAGGTTACACATAAGTTGCTTAAGTGACTTTTATTTTTCATCTACACTAATATTATAAAGAGGAAAACTTTGTTTGTGTGTTTGTTTGTTTGTTTGTAATGAATAGGCTCAAAAAGTACTGGACCGATTTCAAAAATTCTTTCAACATTCGAAAGCTACATTATCCACGAGTAACATAGGCTATATTTTATTTTGGAAAAAAATAGGGTTCCGTAAAATACTTGGGTTTTTCGGACACAAGGTGTAAAAAATCAACCAGAAAAGTTACTTATTTTGCGTACGCTGCCTAAACTATAAAAGGTAGAACCATAAAATGTTCTAATTAATTGTAGATCTTATAAATATCTACAAAACAGTCCGCGACACACTATACCTATCTATGTCCAGTGAGGCACAACAAGCATTTTTTTATTTAGAAATCTTGAATTATTTTTGGACTACATTTAAACGCGTTTATTTTACTAATGCTATTAATCCTTATCAAAATAAATTATTTCATCACTAAGTACAGTTTATGTAGATAATATTTGGTCTGTGAATGATTGAAATTGGACGTGTGGTTTTGAAGTTATGGCGAAATTAAAATATTACGATTTCTGCTGCACGGCCCGTTGCGAAGTGGGCGTCACCAATGCGGGGGTGCGCGTGCAGGGGGAGTTTAGATCTATGGTATTTCATACGATAAAAGTATACCCACCTACTTATTTCATTGAGTTTTAGTAGGTACCTATATTAATTTGTTTCTGTTTGTTTTGACTAGATTTCGCCCGTTTTGTTAGAGGTTCAAAGACATTCTTTAGTATTAGTATCAGTATTGTACCCGTGCGAAGCTGGGGCGGGTCGCTAGTAAAATATATATAGGTACTAGAGTTAGCCGTGTGGTTGAAATTCGCACATAATCTCATCAAAAAATTAAATATTATAAATGAGAAAGTTTGAGAGGATGGATGGATGGAAAAACAAACTACTTTAAACGGATTTTTATCAAATTTGATACGGTTGGCTCTGGATTAAAAACATTGGCTACCTTTTATCCCGGAAAAGTACAGTATTCCCGCGGGATACTCGATACTGATAATTACGCGGGCGAAGACGTAGGAAACAGCCAGTATATTATAAACGTCAATAATATAAAATTTAAGTTAAGTAATATGACGCCCTCTATAGGTTAGTGAACCACATCAGAAAACAGAGGGAGGAGAAGAGAATTTCTGTTGTGGTCTCGCTGGACATAGAGGGAGCCTTCGACAGTGCTTGGTGGCCGGCCATAAAGGTTAGGTTGGCTGAGGTTGGGTGTCCGGGGAACCTGAGGCGGGTGATCAGCAGCTACTTGAGTGGAAGAAGAGTGAATGTTAGGTATGCAGGAATGGAAGTGAGTAGGGAGACTAACAAGGGGTGCGTGCAGGGGTCCATAGGTGGACCGATCCTGTGGGACCTCTTGTTGGACCCCCTGCTATGGATAATGGAGGAGAAGGATGATTTTTGTCAAGCTTTCGCCGACGACATAGTGCTTGTGTTCGAAGGAGATACTGCTTTAGAAATAGAAAGAAAAGCAAAGAGACACTTAGCCAAATAAAAGATTGGGGAAAGGCGAATAAACTGACCTTTGCGCCGCACAAAACCTGTGCGCTGCTTTCGACGAGGAAGCTAAAATTCGACGTGCCGTGACTCAAGATGGGGAGCGTGAACATTAAGTATTATAACATCAAAATCATTGGCTTAACTATAGACGGCGGCTTGACGTTCAACGACCACGTTGGGAACGTTTGCCAAAAGGCAATCGCTCGTTATAAACTTTTAGCCAGAACGGCCATAGTAGGATGGGGGCTTAACCCTCAAGTAGTTAAGACAATATATACGGCAGTTATAGAACCTACTATTTTGTATGCATCAGCAGCGTAGGCACCCACCGTGGAAAAGATGGGGGTTCAAAAAAGGCTCAACATTGGACCGTCTCCCTGAACTCTGCGATGCTGTTGGCTGGGATACTCCCTCTTGATCTCAGAATCCTCGAAGCTGCGAGGCTTTACGAGATCAAGAAGGGAGTGCCATACCCGGTATTGAAAGACAGGGAGGTGGAGCGAATGGCTCCTGCGATTGAGGACCCACATCCGGCAGAGCAGGAAGAGCTGTGGTTCGGGTTGGTAGACGAGGACTCGTATGCAGACGTGGTTAACAACCACGTCCATAGGATCTATACGGACGGTAGCAAGATTGAGGGTCGAGTCGGAGCCGCACTCTCCGTATGGAAGGGTGAGGCCGAGACGAAGGCCGTCAAGCTTGCACTGCCGCCGTATTGCACCGTCTACCAAGCCGAGCTTCTAGTGCTCCAGAGAGCAAGTATAGCCTGCAAGAGTGGAATGGCGAAGGTCGGTATCCTTAGCGATTTCAGATCGGCTCTCCAGGCAATCACCCTTAGTTCCCCTCATACCCTGGCAGTGCAAACAAGGGCGGCCCTCCTAAAAGCTGCATTGCAGAGGCGGGAAGTCTCCCTGTTTTGGATAAAGGCGCACGCAGGGTTGAGAGGGAATGAGAGGGTTGACGAATTAGCCAAGGAGGCCGCGCTGAGATTGAAAAGGAAACCTGACTACGATCTGTGTCCTGTTTCATTCGTCAAGCGTATCTTATGAGAGGATACGATTGAGGAATGGGACAGGAGATACGAAGTGGAAGGGACGGCCGGAGTTACAAAGCTCTTTTTCCCAAGCGCTGCTGCTGCATACAAGATAGTAAATAAGTAAACATCACACATCACACCACACAGATTCTGACCGGACACGGCGGATTCGCCTTCTATTTAACAAGATTCAAGCTAAAGGAGGATCCGTCGTGTCTGTGTCAGCCGGGAGTTGAGGAGACGGTGCCTCACCTGTTACTGGAATGCCCAATTTTTGCTAGCAATAGATATGATATTGAGCAGAAATTGGGCACATCCATGACGGGTGAGAATCTGCCTTCCATCCTGGGGGGCAAGAAGAGAGAGGTGTTCCTGTCATATTGTAAATATGTGGTAGAAACCGTAAACAAGAGGCACTGATGAACTGTGATAGTAGGGTTAAATATTGTGATAGTAGGTTAGTTTAAATGTTGTGCCGTTGTTTTAAATTGATTTTTATAGACAATGTAGTATATAATTTAGTATTTTATTGAAAATTTTAATTTTGACATTTTAATCTTTAATTGACACATTTTATTTGTAAATATATTGTATTTTAATCTGGCATTTCACCTTGACATATTGTATAGTATACAATGAAATTATTGTATTTTAAACATAAATAAGAAAATAACCCTGTCTGCCCTGACCATGTTAGGGGGACGGATTATTAAAAAAAAAAAACATGGTATTATAAACGTTAAACCAACGTCAAACGCATTTTGATTGGCCCAAACCCCAAGAAGTTTGTGATATCAAAACGATTCATTTATAATTCACTAGCTGACCCCGACAGACGTTGTCCTGTCTTTAATACATAGATACATACATATAATCACGCCTTTTTCCCGTAGGGGTAGGCAGAGACAACTTCTTTCCACTTGCTACGATCCTTACATACTTGTTTCGCTTCGTCCACTTTCATTCTTACCATCCATTCCTCCTCTTACATTCAACGTAGCGAAGCGGCTCTCCATGGGCCACTTTTCGCCTCCGCGAGAAACGAGACGTGATGGGTGGCGAACCACATCGCCGCCATTTTGGATAATTATTATTTTTATGATTATCCATTGCGTTCCCACGGATTGGTGGAGAGGGTGGGAATAGGGAAAGGGAAGGATAGATGGTGTGGATAGGAAGATTGGTAAGTTAGAGTGGGAAATAGGAAATGTAGGATATTACCGCCCAGGAGGGCAAGTGATAGGACAGCAATAGCTAGGGAAGCCGGGGCCGCATACCCGTATACTATACCACAACTACCGGACAGGTAAGTTAGGATGAGTAGCCCATGTCTTAAATATGAACTGGTATAAATGACTACACCTTCCCAGCCTAAGTCCTGGCTGTCTGTGGGAAACTTATTACTTACTAGCTGTTGCCCGCGGCTTCGCCCGCGTAAATACAGTATCCTGTATCCCTCGGGAACACTGTATTTTTTCGAGATAAAATGTAGCTTATATTTTAATCCAGAGCCTAAACTACTGCCATACCAAATTTCATCGAAATCCGTTCAGTAGTTTTTGCGTGAAAGAGTAACAAGCATCCATCCATCCATCCATCCATCCATCCATCCTCACAAACTTTCACATTTATAATATTACTAGCTGACCCGGCAAATGTTGTTTTGCCTTATAAAAAGTTAAAAACACTATAATTGATCAGTTATCGAGCGGGATGAAAATGATTAAATTACTAAAATGGCTATAAAAAATAGAGGCTGGTGATAAAAAAGTAAAAATTTAGAGTTGTATGTATTTTTAATGCCACATTATAAAAAAATAAAAACAAAAAATGTCGTCCAAAAATTAACAAAAAAAAATTAAGGGTGAACAACCCTTATCACTTAGGGGTATAGAAAAAAGATAGTAGCCGATTCTCAGACCTACTGAATACGTATATAAAAAATATGGAAATTTTATATATTAGAAGATATTACTTGTTTCGCTTTCGAGTCTAAGCCCTGTTCGATCGTTTTCTGTTTCTCGATAAAACTATAACTTTATACCTGCTACTCGCGAGTCGCGACTTCTGTGACTCTGTCCTTAATCTTTTATTGTAAAACCCTCCTAACAGTTACATAATGAATGACATTCAGTAAAACTAAAACAAGGCAGACACGTGTGCTTAACTCGACAGATCTATTTCGAGATCACTGCTGAGTTAGCTGATTTGTTCACATGAATTCTGCGTGAACGAATTAGGCACGTCTATGAAACCATGCAAAGCTACAAAAGATAAGTGCTATTACGTATTGAAAGCTATAACTTCAATTTAATATAAAAACTATAACTCGACTACATTTTATATAGCCAGAAATTATATAGCCTATGTTACCCGGGCTATTATTGCGAATCTTTTGACATCTCACTCATTTAAATCGGATCAGTAGCTTAGGCGCTAGGGTAGAACAAACATCCCCGATGGTTGCCCGCCTTGTCGTAGCGGTGGGGCTTAGTAACCATGGACAGGTCACCCACGGTGAAGCTAAGAGACAACTGGGGCCGGTCTGTTTGCCGCCCGCTGGCTCGAGGAGGGCGCTCCCAGCGGGCTGAACAAGTCCGCTGCGGACGCGCGTGGAGGTGGGACCGCAGAAGAAGAGGAGTGCCGGTATTACTGTGCGCCGTTCTCCCTATCTTCTGCGGTCGTGGAGGGATCGCAGGGGGAGAGGCGTGTTGGTATTACGGTGCGCCACTCTCCCTACCCCCTGCGAGCTGGCAGGGCCGTCCCGTCGAAACAACGCTGGTAGGGCCACAGAGGAAGAGGCATGTCGGTATTGCGGTGCGCCGCTTACCCGATCCTCTGTGGCCGAGGTGTGGTCGGTGGCAGAACCACAGACCTGATCTGCCACCGGGTACCAGTTTATCTGGTATCCATGGCTTCCTAGTAGCAGATTCGGGGGGAGTCTGCTACAGTACTGGTGGAGGCCGAGGAGGGAGGCGCACCTTAACATCTGGTGCACCCATCGTCGAGAGCCTTCGGGCTTTCGCGATGAAGCCGCTTGTGGGCGGCTGCCGCCGGCAGGGTCTCGGTTGTGTGAATCGTTCCCGTAACCCCGTCACAAGGCGGCGGGGGGGTAGGTGGGGGGGGGGGGGTAGTGGGTATACCGTGGGTCTCATTAGCCCATACGAGAGTCCCACATAACCACTCGGGTGCCCCCTGCGCCCGGGTGGTATGTGTACTTAATGCAAACAAAAAAAAATAAGGGTAGAACAAACAATATTTAGTTTGAGTCATCATACTAAACTGTGTCCACCGCTGCTAAGCTTATGATTTCCTGGTACCTGCTTCAAAACCTCAGACTTTTCAACGTGACTTGACCGCAGTAATAAATACAACACTACTGTAATACTACGTAGTACGTACATAAAGTACGCTTATAGCAAGTAATTTGCGGTAAATTATTTAGTAATCTTCCATAGTACCTAATAGGTACCTATTAATAAAAATATATTATTATTGTCATTTAAAAATTCAATTCAATCAATTTTATTCATTAAAACTAATTTTAATTAATTTTTAAATCGGGAGATTACAAAAAGTCAACGAGCTTATAATGTTGCCACATACGAAAAAACAAACCTATTGTAACGATCACGATGGTACTCGTAAATCTAGATTGTTTGTCTAGGTACTATTTTAACTCGAATCAGTAGCGGGCAAGATCACTTCCCCTTAGGTTTCATATCAAGGTACAAAGTAATAAGGTGGGTAAAATACGTGTAATTAATAATTAATTATTTTATATGTTATGTACCGCAAGTCGTAAATAAAATCAATCATTTATTTCACAGAATGTGGTTAACAATGGTGGATACAATAGGTACACATCATTTCTTACACATCCTACCGTAACAATGGTGTGTGAATATGTCGACAAGTAATTATTATTATTTAATATAGAAATAACAAATGAAATTAGTTACATATTATTGGTCAATTTGTCAATGTACGTATCGAAATGTCATTTATTTAAATAATATTAAATTATTTTAAGGAATTAATATCATAACAATAATATACAATATTAATTAACTGTCAAAAATTTAGTTACAACAATATTTTTATACCTATATTTTAAAAAATACATGTCTGAAATTTAAATTAATAAAAAAAAATCAAATAATTATTAACATAAAAGCATAGATATATAATATTAAAAAGAGGATAAAAGTCAGTATACCTACTCGTAATACATAGGATAAATTCATTCAAGCCATAAAAACTTTGTGAAGTTAGGCTTGTAGAGTTAAGACGTGTAGAGTCAGAAGCTTGGTTTTAGATGAGATCTGGGCCTTTAGTCAAGATACATTCGATAATTTCGACAGCGAACTTCGTAATCAAAAATGTATGGGATTTGACATGAGTCATCGTTAAGTGACATGTCGCTTGCGATGCGTTATGTCAAATCCCATACAATTTGTTTTCGAACTTCGCTGTCGAAATTATCGAATGCATCTTGACTAGAGGCCCTGATGGACAATTCTGCTAAGTAAAACCTGCATTAATACAATTACAATCAAGTCCCGATACGCTTATACTCCCGAACGGTGTTTTTATGAACGTTAAACCAACGTGAAACGCGCTCTGATTGGTCGAAACGTCATAAAATCCGTTCATGGTAACACTTTCAATCCAAACAAAGTAAAATTAAGTCTACTTTAAATACGAGAATTGAGGTTCTGATAACTTTTAGCAAGTGCAATCTTGACATCACTTTGGTTTTGGTGCGATCTGCAGTGTTATTCTGAACATTTTCAAATATCTCGACAGCTGAATCCGCGGTGAGTGTCAAATATCATATACGAATTTGACACACACCGCGGATTCAGCTTTCGAGATTTGAAAATGTTCTTAGAGAATAGACAGGCTGTACGTCGCGTAGGTAAAGTATTTATATTTTCTACTCTGTCCCTTGAACCTCAGTTCAGTGACAGGTTCACTTGTCACGCCCTCAGCCCCGAGATTTGAACCTTCGTTATGTAGGTCGCTTAACATAGGACGAGAGCCTGCTACAGATGGGAACAACTTTTTAAGGGTATTTAAACTTGCGAAAAAACAATCAAATTTTGGGTGTGAAAAAAACCGAATATGGAATAAATTATCAAGTTTGCGAAAGAATGTACGGAACATAAATTCCAAATCTGGCGTCTAAATTAGTTTTACTCACTGATTATGCGATGAGCGTATTTTGGAGTTTTAATGATGAATAAAGTATTATATCTTCTGTCACATTCTGTTTTGTTTTACACGTCATGTTAAGTTATTTATAGCAGTTTATTGGATGTTTAATTATGTTGGTAATTCTCATAAATATTTGATAAAATTTTAAAGAGCTTAGGCTCTTTGCCTATGTTGGGTTGATGCTCGAATTTGAGAGGAATGACAATATTTTTGTTGATGTTGGGTGTGAAAACCTTTATTTTGCCAGGGGAAAGGGTACGCAACCTATATTTGTACTGAGGTAGCGCTTATAGAGGTAGATAGTAGGTAAACGCCAAATTTTTAGGGTTCCTTATTTCATGTCTCGGAACCCTTATGGTTTCTTTATGTCCGTCAAGGCTAACCGTCCAAACGGTTAGTGCTAGAAAGATGAAACTTTGCATAGATATGTGTATCTATTTACCAAGTCGACAAAGTGCTGAAATAAAATCACGAAAAATATGGTTTTTGGGATACCTCCCCTACACCTAAAGTGGGAATGATTTTTGTTTCGCGTCCACCCCATTAATGGGCTCTAAAAAACTGAAACAATTCAAGTAGTCCATGTAATGAATTATAACAGCATAAGTAACTTTGTTAATTCAGGAGTTATAGATAATAAACGACGACCTCTGTGTTCAGTGGTTCAGCGTGTTGGTGCTCAAGCCGGTGGTTGCGGTTTCGAATCCCGCCGAAGGAACAAAAAGTTTTTCTGTGTTGCGGGGACATGGATGTAAATATGTGTATATATAATAAAAATCTTAAATATATTATGTATAGTATAAAAGTATTAAACATACTTCTTGTTTACACCACTGTAACACAAGTTCTTCGGATTCTTAGCACGGAGCCAGATTGACGTGGTGTGAAGTATTATAAAATGCACGTAGAAAACTTCGAACAAAAATATTTTGATTTGCTGAACAAAAGATTTGCAGGCTGGACCGTGAGACATTAAGACAAATCTGAGGGGCAATTCTGCTAAATAAAACCTACATTAATACAATTACAATCAAGTCCCGATACGCTTATACTCCCAAACGGTGTTTTTATGAACGTTAAGCCAACGTGAAACGCACTCTGATTGGTAACATGTCACTACATTTACAAAAGTAATGAGGTAAAATAAAAGTCTACTTTAAATACGAGAATTGAGGTTCTGATCAAACCTTTCAAGTTCAAATGCGACAAGGCATTTAGGCTCTTGAGTGTCCCAAAAATTATACATACATACACTCGAAAAACATAACACTCCTTCTGGCGCAGTTGAGTAATGACTGATTGATAAAGAAAATTAAATAAAAAGTAGCCTATGTCCTTCCCCGTGGTCTACTCTATATCTGTGCCAAATTTCATCAATATCGGTCCACTAGTTTCGGAGCTTATTCAATGCAAACAAACTTTTCCTTTTTATTATATTAGTAGGTATAGATTATATCCATAGACCATAATATCCCCTACAGCTTCCATAGTCCTATGACCCTTGTACTTCCACTTCCGTGTTTACGTCAGGGGTTACCTCCCTTTACCCGGGACGACGGCCCACATCTTGGGAGTTGACGCGTGGATCAATCACTCACGGGCGCGCTACATTTCCGTGTCAACGCTTCTCAATATTGGTACAGTTTGCTATACGAAAGCAATTTTAAACAGTAAATAATCTCGAGATCAAAGGTGTTGTTACTTGTAAGGCATTGTATTGTATAGTGTATATTTATGTTTACTGTTTCTAAGACGCTGCCCGTAGCTCCGCAGGCACTGAGAAAACTTTCATGTAATACGACCGCACTCAGAGATATTTAATCCCTACTTAAGTAGCTACTTAGTAGCTACACACTTTGACATTTAGTCCATACAGTTTCCGTCAAATTCTGTACGAAATGACTCCTCAAGCTAGGCCGATCTAACGATCTATGCGATATATATTTATATAAAATAAATAAAATTGAAGTGCCTGTTTGTAATTTTAATTTAATTTAAAATAAAAACAGCTTTTCAGTAAAGCCAAAGAATAATTAATATCACAAGTGTAAAGCATAATAGTCTGAGTCACAAGATCTATTTCAGTGAATTTCTGTCCAAGGGCACCTAAAATGATGATCTAGGGCTCATTCGAAATAGCGCTAAAAGCGGGTAGTGCGCTTTGCGCGCGGGTCCGGTCCGTACTATCGGCATTCGGCACAGAATAATTAATAGTAGGTAGGCTTTGAGCGCTATTTTCACCTCTAAATTAAAATTATAAATATTGGTCATAGAGTTCCGGGAGTTGAGACTTTTTTCAGGAAGGAAATTTCCTGAAAAAAGTCTCAACTCCCGGAATCTCTTTCAGGTTTTCAAAAAACGGATACGGTTTATAACCTTTGCAATTTTTGCGAGCCCCTCTTGAAATTTTTCAAAAAGTTTATTGAGGTCATTCCGAATTGAATGAGCTCTGGGTCATAATTTTCGGTGCCCTTGGAGAGAAATTCACTGACAGGGATCTTGTGACCCAGACTGTAATATTATGGAAGTATATAGGTACGGTACTTACAATAAAAATCAATTTAAAAAAATTTTTGTTTCGCCGTGTTTGTTCCGGCTAATCTTTGAAACAGCTGGACCGATTTCCACGGGACTTTCACTGGCGGATAGCTAATATTATGAGGAGTAACTTAGGCTACTTCTATCTTACGGTTCCGTTAAAAAAATAAAAAATAAATTTTAAATTCCTTTTTCGTTTCGTCAACTCGTCTTTTTAATATAAAGATTAACCTCTAGATTTCAGTTCAAAAAGATCGTTAAAAGTATCAATTCAACTACAGCTGTGGAAAATAAATTTAAAAAAACCCTTCAGAGCTATCTTGTATATATTTTTTAACGATTATGTTATGCGTTTGGAATCACAATAATATAATATCTATTTCATATTCAGATTTTGTACATAAAATTGGATTTATCGATGCAACACAATATAAAAATTTTCTTTATGATATCTTTTATATTGTGTGCCTTAGAGGGTGATAATAACATTCTGGAAATATCTTCTATAGCATTGACCCTGAGGGTGCCTTTGTCATGGAATGCTTGTTATATGTTCACTCTGATTTAAGGGACGATTACGCCTAAAAGATATACAGAAAAAAAATATAAAAATCGTTAATTTTAATGATAAAATCGGAGTATCTAACCGCTTCAGGTCTTATTTATAGTAAAAATTATTTTATAACTAAATAAATTAAAAAAGATAATGAAAAGATGTAAGTATAAAATAATTAGTGAAGTTTTTGTAAAAAATTCTCTGAATAGTAGTATGACGTGCGCACTCCGTCCCCATGTGTCTAGGATATGAACCCCAATGGGTTCAAATATGAGATCCCTCACTTACATAGGTTCTCATATTTACGCCAATTGAGGTTCTCCACCTGATTTGCGGCCGCACCTGTAGTAGGTACTTGAGGTGCCCTGGACATCGGACGGAGCGAGTGTATCGATGCTAGTAGCGTCCCATACAAGAGCCCGTCCCGATCTCCAAGGGACTAGGGGTTATTCTAACTGATCTCTTGCCATCGTTGCATGCCAAAGCATACGGTTCCTGAACAGCTGGTACTCCGATGGTGACAAGAGCCCGACGAATGCGGTCGTTCAGGCAGTAATGGAGTGAGATGCGACCGACGCTTCGTGGACAGAACAGACCGTGGTATCTGAGTATGTCCACAAACGCAGCGGTGGTGAGGGTGGACGTTGGCGGCGCCAAGACGTAGAGAAGTGGCTAATCGAAATCCAGCAACGTCGGGCACGTTAGTATTGGGTGACGGTAAGAGGAGTCTGCTCCGTAGGGTTGGACAACGTGCTAAGAAGATTATTCCGTACCGCTCTGCTGAGAGGCTCGAGCCTTTGGGAAATGGTATTAGCGGGCACATAGCTACAAGAACACTCTGGATGGATGGATGAGGCCAAGGACGCCTATAACGCAGCTGCGCGTTAGGCGTCCTTGGCCTCATCCAGACAGGGAACTATTGCAAGAGTAGGACGGGTGCTCAAGTATTTTCGAGATAGGTCTATGGTTCGCGTGGACTGAGGACAAGAAGGCCGGAAGGTATTTGTCGGAAGTTTTTAGAACACCCAGGCCAGCGAATCTTACTGCCTTGCTTGCTTCTAAGCGTTGCCTGAGTCTATGAGCATTGAGCGGTCATCAAAATTTATGAAATTTTACAACCTATAAGGTTAAGCAAATAGAATTTCCGTGCGGACACTAGAAAGCTAAAGTCTAAGCGAGCGACGTCATCAAACGTCATTTTTAAAGTGAGCTACATATTTGCGTCATAATGGAATGTAGAGAAGTCTTATCTCTCCCTACCCCTATGGCGATGGTCCCTGCCTAGGCCTACCCCTATTGAGTGATAAGGGTGACCATGTATGTATACCTAATATCATTAGAAGTAAATACTACAACCTTGCCCATCGTAATAGTTATGAATACACAGTCCAAATGTCATCATGAAAAGCCAATCTGGATAGTAATTTTAGTAATATAATATGTTAATCGAACGGATGCGAGAGCTATCATTTCACATGGATTTTCCATCATCCATGACATTCCAATTACTGTCAGATCACTAGAAAATGAATGGGTTTTGAGCTACACATTTCTATACTAGAAGTTTCGCATTATTTCTTTGTATATTACTTAAATAGCTTTTGCCTGCGGTTCCGCCAGCGCGGGTTAATACAATGTCCCACAGGAACGCTATTTTTTTCTCGAGATAAAAAGCCTATGTAGCTTATATGTTAATCCAGAGCCTAAGTTACTGCAGTATCAAATTTAATTAAAATCCGATCAGTAGTTTTTGCGTAAAAAAGTAACAAACGCTCATCCATCCTTAAAAACTTTCACTTGTATAGCCTCTTAAATATTTATTTGTTTTTAGTATTAATTGTTTTTATTGCAGCAACAGAAATACGTCATCTGTGAAAATTTCAACTATCTAGCTATCACGGTTAAGGAGATAAAGCTGGTGACTGTACAGCCGGCGAACAGACAGACAGACTTCCGTTTTTACCCTTTGGGTATGGAACCCTGAAACTTACTTACTGTATTCGCCGTTCTTCTAAACTCTTCAACAATACTGAATATTGTAAAGCCTTAAAATATTCTATAGGCTTTTGCGTCAGTCCTAAAACTTGTAAGTTCATGCGTCAGTTATATTAATTAGCAGACGAGATTGAAGTTTTTGTATTTTAGTTTTTACCGGTTTTTTGACTGTTTTATTGACGGACGCAATGATTTAAGTGCATTTATATATCATTATGACGTCAGAGCACGCGCGTCATTACGTGTACCTATCTACAGTAAGAATATACATTTTATTGCTATTGTGTAAATTATACTTTAGTGTATTATAATGTGCAGGATGAATATAGGTTACATTGACGTTTATGAAAAAAATATCAAAAACCCAGTAAAAGTTATTTGATAGTTACACAGAGATTATGTTTGGTTATTTCTGTAATGGCATAAAATGTGTTTATGTATTAAATTGTCTGCCAACCCGCAGTAGTAACGTGACTATAGCTTCAGCAGAATAACCTAAAAATGGTAGCGCCTTCCCCTCGTGTTATCGTTTAGAACTTTCTGTAGCCTCCGTGGTCTAGTGGTTAGAGCATAGGCTCTCGACTCCGAGGTCGCGGGTTCGATTGTCACATTGAAACAACAAAAAATGTTGTTTCCAAGTTTGGTTAGGACAATGCAGGCTAATCACCTGATTGTCTGACAAGAAAAGTGTCGGATGGGCATGTAAAAAGTGGGACCTGCCAGGTCTCTCGTCAGTCGTGTCGGTTATTCGTCCCACTGGACTATGAGAGTAAAGGAAGAGAGAGTGCTCTTTGGTACTGCGCACACACTTGAGCACTATAAAATTGCGTAACTGGCCTGGTTTCAACGAAACCGGCCACCGTCACCGATATCGGTGTAGGGAGTTATTATTAACTTTCTGTTCGCATTCTTTTTAATCGTATATGAAATACTACGTTAAAAGGGGGTAAGGGGGTGGGGTCTCTTGATGACTATCCGTATTCCGTATAAATAGTGTTTGCCGAGGGGAAAGGGGGAAAATGGGTAATAAAAAAGTGGTCACGCATAGTACGGGTACGTTCCCTAATACATATACCTATTAGCTACAAACTAATAGAAAAAGTACGATTACAGGTGCTATACTTAAGGAGTAACAATCTTACTTTAGAGCAGCCATATTGGTAAATCAGCAAAATTTTGTATATTAAATAATTAATTCCATATGAATCTAGAATCACGATGTCCATACACACGATCCGATTTCACCCCCCACTACATGTGAATACGATATGAAGGCATAAGCGCCCTGCACACGTTAAGTTCAGACCGCGGATCGGACTGCGATCCGAATTGCTGAAGGATTTATACCTACGGCTTGGACTGCTAATTCGAACTGTCGTGCTAATTAATGTCATCTACAGACACACGGAGCGTACAGCGGATCTTGTACGCTCCGTACAAAATCTGAGCGAGCGTAGGGCAGTTCGGCGAATATAATTATTATTAATTGAGTTCGCCGCTGTCCGCATCGGATTTGGCCCGCTCCGTGCCAAATCCGTGCGTGTGTAGAGCAGTCCGGCGATTAGGCCGTACAACGGTGAATTCAGTGTTGCCAACTTAGGGATTTTCCCCCCAAAATTAGGGAAAATATCTACGGGGGCTTACCAGAGAAACAGCACTGTAAATAGAACTCTGTGGTAATGAAATAGAGCTGAAAATCGAACACACAAGTGTCGAGCTTTCAATTCGGTCCGCCGTACCAAATCCGCGCGTGTGTAGCGACACTGGATTCGGCCCGCGGATATGGTCTCCGGACCAAGTTTAAGTATCTGTAGACACCATAAGACTAAACATGCATCACGGTTTGAACCACAAGTGACAGGACTGTCGGTGTCTTACATAATGCGTCAAAATACGTCATAGCGCGCGGTTCAAACTGCGGAAAATTTGCTGTCATCGACATGCCAGACCGGACTGTTGGCCCCGCGCATTTACACGTTCGGGTCGGAGCGCAGGTTGGAACAGTACGTGCTTTTGCCCGCGGTCAGAACCTTTACGTATATAACTACGTCAGAACTGTTCGTGTGATGGGTGCTATTCTATTGCGTTATAAAAATTATGTCCTAGTCCCTATTACCAGTACATAAGGTCGAAGCTGGTACAGCATTACACAAGGTGATTGCAAGGTTCGCTCGCTCCAATAAGTCATAATTTCCAAAGAATAAATTGTAATTCACAGCGTGTAGAGGCGATACCCGGTACTGGTTAGTCAATTGTTCCAGAAGCATTTTAATTCCATTGTTTGTGTATTTATAAATAGATATGTTTCGTACATCGTGCAGAGGACGTATACAATATACATACATACTACCACTCTTCATAATATTAAAATGTCCTCAAAACAATGAAACATAATTTTTATATTAATACTTGAAGCAAAAACTTTCAGTACAGTTTTACGAGAATTGTGCGAACGGAGGAGTATGATATTTGGCACAGTTCAAGTTTATGTGGACGATGATGTACAAAAATAATAATAATAATAAACATTTATTCAACAAACACAGTCACATTACACTACATTATAACAAAAAATCGAAACATTAAACTTAAACAATCACGATAACATTACAAATTACAGAAATACAACGGATTTTTGCCTAACCACATAGAAGAGAAAATATAGATTATACATATTAACAAACAACAAAAAATAGCCAGATAACAAATAAGTAATAATAATAAAAAAAAGAACAGGTATAAGGCAGTGCAATGCGAACAGCGACAGTCGAAAAGGACTCCACTCAGGTGTACGGTCGCGGCATAGTACCTACTCAACTACACCGTAACCCCTGGTATTCTGTGGATCCTCGTTGTTGTCCGGCGACTGACAGATACACACTAGCAGCATCATACGAGTATAAGTCATAAAAAACAATATGGTATACTATATACTTACATAAAATAAAGATATATTTATTAATACCAGGTAGTAAAATGCCGATAAAATACATTACATATACATACATACATTTACATTATGAGTAAATACAATACATATATACATTTACATTATGAGTAAATATTAGATAAATAATATATAAAAATGTATAAGTACGTTAATAATTCTAGAATAATCTGAAATAATTTGACGAGCCCGGGTTCAGAGTCACAGACACGCGCGATGGTGACGTCATCGCTCACAGCGACCAGCTACCGAGACAAAGAATATATATTACTAACGTAACCGAGATGAGGAGGCAGGCGCGCAGAGCAGAGATCAGAGAAGAAAAATAACAATGAAGAATTTGCGCGCCGCATTATGATAATGATTAATTAAATCTAATTATTATGATCCAGCAAAACAATAATTGTGTTTGAGTGATTACAGAAAATATTACAGACAAAATAAAAATCTACATTTTGTTTAATTATTGCTTAGAAATACATAAAATAATTAAAAATAACAACACACTACCGTGCGTTTGATAGCTGTACAATAATTTTGTTACACATTGACGTTTGATAATAATAATCTGTCACAACATTTTCATTCTTAGGGTTCCGTACCTCGAAATGAAAAAACCCTTGAACCCTTATAGGATCACTTTGTTGTCCATCCGAATGTCTGTCAAGACCCTTTAACGATCGTATCATTGTATTTTTGCTTTAAATCGACCAAAAGTGTGTTGGTTAAACTAAAAAATCTAAAATAAAATAAATAATTCAAAAAAATTAAAAAACCCGACTGCAAGAAAGACAGATCTTTTTTGCAGTCGGGTTTTTTAATTTTTTGAGAATGGTTGTTACGCAATTTTAAATCGATATAGATCCTAAACGGTCAGACGAATCGAAAAACGTTGAGAGAAAACTAAAAAATATTTTTTAATACCTATTCAACGATATCCCACTTGACATAGTTTGTTGACTTTCATTTTTTTCATTTTCACAATATGTCGTCCAGTAGTCGCCATATTGAATTTTCACTAACGTCATGTCTTTAGTGACACTCGCCGGACTAAGAGGAATCGATTGACGTATGAATCATAAAAATCGGCCCAGGCGTTTGGTCTGTATAGTGCTTCAAAGGAACATACAAACATACATACATACATAGGCTGATAAACACATTACCACTCCTTTGCGTCACGCAGTCGGGTAAAAAAGGCAGACACCGCTACAGTAATATGAATAGTGAAGCAATCAAAGTAAGCCCGCCTTATCGTAGCGACACGTGCCGCACGCACATATTCACAGCAAAGTAACACGATCGGCCGCCAGTACGCCAATGGCAATTACCCGTAATCTCACACAAATGTAAGTCGCCGCCATTGTTGTGCTTCACTCAATGCTTAGCCCACCTTCTGTCCGCCTTTTTTTCTACGCCCAGTGCAGAGAAATGACCTTCTCTTTAATTGTAGCAAAAGTAACACAGTTTTAGGGTTCCGTAGTAACAAGGAACTCACAGTTTCGCTCTGTCCGTCTGTCTGTCTGTCTGTCTGTCCGCTCTTCTACCTTCTGTAATTGTGAATATATATAACTAGCGACCCGCCCCGGCTTCGCACGGGTAGTAACTACTAACTAATATCTATTCTGTGGCACGGGTACAATACTGATACTAATACTACACAGAATGTCACCCACTTCTCAACGGGCCGTGCAGCAGAAATCGTAATATTTTAATTTCGCCATAACTTCAAAACCAAAAGTCCAATTTTAATCGTTCAAAGACCAAATATTATCTACATAAACTGTACTTAGTGATTAAATAATTTATTTTGATAAGGATTAATAGCATGAGTAAAATAAACGCGTTTAAATATAGTCCAAAAAAAATTCAAGATTTCTAAATAAAAAAATGGTTGTTGTGCCTCACTCGACATAGATAGGTATAGTGTGTCGCGGACTTTTTTGTAGATATTTATAAGATCTACAATTAATTAGAACATTATATGGTTCTATCTTTTATAGTTTAGGCAGCGTACGCAAAATGAGTAACTTTTCTGGTTGATTTTTTACACCTTGTGTTCGAAAACCCCAAATATCTTACGAAACCCTATTTTTTTCCAAAATAAAATTTAGCCTATGTTACTCGTAGATAATGTAGCTTTCGAATGGTGAAAGAATTTTTGGAATCGGTCCAGTACTTTTTGAGCCTATTCATTACAAACAAACAAACAAACAAACATACAAACAAAGTTTTCCTCTTTATAATATTAGTATAGATTAAATGAAAATTTGTACCTTTATAAATTGCGTATAGATTTTGTTTTCGGCGTTACAAAATATTAGTAATTTTAGATTTTGAGGGTGGTTTCCCATTTCCCAAAGATGTCAACCCCCAATCATATGGGGAATCGTTAACTAGGTCTTTACAACAAAATACGAGGCTTTATACGTGACCAGTGTTGCCAGAGCCTACTCAACCCAGGTTGCCATTTTTAGGGTCAAATGTTGCCATCTCAAACCAAAGGTTGCCATTAGAAAAAAATCGTACAAAATTCTATTAAGATGAAAGTTTATTAAAACACTATATTTTAAAATTTCAAACTGTCATAACTTTGGAATGAATCAACCGATTTTCACGCGATTGGCGGCAATCGATGCAGTTTTTCATGTCCTTTGAAAGAATCGACAACAAAAATTTTTTAGGTGAAAAATTTCCGAGTAATTCCGAAAAAACCCTTCTTTTTCCCTTTACAATATCTTTCGAACGAGTCAACCGATTTTTAGCGGTAATGGACGTGGTTTTTCAAGGTTAACAGCTGATTAGTTTTTGGAGTTAATCGATAAAGCCGTTTAAAAGTTATTCCAAAACAATTTTTTTTTAAAAATCACAGTTTTTTCGAAATTTCTTGAAATCTATCTGTTCGAATCGGTCCAAGTTGTATTTAAAATCTAAGTTTGGCCAAGCCCTTTCGAATGGGCCAGGCGCAATAAAATCGGTCAAAATATTCAAAAGTTATGAGATTTGCATACTTACACACACACACACACACACATACAGACATAGTGACCCCTCGCGGGGGTAGTCAGGGAAGCTTCATGTGACCTCAGAACGTCGAGATCTGATGAGAATTCAATTTTTACAAAACGGGGTAAAACCAATAACTTCCCGATTTTTGAAAATCTTAGATTTAGGAAGTTAAAAAATGTGTAAGTGCCCATGCATTTAAAATCCAATATTAAAAACATGAAAAATTAAGAACTTATAAATAGATTTAAAAACAAAAGTATTAGAAAACCACGAAAAAAACTTTCCTTGCACTGCACTACACACTGCTCACAGACACACACTTTTTTCCATTTTTGTTTTAGAGTCTTCATAAAATTACTTTTATCTCTAGCTTCACTAAAATAAGCCTTTTGGATGTAGAAATACGGGTACAATTTGTTTATCTACTGATTATGAATTGTTTTCATTTGGGAATAAAAATGTGTTCAAGATTTTGATTTTGTTCATTTCGATGTGTTCAGTTCTGTGAAAGTAATTCGATAATTTTTTACTGATGATCGCGCGACAAGTCGAAAAGTTGCCAAAATGTTGCCATTTGAGCCTGGTTGCCATTTGGTTGCCACGAAGGGTCAAATGTTGCCAAAATGGCAACCAAAGTTGCCAAATGGCAACGCTGTACGTGACTTTTTTATAAAGTAAAATAGTTTTCAAGCAATAAGTAAAAAAGTTTTGATATTTTGGAATGGTTAGGAAATAATTTTGCACGAATTGCTGTTATCAGTATTAAAGTACTCTCATTTATTTGGCAAAATACAATATTCATTTATTGTGTAAAGGTATGCCCTATTGGGAGATAAATTAAATAGTTTGTATTTAAGACTTCATATATTATTATTATGAGTGCGTTACATAGGTGCCGGCAGGGCAACATACCCTTACGGATACTAATTATATACTGTTCTTACTGAGCTAATGCTTAAGACTAACAAGGGGCAACATACATACATACATGCTACATACATAACACATGTATACGATAGAAATGCATAATTGCTTCTGCTGCAGTCTGCACGTTACAATTGCGCTATCCTATACGATAACATGACAATTTATATTACCTACCTACATTAAAAATTTAACACTTCAGATTTTGGGGTATTTCAGGAATTTGGAATCTGTTGGAGCCAAAATGTAGGGCTCGTTTTCTCGATTCCAATGATACCTCTCGATTACTAGAGGGGTCTTGGGGTCAGGTAAGCTTAGTTATGGCTCGAGGGGATTTTTGCTTGGAGGTAAAGGTATAAAATATAAAGGTCAAAGGTCAATGTGATGGGGATGGTTGGGGTCAAAGGGTCAATGTATTGGGAAGATTGGGTCACAAGTCAATACGAAATAAAATAGTTACATGCTCGCGTAATCCAAAACAACAAACCAAACAACAAGTTTTTACCCATTCCAAGAAAAGTGCACAGCGCCGCCAAAGTATTCAGGAGTACAAATAAGTTTCCGCCGTTTTTTAACACAAATTAAATACTTATTATAGAAGAACGGTAATATAAATTTATTTAAAATATTGCCCATTACTTGCAACCACTTTTTCCCATCTCTCAGGCAGCATTCGAATCCCACGTCTGAAAAACTCCTTGTCTTTTGAGGCTATCCACGAATCAACCCAATTTTTGGTATCCTCATAAGATGTGAACCGCTGCGCCGTCAGAGCATGTGCCATGGACCGGAACAGGTGATAATCGGACGGTGCAATGTCTGGTGAATACGGCGGGTGGGGTAACACTTCCCAATCAAGTGTTTCCAAGTACTTTTTCACGGGAGCCGCAACATGTGGACAAGCATTGTCATGCAGAAGAATAATTTTTTCGTGTCTAGAATAGTATTGAGGGCGTTTTTCCTTCAGAGCTCGGCTCTTCTAACGTTAGAGCAAGTTCTTTTTGTGTTTGAGATGAATCTTCCTCCAATAATTCCTCCAATTCTGCATCCTCGTAAATTTTTGGCCTTCCACTGCGATCTTTGTCTTCTACGTCTAAATCACCGTTTTTAAACTTTTGAAACCACTCTCGACACGTTCTCTCACTCAAAGTACCCTCACCATATGCTTCTACGAGCAATTGATGCGCCTCAGCAGCAGATTTCTTTAAATTAAAGAAGTAAACTAATATTTCCCGCAAATGACGCTTACTTGGCTCAAATTTTGACATTTTCAACTTAGAAAAATTATATTTTACCAATATAAAATCAATAATATTAATAGGTTATGTTGTTCTTGAATGTCCAAACTATTTTTTAAGCCGGTTATCATCTGCGAAAGCTAACCGAAACTCCGTGCCGCGCCATCTACAATAAAACGGCGGAAACTTATTTGTACTCCTAATAGTATTTACTTCAAAAAAATGCGCGTTGATATGTAGTATGTACGGAACCCTTCTAAGCGCCGTGTCGTGAATCGTGACACGCTCTTGGTAAAGTTATTCTATTGATAATGCTGAATCAAACATCTAAAAATAAAAATCTGAAAAATAGGTAATACCATAGACTATAGAGGAATCCTACTAATAAGTGTATGAAAATGTTCTGCGCAGATTCACCAAACGAAAAAGTCACAGACATAAAACCAGTGAAAATATTACACAATAAATTCATGCTTACAACAACTATTTCTTATAATATAAGAGAAAAATATTTGTGAAAACTTTTAAACAATACCTCTTTTAAATAATCGTAAAACTAATAACGATATTTAAAACCATAAAATGTTGTTAATCAAGAAAGTATGCCAATAAATTGCACATAATTGATTTTATATTTATTTAATTGTGTATAATATATTTTTATTACGACTTATTGTTTCTCTGAAAATTGTTTACCGGTCATTGTATACCATTGTTTACTGCGACTTCGTCTGCCACCACCAGAGGACACTTGTAACTCCTCAGAACCTCAATTCTCGTATTTTAAGTAGACAATTTAAAGAGTCAATTTTACTTTATTTAGATTGAAAGTGTAGCGACATGTTACCATGAACGGATTTTATGACGTTTCGACCAATCAGAGCGCGTTTCACGTTGGTTTAACGTTCATAAAACACCGTTTGGGAGTATAAGCGTATCGGGACTTGATTGTAATTGTATTAATGCAGGTTTTATTTAGCAGAATTGCCCCTCTGGTGTTGCTCATCTGCGTTCCAGGTCCTGAACATTGTGCACTTTCTCTAAGGTCCCAGGTTACATCTAAAGTAAAATCCGTCAGTCTAAGCATGATTATAAATATTGTACTTATTTTACGAACGTTCATTACGTTATAGGTACCTTTAAATTTTAATGAGATCTAAAAGGTTTTTAAAATTTGCATAATGGATGTCCTAGGAGGTACGAAAAGAGCCTAATTCACGAATTAACTAAAAAAATGTAAATTGAACGCCTAGTGAACTTTTTTTAACCCCCTATGAAAGCAGAGTTTGATGTATATGTTGTGTGCGTGTATGTCCGTATCATCGTAGATCCTAAGCGGATGATATTATATGATATGATAACAGCCTCCGTGGTCTAGTGGTTCGAGCATTGGCTCCCGACTCGGAGGTCGTGGGTTCGATTCCCACATTGGAACAACAAAAAAGGTTGTTTCCAAGTTTGGTTAGGACAATGCAGGCTGATCACCTGATTGTCTGACAAGAAAGATGATCCATGCGTCGGATGGGCATGTAAAAAGTCGGACCTGCGCCTGATCTCTCGTCAGTCGTGTCGATTATCCGTCCCACTGGATTATGAGAGTAAAGGAAGAGAGAGTGCTCTTGTGTACTGCGCACACACTTGGGCACTATAAAATTACTCCTGCGTAACTGGCCTGGTTTCAATGAAACCGGCCACCGTCACCGAAATCGGTGCGGGGAGTTATTATAAGCGGATGAAACAGTTTTGATATTTTTTTTATTTCATGACATCAAGTTTCGAGAGTGTTCTTAGCTAGGATCGATCTTCATCAGCTCGCTTACTTGACAATAAAGGCGGTTACTAAAAATGTTTTATTTTGTTTGACTAGTTTGTTTTGTAGGCTTTGTAGTGTCTAGGTTGTCGTAGAGGAAGGAGTTGTTGACAGCATGGCAGGTGCTGTGATGCTGTCCGTGGTACAACTCCAACGTTTGTACCTACTTTGGCCACTTGGCTCTTCCCGAGTTGTAAGTTTTCCTGAACTTTTGAATTTTACTACCTAGGCCCTAGGCCCTAGGAATCACTAAGTAACTGCTGTATGCTCGCCACATTGGTTTTTGGACATCACTATATTATAACTGATTGAATGTACTGTTGGTTCTTGGTGGAAATTCATGTTCATAATAATATAACACAACTTTTTATACACACTTTTCCACTTTATTTAGATTTTTTACAATAATTAAATATAACACGACCGGTTTCGATTAACTCATCATCAGGTGTTTCGATTAACTCATCATCAGGTCACACCTGATGATGAGTTAATCGAAACCGGTCGTGTTATATTTAATTATTGTAAAAAATCTAAATAAAGTGGAAAAGTGTGTATAAAAAGTTGTGTTATATTATTATGATCACTATATTAAGTTAGGGTGGTGATACTAATGATACAGCAACACTTATAGTGTATCTTATAGGTCTCCTAAAATTTAACTTTTATTCTGTTATATTTAATAAATAAAACGATTGCTGGATGTAATATTATATTTTTTATATACAATGTTACACATATTATTACTTACTGTTCCATTGTAATTCCAGTTGAAATTAATTGCAATCAATCAATCAATCAATTCTGCACAAGACCGAGACTATAACCGCGGCAATCGCTGACTGAACTGGTCACAGATAAAACAACAAATTTCAACTTTTTTTGTATCATAGACGCGCTAAATTTATATTTAGAGGGAGAAGCAGTTCATTCTTATACGATTTATAATGCGTGCGAAAGAGTTAGAACTATATAGACGACAAAATATGCTCAAAACTAAACTAGGTGATCGCATCTGTAGCGCGTCCTGTGATGGGACTAGGTACAGATACTACACTACGTACTAAAGTTCTGTCATGGGACGCTCGACAGTCAAGAGGTTAAGCAGCAGTAGGTAACTATTAACTAATCTGTACCTATACTGCCTAGGTCAAACAGTACGTCTCTACCAACCGCGGCGCTATATTTTGAGATAGCTATTCAAAATTGAACTTTATTCACTACATTTACTACTTATACTATTCAGTCAAACACTGCACAGCGCATGTGCTGTGCAGTACAACTTGACACTGCACATGCGCTGTGCAGTACAACTTGACACTGCACATGCGCTGTGCAGTACAACTTGACACTGCACATGCGCTGTGCAGTACAACAAGACATTCGAACTCTTACAATGAAATGTGTAGGTATATTCTTGTGTAATTAATAAAGTTTAAGTTTGAATGGCTATTTAAATGCAGCGCCACGTCACGTATCGTTCGATTTCGGTGTGAATAGGCAAGCGGACTGATTTTTTTTTATTGCATAAATGAATAGTACTCTTAAATATGAGTAACTTCTCAGAAGAAACCGTATATCAAAAGTCAATATTTTCAAAGGTACAGCGATTTGTATACAAAATTTCGCGAGTCTTTATACTAAAAAAAAATTATTTTTTTTTCGAAATTGGTAAACAAAACCTACATCATTAGATTACTCACATCATATTATACAAAAACATTCATTATGGTAAGTATGAACTTAAACGCACAAATATCGGAGATATTTACAAATATATTCCTGCGGCCATATACTTCATATACTACTTCATACTACTTCATATACAAGTGACGTCATTTTTAGGTCGACTTTAGTATGGAGCGTTTTTAGGAGGCTCGCGAAATTTTTTATACAAATCGCTGTACCTTTGAAAATATTGACTTTTGATATACGGTTTCTTCTGAGAAGTTACTCATATTTAAGAGTACTATTCATTTATGCAATAAAAAAAAATTTGTCCGATTGCCTATTGACCGTTAGTCGTTTACCGCCAGTTTTTGAGTTTCCCGTATGTTTTTGCACTATTTAAATATTTCATTATAAGAATTAGGTATATTATTATGAAGACTTTAATCGTTACATTTCAATTTGTACAAGGTTAATTTTCAGTAATTACTAATTATATTCACATCATTACGTTGCATACCACGTTCTATTTTACATTTTATTTTTAGTAATAAATTTTAATTAGTATGTTTTCGCTTTTGTAGATATATAATATATACTAAACGCAATACATTATTATAATATATAAACGTGACTCCTTGCCCGTTTGCGCAGATCTAGGTTAAAGTTATCCCTAGGTTACAATATCATGCCTTCTCTTTCATAAACATGAAGAACGAGAGATAACTATATATTAATATATAACATTATATTACTGTTAGTTATAATATGTGTGTGTTAGTCGTAGAACCTTTTCTTGTGCACTAGGACACCTCAAAATATGAAAACATAAAGAAAGTGACCGCATTGACTGCAGACGTTGACGTTCATATTGACACCGTGTTAATTACACGTATGCTTGCGAATGATTGTTCATTTGTACATAATAACCTGTTACACATATTTTGACGTTACTCATTGAATTCCCAATTATGACGTTTAGTACCTTTACCAAAAAAAATAATATTTAAAGGTCATTAACTGGGTATTACCGAAGAATGAACAACTGGTTCCTCACGTGGATGGTAGCGTGTTCGCGATTTTGAATTAACATACCTCGAGTCGTTACGGACGATTTTATAGTAAACACAGTTGTTTTGGTGGCAAACACGTGAGTCGTGACTGAAAGTTGTGGGTAACGGGTAACCCCCGTGTCAGTAGGCTGAGATCATAGGGGTCGTCCATTAATCACGTGAAGGGGGAGGGGGGTCCGAAAAAAAATCACCAAGTATCACCAAGGGGAGGATGGGGTATAAGGAGACATCACGTGTATTAATTTTCGAATCTAGTCTATGCATACCGAAATTATTATCGGTTGTAGATTCGTAGTGTTGTTTAAATACTTACAAGACAAATGACTCGTATAGTTTTTAATTGCTTAAATTATTCGATTAAATTGTTTTTTAAGTTAAAGTTTTTCTTCAAACATGACCTGCTTACTTTGTAAAAAAAATACACGTGATCTTAGGTGGGGGAGGGGGGTTAGTATAAAACCTCACCACGTATCACCAGGGGGAGGGGAGAGGTCTAAAAAGATGTTAAAAACATCACGTGATTAATGGACGGCCCCATATTGCCCGAAATCCTAGACTAGGAGCCACCTGTAGCCGTGAGTGTAGTGTAGTGTAGAGTGTAGTGTAGTGTAGAGTTTAGTGTAGAGTGTAGTGTAGTGTAGTGTAGTGTAGAGTGTAGTGTAGAGTGTAGTGTAGTGTAGAGTGTAGTGTACAGTGTAGTGTAGTGTAGTGTAGAGTGTAGTGTAGTGTAGAGTGTAGTGTAGTGTAGAGTGTAGTGTATTCATGTACCTAATCTAGTTTGTTCCGTTAGCCTCCGTGGTGTAGTGGTTAGAGCATTGGATCTCGACTCGGAGGTCGTGGGTTCGATTCCTGCATTGGAACAACAAAAAATGTTGTTTCCAAGTTTGGTAAGGACAATGCAGGCTGATCACCTGATTGTCTGACAAGAAAGATGATCCATCGTCGGATGGGCATGTTAAAGGCCCCCACACACGAGAGGCCGATCGTTTCAGATAGAACTGACGTCAGTTCGGCCTGAACGGATTCGAGCACACACACGGAAAAAATCGCATCCAACCCAATTTACGTCAGTTCGGCCTGATCTGATTCGGGCCCACACACGGAACAGTCGCATGAGTCCATTCTGGTTTGCCGCGCGCTACGGTCGTGTTTATCAATTTTGTATTTAAACACCGCGAAAACTCATACAACGCTTGTACACGATACACGCCCGCACGGCCGCGGCTCGGGCGAGAACTGAAGCAATTTGTCCACACACGGTCAGGACAGGCCGCGCGTTCAGGCCGCTCGGTCAGGCCAGAATTAATGTTGCCAACTTAGTAATTTTACAAAATTTTACTAAATTGAGTATTTTATTCCCTCTTTGCTAGAAATTTAGTTATTAGTAGTGTTTTAGTAGGAAAGAGACAGACAGTAATCATATGCAAAATGGCCTAGGTTAAGCACAAAAAAAAACCTATCATAATATTACATTCGTCCGTAATTTTCTTAAAACTACCCGTTTAATTACTATATACGTAATATTTGCTAGTATATTTTAATTTAATGGTAAAATTCATAGTAAAATTCAATGAATGAAAAAAATTTTATATAACAAAACTTAAAATGCAATGGTTTTTGGGGGGCTTCAGGAATTCCTAAGTAGCTTCTTTAGTAGTAATTTAGTACTTTTTACTAGAATTCAATACGAGTTTAGTAGTTTCACAAAAACAGAGCTGGCAACACTGGAACGAATCGCTTCAGTCCGTACGGCCGACTGACGCGATCTCGAAATTGCACACAGACGATACGATTTTGCATCCGTTTAGGCCGAACTGAAGGCAGACCGGATCATGTATGGGGCCCCTAAGTCAGACCTGCGCCTGATCTCTCGTCAGTCGTGTCGGTCGTCCCTCTGGATTTTGAGCAATATAAAATTACTCTGACCTGGTTTCAGTGAAACCGGCCACCGTCACCGAAATCGGTGTGGGGAGTTACTTACTTACTTACTTACTAGTTTTGTTTTATAGCTAAACTAGTTTGTTTCATAGATAAATTCCACTGAAGATCCGATTAATGTACCTATCCCAACACTAAGATTTACTTACGGAGAGCCAGAGGAGTTACAAGTGTAACTCCTCTGGTGTTGCGAGTGTCCATGGGCGGCGGTAATCGCTTACCATCAGGCGATCCGTCTGCTCGTTTCCTAGTTTATTTCATATTAGATGTTGCCCACGACTTCGTACGCGCAAAAGTAAATTTCGCAGAAACTGTAAATTTTTCCGCGATAAAAAGTAGCCTATGCCCTTCCCTGTGATCTACTCTACATCTGTGCCAGATTTCATTAAAATCGGTCCAGTAGTTTAGGAACTATACTAGCCTGTTCAATCCAAACAAACAAACATATTGCTTTTTCCTCTTTCCTCTTTCTCTTTCTATTTTCCTCTTTATTATATTATAATAGAAAAAAAAATTAAGACCGAGCAAGAGTAAGCCTTCATTCTTATCTAAGAGCTTGTTTCACA
Source organism: Glaucopsyche alexis (assembly GCA_905404095.1). NCBI lineage: Eukaryota > Metazoa > Arthropoda > Insecta > Lepidoptera > Lycaenidae > Glaucopsyche > Glaucopsyche alexis. The sequence goes on from FR990046.1 coordinate 25,720,137, forward strand.
ATCTTGTAATAAGTTTTGTCTCTTAAAAAACCAGGATAATATTTACCATTAAACCAGGATATTATTTACCATTAAACCAGGATATTATTTTCGTTTCGTTTCGTGGAAACAGTTATCGGGCCTAAATAAAATGTAGCCTGTTTTAATCCAGAGTCTAAACAAAACTCTGGATTAAAACAGGCTACCATACAAAACTTCATCAAAATCCTTTTAGTTGTTGCGTGAAAGAGTAACAAGCATTAGTAGAAGGATAATGTATAGCCAATCCACGCCTAATCACGGTCAGCAGGCTTAGCATGGCGATCGATAGAAATAATTTTAGAGAAGAATTAATGTTCTATCCAAAACAGTTTGTTGCAAAATAGTTCTTAATTGATTATAATAAGGTCGTCAATAGAAGTCAACATTCCTAAATAGCAATATTTTTAAAATGGCTGCCGGGAAATCTTCTAACAATAATGATCAAATTTTCAAGTATATGACTCAACGTAAAGAAACTATTTGTCTAGGACCGCCACGATGTGGAGTGATTGACATTATTGTGGGACTTTTTTCAAGAAAACGTTTCTACTTTAGCTCTCAAAAGAGGCCATTTTGTGAGCTCATACTCGGGAAGAAAAGAAATGTTCATTCTCATAAAGACGATACACGACCTTGCTACCTTACAATAAGACCTATTTTGCTCCGAATGGTATTAATGTTTCTTCAATCTGTCATAGTTTCTATTCTTCGGTGTTTCTATTGTGCGCATGCTAAGCCTGCTGTTCTTCATCCAATCGAATTGATCAAGCCGATCGGACGATAGATTGCATGGTGTATAGGAGATCGAAGACCGGTCATATTTTACAAAACCGGGTTTTTCGGTCCCAGCCATCTTCAAAACCGGGTACCCGGGTTTTTTCGGGTATTTCGGGTTTTTTGTTGATTTTATAGAATTTTGTTAGGAATATCCGAAAATTTACTTTTATCAGCTGCTTTCTGTTGTTACAACGTTATACTGGTAAAATGTGATCCCACCATAAACATTTTCATGTAAAGTAATTAATAACTTCACAAACTCTACACCTTAGTCAAAATACGTTGCCTGACAAAATGGCCAAGCCACATAATTTGACTAAAGTGTAGAGTTTGTAAAGTTAGGCTTGTAGAGTTAAGGCGTGTAGAAACAGAAGTGCCTTGCCGGCCTTTTAGGAGGGAATACGCTGCCTTCTTGAAGGTGTGCAGGTCCTAATGGTCCGGAAATACTGTTGGCGACAGTTCATTCCAGAGTTTTACAGTGCGCGGCAGAAAGCTTCGGGTAAAGTGCACGGTGGAGGACTGCCACACGATGGAGGTGATGAGGATGATAAATATTTTGTCCCTTGAAACGGTGGCGAAAAGTTGCAGCAGGTAGAAGTCCGAACAATTCCTCGGAGCACTCCCCGTAATATAACCGATATAGGATGCAGAGCGATGCTCATCTCTAGAAGTAAAGCCTGTTTGAAATACTATGGCAGTCGACAATTCGAGCGGCCCTTCGTTGGATACGATCCAGAGGGAGAAGCTGGTACTTTGGCGCTCCTGCCTAGAGATGAGAACAATATTCCATGTGAGGCCGAACCTGCGCCTTATAGAGTTGTAGGCGTGGGATCGGACTGAAATACTGCTTTGACCTGTTCAGAACACCAAGCTTCTTGGAGGCTAACTTGGCCTTGCCCTCCAGATGATATCGGAACTAGACCTCGCTCGATATGCTAACACCAAGTATTCCAATTTCCAATGTTGGAGGAGACAGTTATGGGTATGCTTTCAAAACGAGGACATACGACCATCGGTAACTTATTAGCGATGAACGCGCAAACATATATCTTACGATATATGTTTGCGCGTTCATTGGACTAAGTTAAGTCTACCCCATTCAGAGATCTTCTCCAATGAAATCTTAATTAGAGAGACAAGTTCATTTCGACTCTCAATGACATTTTGCCGAGAGATGTTCGGGCGACCTGTATATGGCATCACCCGTACTGTCGTCATCACATATTATCATTGATATGCAGTATGAACAGGGCAGGCGATAGCACACCAAAGCTGTCTACCAAGATGCCAGGACTGTGCCATAAGCAGGTGAGCCGAAAAAGATGCGTTAAGACCGGTGCCAACTCTGGAGCAGACATTTTCAACACAATGGGACGTATTCCGTTAGGCCCACTCGACTTTTGGGTATCATGGGAACGGAGAGCACTTCGCGCTGAGTGCTGATGGAACCGAATATTATATTATACCAAGTTATTAAGGTGCAAAAAATCGACGAATCGCTTCGAGAAAAGGTAGTCTGCAGTGGCTAGGGGTTCCTATAACTCCATTCCTATCGGCTTCCCTTACCGCTTACCTTTTGAAGACCCTTATCCAAATCCCAACCTATTATACATGCTACGGCTTCCCTATGAAGTAGAACCAGCCTTTGCCACTGGTAGTCTGGTAGTGCCCCTGCTCTTCGCTCACTCGTCCTAGCGGGGCGGGGGTACTACCGTGCCCACAAATGTACTACATACAACATGGAAACATTATAACTATTATTCTAAAATTCTACATTGACAATCACAAGCCACTATAACGTTCGGTTTGTGACTGTAACTGTTATAAACTGTTGTAGAATTTCATAATGAAAAAAAGCTCGAAAAAACCGAAAACCGGTTTTCAATATTTTGAAAACCGGGTTTTGTTGTAGGCCCGAAAACCCGGGAAAACCCGGGTTTTCGGTTTCGGGTAAAACCGGTCTCGATGCCCTAATGGTGTATGGCCATCTTAGCGTGTCAACGTGACATCCGACAACGTGACACGCCACGTGCGAAACGAGCTCAAAGTGTCAATTGTTCACTGTGTTAACATCACGTAATGTAATACAAACTTTTTTGTTATAATTTTAATCTCAGTTCCCAATTTCTTGGGAGGATATTTACGACCGATTTTAAATAGAATTTATGTAATAAGATTGGAAAGCGATCGTTTTTGTTGCTACTCGCCGTGAAGCTATAAGTACAATTGGTAGGTATAGCATCGAAGTAACGCCCCTAATGAGTAATGGCTAACAATGGTAACTAGTAACTAGTTCGATTCCATACTTCTTCATGGCCATTAGTGACTGTGTAGTGACAAGAAGCACACTGATCGTTCGTAAGCATTGATAAAACCTATGTTTTACGAATGTCCTCACTGTCATATGACGTGAACAGGGAACGTCCGCTACTGAAGAAAAAAACGTTTACCCCGGTTTTAAAGATCCCCAAAGCTCAACCAACGCAAGCGTTTACGACGCTTTTTCTCTTCAGATTTCTTTATATTTCTTTATATATATTTAGTTGCACGGGTTGCATTATAATTATAGTAAAATATTCATTTTTTTAGATACTGGCCCTGCCCTTTTATCATCCTTTGACACAACTTACAATGTTACAAGTTGTGCAAACTGCAAAGTTTTTGGATTTATAAAACATAAGTACATTTTATAAAACCCCAAGAAAGTTTCTTCAACATTAGATGAAATAGGTTTTGGCTTGGTCTACACTCTACACATATAAAAAAAATCCCGATCTCATGGACTTACAGAATTCTGTGTATTTCAAGAATTTTCTACCGTTTAATCTATTGACCTGATTAATTTAATAATAATAATATAGGTATATGGATGCATTTACACTACATCAATCTGAGAGTCAATTCTGCTAAATAAAACCTGTATTAATACAATTACAATCAAGTCTCAAAACGCTAAAACTGCCAAACGGTATTCTCGTAAACGGCCTCTCGTCTGTGAGGGCCTTAACGTGAAACGCGCTCTGATTGGTCCAGACTTTACCAAATCAATTTATGATAACATGTCGCTTCATTTATAATGCAATCAAAGTAAAATGAAAGTCTACTTTAAATACGAGAATTGAGGTACTGGCCCCGTGGTAAGTTCTCGAAGAACTTGTATCACTATGAAAATATCTATCTTAATAAATTACTACCGTATTTACGTATACCAATCGGTTTTCCCTCGCGTATGTTGTATATCAGATTAATTACTATGTGCAGCGTGCGTGAGTCTTGTTATTGTAGATAGTAGCTACTACTATAGTGTGGTACTCGCTACTCGGTCTCGCTACGTCACTCCATTCATACTGATAACAGTAACAACACCTGTTTCAGGTCGTTGTCGTTTGTGTTGACCGTAAATAATATAATCGTGTTCTGTCGACATGCTCTTTATAACTGGGAAACAATATTTTATATCATTTTAGGAAATAATGAGGATTTTGGTTTTTTAGTACGAACTACAAACTTACGAAGTGCGTATTGTTGGAATAGTCGAGTTTAAAAGACCAGAAGGTCAATTCGGCTAATTAAATCCTGCAATAGTTACGTTATACGTACGATCTAGTCCTGATAATATGTTAAGAAATGTTATTCTCATAAACGTCAAATCAAACCCCAAAAATCAGTTTATCAAGACGATTCATTTGCAATTCAATAAAGGTAAAATTAAAAAATTTGGATCCAAAAACGCACGTAATACTCCTGAGTCCAGATGTTGCGGGTATCCGTAGACGGATAATCGAATAGCATATCACCAGAAACCCAATTCTCGTAACAATTCGTGATCATAATCCCGTTTCGGTCCGTCCGCCGTCACACTCGCTCACGCGCGATAGACGCGTGTGTGAATGCGACACAGGATGAACATTACATATACCATGGGCGTAGCCAGGGGGGTGGTTTAGGGGGTTCAAACCCCCCCCGAAATGGGCCGGCTGGTATAGGTATATAATACAGAGGTCTGACCAATATACAGAGGCGTATTTAGAAATTTTGCCGATGCCAATTAACATATTTTGCCGCCCCATTAACCCTATCTGAAAGATGATTTTTGAAGTTATTTTAGAAAAATAATCAACAGCCTAAATCAGAACTTTGATACTAGTATCCCCCCCCCCCCGTAGTTGTTTTATTTTGGCATGTATTTAAACTTGCGACAAAACAATTAAATTTTGGATGTGAAAATACCCAATATTGAATACTAAATTACCAAGTTGGCGAAAGAATGTAAGGAACAAAAAAATTACTAATCTGGTGACTAAATAATACCACTGAATTTTCCAAACTGGCAGACAGATTATGTTTTAGCGACTAAATAACCATCTTGGCGACAATTTGTGAGTACACATTTAATTTAAGAATAGGCACATATATTTTCCCTGATGTAGGTAACTCAAAAACCATACAAGCAGCGAAACGAGCGCACACAAAAAAACCATAAAGGAGCGTACAAAATTCCCATTTTTTTTATTTTTCTCGGTTTTAGGGAGGTGTAGATTATTGTGTAGATTAATTTTGAAATTTAAAAATGGCGGATATTTATTTTTCGTAAAATTGATATGGGTGTCGTTTACCAGGTTTTTGGGAGTGCTGGATACGAAAATGACATTCGTTTTGAAATTCCAATATGGCGGACATACTTAATTCATAAAAATAATATGGGTGTCCTTTTATTGGTTTCTGGGGGTGCTGATTACAAAAAAGTCATCCATTTTAAATTTCCTTAGTAACCCAACAACCTCATATTTTCTTCATGATGGGAGAAAAAGAAATTTGAAAATCCTGAATTTTCCAACATTTCTATAGCTTTATACATCTAGGAATGTATCTCAATGTAGAGCATTTACTATGTTTTTATAAAGTTGATTCTATCTTGGAAACGGTGCATCCTATTGAAAAAATTATGAAAATTTCGCCCCCCTTTGGAACCCCGCAACATCATATTTTATTTATGATGGGAGAAAAAAAAATCGAAAATCCTGAATTTTCCAACATTTCTATAGCTATAAACATCCGTCGTATCTCAATGTACAGCATTTACTTCTTTTTTTATAAAATTGATTCTATCTCGGAAACGGTGCATCCTATTGAAAAAATAATGAAAATTTCGCCCCCTTTGGAACCCCGCAACATCATATTTTCTACATGATGGGAGAAAAAAAAATTCGAAAATCCTGAATTTTCCAACATTTCTATAGCTAAAAACATCCGTCGTATCTCAATGTACAGCATTTACTTCTTTTTTTATAAAATTGATTCTATCTCGGAAACGGTGCATCCTATTGAAAAAATAATGAAAATTTCGCCCCCCTTTGGAATTCCGCAACATCATATTTTCTTCATGATGGGAGAAAAAAAATCGAAAATCCTGAATTTTCCAACATTTCTATAGCTATAAACATCCGTCGTATCTCAATGTACAGCATTTACTTCTTTTTTATAAAATTGATTCTATCTCGGAAACGGTGCATCCTATTGAAAAAATAATGAAAATTTCGCCCCCTTTGGAACCCCGCAACATCATATTTTCTTCATGATGGGAGAAAAAAAAATCGAAAATCCTGAATTTTCCAACATTTCTATAGCTATAAACATCCGTCGTATCTCAATGTACAGCATTTACTTCTTTTTTTATAAAATTGATTCTATCTCGGAAACGGTGCATCCTATTGAAAAAATAATGAAAATTTCGCCCCCCTTTGGAACCCCGCAACATCATATTTTCTACATGATGGGAGAAAAAAAAATCGAAAATCCTGAATTTTCCAACATTTCTATAGCTAAAAACATCCGTCGTATCTCAATGTACAGCATTTACTTCTTTTTTTATAAAATTGATTCTATCTCGGAAACGGTGCATCCTATTGAAAAAATAATGAAAATTTCGCCCCCCTTTGGAATTCCGCAACATCATATTTTCTTCATGATGGGAGAAAAAAAAATTCGAAAATCCTGAATTTTCCAACATTTCTATAGCTATAAACATCCGTCGTATCTCAATGTACAGCATTACTTCTTTTTTTATAAAATTGATTCTATCTCGGAAACGGTGCAAACTATTGAAAAAATAAGGAAAATTTCGTCCCCCTTAGAATCTCCGCAACATCATATTTTCTTCACGATGGAAGACAATTTTGTAATCAGAACCCCCAGAAACCGGGAAAAGGACAACCTTGTTAATTTTAATAACAAAAATTTACGCCATTGTGGAATTACGAAACAGATTTTATTTTCATATTATTCTGCACCCCCAGAAACCTAGAAAATGACACCCATGACAAAGAAAAACATACTCCAACAGTATCCAAACATAGGATTTTCCGTAGCCTGCAAATTGAATTTTTAGCAGCCATTAATTTATCAACCAAATCTGGTTTTATAGCTGCTTATATGGTATAATGGTCACCAACTCGGAAATTAAGTCACCAACTTATAAACGTCGGTGCTAATTTGGATTAAATTTCGCCTCTTTTTATCTGCCGACTTTAGAATTTTTTGTCACCCGAGTGTTTTCGCCAGTTTAGTAATTTAGTCGCCAACATATTAATTCGCTGCCAAATTCAGTAATACAGTATGCTCACGTGCAGCCGCCAACTTATTTTTTGTTCGCTCGATTAATTATATCCCTTTTATTTTCTTGAACCCCCCCCGAAACTAAAACCTGGCTACGCCCGTGACATATACATACATATAATCACGCCTCTTTCCCGTAGGGGTAGGCAGATACCACTTATTTCCACTTGCTACCATCCTTACATACTTGTTTTGCTTCATCCACTTTCATTATTCCCTTCATACATGCTCTTCGGTTTAGGGTACTCTTGACCTGGCCTTTTTAGGGTTCCGTAATACTTAAGGAACCCTTATAGTTTCGCTCTGTCCGTCTGTCTGTCTGTCTGTCTGTCTGTCTGTCTGTCTGTCTGTCTGTCTGTCTGTCTGTCTGTCTGTCTGTCTGTCTGTCCGCGCCTCTAGCTCCTGTAATTATGAATATAAATTGATGAAATTTGGTGTAGTTATAGATTGTATATAGATCACGGTTTCGGGATCATAAAAAATTAGTAATTTTATATTTTAGGGGTGGCTCTCCATACATGTGAAGTGGGGATGAAATTTTTTTTTTCACTCTACCCCATCGTGTGGGGTATCGTAGAATAGGTCTTTTAAAATAAAGGCAAGGTTTCATACGTTACTTTTTTATAAAGTTCACCATTTTCGAGTAATCGGCCTCCAAAGTAGTTTGTAAGTTGGTCCCCCCCCTAGCATTTTTAAACTATAGGAGATAGAAACTTGCAAATTTCCATGCTAATAGATCATGCTAAAAACTCTTTAGGAAAATTATTTTGAACCAAATCGGACAGTAACTTTTGGAGTAAATAAAAAAAAAGCATATTACGCGTGTATAGTTACGGAACCCTCCTTAGACATGTCCTGACATGCTCTTGGTTAGGTTATTTCAAGACGTCCCGATTTGGTCTTGAAACGTCCGCCTAGGTCTACCCCTTCCAACACTTCCATTCACACTCGCATTTTACACTTTTTTCGTCAATCGTTCTTCATTCATTCTCCAACATGGCCAAACCATCTCAGCATACCTTTCTCAATTTTTGTCACTACATCTTCTTTCAGACCACAACGTTTCCTTATCTCACTATTTCTTATCCTGTCACCCAGTTTAACTCCTATCATGCTTCTTAATACTCTCATCTCAACTGCATTTATTCTACTTTCATGTTTCTTCTGCCATACCCAACTTTCACTTCCGTACATGAGTGTCGGAACCAACACCCCCGCATGCACAGCCAAAGCCACAGGATGAAGATCACCGATATTGCGGGAATTTGGCTTCTGGGGGGCAGTTGCTGTTCCAATTGATTTCCACTGTTTTTCAAAGCTGAGACAAGTCCACATCGCCGACTTTGTATGTGTTCTAAAAACATAAAATTGAAACTCGCCAAATAAAAGTCGTAAAAAACTCGTAAAAGCTCGTAAAATTACAACCCCTACCGTTCCCTTCCATTGTTCTGGGACTGCTATATATATTTCTTCGAGGAATAAAAACAACTTAGGCCTTTACATCCGTTAATGGATGATTTATACAGTATTCTCCGAGCGAAGTAACCACTCTTAAAATACTGTAGTGCCTGGGATAGTTGGTTTTTTAATGTCGTATGGTTACGATTACGACATACGACATTCTCACAACATAGTCAGCCTAGTCCAGAGGAATGACTGGTCAATACGTCTGGAGCTAACTATGTGCGGGTTTTCTCACGATGTTTTTCTTCACCGTTAGAGCATCCGTATAATGTACTTGAGATCTGAAAAAGTCTCATTGGTACACGCCACAACCTGGGATTCGAACCTGTACTCTCTCGAATGCGAACCAAACGGTCTACCCACTAGTCGGTCTATCCTGTCTATTCGAGGAATAGACAGGAGATAACCATACTAACTAGGCTGGAAGCCTCGTTTATTCGTCGAAATATGACGCAGGCGATTACCGCCCATTTTCCGTGAGGCCGTGCTATCTGTCGAGCTACTCGTGAAGCATATAGCTAGTCAATATTGGTCTGTTTACAATGTTGCGCGTCGTACGTACTTTGAAGGGTAAACATTGTTGTAACTTGTACCTTCATTGACGTATTTATTATCCACTGCACGTATGCCTCGACCCTTATGCAGATAGATGGAATGGAAAATTGGCACACCACGTGTAGCCACGCCACGTGTTACGGGGTGTGTCCAGCACCCCACCCCGATGTCACTTCACCTCCCAACAATGAACATTTTTAAAAATGTCTTTGTTACTTTTGTTGCGAAACATTCAATGAACCTTGAGGGTTTGCGAAATACATTAATGTTAACGTCATGAAAACATTTTGGTAATTAAATTCCGTGTAACTAACATTTGTCTCCAGTTCCCATATTTATGGTTTGGGAGTTTTATGAAATGGTCCAGGAAACGAGCAGACGGATCGCTATTACCGCCCATGCACACTTGTAACGCCATAGTTCCGCTGGCATAAGATGACAATAGCCTAACTCACATATACTCACGTGTAGGTGTAAATATACGCATTGTTCTATCACGTCTGCAGTCGTTGCGGTCACTTTCTTTGAGTTTAAATACTTCGAGGCGTCCTACTCCTAGCGCAAAGGAAAATGTTTAGAAACTGGTCGAGCAGGAACTATGTCGATATTGTACCTACATACCCAATCCAATATCTATCTATTCTTACCCCAAAAGTAATATTACCCAAAATATTCTGAACTTATTTGAGTGGGGTGTAACTACAATGTAAACATTGTTAGGGTCAGTTCACACTGCGACGACACGCGACGCGATGCGGCGCTGCATATCAAGATATTCGAAATTGAACTTTATTCACAACACATTTTTAAGGGTTCTGTAATACTTATTAGGGTTCTGTAATACTTAAGGAACCATATAGTTTCGCTCTGTCCGTCTGTCTGTCTGTCTGTCTGTCTGTCTGTCTGTCTGTCTGTCCGCGCCTCTAGCTCCTGTAATTATGAATATAAATTGATGAAATTTGGTGCAGTTATAGATTGTGTATAGATCACGGCTTCGGGATCATAAAAAATAATAATTTTATATTTTAGGGGTGGCTCTCCATTACATGTGAAGTGGGGATAAAAATATTTTTTCACTCTACCCCTTCCTGTGGGGGATCGTAGAATATGTCTTTTAAAATAAAGGCAAGGTTTTATACGTTACTTTTTTATAGAGCCATGACCATTTTCGAGTAATCGGCCTCCAAGGTAGTTTGTAAGTTGGCCCCCCCCTAGCATTTTTAAACTACAGGAGATAGAAACTTGCAAATTTCCATGCTGATAGATCATGCTAAAAACTCTTTAGGAAAATTATTGTGAACCAAATCGGACAGTAACTTTTGGAGTAATTAAGAAAAAAGCATATTGCGCGTTTATAGTTACGGAACCCTCCTTAGACATGTCCTAACATGCTCTTGGTTAGGTTATTTTGACTTGACATCAGTCATATACTGCACAATGCACATGCACTGTGTTCGCAAGTTGCAACGTGACATTTGAACTTGTACAATGAGTCTTGTATCTTCGAGTGTAACGAATAAAATTCAATCTATATTATTTTATTTTAATATTATAAAGCTAAAGAGTTTGTTTGTTTGAACGCGCTAATCTCAGGAACTACTGGTTGGATCTGAAAAAATATTTTTGTGTTGGATAGTCCATTTATCGAGGAAGGCTTTTAGGCTAAAGTTTAGGCTATATAACATCACGCTGCGACTAACAGGAGCGAAGCATCAGTGAAAAATGTAGCAAAAACGCGGAAAGTTATTCATAGTTGAGGGCTTCAAGATACCCAAAAAATATGTATGAAAGAAATTTTGTACGTGGTAGAGCCATGCTTCGGCACGAATTGGGCCGGCTCGACCGGAGAAATACCACGGGCTCACAGAAAACCGGCGTGAAACAGCGTTTGCGCTGTGTTTCGCCGAGTGAGTGAGTTTACCGGAGGCCCAATCCCCTACCCTATTCCCTTCCCTACCCTCCCCCATTACCCTATTCCCTCTTAAAAGGCCGGCAACGCACTTGCAGCTCTTCTGATGCTGCGAGTGTCCATGGGCGACGGAAGTTGCTTTCCATCAGGTGACCCGTTTTCTCGTTTGCCCCCTTATTTCATAAAAAAAAAAAAAAAAAAAAAAAAAAAAAAAATTATTCTTCTTTAAATTATCTAAAAAAATGTCCTCGACAGTATATGTCAATCTTTTAAGATTGACTCACTATAACCTTTTTTATGGTAATCAAATTTTGTCGAAATTATTGCATTATCACCAAATGACGCGGATGAAGTCGCGGACAACAGCTAGTTTTGAATAACTATCGTGAATTAATGTAGCGCCGCATCGTATCGTTTCAATTCGGTGTGTATTGACCCTTAATCTCTGAAACCGTTTTCAGTACATACTTGCGCTAAATACAAAATATTATTACACTAATCGCGAAATTGCACTCTAGTTAGGAATTCATCGCAAAATTATTTAAATGCTCAGCCTTACTATTTTCGGACACATTTTCTTACATATTTGAAATACGTACCTAGTGTATACTACCTACTCTAAATATTTCCTTAACTTGTTTGTTTACTTTAAATACGAAACATCTACATACCAACTTCAGGCCGTGACTTTGTGGCTCAATGGTTGAGTGTGTTTGTGCTCAAGCCGGGGGTCGCGGGTTCGAATCCACCGAAGAAACAAAAAGTTTTTCTGTGTTCCTACTTCCTAGGTCATGGATGTGTATTAAATATGTGTATAATATAATAAAAATCTTAAATATGTGTAGTGTGTATATTATAAAAGTGTTAAATATAAGGTTCGGTTTGATTTTACGGATATTTTGGGCATAATTATGGTCTATTGCTTACATAATAGTAAAGACGTTTAAGCAGAAAAATAATTGATATAGTAGAAAAAAAAATGTTTTCTTTATATGTAATGGGCGAGTTTGCGTTTAGCGGAGAGTTACATGAGATGATTTTTTGGTTTGAGTGTGGCAATAGGGAATATGCACGTTTTTTTTGTTTAGTAAACCGTATGGTAAATAGAGGTGGGACGTATTTAACGTAACAAGTAAAAAGTAACAGTTATTTGGAAATAACACATAACAGTCGATATCTAGTTATTAAAACATAACAGTCACTATAGGCGTATAGCGTAACAAGTAAAAAATAACTACCTGCGTACAACGTACGTGTTACCGAAATACTATTGACCGATCTTGTCTCTCTGTTACACATACAACGACTCCATAAGCGAAAATAAAATACTTATAAGCATCTACTATTTGCTGGAATGAAAAGTACCTAATTAGTATTAGGGAATTTTCGAGGGAAGAGGAGAGAGCGTCTCTCGGAATATACCAGATCCTGACAGGAATTTGGGGAATCTATCAGAGTCAAAATGTCTAGCTCGTTCCAATGAACTGTGGTTAAAAACACGTGTAACTCGCTAATTCGCTATCCACCACGCGCAAACCTCCATAGTAACCATACTAAGTATTAACATTTGACTGTTTGACTGTTAACACGTATCCGAAACAGGTAGTTATATATAACAGTAACAGTGGGCGTATTACAAGCTCTTAATTCCAGTCAGTTTACGCCATAAAACAAACTGGCTTGCGTTTTCGTATTATGACCACCTATTGCCAGCCAGTCAGCAGTCACGTGACACTTGACTTGCTTCTGCATTGAAACTTGAATGGTATTTTCGTATTACGACCAAGGAATTTGTAAGTATTGTATATAATACTTACAAATTCCTTGATTACGACAATTTATCTGACATTAGCTGGCTTGTCTTTATGTCAAACAAAGCCGTTCAGTTTACGCCACAAAAGATTAACTTATACTGACTGGTTTATTTTATAGTGTTCTCTTTTAACATAATATTGGGTTTTAGTAACGTAAAATATCGCTAAAATAATTGCGAATATTTGTTTATTTTTAAGATAAGTACCTACATATAGGTTTTACTCATAGGTTCGTAGAAAATAATCATGTGTGACGGCTAACGAGTTACAAATAGGTATTTATATTTCTAGAAACAACAAGCACAAACAAGAAGCACCAAAATCACCAAGCAATTCACTATCCTACTAATCCTACTATAATATTATAAATGTGAAAGTTTGTGAGGATGTATGGATGGATGATTGTATGTTCCTATTTCACGCAAAACTGCTGAACGGATTTTGATGAAATTCGGTATCGTTGTAGTTTAGGCCCTAGGTTAAATATAAGCTACTTTTTATCCCGAAAAAGTACAGTGTTCCCGAGGGATACTATATTGACGCGGGCCGAGCCGCGGTCAACAGTTAGTTCCTAATAATTTCAATAAACAATAATTATTGAGGTCTTAATTTATAAAATAATTTGCACTTTTAAATCATACAATCCGGTCAAATCAGTGTTACCACACCAGATTATTTAAATTTGCCGCCATTTTTCAGTTTTATCATTTGCTGGCCAGAATCTAGCCGTTCGTTATTAACTCTGTGTTTACTGAAAGCATGCTTTAAAAAAACTGATTGTCAAATTTGAGTCGAATTTGACGTTTCCTTACGTCACCTTCACGCTCGTATACCAGCCAGCGACAACAAAACCGGGATTAATCCAGTCAGAATGAAATGTCGTTGTAATATGAAAAAAGAACTAGGCACTTTAAGGCCGAATATTGAATTGCCTGGAAACTGCCTGGTTTTTTAAAAGATCATAATACGGCCCCAGATATAACAGGTAATCGTCATTAACCTGTTATATCCCACCTCTAATGGTAAAATCAGTTTTTGGATATCATTAAAAATAACAAAGATATGAACGTTTAAACTAGTCTGTTAAACAGAGAGATCGGATAGTAACCATACTAAGTACTAACATTTGACTGTTTGACTGGTAACAGGTATCCGAAACAGGTAGTTATATATAACAGTAACAGATATAACAGGTATCGTCATTAACCTGTTATATCCCACCTCTAATGGTAAAATCAGTTTTTGGATATCATTAAAAATAACAAAGATATGAACGTTTAAACTAGTCTGTTAGACAGAGAGATCGGATGTGTAACATGACGTCACATAACACGACTTTCATAGAAAGTTCACAGGTAATTTCGTTTTGCTAGAAAGAGATAGATTAAAAACTTTGACCGCTCGTATTTTGCTCATTTATCAACAGATATTGAAAAATTTCTCTCCATTTCTTTTATTTTTCAGTGTAGTATCATATTATTAAGTTTTAAGTTATTTTTTTATTTTATGAATATTCTCTATTATTCTTTTCCCTTAAACTCTTTACATAAGCAGTGGATAATGTACCCGAAATATCCGTAATTGATTTTCGGAGACATTTTTGATGTCTGGTACCCGTAACACAAGTTCTTTGAGAACTTACCACGGAACCAGATTGACGTGTTGTGAAGTGTCCATAGATATTATTTTTAATTATTATTACCACTGTGGCTGGGACTATATGATCCGGAATTCGTAAGGCTGAGGAAAATTAAGACCACTTAAAATATAACTCTTCGCTGATGCAATAGAGTTGAAAATTGAAGTGTCGAGTGTCGCGCTGTCATATATGATATTGATATTTGACTCGGTACTTTTTTCGAATTTCGATTTTCAATTGAGTTCTAATGTTACTGCTCTGAATTTTCACCGGCGTTCCGCATTCCGGAGCATAATATTTTCCCAGCTTAACGTAATTTCGTGTACATCTGGAACTATTAATTTCAAGGTAACTTAAAGTTTTTCTAGGAAACCTTCTTAGCCCTCGTTCGCACTACTTTTTTCCTTCGCGTTAAAAAGCGTTAGAATGTTAATTCAGTGCTCAAACTACTACCATACCAAATTTCATAAAAATCCGTTCAGTAGTTTTTGTGTGAAAGAGACACAACAAACATCTATCCATCCATCCTCACGAACTTTTACATTTATATTAATAGTAGTTGGTTAACGCAAGTTTTTAACCTTTGCTCTAAGTTTTGAACAGCTGTAGTTACCAATGTCACCATTGGTTGTAGTTGAATAATAATTTGTAACTAGATGTCGACCGCTACTCCGTATGCGCAAAAGATAATTCGCCGGTACATTTCGCCGCGATAAAAAGTAGCCTGTGCTTACCCGTGGTCTTCTCTATATCTCTACCAAATTTCATCAAAATCTGTCCAGGGTTTCTAGTTAAAGTGCATTCGATGATTACGATGGCGAAGTTCGAAAACAAAATGTTTGAGATTTGGCATGAGTCTTCGCTGACATGTCGCTTGCAAAGCCTTATGTCAAATTTTGTTTTCGAACTTCGCCGTCGTAATTATCGAATGCATCTTGACTAGAGGCTCAGATATCCGGTAGTTTTAGTTTTAGTAGGAGACTATTCAATGCAAATAAACAAACACAGAGATAAACAAATAAATATTTCCTCTTTATAATAGGTATTAGTATAGATATTTGATCGCATCATAACGATTGCACACCTTGGGAATAAGATGCCCCCAGCAAGGCTGTCTCTATACCTATATGTACCTACTTGTGTACTTTTGACGTTTGTTATATCTAACATAGATTAAGTTAACAATGTAAAATATACATACCTATATTTCTTTTAAAAGAACAATGTTCCATCTTTTTGCTAAAAGATGGCCCGTGCGAATTTCTTACGCCTAGCCTGTATTTTTTTTTTGTTCTTCTCGGTTGGTTAAGGTAGAACCAGTGGTAGCTACCTAAGCTACTTAGTATCTCCAAAAGCGCAGTATTTCCGTGGAATACAATATTTACGCGAGCGAAGCCGCAGGCAACATCTAGATAATTATTATATTCAGATGTTTCTCTCTACAAGATACTCATAGGGTCTGTTTCACGATCTAATAAGTGTCAAATAGCTTATTCGGAAGTATTGGCGCTGCTTCATATCGAGCGACAGTTACAAAATATGCGATAACCTATCTGAAACTAATTAGTAGATTGTGAAACAGGCCTTTGCGGCCGAATAATAGAACGATAGTTAAATTAAGTAACGCTCAAGTCTGCTGTGTTTGTTTTTTCAGTTAGCAGAGGCAGTGACAGACTGTGATTAGAGGGCTTTTTATTTTGATTAGCGTTACAGTATTCGGCCGTTAGTCTTTCTGGAACTCTTGACAAGACATACTTACTCTCATTTTTCCCTTAGATGTTCAGCCATTTCAGCACCAGATTCTTTATTTTAGTTCGTAACTAGTGCAGTCGTCGTCTCTGGATTCTGTCCAATTTTTTTATAATCTATTTCAGTCTAATTTATAGAAAGTTTGTTCTCGCCAGAGGTAATTTGACCACTAAAATCTCAGTCATAATAGACGATCGCAGGTACTCGAAGGTGCTTAAAATAGAAGGTACTAAGGTCCCATAAAATAAAAATGATGATGATGGGTGCCTGCCAACAGTAGCGGAGATCAAAGATACATGTCACCTGCTTGATACTGTCATGTCATGATTATGATAGAAAATATAGGTTTAATATTTCATGTAGGTAGGTATCAGTCTTGTATCTTTAAAATCTAAGAACGAGTGCCAGGAAATAGGAGCATTATTGTGTTGGTGTTCCAAGACTCCTATCAGCATTTATCTTAACTGTGGGAGAGCCACGCTTCGGCATGTATGGGCCGGCTCGACCGGGTAAATACCACGACCTCACAGAAAACCGGCGTGAAATAACGCTTGCGTTGTGTTTCGCTGAGTGAGTGAGGTTACCGGAGGCCCATGGGGGGGATTGGGGATTTCAAAGACCAGGAACGCAAGTCGCCACACCAGAGGAGTTACAAGTGTAACTCCTCTGGTGTTGCGAGTGTCCATGGGCGGCGGTAATCGCTTACCATCAGGCGATCCGTCTGCTCGTTTCCTGGTTCATTACATAAAAAAAAAAAAAAAAAAATTTAGTCAACATTTCTCGGAAATAGAGATATAGAGTTATTTCAAATCGTTTGTATCAGGATATGTTGATGACTTTTACTGTAGAGCTTACAGTTGTCTGTGTATGTCGATATGGAACAGGAATGAAACAACAGTTACACTTCAATACAAATGTTATATTTTCATATTTTACATCAGGTATCGACACTGGCTCCGCTCAGCGGAAAGGTACATGGACACAATAATAAATTATCTTATCCTAAATCAGTCTAACGGTCGCGCCGAGCGCGGGCCGACTTAACCTAGTATCACAGATGAGTAGCGCGGTGGGGCGGGCGGGGGGTGCGGGGCGCGCGCGGGACTGGTGCGCGCGGGGGGCGGGTCACTCCTCCGACGCGGACGACACCTGCGTGCTGCCGCCCGAGCTGAACGACGAGCGCGCCGCCTCCCCCGCGCCGTCCCGCGGCGACAGCGCGCGCAGCAGCTCCAGCGCAGAGCGCGCGCGCTGCCCGTCCGCCGCCGCCGCCGCGCCGCGCTCCCAGCCCGACTTCTGCGGCAGGAACATGCGCCGCGCCTCGCGCTGCACGCGTCGCGACCGCAGCGCGAACAGGAACGGGCACGCCGCCGACGCCAGCAGCAGCAGCGCGAGCGCCGGCGTCCGCGCGCCCGCCGTCAGCTCCGGCGCAACCGCAGACAGGAGCGCGACCAGCGCGTGCGGTATGTGCAGCGTCACCAGCGCGCCCGTCAGCAGCCCCACGCGGGCCGCCCGAGATTCCTCTCTGTATCTGAACAGCGACGCGTTCGATATTCTGTATCGGATCGACGTTATCTTGGAGCCGGTGGTGCTGGGCGCGGGCGTGCGCGGCTGCACGCACAGCAGCGGCGCGGCCAGCGACGGCGCCGAGCTCACGACCGGGAGACTCCTGGCGAGACTCTCGTGCGACCTTCCGTCCTTCCGCGAGCCGCGCAGGCTGCCGACCGAGGGGCAGCGCGCCGGCGCCTCCGGCGGCACGAGGAACGTGCCGAACTTGTGCTCGCCGTCCCCGCCCTCGGGGATGTCGATCTTCAGGGTCAGGCCCTCGCTCTCCTCGATCAGGTCGGGCAGATTTATCGTCGGCTCGGTGAGCTGCACGGCGCTCGCCCCGTTCGCTCGCGCGCGGAGCCCGGACGAGCGCGCCGCCCGGTAGATGCGGGAGTACATGACGCAGACGACGCTGACGGGCGCGAGCACGGCGACCAGGTAGGCCACGTAGTAGGCGACCTTGACCGCGGCGGCGGCGGGGTGGCCGGGATAGGCGAGGCAGACGCCGGCGAGGGCGACGCGCAGCGCGGCGGCGGCGGCGGCGGCCAGCCAGGTGGCGGCGCACAGCGCGGCCGGGCGGCGCTGCAGCAGGCGCGTGTGGCAGCGCAGCGGGTCGGTGACGGCGTGGTGCTGGTCCACCGCCACCAGCGTCACCGCCAGCAGCGCCACCAGGCTGCACGCGGCCGCGGCGGTGTCGCCGGCCTCTATCCACGCGGCGCCGCGCGCGGAGTACTGCCCGAGCAGCGCGGGCGCCAGCAGCGACGTCGTCGCCAAGTTCGTCGCTAGGAGGTTTATCACAAACCTGCAACAACAGAAAAAATACGTTAATTACGAAGAAAATGAACATTGTATAACTTGTAAAGTTATACTTAACAGTGAACAGCCGTTGGTATTAGAATATAATTTTCGAAATTATAGCAGTGGTTAACCTAGTAACGATGTGGTTGCTAGTATATTTAGCTTCCCAGCCAATTGGATCCAGCCAATTGGATCCAGCCAATTGGAATTCCTTAAGTCCGCACCACTCAAAACAATGATTAATCAAATCGTTTCAGAAGTAAGAAGTAAACAGTCCTAAGTCAACATTTGGAAATAGTCGTGACTTCATCGAACAACATGTTTGTGTACAGTACGGCGAAATTATTTATTGAACCTTTCCCTGGTCCGCCTAAAGTACTGCGTAAAAGAACAAAAATGGTAGACCTTGAGACGGCTTGCTTAACTAGAATTACCTTGTTTTACATTTACAATAAGTTCCTGTCCGAAACTTTGTTTGATCTTGTTTATTCATCATTCTGTTCAAACCAGTCTTAACCTTAAAATAATAAACTTAACCAGAGATCGACTCTATTAATTATTTTGACTCTCAACCCCAATTCTCGTAATTAACTTATTTTATTTTACTTTCAATAAATTATTACAAACATAGATATATAATAATAAAAAGAAGATTACAAATGAATTGTCGTGTTGTCATAAACAGATTTTTGCAGTTTAGACCAATCAAAACTTGTTTGACGTTGGTTTCATGTTTGATATAAATTTGCAGTTTTAATCTATCGGGACTAGATTATATCTATATTATTGCAATATTTAATAAGCAAAATCGACCTTAAAGTACAGACACAAGATTATATTATGCAACGAACCAAATAACTAATATAATTTCCTACACTGTCGATGTCGTACACACAATGCTCTAATATTGTAACGTCTGTCGCAATATGTCTTTAGATCATATCGGTGGAAATCGTGCAAGGTTTCTTCGTAAGGAGTACGCAACGGTGTTATATTACTAGCTGGTACCCGCAACATTGTTTGCTCCTCTACTTTATTTGTTCATATGTAGTTGGGTATTAGCTGTGACGTACTTGCTCCTCTACTGTATTTGCCCAGATGTAGCTGGGTATTAGCTGTGACGTGCTTGCTCCTCTACTTTATTTGCCCATATATAGCTGGGTATTTGCTGTGACGTACTTGCTCCCCTACTGTATTTGTCCAGATGTAGATACAACAAATATGTTGTGACGTACTTGCTCCTCTACTTTATTTGCCCATATGTAGCTGGGCATTTGCTGTGACGTACTTGCTCCCCTACTGTATTAGTCCAGATGTAGCTGGGAATACCCAGCTACATCCATAGCTATAGCCATACAACAATTAATATGTTGTGACGTACTTGCTCCTCTACTTTATTTGTATTATAAAAAAGTTTTTCAAAACTACTTAGAAACTCGAAAGTAACGTTAAAAAAAGCTTTAGGGGTGTGACGAAAATTTTCAAAATGTCGATAGTGTTTTTAAATATATTTATCGTTTTTTTACAAAAAAAAAATAGAAATTTGCCCCTATAGAAACTAAAACGTCTAGAAACAGTTGTTTGTAGCAAGCATGTATTTTCTATTAAAATATTCGTAATATTGTGTCAGTAATAAATGCTGACAGAAAGGTCCTGCATGCATATGCATGGGTGTCCTTGTGGATGTGACATTGCTTCCCTAACAACCTTCTGGCATATGCCATTTGTAACACAAATGACGTTTAAACTTGCATGAATGCCAGACTAGAAGCGGAATAGAAATTGGCATAAATGCATGCAGGATGACTTAGTAACCAATAAAACAAACATAGATAATAATAATAAAACCTTGGGCATGTTTTAATTTTTGAAACAAAACTTCTTCACGTTCTTTTTCTAAACAAATCGACATGTAAATAAAAAAAAGTTTCGTAAGCGTAACAGTCCTTGTACCAAAAATGTTTACTATTTTATTAATAATACACGTATAGCTGCTAACGCAACTTTATGTATTGTAAGTAATTTGAAAATATTTGGTTTTATAAAAATATAGCTCTATATTATATATTTTTATACCTATTTGAAATTAAACGTAAGTAGTTTTAAGTAGTTTTATGAAAAAAATATTTTAAAATATAAACTATTCAACTACCTATATAGTTTCATAGACGTATATAAAATTACAGACGAGGCATGTTGAGGCAAAAAGTGTATTCGCTTAAATGGTCCCACTTTTGAAGTTTTTGGGGCCATTTGAACATTTGCTGACATTTAACTTTTTCCTGTATTAAGATGTGTCAAATGTACGTCTTAGGCCTTAGCCTATGTTTAGTTTTGAAATCTTTGCCTTTTTTATTAAATAAGTACTACGTTCAATGTTCCTTTTTCAATAAAATATAGGTTATGTACTTTTGTATTAAAAAAATAATACAGAAACCAAAGTAAGAAAAATATAAATATGTAAACATTTTAGTAGGTACGTTTTTTTATAGATTTTATTAAAAGTGTTTAGAGCCAAAATGAATTAACCTAGAAAAGTATAAAAAAGTGTGTCAATTGGTCGATATTCGCGACTTAAGGTTATTTATTTAATTTTTTTAAAATATTTACAAGTAGGTGTTCAAATAGACTAAAGACCCACGCCCATTTAAAGCAAGTGAGGCACAAAATAGATTTTAATTGTAGAACATTCGAGAACGCCTACACTCGTTCGAGGCTATTTACGTTCAAAATAAGTGGGAAAATCCTGATCTGTACTTATCGAGATTATGTAACAAACAAACATATTATTTTACTAATGTATTACAAAAATATTCCGTAGTATTTAATTTGCGAATAATTAGTATAATTATTGTTTATTTTGGACGAGTAAGTACCTACTTTAAACTGCGTCGTGGTACTGAAATATGCGGGAATGTTAATGCTAAAATAAGATATTATCATGTTTATTGTTTTACTAATTTGTCAGAACAAATCTTCGTGAACACAAGAAAAAGTTACGCCATCTTAGTTTTCACTATACATTAAATGTCAAAATGGCCCCAAAATCTCAAAAGTGGGGCCATTTAACTGGAGACACTTTTTGCCTCTGTATTATTGATTAAGTAGTATTTATGTATTCTTAGTCAGTAAACATATGACAAATGTGTAAGTTCTTAAGAACTCTATGTGCGTAAAACATATTTCCAAGAATCAAACAGCATGACCAAAAATGTGGACTTAAAATTTAGCTGTTATTCATTTTGGTTAGGAAAATAATATAAAGAAGAATAACATTTCTGATTTCTCAAATTAATTGAGAATAAAATTCCTTATTATTTCATGTTAAAAATTGTTGGAAAATTAAAGAAAACTCTAGACATCATTTAATTGCGTGTACAATCTCAACGTTTACGATTATAATTTTAATGATGTTTAAAAATAATAGTCGGTGGAAAAGTTTGTTTGTTTGTTTGTCTTATTTGTTATATTAATTAACGGATAAATACATAATTTTGATAATAATCGTCGTTTCACACTGATTAAACTGTGGAAGATTTTTTGTAGCAAAACGATAAAATTCCGCACTTACTACATTATTGCAGACTTTACTTTTTAGTTTAATTGTAATTTATACTTGTGATTACATTTTTAATTAAATAATTAACTAACAAACTTTGGCTACGATACATTTTCGGTTAGTTTTTTTTTGTAAATCATACCCCTTAATGCATCATAACTAATCAACTTAGGAATAAAAAATGTAGGAGTTTTCTTTTTTAAATAATTATTATAGACAAGTCACGACTCACGATGATCACACTTTTTTTTACCGCAACAGCACTATGACATAAATATAAGTCATAAGAACTTTTCTTTGCTTTTATTTTTATGTTTTAGGACTGAGGTAGAGAGTTGGAGACACCTCGTCCATGGTAGATAATGCTTAGAAAGCGTGGTTATTTTCATTGTTAAAATATACTGTGGTAAGAACAATGGTTTGTACTGGTACTTGTTAGATAACAGATGCTTAAAATTGTTATAATTAGATTCTACTTAATGTACTAATAAAATAATCTTCGTAAAGAATCACAGAGTTGTTAGGTTAATGTAGATATAATATATTCAGGAATAGAGTCCAAACTCACCTGTAATAATGTGAGTCCAAACATTTTTTTTTTTTTTGCCCTTTTTATAACGTGCTAATATTATAGTATTATAGTCGATGTCATAAATAAATTTGCAATTCCTTTTATATGTGTACGTAATTATTTAAATGGCTAAGAACTGAACGGAAAACTACTACGGTAATGACTGTATTGTTGTTATAGGTAAGTCCAAAATCTTTACAATACTTACGTCAATACAATGTTGTTCAGTATGCAAAAATATAATAAAGAGCTCCGTGGCCTAGTGGGTAGACCGTTTAGTTCGCACGAGAGTGCAGGTTCAAATCCCAGGTTGTGGCGTGTACCAATGAGACTCTTTCAGATCTCAAGTACATCATACGGACGCTCTAACGGTGAAGGAAAACATCGTGAGGAAACCCGCACATAGTTGGCCCCAGACGTATTGACCAGTTCATTCCTCTGGACTAGGCTGACTATGTTGTGAGAATGCCGTATGTGCTTGGACAACCATACGACATTTAAAAACCAACTGTCCCAGGCACTACAGTATTTCAAGAGTGGTTACTTCGCTCGGAGAATACTGTATAAATCATCCATTAACGGATGTAAAGGTCTAAGTTTTCAGTATGCATAACTAACGGTGATTTATTTCGATAAATTACACATTGAATACTGATAAAATTTATTGAAAGTGACAGCCCTATCAGTATTGGGACTTTGCCATAAATATTACGATTAGGGCTAATTAATGTTATGTTCCTTATTTGAAGCCAATTCCCCCCATATTAGGAACAAAAGCAACCAATATCCTGTCACCTGCTTATCACTGGCCGCAACCTTCCATAGACAATAGCATTGACGCAAATCACAATCAGCAAAGATTGATCGTGGCTCGTTTGATTGCAATCAATTAAAAAAATGTACAGTCATGTTATCGATTCGAAAATGGAATATATTATTCGGTAACGGAAAGTGATATTCTTTTTATATTTGAAAATTATTTTTAAACATGACTTGTGTTGTTTGCAACCAGCAAAATATTTACCTCGATATTAAAACAAAATACCGAGGTACCTAAGTGCAACCGGAAAAGCATAAACTCGTAAATAATTTTATTTACATGAAAGGGTAGGTAAGCGAGAGTTTCTACGGAAGTTTTTCCGTTTTTTTTGCCGTCATATGCAATGAGGTCATCTGTATTCTGTCTGTTATCCAATCATAATATCACAAGATTTATGAAACATATGAAGAGCATCAGTACTAATATATCCATAAAATTGGATGAGATCATAAGGATCTTCATACATTCAGAGCACAATTGTTCTAGAATTCTTAGAAAATAGTCTAGAATTTTCCGATAAATAAAAATCCTTTTGTTAAAATAATATATTCACAAATAGAGAATTACGAAAATAACTCTTAATAGTAATAAATAAACAAGTAAAACACGACAAGTAGCCTAAATAAATTTCGCCTTTAACCCACAAAAAACAATGCGATCGTGATTGGAAATTAGACTTTCTAATATGTTTGTCCAGCTGTTCGTATCAAAGTTTAGTTTATATTAATAAAGTCATTTTTATGACAAATTAAAGATATCATTGAACGCTTGCCAATAAAATTGCGTCACTCAACGCACAGTCTCGTATAGAATTTATTGTTTAAATAATATTGTTTTTTCAATGAATGAAAAACTAAAATATTATAGTTACTCAGTATTATGTTTGTAATGCATGCCGCAGTAGACCGCTTAATTTTTTTATTAAACGTTATAAAATAGCATAGTGTTGCATCTAATACGTAATTTAGCGATTGTGGAGTTTCTCTATCACTTTCCTTGGTTAATTTAAATAAAAAAGCCAAAGGAGTTAACGCTCGATTCCTTTCACTATCACATAACTCATTTTACGCGTGTCAGTTATGTGGATTAAATTCTTTGTTTATAATTTCTGTGTGTTGTAAAATATTATAAAATTGTCTGTTATAAAATATTAAAAAGATTTTTTTTATAGTAAAACATAACTTTAAATAATTTAAAGTTATGTTTTACTATAAAACAGAGAATATAAAAAGTCATAGATTTGAGATGTCTGTAAATCAACTAAGTCAACTATCTAACTAGAAAATCAACTAAGTTGATATGAAAAAATATTCCTAACCTTTTTTTTGTGAAGATTTTGTGACAGACAGCATTGTCTACGTACTTTTGAAACATAATAATTATTATGTGTTTTAATTTAAATAAAGCTTGCGACCTTCCAAGTTCCAAGCAATCGTCATTATTAACCGGCGTTTTATAAAAGTATGTTATCAACGTATAGCTCCATTATTAATAACAACTTGTTAACTTGCTCGGGTTTTAACAAGAAATAGTTATCTCGTACCTGGAACTTGTATAATAATAGCTGTTAGATGCCTTGCTCTGTTTGATATATTTATAAATAGGATATTAATGGATTCTCGCGTAGGTACTTATTTTTCACGTTTTGGAACGAAAACATAACATTTACAGAGTTTTTTTTTCTAAGTAGGCCATTAAAAGTTTCCGTATTTATTCACTAATTATTTATTTTGGTGCGAGCGAGACGGGTGTAGTGTGAAGAGACGCGCAGTATCGATATTTAGCTAAAACCTTGGATTACTCATCGTTGATTAACTGTTTAGGTCAAACCGTATCTGTGGACGAGATGTTTTCGGTTTCTCCTCGAAATATCAAACAAGCAAAAACTCAAGTTTTGAACCACGAAAGTTATTTATAACGGATGACGTAAATACGTCAAAGAAGAATATTACCGACAAGTAAAAGTTGTTTTGATTTTAGCTCTCGTAAAATTCTCAACTTAAAATAACTATCTCGATTTGTAAAGTCCGAAGTTCGCGTCAATGATGTAAAGAGTAATGAGAAATATCTTGAGTGTGTTATTTAATTACAAACGACAACTCACAGGCCATTGTCGAGCTAATGATCCTGCAATTGTGTATTACAATGCACAACCGTAACTGATGTAACTGTGAAATCTATTGATAATGTTCTATCGACAACCGAAAAACACTACAACTTTATGACAATTAGCATCGAATTATTGAAAACTATTTAACATATTAACGCCCATATACTGAAACGCCACTGAAAATTAAAGGCCCCTCGATTCACAGGCTGTCTCTGCTTTTAAGAAAATTATGCAAATGGAAGAGTATTAAATTTGGGACAGTTAAAGATGGTGTGCAGAAAGCAAAATTTTTATAAGAGGTAAATTAAATACACTTTGATAGAACCCATATAAAGTTCCCTTATAATTATTTTACTTTGATTTTTTAATATAATATCTATGGACGCTTTCACACCACGCCAATCTGGTCCCGCGGCAAGTTCACGAAGAACTTGTGTTACGGGTATCAGGCAACGGATTTATATATAATACTTTTATATTATACACATATTTAAGATTTTTATTATATAATACACATATTTAAAACACATCCATGACCCAGGAACACAGAAAACTTTTTGTTCCCTGGCGGGATTCGAACCCACGACCTCCGGCTTTAGCGCCAACGCGCTAATCACTGAGCCACGGAGGTCGTCAACTTTTACTTTGATTATTATCTATTCATTTGAATCATTTTTGTCATCGTCATAAATAAGGGTCCATCCACATATTACGCCACACCTGATGGGGAGGGGGGGGGGGGGGCATACTAAGTGTGACATACTAGGTAAAAAGCGTGACATATGCTTTCAAAAAGTCTAAGTAATTTTAGAAGCCTCTTAATATTCTAAAGTAAATCACTTAATTGACGTCACAATTTACTTACAAGTGAGTCAAGCCGGATGTGGGACGGTAGTTTATGATCTAACAAGAACATACATTAATTAAAATACCTGTTGTGGTTTAAATTTTTGATAAGCAACTCAAAATTTGTTACCTAACAAAACCATAAATGTTAGTAATCAAAAGTTAAAAACTATAACCCGAATACGCAAATTATATAGCCTATGTTACCCGGACACCTCAGTCATAACAATCGGATCAGTAGTTTAGGCGGTACAGTGAACAAACATACATATAATTCCAAAATCATTACCATTCCTTGAGGGTTCACCGCAGACGGGTAAAAAGAGCCAAGCTCAAAAACAACTTCGTCTTTGCAGCAGAAACCTAATATCAAAAACACAAAGATTTTTATCAAACTCAAGTTATAAAATCCAGAATTCTAACGCTAAATATTGTTCAAGTTCGTTTTTCATATTATTTTTTCTGTGTTTCATTGCACGCGGTCATTTATATGTAAAAACGAATTAAATTTCTCCCTCGTGTCAACGACCGAGAAACGGAGTATTAAAACTCTAAATATTAATATTATTAAAAAGAAATGACGTTGATTTTATTTTAAAGACAATTAAGTACCTACCTTCTATTCTTAGGCTGTTTTTTTTTTAATATTTTATTTATCTATTTATTTCCATAAAGTACATAGTCAAAATATAATATTACTTTATTATTTCAATTGGCTGTTTGTAACAATCTTGAATAATACTGGTCTGAAATAACCTATTCCTTTTTACTCTAAATAGATAAAATCACTAAGCAAAATATTAATTCGCCAACAAAACCGGGCGCCTAGACAAATTACCTTCGTTAAAATTCGAAAAAATCTGTCGTATCGACTTCTCTTTTGAGATCACGACAAAATGTTCCTAGCCATATGCATTATGTTGTTCGAATCGCAACAACGAATTGCTCAAACGTGCTCAAACGTTAGTTGCTATGATTTGAAAGAATCTAGCCGTCAGTTGTGACGTTGTCAAATGTCATAATTGCTTTTTTTTTATTAATGATGGCGTTACGGCTTAAAACTATTTATCAGTGTCAAGTTTAAAAGGCAGACAAATAGATTTATTGTAGGTATATGATTTCAACACCGTATTATTTTCAAGTCTAATGTCTAGTCAAAGTTCAAAATACAAATAGTCAGGGCAAGTCAGTCGATTCAGTAAAATGGTACCTAGTAGTTTTACTGAAAGTTCCTAGAGTGTTTTGTATAAAATGGAATCAAATTTCAAGTGTAGAAATTTACAATAAGAATTAAGTAGGTACCTACTTAATTAACACAGGCGATTATTACGGTTGTAAGGAACTTCAATATGCACCGAAATCCGAAACACCGGAGAAAATTCAGAGCATTCTAAATCAGACACACAATTTGACAACTGTTTATTATTTGACATTGACTGACCACTCGTGTGTACGATTTTCAACTCTATTGTATGACTCCAGAGTTCTATTTAGAATTATATTATATAATACATTATTTAATTAATTATCTTCTATTTTTCATTGATAATACAGATTTTATACGGATTTCTTGCCAAATAGTCAAAGGAAACACATTTTATACAGATTTTAACAGGTTACACTAAAAGGCCATACTCACGGCGCGTCCAGCAAATCCAGCACCGGTACTAATAAAGGGCTATACTCATATCACGGTGCATGATGCATCCAGCAAATCCAGCACCGGTACTAATTAAGCCGTCATTAGTATGCACCTAAGTAGGATTTAGGAATAACAACTAGATCCATTCTTAGTGTCAATCATTTAAAATTTTTGTCTACAAATCCGCGGCCTTGAGCTTGCAGGATGGATGACCTTTTACAAATAAATAGTGTAGGTAATGATCCTGGTAACACAATAAAGGGCTATACTCATATCACGGTGCATGATGCATCCAGCAAATCCAGCACCGGTACTAATTAAGCCGGCATTAGTATGCACCTAAGTAGGATTTAGGAATAACAACTAGATCCATTCTTAGTGTCAGGCCCACTTGCGCCGATCCGGGTTAAAGTTAACCTTGGGTTAAAATATCATGCTTTCTCTTTCACAAATACGAAGAATAAGAGAGATAACATGATTTTTAACCCAGGGTTAACTTTAACCCGGATTGGCGCAAGTGGGCCTTAATCATTTAAAATTTTTGCCTACAAATCCGCGGCCTTGAGCTTGCAGGATGGATGACCTTTTACAAATAAATAGTGTAGGTAATGATCCTGGTAACACTGGGTAGAAAAAGAAGAAGATGAAGTACAATAATTTTTGTTTGTTAACAAATTAACAATTTACTTATTCTTATGTAATAAAGAACTAGGGACCGGATTATTGCATTATATGCATTTGCTTATTTAAGCCATTTTACCTAAGATCTAGTTATGATGCATAATATTATCGGTACACGTACATTTACAATATTTTTCCGAGTGCAGTGAACCCACCCTGTGTTCCGAAATGCGATAAAAGTGATAATATCGCGAATTTGACACGGAACGCTTTTGAATTTATCCAAACAATAAATAAAATACGCTCAATGAACTCCACGTTGCCAATGGCATTGCCGCATAAACTTCAAGAAAAGTTTGAAAACATATTGAACAATAACCCAGGTTTTGAAAGCTTGTGTCAAATTGATAGTTTCATTAATGGAACGGCAGAACTTTTGCCAGAAACTATAAGTACTAACATAGCACCCAAGTTCAAATTCTGCCCAGTTACCTCAGTGGATATGGAGCGAACCCTTTCCACTAACAAAAATATTCTAAACAATCGAAGACACAATCTTACCACTGAAAATTTTGATAAATACCTACTTAATTGTTTACATTTACAAAAAATTTAAATAATTTTATAGTCATGTAATGTTACTGTACCTATTATCGCCTATCAAAAAATAATTTACTAATTGTACCTATGCTGATTTTGAAATAAAAAACTTATTTTTCTCTTTTTTTAGGGGTTCCTAAAATTTATCATTAAATTTGCATATTCTGCCAATTTTCGTGCATATTTCAAGCATTTCTCATGCATATTTAATAATGTTGTTTGCATTTAATGTATCAAACCGCTACCAACCTAATTAATTTGTATTCATTCTGTGACAGGCTCTAACTAGTGCTAAACAAAGAAATATCTGCATTATGTAATTCCTTTGCAAGAAATGAAAGTAATTTTTACATTTTATGTTTATTTTCTTACTAAAACTTAAAAAGTAAAATAAAATGTTGATACTCATGTACCTATTGTTATTATTTCAACTATCCTAATACGGACACTTGATATGGCACAACAACTTTATAAGAGGAATAATTGAGGGGAAGGAAACGTGGAAGGCCGAGAAGAACTTTTATGGACCAGGTTAAGGCGATGGTCGTGTCGTATCAGGAGGTTAAGAGAAGGATGAAGTGCAGAGAGGAATGGAGAAAGCTCCACCGACAAGAGCAAAGCTTTTAAATTAGAATGAATGAATAATTCTAGCAAGACAATGCCTATAACAAATTCAAAGTGTTATGGCCGCTTGTAATATTTTGTATACAATATGTAGTAACTGTTAGGTTTATTTATTGTAATAGTACCCTGTACAGTCATGGTACTTTTATAAATTTTATTACTTCCAGCTAATAACACTTCCTTTAAAGTTATAGTTCTGTAAAATTGCAAAGAATATTTCAATTATTTAGTCATATTTAGTCACAAACATACTATAGAGATTAAATATGATGTATTTAATGGTTAACACTACTTGACTGTTTATAATAGCAAATATTTCAAAACTATTATGAGGTGTTTGTGTGCTTACATCCCATTTATAAGGCGAAGGTGTTGAGCATCGATATATACAATACAATAAAATATAATTACATTGAAAAACTTATAAATTTTATCTACTAAATACAACTTGCTTATTTATGAACTACATTTGTTACCTACTATAATTAAGGTAGGTACCTACTATAGGTACACCTAAAGATTGCTATCAGCTGGTATAGTAGCGTGTAAAGGTTACAAACTGCAAGGGCGTTATTAATCTAAGACTGCAAGTAAGCTACAAATTAAGAAATTTATATTTTAACAAAGTGTTAAATTATACTTGAATACAATGAATTAAATATTAGGTACCTACATATTGACAATAATTGTGATTAATTGAATACTTTAGATTGAATTCTTTTGACTTTTTATGCAATATAGACCCTTTAGGCAAATCATTATTATTTACAAATAACAGCTGATCAATAAAAATCCGCCATATTGTTCGTTGAGGCGATAAAGGTAGCTATCTGGGTATCTTTATCGTTAGGTCGATAAAGATAAAGATCACGATCTGCTAAATGTCACTTACGGCCGCTTGTCTAGGCATTGTATGGAGAAACGCGTTAGAGCAATTCGTTATATGGGTGCATCGTTAGCGTATTCGTTCAAAGTGGCTGCTTGGCTACCAATTTTTTTAACGATACGACTGAATATGTCATTTAACGCACGCTTATGTCAATCCCATACATTTTTTATTCACGAAGTTCGCCGTCGATATTATTTAATGCATCTTGTCTAGCCCTCCCGGTTCGTATTTGTTTGCAAATATTACTTCATAAGAATTGTATGTAATTGCGGAAGAGCATTGTTCTGCGCACGCGCACGGCCATACCTGGATCAGGTGATAACAAAGACCGTTCGCGGTATCGTGTACTTGACTGTAACCGACCCACGCCAGCACTCGATTAGGTATAAGCTCTTTATAGGTCCTTATGTATTACTATCTGGCATTTATTATAATAACTGAAGGCTTCTTTATTTAATAATAGATGTTTACCGCGGCTTCGTGCGCGCAAAAGTTAATTTCGCCGAAACCATACATTTTTCCGCGATAAAAAGTAGCCTATTTCCTTCCCCGTGATCTACTCTACATCTGTGCTAAATTTCATCAAAATCGGTCCAGTAGTTTCGGAGCCTATTCAATGCAAAGAAACAAACACAAAAAAAAACAAATTTTACTCTTTATTATATTAGTATAGACTAGCTTTCTCCCGCGGCTTCACCCGTGTAAATCCATTATCGGAACGCTGTAATTTTTCGGGATAAAAAGTAGCCTATATTAATCCTGAGCCTAAACTAGTACCATACCAAATTTCATCTAAATCTGTTCAGAAATTTTTGCGTGAAAGAGGAACAGACCATCCATATCCTTATGCTCACAAACCATCACATTAATTATAATAGTAGTTGGATATAAATAATAAATATATTACTTTCAGCATTATTTCCGTCTAGTAGTACATACATTGCGAGTTGTCTTGGCCAGACTGATTTAACCAGACCGTGAACGCGATGTACTTTCCTTTCGGTTAACGTTCGTAAGTCGTAACTTAAGGTTCAAGTATTTAACAACTAACTATACAAAATGATATAGTTTTTGCTTTTTTAACTCCAGGATCCAACATATGAAGCACATTTGTGTACATAACTGAAAAGTTAAATTGTAGAATAATTTAATTGAAAATTTCAATACTGGTGTTAATTTATTTTTACAATGCTATTTGTAAATATCTTTTTTTTTTTCACGACCTTAACCCTTTGCCTTAACCACTGCAACTAAATATTCAAATTATGCGACAGTAAGTTTTTTTTTTTCACAGTATTTAACTTTGAGTATATATGGTATTTAAGTTTTTACTTTTTAAATTGCAAATGGCATATGAAATTCTAATGCCTATCAATATGAATACAGGAGTATGGACTAATCTTGACCTAGAAATACAGAATATATTTGTCGTGACCTAATTTCATTTAAAAGATATTTATATCGTATGGGTATCATTGATTTTTAAATTAGAATAGAAAATTTCGTAGGGAACAATAATTCCATATATTTTAGATATTAAGTATATTTTATGGGAATTTCGTAATAATCTGGGTTAAACTTAAAACCACGGAATATTGTTATAGCGTTTATAGCGCGTATTGTTAAAAATCAAAACCCTTAACAGTCATAGGATTATTTAACTAACTCCTCCACGCCGATTTCGGTGACAGTAGCCGGTTTCGTTGAAACTAGGCCAGTTACGCAGGAGTTATTTTTATAGTGTCCAAGTGTGTGCGTAGTACACAAGAGCACTCACTCTTTACTCTCATAACGCAGTGGGACGGATAACCGACACAACTGACGGGAGATCAGGCGCAGGACCGACATTTTACATGCCCATCCGACGCATGGATCATCTTTCTTGTCAGACAATCAGGTAATCAGTCTGCAATGTCCTACCAAATTATATAATGTATACTAATATTGTCAACGTAGAAGCCCTGGAAAATCGTATTCATCATAATTATTATTATTGTATATAATATCTAGACATAAATCTATATGGACTTAAAAATTATTGGATTGCAAGACAACATAAAATACATGATTGTTACAACATAAATTGAACTTGTATTATTACAACATACTTTGAAATAATGATTAATATTATAGTTTTAGGGAATGTCCCACTGTGTCATTAGTGTACCTACTGTGTATTATCGGGCAGACAGCACTTAACACTTAAGTAAATAGGTCAATAGTAATCAAGGATGCTTCACCTAGATAATTACAAGCCAGTAAAAAATTATTCTAAGAGTGAAAGCGGGAAAATATAGTTTTCCGGTACAATTCTTAGCAATTTTCATGGTTATCTGGTACTTTTATCGGTCGCTAAATCTTCTTATTTTAAAAACCGGCGAAGTGCGAGTCGGACTTGACCATGTAGGTTTTTTATTTATTTATTAATAACTAGTAAGTTATAATCTTTTATAATATACCAGTTATTACTTGTTATTTTTTTTTAATATCTATGGACGCTTCACACCACGTCAATCTGATCCCGTGGTAAGTTCTCGAAGAACTTGTGTTACGGGTACCAGACAACGGAAATATATTTAATACTTTTACACATATTTAAGATTTTTATTATATTATACACATATTTAATACACATCCATGACCCAGGAACACAGAAAAACTTATTGTTCCTTCGGCGGGATTTGAACCCGCGACTCCCGACTTGAGCACCAACACGCTCAACCAACTGAGCCACAGAGGTCGTCATTTTTTAGAGGTTTTAATTTTGTCTTTTGCGATAGTCATTTAAAAATGTAACGAACCGCAAAATTAACTTGTTTACGTTATTGAATGAGACCGCGGGCGCGGTAAAACCCAAAACTTTTCCAATAATATTTTGTTGTTTTGTACATTATAAAATTAAAGAATTTTGTAAGTGTTACACAGTATAGTAACTCAATACAATTTTATTCAACTATTTACGTCAGAGAACAAAAAAATAGATGCGAATATAAGGCAGAAGTATAGGTACTGTATAATAAAGATATTAAAACACTAGCTGCTTCCCGCGGCGTCGCTCGCGTAAATATACCATCGAGTATCCCGCAGAAATACTGTTCTTTCTGTGATAAAAATAAGCCTATGTTTTAATCCAGAGCCTATACTACTACCATACCAAACAGTTCAGTAGTTTTTGCGTGAAAGAGTAACAAACATTCATCCATTCGTCCATATATATTCACAAACTTTCATATTTAGATTATGTTTTTGGTAGATATTTGTTTTAATGTGCAATAACATTCTCAGTCATTAAATATAAGTTTAAAAATTATATTATTTAGTAATGAGTATAATTCAAGCAATTGCGTATTTTTAGATTAATATTAAAGTCATTGGCACTTTAAGATTAATATAAAACTTCAAAAAGTTTTAAGAGTTGCTCAATTTATTTATTTCTGTCAAAATGACTTTTGACAGAAACAAGTCATGCTAATGACATTAGATTAAATGACTCGCTCAAACAGTTATGACCTCATACAGATGATTACAGAGCCAAGCTTCTAACTCTACACTGCCTAACTACTGCATTTTAAATTTTAACGGTTTAATTTGATAATCCTATCCGTACGTGACTGTAGAAAATGGCTGATCAATCCTAGTCTACTTTTTGTCATTTTCTTTGGAATGAAGATCTACCTATCGGTTATCTGCACGTTTGTGTCATGATATAAATGTGTGACACAAACCAGAGAAACTTGATTTTGTATGTCGTTGTATTCAAACATTAATTAGGTATCTAAATATATTATATGAGCATGCAAATTAGTATTTAAAAAGTAATTTAAAAACAATGATTTTTTTAATTATATGAAGTGGATAAAATTAAGGATTTTTAATTTAGTTACTGAGTAAAGAATTACTTATTTTAGCATGGGTACTTAATTTTCTGGCAAAAACAAGAAGGTATTTTAAGATATTAAGTATATTTCTTAATTTTTATTGTTAACTTAATTTGAGTTAAGGCTACGCCTGAAGCAATGTTAAAAATGCAATAAAATTGGCAATAAAATTATAAACGGCTGTCAATACTTCCGACCATACTCATGGTCACTCAATTTAAAAACTCGTGTGGTAAGCGTGCATAATTGTAGACAAATGTTAATCACGAAAACATTTAAGTCATTTATTGCCATCGATTCTTATTATAACGAGAATACAAAATATGTAGATTACTAAAAAAGTTGTTCTGAGGAACACCTGCACATGAGGTATCAGTATTTTTAAAACTATCACAAAAAATTGTTTTAATTTAAAAGTTCTAAAAGTGTCTACCTAATTTTTTAAAATATTACTTTCTCTCATTCTCTGAATTGTGTAATCTTCAGTCATATTTTTACAGAGACAAAATGAAATTTTATGAAACTTAATATTTCATAATACCAACGACACTGTAATATCAGTTCTTTGGTATCACCTTGGCCGTGAACGTCAGTTCTGCGTATCGTCAATAATTATTTTGCTTCTCTAATTTTGCTTAGCAATTCAAAATTTTAACTTGGAATAAATAAGTAATTAAACTTGGGATAAATAAGTAACTACACCTACGTTTAAATTCACAGAAAATTCATACATAACGAAGTAGTTACATAAAGATTTTTAGGGCAGAAACGAGTAGACGACTCATCAGCTGGTAAACGCATTCTCATCTGTAACATCAGTGAAGTTTTTTATTGTACTTAATGAGTATCGATAAAAATAAAACAGACGAGAATGGGATGGTATATTACGGGCAATAATTAAAAAGGTAAACAAAGAAATGTTAAAAGTTGCCATTGAAGTAAAAGCGGACAGGACCAGGAGTCTATTTTTATCTGTGATTAACGCATGAGTCTTCCCGCTTCCGTCTACTTAAAACTTACCTGTGGGAAAATCTACAATTTCTTACATTTATAGGACCAATATAGGTAATACATGTGATCATTAATCAAAGATTTAATTTGTTTATGTTATATAACTTTACCTAAACATAAATTAATATAGCGCAGACTTTTGGAATGACTATTGTCGAAGCTAATGATGAAGATTAAAATAATATTATTTGGGTCTTGTAACAGAATGTCTAGCCGTGAGCCGTGACATCAATATTTGCATTACTCATTGGTTCCGATTCTCATCTCATTCATCAGTATCTAACGTCAGTTTCCCAAGATCGTGAAAACTATTTATTTAATCACTGTTAGTCTGTTATTTAGATATTGTTAATAAGTAGGTACCTACGTAAAATGTAAAATAGTTTACAAAATTATATTTTATCTAGGTACTTATTTTTATTAGGTACCTACCTACTATCCTTTGAATTTGACGTTTACGTAATAGAAAGAGATAGAATTGTCGAGTGGTGCATCTCTATCTAATTAAAGCAATATCCTTGTTTCCATGGTAAATGTGTTGACTTTCCATGGTAAATGCAGCCTGAAATAAAGGTTATTTATTTATTTATTTCTTTATTTAGCCTGCTAGTTATTATTTTTAAAATTACATTATCAATACCTAACCGAAACGATTGAGTCAAGATCGTTTTAACTCGTTTCCGTTGTGATTCAAATTTAAATTGATTATTGAACACAAAAATATATCCGCCTAAACCATCTCGAATATATATGAACTTTAAAAATAATTTAATATTAATGAGCTAAATAGGAGCAAGAATGTAGTTACAATCTTGGTAGGTATAATATAGAGGTCAGCGACACCGATGAAATTATGGGCAAAAGATTAGTACCTAGACACTTCTATTTTCGCGGGAAAATAATAATTATGGCAGCAGATATTTGAAATCCGCGCGCGCGCGTTTAAAAATGGAATTCGAAACATTATTTTTTTTTTAATAATTGTACCTACATGCTAACAATAACCCATTGTCGTGTTTTATTGTTTCAGCTGCCATAATGTATTACTTTTAAATTTTAATTATGTCGTGACTTTTGTTGCATACTAAGCAGGCGATCGTCGATACTGAGGCATTCGGTGATTGAACCAAATAGAATTTTTTCGAAAGGCCACTCATTCCGATTTAAATATTGTACTAGGGTAAGTACTTACATTTTCGAATTTAGAGCGCTTTTTAAATATTTTCGAATGTAATTTATAGATTTTGTCTCCCGGCAAATAATAACAATACATTGTTTAATAAAAGTAATGTTTATGTTTTAAAGGCACAAATGGGCCGGCTCGACCGGATAAATACTATGACCTAACAGAAAACCGGCGTGAAATAATGCTTGCGTTGTGTTTCGCCGAGTGAGTGAGTACCCGAGGCCCAAGAGGGATTGGGGATTTTACGGACCAGGAACGCGACACCAGAGGAATTACAAGTATAACGCCTCTGGCAAAGAATATATATTACTAACGTACCTCTGGTGTTGCGAGTTGCCATGGGCGACGGTAAACGCTTACTATCATACAATCCAACTGCTCGTTTTCTAGTTAATTACATAAAAAATATGTATTTAGAATATTTAATTTTAATAAATACAATAAGTATATCAAATAAAATACCTACTACCTGAAAATGTTTCGACGCTTTTAGTATTAACGACAGTCTAAGAAAAATGTATGCGTAGACATTTTTCCGCTGTCATAGAGTTCGGTAGAGTTCATGGCGAAATATTTGCCTCACGAACACAAATTAAATATCTTCAACAATGTGATCTATTTCAAAGCTTTTAGTAAATCAATGTTTGATTTTTTGTGAAGTATGTATGCAAAAGCATTTATTTTTACCAGTGAACAATAGTGGCTGGCGGTAATCCAACTAAGTTCTGCGTGTAGTTTTGTCTCTCTATATTTAACATGTGATAATTGGACTCTAGAAAAATCGATTCATTAGCGGCTATTGGTCCCGATTTTTATTGTATTGTGACGTCTATACTACTACTATGACGTCACTATTTTGACGTCCCCTTCAGGTGCCCACAATTTTTACACACAATCGTGGACATTAATTGCTTGTTGTAGTACAATCAAATCGAAAGCTAGCTATGTAGCTGTTTGTCTGTTCCTCTTTCTTTAATCTCTGGTATATTCTAAGTATATGTATAACTTATTAGTTATAACTAATAAGTAACAATTGTTTTGCATCTGTTGCTCTACCTTGTAGGTATCTTAAATTAACCAGAGAGTAGGTAATAAGGAGTTACTTTAAAATTACAAACGGACACTTCAATTTTATTTATTTGTACCTACCAACATAGATATTAGATATTATTTATAGTTAGCTGATGTTTGTTTAAAATTATGTAAATGAATAATGATCGAATGATATATTTAATATCACGTGTAATATTTATTATATTTTATTCGAAGAAGTTAATCGATATTAATAAACTAAAAAAACTTGGACTATAGTTTAAGTTTTTTATAGTTTTATGAGTTATGACAAGACCTAAGAGGCATTCGTTACAAAAACTGGTAGTAACTATGGGCTTGATAGTCCACGCTGGTCGCTGATTCATAGACAACTTATAAACCAGTAGGAGGCAAAAATATAATCAAAGCCTTATTTGATTTCGATCATTATTCATACAAACAATTTTAAACAATCATCAGGTAACTTTATTTAATATCTATGTATATACAAATAAATAAAATTGAAGTGTCTGTCTGTAATTTTAAAGTAACAGCTTTTTACTAAATGCTCATGAAAGTTAGCATATAATTATATACTTATACGGTACTCCGGCTTATCTCTATATCGTGGGGTCGATTTTCACGGGACTTTTACGTCCGGGTTCCGTTTAAAAAATAGGGTTCTGTCCCGTTATTTCAATGCTAAACAAAGTTTCGAGCACCAGCTAGTTACAATATAAAATTCGATGGATATAGAAATTGGAAATAGATTATAAAAGTCTGCGTTCCGGTTGTGTCTTGCCTCTACTACTTTACAAAACTTGTTTTAGACACATTTAATTCACAAAATTTACAGTTTTAACGTATTTTCGCGAGACCAACTGTCTGCTTTTGCTTGTGTTTGAGCAGTAAAATTTTAGTTATAGTCGTTTTTAATGCTTTTCAACAAAAATTACATAATTTTCATAATACTTTCTAGAATTTACTCTACATAGTCATGGACAACATATTTGTACTCACGAAGCTGTAAAAGTAAACTCTTTGACACGATCATGGCAATAAAAAAAATACTTCCCGAAAAAAAAGTTCCTGGTATTGAGTTTACGACGCGATGTATTTTCAATTTCCACGGGCCAATAATTCTGTAATAAAATACGTAGGAAGTAAAAAGTTGATGAGTGTTTGTGGGTTCTTATATTGTACTTGATATTTGTTTTTCACAGAAAGGTCAATGGTTTATGACAGAAGTATCAAGTAAGTATATATATGTTTATATACTATTCAGGAAGGTAGGAAGTAGTTCGTGTTATGTAGATCCTAGGTGTAAAAACCCATAGACGTCTGTATTAACTACAGATGAGGCATCTTGAGACAAAAAGTATCTCCAGTAAAATGACCCTTTTGATGTTTTTGGGGCCATTTTGACTTTTGAAGTATGATGAAAACCAAGATGGCGTAAATTTTTCTTGTATGAAGATTGGTTCTGACAAATGTACGTCATAGTACATTTGACATAACAAATATTCATACAAGAAAAAGTTACGCCATCTCGGCCTATCTTGAGTTTTGAAATCTTTGGTAAATCTCATTTAAACCCTGGCCGAAATCGGACCGTTTCTGAGATATTTGCCATCATGTATATTTTAAACAAAGAAGAGAGTCAAATGACTTCTTCTTCTTGCTCTGTCATATTTAAGCTAAAAAGCTTTGTGTAAAATACGCGAAATACGAGTGACAGACGTGTGAGAAATCCAACGGCAGTCAAAACAAAGAGCGTCAACCTAATGATTAGTCGATTTTGTATGGTCATTAAATACTTTGTCGTAATAACATTTTGAAGGTAAACATTCGTTTATATTTTATAATTTATCAAGGCACTGTTTGCGGAGTGTGTTCACGGCCTTATTTCAATTAGTACATAATGCTCTTGACACACATGTTGTTTCGATATGATCCGTCGGTTATGCATTTCTTAGATAAACAAAATCTTTGAATAATATGAATTTATAAATCATCTTTACTCGTCTGAGAATAATATCGATAAAATATCATCGCTGAAAGTTAGTACCTAATATGTTGCACGGATTTGCAAGGATTACACAACCATACGGCATACGGCTTTTGCCGCACGGCGAAAATCAACCGTCTAAATGGCATTCGGCGAGGTCGCGAGTGTTCGTGACATTTGACAGCTGTTTGACACGACTAGGACCCGACTATTACGAAGCGCCGCCTGGTGGCAGAAAAAAAATATCTATAGTTTTCGATATCACTCACCAGATAGCAATTTGTGTGAGTCGGATCTACCTCTTAGCTGCAGAAAAAATTTCGAAAACCCTCTAGGGTCAATTTTCGCTATGCGGCAAAATCGTGCGATTTTATGCGGGATTTACACTGGTGACTAAAACCTGCCTAAATTGCCATTCGGCTAGATTGCTAGGCAGTTTTTCAAACAAAAATGACAAGGTGATTTGTCAAGCGACTCTCCGCACGTGCACGGTCAAACCTCGACTGCCCCAAAAGTGTTTACACTTAAAGAGTAGTTTACTTTTTGCCTCGACATGCCTTGTCTATAATATATAGGTCTATGATAACACTGGTAACTTAATATAGAGTTGTTATTATGAAGAGGACATAATATCTAAGATGTTTTGAAGAAAATTTATCATGAAAACTGTTTTTCCACTCGAACGCACTCTTGTAAGTTATTGTTACGACAGCACAGAATAGATTATTATTGTAAACTATATTTTGTTTATACTGAATAGCTTTCGTCCCCATTTATCCGTGGAAAATTTGTCGACAATAGTCAAAACATAATAAAAGTTATGGCCATTTAGCTTAACTTTCACCAAATCTCCAATTCGACTAGACGAGAATATTTTTTATACGTGGATATTAAGAGACGATTTTTTAAATTAATTCTTATAGAAATAATTTAATTTAAAAAACCTTCATTGTTAAACCCGTTCCTAATTTTTTAAACAACAGAGTTTTACTACTAACCTAACGCTAGCCATGGATTTGTTAAAAATATTCAATACTTATAAAGGTATCTTAAGATTTGATTAGTTTTAGGTTCGGTTTTTTTTTTCTATTTAACTAAACAGTATAAAATTTAATTTATTTTCCATTTTTACAACTCACAAGATTTATGCTCCATCACATGGTTAAGCGATTCCGGACGAACCAGTGTTAAAACATTTAAAACATAGTGATTATATTCTTTTTGATTTAAAAGTGAAATCACTTTTAAATGTTTTAACAATGAAACAAATTTAATTTACATAATGTTAAGGCAAAAATAATATCCTCTTGTAGAATATAAGTAGATGTTAGGTTTATAAATAAACACAAAACGGGTCTTAACTTTTCGTTAGATCTTGATAAATTTTATTTTTTGGCTAAATTGTTTAATGTAGCCGTAATACCAAATGAGGAGGTAAAAAATTACAAGCACCATGTGGCTCAGTAGCTCTAGGTAGCTCGATAACCAAGCAAGCGCAGGTTCCATAGATTTTGGGTTTTTTAAAAGTTTTTTCGGCTTAAATGAGTAGTTGTAGGTATATATAAGACAACTACTTTAAATATTGACCCCATTTCCGTTTTCATCTACAACGTATTTGGAACTAATATTTTGAAATTATAAAAATTCCGATAAACTTTTAAATTATTACTGTACCTAATGCCTATTGATATTAATTTACTCAGAAAATAAAACAAATCGTTAAAATGCAATTAATACGTTATTATACTATCGCAATGTGGCATTTAATAATAATTCGTTCTATTGCACTAGAATCAAAGAATATATATATTACTAACGTAAAGAACCGTCACTCCACCGATTTACACGACTCACCGCTCGCAGCTATGTGTGCGTGTCTGGGCGAATGCGGGGGCGGGTGGGGAGTAACTTTTTCCCAGCCTGGACTATGGTTCACGGGGCTGGCAGTTTCGCCGACGCGACAGTGTAATTTCATAAGAAAGATTTGGCTGACGCGACGTTCATAAAAATATATTTTGTTTTTTGTTTCACTAGTGATGTAGTCATGCAATAATTTGATTTTATCGATATTTTTAACGAAATATGCTTGGGTTGGATAAAGTTTGTAGGAGGTTATCCTCGAACGTATATCAAATTTTTATTAAAACCCGTTCAATAGTTATTGCGATTAAGAGAAACAAACGTGTGGTGTGCCATTTAAGATTCATCCGTCCATCCATTCACCCATCCATACATCCTCACAAACTTTCATATTTATAATAGTAGTAAAATATTAGTAAGGATTTCCGCATAAAATTTTAGATTAAATATTACATGTAGTACTTAATCGCATTTAAATCTGTCGATACCTATCGATATTGTGCAACGATCTTAGTTGTGTTACAACACTTATTGAGTGGTAATAAACATTTAAAATTGCATTGATATAATTCAAATAGTCTTTATACTACTTTAGAATTAAGTGCAAATTAAACCCAATTGCTAAGGACACAAGGTATATTTTTCCAATTTATGGGCCCAATGGCTGAGTACATTTTTGATTAAAAAAATATGGCAATAAGACGTTTGCATGGAGACTATTTTGAATTTTCGTTGTAAATATCAGTATTGTTCAAAAGTTCAAATCGCACGCACCGTGTACCTAAAATA
The DNA here is from genome assembly GCA_905404095.1 of Glaucopsyche alexis. Lineage (NCBI taxonomy): Eukaryota > Metazoa > Arthropoda > Insecta > Lepidoptera > Lycaenidae > Glaucopsyche > Glaucopsyche alexis. The sequence continues at coordinate 25,763,069 of FR990046.1, forward strand.
TTAGAAATTTCCTGATCGGTATTAAAATGAGTGGGCTTAATAATTGTATATGGTTGCCGGCCGTATTAACCAAGAAAAAAATTATGACAAAAGTTCCTTCCGCTTAACCTACCTCGATAATTAATACTTATTTTTTCTAAACTAACCCTTGTTTTCGTCACACGCAGTAGGTACAATAAATAACTGAGACGTGGATTAAAGTAGGTAGGTATAATTTCCCTTTCTATATTAAGTATCTAGCTGTTGCCTGCGGCTTCGCCCGCGTAAAAATATTATATTTACGCAGACGTAAAAAAATATTTTAAATTAATTCGATGTCAACCCTAGGCTTAAGTCAACATAACTGACATTTGTCGGTGCTCGAACTGTCATTTGTAGAGAGTGTCGCCCCTGTGCTAGAATTACGTATAATTATTACTCAACTTAGGTTATGTATAATTTTCAATGTGAAATAATAATATATGAATCCTATCTCAATAAATATTACGGGGCCCTGTTTATTTTTTTTAACTTAAAGGTATACAGGTCAAATTACCGAGATGTAGAGCACGTACATGTTTCAACAATTTGAAAGTTTTTTTTTTTTTGCTTTGCCCAGCCCATAGTCAAATGCGTAGACAAAATCGAAATTGAATAGCGAGATTATCTCGACGCGACAAATTCGAGAAAGCTCTCGAGTGCCCTTGTCTTTAAGGTGTTGGTGTATTGATAAAGATAGTGCAAACTGACGCAATTTATGCACGTGAATTCGCGACTTTTCGTGTCAAACACAAAGGTTTATGTTTAGATAGTATTTCCGAACATTCCATGATTAGATACAATTGGATATCTCGGTGCGTTTCGACACGACCCTACGTGATCATCTTACAATTGTGACAGAGTACAAACACAGAGAAATAAATGAAAAAAGTATTTTATAAATGGAATTATATACAATGGCTGTGTTCCGCGAAAAATGGCGCTCGTTAGTGCTTGCTAGCGCTAAAGAAAAAAAAAGATTGTCGGCCAGGAGTCAGGGCACTAGTTAGCGCTATTTTCCGCAGAACATAGCCAATATAATATTCTAGAAATGGAATAAAATTGAAAATAAATCTGCCAATAAAAAAAAAAGTATTTGTTAAATAAGTATTCGCAAGAATGTATAAAAATAAGAATTAAAGGAGAAAGAAGACAAATTTTACATTCGCGCGAATGTAAAATTTGTCTTAATTTCTCCTTTAATGGAGGGTCGCTGGACGATGGCATGTGTTTCAGAGTCAAATTGCTCCCTCACTCCTGGAGCATTATATTACAATACTATCTCTCTGACTAACGAGCATTCGCGTGTAATGTAAAGTTTTTGAGCGCCGAATGGATGGGATCATTACAAGGTGCGCAATGTATTGCGCTCGGTAATCCCCCTACACCTATGTAATGTTCGAATATATAACGTTACATTACATGCGAATGCTCCAGGTGAGAGAACACCTAAGTAATAATATATTCTAGCGACTCTACCACGGACTTAACAAAAATAGAAAATTAAGTAGTATTATTGTAGCGATTATTAATAGGTTGGGGAAAAAGTCTTTTCGCATTATAGTATGTATGAACTTGTCATAAAATATCTTGGGCTATACCAATTGTATCTGGCTGATTTTGGTATCATTAAAAAGTTTTAATTTTACAGAAGACAATTCCAAATTCAAATTAGGTAAATTTGAGATTTTCATTTGTTTTTCTTATTGTTAAAATGAGTGATTCTTATGAAGAATTTCGATACATTTTAAAATTTTATTACAAAAAAGGTAAAAATGCAACACAAGCCGCGAAAAAACTTTGTGATGTTTATCCTAATGCAGTATCTGTGAGAGTAGCGCAAATTTGGTTTAAGCGTTTTTAATCCGGAAATTTTGATATCAAAGATGCACGTCGCTCTGGTCGCCCTGGACAAAACTGTTGCCATTTTTGAAAAAGTGGAGCAAGATCGGCATATTAGTAGTTACGATGTAGCTGAAGAACTGGGGATTGACCACAAAACGGTTTTGGCGCATTTGAAAAAAGCTGGGTACACAAAAAAGTCGATATTTGGGTGCCTCATGAGCTCACTAAAAAAACCTAATGAACCGTGTACTCATTTGTGATTATTTATTACGACGTAATGAAACCGAACCATTTTTGAAGAAGCTGATAACTGGTGATGAAAAGTGGATCACGTACGACAAGAACGTGCGAAAAAGATCGTGGTCAAAGGCCGGTCAGGCTTCACAGACTGTGGCGAAACCCGGGTTAACTCGCAACAAGGTGATGCTGTGTGTGTGGTGGGATTGGAAGGGCATTATTCATTATGAGCTGTTACCGCCAGGCAGGACCATCAATTCTGAACTGTACTGCGAACAATTGATGAGATTAAAGCAAGAAGTTGAGAGAAAGCGGCCGGAATTAATCAACAGAAGGGGTGTGGTTTTTCACCATGATAACGCTAGACCTCACACATCTTTAGCCACTCCGAAAAAATTACGGGAGTTTGGCTGGGAGGTGTTAATGCATCCGCCGTATAGTCCTGACCTTGCACCTTCAGATTTCCACCTGTTTCGGTCGCTGCAGAATTCCTTAGGCAGTGTCAGGTTGACATCACAAGAGGACTGCCAAAACCACTTGTCGCAGTTTTTTCATCAGAAGCCCCAAAATTTTTATAGCAATGGGATCATGTACCTACCTACAAGATGGCAAAAAGTTATCGAACAAAATGGCACCTATATACTTTAGTCACTTGTAAATAAACTTTATAAAAAAATCTTTTGAATTTTTATATAAAATGCGAAGAAACTTTTTCCCCAACCTAATATAATGCCTTATGTCATTTATAGTATAAAGCAAATTTATCATCAGAATTAATTTATAGTTATTTAAATAACCTATAGCATGTTTTTCTCAATATATTTTTTGTTTATCGAAGAACAATAGTCGAGATATTTTGTGTCTTCTGTGGTAATATTTGATATAAATTTGCGTAATTACACTTACTATTATACAATCGCGAAATTAATGTTAAAATCTTGCAAATCTTGAAACGAGTTTGAGATTCTGCCAATTCTATATAAAAACGGAGTGACAACATATTGAAATTCTAAATCTTCCTCAAATCGCTAACTTCCGTACCGGTCTGTTGAAAACAAACAAAATAACGTAAATTATCACATAATTGCATAATAACAACAAATTCTTGGGTGTAATCAGTAAAATACTCTACATTGAGTAAAACATTCATTCGAATTTTTTAAGTTTTGCATAAAGAACAATATTTCAAATCTGCCATAGACAAATCTTTTTTAAGTGTCAAAATATAGCTGGCTGATAACAATTATTTGAGAAGCAAAATGCTCAGCTCATGCCACGGCAATTCCATTTTCAATTGAGCGAGCGGATGCACTTAACTGGCCAGGGCCCAGGAACAATTTAGATTTGGGGAGAGCATCTATTTTAGAAACCAGAATAGCTTATGTTAAAGTTCAGAGGCATGTTTTCGATTTCTGTTTAAACAGACTTGACCTGAAGCTGGTAACGCCATAGTTTTTAATGAGGTTATGTATTTTTGTCCATTAAGCTTTTTAGTTACAAAAATGTATATGCAATTTTGATAAAAAAAAAATGTAGAGTTCTAGTAACAGAATAAAGTTAGCGTACCTTATTGTTCTTAAATAGGAAAAATACATCATTAGTTATCTATATTAAATTATTTACGCATATTAACTAATGTGTTTAAATATAATTATTAATTGATATCAATATTATGATTTGTTTGGTTAGGACTTGTGAGTTGTGACGGCCAAATATTGTTGAGATCAAAGGTCCCTTTATTATTTCCATAGAAGCACGTGGCAGCCATTTTTAATTTATAGATGTTGTTAATCATATTATAAACAACTACCGTAAATTCAAGTCCAAAGATTTTAAACTACTGTTTCGTCGTTTTAAACAGACCTAATGCTGTTTCGTCATTTCAAACCACGCGTTGTCCTACGCCTCATCATTATTCCTCTAATAAGACAAATAAAAAAATGATGAGTCAAACGTCATGAGATATGACCAAATGCGTAATATTTAACTGTAAGTTAGTTACAAAAGAGTAAAGTGATGTAATTTTTTGTTTTATTATAACTTATGAAAAACTATAAGAAATAATTGTACATTCGATTGAAAGTGGATTTTTTGTGCTGTATGTTTATTTAGCTGCAATATCAAGCTGTTTTTGTTGTGACATTAAAGTAGGTACCTACCCTATTCACTGTAACAAATATAGAGTAGGGAGTAAGAAGTATTAAATAAAAGTTGATTTATCATTGACGTAAAAGGTATTTTAGCTCTCTCTCCACACGAGACCAAACAAAATCTGAGCCTTACAAAATTACATTAGCCACAAGTCCAGTTTTGTCACAAAACAATTAAAGAATACCGTTCCTAGAGCCACTTTGAATGTGCAATTGTTTACTACAATGTCGTAAGTAGTAATAAATACGATTGTGTAGTAACCGTTACGACATCCCAGGGTACTCCCTTGAGTCGTAACCAACAATAATAATATCTAACTTGAATCTAACCTCGCATTACTAAGTATCTGATTTTGATAATAGACTTGTAGATTGAATTTTACAAAATTCTTACAATAGCCATACATCATACAATCAATCGATCGGTCCTACTCGATCAAACTCGAATCAAACTGATTGAGCTGATTGGACGAACGATTGGATGGTGTATAGCCTATATTCGATCATTAAAAAAAACTAAATTTTTAATAGGGGATCGGACTACATCTGAAATATTTGGTTTCATTAATATATTCAGAAATATTGAGGCATTACTACTTGGTAAATGTAAAAAAATAAATTTAAAAAGTACCAAAAAAAAATATTTTTTTTGCGAAATTGGTAAACAAAACCTACATCATTAGTTTACTCACATCATATACAAAAACATTCATTATGGTAAGTATGAACTTAAACGCACAAATATGGCAGATATTTACAAATATATTCCTGCGGTCATATACTTCATATACTACTTCATATACTTTAACCTACAAGTGATGTCATTTGTAGGTCGACTTTAGTATGGAGCGTTTTTAGGAGGCTCGCGAAATTTTTTATACAAATCGCTGTACCTTTGAAAATATTGACTTTTGATATACGGTTTCTTCTGAGAAGTTACTCATATTTAAGAGTACTATTCATTTATGCAATAAAAAAAATTGTCCGATCGCCTATGTTTAAAAAAATGTTCGATTGATTATGAAAACTTAGTATACCAAGAGTATACCTAACAAAAAAGTGATTCAGACACATCCAATTATATTTTATCGATTTTTGATAATGAGAAGAATTAAGAAAGAACAAGCCTATATCGTAGACATTATCGAATTATGTACTTAATTATTTTGCTGACAACATAGTCTGGGGCTTTACAATCGCTGCTTAGTCATTGCAAACAGTTTATGGGTCCAATGCAAAATTTTCCGACGGAGAGAAGTACTTTATATAAGCGTTTTGATATCACAATCACTTCAATTAACAATCAATTGTTCCATTGATAGATTTTTTACTACGTGACCTTCTGATGAAACAAACGGATTTTTGCCTTTTTTTTGTCGAGATAGCTGATCAAATATAACACTTGTGTCCGGGCCATAAACTTTGTTTTGGAATAAAGCAGTTTGAAAGTACAGGTAGACTAATAATACGATTTGGAAGACTACCAACCGTACACCAATAGGAGAAATCAGAAGTCCTGTGATTTACCAGGTAATAATATAATGAAACTACATTTTTACAACCAAGCCGACCTTCATTGCAAAGTCCTTATAAAACTTGTTAATAACTCATTCAATAATTAATCTTTAGACTATTCTTGAGTTATAAACTGGCTATTTTAACTTGAGCAAAATTAACATTAATTTTATTAACCAATTAGAGTTAACAATATTGGTTGTTTATAGTCCTTTTGAATCATTGTAGCTATGGTTTACAGTAACCTATTAACGATAAATTCTGTGGATTCCTGGAAACATTAATGTTTATTAAGGAAAGAAATAGCGAATTCGTTTCTGTCACGTTCTAAAAACTTTTACGAAAGAAAATCGCATCTACGAACTACATTTCTTCAATAAAATTCACAACGATTTCGCCATTCCTTTAGCAGAGAACTAGTTATTTATAACTTACCGATTCGAAACAGTCCTCAATCCAGGTCGGCGGTAAAATACCAAAAGAGCCAAGGAGTTGCCCGCTGTGGAGACTAGGAACAAAGCGAGGAGTACTATCTCCTCGACGAGCCGGTCCTGTGCCATACCCTCTGACTTAGTCCAGGGTCCGGCGGATCCGTGTTAGATTCATCACTTCACTTCACCAAGTTTCGTCAAGTTTGGAGAACACGCTGATCGAGCGACCGCGTCTTTCTCACTTCACTGTCGAATGACAACTGGCGTCTGGCCCGCCGTCGGGCCGGTCGGTCGCGAACGACACGCGTGGCGGGCTGGCATCCCCCCTACTCAGTACTCTACGGTAGAGTCAAGCTTTCGCATCAACCTTATCGTCCATACGATACAGTTCAAAAGCGATCCCTTCAATACCGATTTGCAAATCGCTCGTGGAAAGATATTCACTATCATCATTAGACATACTTCGTACGCCTCTACATAATATACAAGTAAGATTTAACAGGCACTTATAATTGTTTATAAGAAATGGTTGTTCTTAAACAAGTACAAACTCTGTTATAGTAATTTTAAGCATTATCGGTGCTTTTCAACTTATTTCACGGTCCTCAAACTTTGGCCAAATTGTAGAGTATCTCTTTCTAAAATTTTACAGCTAATAAGTTCCAAACAATATAAAAATATATTCAAACCAATTAAAGATATTATTTTATATCATACTATTGCTAGAGAACATTTAACTGTACCTAATTTTTAGAACTTAAAATGTCTACACTCTACAGAATAAAATTGATTCGAGGGAAATATTGGCACCGACGACCTCTGTGGCTCAGTGCTTTAGCGCGTTGGTTCTCAAGCCACCTTCCTTCTAGGTCACGGGTTCGAGTCCCGCCGATGTAATCAAAAACTTTTCTGTGTTCCGGGGGTCATGGATGTGTATTGAATATTATTATTGTATTATGTATATCATATGATAAAAAATGTTAATAACACAATACGAACAAATTATGACAACAGTCAACCTGCTTATGAATTGGATTTCCTGATAGTAGATCTTATCTTTACACTAGCTTTTGTCCGCGGCTCCGCTCGTGTAAATAAAGTGTCCCACGGGAACATTGTATTTTTTTATGATAAAAAGCCTATGTTTTGATCTAGAGTCTAGTCCACTGCCATACCAAATTTCATTAAAATTTGTTCAGTAGTTTTTGCGTGAAAGAAGAACAAACATCCATCCATCCTCACAAACTTTCACATTAATAATAGCAGTAGGTTAAGTACACGTTACGTTTATAGATACAATATAATCTTATATTATATTATTATGTTTAGTTAGTAAGTACATACGAGTACTAATATATTATTATTGACAAAAGGTAGATAACGTCGGAATTAACAATCTTACTACACGGAAAATCAAAATATGTTTACGATATGCGGGATGACAATTCAGATGATAAGGATAATGGTAAAACCCTGTATATGTCATCAACTGCTTTGGAACAAATGGGAGTACCCCATGGGTCCAAGCTGGGGCCACTGCTTTTCTGTGTGTATGCTAGTGATAGGAATATTAATATTTGATTGACATAGCAAATTAAAACCATAATTTAATTAGATACATTTTTTATTACCTAATCCATAAATTACTTTAGTATTTGGCACATAGATCACTATATTCTTGACTACTATAATGTCAAGTAAGACAAAACGTAGAGTTTCTACGTCGGAATCACAAATCAGTGGTCAGAAATCAAATAAGAGCTATTTTTGTAAGGATTTTCCTCTTATCAAAGTGGTTTTACGTAATATTATAAAGTAGGCATGTGAAAAATATCTTACCAACGTATTTGCATAATAATACTCATATTATTATTACATTATGAAATCGCATCTACGTGGTAGAGCCATGCTTCGGCACGAATGGGCCGGCTCTACCGGAGAAATACCACGGGCTCACAGAAAACCGGCGTGAAACAGCGTTTGCGCTGTGTTTCGCCGAGTGAGTGAGTTTACCGGATTCCCTTACCCCTCCCTACCCCTACCCTATTCCCTTCCCTACCCTCCCCGATTACCCTATTCCCTCTTAAAAGGCCGGCAACGCACTTGCAGCTCTTCTGATGCTGCGAGTGTCCATGGGCGACGGAAGTTGCTTTCCATCAGGTGACCCGTTTGCTCGTTTGCCCCCTTATTTCATTAAAAAAAAAAAATCACTGAAAACCCGTATTTGTAGTGGGGAAAAGCCGCTTTTTACAACAATACCTATAACGAGGGGCGGTAATAAGAAAAATATTGTGCAAGAACATATTGATTTTGGATTTTACATTAAATTATGATCGGTGCTAAACAATTTTAACGCATAAAGGGTTTTCTTGGAATTATTTTCGATGCAGGCCTTAAGAAAACAAAATGTATGGGATTTGACATAAGGCATCGCAAGCGACATGTTTCTTAACGATGACTTATGCCGAATCCCATACATTTTTGATTTCGAAGTTTGCCGTCGAAATAATCGAATGCATTTTGACTAGAGGCCATGATATCATAATATTATCAAATATTTTTTACACCAGTGGTAGGATACAGGAGACCCACAATTTTATTAAAAAACTAGATGGTGTAGTCATGCGCGCAAAAGGAAATATATCTATGTCCTTTCTCTTGGTCTAGGTACTCTATATTTGTGCCCGACTTTAGCAAAATAGAGCCTAGTGACTGCAAACAAACAAAACTTTCCCTTAATATTATTAGTGTAGAAATGTAGGTCTATATTTCTACACTAACAATGTATAACATGTAACAATGTTGTATAACAATTTTTTTTTGTTGATTATTATTATAACTTATTTATTAATTATCCCTTTAGAATAAATATTGACTATTATGATTCAAATTTTCAGCGGTTGCTAAGAAACTTAATGTTAAAGTTAAGTGGACACACCATTTTGGCAGTGCCCATCTTTTTAGGGTTCCATAATACTCGAGGAACTCTTCTAGTTTCGCTCCGGCTGTATGTCTGTCTGTCCGCACTTCTAGCGTCGGTGATTATGAATATAAATAGATGAAATTTAGTATAGGCATAGATTGTGTACAGATCTCGGATTTGGCTTCATAAAATGATAATAATTTTATATTTAAGGAGTGGCTCTCCATACATGTGAAGTGGGGATGATTTTTTCATTCTACCCCATCGTGTGGGATATCGTTGAATAGGTATTTTAAAACAAAGGCAAGATTTCATACACGACTTTTTTACAAAGTCAACCATTTTCGAGTAATCGGCCTCCAAAGTGGTTTATAAGTTGGCCTTTCTAAACGATGAGACTTAGAAATTTGCAATTTTGAATACTGGTAGGTCATATTAAATAATCTTTAGGAAAATTATTTTAAACAAAATATTTCAGTAACTTTTGAAGTAATTTAAAAAACCTATTACGCGTTCATAGTTACGGGACTCTACTTAGACTTATCCTGACATGCCCTTGGTAAAACAATATTAATTCCTATGCGGTTGCAAGTAAGCCACTTCGCAGTTTCTAGTTATTAAATTTTCCTTTCCTTTGTTTTTCTGTACAATGCAACATTTTCACGAAAACTGTCGGTTCAATTTTCCGGTTCATAGTTTTCCGTATGCCTGGTGCTTGTGTTTTGTGATTTAATCTGTAATTGCCTTCGAAATTGTCTTTATTCTTGACCAATAATAAAGCACTGTGTATGGAAAATCACTGTGTATTAAATATTATAAAAAATAAAATTATTCATTACATTTTATTGCTAAGTCTTCTCTAATTCTGAATACAATCCTACGCTATAAATTCATTGAAGATTTATCCTACTTAATATTTATTTTTAATGCATGAAGAAAAATATGAATTATTTATCTTCGTTCGATAACAAAACGGGAATGGCAAATAGCAATTTATTATTGTCGACCTCTGTGGCTCTGTGGTTGAGCGTGCTGGTGCTCAAGCCGGGGTGGGTTCGAGTCCCGTCGAAGGAACAAAAAGTTTTTCCGTGTTCCTGGGTCATGGATGTTTATTAAATATGTATATTATAATGTAATAAAAATATTAAATATGTGTATAATTTAAAAGTATTAAATATACTTCCGTTGTCTGGTACCCGTAACATAAGTTCGTCGAGAATTTACCACGGGACCAGATTGTGACGTGGTGTAAAGCGTCCATAGATATTATTATTATTATCACGTCCATTTTAATTAATTTTCATCATTGATTATCCATGTTATCAACTAACGATGTCCCACCTTGGGTACGCCCTCGCTTACTCTGACACCAGCAGCTCCACAAGAGTAAAAATATGTATGGATGGTGGCTAATAAGACACTGGCTGCACAATAATATAAAAGTATCTTATATCTGTTATCTACAATAGGCTAGATGACTGTTTTCTTCTATTTGCATAAATGAACAGTATGTACTCTTAAATATGAGTTCTCAGAAGAAACAGTATATCAAAACTCAATATTTTCAAAGGTGTTGTACATTTGAAAATATTAACTTTTTATATACTGTTTCTTCTGAGAGATGATTCTATTGTATTGGTCCAGAGTTTTCCCGGCCCCACCGAATTCCGGATGATATAGTCCCAGCCTAATATGTTATTTACAAATATGTTCAAATGGACAAACATTTTGTGGTGAATCCATTAATTGAATGCCAATATCATCAATAAAATGTCATCATTTCTAGTTCTCATCCCATTATAATGAAAATACTGGTATTTAAACACAATATTATGTTTTGCTCTGAAACTCTTTTATCTGACTGTAAAACAGGATCCCAATGTTCGAACTATTAGAACCTATAGAGCAAAACGTGTTGGCGACAGTCCAGGGTGCTGGGTAGACTCGTGTAAATGACCGAAGCAGTTTCTGGGTCAAAGCCAACATCCGTATGGCGCTGCAAATGTCATAGTCTAAGAAATAACCAAAGGTCCTGATTCTCCATGCCCGATGTTAATCATCAACGTCCACTGAACGAACAACTACTAAGTCTTTCGTCAATAAATACACATAACATACGCATTGGCTGTATACCGCGGAATATAGTGTTTGTTAGCGCTTGCTAGCGCTAAATAACAAAAAACATTATCGGCCAGGAGTCAGGACACGTTTGCCAACTTCAATACTGCTAACACAATCCGGCATTTTGCTCACGTTTTTTGTTAGCGCTATTTTCCGCTGAACACAGCCATTGTTTGTATGTTTCTCAACTAGATGTTGCCGACAGCTGTCTGTCTAATCGTGTGTCACAGCGAAATTTCAGTAAAAGGGTCGTTTTTACTCTTTGAACATGAAACCCTAAAGATGCACTTAAGATATATATTTAGTTAAGAGTTTGGGGACATAGACAAAATTCATCAGTAGACGTATACTTGTCTCTAAGACATTGAAATGTAGAATTCTTCATTGTAATTTACAATGGGCTTTTCCAAAGCCCTATACGCTATAAGAAAAATACTTTGACAAGCCTTATCTCATTCTTAACTAGCTGTTTATGCAGCTTCACCTTAGGTAATATAAAGAATCCATCATAAATCAAATAAAAATTGAAAATTAATTCAAAAATCAAAGTTGTTCAATTCAAATAAAAATCAGAATCAAAAATTCAAACAAAAACCTGGGCCGAGACTCGAGAGTCAAGATGCATTCGATAATTTCGAAGGCGAAGTTCGATAACAAAATGTATGGGATTTTACATAAGGCATGGCAAGCGAAATGTCACATAACGATGACTTGTGTCAAATCCCATACATTTTTGATTTTGAACTTCGCCATCGAAATTATCGAATGCATCTTGACTAAAGGCCCTGTTTCTCCGAAGTGCACCGTAATGTCTATGAATGAATTAAATGATAAAGTATGTAAGTTACTAAGTACCTATAGTGCGTTTATTCTTTTTTCAATATTTTTCCCAAAAGATGTCCGTTAGTTTCAAATCAAAAGTGTGCCTTTTTAATATCTGATCTTAACAAACAGACACAAAGTTTTATACCTAATACATATAAGTAGATAACACCTAACGTAATCACTACATACTTCGCTTATCACGCACGAAGAACTCCAAATCTCTACATGAATCTAAAGCCTATAATCCAAGAATTTATGATACGAATCATTAGTAATGTTGGCCAATTTTCACGCGATTTTTCACACATCCAGCATGATAGATAATCCTGGTCTAGAATTTCCTAGAGTGACATCAGCAGACGCAGACGTCATGATGTAGACCGTAAACCATGAGTCCATGACCTTCCAAGGCTGTTTATTTCTTAGCTGAGATTTGGAAAATTTGCAAATATCCAAATCTCACAAAACTTGAGAACGGCTGGGATGATTAAGATAATTTTGGTCTTGAAATAATTGTGGTAGTTCAGGAAAGGTTCAAACGGTGAGAAATATTGGAAAAAAATCTGTGGAAAATACTAAAAATGACAATTACATTTTCCCATACTAATTGTACCTACCTGTCGAACACTTGATGATCGTAAATTCCGTTTAGCAAAAATCCAGCGGTCGGGTCGGGTCTCCAGGGGGGCGATTCTGCTAAATAAAACCTGCATTAATACAATTACAATCAAGTCCCGACATGCTTACACTCTCAAAAGGTGTTTTTATGAACGTTAAACTAACGTGAAACGCGCTCTGATTGGTCGAAGCGGCATAAAATCCGTTCACGGTAACATGACGCTACACTTTCAATCCAAACAAAGTGAAGTTGACTGTTTAAATTGTTTACTTTAAATACGAGAATTGAGGTTCAGGTATCGCTTGATTATCAAATATTTTATTTCTAGGCGCATTCAGAAGTTTTTTGGAATACAAAACAATCATATTTCAGAAAAAATGTTTTTATTACAAAAGTACGTAATGTGGTGTAGATTGTAGGTTTTGATTGTACGCGTTTGTTGAAGGAAGTTAGAAGGACCTAAAATTTCCAAGAGAACGTCATGCTTTGGAAATTTTAGAAGGCTTAGGGACAGTACATTTTGGTGGCGGAACTCCTAAAAGCCCTAAACCAAAAGTTTCCTTGCCCTAAGAAAGGGCTCTGACGTCATACAGTTTTCGTAGGAAGCCCTTGAGAATCTGACGCAGAGCCCTATATAAGGCGTGACAGGTCTTTTGTTATTTTAATTTTTTGCTCATCACGCCCGCCCGCACCGGGAAAAATTAAACGTAAAGGTTGAAAGTGCTTTGTTTTCTTCCAGTTGGATTGAGATTGATTCATTTTACGCTCGTAAGGTGCTATTACAATTGAATTAAACCATTTATAATACAGAGCAAGTTTACCACAGGATTTCCGTGTGAGGCATTGTTATATCTTCTGAGTATTGCACATTTTTGCTTATTTTAAGATGACTTTCTTTATGAGCGAAGGTGATGTTTCAATACAAAAAGTTATATACACTTTTTTTCTTTTTCTTCTCCACAAACAGGAGTGATCCATGTCTGGTTATGTTTTCTTATTTATATATTTTCCGATAAATATTAATTTATTGTGCCAAATATAACTTGTTACCTTTTTCTGAACTCTTTTTAGTTTTAAAGTGTCGGAATTAAGTCGGCCTTGTTGTTCTTGGCGGTTATTCGATCTAAAACATTTTTGTTACTAGCGAATAGCGTGCTGATGTTAATTTTCCTGGACAGATTTGTTTGTCAAGTGACCGAGACATGACGATATGTAAGGGTTCCGAGATCTGAACCACGGAACCATAAAAATGCAGGATGCACGAGTGAAGATACATACAAAATTGATTTTACTACTATATTATTATACTATTTAATACTGTGTTTATTTATATCATTGTAATAACAAAAAATGTCACAAATAACATAAAGATTTCAACACTAATTTTCGTGTTTCAATAATATCTAGCAAAAAAAATATTTAGCCCTTTTTAGTCCAGTAACTTATTATTTAGCACTTATTACTGTTTTTTTTTTGCATTTTGCGGTCCATATTTATGTTGACTTTAAGAAAATAGAAGAATTTTGCTGATTTAAAACAAATGCATCTGTATGAAAATCACGAAGGTGGCTATACAATTTTTATTCGATAACGTAACGAATACGTTGTTATAAATTGTTCGTGCTAAGGCCTGCCTGTTACGTTTCGCCATCGTCACACCAGACAATCGTCTATAATCGTGTGAAACTACAATCCTTGACCTAAACGTAAGCAAAACTCATTGTTTATGATTTGTTATACATACATGTAGAAGACATGGGATAAACATGCTTCAAATATCGCACTATATTAAAGTACTGGCTCTCAAATTAACACTGTGGGCTTATCGTGGGTAATGTTGGTTACAAAATGAGGAGAAACAGCAATACTTCGCCATTATTCTCAATAGTACTAAAACTAAGCACTTCACACTGTTTTAATTACTTTCACTGTCTATTAAAATAATAACGACTCCACTTATTTCATTACTTAGCACTTATATTCACTATCACTATCTAACAAGAACACCGATAGTTTCCGAGCCAACCTCTCGCCACGACGGCTGGTAGCATTCTGTTCCGTGACCATTCCTTGGAGGGAAAATGTGATCACAACTCCCACCACACCGAACGCGCGAGCTCGTCAAACTGGACTCTATCAGCGCCAAACAACATGGCGCTAGTGTTCCCATCAACTATACTTCCGTACTATTGACTTGCTTGTCAATTCAGCAACAAAATATTAACCTCTTCGACACGGCCATCCTGCGTGACTCACGACCTCGTGAGTACCTAATCCTCTAACCAAACTTAAAGCTAATTACCCTAGCTCGGCCAACCTGACCATTTTTATAACATCACGTAATATGACATTCTATAACCCTCGATGCAAATTGAAGGCTATCTTAATTCATAAAGCTGACTGTACTTTGTTTGATTTAGACAATCTATTACCAGATTATCTCCCGCACATAATGGCTAGACCCAGGCACAACATTACGGTAACCGAATGAGAGATCAATTGCTCTCATTTGCTTTTGCTTAAACCCACTTAAATCCTTTAGTTCATATACACCTAAGGTCAATGTTTTCTATCCGTTATAGCACCCATCGCATATCTTTTATGCCGTAGACCAACCGTATTAAACACCGCATAAAATTATGACACATCCACATTAGAATTTAGGATGTTAACGCAATTCTTTGATGCAACGCAAAACATGTGACCGTTACTATATCATCATCACTAGGTACGTGTCATTTAAAACTTGTCACTAAGTGACAATAGAAACCCAAAAATAATACCATTCCTCATCTTTGTATCAAACAGCAAGTAATAGCGTTGTACCGTCAACAGCAACATCATTACTATGTAGTAACGACAAACATACCTACATGCCATCGTCACTACACAGCAATAGGATACCAATATGATCCGCATAATACTATGCCTTTGTCACTACTCAATGTGTATTAATAAGTAGTGACAGGATACCACCATCAAAATCATGATGCCTTTGCCACTACTCAATGTGTATAAGTAGCGACAGGATACCACCATCAACATCATTAGTGTGTAGTAATGACGTACATACTTGACATCATTCTTACACAGCAACGGAATTCCATCATCAACAACTCATTACTATGTAGTAATGGGATACCATCAACAATAACATCACTACTATGCTGTAATGGGATACTGTAAATACTGTGTACTCGTATAACGCATAGTGCAAATTACGTTTAAAACGGGCGTCACCCCACCATATATTCCCACCATTGTAACTCTTGTAACTGTTGTAACTCCAGGATCAAATAAAACTCATTGATGTGATCTCAAGGGTGCCCTAGGGGCAATGCTAAAGTTGTTTCGAGATCCTCGATGAAATTAAAAGAAAATTAGAGGAGGAGTAGGTACGCACCACGTCGCAATGGCTAAAAGCCAAAAACAAAAGTGTAAAGCATCACGAGAATGAAGATAATTGGTGTCTATTAAGCTGCTACTGTCAAATCAAAACGATAATTCAATTAAACTGTTTTAAATCACGACTGCTTTTCTCTGAACCTCTTTTTTTGCTGTCAATTAAACTTTGATGTCTCATAGTTAATGTCACCCATCGTGTGTATACTGTATACTCATGAACGTACCATACAAACTATTGTAATGTGATCATTGAAATTCGCATTGTCTAAAAGTAGGTATGTAAGATTCCAAATTTACAGTTTACAACAAGTTTTAGCTTTCCTTTAACTTACAAGCAAATATGTACACTGTGTTTTAAAAGTATGTCATATGGTACACCGTAGCGAGAGTGGCCACCATAGGCGATAAAGTAACAAAGTTCCTTAACACTTTTGGAAAGGGTTCCAACATACACGATGTTCTTTAAAGTCCGGTATTGAAATTGGTAATCATTTGTTATTGCGTTTTACTACATGTGTAGTACCCCAATAAAGAATTAAAACTGTATGTCTATGTTTCAAAAGTAAACAGCAAGTTTGAGCTTCATTAAAGTAACTGCAAGCGCCAGTGGCGGATTATCCTAAAGGCAAACTAGGCACGTGCCTCGGGGCGCGAGGGTACAAAGGGGCGCTCCGACCAAGCGAGGTGGTATACCAGGTCAGGCCGAAGCCCTGGGCCATCACCCCCCCGCCCCCAGGGGCGCCGATGACATGTTTGCCTATGGCGCTCTCAACGTTTGATCCGCCTCTGGCAGGCGCCTAACAATTGCAACAAACAACCGGTGTAAACACCTAGCCGCAACATGTATCATACCGTTAAAAATCAAACGTTAAATTCTTATAAATTTGTCATCTCTACCGATTCCGCCTGATATAAAAAGATTATAGTATGTCCAATAAATAGGTTGTAGTTTGTTTAAGAACCAACTTAATAATCACTGAAGTCTGCTAAGTCAGTATCGACTCGACAGTGTTATTCACTTTATTATAAGACCAGTATGAATGTATGACACACCCAAAACAAATAAAGAGCATTGGTAATTTCATTATAAGAAATTGCAAACTGAAAACTATAGTCGTTTCATTTATCAGTTACCACCATGTTACAAATTTTTTTGATATCACAAAATGAAATCTCGATAATGACATGTAATTGCCAAAAGATAAGGTAATTAAACTTTAGTGCTACATTTTCCGGTGTGACCTTCAGCGATCATTCAAACAATAATAATAATAGGCTTTAAGATGTATGTACTATGTACTCGTTTTTACTTTACGTTCCTTTTTACTCATTTACTTGAACTTCTAAAAACCTTTGCTTATAAATCCAGCATAACTTAGCACCACTAATTATGATACAAAAACAACTTCACCAAGTATCTCCCATCATTGTGAAGCGACTAGACCAGTCCACTAAAGATGTGCACTTGGCGCTGTCGCCCAAGCTGCTCGGTCGCACAGCGCTGCTCGCTGCATACCTTGGAGTGCCCATCGGTACTCGGTTGCCGTTACCGCTCGAACCTCGAACTTCCACCTGCACATAAAAATAACGGCACAACAATAATGTTCTACTAAAGAACTTTTTAATTTTAACGGGAAAATGTAGAAATCATTCAATAAATTGAATTTTAATTAACGATCTAAGATTTTCTAAAGAAAATGTAAGTACTGTTAGACCCTCATAATACCAAAGGAGAATACAAGTGCGTTTACAATCTTTTACAAAGTAACCAAGTTCACCGGAGTCCAATGCTGAGCTTTCCGACCCGCCGCAGTCACGGCCACTGGACCGTCCAGAGCGCGTGACACCGCCGTCGTCACGTATTCATACCATCACCACCAGCCACGGTTTATACCACTATCCCTCGATTGTAATAAATACAAAGTAGATAAACCTGCACATATTAAAAAACAATAAGTTAGGGGCCCCACGGCCCATCTTTGAGCTTACCGAGCTATTGCCACTACTACATCGCAGTCTGCCACTGCCACGGCACTGCAGCACAGTCATTGTAGAACTCCCGGCACGATCCACTCTTCTGAGAATTCGGCCCGCTGTTGTCCCATCTTTTCGCAATTACGCCATACATTTAGCGTGCCGCCTTGGTTGCACACTACCAAACTCGATCTATATTATTAATCACTGATTTTATTTTCACTTTTTGTAAACCGCACAAGATTACACATTTTTTTTTCAACTACCGTCACTTTTTTTTAACTTGAACAAAGACTTGAAATTCTCATCTTGAACCAACATGAATCCCACTTTCTGATGTAGAAGACATGGGATAAACATGCTTCAAATATCGCACTATATTAAAGTACTGGCTCTCAAATTAACACTGTGGGCTTATCGTGGGTAATGTTGGTTACAAAATGAGGAGAAACAGCAATACTTCGCCATTATTCTCAATAGTACTAAAACTAAGCACTTCACACTGTTTTAATTACTTTCACTGTCTATTAAAATAATAACGACTCCACTTATTTCATTACTTAGCACTTATATTCACTATCACTATCTAACAAGAACACCGATAGTTTCCGAGCCAACCTCTCGCCACGACGGCTGGTAGCATTCTGTTCCGTGACCATTCCTTGGAGGGAAAATGTGATCACAACTCCCACCACACCGAACGCGCGAGCTCGTCAAACTGGACTCTATCAGCGCCAAACAACATGGCGCTAGTGTTCCCATCAACTATACTTCCGTACTATTGACTTGCTTGTCAATTCAGCAACAAAATATTAACCTCTTCGACATACATATTACATACATACTAAAATGCGAAAGTGGGTATGGTAGGATGTTTTTGCTAGTATTTCCCGCATACCCACGGAACAGATGTAGAACAAACAGTATTTACTAATAAACTATAGGGAGAGCCATGCTTCGACACGAACCACGGCTCTGTTTGATAAAAATCACGATTTCACAGAAAACCGGGGTGAAATTTGTTTGGGGATTTTAAGAAACACTGCCTCTAGTCAAGATGCATTCGATAATTTCGATGGCGAATTTCAAAATCAAAAATGTATGGGATTTGACTTAAGTCATCGCTAAGTGACATATAGCTTGCGATGCAATTTGTTAAATCGCATACATTTTGTTTCTGAAATTAGCTGTCGAAATTATCAAATGCATCTTGACTAGAGGCCCAGGAACGCAAATGCGAAATCCTCTAATATTGCAAGTGTCCGTGGACGGCGGTAATCGCCTACAATTTCATAAAAAACATAATGACCTAAGTTTTCCTCGGAAATCGGAATAGACTGATTTTCCATCTGCACGATTAAAGTCACGGGCTTATAACACATAAGAGGATATTGACCTCATCATCATCAGACCTCATCACAGAACTCCATATACACGTTTGGAAATTTATGCATGTAACTTACTATATCATTAAGTAACTTATAGTAATCATCATCACCTTATATATGTCACCGTAAAATTGTAAAAACCGTTAGATTGTAATATTACTAGAAATATTATAATATGCGAACAGATTGTCAAATACAAATTTCTCCATACAATTGTACGCATTATTTTTCGTTATATTGTAATATTTACCGTGCCGATTGGTTATACGGTATGTGCCCCGCGCCGCCATATTTGTTTGCTTTTTCGTAATAATAATTATAACGAAAATAATGCGTACAATTGTATGGAGAAATTTGCATTTGACAATCTGTCCGCACATTATAGTATCTCTAGTTTTTACAATTTTACGGTGACATATACAATACTTAATGGAAACTTGGTGCGTATTCAATGATTATACATTCGATCGTTTATTTTAAGTTTTCTTAAAATGTGTTAATAATTATATAACAAACATGACTAAAAAGGGAAAAATTATTATTTTAAAACAAAAAATTTAACCAACTTCCAATGTACATATACACAATACACAAAAAGTATGAAATAAATCTTATTTTTTAAATTCGGCTAAAATTGTAACTATTTGTCAATACAATCTTCATTATTTTGAAGAAGTGAAGAAGGTACATTTTTCCCGCCTACCTACAAGGAAGTGATGTCTTCCGCCTGTCCTATACGGCGCTTTAATTTTCCCTCATCATAACAAATAACAATATTTTAAATTAATTAACAGTAATCAACCAATTAGCGTGCATGTCAGTGCTTCCGTCGCATAAAACTATACGTATATAGGAACAGATTTGATTAAAAACCGGCCAAGTGCGAGTCGAACTCGCACACAAAAGGTTCCATACAAAACAGGAAAAAAATCACGTTTGTTGTATGGGAGCCCTACTCAAATAGGTACTTATTTTATTCTGTTTTCTCTTATCCTGTCAAGCGTCAGTTGCTGCACGGCAGCAAGTGACAGCATGGCTCTCAAGCGTCGCTTGCTGCCTGGTGGCAAGGCGGGAATGCCTATAGAATATATTTCTAATTTATAAGTGGTTTGTTTGTACCACATAATTTATACATTTATGTAATTAATATTAAGTTTTTTATGCGTATACTAAGTATTTTCCATAAATCTACTACAAATTACTTCAGAAAATCGAATGAAAAATATACGTTTTTATTGCTATTTTATTTCATAGTGAGTTTATGATTTTCTTGTGAAATGCATTTTGAATTGAACATTTTAGTAGAAATTTTATTAGAACGGTATTTATTCTAGAGTCTACGAATAGAATATATGGATAAGAATAAGTAAATTTATTACTATGATTGTTTTTCTAAGACATTACCGTCAAAATAGGCCTAGTTTCGGAGGGTTCAATGAGGGAGTTCCCTTATTGTACATTGTAAAAAAATTATGAGTTACTGTAATATTTAACATCCTGAAATGTATAAAAATATAAAAATATGTATTTAA
Organism: Glaucopsyche alexis; assembly: GCA_905404095.1. NCBI lineage: Eukaryota > Metazoa > Arthropoda > Insecta > Lepidoptera > Lycaenidae > Glaucopsyche > Glaucopsyche alexis. The sequence continues at coordinate 25,784,052 of FR990046.1, forward strand.
TTATGTCCCAGTTACAGTTTATTGAACAATCAAAATATGTACTATGTCAGATATTTTTCATAGTAATTGTAATTAGTTTTGCTCCAATCCTTGTTAGTACAACTGTTTTTGTATTAAATTTTTATGTATAATATATCCAATTACGTAAATAAAGCAACATTCACTGTATAGAAACATACATTTTATATTTATTTGAGTTTTAAAACAAAATATTAAAAAAGACGAAGTTTATGTGTTTGTATCAAGATTCCATTTATTAAATGAGTATTTTTCTAAATTCCATTTACGTCATCACTTAGGAAATCTATTCTACTTTTTAAATATATATCACATGCATAGGTAGTACATAAATTATAACAATATAATTTGGAGAAATAAAAATCGCGGGAATCGAAATTAGACTGACAATTTTATAGTAGGTAACTGTAACTTATTTTGTATCAGTTTTTGAATTAAAATTTTATATATAATGTGTGCACCTACGTAAATTAAGCAAATTTTACTATATAGAAACATAAATTTGGCCTTAGTTTAGATTTGCAATAAAAATATAAGAAAAAGTCGTGTGTTGTGTTTGGATCAAGATTTCTTTTATTAAACTAGTATTTTTCTTAATTCCAATTATATTATCAATTAGGAAATTTAATCACCTTTCTAAATATATATAACATGCATATGTTTTATTCACATTAAAACATTATAATCTTGAAGAAAAACACGACGGGAAACGTCACTTGATTTATAGAGGTCGGTACTCCGTGCATCTGTCATGAGGGAATGAGGTCGTCCTCCTCCTTCCTCTCCGTAATGTGTGTGATGAGGTATCATTTGGCATGTTCCCACTTGAGTGTCAATAACGAAGTCAAAAGTAAACAATCAGTGCAAGTGTTTACGTTAATTGAAATGTTTACTTTCAAGTGGATAGGTACTTAATTATACTGAATATAATTGTAATTTTTTTATAAATCTGTTTCTATATTACGTAATCACTTAGGAAATTAATTATATTTTTAAATATATACATCATCCATAGGTTTTATTTACTTATTAACATTAAAATTGCGAAAAAAAATCGCGAAAAAAATTGCGGGAGAATGTAAGGAAAATTAATTTTTGGTGGCAAAAAGGCCCGACGCTTGTCGGCATAATCTGTCAAAGAGTGTCAAGGCGCTTCACAGGTTATAGCAGTTCCGTGGCCTGATGGGTAGAACGTTTGTTTCGCACTCGAAAGAGTGCATATTCGAATCCCAGGTTGTGTCGTATACCAATGAAGACTTTTTCTGATCTCAAGTACAGACGCTCTAACGGTGAAGGAAAACAATGTGAGGAAACCCGCACATGGTTGGCCCCAGACGTATTGACCAGTCATTCCTCTGGACTAGTCTGACTGTGAGAATGCCGTATGTGCTTGGGCAACCATACGACATTTAAAAACCGACTGTCCCAGGCACTACAGTATTTCAAATGTGGTTACTTCGCTCGGAGAATACTGTATAAATCATCCATTATCGGATGAAAAGGCCTAAGTTTTATCTCTGTTCATAAGATGACAGGCGACAGACAGACAAACGGATGGACAGCGGAGTTTTAGTTAGAGAAACCCGTTTTTACCCTTTAGGTACGAAACCTTAAAAAGCCTATCTTATTTGCAGATCCACGCATTTGAAGTGAAACCTTCAATTCGAGTTTTTTCCTCGTTTATTAATATTATTAGTAATTTATATTGAAATCAATCTTAGTTCACTTTAAAACATTGTAATAAACGTCAGACGGCTTCCTATTTATTTACTAAAACGATTGAATTTCTTGTACTTTATTTATCTATTATTATCATAATATCTAGATTAATTGTTGCGTACCTAAACGATTAGAACACATGCCTTAAACGCCTATTCTGCACATACAATCTGATAAGCCAAGAGTTATCGCCGTTTGTATGGGAAGTCCCGTTTTCTTACATCTAATCTTTTTTCCTCGTATGTAAGGATAATGTTTGAAAAATCATTTCGAAAAACAAATACTAAAATCCCTGATCCAAAAATATTTGTACGATGACAAAAGTTATAAAAACCGCCAAGTGGGAGCTGGACTTGCCGCACGTAGGGTTCCGTACCATTTTACCAATATTTTACATGTTTACTTACTATAATAATAATAATAATATAATATCTATGGACGCTTCACACCACGCCAATCTGATCCCGTGGTAAGTTCTCGAAGAACTTGTGTTACGGGTACCAGACAACGGAAATATATTTAATACTTTTATACTGTACACATATTTAAGATTTTTATTATGTTATACACATATTTAATACACATCCATGACCCAGGAACACAGAAAAACTTTTTGTTCCTTCGGCGGGATTTGAACCCGCGACCCCCGGCTTGAGCACCAACACGCTCAACCAACTGAGCCACAGAGGTCGTCAAAACAATTGCAAGTTGAATCTTACTCATTTCGCGGTAGGTAACAGCCTCCGTGGTCTAGTGGTTATAGCTTGGCTCTCGATTCGGAGGTCGTGGGATCGATTCCCGCATTGGAACAAGAAAAAATGTTGTTTCCAAATTTGGTAAGGACAATGCATGCTGATGACCTGATTATCTGACAAGAAAGGTGATCCATGAATGGGCACGTAAAAAGTCTGCGCCTGATCTCTCGTCAGTCGTGTCGGTTATCCGTCGTCCCACTGGATTATGAGAGTAAAGGAACAGAGAGTGCTCTTGTGTACTGCGCACACACTTGGGCACTTTACAAATTACTCCTGTCTAACTGGCTTGGTTTCAATAAAACCGGCCTCCGTCACCGAAGTCGGTGTGGGGAGTTATGATGTCACAGTAAGCGCGAGAGATTGAAAAAGGAAAAACGCGAACCTTTCCTTGCACTTGGAGTATAACTCTAACTTATACAGGGTAATTTTTTTTCAAATGGGCATGGTAGGCGAAAAGGAGTTGCAAGCCTGATTACGATAAAAACTGAACCTGCACCATTTGATTTTTGATAAATCAATTTCCCAGGAATCGGAATGACTGTCTAATAGACGGCTGTGTCTAATATGTTCCTTTTGTATGCATTCTTAACAATTAACACTAGCTTGCTAGGAAATCCCCTAGGATGGTTTCCAAAAGTAATTATAAGTCATTTCATAATTAAAATTAGCTCAATAAATTGAAAGTGGGCTAATTAAATTGACTTTCAGCCTCAGCTGTAGGACCTTTTGTTTTCCGGACACCAGAATATTACCTTGACCTGAATATTAAATGTTGTAATCAAAAATATGAACTGGACACACCAAAATATTCTACTAAACTGATCCCAGACGGCAAAGCCTCGCAAAATTAAACCTTTGATCTGAGTTCTCATTGCTATAAATAATTTGAACCTATTCAAGAATTCTATTTTAAACTGACACCTGCAGATATTATCTTTACTTTACCATTACCAATGAACTTTTTAACAATGTAAAGCGAAATTAATGTATATTTTTAATCAGATCATACATAATAATATATTAGAAACTAGCTGTCCCGACAGACGTTGTTCTGTCTCAAATATGAAATAGAATAAATAAATGACTAAACCTACTCTTACACCTACTTCTACACCTACTCCTACAACCTACACCTTTTCCAATATTTCTCACTGTTTAAACCTTTCCTGAACTTCCACATTTATTTCAAGACTAAAATTAGCCAAATCCGTCCAGTCGTTCTCGAGTTTTGAGTCCCTCGAGAACGGGATAAAAAGAACCTTATGTCCTTCTCTTGATTTTAAGATAATATTTCCCCATCAATTTCAGCCAAATCGGTTCAGCCGTTCTTGAGTCAGAGTTATGCTTTCAATTTTCAGAATTTTCTGCGGCCTGCTGGATTCCAAACAATATAGTTCTGCCCTAAACACCGATTAGATTCTAGGAAACTGTCCAAAAGTCAAAACGATACCTTTTGCGCTGGCAACGAGGTCTTTAGTCAAGATGCATTCAATAATTTCGACGGCGAAGTTCGAAATCGAAAATGTATTTGTCGTAACTTATCACTAAAGTGACATGTCGCTTGCGATGCATTATGTCAAATCCCAAATATTTTATTTTTCAACTTCGCCGTCGAAATTATCGAATGCATCTTGACTAGAGACCCTGGTTTGCTGTACCTACGCGCACTTCATTTACCTACTATTACTTGTTACTAATATCAATTCTGTGCTATTACTGGGCCAATTGCTATACTTCCACTTCCGTAAATTCACACCTACTACTAATTGCCCTGTGGTTTTCCCTTAGGTTCAAGTTCCACTGCCAACTACTAACATTACTAACACTATGACACACAAGGCCACTTCATTAGTGCCGTCTGGCTGATGCTATTGACCTACGAACTGCCTTTTAGGTATGACTAGACGAAAATGTATGGAAAATAGAAAGAGCATGGAAGAATCATAGTTTTGCTAAAACGAGTTTAGTCACATTTTGATTTATTACTAAACTAGCTGATGCCCGCAACTTCGTTTGCGCAGAACTAACGGAAGCGGAACCCTATTTTTTTAAACGGAACCCTAAAATAAAAATAGCCTATGTTAGACCTTATAACATCAGCTATCTGCCAGTGAAAGTCTCGTGAAAATCGGCCCAGCCGTTTCAGAGATAAGCCGGAACAAACAGACAGACAGACCGACAGACAGACAGACGGGCAGACAAAAATTAAAAAAAATGTATTTTATTTAAGTACCGAATATATTATGTACTTTCAGATGCATTAAGTGAAAAGCTGTTAGTTTGAAGTTACAAACAGACACTTCAATTTTATTTATCTGTATAGATGTATAGACTAGCTGATGGCTGAAACTAACGGAAACTGAACCCTAATTTTTAAACGAAACCCTAAAATAAGAGTAGCTTATGTTAGACCTTATAACATCAGCTATCTGCCTGATGCTGAAAATCAGTCAGGCCATTTCAGATATTAGCCGGAACAAACAGACAGACATAACAGACAAAAAATATATATATTTTATCGTTTTTTTATTAGCGCTTTTTTCTGCGGAACACAGCCAATTAGCCTAGTTTCCCATAAAAAGGACAATGTGACCCATAACCCTCATTCTAAACAATAGGTTGTTACTTGTTGTGACTCGTGGCAGCACAGCGCAGCGATAACATGTCGCTGACTCGACCAGAGTCTAGACTGCTTCACTGTTACAACTGATAACAGATAAGATACTACTGGTCTTGCCTCTAGTCAAGATGCATTCGATAATTTCGACGGCGAACTTCGAAATCATGAATGTATGGGATTTGACATAAGTCAACGTTATGTGTCATGTCGCTTGCGATGCGTTATGTCAAATCCCATACATTTTGTTTTCGATCTTCGCCATCGATATTATCGAATGCATCTTGACTAGACCCCCTGGTCTTTACATACAACAGCGGGCCTAGCAGGAACATTTGACACCAGCGTTAATGTAGCGTCGCGGTGGTACAGTAAGCTAAGGCTAGGCAAACAGGCTACCGACTATGCCTACTAAAACGTTTTAGTACTGTGTAATGTGTCGAGCTCGCGAACGGACGCGCTCCGCGTTATACACATGCAGCAAATATTATTTATATAATTAATATTTTCGCGAATCGCGCGGCTGATTGCCGCTGCACGTGATCATGGCGCTCGTGGTCAATGAGTTGCTGGCGTTTATCCAGCATGCCATCGACACCATAGACGAAGTCAGCATAATGCAGATCTGCAACTCTTCTTTCACCAGCGAGGAGATTTGCGAAGGCAAGCACTTGCTGTACGAGACGCTCGGCCAGAGCGCGAACATGCCATCGCGACGGAGAGATGGAACCGAAAGAAGCGTGCAGGACATCATCTCTCTACTGAAGCAGACAGATCCGGATGAGGTGCCAGCTTTTGTAGCGAAAAATCTGCATAAGCTGCCGCCTGTGACACTGGACCACGTCGACGTCGTCAGCCTACTGAAGGACATCAAGTTCCTGAAGGAAGAACTGGCCGGAGTTCGAGGTAGATTGCAGGCATCAGAGTCTACCATAAGTGATCTACGTAGTGAATTATCACAGCTAAAAGTGTTAATTCAATATGTAGGTCACCTGATGCAGCAAACGTCACTCGTCGTCGAGGCGCGCAGGCGGTCACGTTTAGCCCGTCAGCATTATCCGACGGGTCAACGAACATCGTTGCTGCCGCCCCCGCTGCCCGCTCCCCGCCCGCTAAGGAGCCGGTGCCGAGTTACGCAAGTGTCGCCGCTAGCGAACCCCCGCCACCTCCCCCGCGTTTCTAAAACAAAGGGAAGAAGGAGGCCCCTTCAAAAGATCGTCCTCTTTCTAAAAAGGACCGAACGTGCGATGATGACGGGTTCATTAAGGTCGAGAGGAAGAAGAAGAAACCCGTCGTCCGCAACCATCGCGGCACCGCACCCGGAGGACCCGAACAGCTGTTGCGGTGTGAGACTCCCGCGACACCGCTGTACGTGTCCCGGCTGCATTGGTCCACGACGGTCGAGCAGGTCGTGGACTACATCAGGAGCAGAACCAACTTCGCCTTGAGGGTCGAGCGGTTGGAATCTCGTCATAGAGTGAATTTTAGTTCTTTTGTGGTGAGAGTTCCAACCCATCATTTACCGACCTTCGAGAAGGAGGAGTTCTGGCCGATTGGAGTCGCCTACAGAAGGTTCAGAGGACGACTACCGAACACTTCACGCCCCACGTCGCAGACAATACGTGTTTAGTGTTAGTTATATAATATAATATAGTAATATGTATGTTAGTCTATAAGGTATTTATAATATGGGCCTATGCAGCCCGAAATAAATGGAATTTAATTTAATTTAATATGTTCTGTGCTTCACAGCATTAAAAACTTATCAAAATCCTTATATTACAATGTCCCATTATCTTAACTCTTTGAGTTACTAAGAATAGTAGAATAGAATAATGGGACATTATTATGATTCGAAGAGAGTCACGAACAATGCTGTCCACTTCGAATTATCGAGTCATAATCCTCAATGGTATCAGAGCTTTTAATAGTTATTTATTCAATAGAACAAACATTGTTAATATCTAAAATTGTCAACAAACCTTTCACCCCAACTGCATATAGGTACCTCCTCTCCGTTCCGTCGCGGTTAAATAGTACAGTATAATTACTTACATAATGTCCCTCGGCAATGATTGTACTTCTATGACAGAGTGAATGGTCGGTGCATGGGAAACGAAATTTCCTAAAAGATATTTAGAACGAGCCAAATGACCCGCCTAAATAGTTCACTTAAATCAATCTTTCACAGTTTTAAAACGATTCGGTCGCTGGTTTGGGTCATTGATTTATGAATGAACCAAAAGAACTCTAGGATTCGTTTACGAACGAGCAACCTACGGATCTGTCACCGTAAAATTGTTAAAACCCGTTAAATTGTAATATAACTAGCTAGATAGATTAAAAAATATGTCGCAATATTCTTTTCTATATAATATCTTAACCTAACCTAACCAAGAGCATCTCAGGACATGTCTAAGGAGGGTTCCGTGACTATAAACGCGTAATAAGATTTTTTTTTAATTAATCCAAAAGTTACGGTCCGATTTGGTTCACAATAATTTTCCTAAAGAGTTTTTAGCATGATCTATCAGCATGGAAATTTGCAAGTTTCTATCTCCTATAGTTTAATAATGCTAGGGGGGGAACCAACTTACAAAGTACTTTGGAGGCCGATTACTCGAAAATGGTTAACTTTATAAAAAAAGTAACGTATGAAACCATACCTTTATTTTAAAAGACCTATTCTACGATACCCCACACGATGGGGTAGAGTGAAAAAATATTTTTCATCCCCACTTCACATGTATGGAGAGCCACCCCTAAATATAAAATTATTATTTTTTTATGATCCCGAAACCGTGATCTATACACAATCTATAACTGCACCAAATTTCATCACTTTATATTCATAATTACAGCTAGAGGCGCGGACAGACAGACAGACGGACAGAGCGAAACTAAAAAAGAGTTCCTTAATTATTACGGAACCCTAATAATATTAACACGTTCATTGCGTTATCAGTTTAATAGACCCGATTGTGAACTTGCCGCCGCGCCGGAGGGGCATATGAAATACTGTTCGTAACGCTGGTACGGGACCAATATCTTAGGTTTTCTTAGGAGTCGAAAAGACACAGTTACTGTTATTTAATTGTCTCGTTATATAATGTCATTTATACAATAAAACGTATCGGGGGGTCGATTGGTTCTGATACCGACAGGGAAGAATTTTTTTTCATCTAGTGCGGACAACATGTCCTTTCGACTTTATACACGATGACCTGATAGCCGCACTGATTAAAGGACAGTTTGTCTAGTGTAGAGCTTAAGTGCAGTTGCAACACGATAGATACGACTATCAATGCGATTTTATCAATAATAATTGAATTTCCTTGTTTATATTATTATAATATGCTCGTAAATACTATTGTAGTACATTATTTTATATTCATTTTGTTTACATAATATTATTTTCGCCATCATAAAGCGGTCTAGGAGGATGCTTTTGATGTCTCCTGGGGATGATGAAGTAATTGAAAAGTTAAATAATTGTTAAATTTAAATAATTATTCTAATAAAAAGAGTATGCAATCAGTTAAATTTAAGTAAAAATATGTTATTTCGTCGTCATTATATTTACACGTCACTAATTTTTTTCAATAATTCATTCGTTCTATGTGGACATAAGGTCGAATAGATCTGTTATTATTTTTATTTATTTTACATATTGCCAATTATCTTGTCAATTTCATTGAAAATGTGTCGGTACATTAAAATAAACTGAAATGATTACCTCCAACAAGTAAATTGCATATAAACTTATGAAAATCAAACAGATCCATTCAACCCTATGATGCTGCACTAGTTTACAAACAGGTCTAGGATGACACACTTCCAACAGAAAGTTAATGAAATAGGCTGATGCAACGAAGGTATTAGTTATAATGTAACGAAAAATAATGTGGTAAATTATAAGCAGAATATTCTGGTCCGCAGTCTTTCGACATTTTACAATTTCACTAGTTATATTACAATTTAACGGTTTTTACAACTATACGGTGACATATCGATTACACCTATTTATATCAGTGCATAAATTTACTGTTGATTGAACCAAGTAAATAGATTGTCAACACGTAAGTCTATAGCAAGCTTAGATCTTTCAATCAATTGAACAGTTCGTACGAACGGGTCAATTGAAGCGATTCATTAACTCAACAGGTCAGTACGATCTGGTTCACGAAGATTGAACGAACGACACTATGCTTAATGTAAGTGAATGTCTAACAGTAGCCAATTAGGTTACTAGGAATACCCTGTTGTTGGTGCCGCTGCCAGCTTATGAGCCCAGGAATGCAGCACCACAGACAGTTCGCATAACATTGGTTAACCACTAATTTTCATATTTATTTGTCGCTCGCGGTTCGCTATTGGTTGAGAAGCAATTATTAGAATTTGAAACTAAATATGAAAATGGATTAGGCTGGAGGTTTAAGGGTAGATTTATTCATTCATTCATTCATAGATAAAAGTAGAATAATATCAACGGTTGCAATTAAAGTATATTTTCATCAAAATTAAAACCTCATAATAATCTCATACCTTCAATAAATCCAAATGTACTTTAACCTAGAGTAAAGTTCACTCATATAGTCTATATATTATATCCACTGATCACAAATACCGATACCAATGTACTCGGTCTACGGTTTCCAGCGATTTTCTCGCGGATACAGACTTTCACTCTCGTCAGAAAGTCATCAACCACATAATGCTTGATGTATGAAAAAGTAGTACAAGAAAAATTTGATGAAAGAGTTGTAGGAGAAAAAAGAAGTTACGTGTTTGGAAAACTATCATTGGTACTGAGATATGACTGGGATCTCCGATCTTAAGATTTAACTCACTTAAATTAGTGAACAACACACAAACAACAGACTCCGTAGTCCGTGGTCTAGTGGTTAGAGCTTGGCTGACTAGGAGGTCGTGAGTTCGATTCCCGCATTGGAACAACAAAAAATGTTGTTTCCAAGTTTGCTTAGGACAATACAGGCTGATCACCTGATTGTCTGACAAGAAATGGTCCATGCGTCAAATGGGCATGTCGGTCCTGCTGCGCCTGATCTCTCGTCAGTCGTGTCGGTTATTCGTCCCACTGGGTTATGAAAATAAAGGAAGAGAGAGTGCTCTTGTGTACTGCGCACACACTTGGGCACTATACAAATTACTCCTGCGTAACTGGCCTGGTTTCAATGAAACTGGCTACCGTCACCGTAATCGGTGTGGGGAGTTATTGTTCCTGGAAAAAAAATTGAGACTACCGTTTATAAGCAAAAACATATTAATAAGAAATATCGTATAGTATGATAGTAACATAGCAACAAAGGACCTGGCATACCTTGAATTAGTTTATACGTAATATTATCTTCGCCGTGTAAGGTCATCTTAACGCTTACCATCTAAGTCATAGGCTTAGAGCGATTTCAATGTTAACAGTACAAGTTGGCGTTTGAATTTAGAAGTTTTTCCCTTAAAAAAAAACAGAATTGTTACTGACTGCTTGGTACATTTAGAAAACAATCATAGCCTTTAGCCAAATTGAAATAGTTAATTATATAAATAAAAAAGCCTTATATTTCTTGTTTATCAGTACAATAAATGTTAGTAAGTTTTATCCTAGGAATTAAGTTATTAAAGTTAACGTTGCGAAATTATTTACATAAGTTCTCTATCTACATTTTTTATTAAGCACTAAAAGCATTGAACGATTGAGTTATCCTTTAAGGATATTTTAGACTTATTCCACAAGAACCCCCTCTTCAGAGGTGAATTATGACGTAGAAATTCGTAAAAAATATATGGGATTTGACATAAGCATCGTTATGTGACTTAATTACGATGAATATGTCAAGTCCCATATATTTTTTTCGAACTTCGTCTTTGTAATTATCGATGGTAACTTGGCTAAAAGCTCTGGAGTTACATATTATATCTATCTACTATACTATGGTGCTTCACTTCGCCATAAATTCAATTTCTTACATACCTAACCAGCTTTCAAGTATCCAATATGATGGATATATCTGCCACCCACATGTCTACTAATTCAAATATAATTTATGTACGTTAAAATACTCGTATCTCACGGTAGTTTTATCCTAAAACTCTGGCTTAGGTCCAAGTCAGAACCAGCTTCATTAGACACTTGCGAAACTGGACCACGTCGACGTTACGTTGACATCTACGTTCGATTTATTATTCACAATACGAAATTTCAGGTACAATGAACCGCATTATTCTCTCATTAAATTTTATAGCTAACTAGATATTTCCCACGACTTCTTACATGAAAAAAAACCCGCGGGAATCATATACTTTCCCGCGATAGCAAATAGCCTGTGTCCTTCCCCATGGTCTATTCTACTCTACTATAATAATATTATATTTTGTGCCAAAACCGGTGTATCAGTTTCAGAAACAAAAAAAATATATATCTTTATATTATTAGTAGATATTCATTACTCACATAATGTTTTTAAAATATACAAAATCAGTAAAAGCGGCAATGAACTTCAAACGGAAAAAGGAAATCGAATTGGCACAAGCCCTAATCGTTGGATATAAATATAAGGAATAGGTATGTATATACTTATGGGGTGATAATGATCTAAAGTGGCTAATAATTAATGGATTTGCTAATTTTACTCGATAATCTAGCAAATACGAAGCTATTTACTGCCGTGATCTCAATCCTACTCGAAGCTGTATCTCATTATATCTTCAAGTCGCATTTGATAAGCAATTTACAATCACTGACGACGGTCAACACTTCATAAAGTCATATTTTGACATTTAATAATGATGTCACAGTCGTTATGCAAGGCAAAAGCAATCGGGAGACAAAGAAAGTGCGATTACATGCAATTATCGACGCCATTAAGTCCTTATCTGTATTGGGGTCACGATCAAAGCGTCATTATAATAAAACAGTAACTTTTAATATTTTTTTATATTGTTATTTTATATTGTTATGAGTAATGAGTATAATAAATCATAAAATATTTACTAAATAAGTAAAGTAACAAAGGTTCTTTATACAAATACTCAATTAATGCTTCAATCATCGATGTTATATTACGCTCAGATCCTGAAAACGAAAGTATCAAATAATATTCATTTAGGTTGGATGTCCCGCTTGACGACTAGTACACTCACTCAATCACAGGTCATCTGAATCATACCTGTGTGCTGAGTGCGGGTCCCACAAATTTTTTCGATTACTTTACTACCTTGTAAATCGAGTTAGCGCAAATCGAATCGAAAATTAAAAGCTAACGAGTGCGAGTCATTATCCAATCTAACTAATCGAACGCGTTTCCTCACCGAGAGTACGCTTTATTATTTTTGTTATATTGGTAGCACGACTTCACTGTGAGATTAACCGTCCAAATTGAATGTCATTTTCACTGTATTATTTTGTTAAGAAGCTGCTGTCATCAAGATTGTAACGGGTTATATTGAGTGTTATTGTTTGTGACCCTGACATAAGTCGCCGAAATTTTGAATTTAAATAAAATTTTACACAATTTTACATTTCGATTATAATAAATTGTATTTAAACTTAAAAATGATGAAAACAAGTTTTTCTCAGTTTGATACTATAATAACATTCATGGAACAGTAAGTGTGACAATCGGTAAACAATAATGTCCAATAAAGGATCTAAAGATGACGAGCTCTTGCTTCGCGTTTTGCATTATAATTGCGATCGTCTTGAGATTGAGCAGACGCAAACATCCTCCACGCGAAAAAAACGTCCTCCCATAGCAAATTAATTGCTTAAATGTTCTTTTATAAATGCTTTCACCGCAATTCACTACCTAGTCACTGAGAAATTGGAAGTGAGCGCGGGGTGACAACTTTTCGATGTCGTTAACATAAATTTACTATTCGAATGTCAAAATGTGCAACTGGCACTCGCAAGACTTTTGAAACAACAAATCAAAGCGCTCAAACACCCACATTCGAACGACGACGTGTAAGACGACGGTCGATTAGTTAAAATCCACAAAACTCACACTCGCTAATTATGTTTCCTATTTTTGCCACTAGGGGCGTTGTTTCGATACCATACAAATTGTAGTTTACTTTTTCATGTCGAGTAGTGATAAAAACTCGCACTAAGCACACAGATAAATGTTTCCGCTCCGTTCGTGAAAACGCTCGGCTTTCATCTTATACCTTGTGCCAGATCTAATCCACACGTGCTTGATTTCGCAATAAGATTCCTTCTGGACACGCGCCCGTTAACGAAACAATTAATTAAATTGAATTGTAAAATTCTTGGACTATGTAACCATTTCTGTTAGATTTAAGCTATTTTTGTACTTCCTGCATCCCACGACATTATTTAACGAAATTGTCATCAATAAAACTTTATCACTTTGATGAAAATGACAAATGACAAATCCCTATCACAAGACATGTCCACGACCTCTGTGGCTCAGTGATTAGCGCATTGGCGCTCAGGGTTCGAATCCCGCCGAGGCAACAAAAAAATCTCTGTGTTCCTGGGTCATGGATGTTTATTAAATATGTGTGTATAATATAATAAAAATCTTAAATATATTATGTTTAGTATAAAAGTATTAAATATACTTCCCGTTGTAGGTTAATACATGTAACACAAGTTCTTCGCGTACTTAGCACGGGGCCAGACTGACGTGGTGTGTAGCGTCCATACCTATTATTGATTTTCTTATGTAGGGGAGAGTCCTACAGTACCGTCACCTTAAGGTTTATTTAGAATAAATTAAAAACCCTTTAGGGTACATGTTTAAAAGTTGATGATATAAGTAGAGAAACTCATAAACTGCAAATAGAAGTAATGAAATAGCGATATTTTTAGTAATCATCAACTTTATTAATCAAATTCCAAGGTTATACAAAATTGACATGTTAAAAATTGTACCCCAGTACCGGCCATCATAAAAATGTTTTTTAAACGAGACAAAAATCAAAGGCATATATATGGGTTTGACAATTCGGAGATGTTCGCACAAGCCTCATGCATGACCCATACCCTGCAGTTTCTACATTGTATCCAATCTTCGTCGTGAGATTCAAGGCACAAAGGGCAAATTGTCTCTTCTTCAATTGGCCTATGAGGTGGACATTGGTTTTCGTTTGGTTTCTTCTTAGTTTTCTTACTTACATCTTTTCCTGAAAGCAAACTCTTTCCTTTCTTGCTAACATTTTTACCTGACAGTAAACTCTTTTCACGCTTGACTGAGTCTACCTTTTTTTCTCCGTTTGTCTTCTCTTCAAGCATCTTTTTATATGGTGAACTTGTTAATATTTCGCTCTTTTCAGCTTATTTAATAACAGGCTTAATTGATAACTCTTGCTCTTTTTTAATAGCACTTATTCTATCATTTAAAAAAAGTTCTTGGAACCTCGCACCTATCGCCTGCCTGGCGCGCACTCATTTCCTTGCTCAAAACTTTTTCTACGGCTGTATGCATTTTATCAGGATCCCAGGTACCCTTATTTTTCTTTGTTTTATCTTCACCTTCATCATTTGACACCATTGTGTCCCTACAAACAAATAAATCATTTTTAAAATGAACCTAAATAGTGGCCGGTACTGAAGGAAAATTTTGTGGCTGGTACTGCAGGAAACTGAATAAAATTATCATAATAGCTCAGCGATAAAAATGTGGCGCATGAAGTGAATTAAAACCAATTTTATTATAGCTTTATAAATAATCAATACATACCACGTTTAATTTCGTTTTAAATAGACTCTAATCTTCACTGAGAATCCACGGAACTTTACTTGTGTATCGTACGTACACCGCGCGCAACACATAAATTCGCACTGATGAGCAGCATGTTGCGACAAGTTGCCCCCGCTTGGGTCATAGCACCTACGAGTGCAAACTAAACAAATGGCGCAAACCGTGAAGCTCCATCTGTTATAGAATTACGGAAACAGTAACTGATCGGTACTGGATGCCGGCCGGTACTGTAGGACTTTCCCCTATATATTAGAACAAAATCTTACTTTTTGAATATGCTTGGACTACTTCAGAAAAAGTCAAAATCACCATATGCGTCCATATAAATTTCGAGGAGTTCCCTTCATTCCTCATAGTTCCCATCATCAGGTCACTTTTTGCAAAATGGGACCAACTTGGGATTATACATCAAAAAAGAATTTTGAAAATCGGTCCACAGACGGTGGAATTATCGTTGAACATAGAAAAAAAAATGTACAGCCGAATACATAACCGCCTCCTTTTTTGGAAGTCGGTTATAAAACAGACGCAAGCGGTTTTTCATTTCGTTCAAACTGGAATATAATCTAAATGCACAAAAGTACCGAGTTGGACACAGCATCAGGTGTGTCTCAGCTCGTTTAGCTAATAGCGCTTCCGCAAGGCGGTCCATCATGTCGGCGTATTTCGAGCTCGAGGAAGCTGTGGAGATAATTACACAATTATACAGAGTGTTACTAAGTTGTCCTAATTACTACACAGTCTACAGACTAATACTTGCTAATACCACATACATTACTAGCTGATGCCCGCAGCTCCGCCCGCGTAAGTACAGTAACCCACGTGAACCGTATATGTCCCGCGATAAAAAGTAACCTATGTCCTTCCTCGTGGTCTACTTTATATCTGTGCCTAATTTCATTTCGATCGGTTAAGTAGTTTTGCCGTGAACGACGGACAAATAGACACATACACTTTTCCATTTATAATAATATTAGTATGGATACTTACGAACAGAGAAACAGCTTTTATAGTACCATAGGACCATACAACCAAATCGATCTAAATTTGAAAATGTTACTGCCTACAGTGCAATCAAATCGAAAGCGAACTATTTAGCTGTTTATCTGTTCGTCTTTCTTTCTGTGCTGATACCACAGAATAAGGATTAAAAATCATCCAAATATTGTTATACTAACTCGATTCCAGTGCCAAACATTCCAAAACGTCCGTCTGTTCTGTTAATATTGAGTTGACGAATAAAGAAAACGAAAAGAGCTCTGTAGTAGGCGCTTACAACTTTCTATTATTTATATTTTACAATCTAGAAAACGAGAAACTTTTCTCGATTTCGAATTCACGCTTTCAGAATAACCCCCTAGTAATAACTCACAAAACATCCTATTATTGAAATAAACGATGTGTCTGCTTCCTTATTTGATAATTACGAGTATTATGGCCGTGAGATGATGTGATAGGGCCATGAGTCAGGTGACACTGACAAAGAGTGGTTTTTGCATACGCCATATATGGGGAAAGCTATTTAATTATTTTGCGCCTATTTGGCATGAGCGATGAACGATGGTTTGATAACGTATCGTATGCGAATAATCGTAGATTAAGATCTAGGGGTGTATTCTGTACGTGCAATGTAATAATTATGAAAATGCATCAATCTTACTTAATTCAATTATACTGAAATTCCTGTTAAGCCAAGATCGTCAGCAAAACATTATCACCTCCGATTTGATACCCGCTACTTTCCGTAACAGTCACGTGGACATACATAATTTGATATTCCAACAAAATAAAGTTTTTTTAGAAATCAAATTCTCCTAAATATTACCAATATTACGTACACTGTTTTTGTAGGCAGTAGTTTGTTCCCGAATGAAAATTAAATAATTTGTGAATATTCTGTCATTTATTTAGATGTTAATTATGGAAAATACGAGTTATGGCTCAATGTATGTGCTTTAAACAAATGATAACATTCGGAAACTTATGTCCTCCTTTTTTTCAATCAAAACGGGACAGCGCAACAGTGCAACATGCATGTTTATCTGGGGGCACGGCAGTGCCCCCCCCAAGTCGAGCGCGAAGCAAACACTGCCGTACCATCCTTTACTGGAACCATTTCGCCGCATTTTCAGGCCCCTATTTGAGAACCTCTGGATAAGACCAGAACGCAGAAATTTTCGTCATCCAGTAAGCTATAATCACATACTTAAAATCCAAAATTTCAAGTCTGTAGGTCATTTAGTTCCGAAGTTAAGCGAAAGCAAAGTTTCGCATTTATGACACTCACTCACTCACTCACTCACTCACTTATACACTCACTCATGATCATCAAAATAGAACTAGTACTTCCCATAAACTCAGAGAGCTGAAATTTGGTACAGAGTTAGGGTTTAATGGCCACATAAAGGGAAAACTATAAAAACTAGGATAATCGATCTGGGGGCACGGCAGTGCCCCCGCCAAGTCGAGCGCGAAGCAAACACTGCCGTACCATTCTTTACTGGAACCATTTCGCCGCATTTTCAGGCCCCTATTTGAGAACCTCTGGATAAGACCAGAACGTCGATCTGGGGGCACGGCAGTGCCCCCGCCAAGTCGAGCGCGAAGCAAACACTGCCGTACCATCCTTTACTGGAACCATTTCGCCGCATTTTCAGGCCCCTATTTGAGAACCTCTGGATAAGACCAGAACACAGAAATTTTCGTCATCCAGTAAGCTATAATCACATACTTAAAATCCAAAATTTCAAGTCTGTAGGTCATTTAGTTCCGAAGTTAAGCGAAAGCAAAGTTTCGCATTTATGACACTCACTCACTCACTCACTCACTTATACACTCACTCATGATCATCAAAATAGAACTAGTACTTCCCATAAACTCAGAGAGCTGAAATTTGGTACAGAGTTAGGGTTTAATGGCCACATAAAGGGAAAACTATAAAAACTAGGATAATCGATCTGGGGGCACGGCAGTGCCCCCGCCAAGTCGAGCGCGAAGCAAACACTGCCGTACCATCCTTTACTGGAACCATTTCGCCGCATTTTCAGGCCCCTATTTGAGAACCTCTGGATAAGACCAGAACGCAGAAATTTTCGTCATCCAGTAAGCTATAATCACATACTTAAAATCCAAAATTTCAAGTCTGTAGGTCATTTAGTTCCGAAGTTAAGCGAAAGCAAAGTTTCGCATTTATGACACTCACTCACTCACTCACTCACTTATACACTCACTCATGATCATCAAAATAGAACTAGTACTTCCCATAAACTCAGAGAGCTGAAATTTGGTACAGAGTTAGGGTTTAATGGCCACATAAAGGGAAAACTATAAAAACTAGGATAATCGATCTGGGGGCACGGCAGTGCCCCCGCCAAGTCGAGCGCGAAGCAAACACTGCCGTACCATTCTTTACTGGAACCATTTCGCCGCATTTTCAGGCCCCTATTTGAGAACCTCTGGATAAGACCAGAACGTCGATCTGGGGGCACGGCAGTGCCCCCGCCAAGTCGAGCGCGAAACAAACACTGTCGTACCATTCTTTACTGGAACCATTTCGCCGCATTTTCAGGCCCCTATTTGAGGAGCTGGAGGGCGCAACTGTGCTCGTGTTTACATCTGCTCCGATATTATATTGTGTTTAAAAATAAAATAGTGTTCCAAATCTACTAAAAAACGATTAAGTGTATGGAAATAACTGTGAACTAACTATATAAATGTTATAAATAGTGAAAACTCCGTATTTGCTTGGAAAAGCTTGAAATAAGCATAAACAACAATAGCCGTTGTTCAACCTCTCAATACTAAGAAATAAGAAGAAATTACACTACGCGGCAGAATAAGAAGGTCAGTTTTTGAATAATCGCTAAATAGAAAGAATATTAAATGGATATAAACTTGTTATACAAATTAGTGCAAAATTATAACCTCAAACTATAAGAAAAAATATACATTATCATCATAAGAAAGCGGTATTGATACAACGCCATCTAGTGACCTAATATCAGAACTATATACAACGTTGCTAACTGCCACCCATATAGTTTATATCTAACTACCGATAGAGGGCGACAACATGGAAGATATTGTTAAAATATTACAAGTTATACAAGCTGATTTATCTAAACAAAAACAGAACATGAAGGAGATGGAACAAAACATTAAAGAATCTATTAATAATAACATAGATGACAAATTCAGCCTGATCGAAGCCAAAACGAAACTTTTGGAACTGAAAATCGAGCAACAGCAGAAAACAATTGATGTTTTAGAAAAACAGGCCAGAAGAAAAAATATAGTATTTTTCGGGATAGAAGAAAACGAAAAAGGATATGAAAATTTACTGTCAATAATCCTCAGTATGATTAATAAAAAATTGGGAGTACCTTGCGAAAAATGGGAAATTGAAAATGTAAATAGAATTGGAAAATTCTCAGGAAAACCAAGACCAGTTGTGGTCACAATAACTACTATAAGCAGAAAGATAGAAATATTAAAAAAGGGAAAATTACTAAGGAATACAAATACTTACTTGAAAGAGGATTTTCCACCAAGCGTATTGCAAAAGCGTAAAGAATTACAACAAGAGCTAGAACGAGAACGACAAGCAGGAAAGAGAGTATTTTTGCGCTATGACAAAATCGTAGAAATAAAAACTGGGGAATCGGAGCATAGTGTAAACTCCTTAAGAAATAAGAGACTTATGTCTTTGTCACCCGAAGAGGCACATAAAGAAACAACAATAAGTACGACGGAAGGAGTAAAACAAACTACAAAAAAGAATAAAACACAAAACATAACAAATTTCTTACGCCCGTCTCAACTTACCATTCATAACCGATCATTGTCAAATGAAAGTCTTCAAAAAAACTAATGATTGCCTCTACAACCTCTCTACCTCCTCCAAGCCGGCTGGTCCCCGTGGGGGAGTCAGACCATAACCTCCTAAATCTTAAAGAACGACTAAACAAAAATTGTAGTACAACAAAAAATAAGAGACAAAAATCACCACACCTGTACATTGCAAGCCTCAACGTAAGAACTCTATTATCAGATACCAGGATTGAAGAATTAAAATATGCCTTGAAGAGCCTAAAGTGGGATATAATTGGCTTATGTGAAATTAGGAGAAGAAATGAAGTAATTGAAGAATATCCCGATTTCATATTATATCACACGGCTGGAACAAACGGAAAAAATGGAGTTGGCTATTTGATAAAAAAACAACTAAAAAACAATATAATAAGCATCAAAAGCTTCTCGGACCGAGTTGCTCTATTGGAATTACGGCTAGTTGACAACTCTACCTGGTCGTTTGTACAAGTATACGCCCCCACTGAGGCATACGCCAAGGAAGATCTTTTACCAAACAGTGCAAATGGCTCTGGACTCTACTTATACAAAAAATATTATGCTACTCGGCGATTTCAACGCAAAAATAAGGAAAGCTCTGGAAAATGAAGAAAATATTATAGGAAAATATGCTTACGGCAAGAGAAGCTTAAACGGCCATAAACTAGTAGGATTTGCACTCGAGAATCGTTTTATTTTTGTAAATACGATGTTCCCATGCAATCCACGCAAGAAATGGACCTGGCGATCACCTAATGGACGACAACTTAATGAAATTGATTACATAATCACAAACCAACCAAGATATATAACAAAATTTGATATTATAAAAAACCTTAACTTTAATACTGATCACAGGATGATTCGTTGTGTAATATCTTTAAACATAAAACTAAAAAGAAGAAAAATAAAACAGGCCATGTATACAAGAACTCTACCAACGATCTCGGGTGAGGACGCCAGCCACTGGGAAAATAAATTTATGGAAGCCGTTAGTGTATCTGCCGAAGTTCAAATCCAGTATGATAAATTAGAAAAGGAATTACAAGGTCTGCTGAAACAATTGCCACGGGAAAAGAAACTACCACATAATTATATCAATGAAGAAACAAAACTTTTACTAGAACAGAGAAAAGAATTATACAAAACAAAAAGAACCACAGAAACTAAGTCCGAAATAACAAAAATAAGCAAGAAAATTAATAGAACTATCAGCCAGGAGAAAAAAAAGATACGCCAAGAAACGTTTGAAAAATTTATAAGTAAAACAGGAGCTCTACGCAAAGCATATAAGGTACTGAGTGGAAAGACAACCTGGACAGCTAATATGAAAAACAGACAGGGAATTGTCCTAGATAGACGCCCAGACATTATAGAGGAAGCAACATACTTTTATGCAGATCTCTACAACATAAACGTCAACACACACCACTCAGAATTTCACCATAGGGAGCCTAACGATCTTATTTACGAGGAAAATGAGGACACACATACACCAAAGATCTTGATTTCAGAAATAGAACATGCTATAAATACTCAAAAGAACGACAAAACACCTGGAAATGATAACATTGCTAATGAAGTACTTAAATATATATCCATTTCACTTCTGAAACCTCTACAAGTACTATTCAACAACATCTTAAGAACGAGAACTACACCAGACCAATGGTCAAAGTCAACAATTATTCTACTCCATAAAAAAGGGGACAGAAGTGATTTAGCAAACTATAGACCAATTAGCCTCACAACAAATTTATACAAAATATTCTCAAAAATAATTCTAGGCAGAATATCAAACAGTTTAGATGAAAATCAGCCGCGCGAACAAGCAGGCTTTCGTAGAGGATATTCAACTATAGACCATATACAAGTCATAACACAATTAATAGAAAAATGTAAAGAATACAAAAAGACTATGTATATGTGTTTTATAGACTATACGAAGGCCTTCGACTCTTTATATTTTGAAGCAATATGGAAGTCACTGACACAGCAAGGCGTTGACCCAACATACATTCATATAATTAAGAGCATCTACTCCAAGTGTTACTCCAAAGTACGGTTAGAACGAGAGGGTACAGAGTTCCAGATAAAAAGAGGGGTGAGACAGGGAGACCCGCTCTCGCCAAAAATTTTTTCAGCAGTGCTTGAATCAGTTTTCAGATCTATGGACTGGGAATCCAAAGGAGTGAATATAGACGGAGAGTTGCTAAACCACCTGCGCTTCGCGGACGACATCGTATTATTTGCTGAAAGTGCAACTGAACTTGAGAACATGACCAGGGAGTTGGCATCAGAAAGCTTTAAAGTGGGGTTGTCACTCAACACATCGAAAACTAAGATACTAACAAACGGAGACCTACAAGACATCGTGGTAGAGAACAAAATAATTGATTATGTAACAGAATATACTTATCTAGGACAAATGGTATCGTTTGAAAATAGCTCTGAAAAAGAAATTCAAAGAAGAATAACTATGGCATGGCAAAAATACTGGGGCTTAAGAGAAATAATGAAAAATAAGGCGGTAAATCTAAATATAAAAAAACGAATCTATGAGTCAACAATACTACCATGTCTAACTTACGGCTGTCAAACGTGGTCAATAAGAAAAGAGGACGAAGAAAGAATGGCTATTTGTCAGCGTAAGATGGAAAGGAGCATGCTTGGAGTTAAATTATCTGACAAAATCTGCAACGTTGACCTGAGAAACAAAACAAAATTAATAGACGTAAGGAAAAGAATAAGAACACTAAAGTGGCAATGGGCAGGGCATATTTGTAGAATGAATAATAGATGGACAAAACGTTTAACAGAGTGGATACCAAGGAACAGGAAAAGAAAAAAAGGGAGACCTTGTAAAAGATGGAGAGATATCTTCAACCAGAGGTGTGGCAACAGCTGGATGCAATTAGCTAGAAATAGAATTGTCTGGAAGGATTTAGGAGAGGCCTTCGCCGTAGAGGCGACTACTACTAGCATATAATAGACTCTACATTTTTAGAATACATACGAAAAAAATTATATGAATAAAATCTTGTTTAGAAAATAAAGTCTTAGTTGTTAAAATAATATAATGTGTATGTTTGGTAAAATAGTTTAAGTAGTAAGTAAATAAAGGCTATTTTTATTTTTTTTATTTTATTTATTTATTTGAGGAGCTCTGGATAAGACCAGAACTCAGAAATTTTCGTTATCTAGTAAGCTATAATCACATACTTAAAATCCAAAATTTTAAGTCTGTAGGTCATTTAGTTCCGAAGTTAAGCGAAAGCAAAGTTTTGAATTTATGACACTCACTCACTCACTCACAAACCCGGTCTTTAAAATAATACTCATTTTGATCTGAAAACAAAATTTAATCTATATATCTAAATATATAAAAGAAAGTCGTGTTAGTTACACTATTTATAACTCAAGAACGGCTGAACCTATTCGGCTGAAAATTGGTGGGGAGGTAGTTTAGAACCAGGAGAAGGACATAGGATACTTTTTATCCTATTCCCGAGGGACTCAAAACTTGAGAACGGTTGGGCCGATTTAGCTAAAGGTTGAAACAGTGAGAAATATTGGAAAAGGTGTAGGTTGTCGGTGTAGGCTTAGGGCGTAGGTTGCATTGTAGATGTAGTCATTTATTCATTCCTGTTCATATTTAAGACAGAACAACATGTGTCGGGACAGCTAGTATATATCTATATATATAAAAGAAAGTCGTGTTAGTTACACCATTTATAACTCAAGAACGGCTGAACCGATTTGGCTGAAAATTGGTAGGGAGGTAGCTTAGAACCAGGAAAAGGACATAGGATACTACTTATCGCGGGAAAATGTACGGTTCCCGTATGATTACACAACACTGTCCACCCAAATCACAGTAATTTTGAAGTTTACATTAATAACACAATAGTATTTTTAGGGTTCCGTAATACTTAAGGAACCCCTATAGTTTCGCTCTGTCCGTCTGTCTGTCTGTCTGTCTGTCTGTCCGCGCCTCTAGCTCCTGTAATTATGAATATAAATTGATGAAATTTGGTACAGTTATAGATTGTGTATAGATCACGGTTTCGGGATCATAAAAAAATAATAATTTCATATTTTAGGGGTGGCCTTCCATACATGTGAAGTGGGGATGAAAAGTATTTTTTCACTCTACCCCATCGTGTGGGGTGTCGTAGAATAGGTCTTTTAAAATAAAGGCAAGGTTTCATACGTTACTTTTTTTTAAAGTTGACTATTTTCGAGTAATCGGCCTCCAAAATAGTTTGTAAGTTGGTCTCCCCCTAGCATTTTTAAACTATAGGAGATAGAAACTTGCAAATTTCCATGCTGATAGATCATGCTAAAAACTCTTTAGGAAAATTATTGTTTTAATATTTTATCACAATGCCGCCAAAAAATTTAAAAACGCCAGAACGGTCAGAGCCAACAAAGTTGCGAACGCTAGGTGGCGCTGAAGTCGTGCACGGAGCGAATAGGGTGAACGTACCAATTTTCAGCACGTTAAAAAAATGATCCAATTATGACCTCGCTTATTACAGAGGAGAATACTATAAAGTTTAAAGTATGATGTCGCTGGCAGTAGATTCCAGGAACATTAAAGTTTTGTTTTTATTAAGTGGAAAAAAATTTATCACAGAGAAGCTTCTACTTCTACTATTTGTTCAGGGTGCTGATAATTAGGTACAGTGCTAGCAATTGGGTGTGTCACCCTACTCATAAATCGATCATAGATATCATCGATGTATGTAATTTTGTAAAATAATGTGTTTGACATACTTACTATATCCGAATGTATGTATGCACTTATATCCGAATAATAATTATGGAGACGCATAAAAACGTCGTATGGAATGAACATCTGTAACACTGTAACATACACATACATACAACATAATAAAAAAGCGAAGGGTCGGGGGGGGGGGGGGGTCGCGAAATATATTTTTCATACAAGGGGGGTCGCATCATGAAAAAGGTTGAAAAACACTGCTCTAAAGTAAGAGCGTCATCGCGAAAAATGCAATTTTCATGAAAATGGCGAAATAATGATAATAATTGCCTATTAGTTATCTCAACGAATACGAAAATTACCAGAGGAATAAGACTAAATATTATAATACTAAACTCAAAATATTGAGGGTCACATATTCATTGTTATTTTGCCATTCGAGATTCTATTACATGAAAATGAGTTGAAGTTGCCGTAGCAAAGTCAAAAAAGAAAATCGGCCGGCTTAGCCCTCAGTTTCTGGACATGGTCCCCGATGAGATGAAACGAAACAAAGTAGTATTTTAATAGAATCAAACTTATTACTATAAATATTAAATATACTATCCAATTATATAAATTAAATAAAATTCTCGAACGTTGTTATTGTTAGTAGATCTCCTCCGAAACGGCTCTCATATCTACTAAATTCTAGGGTGGGTCAGCCCCTATTAATTAGGGGTGACCCACCCCAAATTTCTTTTTATTTTTTTGACCTATTTTTTTATTTCTAATATTTTATGATTTGGCATTATAATATACCTATTGTAAAATCCTAAATGTAAACTCTACTACACCAATCCCCTTTGTTTTTGAAGTGAAAACTTTTTTAGCAACATTGTGATTTGAATGTCGAAGAAACAAAAAAGCGACAGAAAAAGAGACAGACACATAAATTAATAAGATTTAACGTGGGAGAAAATGAGATAGTAACTATTATACACTTACACAGAAGGAAGGAAATATAAATTATGAGATAGAGTAAAAACAATAAACATCTTTTTGAAGATTTCACTTCTATCAAACGTGAACGTTTTTTTTTTTTTGATCAGTTTTTTATTTCAAATTTTTTATGATTTGGCATGACAAATACCTATTTATTATAATATAACATTAATGTATACGTGTAGGTATAGGTGTAGTTGTTGACAGTTATTTAATCAGTCCATGGTTAAGTCGGAACAACGTCTGTTAAGGCGCTCTTACCCTAGAAATACGCTTCTTTCAAAAATTTTTTGAGACGAATGGATACATTTTAGTGCAGCAAAAAAATATATGTTAATTTTGATCATATTTGCTAAGGGACCTTCGTTTTCAAAACACGTTATCTGAACATTTTCTCGATAAAAAAAAATCATAAAATCACCATTAAAATAGAAATTCTTGGAGTTGTAACTGTATTATTTGTGAACAGAAATGAGAAAATTATTTGCAGTTTCGTAAAACATAATAAAAGGAAGGGAATTGTTGTTTTGATATTTCGTATAGAATGTGATATTTGTTAGTATTAATTTATTTCAATGATAAATAATTCGTACGAGTCGAATGAAACATCGCGAAATGGCGCCCTGTCATTCCTTCTCTTTCATATCTATTGAATAAGACAGTACCGGACTAAATACTAATATATATCTGTATTATCTATGGTACCGGCTTAGGCCTCTTGCTAATGAGACGTATGTCAAATTTTTCCCCTCTTTTCTGCTCAAAAATTATTCGAATTTATTGTTGAAAGTCCGTTCAAATTTATTTTTCCCCGAATGGACCTTTATGTCGTCTGCATAAAGGTTAAGTCAATATTAGTTTTTCTTTCGTCGTGTAATACTTATAACATATGCGTAATTTCGTAAGACGCTTGGTAGCCCTTTGGCTTTTTGCGTTGTTGCGACCAATTGGTCTCGGGTTCGAATCCCGGTCAGACGATTTTTTTTCTTTTTTTTTGTCGCACTATAAAACTCCGAGCGATACTTGTTTTCCCAGTAATAAAAGTATATGGTTAATTATGTACTTATTTTATTATTAGTTACTTTAAGTTGTTGTTAATATTATTGTAGATTATATTATATAAAGTATGAAAAGATTGTATTCGATGAATGTCCAAATTTTTAGTCCAAAGTTTTAAGATGGAGGTACAAAAACTCTTTATAAGTAGGTACTAGGGAGACCGAGCTTTGGTCGTAGTTTTAGTACAACGATAAAAATTAATAAAAAATAAATAAAAAATTATTAAAGAAAAACAAAGACATAAGAATCACAAAAATAATATTTATCTTACCGGGATTTGAACTCACCACCAAAAATCAAACGTCGGTACGCAAACCGAGCTGCTAGTCAGACTGACGTAAAATAACCGAAATTATTGATATAATTTATTACACGACGAAAGAAAAAACATATTTGATTCAAAATTGACAACATTGATTGACAACAGAATAAGTAAATATATATATACCTAAATATTATTCTGTTGGTTTGTAAAGTTTATACATATTATTATAATAAATTCTAATGCTAATCACCATGAACAGATATTAGGAACATGTACTTATTCAGTAATCTACGTTTATTTTTTACTAGCTTTTGCCCGCGACTTTGTCCGCGTAAAGTTCGGTTTCCATACAAAATTTTAACCCCTTTGTTACACCTGTAGGGGGCGAATTTTCAAAAATCCTTTCTTAGCGGATGCCTACGTCATTACAACTATCTGTGCCAAATTTTAGCAACATCTGTTCAGTAGTTTCGGTTGTGCTTTGATAGAGGAGTCAGTCAGGTTTGCCTTTTATATATTTAGACTAGTCTAAATATATAAAAGGCAAACCTGACCTAAACACCTAGGTGTTGCCCGCGACTTCATGCGCGCAAAAGGAAATCTCGATGGAACCGTACATTTTTCGGCAATAAAAAGTACTTATGCCTATGTGCTTCCCCGTTGTCTATTCTATATCTGTCCTAAATTTCATCAAAATCATTCCAGTAGTTTCGGAGCCTATTCAATGCAAACAAACAAACATACAAACAAATAAACCTTCTCTCTGTATTATATTAGTAATAGATTAAATAAAACAATATTTACAATTAATATGATGTAGCCGAAGAGACTATTTGGTTAAACCACAAATGTCAGAAACTAGGTATTTGAAATTGTATTTTTTTTTTGCTGTCAGATAACCGAAGTTTCATGTATGTAGAATGGGAATATTTGATATTGAATTTTATTGTGTATTTATGTATTGTATAAAATCAGTCGATAAAATTTAGCTTTGTGCTACGCGAACGAAGTTGCAGGCAAAAGCAAGTTTAGATTTTGTAACCGCTGAAAAATGCGAAATATATAAAATTTTGAAATGTCGTCCTAGGAAGAAACGTCAATGTGTGTGATGTCATAATGTGTAATGTGTTACATGTTGTAATGTGCGTATTCCGCAGTACTTCGACCGCATATTATAATAATACTAGATCCCGGCAAACTTCGTACCGCCTTAGAATTAAATTTGTTGACGTACTGACTACTGACAGCAGCGCCACGTACTAGGTCCGATTGCAAATCTAAACCATTCTCGAATCAACCTGAAGACACACAAAATTTTTCATTACTTAATATCGGTACAGCCGTTTAGGAGTTCAGTGACTTAATTGAGCTTTTTTTTAGTTTTTTTTTACCCTTTAACTACTTACTAAAAAACTTAACTTTCTCAAATCGCAATGGCTAAATTTGGCACAAAATTAGGAAATAGACTTCTTTGAATTGACCTAGACAGAAAATAGACATTTTGAAATATAATAAATTGTAATGAGATTTGAACCTAGACGCTACGCTTTGCTTTAGGCGGGCAAAATACCGCTAGGCTATGAAGCACATTACGATTTTATCGAAATTACGCTTTTGTACATTATAGACACATCACTTTGACGTATTTCGCATGAAGTCCCCCGCAGTATTACGAGAGCGGCACGTCCCCCACTCATCTCCTTCACCCCCTCGAATACTTCATAGTTGACTACTCACAGCGCCTTAAGCAGTTTTAATAACTTTAATCTCTAAAACATTATGCATATTCATTTTAGAGAGATTAAAGTCGTGACCCGTGTGCCGAGGCGCATGCCCAGTCTTTTAGGAAACGTATATACAACTCACAAGGATTGTTGTTAGCACCACAGTCTACAAGTGAAGCTGTAATAAAGCTCAGATAACAAGTTGATAAACCTACTAGGTACTAGTTACTAATTGCGCCTGTGAAGTCGGAAGTGGAGCAAGGCCAGGTGTAATTACCATCCAATCGCCAGACGCTAGGTATCCCCCGAAACCTTTCTATTTTTATTTGCCAGGGCTAATTATTGTTGACAGTAAAATATATAATTAATGAGAACTGAGTATTCAGTGGCGTAACTGAGTTTTCAGTGACGTGGCGTTCCTATTCTATTTCTATCGGATTCACTGACCACTTACTTGTTTTGTAATTATTTTATTTCCGCATTCTTTGTTTTTATATTTACTTCTCAATTTTTACATTCTTGTTCTTTGTATTAATCTTATTATCTAGTTCAAAGCAAAAAAACTGTTTTCTGTTTTTTCTTTTCTTGTTTTCCACTTATTCAATTTCTACATTCTTTACTTCTCAATTTTTACATTTTGTTTCTTTACATTAGCTTTATTTTCTAATTACTCCTACATAGGTGTCGATTCAACTGCAATAGGCAATAATTGTCAATATTTCTTTCTTTTTACATTCCATATTACATACTAGGTATTATTTATTTCGTATATAACAGGCAAAATAACGCTAAAAAAGATAAAACTCAAAAGTTAAAATGTGATATATCGAATTTTGACCACAAGGTACCTCTAGTCATATTAAAAATAAGACACTGTGTGTCAGAACTGCGCACCAAACCCGCCTAGCAACACAATTTCAGTTCGGGATATTTCTGATTTCTGCATCAGGCACTTTGCATACAGTGTTGCCAACGTGGTAGTTTTACAACTTTTAGTAGTTTCTTACCCTCTTTAGAAGGCATTTAGTTGTTTGAAGTGTTAGCAACCATAAGCCGACTTTACTCTTCAAGTTATATAAAAAGGGCGGGAATTTCTTTACTTCTTCAAAATGTTTCTAAGGCGGATACTCTGTCAGACGAATAAAAGTGCAAACAGTGGAAAACGTGATTTTATTTACGCACGTCACAGATGTTTTTCTAGACGAAAACAGCCTCCAGCCACCAGTCATTTATCCTATGTAGAATGGCCTATATTAGGCTCAATAAAACAAAATTAATTAATACCTGTAGAAATATCATAACTTTTTAAAGTTAATCTTATATAATTTCTCCAAAAATCAATTACGGATACTTTGGACACGTCATGTTCTGCTTATATAAAGACGTTTAGGCAAAAATGCCGTACGTGCTTGGGTAACCATACGACATTTAAAAACCAAATGTCTTAGGCACTACAGTATTTCAAGAGTGGTTACTTCGCTCGGAGAATACTGTAATAAATCATCCATTAACGGATGCAAAGGCCTAAGTTTATAGGCAAAAAAAAATATCGTCATACTCAAAGTAAAAAATCATCTCGTGTATGTGTGACTCTCAACAAAACGCAAAGTCGCCCCATAGACTAATGATTAGTCGCCCATATAAAGAAAACATTTTTTTTTCTAGTATGACAATTATTTTTGTGCTTAAACGTAAAATTTTTAACTCTTTTAGTAGATTTTTAGTAGGAAACGCGAGATTAGTAGTTTCGCAAAAGCTGAGATGGCAACACTGCACAGCAATAATTTCGGCACGAGCAGCTCAAGGACTTGCATCTCAAACGAATATGATTAATGTAGTTCACATTTAAAAGTAATATGTACTTCAATGTTGTTGCACGAGGAAGTTAGCTTGTTTTATAAACCCAAATATTAACCAGAGACTATGATACTTTCGTTAGAATGTTATAAATGCTTGAAAAACTTAACAACGAACAACCATTGCAGGCGAATGCTACAGCTATACGATAATTTTTATCACGTGATCCAATATTACAACATTAATCGTGTATGTAACTGTGTATAGCTATAGCGTATCTTGGATTGTGATACGGATCACTAAAGGAAAAAAATGTTTCTAGGTACATAATTTATATTCAGCCACAAATATTTATAATATGTACCGCAAAAAATAAGGGCCATGAATCCATAATGCATGGCCGCTATAGACAGGGCCGGATTTAGGGAAGGGCAACCGCCTTCACGAAGAGGGCCTCCACAGTAGAAACTTCGGAAAAAAACCGCTCGATTAGGGGAAAGCACAAAACGCAAATCTGACCCGCCTTTATCCTAGTGGTCAAGTTATGTATAATATGTTCGTTAAATAATAAAAGAATCTATACATAGTTACATTGGTTTCACAATAAATAATTTATTGAAAAACTTGACTGACAAAAAATTGGAAAATAATTTTGGGCCAGGGGTCTCCTTTATTGCCCGAGGCCTGCAGACCTCTAAATCCGGTACTGACCGTAGACCTATGAAATTCACACTGTTTGACTTTATTATACAGTCCATTCAGTTATATCGTCCATTCAGTCGTATCTACATACAGTTCTTTTTTGCTTCTATAAAAAAATTGATTTCATAGTCGGACACAGTGCATACATTTTCTTCGCGCAAAAAAAACTCCTCGGACATAAATTTTGATTTGATTTTAATACGACTGGCATTGTTACGTAAAAACCATTACGTAAAAACCACCTGGATGCAGGCTGGGTACTCCATGATTTTACTCCCTAACTAACACCAGTCCTAGTCAGCGAACCTATCTATTCTCTATTTGCTACTACTTACACCAACATTATATCCTCAGTTTCGGCAAGGGCCTAGAAATATTTGTATTTAATAGGCAAAAAGTAATTTTGCCATAGCCCCCTCTTTTCAATATAATACATCTATGCATAGCCCATAATATGTATTATATAGATGAGGTATGTCAAGGCAAAAAAGCGTCTACAACTCTACATCCATGTCTGGGGCCATTTAGGTTTGACATTTGTTAACGTAACATTTTTACGTTTGCTTTTAGCAGTAGGTATGACGCTATCTTGATTTCAGTAGTCTAAGATGGCGTAACTTTTTCTTGTACACATATATAGATGTATTATATTAAAAAGATATGGCATTACGCGTAAAAAGTGAAGACTCAAATTGGCCCAACGTCGGGCAGATTTTAGTTAGTGTGCTCCGCGAGTAATAGAGTTATGTGTTAGTGTGCGACGAGTTAGCACGTATTACGCGTCCCGTGTCCAATGTGTGTCGCGGCACAGAAATATTGTCAGTTTTGTAAGGATATAACGTATCTATGTAATAATTAATCAAAGCTTGTACATGAATATTATATCTGTCATCTAGACAGATATAATATTCAGTGTATCTACACACACACAAGTGTGCCCAGTCGCGTGCAATAATATGGATACCAAAATGGAACGGGGTAAAATAAAACGGCTTCATCAACTTGCACGAACAGAATGTAATAAGATTTCGAGGTTCAAATTATAACCAACACACCGGAAACATAGACAAAAGAGGATAGTCTTATAACAATTATGCACATAAACAATCATAGTGTATGTATCTAGGTACTTATTAATAAAAGATATGGCGCTATATTTAGATAAATCACAATAGATATTTGCAATCATATGTCAACGTATCATAATATTTCAAAAATATATTATGTACACCATGTTGTATTCACAATGATAATCTCTTTTTTTTTCATATTTAAAGACTTTTTTGAACGCGATAAAAATGTTCTAACCTAACCCATTTTTAGAAATCCATAATAACTATAAGGAATCCTTACCATTTCAATTGATCTATAAAAAAATAATGATTTATTGCCATCTGTTTTTTCATATTTAAATAAGTTTTGAATGTAATAAAAAAGTTCTAACTTAACCTAACCCATTTTTAGAATTCCGTAATATACGGAATAGGAATAGAAGGAACCCTTATAGATTTTAGTTGACTTGTTGTACCCAATTCTTAACTCTGTGGATATAAAACCGCCTACCTACTGTAAAACCGACCAATAGGGAATATGCATAAAATATAAAAATAGCTTAAAACATAATAATATGATACTAGACTGAAAAATAAAGGAAATGGTGAAAAAAATTTCAATATCTGTTGACAAATGAGCAAGATATAAGCGGTCAAAGTTTGTACGCTATCTTTTTCTAGCAAAACGAAATTTAGTATGAACTTTCTATGAAAATCATGTTACGTGACGTCACGATACACGTCCGATCTCTCTGTCTAACAGACTACTTTAAACGTTCATATCTTAGTTATTTTTCATAATATCAAAAAACTGATTTTACCATACGATTTACCAAACAAGATAGATCTATATAAAAAAATAAAAAAAATACGTGCATATTCCCTATTGGGGACAACCTACGGACAGTTGACAATTTGACGAATAAAATTAATTAATATTATGATTTAGAGCAATGTTCCGCCAAATATAGCTTAAACATAATATTAATTAATTTTATGCTATGGATTTCCGCAAAGTAACGCATGATTCTATTAACTATAATTTGACGAATTCCAGTTCGTTATATTATTATACATACATACATATAATCACGCCTTTTCCCAAGGGTAGGCAGAGACCACTTCTTTCCACTTGCTACGATCCTTACATACTTGTTTCGCTTCGTTCACTTTCACTCTTAACATCCATTCTTCCTCTTACAATCAACGTAGCGAAGCGGCTCTCCGTGGTCCGCTTTTCGCGAGAACGAGACGTGATGGGTGGCGAACCGCATCGCCGCCATTTTGGACAGTTAAATTATTTTTACGATTATCCATTGCGTTCCCACGGATTGGTGGAGGGGGTAGAAATAGGGAAAGGGAAGGATAGGTGGTGTGGAAAGGAAGATTGGTAAGTTAAAGTGGGAAATAGGAAATGTAGGATATTACCGCCCAGGAGGGCAAGGTATAGGACAGTAATAGCTAGGGAAGCCGGGGTCGCATACACGTACGTATACTATACCACAACTACCGGACAAGTAAGTTGGGATGAGTATCCCATGACATTATTATAATATAACGAAAAATAATGCGTAAAATTGTAAGGAAAATTTTATTCGACAATCAGGGGGGCAATTCTGCTAAATAAACCTGCATTAATACAATTACAATCAAGTCCCGACATGCTTACACTCTCAAAAGCTGTTTTTATGAACGTTAAACCAACGTGAAACGCGCTCTGATTGGTCGAAACGGCATAAAATCCGTTCACGGTAACATGACGCTACACTTTCAATCCAAACAAAGTGAAGTTGACTGTTTAAATTGTTTACTTTAAATACGAGAATTGAGGTTCTGTATTCTGTCGACATATTATAATCTCTCTAGTTATTACAATATAACGGTTTTTATAATTTTTCACTTAAACATTAATTTTCAACCCCCGACGCAAAAACGGTGCTATAAGTTTGACGTGTCTGTTTGTGTGTCTTTCCATAGTATCGTAGCTTCTAAACAAAACAGTAAACATTGTTTGAAATAATCCAGACTGAAATATATTTAAAAGATATCCGAAGTCACGACTGATGGACTAAATGCTTGGAATAGTTGTGATAGAGCAACACTTGTAATTTCCGAGGCACGCGCTTGGGCCTTGGCGCCATCTTGACGTCCATTAGATATTTTCTGATTATCCATATAAAATACGATGAGTTATCTCATGTATGTAGAGTATTGATAATAATATTGCTTGTCATAAACTAAGAGCTCCGTGGCCTAGTGGGTACTGGGTAGACCGTTTAGTTCGCACTCGAGAGAGTGCAGGTTCAAATCCCAGGTTGTCTTCCAATGAAATTATTTCAGATCTCAAGTGTATTATACGGAGGCTCTACCGGTGAAGGAAAACATCGCGAGGAAACCCGCACATGGTTGGCCTCAGACGTATTGACTATACATTCCTCTGGACTAGGCTGACTATGTTGTGAGAATGTCGTATGTGCTTGGGCAACCATACGACATTTAAAAACTGACTGTCTCAGGTACTACAGTATTTCAAGAGTTACTTCGCCCGGAGAATACTGTATAAATCATCCATTAACGGATGAAAAGGCCTAAGTTTATAAACTAGGGGCATTAGGGGTCAATTCACACCGAAATGAAACGTGATATCTACTCAAAATTTCGCGTAGCGTCGAATTTTTTTTATTTAGGCATCAACAATGGTATACTTAGTCCGGCCATAAATACTGTTACAATTAAAAATAAACAAAATATTACATTTTAATTTGGAATCTGTCATTTTTATAATATTATGATCTTTTATTGAGTTTTCTCGTTTTGGCTCCAATACATTGTAAGTACAATATTTTGCGATATTAAAATGGAGTGGGGTGAGAAAGAGAAGTGAATAGCTGTGATTGCATTACATAAAGTAGGTATGGAGCCAAATGCAATTTTTAAAACTCTCCATACGCTTGGTATTAGTAAAATGTTTGTGTACCGGGCTATTAATAGGTACAATGAGACCTCCTCTGTTCGTGACAAAAAAAGATCTGGCCGTCCACATAGTGTTCATATGAAAAAGGTAGTCAAAGCAGTAAGGGAAAGAATTCGAAGGAATCCTGTCCGAAAGCAAAATATATTTTCTCGGGAGATGAAGACAACACTATAGTTGCAAAACTTCTGAAAAATTCCGAATAATTCCGGAATACTTCTGGGAAAGTTTCTTTAAATTAGAATTATTCAAAATGAATTTAATTAAGATTTTTATTTTTGCTGAAAAATCGTATTTTGCATCAATCGTCGATCGCCGCCGCGCCGCCCTCTATGCGTCGCCCGCCGGCCGCTGCCACACGAGCGAGACGGCGGCGCGGCGCGGGAGGGAGATGCTCCCCGGAGAAGTTTTCCCCCGCGCGAGAAAGATTCGTACCCCGCAATCGAATGTTTCCGTGGAATGTTTCCGTGGAATATTTCGCCGGAATAATTCAATGGTAATATACCTACGTGTTTGTTTATGGTGTATGGTGGTTGAATGAATTATTTGTTCAGTGGCACATACGTAAGTAAAATATAAATGTTTATTTTATTATAAATGGGATTGATTAAGTATATAATGTTGATATTTTTTGTATGTACAATAGCTCTGTACGCATCGATTTTGATGCAGTTTTCAGAACAATATTATTTAGTACCTACTTTATGTATACGTGACAAAAAAATGTTGAAATAAATAATGTTTAAATAAGTAAAAAGATGAAACCTGTAGTAAGGACGAGAAATAAAAATACGTGTAGGTACCTAGCTCGAATTAGAATATGTATTCCAATATCTATACTAATATTATAAAGCTGAAGAGTTTGTTTGTTTGAACGCGCTAATCTCAGGAACTACTGGTACGAATTGAAAAATTCTTTGTGTTGGATAGTCCACTTATCGAGGAAGGCTTTAGGCTATATAGCATCATGCTAAACTCAATACGAGCAGAGCACCAAACAAGAATGTTACAAAATCGGGGGTCTTTTTTTCCTTTTGAGAGCTTTCGCTACGTACGCTGCGGAAACGTTTAAAGTTTCGCTAAAATGATGTATGGCAGAATTGTTCCCCTGTAAAAGTTCTAAAAAAAGTCCGCGACAGTATATGTCTATCTTTTAAGGTTGGCTCACTATAACCTTTTTATACTAACCAAATTTGTTCTAAAAGTACCTAAGCATTATTTGTGAAAGTGTTTTCATAAAGATTATATTAATCCTTATCCAAGTAAATACGTTATTCATTACAAGCATTTAATCTAGAAGAAATTTGCCGTTTACATCATTTGATTTCAATGAGTATTTTAGAACATATCGCAGTAATAAAATAATCATGCGCGCTATAGTACGGCGCACGGCGCGGGCGGGCAGTCGTGACCGTGAGGTGGAAGCGCTTCTCCTTCTACGTAAATGAAGTCGCGGGTAAATTTTAGCGATATCCCAAAGTAACTATTCCACGCGGACGAAGTCGCAGGGAAAAGCAAGTATCAAGATAAAATTATTGACAATATAAGTCAAAGTATTAATTCACTTTTTAAACTGTTATGTACAATACAGGTTTTATTAATTGGACTTTTGTAGATACCAATAGAACCGACTTCAATGAAGCCGGAACACCTCAATTGACCTCAAACCACCACCAAGCGAAGACTTCATTGAAGAGGTGCTCTGACGACTTTATTAAATGATGCGACGTGCAATCAAGTCACAACTCACAACCATAAACTCAAATATACCTACCGCTCACAACACAACTGAAGATAAACCCCCTTACTAATAAACGCTGTATAAGCTTTGAATAGTTACACAGTGTTTTGTCTTCTTCTATCGAATTAAAAATGTCACTTGTGTGATGTGAACAAAACACTGTATAAAAAAAAAAAAACTTTATTTCAGCAAAAACAGAAAAAGAACGCTTACAAATAGGTATAATCACTAACATTTTTTTTTTCCTTTAGTTTTGCTGTCCAATTTAACATAAATTGTGGTTAGCTGTAGCTCTCACACTAGGATATCCTGTGTTGTGAGAGCTGGTATGATTTAAACAAAGAGCTTAACCTCGGTACCACCACCATGATAAAATAATTCATTAAAAGTTAAAATATAAAATAATTAAAATGTAAATATAGTATATAAATATTTGTGTATAATTATAGGTAATAAACGTATATATAATGTTTCTGAATAGTAGTACTTAATAATTTAAGATTTAAAATATATGTATGTAAATAAAATAAAATAGGGAGGGGTTGCTGCTTTGAGTCTCAAAAGTGTTCAGAGATAGAGGTGTCAGAAGTTTAGAATCTTTTCCGTAGCGTCGTAATCCAGAGATTTTAAGTAATTTGTAACCATAACTTTAGCCATTGTAGAGGTACAGTTTTTAATGTTGCATTTGGAGCATACTTTATTATACATAAAAATGCCAATATAGGGGTTGAAACGTTTAGCGAAAGTGCTTCTTACAGTCACATTCGGAATTCGAAAAATGCGTCTAGTGAGGATTGCGGCTTGGACTTTTGAACCCAAGAAACCTTTGTGGGACAAGATGGTGTTACTGAGTACAATATAGTCTATTCAAAGCTTATACAGCGTTTTAATAAAGTTGTAAAGTTGGAAGTTGTAAACTAATACCCCCTTACTAATGTAAGGGGATACCCCCTAAGGGGATAGTTTACAACTTCCAAGCGCAATTTTTCTCGTTTTTTTTTTGAGTTGAAATATTCCCAAAGTTTCGGAATATTTCGGAATACTTCCGAAGTATTCGACGGGAATGATTCGGAATTTTTCCCGCCAGCATCTATAGACAACGCCTAGAACCATGTCCCGTATTTTAAAAGATGACTTAGGACTTGCAACATATAAGAGACGTGCTGGCCATTTCTTAACTGATAATTTAAAAAAGAGTAGGGTGGTAAAATCGAAACAACTACTTAAGTGGTACCTACGCAAAGGGAAGTCACAGAAAAATGTTTGTTTACGTATG
Source organism: Glaucopsyche alexis (assembly GCA_905404095.1). Taxonomy (NCBI): domain Eukaryota; kingdom Metazoa; phylum Arthropoda; class Insecta; order Lepidoptera; family Lycaenidae; genus Glaucopsyche; species Glaucopsyche alexis. The sequence goes on from FR990046.1 coordinate 25,822,052, forward strand.
AGATTTTTTTTACAATTAAGCAACATTTTAACAAATTATTTTTAAACAAAAAATTAAACCGACTTCCAAAATAAAAATACACAATTAAGTATGAAATAAAACTTACTTTCTAAATAATTCCCCTTTTAAAGGCTATTTCTCTACTTAATCTTCTTAATTTTGAAATCGGTACCAGCCCAAACGATATTCGACAATATTTTATAGAACTCACGTTCATATTTGCTGGTACCTACCGACTTCAAAATTAAGAAGATTAAATAGAGAAATAGCCAAATTTAAAAGGGTAATTATTTAGAAAATAAGTTTTATTTCATACTTTTTTGTGTATTTTTACTTTGGAAGTCGGTTTAATTTTTTGTTTAAAAATAATAATTTCACCCTTTTTAGTTATATATTTTGTTAAGTTGTTATAAATACGTCTTAAGCACATCTAAAATAAACGATCGAATGTATAATTGAAAACGCGCCAAGCTGTAAGTAAGTTACAAAGTGGCATATATGCTTGCAGTTCTTTAAACAATGCCGAAATTTCCAAACGCGTATCATTAAAGATTGAGGAGTTCTGTTCAGTGTTTTTGGATCCAGGGTATACCCATAGAATTTAATCTAAGGGTATACCTACATTGATTTCAACATCTTATTTTTTGGGAGCTTGTGTTACTTCAGTAAAAGTCAAAATCACTATATGTGTCGATATAAATTTCGAGGAGTTCCCTCGATTCCTCATGGATCGCAACATTAGATTTCCACCTTAGTGACTAAAGGACCAATTACGAATTAAACCCTTTAAGAATTTTGCAAATAGGTCCATAAACAGCAGAGTAATGTTCAAAGATCTCCGTGTTAGTGTAAAATACTATGAGAAGTACCTTTTATATCATCATAATGTGATGATGTATGGTGTGATAGTGGTGGTAATGATGATGTTTACTCTAATTGACAGGGTGGCATATACTTGCAATTCTTTAAACAACGTCGAAATCCCCAAACATGTATCTATAAGGAGTGAGGAGTTCTGTTCAGTACTTTTGGACCCAGTGTATACCTTGAAGCAAAATCTTACTTCTTGGTAGCATATGCTTGAATTACTTCAGAAAAAGTCGAAATCACCATATGTGTCCATAAAAATTTTGAGAAGTTCCCTCGATTCCTCATGGATCCCGTCATCAGGTCACCATTTTCATATAAAAAGGACCAATTTGGGATTACACCCTATACATCACAGAAAAAAAATTTGAAAATCGGTCCACAAGCGGCGAAGTAATCGTTAAACATACAAAAAAAAATAAAAAAAATATACAGCCGAACGTATAACCGCCTCCTTTTTTGAAAGTCGGTTAATAAGATGACCATATTTATGCTCAAAGCTCTAAGGAAGCTTCCCAATAAGTCGACAGAGTGCAACGCGGGCACTATCCGACTTCAGTGATGGTGTTGTAGATCTTGATGTAAATTAAACACACACACAACTTTTCTTTTCTATGTTTATTTTGCAGGTTTTCAACAGGAGAATATAATATACATACAATTTTAATAACACGCTTTTTATTTCTGTATTATGGGGAGAGCTCGGAAAACCATTTCTCTATCCGTTCTATATTTTTGATATCTCTTTTCAAAATAGTTACTTTCAAATTAAAAACATATGTAGCCGCGTATGATCAGCTAACTGTATGTGAAATATTTGGACTATTACTGGCTGACTAAGATGGTGGTTTTTAGGAGAAGAAATAAAACGTCTAGCCTCAGTGAAAGTTAAGTAGCGTATATTTTCAAATTTACAACAGTCAAGGATAAAAAAGGATTTTGGGACAATAAGCCAATCAGCGACCTTGACGTCATATGCTCAAACTGTCATGTCATTATCGAAACAGCTGATTGGCGTACCTATGTAATGACGTAATTGTAGATACGTTGACTACGGTATGTGTGTTTATTATCTCTGGATTCCGTTCGGAAATTGGATGACACTGAACATGCCCGCGGCCTTGAAAGCAGTAGCTTTTAACATCACTCGTCTCATTGCTCCTTGTCAGTGGTGGTGGTGAAAGCTCGTCTCAAGATTCCCGACGATGTTGTGATTGGTCACCCTAGCGATGTCGTCACTGCTATTGCTGAGCTGCCAGCTGCTGCTTTAGCGATGGGAGAACGACGTCCTTGATCCAGGGTTAAGGTGAGATCGGTCTGATTAACCTGAAGACTGAGGTATCAGCGGCCGTGAATGTAGCAGAGGTACCCGCGGCCGTGAGTGCAGCACCGCTTGTATTTGCGACAGGACTGTGGTCGGCTCGTTGAACGTCAGGTGAGCACCACCAACCACTCCCAGCAAGTGGAACTTGCACGCTTTGACCCCCGTCTCACACAAGCCACCAAAATGCGTGAATATATGGAGGTATGAAATGAAACGTATATAATATTAGCCACGTGATGATGAAACTGAGCATAATCATTGCTAAGACGACGAAAATATTTATCAATGACATGGTTTTCCATATCATGAAACGAATGCTTGGAACCGAGTAGGTATTGCGCCAGTAAACAGATCGTCTACAAGCTCCAAGTGTAAAGCGCATGAAATTTTAATGTATAATATTTATGTATACATTTACAAATTTTATAATCCCTACATTTAAGGTTTTCAACAGACACTGGCCCTGCGTACTGCGTACGTTTATGAGGAAACAAACTATGAAGCGCTCCCTAGGCAGGTTGCCCATCATTAGTGGGCTTAGCGTCTACTACATAAAGAGTCACCTTCCTAGCTAAGTTCCTACCAGGTATAAGCCACCACTTTTCGCGCAAGTGGTACAAAAGTGCCTGCGATATACAGTGCGACAATTGATTGTGTTCGTATTTAATTAACAAATGTGTAAAATAATAATTGAGTTTTTAGTAAAACAATTTGGCCCTAAAATAAAATTTGACTTGGCAGTGGTGCGACCGTGCCACCCGAACAAGCGAATTGGATACTTGACTTGGCAATTTTTCTCATTTAAAGAAATTCTCTTCCATTAATACTTGTTGCGATCATGAAGCCAATGCAAATACGCACGTCTCACCCCATCGATACCTATCGCGCCCGTCAGCTGTTTCGCGCGGCTGGCTGAGGTAAGCGAGTTGTAGTACCTACTACCCAGTACCTATACAATGAGCTATACTCATGCCTATTATAGGTAAAGGGCAATGGCCTGTGTCATAAGTCATAACTAATACGTCTAAGCTGTGAGAATCTATTTAAAGGAAAAAATGTTTCGTCTGTATTAATTAATTTAACCTGTAAATAAATTAATTACCTAAGTTGATTTTGTGTATATAGTGTGTCGTGAATATTAAATTAATTATTATTATTGTAAATTGGATTGAGTGTGTATTTATTTAAATTAAAATTTTAATAAGCGTTTAAGAACATCTACTTAAGGTTCTTCCCACCGTATTTTTGAAGAACTTAAAGTAAACCTTACACCACATGATAGAAGGTTAAGGAAACTAATGTGACGCCGACTTAAGATGATTACATATTATTATGATACATGTAGTGTAACACCCAACATAATTGTCGAATCGGTCCAGAAAGTGACATATTATCAAGTTTACCGGTAAGTGACAATATTTTTTCTGTTAGTAGCTTATTATACAACAATATTAATAATAACAACAAATTCGAAATAGACGTTTCGAAATTGTGTCTGCTGTGCTCGCGCAACTTAAAATTGATAGGTTTCGAGTAGGTATCGACAACGTCTTCAGTCAATATGACCGAGGTCGATATTAATATACTCTCGCATGGACGCATGGTATTAGTAACGTTTAACTGATTAATTATTATTATTAATATGTGCGCGTAATAACCGTTTCCCAAACGCTTGGAAGAGGTGTTCAGTGTGGGGAAGAGATTTACCCAAAACCTCGGATGATTTTTTAAATGAATTGCAAACAACAAACCTACCATTAGTATCGCGTGTAGAATTTGCATCGAAGTTTTGTTTACAAGCCAACTCATCATCATCTCGCGTATCCCGAGGCAGAGTTAGTTTCTCGTGCTCCCTAAACTGACGTGATTGATCGTTTAAATACTAACGTTACATTGAACATGTCCCTTTGCGAAATGTTATGATTAACAGGCCCCAAAATTATCCAACCTAACTTGGTATTCTGTAAGAACGGACCGTTTGGTAAACGCATCTTGCCATCGATAAGCAAGTCCCAGAAATGATCCGCTCCTATCAAAATATCAATTTTTTGTGGCCCTATAAACTGCGTATTTGCCAGCTGAACGTTTTCAGGAACACGAAACCGTGAATTCGTATTATGTACCTGAACAGCGGGCAATGTGGGCGTTATTTCGTTTAAAACGTAACATCGAAGTTGCGTCGAGTAGGCATTTACGCGTGATTTAATATTTATATTGCAATAATGTGAAGAATGTGATAAAAGATTGCCTACTCCGCGTATTTGTTGAGTGGACTGTATTAGCGGAATCTTTAATTTTTTGCAAAACGAATGAGTTATAAAACTGCTTTGACTACCACTGTCGAGTAACGCGCATGCTACGTGATAGTTATTGTACCTATCGGGAATCACGACCATCGCTGTGGATAGCAAAACAGGTTGCACATTTGCGCATTGGGTATCTATTAAGTGCGTGTCTGTGTGAACATTGTTACCTACAAGGAACTGGCTCTTATCGCACCTACAATGGGGTGGGGGCTGCGATGCGCCTGCGCCGGCCACGGACGATCCAGTCGATGTAGCTTTTGCGACAAAGCTTGTGGTATGATTAGAATCACTAGGATGTAGTAAGGAATTGTGTTTTAAGTTACAGTTTTTACAAGACCCAAAGAAACAAGAGTCAACCGTGTGCCCGGGACGCAAACAATTATCGCATAGGTTGTGTTTTTTAACGATTTTAAGTTTCGATTTCAAATCCATGGCAATAAACTGTGCACAAGTGTAAATTGGATGCTTAGCTTTGCATACGACACAATTTAACCTATGAACAGTGCGACCGGCTAGTCTAGGCTAGTCAGTCTAACAAGTCTGACTAGCCGGTAATAGTCCAAATATTTCACATACAGTTAGCTGATCATACGCGGCTACATAATCCGGCTCGAAGGACCAGATTATGTAGCCGCGTATGATCAGCTAACTGTATGTGAAATATTTGGACTATTACTGGCTGACTAAGATGGTGGTTTTTAGGAGAAGAAATAAAACGTCTAGCCTCAGTGAAAGTTAAGTAGCGTATATTTTCAAATTTACAACAGTCAAGGATAAAAAAGGATTTTGGGACAATAAGCCAATCAGCGACCTTGACGTCATATGCTCAAACTGTCATGTCATTATCGAAACAGCTGATTGGCGTACCTATGTAATGACGTAATTGTAGATACGTTGACTACGGTATGTGTGTTTATTATCTCTGGATTCCGTTCGGAAATTGGATGACACTGAACACATATAATATTTATATTGTGCCAATCCTTTTCATAACATACTCCCGGGGAAGGCATAACGGTGCATAATATTACCTATACTATTTATATAAATATTATGTCCTAAGTATATAATACACATTCACATACTAATATTGTATTCCACGCTATACAGACTCAATTAAAGTTCAATTTTGACTGTTTTAAAACAAGCTCGAACAACATTATTTATTATCTAAATATCTAAAAGGTATTTTTTCTGTTTGTCCCGACTTCGTGATTTTAACTACAGAACGTGCACTAGTTTGAGTATGGTCATTTTTACCTGAGTCGCTCATGTCCGGTGAGTCTGTTGGTAAGTTCTTGAGCCACTCCTTAGAAACCGCTGTGACTTCCAGAGGAAATAATCGTTGATAAGGTCTTACCTTCTCACCTGATGCTGTTTTGACTCTTGCTGTTCTAGTGCACCCATCTTTACCTTTGGCTCATTTTTATTCTCCTTTCCTTTACTAACCAATAATGATAGGTATTCATTTTTAAACCTTTTCCTAAAATCTTCCCTTAATTGTTGTAAATATTTGTATCTAATATTCAGGTTCCTATGATCAAGTTGATCAAAGTCTGCAGGTTAATTTGATGGTAATCCATGTAGAAACATCATAGGTGTTAGCGGTCTAACATCTCCCATTTCTACATAGGTTAGTGGTCTACTGTTTATAACTGCCTCACAGTCACACAAAATCGTAGTTAACTCAATCCAGTCAACTGAAACTCTTCCTAATATTCTACGTAGCATATCTTTTACCACTCTTACTAATCTTTCCCACCATCCTCCCCACCACGGAGCTGCAGGTGCTGAAAATCTCCACTGGATATTGTAACAGTTTGAGTCCTCCTCTACTTCTTTCCAGTTAACTTCCCTAAGAAGATTTGCAGTGCCTACAAAGTTTGTACCATTATCTGTATTAATGATCCTGGGTCTTCCACGTCTACTAATAAATCTTCTCAATGTGCTTATGAATCCAGCCGTTGATAATGTGTCAGTAAGTTCCAGATGTATCGCTCGGTATACTGCACATGTATATAAAACAATCCAACATTTTGAATTATTTTTCAGTATCAATGGACCAGCTAAATCAATACCTGTTACTTCAAATGGTGCTGTACTCACTAATCGATCTGTAGGCAGTGGTGGTAGTGGTGCTTCATAATGTTTTGCTTTAAATCTTTTGCACACTATACATTCTGAAACAATCTTCTTACTTACTCTCCTTATGCTTGTAATCCAGTAAGTATTTCTTAATTCAACCATCATTGTTTGTGTTCCAGCATGTTGCATGTCCTTATGTTTTTGTTGAATCATTCTGTAAATTAGTTCATTCTTTCCTGGCAATAAAATTGGATACATAAAATCTCTGTCTTCTCCACTATATGTTAATCTTGTCTTTACTCTAATAATACCATCTATTTCTATAGTAAGTAACTTCTTATCTCTTATTTTTCCTGCATATGTACTATCTTTATTATAGTTTCTTCAGCATTCTTATACTCTTCATTGCAAATAATTATGGACTTAGTATTATATTTTTCTCTTATTCTAGGACTCATTCTAAGTAATCTTGCCACTAGTCTTACTATCTTCCTATACTTGCTAAAATATAATAGTTTGCTGATGAAGTTATCTGTATCAGTTTCTACATTAACAGCCACACTACTACTCATCTCGTTTGCTATTACTTCTTCTTCATGTTTTCTTAAAAAGACTTTAGATTTAGGCCAATCCTCTTCCTTTATTCTTTCTTTCTTTATTTCTTTTATGAGATTTGGTCCTTTTTCAATACAACCATTCAAAGATCTTTTATTTTTATCTTTACAAGAAGCGTCGAATACTGGTCTTATTTTTGTGGTGGCACTCTCCATCTTTATAACAGCATGGTGTGATAAGTAGTGACCTTCTGTTACATTGTCTTTCTGCACTGCCTCTATAATGCCTTCTCTTTCCCAGTCTTTTATTACTTCATCGTATCCTCTTATTTTCCGTATATTCTCTAACTTCTTAGTAGTAGATATGAGTCTTCGGTGTACCTGTTCATAGTTAGAGTTTAAGTCCGGGTTTCCTTTCCACATTAGGCTCATTTCATATCTCCCATCATCGTTTACTGAAATACATTTGTTAAAAGTTTGTAGTATCTCGCTTTTGTCTTGTTTTTCATAAGGATCATTAATGCCTAACATTTCTATGTTCCACAGGAATTCAAGTGAATCAGTTGGTAATGACGAAACAAAATGTGAACTCACTGTTGTGCTATAAATACCTTGAATTGGGCCTTGCAATGTCCAGCCAAGTTTAGTAGGTATCGCTACAAGACTTTCATTTAAACGAATAAAATTTCCTTCGAGAATTGAACCTAATTGATCCGAACCAATCAATATGCTTATATCTTTGATATTCTCTTTTGTGTCGGTTAAACTAATTCTGTGTCTCCTCAAATTGTTTATCAGGTTTGAGTCTTGCACTTTGGGTAGATTTCCACAAAGTACATCTTGTTCCAAAGCTGTCATAGTAGTATGATATTTGTTATCTAAACTACTTACATTAAACTTGAAGAGTCTGTGCATTTGAGTAGGTTTCTTGACACCACCAAATAGTGCATGTCCGAGGTACTCGTTGCTTGTTACCTGTAGACCAAGCTCTTCCGCTAGTTCCCTTTTAATATATGTACGCTGAGAACCGGAATCTAGCAATGCTCTCACTTTTCTCTGTTGCGTGTCCGTAGAAACTTTAATGATCAAAGTCTGTAACAGAGTTGTTTTGTTATTAGTAGTAAAATTATTACTTACTTCCTGACTGCTATCTCGTTTTTGCATTATTTGTTCACAGGTCTTTGTGGGTTCATGGAGAGTTGGATACAATTACATGCCTCTTACTACGATATACGATTTGCAATACTTCGCAAGATGTCCTTTCTTTAAGCATACGTAACACCCACCTTTTTTCTTGATTGCATCTTTCTTTTCTTCTAGAGTAAAACTATTTGCCTTAAAGCACTCTAAGGTATTATGGCCTTTGTCGCAAAAATAACAAATTTCCTTACGTTCTTTGATGATCTTGCAGTCTTCTTTTGACGTAAGACATGCTGCTGTAGGAATCAGCTCTCTCTTATTAAAATATTTGGCTAAACTACATCGCCCCTGAGCGTCTACTTCATTTTCTAAATATAATAATAATTGTTCTAGCTTTGACACTTGTTTAAGTGGATTTTTTGTCCACTGTACTAAAATATTATCTGGCAAAGATGACTCAATCAATGGCAAAAGAATACACTCATACTTATCCTTACTTATACCTAGAGATTCTAATATTTGTAAGTTAACAGAAATTTTATCATAAATTAATTCAATTCCTATTTCATTTTTAGAAAGTACAAGCGCTAATATTTCCCTGACATAAATTTCAATCAAGATTTCATCTTTTGCGAAGCGATTTTTCAGCGTGTCCACAACCTTCTCGTAATTTTCTTTCGTAGGTGGGTAACTTTCAACTAACACCTTCGCCTTTGATCCATCTGCCATACAGTGTAACAGGTAGCTGAACTTGTCCTCTTCTGGTATTGTTACATCTGTGTGTATTTTCTTGTACTGTGTCTAGAAGGGAATCCACGTTTTCGGATTATCGTCGAACTTGCGCAGATCAATTTTCGGTAAGTTTGATTTTTGTGAATTTTTTGTAGACTTGTGATCCTCGTTCTCTTTTGTCGTCAACGGAAATTTCCAGTTATTTTTTATTTTAAGCCATTCTAATTGGAATTCCTGACTTTCGTCGTAATCTTTCGTTAATTCCTCGTCGCACTCGACGTCTTGCAAAATGGATTCTTGAATTTTTCCATCTAGGATTGCTAACTCCTCCGTCTTTGCTTGCAGAAATTCTATATCAGCGTTCGTAGCTTTATCTTTACTGATATTTGAAGCGTGTCTTTTGAAAATACGTCTTATTTGTGATCTCTGTCTTTTAAGTCTTGTTAGATCCATCGTATTTTTCTAATGTAATCTATTCTTCTGCTGTCTGCTCCTCACGGTCGCCACTATGTTGTAGATCTTGGTGTAAATTAAACACACACACAACTTTTCTTTTCTATGTTTATTTTGCAGGTTTTCAACAGGAGAATATAATATACATACAATTTTAATAACACGCTTTTTATTTCTGTACTAGCGACCCGCCCCGGCTTCGCACGGGTGCAATACTGATACTAATACTACAGAACCTCTAACGAAACGGGCGAAATTTAGTCAAAACAAACAGAAACAAATTAATATAGGTACCTACTAAAACTCAATGAAATAAGTAGGTATACTTTTATCGTATGAAATACCTATACTCTTCAGGACTAACAATACAACAAACACTAAATAAATAGGTATTCAAGTATCTATCCATTATAGTTACAACGAACACAAAACAAAAAATTTACTCATAGAAGTCATAGATCTAAACTCCCCCCGCACGCGCCTTGGTGACGCCCACTTCGCAACGGGCCGTGCCGTGCAGCAGAAATCGTAATATTTTAATTTCGCCATAACTTCAAAATCAAACGTCCAATTTTAATCATTCAAAGACCAAATATTATCTACATAAACTGTACTTAGTGATGAAATAATTTATTTTGATAAGGATTAATAGCATGAGTAAAATAAACGCGTTTAAATGTAGTCCAAAAAAAAATCAAGATTTCTAAATAAAAAAATGGTTGTTGTGCCTCACTCGACATAGATAGGTATAGTGTGTCGCGGACTTTTTTGTAGATATTTATAAGATCTACAATTAATTAGAACATTTTATGGTTCTATCTTTTATAGTTTAGGCAGCGTACGCAAAATAAGTAACTTTTCTGGTTGATTTTTTACACCTTGTGTCCGAAAATCCCAAATATCTTACGGAACCCTATTTTTTTCCAAAATAAAATTTAGCCTATGTTACTCGTGGATAATGTAGCTTTCGAATGGTGAAAGAATTTTTGAAATCGGTCCAGTAATTTTTGAGCCTATTCATTACAAACAAACAAACAAACAAACAAACATACAAACAAAGTTTTCCTCTTTATAATATTAGTGTAGATTATGGGGAGAGCTCGGAAAACTATTTCTCTATCCGTTCTATATTTTTGACATCTCTTTTCAAAATAGTTACTTTTAAATTAAAAACATATAATATTTATATTGTGCCAATCCTTTTCATAACATATGGTTTGGTGGGGTTATTAGCTATTAAGGAGTGACTGATCCATAGTTTTGTGAAAAAGGTAACAAAACATCGGCACAAGTGTATCAAGATACCATTTTTGAGAAGGTAGTGAAGTCCCTTAACAACACAATGTTCAATAACCAAGAATGGTTCTTCCAGCAAGACTCGGCGCCGGGTCATAAAGCTCGATCTACGCAGTATCGGTTGGAAACGAACCTTTCGGACTTCATCAGAGCTGAAGACTGGCCGTCGTCTAGTTCCGATCTTAATCCGCTGGATTATGATTTATGGTCAGTTTTAGAGAGTATGGGCTTGCTCTAAACGCCATGATAATTTGGAGTCCCTAAAACTATCCGTACGATTGGCAGTGAAGGATTTGTCAATGGAAAGAGTGCGTGCTTCTATTGATAACTGGCCTCAACGTTTAAAGGACTGTATTGCAACCAATGAAGACCATTTCGAGTAAGCTTTTTATATTTTAAATGGTTTTATATTTATGTGTTAAAATAACACACTGTAAAAGTAATAAATGTTATTTACAATAGATTTTTTTCCTTTGTTTCAGTATTTATGGCAAGACTAGGTACATAATTAAGTTTTATACTAGGTATAAAAAATATTTAGTGATAAAATAATACAGTGAATACTACAATTATAACTAAATATAACTAAGAATAAAGAAACCTTAAAACTACTAATATCTTTAGATTAACATATTAGGTAAATAAAATTATTAAAAAGATAAAATTAAATACTTAGGTAGGGTCAGGTTGGGGAAGACCGTCTACAAGGCAAGACCGTCTGCACGCAATAACTTATATTTATGAATAGCTATGCAGCTTGAATTGACATTCGGTAAAACAGTATCATACTTTGGTTAAATTTTTTAATCATAGATGTCGCTGGCAACACTATGATGGGAGAAAATTTGCCGCCATTTTTATTTGGGTTTTGAAGGTCCATTAAATATGAAAACAAGAATTTCATATGACTTTTAACTTTATTATCCTACAGTTAAAGTGCATATTTGAAGGTAAAATACACTTTTTAGATATAAGTTGGTATAAATATATATAACATACCAAGTGACGTGTTAAATGTCAATAGACGGTCTTGCCTCCAATAGCACGGGAAGACCGTCTGCATGCCGAATTTTAAAAAAGGGTTTGTATTTGAAATATGTGCTATTATATTGTAATTTATGTAGCACAAAATTGTTACTGTTAATATGTTTCAGCACATGGAATACTTAAGATCGGTCTAGAACATAGTTACCAAATATTTGTTTTATTAAGTTGAGTAAATTTTTCAATGAAGTATTAAGGTGTATTTTTTTGTCTTTCCCAACCTGACCTTATATCTAATTTAAAAAATATATTAAACTCACTGTAACTTTGGCCCGAATATTCTGCTTACAAATTATTATTTATTATCATAGATGTAATATATCACTGTTTATAAAATTATTATTTAATACATTATTTTTCGTTAAAATATAGCAAACAATCTTTCGGCATATTTTCACAATCTCATTAGTCTAACGGCTCTTTAAATCTAACGGCTATGACAATTTTACGGTGAAAGATATTCAAAATGTCTTGGCCTCGCCCTTCTCCTTGGATCGAGCGCCTCCCTTCCCCTTGTGGGCTCGGCCTCTTCCTTAGAAGAGATCACATCCTCTACGTCTACGAAGTGTTCCACCTCCCGCCATCTCTTCGCTCTCCAGCAAGCAGCATGGCGCATACTAGTGCTGGGAGTGTCGAAACCGTGTGTAGTTTTCTGAACACCTTCCTGCACATAAACTTTAACTGCGCCAAATGTCATACTTCGGATGCACAACTCTCATAAAACTGTAACTTTTTGCTTTACGTAGGTACATAATAATGATGTTAAGCAAAAGAATTAGAGTTTTCAATATCGTTAAAGACTTTTATTTTAGCAAACGTTCAACATAAACAACATTAAATTGTACACCGGTTGTCTTTACGATACCATAAACCGTCTGTCTGTACATATTATTTCGTCATTAAATTCCATCCGCCTCAATATTTTTAATGTTATTACTTATTGCAGATTGTAAAGTCTTTAATGAAAAGACACGACTAGCGTTCAAAGGCAATGTCTGTGATTGCATCTAGCAAATAGGTTATAATAATAATTTTTAATTGAAATACGTTTAATAGCTTCATACTAACTGTGTTCTTTCTCATTTTATGAAAAATTCACATTGAATTATACTTTAAAAAGAACTCATACTTTTAAATGGCATGTTTTTAAACTTGCGACAAACAATTAAATTTTGGATATGAAAATACCGAATATTGAATACTAAATTACCAAGTTAGCGAAAGAATGTAAGGAACAAAAAAATTACAAATCTGGTGACTAAATAATACCAGTGAATTTTCCAAACTGGCAGACAGATTATATTTTAGCGAAAAAATAACCATCTTGGCGACAATTTGTGAGTACACATTTAATTTAAGAATAGTTACATATATTTTCCCTGATGTAGGTAACTCAAAAAATATACAAGCAGCAAAACGAGCGCACATAAAAAAACATAAAGGAGCGTACAAAATTCCCAATTTTTTATTTTTCTCGGTTTTAGGAGGGTGTAGATTATTGTGTCGATTAATTTTGAAATTTAAAAATGGCGGATATTTATTTTTCGTAAAATTGATATAGGTGTCGTTTACTAGGTTTTTGGGAGTGCTGGATTACGAAAATGACAATCGTTTTGAAATTCCAATATGGCGGACTTACTTAATTTTATAAAAATAATATGGGTGTCCTTTTATTGGTTTCTGGGGGTGCTGATTACAAAAAAGTCATCATTTTAAATTTCCTTAGTAACCCCGTAATCTCATATTTTGTTCATGATGGGAGAAAAAGAAATTAGAAAATCCTGAATTTTCCAACATTTCTATAGATTTATACATTCGTCGTATCTCAATGTACAGCATTTACTTCTTTTTTCATAAAATTGATTCTATCTCGGAAACGGTGCATCCTATTGAAAAAATAATGAAAATTTCGTCCCCCTTAGGAAGCCTGCAACATCATATTTTCTTCACGATGGGAGAAATTTTTTTTCGAAAATCCTGAATTTTTCAACATTTCTATAGATTTATACATCCTTCGTATCTCAATGTACAGCATTTACTTCTTTTTTCATAAAATTGATTCGGAAACGGTGCATCCTATTGAAAAAATAAGGAAAATTTCGTCCCCCTTAAGAACCTCGCAACATCTTATTTTCTTCATGAAGGGAGAAAAAAATTCAAAAATCCTGAATTTTTCAACATTTCTATAGATTTATACATCCGTCGTATCTCAATGTACTACACTTACATTTTTTTTATAAAATTCATCCCCCTAAGGAACCCCGCAAAATCATATTTTCTTCACGTTGGGAGATTTTTTTAATCCCGAATTTTCCAACATTTCTAGAGATTTATACATCCGACGTATCTCAATGTACAGCGTTTTCATTTTTTTTATAAAATTGATTCTATCTCGGAAACGATGCCTCCTATTGAAAAAATAATGAAAATTTCGTCCCCCTTAATAGATTTATACATCCGTCGTATCTCAATGTACAGCATTTACTTCTTTTTTCATAAAATTGATTCTATCTCGGAAACGGTGCATCCTATTGAAAAAATAATGAAAATTTCGTCCCCCTTAGGAAGCCCGCAACATTATATTTTCTTCATGATGGGAGAAAAAAAATTCGAAAATCTGAATTATCCAACATTTCTATAGATTTTATACATCCCTCGTATTGAAGTACAGCATTGCCATATTTTTTTCTATAATCGCTTCTATCTCAGAAACGGTGCACCCTACTGCAAACATAATGAAAATTTCCTCCCCCTTATTAACCTGAAAATCGCATATTTTCTTCGTGAATGGCAGAAAAATTCATGAATCCTGAATTTTGAAAAATTTCTATACATAGCTGGTACCTTGAACTACATAACATACTGTAATAATAATCATCAATCCTAATTAGCATCCCCAAAATCTTTTAATTTAGTATTCATATTCATTTTACAAAGATTGAATATTCTCCATTTTGGAAAATGAAATTGGAAGACAATTTTGTAATCAGAACCCCCGGAAACCTGGAAAATGACAACCTTATTAATTTTAATAATAAAAATTTACGCCATTGTGGAATTTCAAAACAGATTTTATTTTCATATTATTCTGCACCCCCAGAAACCTAGAAAATGACACCCATGCCAAAGAAAAACAGTATCTAAAAATAGGATTTACCGTAGCCTGCAAATTGAATTTTTAGCAGCCCTTCATTTATCAACCAAATCTGGTTTTATAGCTGCTTATATGGTATACTGGTCACCAACTCGTAAATTAAGTCACCAACTTATAAATGTCGATGCTAATTTGGATTAAATTTCGCCTCTTTTTATCTGCCGACTTTTGAATTTTTTGTCACCTGAGTGATTTCGCCAGTTTAGTCATTTAGTCGCCAACATATTAATTTGCTGCCAAATTCAGTAATACAGTATGCTCACGTGCAGCCGCCAACTTATTTTTTGTTCGCTCGATTAATTATATCCCCTTTTAAATTAACTTAGGGTCTTCCTACTCGTAGATACAACAACGCGACGCACAGTGTGCAATCTCGTAGAAAATTGTTGTCGGAGAATCGTAGAAAATTGTTCTTCTTTTGGACTGTTCAGAACAGTCCAAAAGAAGTTTCTGTATCGAAAAAGTATATAATTTTCTAAAGATGAATCCCGCGCATCCCGCATTTTTTCAAAACCATTTTTCTACGATTCTCCACCTCTTTAGAATTTGATTATTTTACCAGTGGTAGTGGTGACTACTAGCTTCCTTTTAATGTAAATTCTAGGTGCAACTTTTGCGAAAATTAGTCAGGAAAAAATAAAAACTAAAATTCGATTTTCTTTGTTTTTATGGCCCCCATAAGTCACAGCCGACTTGAAAAGGGTTCAAAATGTAGCTTTTTGTATGTTCTTTAAATAATGTATAACATATTTTTGGCTATTGCTTAAGAATTTTTAATTAAAACGTTTTTTCAATTTTTTATCAATGCGGGATACGAATTTTCACTTCGAGATAATTTTAAAACTATGCAAGCGAGCTTCATGTGTGTTTTACTCGGGTATTTATACTTAAGTACTCTTTCGAATTAACCGATAAAAAGACGATGTCCGATTTTTGATCGAGATTGAACACTGTGCGACGCGATGACAAGAAGCCACAGCTTGGCCACATTAGTGTGTTGTGACTTGTGTGCTTGTGGTACGTATGGAAAGTCCATTTATATACCCAGTAACCTTCTTTTAATACACCAAGATCAAGTTATAATAATTTGATCACTAATAGTAATTATAGTTTCATTAATATAATTTATATCGTGTTCAAAAAATATCTTTAGATATTGACATTGTAAAGTTCAATTTAGTAATTTTCCACACACGCAATGTGCAAGGGTCAGTTACACCGTAACGATACGCACTCGACGCGGCGCAGCATTTTTAAAATAGTTTGGGGATGCGTAGGTAGACCGGAGTTTCCCCAAATGAAAGTCATAAACTGCAAATCAACACGTATATTACATGCAGCACAAATAAACACACTGATAGTTTTTGGTAAACTGTGGTACAGAAAAAACATTTATTACTTAGTTAAGGGGCGTCCATTAATCACGTGAGGCCTAAAGGGGGAGGGGGGTCCGAAAAAAAATCACCGAGTATCACAAGGAGACATCGCGTGTATTAATTTTCGAATCTAGTCTGTGCATACCGAAATTATTATCGGTTGTAGATTCGTAGTGTTATTTAAATACTTACAAGACAAATGACTCGTATAGTTTTTAATTGCTTAAATTATTCGATTAAATTGTTTTTATTTTAAAGTTTTTCTTCAAACATGACCTGCTTACTATGTAAAAAAATACACGTGATCTAAGGTGGGGGAGGGGGGTAGTATAAAACCTCACCACGTATCACCAGGGGGACGGGAGGGGTCTAAAAAGTTGTTAAAAACATCACGTGATTAATGGACGGCCCCTAATAGGTATTATGTACAAATAATAAAGTTAGCAGTCTTATACAACTTTTTCTCCTCGCTCTAACAAAATCGCGCTGGATAAGGCCGGGAAAACAGCTGCTGTCAAAGTCTCTGACAGTCCAGCTTCCTTTCCTTCCTCTTAACGGTGCGCGTTGCGTTTTATGCCACGCCACGAAAGCTATTCAAAATAGAACTTTATTCACTACACAAGAAGACGCACGTTTCTTATGACTTCAGTTATGCACATGCGCGGTGCAACTTGACATTCGAACTTTACAATGAAACGTGTATCTTCTTGTGTAATAAATAAAGTTCAATTTTGAAGACCTAACTCAAAAATGCAGAGCGGCGTCGCGTATTGTTTCGTTACAGTGTGATTGACCCTCAGGATAATATTTCAATTCAATCTTTTTTTTAAAATTGTGAGACTCATCTTTAGCCCGGCATATTTAATAGCGTTTGTGATTCAGTTTGGGAATGGGTAATGACTAATGGCCGTGACCCTGGCTTGTTATTCATGGCATCGGAGCAGGGAACAGAAGGCCGGAGTATTACAATTTATAATGTATGAGGATTTCGAGACGAAACTTAGATTTGCATGAGGAACAGCGTAAAAGTGGTGACGAAGCAGACAGAGCGACCAATCAAATGATGGCGGCGCCGGAGATGGCGTCGCTTGTGTGAGCTTGAATGCGCAACCAAACTGTCTAGACTTTAGTGTGAAGTGTGTGTGTGTATGTGACTCTAATTTCGAAGCGAGCGTCTACAGCGACAGTCATGCCGCCGCGACAGTGACGCCGCGACAGAGCGACGGATAGGTGTCCTATGCAAATGTATGATATTTTAAGGAACGTCATTCGAGCGCAACAACACTAATGCGGCGTCAGTGACGTCACTGTCGCGGCACCACTGACGCCACGCTCAGTTCGAAAGGCTACCTTTACGCCACCAGATGACGCTTCGAGTGCGTTGGGTCTGCCCCCTAACGACAGAAAAAGTATCAAACAACCTCATTATGGATTCGTTTGTATGTAAAATATTACTTGTGGTGGGTCTGGTGATATTATATGAATTACTAGCTGTTGCCCGCGACTTCGTCCGCGTCAACTGATGGGGCAATAATGCATCAATTTCGATCAAATTTGATTACCATAAAAAAGGTTACCAAGTAGGTACTTAAGTCAATCTTAAAATATTTTTTTAGGTCATAGAAAAAGAGGAATAATTCTTTCATACATATTTTTGTAACTTGAGCCGTTTACGCAGCGCACGCGACGGAAGCCCTCAAATAAAGCTCAAATATGATTAATTTTCCCCGTTTTTGCAACATTCTCACTGATGCTTCGCTCCTATTAGTCGCAGCAAAACGTTATAATAGCTGAAAGTCTTCCTCGACAAATGGACTATCCAATACAAAAATAATTTTTCAATTCGATTTAGCAGTTCCTGAGATCAGCGCGTTCAAACAAACAACGTAAGCCCTCAAAGATGAATAATTTTCCCCGTCTTTTCCACATTTTCCACTGTTTCTTCGCTCCTATTGGTCGCAGCGTAATGTTATATAGCTTAAAGCCTTTCTCAACAGAAGGACTATCTAACACAACAATATTTTTTCAATTCGATTAGGTAGTTCCTGAGATCAGCGCGTTCAATCAAACAACGTAAGCCCTCAAAGATGAATAATTTTCCCCGTTTTTCCCACATTTTCCACTGATTCTTCACTCCTATTGGTCACAGCGTGATGCTATATTACCTAAATCCTTCCTCTATAAATGGATTTTTCATTTCGAACCAGTAGTTCCTGATAGCTACTATAGATTAGCGCGTTCAAACAAAAAAACTCTTCAGCTTTATAATATTAGTATAGATAGCTGATGCCCGCGGCTCGTCCCGCGTATGTACAGTAACGCACGGGAACCGTATATGTACCGCGATAAAAATTAGCTTATGTTCTTCCCCGTGGTCTACTTTATATCTGTGGCAAATTTCATGATAATAGGTTTAGTAGTTTTTACGCGAAAGTGTAAATAACTTTTACTATGGGAACCGTATATTTCTCCGCGATAAAAAGTAGCCGATGTCCTTCTTCGTGGTCTCCTTTATATCTGTGCCAAATTTCATGATAATCGGTTTAGTAGTTTTTACGTGAAACGGTCAATAAAGTATCCCACAGGAACAGTACATTTCCCTGTGATAAAAAGTAGCCTATATCCTTTTTCAGGCTATACTCTCTGTATCTGTGTACCAAATTTCGTTTCAATCGGTTCAGTAGTTTTGGCGTGGAAGACGGACAAACAGACACACACTTTCCCATTTATAATATAGCATTCGCAAATATATATTTAAGATTTTCAACTAACAAATTTAACTTACTTGTCAGATTTATTTTTCAACATGATGACAATATATTAGGTATGTCAAAATAAAAATAATGCTCCCCACTCACGGGCTATCGATTGTTTCGATCAAATTGGAAATTAATTCGTATTTGAAAGTAAATTGCTAACGACAAACTATTACATAAAATGATTAGTGTAAGACCTACCAGCTAGTTTTTGCGGTGGGGGTCAAAAGTTGGAACAAAATTTACGCGTATATATACGAATTTCATATAAAAAGTATAGTAAGGTGGTCCTAGGTCTCAGACTATATTCAATTTTTATCTAAACCGATTTACTTGCAGCTACGAATCCAGTAAATGTTTAAATTGTAAAGACTAAATCGATCGATCGCTTGTGAGTGGGAGCTTTAAATCAAAAGCACTAAGGAGTATTTATATCAACTTTAAAGCAAATCGCTCCCAAAGAACTTTCTTTCTCTTTTTATTCCCGTTAGGGGACGAATTTCAATAAACTATGATACACGAATTCCATCAATTCTGTTACATAATGCTTGTGCAAAATATGAAGTAGATTGGACCAAGGAATCACGTTGTTCCATACAAATTGTTTTCCCCCTTTTCACCCTCTTAGGAGTCGAATTTCGAAAAATCCCTTCTTATCGGATCCCTACGCATTACAAAGAGCAAGCCCTGCAAGTTTCAGGTCTCTACAATCAACGGTTTAGGCTGTGCGTTGATCCGTCAGTCATTCAGGACAAAGGATTTTATATGTATAGATGACGGAAAGTAACGCGTCGCTATATCCATGTGCAAAAAAAAAAACAAAATTGTAAGACTTACGACTGACTTACGAGTTACGACTGAAAATGAGACATTTTAAACTACTCAATAGATAACATTTCGTTGGTGTTTTAAAGCATATCAATTTATTAAGGCAATCGCCTGAACTACCATATTCCATTACCATATTGCACCAGGTAAGTACTAAAAGTTTAACCTTGTTACATTGCCAAATCCTCCCATAACTAGAAAAGTTTAACCATGTTTGCCGAAATTCGGTCAGCGAGCTAACTAGCTCGTGTGGACTGTACAGGCACGAGGCTTACCACGAGGCAGGTTTTATAATTTTATATTCTACTAGCTTTTGCGCGCGGTTCCGCTCGCCTAAATACAGTAGGTATCCCGCGGGAACACTACTTTTTCGGGATAAAAAATATCCTAAGTCCTTTCCCGGGATCCAAAGTATATCTATACCAAATTTCATAAAAATCGGTTCAGTTCAGTTCAGTTAAAGCGTGAAGAGGTAACAGAACAGGTAAGAAGACAGACAGACACACAGAGACAAAACATTATGTGAAGCTATCTGACGACTGATACTAATTATTATTATTAGATGTTTGTGAAACTAACCCTAAAATTATTAGGTATGGGATAATGTAGAAAAGAGAAAGCTTATTAGTTATTTATTGTCCGACCGAAATTGATTTTTACGACCGAAACCGAAGACTTATTTCGGCAACGGTCTCAGTTTTGGCCGAAACTGTGACCGAAACTCCTTACAAGGATCATGTTTTGAGGGAAAAATAAAGAAAACGTTAGTACCTATAATCAGCCAGTCTTTTTAGGGTTCCATAGTATTCAAGGAACCTATATAGTTTCGCTCTGTCCGTCCGTCTGTGACGTCTGTCTGTCTGTCTGCCATTCTGGCTCCTGTAATTATGAACATAAATGGATGAAATTTGGTATAGTTATATATTGTGTGTGTATCTCGGTATTGGTATAATAAATTAATAATAATTTTATATTTATGGGTGGCTCTCTATATTTGTGAAGTGGGGAGGAAAATACTATTTTATTCTTCCGCGTCGTGTGGGATATCGTTGCACAGTGTTCAATCTCGATCAAAAATCGGACATCGTCTTTTTATCGGTTAATTCGAAAGAGTACTTAAGTATAAATACCCGAGTAAAACACCCATGAAGCTCGCTTGCATAGTTTTAAAATTATCTCGAAGTGAAAATTCGTATCCCGCATTGATAAAAAAGTGAAAAAACGTTTTAATAAAAAATTCTTAAGCAATAGCCAAAAATATGTTATACATTATTTAAAGAACATACAAAAAGCTACATTTTTAACCCTTTTCAAGTCGGCTGTGACTTATGGGGGCCATAAAAACAAAGAAAATCGAATTTTAGTTTTTATTTTTTCCTGACAAATTTTCGCAAAAGTTGCACCTAGAATTTACATTAAAAGGAAGCTAGTAGTCACCACTACCACTGGTAAAATAATCAAATTCTAAAGAGGTGGAGAATCGTAGAAAAATGGTTTTGAAAAAATGCGGGATGCGCGGGATTCATCTTTAGAAAATTATATACTTTTTCGATACAGAAACTTCTTTTGGACTGTTCAGAACTTGAATAAGAACAATAAAAATGGATAAAATAGATAAAATGTCACATTTAAACCCTTTTTAGCGTGTAAAATAAAAACTGGTTATACAATTTTAGTAATTATTTTTTTCTGAGCAAGTTCCGCTGAAGTAGCAGATTTAACTAACATTTATATAAAGCTAATACACGCCACTACTATGCTAAGTTCGTTAAATTGGAGCAAGTGAGCTAACAAGTTGCCGTAATATCTTAAAATACTACCATTGCCTTAGTATATTCTTAAAATGTGTGTTTTTTGTATATAAAAATATAGATCGCCTCTAAAAAGTGTAGCTTAGCTATTAAAAGCAGCAGAGATGAACATAAGCTAGTTATTCCTTACCAAAGAATTAACATCTTTAGCAGAAATGCGTACTGTATGCATGGACCTAGGAATAACAACAGGACCCAGTACTGTGAGCAAAAAAACGAGCCGAGCAAGAGGTTGGAAGAGAGGCCGTGTGTCTCTTTCTAGGAGGGTGACAATAATATTTTCTGCTGTGTGGACAAACTGCAAAGCTGTGTGAGACAAATTGTGAAATGAATGATATACAGCTGAGGCTTTTAAAAGTCTATGAAATTGAATAGTGTAAAATCATGAAGGTTTGAAGTAGGGCTTCCAATCCCGCAATACCGAGATCTCGGTATTGCGGGATCCCGCACCATTTTCCGATCCCGCGTGATGCGGGATCACAGGCGCGGGATCCGCGGGAATTGCGGGACTGAAAAAAAGCGTGCATGCGATGGCGAATGAACGGAGCGGATCGCTCACGTCCCGCGGCATGGCTCGTGGATATTTAGGAACGAGCGCGAGTGAGTGTCATTTGTTAGGTTCAATCAAAGTAAACAAAATAGGATAATCTGCGTGAACTATTCTTAATAACTCGAACTCGACTTTTGTCCGTGGGAGAGCCATACTTCGGCACGAATGGGCCGGCTCGACCGGAGAAATACCACGGATTCACAGAAAACCGGCGTGAAACAGCACTTACGCTGTGTTTCGCCGAGTGAGTGAGTTTACCGGATACCCTACCCCCCTATGATGCCGCAGTTGAAAACTAATTTGTTACCCCAGGAGGGTACCAACTGCGTTGGAGAATCCCTTTCTAGTCTCTGGACGTCCACGCTCAGGCGCCCCTGGACCTGAGCGTCCATACATCCATACATCCTCACAAACTTTCACATTTATAATATTAGTAGGATATCTGTTTCCCGCGGCTCCGCCCGCGTAAATATAGTTTCGAGTATCCCGAGAGAACATTGTACTTTTCCGGGATAAAAAGTAGCCTATGTTTTATTCCAGAGCCTAAGCTACTACTATGCCAAATTTCATTAATATCCGTTCAGTAGTTTTTGCGTGAAAGAGGAACAAACATCCATCCATACATCCTCACAAACTTTCACATTTATTATATAGTAGGATATGCGGGACTCCGCAAATACCGAGATCCCGCGGGATTAAAAATTCGTAGTCCCGCAAATACCGAGATTGAATTCAGGCCGCGGGATTGGAAGCCCTAGTTTGAAGTGACGGCTGCATTAATATGTAACATTTTTTTATGTAATTCTCTGCCTTACTTAAACACTATTGAGCCATTTTAGTCGCCTTTCTTCATTGTTGAGAAATCTATAAAAACTGTATAAAATTATCATTAAAGGCCTTACTCGACTTCACACGTTTTTTTTCTGAGTACTTACTACGATCCTAGGCGAGTCGCTACTGACTAGTTTATAACAAAAGTTATAACTCTTAATAACGTCAGTTGCTTTAATGTAAACACTTTTATACTAGAACTAGCTGTCCCGACAAAGTTGTTCTGCCTTAACTATGAACTGAAATTTCTCACCGTTTAAACCTTCCCTGAACTGCCTGTCTATTCTGTAAGAACATTTTCAAATCTCGAAAGCTGAATCCGCAGTGAGTGTCAAATTTTTATATAATATTTGACACTTGCCGCGGATTCAGCTGTCGAGATATTTGAAAATGTTCTTAGAGAATAACACTGCTGATATGATTATTTTAAGATCAAAATTAGCCAAATCGGTCAAGCCGTTCTCGAGTTTTAGCAAGACTAACGAACAGCTCGCTCGGCTCGAATTTGCCTCTATGAGACGTGCATTGTGAAATACACTCTATTACCAATGTAATACAGTTCTTTTTAACAATTACAAAATTCGGAGTCTTACTAGATGCATTACTGTATGGCAGTTCGCATCTATAACAAACTATCTAACTATTTTAAAGGACTAACAACACAAAGATATAAAAGTGAACTAAACACCTGGCTCCTCATCAAAATGTATTATTCAATTAATGAATTCTTCGACGACAAAAATATTGAATTATAAACAATGTAATTTTTCCATTGATAATAATCATATCACTTGCACCTAAATATTGTATATTAAAAGTAATGTGACATTGTAATTATTCTGTTTTGATTTTTACATTTATTAGCATTTATTTACTAGGAAAATGGTACAATAAGGCATTTTACATTTCCACATATTCTACTACATGCATAGTGTGCAAATAGGTAAATGTTAGTTATTTTAATTAGTCATGAATTTTAAGTGATTACCTTTTATTATAAAATTATCAAGAAAATAAAAATAAGTAACAAATGTCAGTACATAACGATAACAATTCAATAATTAATACATTACAAACAGTGGATACAAAAAATTGGATAATAATCAGAAACAAAATAGAATCAATGCATTTAAGTCAGGAAAATAATACGCTTTATATAATTACCAAATCAAATTTCAAAACAGAATAATTACAATGTCACATTACTTTTAATATACAAAAGTGATATGATTATTGGCAATGGAAAAATTACATTGTTTATAATTACAATATTATTGTCGTCGAAGAATTCATTAATTGAATAATACATTATGATGAGGAGCCAGGTGTTTAGTTCACTTTAATATCTTTGTGTTGTTAGTCCTTTAAAATAGTTAGGTAGTTTGTTATAGATGTGAACTACCATACAGTACGCATTTCTGCTAAAGATGTTAATTCTTTGGTAAGGAATAACTAGCTTATGTTCATCTCTGCTGCTTTTAATAGCTAAGCTACAATTTTTAGTAAAGAAACAATCTATATTTTTATATACAAAAACACACATTTTAAAAATATACTAAGGCAATGGTAGTATTTTAAGATATTACGGCAACTTGTTAGCTCACTTGCTCCAATTTAACGAACTTAGCATAGTAGTGGCGTGTATTAGCTTTATCTAAATGTTAGTTAAATCTGCTACTTCAGCGGAACTTGCTCAGAAAAAAATAATTACTAAAATTGTATAACCAGTTTTTATTTTACACGCTAAAAAGAGTTTAAATGTGACATTTTATCTATATTATCCATTTTTATTGTTCTTATTCAAGTTCTGAACAGTCCAAAAGAAGTTTCTGTATCGAAAAAGTATATAATTTTCTAAAGATGAATCCCGCGCATCCCGCATTTTTTCAAAACCATTTTTCTACGATTCTCCACCTCTTTAGAATTTGATTATTTTACCAGTGGTAGTGGTGACTACTAGCTTCCTTTTAATGTAAATTCTAGGTGCAACTTTTGCGAAAATTAATCAGGAAAAAATAAAAACTAAAATTAGATTTTCTTTGTTTTTATGGCCCCCATAAGTCACAGCCGACTTGAAAAAGGTTTAAAATGTAGCTTTTTGTATGTTCTTTAAATAATGTATAACATATTTTTGGCTATTCCTTAAGAATTTTTAATTAAAACGTTTTTTCACTTTTTTATCAATGCGGGATACGAATTTTCACTTTGAGATAATTTTAAAACTATGCAAGCGAGCTTCATGGGTGTTTTACTCGGGTATTTATAATTAAGTACTCTTTCGAATTAACCGATAAAAAGACGATGTCCGATTTTTGATCGAGATTGCACACTGTGCGTTGAATAGATCTTTGAAAATAAAGGCAAGGTTTCATACATGACTTTTTTACAAAGCCAACAATTTTCTGGTGATCGACTACCAAAGTGGTTTATAAGTTGTTCCCCCCTGGAATTTCTAAACTATAGGAGACGGAATCTTGTAAGTTTCCATGCTGATAGATCATGCCTAAAAACTCTTTAGGAAAATAATTTTGAGCGCATTCGGACATTATTAACTTTTCTTTTTAATATTATACATCTATGCTTTTGATGCAATTCACACAAAATATATTGCGCGTTGATAGTTACGGAAGCCTACTTAGACTTTTCTTGACATGCTCTTGGTTAGGTTATTTTTTGCCACTAGCAATCAAATTATATACCTACTTTGGACCCACTAAAAAGTATTTTTAGAACCTCTACCAGTCCAATCAATGAATCAAACAAATTTCATTGTGGATATGATCTGAAATGTGTTTGATTTGTGGCATTTGTGACGCTGGTATGACGCAGGTGGGCCAATGACCGAGTAAACAAACGTCACGGCGTCACAGGTGTGGTCAAAATGTTCCACCTTATGGTTTGTGTTCTAATTGCTGCGAGCCCTCCGCCCAAACATGTTACAGATTCAAATCTGTTTGATATCACTTTTAATGCTAAATTACTAAAATAACGCGTTGCCATACCGTATATTATTTGCAACAGTTGAAGTGTTCATAATATTATAATTATTTCGATATTTTTAGATGCAAAAGAGATATTCTAGAAATGTATGAGGCGTGGGCCAGCACTATGTACACTATATTATGTAAATATAGCTACATACTATAGTAACTGTTTCCTATTCTTTATTTTATTTAATTTCACTTCGTTTCAATGTACATTTAAAATAACTTCGTCAAGGAGAGCAACACAACGTAAAATAAAACATGGCGGATCTTATCAGAAGTATCCAAAGAATTACATTTTGACAATGACATGACTTTTGACAAAGAAAGACGTATGACATTCAAAAAAACGTCACTTCTTAAAACTGTCAACTACTACGTCAAAAGTAAAGTCAAAACAACTGTCATGACTGCCCTAAAAATAGGGTTCTCGCAATAAAAAAACTCTTCAAATAATCATTTTTGTAGCATGTAACCTTCCTCAATTTTTTTTGTATTTTTATGAAATTCCCAAATTTTTTTCCTATTTACCTATGTAGTGTACGTTTGCACTGTACACTACATAGAGCTGGCCCAAAATCAAACACATCTTTTATTATAAGCTTATTTTTTTTACTCTGTGCTATTACTATATATTGCAGAAGGTATGTCTACTACATTCGCTAAATAAGTTTTTGGCCACAAACACTCCTAACACACAAAAAGCTAGTTTAAAAATTATAATAAGTAGTCTTTAGATTTAATTAATGTTTTAATTGCGATGTGTTTTAGTGCAGTTTAAGCTGCATGACAACGAGAATATTTTCAATGAAATCTACCAGGAAACGAGCAGACGGTTCGCCTGATGGTAAGTGGAATGCCGCCGCCGATGGACACTCGTAACACCAGAGGAGTTAGGCTTTTAACTCCTCTGGTGTTGTGCAGTGCGTTCTTGGTCCTTAAAAGTCTCTGGTAACCTCACTCATTCGACGAAACACAACGCAAGCGTTATTTCACGCCAGTTTTCTGTGACAATGTAGTAGTTATCCGGTCGAGCCCGCGTATACGTGCCGAAGCATGGCACTCCCACGTTTAAGAAAGTGATTGATCCTGGGAGACTGGGTACACTCAATTTAAAGAGCCTGTACGGATAATGGTTAATACCAACAGCCCCGTGGTCTAGTGGTTGGAGCATTAGCTCTGGACTCGGAGGTCGTGGATTCGATTCCCGCATTGGAACAACAAAAAACGTTGTTTCCAAGTTTGGTTAGGACAATACAGCTGATCACATGATTATCTGACAAGTAAGATTGTTAAGAAAAATGATCCATGCGTCGGATTGGCATGTAAAAAGTCGGACCTGCGCCTCATCTCTCGTCAGTCGTGTCGGTTATCCGCCCCACTGGATTACGAGAGTAAAATAAGAGAGAGTGCTCTTGTGTACTGCGCACACAGTTGGGCACTATAAAATTACTCCTCCGTAACTGGCCTGGTTTCAATGAAACCGGCCACCGTCATCGAGATCGGTGTGGGGAGTTTTTAATACCATACAAAACCGTACCTAGCACAGAACCGGAATGCTGAAGCTATGTCGGAACCTCGGAACCGTTAATTCTGGCACTATTTTTTTTATGTTGAACGATAAAATTATATTTGTTACAATCAACTATTTTGTAAGTTTTTATTCTGATTGAACATACTTTATTTTTAAATTACATTTAAAATATGAATGAATATAAAACGAGTCCCTATCTTCCGTGTCTTTCATTAAATTTAAATAAAATACATGTTTATCTTAACCAACCTTTATGATTAATTTGCTTATAAGCTTTATACAAATTCATCCCTGTTAAAACTAGTCCCGGTACATAATTAATAATATGGTACAGTTTATTCGGGGACCCTTGTTACAGTTTCCTGTCTTTAGTTAAGTAGATATGCATTATTCCCTGATATCTATTTGGTTGTCGCAGATTCTTGTAGCTAAGTAAATTCCACGTATTCCAGTTCCAAAAATTTGTCTAACATGAATCAAGTGTACCCAGTTTCCCCTATATACGCGCAAAAAAATCATTAAATAACCCTTTAACTCTAAAACTTAAGATTTAATTTTCATTTTCCTCATGGGGAGTTTCCTTTCGCTTTTCATTCGGTCCTTAAACCACAAACAATAATAATATATAGTTCATTCACAGTTCATTCATTATGCGTTGTCCAAATATATAAAGAAAGGGGTGTAGACGTTCAGATCGATATCGATGAAAACTTGCGTTTGAAACTTATTTTTAGGAGTAATTAGAAGATAACTTAGATAGAATTAATTCTACATAAATGTATTATCTACATTAATTAAAAATGATATTTGATACGTGGTAGAGCCATGCTTCGGCACGAATGGGCCGGCTCGACCGGAGAAATACCACGGGCTCACAGAAAACCGGCGTGAAACAGCGTTTGCGCTGTGTTTCGCCGAGTGAGTTAGTTTACCGGAGGCCCAAACCCCTACCCTATTCCCTTCCCTACCCTCCCCTATTACCCTATTCCCTCTTAAAAGGCCGGCAACGCACTTGCAGCTCTTCTGATGCTGCGAGTGTCCATGGGCGACGGAAGTTGCTTTCCATCAGGTGACCCGTTTGCTCGTTTGCCCCCATATTTCATAAAAAAAAAAATATTTCCTTAAAATTTCAAAATGAATTGAATTTAGCTCAAATGATTTTCTCATGACGACTCTTTATTTTTTGTTTAGTTATAGAATTTAAGTATGCAATTAAAAGTATAGTATGTTTAATTCATGTAATATAAATACATATATAATATCTATTATAGTAACGTGAACCGTGAACTGTGCGTGCTCGTACATGTGATGATGTGAACAGTGAGTATCATTGAATAATTTCAGTCGGGGACATTTGGATTTACATAAAAAATTAAGTCAGTAAGCATCAGTCGGTCTGACAATATGTCGTTGTTTTATTTTGAATGAAATTTTACTTTAATGTGTAATATATTCCGTTACTCACGTCACTCGAACGAATGTCACCTTTCATTTTCATAATATAAAATTTTGAAGAACGAATAAGCTACGATTAGGATTTAATATCCTTAATATAAACAGAAGGAACAGGAAGGAACCTTCAGAACATGAACATGCAAAACGTATTATATTATTAAAACATAAAATAGTTGTAAAACTTCGGCACATATTGACTCATTGATTTTATATTTTATTGTTTTTAAACTAGAATATAAATATGTTTATTAAACTACATTATATTTTTTCTAAATGTTGTCTTTTTATTATTTGTATTGTATTATCATAAAAATCTTAACTCAAGAGACAAAATTATTGATATTGTTCATCAAATATTTTCTCATCCTTAACTACACATAGCTAGTATTCAACAATGCCCCATAAGAAAAAAAGAAAAGAAAAGTGCCTATTTATTTATATACTTATAGGTCTTCTCATCGATATATCGATATCTACGAAATATTTTATCATCACTACGTGTAACTACACTTGGCAGGGTTTCAACAATGCCCCGTGTAACTGCAACCCGCCTGCGACCAGGTTACGGCGACCTCTATACGTTTGGCCCGGTCTATTTACACTTGCGCGAATTGATGCAATGTTAAAGATCTGTGTGAGTGGTGACTCACTTTACTGTAATAATGAAAACTAGCTTTTGCCCGCGGCTTCGCCCGAATAAATACAGTACCCCACGGAACACTACTATTTTGGGATAAAAAGTAACCGATGTGTTAATTCAGAGCTTAAACTACTACCATAACGAATTCCATCAAAATCCATTTAGTAGTTTTTGTATATAAGAGTAAAAAAGAGCCATCCAGCCATCCATATATCCATCCATCCAATTAACCATCACAAACTTTCACATTAATTGGTAACTAGCTGTTGACCGCAGCTCTGCCCGTGGTCGCGGATATGTGACTGATGCAAAAAATAGATACAAACAATCCTTGATGGGGATTATATATTATGCTAAAATTTCAGCTCGATCGGTGCAGAACTTTTTGAGTTTTTGAAACGTACCTACAAACCAACATAACATTTATAATAGTAGTAGGATTGTAACTAGAAAAAGTTAAACCCAGCTTATGATCATCAAAATGAAATTATTCTTACGCAGATTTAAACGGGTTTATAGTTTATTTTCTTAAGACAATTATAATCCTACTACTATTATAAATGTGAAAGTTTGCGAGGATGTATGGATAGATGGATATTTGGATGGATGTTTATTACTCTTTCTCGCAAAAACTACTTATCGGATTT
Organism: Glaucopsyche alexis; assembly: GCA_905404095.1. Classification (NCBI taxonomy): domain Eukaryota; kingdom Metazoa; phylum Arthropoda; class Insecta; order Lepidoptera; family Lycaenidae; genus Glaucopsyche; species Glaucopsyche alexis. Next base: position 25,852,419 of record FR990046.1, read on the forward strand.
TAATGAAATTTGGCATGGTAGTAGTTTGAACTCTGGATTAACAGATAGGCTACTTTTTATCCCAAAAAATACAGTTCCCGTGGGATGCTGTATTTAAGTGGGCGGAGCCGCGGGCAAAAGCTAGTACTATTATAATCGTAGCTTCGTTGCAATTGGTGTTGCATTTTCCCTTGATGTAACTTTCACATCATAGCAAATTTCATCAATGAAAATCAATAGGGGATCGGACAACATCTGAAATATTTAGTTTCATTAATATATTCAGAAATATTGAGGCATTACTAGCTGGTAAATGTAAAAAAATATATTATTTTATGTGTAGTTTACTAATTAAATACATTTAAAAAGTGCAAAAAATTTTTTTTTTTGCGTAATTGGTAAACAAAACCTACATCATTAGTTTACTCACATCATATACAAAAACATTCATTATGGTAAGTATGAACTTAAACGCACAAATATCGGAGATATTTACAAAATACAAATATGTTCCTGCGGCCGTATACTTTATACCTAATTCATACACTTTAATCCAAGAGTGACGTCATTTGTATGTCGATTTTAGTATGGAGCGTTTTTACGAGACTTGCGAAATTTTATATACAAATCGCTGTACCTTTGAAAATATTGACTTTTGATATACGGTTTCTTCTGAGAAGTTACATATTTAAGTTACATATTCATATTTAAGAGTACTATTCATTCATGCAATAAAAAAAAATCAGTCCGCTTGCCTATTCAGCAGTTATTGCGCGAAAGAGTAACAAAAATCCATCCACCCATTCATACATATACATCCATCCATCCGTCCATGAAAGTTTGTGAGGATGGATGAATGGATGGGTTATCCATCCATTCATCCTCACAAACTTTTAGATGTATAATAGTAGTAAGATTCTCTACAAAGTGACAATTCACATTGGGCTATCTTAGATCAGCTTATTCCTTCCTCCTTCGTTTAGCAAAATTTATGGCTTCTAGTTTCCAGAAAGATTTATATTTCTAAGGCTGATCTTTACATATTATTTCCAAACTGTATTGCGGAAGGTCCTTGAGCGCAATTCACAGAGTGCAGCTGCAGCAAATGTAACACCATTAAGATATCTCACGCCGCACTTATTCTGGGAGTATAAGGAAAAACCCAATGGAAAAATAAAATTTTAAATATTATGATCTTTCTAAAAATGAGACTCAGCGGCTAGCTGATGGGAAACAACAAAAAAAGCTAAGACGTTTTACATCAAATTAAGTGTGCTTTAAATAATTTATAGTACCTATAGTCACTACACTAAATAAGTAATATTTTGATGTAATTTGGATCAAACCTACTACTGTCCTGCAATTTTTTGACTTTTAATATATTTTTGTGTAATGTGTGCAATTATTATTCTTTGGAGATATCGTAGCAATATTTTAATAGATATCTGGGCCCGTCAAGATGCATTCGTATGGGATCTGACATAAAGCATCGCAATTCGCAAGTGACTAGATAATTAACGATAACATAAGTCTAATCCCATACATTTTTATTTTCGAAATTCGCCGTCGAAATTAACGAATGCATCTTGACTAGAGGCCATGATAAAAACTTATAATATTATAAAAGGTGTAAAGCGATTTAATTTCAGTAATAAGTACACCTGGAATAATCGAAACACTCTACCAGCGTAGGGACGAGATTGATATTTTATCGATATAGGGATTGAAACATTCTGCTTTATGGTAATCGATATTTAATTGCACATAAAATTTAATATAAAATGTATCAGTGACTACCTTGCGAAATCATTTGAAACATCCATTAAGTTTATGTGGATGATTTCTTATCAAATTTCAGTTACGAAGGTTGACTTTGTTAAATTCAAGTATCCAGTAGCAAGTACCTAGGCAACAGGATATTTATATTTGTTATTGTTTTATGGATTACTTACTTGACTGAATAGAGTTACTGAATAATTTAGGATGTCTGAATTTAGTGAGGTGAAATACGTGCTTTAGCTCTAGTTTAGCCATAGTGGGTACTAGATACTTGCAACCTTTATCGACAAGTTTTATCGACAATACGCACATTACTATCAATCAACAGCACTCAACAGCGAGGCTGCGGCGCGAGGTAACAGATATTTCAGTGGATCAAGTACATCGAGATTATACGATTATCGATAAAATAAATCTACTGTAACTTATTGTTATTATAATGCATAGTATAAGCTTTAAGGACAATGCAATTTAGATTATCCAACTCAAAATTATGATTTTAATAACATTATGATAAAGGTCATATACATATTTTTTTATTATATTGACATTTTTCTGTGCTGTCATTTATTGTCCTGCTATCTTTGAGTATCCAACTATATGGTTGGATACTCAAAGCCTGCTATTTTTATGAAGCAGCGGATCTGCATTTTCCACTAAGAGAGGTTCCCTTAGGGAATTATAAATTTTAAAAATTCGTAATAACTTAAGATTTATTAAGTCTATTATTATTAACATGCAATCTGTTAAATGGTTTAAGTTATATATAATGTCTCCGAAAATCAATTACGGATACTTCGGGCACATGATCCACTGCTTATGTAAAGACGTCTAAGCAAAAAAATAATTGTCATACTCAAAATAAAAAATCATCTCATGTATGGGGTGACTCCGCAAAACGCAAACTCGCCCATAAAAAGAAAAAAAATGTTTTCTAGTATGACAAATGACAATTATATTTCTGCTTAAACGTCTTTACATAAGCAGTAGATCATATGCCCAAAATATCCGTAGTTGATTTTACGAACCTTATATATTATTATCTATAGTCTGCGGCTATGCTATTCCAATAGCCAAACCTTGTACAAAATATAAAATTACAAAAAAATATTAAATTCCCCAAAACTACTCAACATTTTACATCATGCTGTATAAAAATTCGTGTAACTGTGACAGACAACAATTTACACGAATCACCGTTTGTGAATAAACTGAAAGTTTAGCTGGTGTAATGCGTCCGGTCGCTGTTTCGTTAAACTAGTACAAAATATACAGCATTGACATAATTTTCAGTAATGGCGCACAAACACATCTCATCCTAGTGGATATACGAGTAGATAAGTTCTTAACTAGATAAAATTATTAAAAAAAAAGAGTGAGCCTCACAGTAGACGCATAAGATGTGTAACATTTTATGAAAGTATTTTAAAGTAGTAAAAACACATTGGCTGTGTTCCGCGGAAAATAGCGCTAACAAAAAAACGTAAACAAAATGACGACCGCTGGACGCTGGTATTAAATAAGCTAAATGGCGGAAGTTAGTTTAACAGCCTCCGTGGTCTAGTGGTTAGAGCATTGGCTCTCGACTCTGAGGTCGTGGGTTCGATTCCCGCATTGGAACAACAAAAAAAATGTTGTTTACAAGTTTGGTTAGGACAATGCAGGCTGATCACCTGATTGTCTGACAAGAAAGATGATCCATGCGTCGGAAGGGCATGTAAAAAGTCGGACCTGCGCCTCATCTCTCGTCAATCGTGTCGGTTGTCCGTCCCACTGGATTACGAGAGTAAAGGAAGAGATAGTGCTCTTGTGTACAGCGCACACACTTGGGCACTATTAAATGACTCCTGCGTAACTGTCCTGGTTTCAATGAAACCGGCCACCGTCACCGAGATCGGTGGGGAGTTATTATTGAAGTTAGCAAACGTGTCCTGGCCGATAATCTGTTTTTTTTTTTATTTAGCGCTAGCAAGCGCTAATAAGCGCTATTTTTAATAATAAGCCATCGTATGTACGATTTTCAAATATGATGAAAAATTCAAAAACTTTTCCATTACTTAGTGGCAGAAATTAACCTTAACATTTTAAAAACTAAATAGGTACTGAAATATTTTATTCGAATCTGACTGCCAACCCTACACTACCGCGTACTGATTCGTTAAATCAAATAGCGCACAATTCCGCGACTTCCTGTTACACACTTCCGTCCCATTTCACGAAATCGCTCCCACAAATTGCAAGAAAGCGAGATGAAAGATGTTAGTTGTTACACATAAAAAACTAGTTGTCCCGACACACCTTAAAAAAGATAACCAAGAGCATGTCAGGATATATCTGACTAGGGTTCCGTAACTATCAACGCTTTATAGGTTTTCTTTGAATTACTTTAAAAGCTATTATAATATCGTTCAATTTCGAAAAGTAGGCAAATCAGTCCAGGCGTTCTTAAGTTTTAGCGAGACATAGGAATCCTACAAAAACATTTTCATGTATAGTGATGCCAAGACAATACCAAATGACTCGCACTGTCAAAAAGATATCAGATCTAATGTGAAACTAAGCTTCTGACTTTACAAACTTCTAACTCTACACCTAATTACACTAATCGTTGATTAATTAAAGTTGATGAAATATCATGCTATCTACCTCGTTCTTCGTATTTACCATAGAAAATAGATTAAAAGAGGACCATCTTTCTAAGGCAGAATTGTGTCCGACAAATGTAATTAAATAATATGTCGTTTCAAAACTGGCCATAATAACGCTACAGACACTTCTTCATGATGTTCTCCATTCATGAAAAAGTGCTCCTTCATTCTAGTCTCCTTGGTATGACGAAAGATAGGGCTTAATAGTTTGACAAACGATTAAAACTGAGAGACGTTAGTGAACTTGGCACTTAAACTATTTGTCTAAGCTTAAGTGGCGATTCTGCACCAATCCAAGATTCCTAGGTGATAGACCTTTAAATACATATTGTATTAAAACGGTGAAGAAAAACATTAAAATGAAACATGAATCCTCGAAGTCACGAGTCGTTGACGTTGCAAGGCAACGTCCTTTGACCCAGGGGTCATAGGTTCGATTCTTGCGAAAATAACAATCTTAATCTGACAGCGGCAGTACGTGCTTTAAATACCTTTCTTGTCTGTTAAAATGATTATCAATTGAATGTGTATGCAAAGACTACGTGATCGAATTCTCAAAGAATCTTTGTTTATGTTAGATGAAATATTTTGTCTACAGGAGAAAACGAAGAGAGCGGTAGTAACTGTGCTATATCTACGTTATAGAATAAGTAAATATAAAAATACAAATTCCACTCGTATTAAAACGCAAGCACCACATGTGGGTAGTGATTAGCCAGACATGTTGATGGTGATATAAAACAAAAAATATACAGGGTATTTTTTCAGTCAGTGGCCAAGCTTTCAAAAGTGAATAATTATAATATACTCTTGAATATAAGCATTACTTTTACTATGGAATCAACTTTCCTACTTAAAAAACATCAGATCTTTCCTACAAAAGTGCTATGGCATAGGTATTCACTTTTGTAAGTTTGGCCAATGTTTGAAAAAAACACCGATGAATAGTAAAACCAGAAAGTCGATTCTGCTAATTAAATCCTGCAATAATACAGAACTTACTATCTAGTCCCTATATGTTAAAACTGAAAATAGTATTCTTATAAACGTCAAACTAGTTTTAATTGGTCCAAACTAAAAAAATCTAGTTTATATGTAAAATTAAAGTGAAAGATAATTACGAGAATTGGGGTTCTGGTAAATTACAACTTACTGTGGTGAAAGCTCTTAAAGATTTCAAAACTCAAGGCTATGACGTAGGTACATTCGACAGAACAGATCTTCATACAATAAAAAGTTACGCCATCTTGGTTTTCACCATATTTCAAATGCCAGCCTTCTTGTTTTCACCATACTTCAAATGTCAAAATGGTCCGAAAAATCTCAAAAGTGGGGCCATTTAACTGGAAACTCTGCTTTAACATACCTAGTTATAATATATACGCCTATGTCTTAAAATCTAGTGCACCTAATTGGAACCGTGGATCTTATGAGATCCAGTATCTATGTTCAGAGATCCAGTATCTATGTGAGATCAGTACGAGAATCAAACAAATTATTTGAAATATAGCGACGCCTCCTCTAATGATTTCTTTCATATTAGAGTATGGGGTGCGTCAAGGAGGGCTTACCTCTCCGGACCTATTTATCCTGTACGTCAATGATCTAATTAAGAATCTTTGAAGTACCCGAGTGGGTTGTCACATAGGTACAAGATGCATTGACAACCCAGCTATGCTGCCGATATGATGCTTTTGGGTGCCTCAATTAGGGGTTAAAAGCTACTACTCGGCATTTGAGAGACCTCTGCTAGTAAACATGGTCTCAAATACAATATCACGAAGACACAAATGAAGATATTTCGGTCTGGCATTTGGCAAAGGCCCGGTAATGTGTGAAAATTTTGATCCCCAATACTTCTAATAGAGAAGATGCATTTGTTTTAAATCAGCAAAATTTTAATATTTTCCGAAAGGCAACATAATGGATCGAAAAATGCAAAAAGTACAGTAATTAGTACTAAATAAAAAAAATACTGGATTAAAACGATGACTTTTTTTGTTTTGATCGCAAAACGAAAAGTATTGTTCAAATTGTTATATGGGACATTTTTTGTTATAACAATGATACACATAAAAGCAGTACGTAAGTTAATAAAATCTATTTTGTACTTATCGTCATATACATAATACTTCGTACCAACGTTCTCAATTGTTGATGACTGTATTTCGTCAACGGTTGATCGTAGATATGCCATTAGAAAGACAATATTTCCTGGCTTATTATGTACTTATCGAAAAGCCAATAAAAAATTATACACTGTACACGTGACGCCTTTATCTTACAAAAATAAAGCTTCTATATACTAATTTGATAACTCTGTGTTCGCCAGTACTACTGAATCCATGAAAGGTCGCTGGTCTCGTGTATATTCTGAGGGTGAATTATAAAAATGTAGCACGCACGTGACGCGCGCTCATATCATTTATGTTGTAAACTTGTACCTCATTTATGCCGCCCTAGTACATCAGCCTGTCGAATTTGAATATGGCTTGACGTCTGATCATACACTACGAGAACAGGGAATAATATTAATATTATGAGGTGATAATAAATTGGCTCTGAATTTTTTAACATTCAAATCTAGGGCACACCTTATGACACACTGTATGATATAAAACATTATTTCTCCTTCTTTTGGATCTTAAAAATGATATTAAGTATAAATAAAATAATCTTCCACGTATAAACAGATATGGTTACCTTCTGGGATATAACATAGGTATTTTACGACCTCCGTGGCTCAGTGGTGAGCGCAGTGGCGCTTTAGCTGGAGGTTGCGGGTTCGAATCCTGCCAGGGAACAAAAAAGTTTTCTGTGTTCCTGGGTCATGGATGTGTATTAAATATGTGTATAATATAATAAAAATCTTAAATATAAGTACAGTATAAAAAGTATTAAATATATTTCCGTTGTCTGGTATCCGTAACACAAGTTCTTCGGATACTTACCACGGGGCCAGACTGACGTGGTGTGAAGCGTCCATAGATATTATTATTAAAAAAAAACATAGGTATTAGGTACCTAAAATTGATATTATGAGATTATAACACATTGGCTCTAAAATTTTTTACTACACTTTTGGCGTCTTCGAAATGTAAATAAAATAAAGTATTCCTCCACGCTTATACACAGAACAGATGTTTACTTTCTGAGCAGTCAACCAAAATAAAGTATTTAGAAGTTAAAATGAACCTTTTCATATTTGTAAACAAAAAGTTATCGCTCCCAAACATTACTCAAGTACAAAAATAATTTAAAAATTAATTTTTGTCCGTTTGAATCAACACCTAAGGATAACGACTTCAAAGTGTGATTCATATTTGCTTCGTAAATGTAAATTTTAAATAAATAACCATTTTTAGGGTTTCGTACCTCAAAAAGAAAAAACAGATTCTATATCTTGTATTCTTGTAGTCCTATATCTTGACAGTCAGATAAAGATCCTAGATCTATATCTGACTGTCTAGTGTCTGTTATACATACATATTCAATTTTTTTCCTGCTGTTTTTCTTTTTATTTTCTTAGTACCAAAAGTCCACCAAAACCAGGCTTCTATGAATGAAAAGGTGTTGTCAGGGTCGGCCCTGGCGCATCTATATGACACAGTTTCTGACATGCTCCCGATCACGTAGATACACAAAAATCATTGGGTATTTTTTGTGCTAACTACTCTTTCAAGTTTCAATTGCAGTTTACAACCTTTTTTCTTGTTTAATCAGTAAACTAGTTCGTAACTCGAAATCAGGAACTTCAATTCGACCTTTCGTCTTCCTGAAGAGTTTTTGTGATTAATTAGTCGCGGTGGAAGTTTTTTCCAGTAATCATCAGATCCTATGAACCGAATCAGCCTTGTGGACTTCCTTTCCAAGTATCAGAGACAAATAATGTATTAACGGGAGTACCTTGACAGAAATTATACTTTTTCAAAAGAAGTGTAGCACGTGTATTAGTCGTGTATTTATTGCTTGTTTATATCATGTTTATAGTTTCGTTCTGTCCGTCCGGCTTTCTGTGTGTCCGCCCTTCTAGCTTCTGTAATCTATACTTCTATACTAATATTATATATGTAATGTGTATAATCTCTAATCATTTTATATTTAAGAGGTGAAGTGGAGATGTTTTTTTTTTTGCATTCAACTCTATCACGTGGAGTTTCGTTGAATAGGGCTTTCAAAGATTCTAGATTTAAAACATGACTTTTTTTACAAAAGCTTCGAGTAATCGGCCTCCAAATTGCTTTATAAGTTGCTCCCCCCTGGGAAACTAAACTATATCTACTAACTATATCTACTAACCATATCTAAACTATAGGAGATAAAAACTTGTAAGTTTAGTACTAACTTTTCTCAATTTTGCTTCGGTCTTTTAGTGTGATGCTTTTTTTTGCAGTCGGGTTTCTTACAGCATATAAAAACTATAGAAAAAAAATTACATCGTATTCGGTACCCACCTATGTATTGTCTTATTGCGAATTCAAAACACACTCCTCTCTTACAAAAAGTTACACGTTTTCTTAATTCAAATTTCCTATAACTCGTATCATCTCATCAATGTTCAAGCACGTCTATTATGTAAAGTAATTTGTTGATAATCTTTTCCTATCCGCCGTCGCTTCTGGGAAACATGTTTAAAATTTCGTTATACACGAGCAAGCGCCACATACACGTGGTGTTTTTTATGTAATATAAGATAGGCAGTTCTTATTGTTCCAGTGCAAAGGAATAGAAGGAATAGTAGATTGTTAGCCTAGGGTTGAAAGGAATCAATTCCCGAGGTAGTTAGACTTTCTATATTCCCGGCTATAGTCCGAGTAGGAATTCATTCTTTTACCCGTGGCATACACTCTAATTTTCATTTAGAATATGAGGAAAATAAAACTAGTTGTTTATCTAAACTATTTATTGATAATAATATACCTATTAGTAATTTAGTATCCCGGCAATTTGTGTTGACTTTTTAATTTTTAAATATGGAACTTGCCGCTCGCCGCGGCACTCGCGGCTTATTCAAAGAAGTTTGCGCTAAATTCACACTGGCTGTTTAGAAAGTCATGTCATTTTTAATAGTTTTTTTTACATAAAACTCTGCACAGCTGACAGCAGTTCTATTTTTGAAGTTTTGAAGATATACCTATACAAATTCATTCCGGCCCGAGCAGGGTGTCGCAACTTCCTATCGTAAGTATCAATGGCGTTCGAAATCCAAAACTATACCTGACTATCCTCATTCCTCTGTGCAAACCACATGTAACCTTGCTCGCTCTTTTATCGTGTGTACTCTTTCACTCATCGCCTGTGATTGGTTAAACAGAAATAGAGGATTAATTTTAAATTTCAAACTACGAAATTCTATTCTATTAATTTGAAAAATTATTTTCAACTTTTACAAAATTTGTTAACTCATGTTTTGTTATTTGCAAAAAATTGTAATTTTTAGTGAAGTGACCTCGAAATCATATTTATAATGATGAAACACTGATTTATATAAAATAGGTTCATGTATGTACATGCTTTAAGTCAAAGAATATCGGTGAGTATTTGTATAAAATTTTACCATATTTTAACTTCTCGTTTTATTGAAAAGAGACATACCTATAAAGATTATATTTGTTTGACGACCTCTGTGGCTCAGCAGTTCAGCGCTTTGGTGCTCAAGCCGGGGGTCGCAGGTTCGAATCCTGCCGAAGGAACAAAAACTTTTTCTGTGTTCCTGGGTCATGGATGTGTACCTATACAAGGTGTGACAAAAATAAGTGATAATACTTTAGGGTGTGTACGTGTTTCTTATAGAGAGTTCACTGTGAAAGTAGCAGCGCTGAATGAGCAATATTTTTTTTCACTTTTGTATGGGGAAACTCGCGTCGCTGGAGCGCTTTCCCATACAAATCGCAAAAAAAATTTTGCTCTTTCAGCGCTGCTGCTTTCACAGTAAACTCTCTATAAGGATCACAAACATACCCAGTATTATCACTTATTTTTGTTACACCTAGATATGTGTATAATTTAACAAAAATCTTAAATATACTTAAGTATAGTATTAGTTAACATGGTATTAATTAATATACTTCCTGTTTTCTGGTACCTACCTGTAACACAAGTTCTTCGGATACTTAGCACGGCGCCAGATTGACGTGGTGTGAAGCGTCCATACATATTATTATTATTATTTGTTTCAATAAATGAATTTTATTGTGTAGTGATTTTAATATGCATGCTAAGATTTAAGATTGTAAAGTTTCTCTTTTAATAATATAAGATTCGAATGTTTATTAAGGCACGCAATATTGTTTAAAACAAAGTCAAATTGCTTACCTAATATATTTTGTTATGTCTGCCAGTCAGTAAAAACTTTAAATAGGTACTTACATACAGTGACGGATTAACCCTTAATCAAATTAAGCAATTGCCTAGGGCATCACGTCTGGGGAATCGTCATCACCAGAATAAGCACAAAAAAATCCGTGCTTAGGGCATCATGTCTTACTCTCACGTCACCAAAAACCACTTTTTTGATGTGGTTTTTGGTGACGTGAAACACCAAACTCCGCGCGTTTTATGTTCTTTGGCACGTTCTTTTTAAAAATATTAAAAAATGAAAAAAGGAGAAAGATGATACAAGATTGGCTCGATTGGGCTCGATAATTTATTGATATTATACATAGAGTCCGATCTGTTAAAAACATAGACGTACGTGGGCGTAGCCAGGGGTGGGTTTAGGGGGTTCAACCCCCCCCCCCCCCCAAATGGGCCGGTATATATACAGAGATCTGACCCATATACAGAGGCGTATTTAGAATTTTTGCGCCCCAGGACAATTAACATATTTTGCCGCCCCATTAACCCTATCTGAAAGATAATTTTTTGAAGTTATTTTAGAAAAAAAATCAACAGCCTAAAACAGAGCTTTGATACTAATTTGTACTAGTATGTGCAGCGTTGCCATTTGGCAACTTTGGTTGCCATTTTGGCAACATTTGACCCTTCGTGGCAACCAAATGGCAACCAGGCTCAAATGGCAACATTTTGGCAACTTTTCGACTTGTCGCGCGATCATCAGTAAAAACTAAAAAAGTATCGAATAACTTTCTCAGAACTGAACAAAATCAAAATCTTGAACACATTTATATTCCCAAATGAAAATAATTCATAATTAGTAGATAAACAAATTGTACCCGTATTTCTACATCCAAAAGGTCTATTTTAGTGAAGCTAGAGATAAAAGTAATTTTATGAAAACTCTAAAACAAAAATGGAAGAAAGTGTGTGTCTGTGAGCAGTGTGTAGTGCAGTGCAAGGAAAGCTTTTTCTCCTGGTTTTCTAATACTTTTGTTTTTAAATCTATTTATAAGTTCTTAATTTTTTTCATGTTTTTAATATTGGATTTTAAATGCATGGGAACTTACACATTTTCTAACTTCCCGCCTTAGCGGGAAATCTTTTTTCAAAAATCGGGAAGTTATTGGTTTTATCCCGTTTTGTAAAAATCTCATCAGATCTCGACGTTCTGAGGTAATACAGGAAGCTTCCCTGACTACCCCCGCGAGGGGTCACTATGTCTGTATGTATGTATGTATGTGTGAGTGTGCGCATGTGTGTGCGTGTAAGTATGCAAACCTCATAACTTTTAAACATTTTGACCGATTTTATTGCGCCTGGCACCACTCGAAAGGGCTTAGATTTTGAAAACAATTTGGACCGATTCGAACAGATAGATTTCAAGAAATCTCGAAAAAACTGTGTTTTTATTTTTTTATTTTTTTCCAATAACTTTTAAACGGCTTTATCGATCAACTCCAAAAACTAATCAGCTCTTAACCTTTAAAAACCACGTCCATCGCCGCTAAAAATCGGTTGACTCGTTCGAAAGATATTGTGAAAGAAATAAAATCGAAAAAAGTGTTTTATCGGAATTAATCTGAAAATTTTCATCTAAATAATTTTTGTTCTCTATTCTTTCAAAGGACATGAAAAACTGCATCGATTGCCGCCAATCGCGTAAAAATCGGTTGTTCATTCCAAAGTTATGACAGTTTGAAATTTCAAAAAATAGTGTTTTATTTGGTTTTATTAAACTTTCATCTTAAGGCGTGACTCCTGTTCGAAACATTACACAGAAAACATGAAACATTGGGTCGTGGCTATACACATTTGTCTAGGAATAGACAATGTTTTTGTTTTCGGAGACGGACGAAAAACATTCCCGCGCGGGTAGAGAGGGGAAGAAATGTTTCATTTCTTAAGTAGTGTTCACATCGTTCACATGACACCTAGGTACAGGTTTTTTAGGGTTATGGTTTTGATTGTTGTGTTTTTTGTGTTTGTTTTTGTGATCGCTCATAATATACGGCCTGGCTTAATTAAAAAACACAAATTTTGTCAGTTTTCAATAGAAATGCGTAAAATGGCGCACATATTTATGAGTTGAAAAAAATACTTTTATGAAACACCTAAAGTGGCCTTTTCAGAACCCCTCTTTTCTCCTAGATTCTACACCTACAATAACTAAAACTGTGAGCGCTAATACGTCTTCCTCGTCGGAACTTAGATCGTGTCTGGACAAAATGTTTTGTTTCGACCAAAAACATTTTCTGTAGCTGGAGACAGCTTGTGTATGAAAACAAATGTTTTTGTTTCATGTTTTCTGTGTAATGTTTCGAACAGGAGACACGCCTTTATAGAATTTTGCACAGATTTTTTCTAATGGCAACCTTTGGTTTGATATGGCAACATTTGACCATAAAAATGGCAACTTGGACTGAGTAGGCTCTGTCAACACTGAGTATGTGTTTATGTTAAATGCGTTCTAACTGAGAATGCGAGCAAATGTTTTTTACGGTTCCCTATTTTTTCGCATAAAATCATATGTCATAATTTTACTTGGCATAATTTCATTTGACCTAATAGTAGTTTCGCATAGTATTCATTTGTCATAACTTTCTTAGCATAATTTTTTTTCGCATAATTACTAAAAGCATAATAATTGTTAGGCATACTTATTGTAAGGCATATATTTTTTTACGCATAATGTTCATTAGGAATAATATTTTTTTGCATAATATTAAAAAGCATAAATATATTTACGCATAATGATATTTAAGCATACTATTATATTTACGCATACATCTTTGTAGCATTTTTTTTTCACATGATATGAATGATAAATTCTACTGGGTGTGCGAGTTAAGACGAAATAACAATTATAATTGTAATTTTACGACTGATTACGAAATAAACTCGGACAAAAACACGAACTGCTATCTAAGAACATGCCGAGCTAATTATTTTAAACATGTTAGCGGCTTACGGGTGGCCCAAGGGCCACCCCGCCGCAACTAAACCTACTGTTACACATGTTACACTAGGTATATGAGTTTAATACCTGCTTTTAATATTTTATTAATATGCGTTTAATTACCTTAACCGTATTTTCATTATGTCGTTCCAGTTTATGTATATTTGTGCCTTATGACAAAATGCTTTGAATTTATTATGACAAAAAAATATGCCTAACGAGTTTATACCAAAAAACAATTATGCCAAAGTATTATTATGACAAGAAAAATTATGCCTTACGAGTTATGCCTCATTAAATTAGGACAAACAATATTAGTCTAAATGATATTTATGCCTAATTATGTAGTATGCCAAAAAACCATTATGCCAAAGTATTATTATGCGTACTAAAATTATGCCAAGTGATGTATGCCAAATGAAATTATGACAAATAAAATTATGCGAAAGAAGAGGATCCCGTTTTTTACTCCTTTGCCTGTTAAAATCTTTTTAAACTTTAAACTCTGCAAGACTGTTGTACTAAAAAAAAACAATAAAATCAATAGTCTAAAACAGGAATCGTGAACCTATGGCACGCGTGCCATCGAATCCTCGAACCACGAAGTATAGATACCTCGAACACGAAGTGTACAATATATATCTATACTTCGTGCCTCGAACGTATAGCACAATATTTTGGGCACGTCACTGATCACAAAATTTTGTAATTATGTACGACGAAAAAAGTGTGTAATAAGTATTATATAACAAACCTAACTTAATTTTGTCATCTATTTTGCAACATCAAAAATTACGCAAATTTTACTTTAATTGAAATTACAAAATAATCATATTTTTAGTCTTTAACCCCCTTACTAATAATCGCTGTATAAGCTTTGAATAGTTATACAGTGTTTTGTCTCCTTCTATCGAATTAAAAATGTCACTTGTGTGACGGGAACAAAACACTGTATAACTATTCAAAGCTTATGCAACGTTTATTAGTAAGGGGGTTAGGGTTTAAAGTTTAAACAGATTTAATCTATTAAATAGGAAAAAAATTTTGCTCGCTCGCTTCGCTCGCTCGCGTTTCAAATGAAAAATATATTCAATTATTTAGTACCGATACTCTGTTTCAGCTGGTTAATTGTATGATATTTTTCTGAATTTCACCGTTATTTAGTGTTTTAGTTTAACGTTGTGAACAGATTTTAACCTGTAAAGTGGAAAAAAAAATTTGCTCGCTCGCTTCGCTCGCTCGTGTTTGGCTTAAAGAACATATAAAAAATTCAGTACCGACGTTCAGATTTAGGCTATTGATATTTGTATTTTTTCGCATTACACAGTCTTTCAGGGTTTAAAGCCGAAAGGGTTAAAAACGAAAGAAAAATGAGTGTCCATTATTCTAATAAGCTTAAGACTAGTATTTAATGTACTTTTAGTTTTATTTTTCTTGAACAACTTTTAGCCCTCGTATCCACGAGAGTTTTTTGTGGTCGCGAGTCGTGACGCGACAGGAAAAACTGCACTGTAAATAGAACTCTGCACTTAATCTACAATAGAGCTGAAAATCGAAGTGTACACGATTTTCAGCTGTGTCGTATTAGCGCAAAGTTCTATTTATAGTGTAGTTTTATCAGTCGCGATCACATAAAAACGCTCGTGGGAATGTAGCCTTACTTTTGTATTTCTTTAATGCAATAAAAACGATCGGATTATTGTTGTTTTTGTTTTATTTACCTTTTTAACCTAATAATTGGGTCCTAAAATTAAAATTGAAATCAATAACCTACCTATAGTTTTTTTTATTATTTATTTAGTTTATATATAGTTATTTTCATTGTAGGCTTGAATCTTTTGCACTTTAGAAGATATAAATAAATATAAATAATAAAAAAGCTACGGTATAATTTTGAATTTCGAAATTATTATTTTTTATTCGGAGTGCCACCTCTTAAGACGTAGTATAGCTTTACATTCTCTTTGGGCCCGAGGGCCGCAATGAATTTGTATGAGTTTTTACCTCCCTATGAAAGGAAAGTAGCGTTTTCCACCCAATAATTAGATCAAAACAACACTACTTTCCGAGTATGAGAAATGAAAAAGTATTATTATTCATTGTGTTAAGAGGGGGCAAACGTGAAACCAGCAGCTGGGTCACCTGGTGAAAAGCTACTGTTGCCCTTGAATATCCGCGACACCATATGAGTTGTAAGTGCGTCGCCGGCCTTTAGTATACTAGTACCTCATGCTTCTTTTATACGTCACATCTCACGCGATAGATGGCGCTTTGATATTGCATTATTTAATGAATGTAGAGTTCCAGTTTTGTCACTTGTGATATTAATTACTCTTTGGTTTTGTTAATGTTGCCGATAGACATCAATTACACCAGTCAACAAAAAAAATTTTTTTTTTTTTTTGCGCATGTGTTTTACTTGATTTATTCTGAATATATAAGCAAATATTTATAAAAAAATGCGATTACAAATCGAAAATATTTGCTTTATAAGTAAGTTATAGCGATTTGACCATTTATGATTTTTGCTACCAGTTAAAGTCGGTCTTTGCGCTCTATTCCTGGCGATAGAGAGGTATGGTATGTGGGTTGTCTTTCTTACATCCCTCCTTGTGTACGACGGTATGACCTCGCATATTATAAAGAAATATCGTGTTTAATATATTTTTTCGCTGTATTATCTTGTACAAAATAGCTTCGAAAGTTGAAAAGGAGATGGTGACTCGTTTTGCTATATTTGTGGTGGATTTATTAAAGTGAGAGAGAAAAAGTGTTATTTAACTACAGATTTAAAGATTTGCGAGGCATAACATTAATAAATCACCTCTATGTAAATTTTTCATGTATTTTCATTGATTTCAATTTTTTTATTTTTTACTCTTAATAGCAAATACAGAACTATTTTTTGTTCTTATTATTATTTCTAGGTATAAAAGCAATAAAAATAATGTATGTATAACCCGTGCGCAAAAATGCTGTCGACTATTGTTAACTATATATATTATGTCCTGCTAAATCTCTCTACCGTTTTATCATTACATGTTTGGGCAAATTTTACATAACAGATCAAATGATTTATTGGGTCATTTATTTAGGTCGTTCTCTTGGGGGCAAGATTATGTAGCACTCTCGACTAATTTTCAAGGTGTTCACCATATAAATATTGACTTTAGTAATATTAAAGCACAACAGTCAGCTATAGTCGAAGAGCCAAGAATCGCTTTTTGCTGCCCAATTTTTATCTTTGCTCGGCAAAGATAAAAAATTAGGCAGTAAAAAGGTATCTCTGTTGTGCAAGAAATACACCTAAAAGGCCATATAACTTGACTAAGGTGTAAAGTTAGGCTTGTAGAATTAAGACGTGTAGAGTCAGAAGCTTGATTTTACATGAGATCTGATAACTTTTTGATAGTGCGATCTTGGCATCACTTTTCATGAAAATGTTTTGGTGGGATACATTTTACAAGTTAGGCCTCTATAACTCCTGAAAAAAATCATCCCCACTTTACGTGTACCCTGGAGGTACCCCCAAAATTTTTTTCTTCGTGATTTTATTTAGCACCTTATCGGCGTGGTAACATATTTATCTAATATTCTAAAATTTTAGTACAAACTGTTTAGAATATAAGACGAAGACGGACGGACGGACGGACATGACGAAACTATAAGGGTTCCGAGACGTGAATTACGGAATCCATAAAAGTACCAGGGCCCCAATTCTCGTACCTCGAATTTCGATTCGATTCTCGTGCTGACTCATTCACACAGGCGTCAAATCATGCGTGCGCGAACAGGACAGACTGACAATCGAACCGATATTCGAAGCACGAGAATCGGGGCCCTGATCTGATGTTTCTGCTCACTTAAGGGGCCCTATACATGATCCGGTCTCCCTTTAGTTCGGCCTGAACGGATGCAAAATCGTATCGTCTGTGTGCAATTTCGAGATCGCATCAGTCGGCCGTATGGACTGAAGCGATTCGTTCCAGTGTTACCAACTCTGTTTTTGTGAAACTACTAAACTCGTATCGATTTCTACAAAAAACTACTTAAAAACTACTAAAGAAGCTACTTAACTTAGGAATTCCTGAAGCCCCCCAAAAACCCCTTTTTTTCCCGGGGGGAAAATTCTTTACGCATACCACCCAGGCGCAGGGGGCACCCAAGTGATGATGTGGGACTCATGGTATACCCACTAAAAACCCCCCCATCTTCCTCCTCACCGCCCTCTGACGGGGCCACGGGAACGATACACACATCCGCGACCCCGCCGGCGGCAGCCGCCTACAAGCGGCTCCATCATTAAAGCCCGAAGGCCCTCCACGATGGGCGCACCAGATGGTATTAGGTGCGCTTCCTCCTCGACCTCCACCAGTACTGTAGCAGACTCCCCCTGACCACCTACCATTATTTAAATATACTAGGAAATATTACGTATATAGTAATTAAACTGGTAGTTTTAAGAAAATTACGGACGAATGTATTATTATGATAAGATGTAATTTTTTTTTGGTTTGTTTTTTCTTGTGCTTATCCTAGGCCATTTTGCATATGATTACTGTCTTGCTCTTTCCTACTAAAACACTACTAACAACTAAATTCCTACTAAGGAGGGAATAAAATACTTAATTTAGTAATAAAACTTTGTAAAATAACTAAGTTGACAATACTAATTCTTTAAATAATGTGTGGACAAATCGCTTCAGTTCTCGCCCGAGCCGCGGACGTGCGGACGTGTATCGTGTACAAGCGTTGTATGAGTTTTCGCGGTGTTTAAATACAAAATTGATAAACAGGACAGTAGCGCGCGGCAAACCAGATGCGATTTTTCCGTGTGTGGGCCCGAATCCGTTCAGGCCGAACTGACGTAAATTTGGTCGGATGCGATTTTTTCCGTGTGTGTGCTCGAATCCGTTCAGGCCGAACTGACGTCAGTTCTAACTGAAACGATCGGCCTCTCGTTTGTGGGAGCCTTAAAACAGTTGTCTGGTATCGTAGGCTTAATGGGTATAAGAAAATTATATAAATTCCAGGACAGTTAGTGACTATTAAAAGGCGCCATCATAACATTTATTTCTTATATTATTATATTATATTATATATAATTATAGGCTGTGATATAGCTTCTTCAAATGCCTCATGCATGTTGTGTTGCTTTGTCTAGGGTTGCCAATCCCAAATTTTAAAAACTAAGATATTTTGAAATTGAATAAACTAGGACGATTCGGTTTAAAAGCAGGACGCTGTAGGTAATGGAATTGTAACATTTTAATTAATTATACTATACTAAATAAAGTTAAACGAAATACATGTAATCCTAATAATCATATTATTAAGAGTAAAGTTATTTGCTGAAGAAATTTTTTCTCCAAGAACACTATTCTACGGGGGTGAAGCTGCGGGCAAAAGCTAGTATTTTATAAATTAAGGATTTCAAAAAAAAACATTAGAAAGAAAAATAGTAACACTTATATATAAGTTTACTATTTTTCTTTAAAAACCCAGGACGCTGCTGAACTATGACACCCCAAGACACTGCATAAATTACTAGGAAAACAGGACGGTCGGCAACCCTACTTTGTCAATATAGCTAGGCAAATAACAAGGCAATTTTTAGAGCATTTTCTTACTAGATACCTGTTAAATAAGAATAACATATGATTGTAAATTAAAGACAGAATGTCGACAGACAGACAGACAGACGGACAGACAAAAATTTTAAAATTTATATTTTTATTATGAGTACCGAATATACTTTCATATGCATCATTCAGCTGTCAATTTGAAATTACAAACAGACACTTCAATTTTATTTATCTGTATAGATTAGTCATAAATTAAGTGCAATATAGGTACAGAGGCCCAATCCCCTACCCTATTCCCTTCCCTACCCTCCCCTATTACCCTATTCCCTCTTAAAAGGCCGGCAACGGACTTGCAGCTCTTCTGATGCTGCGAGTGTCCATGGGCGACGGAAGTTGCTTTCCATCAGGTGACCCGTTTGCTCGTTTGCCCCCTTATTTCATAAAAAAAAGAAAAAAAAAACAGGATTTTTCCAAATGAGGAGTGATGACATCAAATCAATTTCTGAAGTTGGCATTCCATGTGTTTGGCTTAATTAATTAATTACATTTCTTTATTTTTAGATACATTTGCATAGGTAATAACGTCTATAAAGTACACATTTAGCAATAATTGCTCAATTATTTACAGAAATACTCGCTAAATTCTCTAGTGTTATTATTATGTATAGTGTATTAATTTGCAGTATATTTAGGTACATGTGTCGGTTAATTTTGATGGAAATAATAGGTAGTTAGGTATAATCAAATTATTACGACTCGTTTAGTCATAACTATCGTTATGTGATTGAAAATATTTTGTAACATTATGTATATAGGGAGCTCCCATATGGGAGCTCCGTGGCCTAGTGGGTAGACCGTTTGGTTCGCACTCGAGAGAGTGCAGGTTTGAATCCCAGGTTGTGGCGTGTACCAATGAGACTTTTTCAGATCTCAAGTACTTTATACGGATGCTCTTACGGTGAAGGAAAACATCGTGAGGAAACCCACACATAGTTGGCCCCTGACGTATTGACCAGTTCATTCCTCTGGACTAGGCTGACTATGTTGTGAGAATGCCGTATGTGCTTGGGCAACCATACAACATATAAAAACCAACTGTCCCAGGCACTACAGTATTTCAAGAGTGGGTACTGGTCGGAGAATACTGTATAAATCATCCATTAACGGATGAAGAGGCCTAAGTTTTTTTTAATGTATATAATGTCTCCGAAAATCAATTACGGATACTTCGGTCACATGATCTACTGCTTATGTAAAGACGTTTAGGCAAAAAATAATTGTCATACTCAAAGTAAAAAATCATCTCATGTATGGGTGACTCTCCGCAAAACGCAAACTCGCCCATATTTAAAAGAAAAATATTTTTTTTTTTTAGTATGACAACTATTTTTCTGCTTGAACGTCTTTACTTAAGCAGTAGATCATAATATGCCCAAAATATCCGTAATCTGGGAGCACGGTAGTGCCCCGCCAAGACGAGCTAAGCGAAGCGCAAGGGCACTACCAGACTACCTTTTCTCGAAGCGTTTCGTCGGTATTTTGAACCCTCATAACTTGGGTTTGGATTATACCAGATACACAAAATTTTCAGAATATGTTACCAGTAGCGGACTAATGAAACATGTAAAGTTTTGATAATATCAGTCTTATAATTTAGATTTTATTGATATCTAAAAACCC
Organism: Glaucopsyche alexis; assembly: GCA_905404095.1. NCBI lineage: Eukaryota > Metazoa > Arthropoda > Insecta > Lepidoptera > Lycaenidae > Glaucopsyche > Glaucopsyche alexis. The sequence continues at coordinate 25,873,385 of FR990046.1, forward strand.
CTGATTTCGTCACTGACTCACTGATGATCAACAAAATTATAGGGTACTTCCGGATGTCATAGAAAGCTAAAATTTGGTATGTAAGCTAGTTTTAGCACATAACCAACATAAAAATTAACAAACTTGGAACTTTTATCCTCTAACCCCTTAAACTAGGTGATGAAAATTTGTAAGAGACTTACCTATGTAAATGTTTACTCTAAAGGTCTAAAAATTGTCTTTCAAAAGGAAGTGAAATCCCACCAAAAACATTTTCATGTAAAGTGATGCCAAGACGATACCATATTAAACTCGCACTGTCAAAAAGCTATTAGATCTCATGTGAAACCAAGCTTCTGACTCTACCAAACTTCTAACTCTACACGCCTTAACTCTGCAAGCCTAACTCGATAAACTCTACACTTTAGTGAAATTATCTGGCTTGGCCATTTCGTTCGTACAAGATTAATATAACAGAAAAACAGTCCGTAATTTTTCACCTTACGTCTAAGCGAATGTATCGAAATGGCCTGGCCACATATTTTGACTAAGATGTAGAGTTTGTGGAGTTAGGCTTGTAGAGTTAAGGCGTGTAGAGTTAGAAGTTTGGTAGAGTCAGAAGCTTGATTTCACATGAGATCTAATAGCTTTTTGACAGTGCGAGTTTAATATGGTATCGTCTTGGCATCAATTTACATGAAAATGTTTTTGGTGGGATTGATTTTACCGAAACTTATATAAGGCTCTCGACTCGGAGGTCGTGGGTTGGATTCTCGCATTGGAACAACAAAAAATGCTGTTTCCAAGTTTGGTTAGGACAATGCAGGCTGATTGTCTGAAAAGAAAGATGAGCCGTGCGTCGGACGGGCATGTAAAATGTTGGCCGCCTTTAATACGTAAAAATAGCGATTAGCAAAAATCTTGCAGTCATCGCGCGATGGACGCGCAATCGATTGCTGAACGTCAAATAATATCGTGTTACCTATGCGACCGATTGCTAATCGCTCACTGTTGTGTTTGAATGCACTTTGCTTCATTTTCGCTTATTATTGCTAACTGACAGTTCAAATCGCTCGCTGATTGCTTTCGCTTTGCTGTAAAAGTCTTACGTAATACGAAAAATTAGACAGCAGTGAAGAGATCGAACGAACGATTGATTGCAATTTATAGTTCCTCGATTGTTCGGTAGAGGCAGTACTGTCGCTAGGTTACTTCTCCTAGGTGTTTGTAGATACTTAATACGAATTTGCGATTATGGCGCAAAAATTGCGCAATTTTTGCTATTGCTTGGCTTTTGCAAGATACGTAATAAGCCCGCGGACCTGCGCCTTGGGGGTCTAAAAAGGACACTTTAGGTGTTTCATAATATGTTCCATATATTTTGACAGAAACAGTTTTCAATAGAAATGCGTAAAATGTAGCACATAATATGAATTGCATATGATTCATCTAATGTTCACTTAAAGTGGCCTTTTTAGACCCCCTGATCTCTCGCCAGTCGTGTCGGTTATCCGTCCCACTGGGCTATGAGAGTAATAACCTAACCTAACCTAACCAAGAGCATGTCAGGACATGTCTAAGGATGGCGGGGGAACCGCCGTGGGAGCTCACGGCATGGGTCCTTGCCGAGACGAACCTCCTCATGTCAGAGAGGAGGTCACATGGCGAGGTCCCTTCGTGGGAGGAGCTAAGGCGGTTCCAAAGGCTGGGAGAGCAGTGGTTGCTGCGAAGGTGGGGTGAGGTCCTGGAGCAGTCGCCGTACGGCCAACATACGGCCGCGGCACTGCGTCCAGTCCTTGCGGCGTGGATGCGTCGCAAGCGGAAACCTCTCACTTTCCGCCTTACACAGGTACTCACCGGGCATGGCTGCTTCGGTGCGTACCTGTGTAAGGTCGCCAGGAGGGAGCCAACGCCAGCCTGCCACCAGTGTGGTGCTGCGGAGGACACGGCCCAGCACACCCTAGAGGTGTGCGACAGATGGGCCGTGCAGCGCCACGATCTCGTGGCAGTGCTTGGGCGGGACCTCTCGCTCTCGAGTGTGATGCGCTGCATGCTCGAGAGCGATGAGGCCTGGCAGGCGGCGGTCTCTTTCTGCGAAGCCGTCATTTCGCAGAAAGAGGCCGCGGAGCGGGACAGAGAGAACGATCCATCCTCTGTCCCGCTCCGCCGGCGTAGGACGGGAGCGAGGAGGCGTCGCTATGCGAACATCCTCCAATAGTCTCCTGTCCAACCGGGGCTCCGGGAGAGGATGGGAACCTCCCCGGCTTAGCTAGTCCTGGCGCCGAGGGGGACACTCCAGGTTGTCGAAGTGGCCCCTAATTGTGGTGGAAGTCCGGTCCCTATAGAGGTAGACCGGCCGGTCGCGGGGAGTGTCCTGTGTTAGACAGATCCGGGACACTTCCCATTAAAGCGGCTGATGGCAATCCGCAGGTTCAGTTTTAGTGGGTAAACCGGCAAGTCGCGTCGGGAGTCCCACATATCCCCGGGATACCCCTCTCCCGGGGAAGGCGTAACGACCTTTCCCCTGCGATAAAAAAAAAAGAAAAAGGGGGGGGACCAACTTACAAACTACTTTGGAGGCCGATTACTCGAAAGTGGTTAACTTTATAAAAAAGTAACGTATGAAACCTTGCCTTTATTTTAAAAGACCTATTCTACGATACCCCACATGATGGGGTAGAGTGAAAAAATATTTTTCATCCTCACTTCACATGTATGGAGAGCCACCCCTAAAATATAAAATTATTATTTTTTTATGATCCCGAAACCGTGATCTATACACAATCTATAACTGCACCAAATTTTATCAATTTATATTCATTATTACAGGAGCTAGAGGCGCGGACAGACAGACAGACAGACAGACAGACGGACAGAGCGAAACTATAAGGGTTCCTTAAGTATTACGGAACTCTAATAAAAAGGAAGAGAAGCTCATGTGTACTGCGCACACACTTGGACGAAAAATTACTCCTGCGTAACTGGCCTGATTTCAATGTAACCGGCCACTGTCACCGAAATCGGTGTGGGGAGTTACTTTTAATTTTTCTACTAGTCCTTTTTTTGGTTGTCCGCTTGACGTGAAATGCCCCTATTATTTAATAGATCCCAAAATATATCCGCCCCTAAAAGTATATCAATGTCCGACGGAACACTAAGCTTCAAGGCTGCGGCGTTGGGTTTGCAAGATTTGTCCTCGAGGATTGGATCGTGAGTATACAACATGACTTGGTTGTAACAATATTACGTTGGACTTGGTCCCTAGGCCCTAGGGGCTTGGCCCGTGAGTAATAATATTACACGTCATATTCAGACTTCAGTATTAAATGTATTATATAAATTTGCGACGGTACACAAAATGTTCCTTCTAAAGAGACTGTTGCGTATAAATCCACCTGCAAGTGACAGTCTCATTTTATTGTAGCGAATTTAGTAGTGGGCATTTGTCAGTAAAACTTCTTAGATAATAATAATAATATCTTTGGACGCGAACACGTCATTCTGGTCCCGTGGTAAGTTCTCGGAGAACTTGTGTTTACGCCGGACAACGGAAATATATTTGATACTTTTTAAACCATACTTTTATTTAACATTTTTGTTATATATAATACAAATTGACGACCTCTGTGGCTCAGTTGGTTGAGCGTTTTGGTGCTCAAGCCGGGGGTCGCGGGTTCAAATCCCGCCGAAGGAACAAAAAGCATAAAAATCTTAAATATGTGTATAGTATAAAAGTATTAAATATATTTCCGTTGTCTGGTACCCGTAACACAAGTTCTTCGAGAACTTACCACGGGATCAGATTGACGTGGTGTGAAGCGTCCATAGATATTATTATTTAAAAAAAAATTAATATACATCCTCATGGATGGAAACAACCCAGGAACAAAGAACTTTTTTGTTCCCTGACGGGATTCAACCCACGACCTCCGACGGGAGCGCCAGCGCCCTAACCACTGAGCCACCAAGTCTTTGTTAATAATATGCTAACTCAAAGCCACGATTGAAAAATACCACCTATTCTATTTAAATATATATAAGGTTTGGTAAAATCAATTACGAATACTTCGGGCACATGATCTACTGCTTATGTAAAGACGTTTATGTAGAAAAATAAATGTCATACTCGAAAAAAAATTTTTTTTCTTTATATGTATACAAGTTTGCATTTTGCGGCGAGTCACCCATACATGAGATGATTTTTTAGTTTGAGTATGACAAATATTTTTCTGCCCAAACGTCTTTACATAAGCAGTGGATCATGTGCCCGAAGTATTCGTAATTGATTTTACCAAACCTTATATAAGGCTGGGAATATATGATCCGGAATCCGGTGGGGCCGGGGAAACTTCAGAGCATTGAAAATAGAACTCTGGACCAATACAATAGAGCTGAAAATCGGACACTCAATTTGACAACTGTCAAATTTGACATTGACATTTGACTTAATACTATTGAGTTCGATTTTCAACTCTATTGTATGAGTTGTTTTGGGGCGTAGGTCTTTCATCATTATAAGGAGGATTAGTCACTAGTATTCTCTATATTCTCTATTCAGAACCAATTTAGTCTAAACGTAAACAAAAGATTAAATTCTAAACTAACCTGACATTGTAATTAATTATTATTGCACGGAAAATAAATGACATTTAATTTGGTTGCAATTTTGTGCGCTATTGTCTCCATGTTACGTTTAGGGTGCGCGCGACGCGGTGCTGTGTGATCTAACCCTAAATTGGATCACAAACCCAATTCTCGTAATTTACTTACACTTCATTTTTATTTTGATTTAATTATGAATGAATCGTCTTTACATCATAAACAAATTTTTGGAGTTTGTGTTTGGATCAATAGAAACGCGTTTGAGGTTGGTTTGACGTTTATGAGAATACCGTTTTGCAAAATCGACCTTATGGAACGTAGTCCAATAATATGACTTACGCTAGCCTACTGCGAGTTGTCTGTGACAAGCAATCTAAGGTAACAAAGGTCTATTTCAAAAACTACGTCTAGTCCATTAATAAGTATAGTATCAGATAATGATAACGAGATAGTACTTTTTGCCGATGACACTTCACTAATTTTTAATGTGAAGCGACAGCAGTCAGACTACGACGACGAGGTAAATAGTGCTCTCTCAAAAATAGTACATTGGTTTAATGTTAATAACTTACTTTTAAATTCCAAAAAAACAAAATGTTTAAAGTTTACATTGCCCAATGTTAGGCAAGTTCAAACCAATATACTATTGAATGATGAGAAAATGAATCTTGTGGACACCACTGTATTTCTAGGTATAACACTAGATAGTAAATTACAGTGGGGTCCTCATATTGCTAATCTTGCAGATAGGCTCAGTTCTGCAGCATATGCAGTCAGAAAAATTAGAGAAATTTCTGACGAAGACACGGCGCGACTTGTTTACTTTAGTTACTTTCATAGTAGAATGTCTTACGGGGTCCTTTTATGGGGAAGTGCCGCAGACATTAATACGATATTTGTGCTGCAGAAGCGAGGGAGACATTTTGTAAATACGTTCAATTTACAAAATGTCCCCCTTTGAATCTCTGAGAGAAAAGTTTAAAGAAATAGGTATTCTGACCGTCGCTTCTCAATACATTTTGGATAATGTATTATATGTTAGAAAGAATATTAGTAATTTTAAAACTAAAAGTGACAATCACTGTAGAAACACTAGAAATAAGCACAAGCTAGATATACCGGTGATCAGACTAAGTAAAGAAAGCAAATCATTTAAAGGTCAATGTATACGCCTATACAATAGAATCCCAGAAAACGTTCAAAATCTTTCCATTAATAAATTTAAAAAAGTAGTTAAAGAACGTTTGTGTGCAAAAGCCTATTATAAGGTCACTGATTTTATTGACGATCGCACACCTTGGGAATAGGATGACCACCTGCAAGGCTACTTCTATGTACTATAATATGTATCTGACTTTTGTCAATATTATATAGACCTAAGTTTTGTTTTTGTAAACAACTTCATTTTTTTTTAAAAGAACAATTTTCCATCTTTTTGCTAAAAGATGGCCCCGTGCGAGTTTCTTACGCCGGTTCTTCTCGCCGGGTTAGTTCCCGAACCGGTGGTAGGCATCAAGTAGGGACAATTCTTTAAGCGTTACTTTGTAACCCATATGGAAATAAAACTTTTTTGATTTTGATTTTGATTAAAAAGTTACATTTGGGGTTGCGTTTTTTTAGAGGGCGCAATTTTATTTTTTTGTTGTGTAGGGGGGGTCAGTGTAAAGCTAAAACCAAGTTTGTGGGGTCGCCACCCTTGTCCCACGGCCGCCATCTTGAAAATAGGGGTTGAAATGGCTTTTACGGTATATCTCTTAAACTATTTATTTGATAAAAAAAAATTGTTAACATTTTTTGTTGCAAATTAAATTCTATACAACTTTAGTCCAGTAACTTTTTGTCGTAGAACTATAAATAAAAAAGTTATAACGAAAATCTTCAGAAATTCGAGAAAAAAAAATTATATTTTGCGATGTAACTTTTTTTTTATCATTTTACGAAAAAATGATATCTGACCATTTTTAGGGTTCCGTAATACTTAAGGAACCCTTATAGTTTCGCTGTGTCCGTCGTCTGTCTGTCTGTCTATCTGTCTGTCTGTCCGCGCCTCTAGCTCCTGTAATTATGAATATAAATTGATGAAATGGTGCAGTTATAGATTGTGTATAGATCACAGTTTCGGGATTATAAAAAAATTATAATTTTATATTTTAGGGGTGGCTCTCCATACATGTGAAGTGGGGATGAAAAATATTTTTTCACTCTACCCCATCGTGTGGGGTATTGTAGAATAGGTCCTTTAAAATAAAGGCAAGGTTTCATACGTTACTTTTTTATAAAGTTGACCGTTTTCGAGTAACGAGTAACTCGGCCTCCAAAGTAGCTTGTAAGTTGGTCCCCCCCTAGCATTTTTAAACTATAGGAGATAGAAACTTGCAAATTTCCATGCTGATAGATCATGCTATAAACTCTTTAGGAAAATTATTGTGAACCAAATCGGACAGTAACTTTTGGAGTAATTAAAAAAAAGCATATTACGCGATTATAATTACGGAACCCTCCTTAGACATGTCCTGACATGCTCTTGGTTAGGTTATTGACTATTGTAGATCGTTTTTTGAGGAACAACTTTTATTTGCATCATTTTTTCATTAAGTCAATAGCTAAGGTTATACAGCACTCCGAAGTGAGTACTATTTTTAGTACTCTTAACTATACCTATATTATACGTGTGTACTAATAATATGTCATCAGTTTTTTTTTTTTTTTTTTTTTTTTTTTTTTTTTATTATAACTTTTTTAATTACAAATTTTGCAATATTATTAATAATTAATTATTGACTCTTTTCCCCACCACCCACGAGGTAGAGTCTAGAGGCGCGTTTTTTTACGTGGTATCCCCAATAGGCATAATCCACGGTGATTTTCTAAATTAGAACTACTCCGTCCTCAGTCGTTTCGATGGACCAGGCTGCGGCTCAGCATCTGATCGGCTTTCTGAATTAAATACCAGTGGAAGAACTGGCGAAGGAAGGGGTGTTAATGTTGGCGGTTCATCATCAAAGTCATTTTCATTTACTAATTCTGAGAGTTCCATTACGTTGCTGCAAATCTCTCCAGAACAATGGAAGCACACTGCAGAACATTTCAGTCCTGCTTTTCGACATCCACACATCGCTCCACAGTTTCCTTTGCATTTGCAGAAGATCAATTTTAGAAGCTCAGGGGGTGCTGGAGGTTTAGAGTTCTGCACTGGCATCAATAATTTTCCACATTTTTTCCAGCCCCAGTCTTCAGGATCATTATAATTATAATAACAATAGCAGGCAGCTGTTCTTTTATTCCCTCATTCTCACTTGGGTATTTTCTACCTGAACAGTATTCTCGGTAACGGCTATCAGATTTAAAATTATTTTAAAAATCAATAATTGTTAAATTCTGTTATGGAGTGAAAAGGAGTCAATAATTAATTTTTCATAATATTGCAAAATTTGTAATTAAAAAAGTTATAATAACAAAGTAAAAAAAAATAAAAAAAACAATAACTGATGACATATTATTAACTATACCAATATTATACGTGTGTAACGTATAATATTGGTATAGTTAAGAGTACTGAAAAATAGTACTCACTTCGGAGCGCTGTAAAACCTTAGCTATTGACTTAATAAAAAAATGATGCAAATAAAAGTTGTTCCTCAAAAAACGATCTACAAAAATGGTCAGATATCATTTTTTCGTAAAATGATAAAAAAAATTACATCGAAAAATATAATTTTTTTTCTCGAATTTCTGAAGATTTTCGCTTATAACTTTTTTATTTATAGTTCTACGACAAAAAGTTACTGGACCAAAGTTGTAGAGAATTTAATTTGCAACAAAAAATGTTAACAATTTTTTTTTATCAAATAAATAGTTTAAGAGTTATACCGTAAAAACCATTTCAACCCCTATTTTCAAGATGGCGGCCGTGGGACAAGGGTTGCGACCCCACAAACTTGTTTTTAGCTTTACACTGACCCCCCCCCCCCCACACATCAAAAAAAATAAAATTGCGTCCTCTAAAAAACGCAAGGTAAGGCCTAAAAAATGTAACATTTCAATGGACTAGTCTATTTGCTTTAGGTATGCAGTGCAAACGTCAAACGGGTTTCAATTAAATAGATAATTAGGAGTTTTGCCGAGAATGTCAATCTACGTTGTGTATTTGTTTTTTTTTTTTTTGCTAAATTGGTGTTATTTAGGTTTTTAATGTGTAATTTTGACATTTGCACTGATGACTCACCACAAGCCTAACGCGAATAGACTCTACATTAAGTGAACAAATCACAGAAGTTACAAGCATTACCTTGCGCCGAAGTGGCCGTAAACTACAAGTGTGCTGGGCAATTTCAGTTCGCGTAAACAAACAACTCGCGCGTAAGTTTTAACGAGTTGCGTACGGCGTACCTTCACACAGAACGCGGGTGGCGTACCTTCACACAGAACTGAGAACGCAGCGTCAGTATACACCGCGTAACTCGTCATTTCAGCCTGGTGACGTCCACTGCAGGACATAGGCCTCCCCCATAGATCTACAGTGCGACCGGTCGCTCGCGGCCTGTATCCACCGACGTCCGACACCCTGCGACTTTTGTCAGGTCATCTGTCCACCTGGTGGGAGACCGTCCTAGGCTTCGACGTCCAATTCGTGGTCTCCACTCGAGAACCCTAGGCCCCAGTGGACATCGGTTCTACGGGTTATATGTCCAGTCCATTGCCACTTACATACATACATATTAAATTAATACATGTAATCACGCCTTTTTCCGTAGGGGTAGGGAGAGACCCTTGCCACTTGCTACGATCCTAACATACTTGTTACGCCTCGTTTTTTTATTCTTACCATCCAATCCTCCTCTTACATTCAACGTAGCGAAGCGGCTCTCCATGGTCCGCTTTTCGCCTCCGCGAGAAACGAGACGTGATTGATGGCGAACCACATCGCCGCCAATTAAATTATTTTAATGATTATCCATTGCGTTCCCACGGATGGGGATTGCCACTTTATCTTGCTAATGCGCTGGGCTATGTCGGTAACTTTAGTTCTGCTACGGATTTCCTCATTTCTGATTCTATCACGTTGAGAAACTCCGAGCATAGCCCTCTCCATAGCTCTTTGAGCGACACGAAGCTTACGGATAAGCCCCATTGTGAAGAACCACGTTTCGGCTCCATATGTTATCAACGCGTAACTCAATTTCAATCAATCATTTATTCACCAAATGTACTAGGTAAATAGTATTTACATAATTATTAAGCAAGGTGTATAGTTCTAAGACAAGTCCACGCATTCTACCGCGATAGCATGACGCCTTATTAATAAAATATTTACACCACGTACACGCTAATCCATGTTGCCGTTTATCTGTCAAGTGGCTTTTCCAACCTCTCCGAGACAGACAGCAACATAGATAAACGTATCCGTTTATAAAAATGTTATTAATAGGGAGTTAGTGTGTGAAACTAAATAGTCCTACTATATCCTTACCCCCTTACTAATAATCGCTGTATAAGCTTTGAATAGTTATACAGTGTTTTGTTCACGTCACACAAGTGACATATTTAATTCGATAGGAGACAAAACACTGTGAACTATTCAAAGCCTTTATACGGCGTTTATTAGTAAGGGGGTAAGTGTTTAATTTATGATATCGCTAGAATATTTTCCGAAGCTCAGTACTAAAGGAAATATTCCTTCAATGTATGAAATTAAATATGAGTCATGTAGCTTATTCGGCATAACAAGCAACGTTTAGAAAATTCTCTCAGATAATTACTTGCAGCAAATACTGTGTTGTTACTCCTTTGAGCCTTTGGGTCAATTCACACCAAAATGGCAGTAGAAAGTAAAACGTAGTGATTATATTCTCTTTGGTAGAAAGGCAAGCAGCATAACTGTCATACAATTTTAAGCTTTATTTTCATTACTATAGCACATATTATCGCTTAGAAAATGGGGACGTCCCGCGGCCGCCGGTGGCCGGTAGCGGCCGTCAGCGGCCGTGAGCAGCGGTGGTTGTCTCAAGCGAAACTGTGTTTTATGGACATGAAGATAAGGTTTAAAATTATATGACAGTTATGCTGCTGGCCGCTCCGCTGCCATTTCGGTTTGATTTGACCCTTTAAGTATCTATAGACTAAAAATAATAGTTCCATAAAATTTTTTGTTGTTTCAACGCCGTTATCGAACCTAGGACCTCCGAAGACAAGGTCTAAGCCACTGGACCAAGGAGACGTCTACATCTACAAACAATAGGCGCCGCGCCATAAATCTCGTTCAGAACCATTGACATATCAGTGAGTTGACTACTCTTTACAAAACCGCAATTGGTGTGAAAGTACATAATACATTTGACTTTGCTCAGTTGTTGACCTGCATTAACGGTTGACTGGGCAGTTAAACTCGGTTAAATTAACCGGCGCCCGTGAACCTCCAGTTTAACAGTTCATAATGAGATAAATCTATACAAATAAATGAAATTAAAGTGTCTGTTTGTAATTCAAAAAGCTTTGCAGTAAAAGGATGGATATTAATATGTACGGTACCTTCACCTTATTTTTTTTTTGTTATTCGTCTGTCTGTTTGTTCCAGCTAATCTCTGAAACGGTCAGACCTATTTTGTCCTGACTTTCACTCAAACTCAACTCAAACTCAATTTTTTTATTTCCATGTAGGTTATAATATAACACTTATAGAATCGTCCTACATGATGCCTACCACCGGTTCGGAAACTAGCCCGGCGAGAAGAACCGGCGTAAGAAACTCGCACGGGGCCACCTTTTACCAAAAAGATGGAAAATTGTTCTTTTAAAATAAAAAAAATATAACACTGACAGATAGCTGATGCTATAACAAGTAACTTAGGCTACTTTTATCTTAGGGAGTCGTTTAAGAAATAGGAATTAAGAAATGTAAAATAAACCCGACTATAAAAAAAGACAGATCTAAGCAACGCACTAAAAAGACCGAAAGAAGATTGAGAAAACAGACTACACTATGAGCTGAAGGCTAAAATGAAATAATTGACGTTATGTTTGGTAGCAGGCGGGACCCATTTGCAAATTATAAATCGTACAAAAATAAATGGGTCCCGCCTGCTACCAAACATAAAGTCAATTATTTCACTTAGGCTTTCAGGTCATAGTGTTAGTCTATTTTCTCAATCTTTTTTCGGTAATTTTAGTGCGTTGCTTGGGTATCTGTCTTTTTGTGCAGTTGGGTTTTTTATTTTTCTTTGATTATTTATTCAAAGAAAAGTAAACAACTCCTATGTAACATTATTGTGACTATTATTGATATCTGCTACAATAACTTGCCTAATAATTGTTACCTAATACCATACATAAGAGCTCCGTAGCCTAGTAGGTAGACCGTTTGGTTCGCACTCGAGTGAGTGCAGGTTCGAATCCCAGGTTGTGGCGTGTACCAATGAGACTTTTTCAGACCTCGAGTACATTATACGGACGCTCTAAGGTGAAGGAAAACATCGTGAGGAAACCCGCACATTGTTGGCCCCAGACGTATTGATCAGTTCATTCCTCTGGACTAGGCTGACTATGTTGTGAGAATGTCGTATGTGCTTGGACAACCATACGACATTTAAAACCTAACCAAGAGCATGTCAGGACATATCTAAGGAGGGTTCCGTAACTATAAACGCGTAATGTGCTTTTTTTTAATTACTCCAAAAGTTACTGTCCGATTTGGTTCAAAATAATTTTCCTAAAGAGTTTTTAGTATGATCTATCAGCATGGAAATTTGCAAGTTTCTATCTCCTATAGTTTAAAAATGCTAGGGGGGGGGACCAACTTACAAACTACTTTGGAGGCCGATTACTCGAAAATGGTCAACTTTATAAAAAAGTAACGTATGAAACCTTGCCTTTATTTTAAAATACCTATTCTACGATACCCCACAAGATGGGGTAGAGTGAAAAAATATTTTTCATCCCCACTTCACATGTATGGAGAGCCACCCCTAAAATATATTATTTTTTTATGATCCCGAAACCGTGATCTATACACAATCTATAACTGCACCAAATTTCATCAATTTATATTCATAATTACAGGAGCTAGAGGCGCGGACAGACAGACAGACAGACAGACAGACGGACAGAGCGAAACTATAAGGGTTCCTTAAGTATTACGGAACCCTAAAAACTAACTGTCCCAGGCACTACAGTATTTCAAGAGTGGTTACTTCACTCGGAGAATACTGTATTTATACAGTATTCTCCGAGTGAAGTAAAAAAAACTTAGGCCTTGCATTTATAAATCATCCGATATCGGATGCAAAGGCCTAAGTTTATTTTTTATTTTTTTATTATTAGTAAAAAGAGGCTTGGCATTATACCAGCATATAAGGTTACACAGGATATATAATCATAAAAGAACGCCCAAAATTGAATGAGACTGCTAAATATGTATGAGGTAGCGAGATCGATATTTTTACATCCATTCATGAAACTGACGAATTTACATACATACAAATGTGACTTTGTTATTGCCGTGATTTAAATTCAACTCGAAAAATATGTTACATTGATACAATAATATTATTATTGAGTTCAGACTTTCAGACTTAATATTACTTGGTCGACAGAGCAAACTAATGGTAGGTACTTAAAACATGCCAAATGCGAGTTGGACTTCCGTAATTTTATAGTGTCCAAGTGTGTGCGCAGTACACAAGAGCACTCTATCTTCCTTTACTCTCATAATCCAGTGGGACGGATAACCGACACGACTGACGAGAGATCAGGCGCAGGTCCGACTTTTTACATGCCCATCCGACGCATGGATTTCTTGTCGGACAATCAGGTGATCAGCCTGCATTGTCCTAACCAAACTTGGAAACAACATTTTTGTTGTTTCGAACCCACGATCTCCGAATCGAGAGCCAATGCTCTAACCATTACACCACGGAGGATGTTTATTACCTGACTACCAAGAAAGGTATTGTTTTAACGCGTATATTGTTACATGTATGTATGTTCGTTTGTAATTTTGTCCTTTTTTAGAACTTGTTCAACGTAATCTGTGAAAACTGTCAAGCGCAACGAATCAAGTGCATGTTTTCACTTTTCCGTATTTTGAATCACTTTTTTAATTTATAACACGATACTACGAAAATTGTTGTCATGGGATACTCTTCCCAACTTACCTGTCCGGTAGTTGTGGTGTAGTATACGGGTATGCGATTCTCGGCTTCCCTAACTATTACTGTCCTATCCCTTGCCCTCCTGGGTGGTAATATCCTACATTCCCTATTTCCCACTAACTTACCAATCTTCATTTCCACACCACCTATCCTTCCTTCCCTTTCCCTATTCCTACCCTCTCCACCAATCCGTGGAAACGCAATGGATAATCAAAAATAAGTTAATTATACAAAATAGCGGCGATGTGTTTCGCCACCCATCACGTCTCGTTCTCGCGAAGGCGAAAAGCGGACCATGAAGAGACGCTTGGCTACGTTGAATGTAAGAGGAGGAATGGATGGTAAGAATGAAAGTGGACGAAGCGAAAGAAGTATGTAAGGATCGTAGCAAGTGGAAAGAGGCGGTCCTGCCTAGTGCCTACCCCTACGGGAAAAAGGCGTGATTATATTATGTATGTTTGTATGTACTACGAAAATGCGAGTAACGAAATATATTCGTGGGTAACGTTTCGCCACTCGGTACTAGATGGCGCACCCGTTACTCAGTACCGAAAACATCCGCTTTGCTCCAGTTACAGCTCCAGTTTTCCAATAAGACCATCTCATAAAAATATCAAACTAATACTTTTTATAGGTACTTACATAGATCAAAGTACTATCGAACAAGTTACCGCTCGACCAGACATAAGATAAGAATCCCTTAACAGCGCTGTTGATACGTGTGCACATATTATATACTCACGTGTAGGACCACCACGTAAGCAGACGTTGCGGTCACTTCCTTTATGTTTAAATATTTCGAGGCGTCCTAGTGCAAAGAAAAGTGTTAAGAAACTGGTCGAGTAGGAATTTTGTCAATACTGTACTTTGTACCGTGCGCAAGCGATGCACAATTAGAAATTGTAACGACGCAATGTCGACGGTACTTCGGCCCAATGTTTGTAAATGAACCAAGTGTTTGTTTGGGGCGGGTTTATGGACTCTAAGGCTGGGACTATATGCAACGGAATCCGGTAGGCCGTAGAGAATTATGAGCACTGAAAATAGATCTCTGCACTAATACAATAGAGTTGAAAATCGAACATCCGAGTGTCGATGCTAATGTCAATGTCATATATGACAGCTCGGCACTCGAAACTTCCATTTTCAACTGTATTGTATTAGCACAGAGTTCTATTTTCAGTGCTCATAATTCTCTACGGCCTACCGGATTCCGTTGCATATAGTCCCAGCCTAAGTGCCGTTGCACACGTTCCGGTTGCCGGGTAGTCGATCGCGAAGTGTATGGCCATGTACACCGGTACGTGTGAAAGCTATCGTACATCGTACTTCGCGACCGACTACCCGGCTACCGGACGGAACGGCACTTAGGCTGGGGCTATATGCACCAGAATCCAGTGAAAATGCAGAGCAAAGAAAATAGAACTCTGTGCTAATACAATAGAGCTGACAATCTAACACACAAGTGTAGAGTCGAACATGTCATGAGCTCGTCACTTGACACTTCGATTTCAATTATATTGTAATAGGCTAGTTTCATCTATCAAAATCAAATGATATAAATTTGCTATTTATATAGTTTTTATCGTAAGAAATACGAAAACAACACTATTTTGTTATATAAATATGTGATTTATTTATTATTTCAAAAATAAAACTGTAGTTTTATTAACTGTATGTCACGTGCCGAAAACGCCAGCCGCCATATTCTTCTTGAACGTGACGTCATAACAACAAAATCGAAGCGAATAAAGAACAGCGAAAATTAAATCTGAAATTCGTGCACTACACACGATATACGACATTTATTTGTTTCTGTTCTTATGACGTCACGATAATGTTGGCTGTCGTTTTGGCGCGAACATTTATCGTTTAAATTGTAATCATATTTTTTTTGCATAAATATATATTATTTCCAGGAAATAAAAATACTAGTTGACTATCGAATCGATACAAACTGAGGGGGACAAAGCCTAGATTACCTAGGGCAAAGGAAGGGATCGAAATCTGGTGCGTAGGAATGAGGGGATAGGTGAGGGTAAAAGGGAAAGCTGGAAAAAGACACGGGAAAATACACAGGAAAATAGGCAGGAAAATACAATGAAAAAGAAAGGAAAAGTGAAAGGAAAATGCAAAGGTTTACCAATTACTTCGAGCTGTGGTGAGGCAGGGATTCCTTGTTGACTTGTCGACTTGTCGGAGCGAAGTACGATTTGTATGGCGATTGGCCCTATCTTTATACTAGTCTGACAATCAACCTTCTAGAACATTCCTCACCCCCTTAGCTCGAAATATCGTTTATTTAACATCAAGACAACATTATTTACATAAAATACATTTTTCTTAATATTCTAAGACATATTTACAACATATTTTAACATGAATAAATCTTGGAAAACTGTCGGGAATTGAGTGAGCGAGGAAAATAGGTTTTTCCAGTATTTATATTGCCTCGTCCTCCCCTGACTTAACGGGCGTTCGCTCCGTCCCTGTCTAATAGCAAGTCTCTCTCGAGACCGAGGCGCTCCCTAGTAGCAAAAATTTGCAACTATGGACTTTCTTTCTAGATAACTCACTCAACCCCCGCATAGCTAATACCCTTACATTAAACTAGGTCTTATTTAATCAATTTTAACAATATTTCGCTAATTACTATCACAATGAATTGAGAACAATGGGCAAAGTTATATAATCATAAGTATGAGTCTAATAAGAATGTTAAAACAATGGCTTTTGTGAGACAATGGTATCTAACAAGATTTTACATGTACTATTGTTACGTATTATGCAACGAGTTTTTACTATTTTTACTTTACATTGCAAGCTCTAAGTTATAACGAATTGTTATGTTTTTAAAATTAACTATTTACACGGTTTTACAAGTAATCGGCTACCTTCTAAACGTTCGTCGTGAACATTTCTCCCGCCGGTTGCGCAGGCGACACTACTCCTGGCAGCACGACGATCTTCTTGCAGGGCCGCCGGAGCACGTGGCCGTTGCTGGTCTCGACGTCCACTACTCGTACCACGCCGTCTTGTCCCGGATACGTCTTCTTGTACTCCTTGACCCACCGCCGCCAGAACTCGTCCGCCAGGTGCTGCGCGCGCTTCCACAGCTGGCGCGCAGTGATGCCGTCGTCTTCTGAGCGCACAGGCGCCGGGACGTGGCAGTTGGACCCCAAAAGGATGTGGTTTGGGGTCAGTGCCTCTGGATCTTCGGGACTCACGGCCACATGAGTGAGGGGCCGCGAGTTTCACGACGTTTTCGACCTCCACTAGTAGGGTGTGGAGGGTCTCGTCGCTGGGATGTTTCTCGTGCAGCGTGACTCGTAGGCCTTCTTTGACACTCCGCACCAGTCGTTCCCAGGCGCCGCCCATGAAGGGAGCGGCGGGGGGAATAAACCGCCAGTTGATGCGGCGGGCGTTGACCTCTTCTTCTAACGTTCGCCAGGCTTCTTTCAGCTCCTTTTCTGCCGCCTTGAAGCACGTTGCGTTGTCCGTCCAGAGCTCCGTCGGTTGTCCTCTTCTTGCGATGAACCTCCGCAGCGCGGCTATGGCTGAATCCGCGCTGAGGGAGGTCACCACCTCCAGGTGGACGGCTCGCACGGTGAGGCAGGTGAATAGGGCCACCCACCGCTTCTCTCGGTGGCGGCCGACGGTCACCTCGACCGGCCCGAAGTAGTCGAGCCCGGTGAAGGAGAAAGGGCGCGCATGGTGTGTCAGGCGCGCCGCTGGTAGATCGCCCGTGGCTGGGCTGATCGGTTTCGCCTTTCTCAGGCGGCAGACTTGGCAGGTACGGATGACGCCTTTCACTGTGGGGCGAATACGAGTTACCTAAAACCGCTGTCGTAGCTTGTTCACCGTCGCCTCGACGCCGCCGTGTAGTAGCTGCTCGTGCACGTGTTGCATGTACTTCTTCGTGTATTTTTAAGTTGTCTTCCACCTTGACACTCAGCGAGGCTAGACGATCTCTCGCCGGTGGGGGACGATGGTCTTCCATCCTTTTCTTTTCTGCGCATTTGTCTTGCAACTTCTGTAACCAGAGTGTCTCGTCGCGGTCTAGGTATGCCGTGTCGAGATATATGTACCTTTTCTCGCTGCGTGCCCGGATTGTACTGTTTTTCCTTTGTTCCCTCTTTGCGCCTGCTTCTCTGCGGGGGACGACTGCACCTTCGCCTTCAGTTGCGAAGCGTTGTGGTATCGTCTCTTTGTTAACCACCCAGTCTCGTGCCTCGAAGTTGGCGCGATGGTTTGCGTGGTCCTCTTCCTTGGACACATCGAGTGCTTCCTTTTCGTCTGCAGTGACCGTGTAGCCACAGAACGCTACCGGCCTATCGTGGGACGTGCGATACCCGTGCAGCACCCAGCCTAGCCGTGTGCAGGAGGCGACCGGCTGGTTCTTTTTTCCTGTCCTTACCTCGAGGGCTACCAGCATCTCCCAGTTGTCCTGCCCGATGAGTATCCTGGGGCGGGCATCCTGGTACAGCAGCTGGTCTTCTATATCCCTCAGGTGTACGCAGTCCTTGAGGTCCTTCTTTTCGACCGTTTGACTGGCGAACGTCAGCTTGTTGACCGTTCGCGCCCCTTTCATGACGTACTCGTTGCCGCTGTCTCGCCCTTTAATTCTGACGTCTACCTTTTTGCTGTCCTCATGCTTGACAGTCTCGCTGACGCCTTTCACCCACATGTTGTCGCGTGGGCCGTCGAGGTCCAGCAGGTCAGCAAGCCGCTCGTCGATCAGTGTCACCGTGCTGCCGTCGTCCAGGAGGGCGTAGGTATCCACCCTGGTGCTGTTTTTACCTGTGACGGTGACTGGAGCGACCTTCAGGAAGGCTTGCTTGTCCTTGATGTGGCTGGTTATACTTACCACCTCGACCGTTGACGCCACTTCCTCCGTTGGCCTGGCTGGTGGTGACGCTGCTGGTGCTGTCGGCGCTGCTTGCGGCCTGGGGTGGTGTAGCAGGTGATGTGCCATGCTGCATCCTTCTTGGCCGCATCTCTTCGCGTTGCAGCTGCCGCGGCGGTGTGTGCTCCGCAGACACTGGTAGCAGATGCGGTTCTTCTTCGCCACCTCCCAGCGCTCCTTCACGGATGTGTTGGTGAAGCGTCTGCAGTCGGCGAGGTAGTGTTCCTGTTGACAAACTGGACAAGATTTTTTATTTACAATCGCGGTTGAGTACGTACGTTCGAATCTTTTCTGGCGGGGCTTTTCCTCGTTTATTTCTTCGGGTAGCGCGTAGGCGCCGCATTTATCCGCCTCTTCATTGAGGAATGACGTCATCTTTTTCAGGTCTGACGTATCATCTTGATTTTTCGCTGCAAAATCATACCACTTATTTCTCAATATAGGTAGCAGCTTCTCTACAATGTTCTTAACCAATTCCGGGTTGAACAAGTAGTGCACCTTTTTTAATGCTTCGATTGTGGCTACAACATTCGCAATCTTGTTTGCGAACACGCACAATTCGCGCGGACTGTCGTTAAGTCTGTGTAGCGCCTTAATTTTTTGTATCTCGTTCATTGCCAGTGTGTCCGGGCGGCCAAATCTTCGCTCCAATGCTTGAAGAATAGTTCGCGGCTCCGGCTGGCTAATTAGTAGGCTATTGACCGCTTCTAAGGCCGCACCTTTAAGGCTTCTTCTAAGCCTCGTAATGTTTTCCGTGCTTGAAAACATGCTTTCCGTTTCTTCGTACGCCGCCCTGAAGCCGAGCCAACCTGTAGAATGTCCGGCGAACAGGGGCAACTCTTGTAAGAACCTCGGAGCATCCCTGGACATGCGCACAGCCTGTGTGAGGGCCGCTGCCAGCGAGGCGATGTCTCCTGTCGGCATTTTCCCATTTTCTTCGAGCTTCCGCTTATTTTCCTGAAGCTTTTCCTTGTTATGTCGTACGTCGGCCGGCGGACCTATATTCCGCCCTTGCGGCCATTTTTCCGGAAGGTTTTCCCCATTTTCTTTGGGTTTTCCTTCGTTGTCCTTCAGCTTCTCTTCATTTTCCTGAAGCTTTTCCTTGTTATGTCGTACGTCGGCCGGCGGGCTTGTTTTCTGCCCTTCCAGCCATTCTTCCACCCGGCTAGCCTGGTCTTCCTCTTCACCAGACTGACTGTCCCCATCTTCGTCAGCAGCCAGCGCCCGCTCCTTGGCCAGCCTTGCACGGGCCAGGACGAGGGCCGCCCGGACTTCCTCCAGCTTCAGTTCCGCCAGCTTTTCTTCGGCCTCCGCTATCCTCTTGTATTTCCTTACACGAGGCGCACGCTTCTCTATAATCGTGTCCTCCTCGTGTCTCGCCGTTTCTCCGCTGGTGGACGTCGCTGTGGTCGTCTGATCTGTCGTTATCATGGTGGATGCCGTGGTGGGCCCTTCAGCAGCCTCTTCTGCCGGTGGTGGTGGTGGCGCGAGACGTGTCGCTTGTGCGCCGCTCCGCGTCAGCACTCCTTGTTGGTGGTACGCCCGCTCTGCCGCGTCGACGATGCTCGATGTACCGGACTTCGACATCTTGATTGCCCGCGCTGGATTTATACTTACGTGGATTTTCTATCCGGCTCGTTAAGGACCATGAAATGAGGGGGACAAAGCCTAGATTACCTAGGGCAAAGGAAGGGATCGAAATCTGGTGCGTAGGAATGAGGGGATAGGTGAGGGTAAAAGGGAAAGCTGGAAAAAGACACGGGAAAATACACAGGAAAATAGGCAGGAAAATACAATGAAAAAGAAAGGAAAAGTGAAAGGAAAATGCAAAGGTTTACCAATTACTTCGAGCTGTGGTGAGGCAGGGATTCCTTGTTGACTTGTCGACTTGTCGGAGCGAAGTACGATTTGTATGGCGATTGGCCCTATCTTTATACTAGTCTGACAATCAACCTTCTAGAACATTCCATTCCTCACCCCCTTAGCTCTAAATATCGTTTATTTAACATCAAGACAACATTATTTACATAAAATACATTTTTCTTAATATTCTAAGACATATTTACAACATATTTTAACATGAATAAATCTTGGAAAACTGTCGGGAATTGAGTGAGCGAGGAAAATAGGTTTTTCCAGTATTTATATTGCCTCGTCCTCCCCTGACTTAACGGGCGTTCGCTCCGTCCCTGTCTAATAGCAAGTCTCTCTCGAGACCGAGGCGCTCCCTAGTAGCAAAAATTTGCAACTATGGACTTTCTTTCTAGATAACTCACTCAACCCCCGCATAGCTAATACCCTTACATTAAACTAGGTCTTATTTTATCAATTTTAACAATATTTCGCTAATTACTATCACAATGAATTGAGAACAATGGGCAAAGTTATATAATCATAAGTATGAGTCTAATAAGAATGTTAAAACAATGGCTTTTGTGAGACAATGGTATCTAATAAGATTTTACATGTACTATTGTTACGTATTATGCAACGAGTTTTTACTATTTTTACTTTACATTGCAAGCTCTAAGTTATAACGAATTGTTATGTTTTTAAAATTAACTATTTACATGGTTTTACAAGTAATCGGCTACCTTCTAAACGTTCGTCGTGAACACAAACATTTTAAAATATATTTGAAAAAAATATAGAATAGCCTATTATCGCAGAGTTCTATTTTCGGTGCTCTGATTTTGATCGGAACCGGTTGATGTCGGAGCATATGGTCCCAGCCTAAGGTTTACGGCCTGCGCTTGTATTTTCAGCGTACAACTAAATGTCAAGGATCTCGTAAAGTTCTTCATAATATTTGCAAATTCGACTAATGATTGAAAGAAGGGGTTAATTAGTTTAATATAATATTTGGAGCTTTACCCTGCCCCCTCTAAAAACTGAACGGCTGGCTCAAAAAAGTTATCATGGCAGTTACGTCCATGCATGGCAGTCATTGGCTAGCCGTACACACACCATATTATTATATTGGCACTAATGCTCATATTGACAATAATATTCCTTGTGTGCGAGCCATATTGCCGTTTTTTAGGGTTCCGTAATACTTAAGGAACCCTTATAGTTTCGCTCTGTCCGTCTGTCTGTCTGTCTGTCTGTCTGTCTGTCTGTCTGTCTGTCTGTCCGCGCCTCTAGCTCCTGTAATTATGAATATAAATTGATGAAATTTGGTGCAGTTATAGATTGTGTATCACGGTTTCGGGATCATAAAAAAATAATAATTTTATATTTTAGGGGTGGCTCTCCATACATGTGAAGTGGGGATGTAAAATATTTTTTCACTCTACCCCATCGTGTGGGGTATCGTAGAATAGGTCTTTTAAAATAAAGGCAAGGTTTCATACGTTACTTTTTTATAAAGTTGACCATTTTCGAGTAATCGGCCTCCAAAGTAGTTTGTAAGTTGGTCCCCCTAGCATTTTTAAACTATAGGAGATAGAAACTTGCAAATTTCCATGCTGATAGATCATGCTAAAAACTCTATAGGAAAATTATTTTGAACCAAATCGGACAGTAACTTTTGGAGTAAAAAAAAAAAGCATATTACGCGTTTATAGTTACGGAACCCTCCTTAGACATGTCCTGACATGCTCTTGGTTAGGTTATTTTTTATATGAAGTGTTGACTAGTACCTATTGAAAAAAATATTCTGTCAATTGAGTGTGTGCGGCTAGTCTATTTATTATGATGAACTTTAAAGGAAAACTATAACGGCTTAATGCAGAACTTCGAGTATTAGGTCAAACGTAAAATATTTTTTAATTTTACATGTTTAACCTTATAATCGCAAGTCCAGTTTTAAGTTGGCCGGTTATACGTTTCTTTAAGTTTAAAATTATATTTGTTAAAATATACCTATTCACAAATCACAACTCCCACCTTCACAATAGAGTAGAATATACCTACATGACTACATGTAAAATATTTAGTTTAATTTGTATAATTATTCAGATAAACTGCTTGATAAATGTAAAAAATATACTGTTTCTTTGATTAATCTATCTATTTAAATAAAAAGCAAAGCCGATTGACTGATTTATCAACGCTCAGATCAAACCAAGGCTAGAAATTTGACTTTCTGCAAAAGTATTTGTCATATAACGTAGGCATAGAGTAATATCGCTCAACCGCCCAGCGCAAAGGCCCAGCGAGACCAATCATTCATCTATGAACGTAGGCCACTAAGGAAGGATTTTTCAAAATTCAACTCCGAAGGGGGTAAAATAGGTGATGAAAGTTTAAACCTAAATTCACGCGAGTTTCGCCCGCGTGAATTTAGGTTTAAACTAAACCGCGGGCAATTAATGCTAGTTTACTTATAAGCTCACACCACTCATCATTCTGTTTTAAACCCTAAATCAATTGGATAGATCAGTGTTTTTCAACCTTTTTCATGATACGACCCCCCTTGTACGAAAAAATATTTCGCGACCTCCCGACCCTTCGCTTTTTTATCATGTAGGTATGTATGTGTTACAAATATTCATTCCATACGACGTTTTTATGCGTCTCCATAATTAGTATTCGGATATAAGTACATAAAATAGTACGTCAAACACATTATTTTACAATAGGCAATCGGACAATTTTTTTTTATTGCATAAATGAATAGTACTCTTAAATATGAGTAACTTCTCAGAAGAAACCGTATATCAAAAGTCAATATTTTCAAAGGTACAGCGATTTGTATAAAAAATTTCGCGAGCCTCCTAAAAACGCTCCATACTAAAGTCGACCTAAAAATGACGTCACTTGTATATGAAGTAGTATGAAGTAGTATATATAAAGTATATGGCCGCAGGAATATATTTGTAAATATCTCCGATATTTGTGCGTTTAAGTTCATACTTACCATAATGAATGTTTTTGTATATGATGTGAGTAAACTAATGATGTAGGTTTTCATAACCAATTTCGCAAAAAAAAAATTTGGTTTAAAGACTGGCGAAATTTTGTATACAAATCGCTGTACCTTTGAAAATATTGACTTTTGATATACGGTTTCTTCTGAAAAGTTACTCATATTTAAGAGTACTATTCATTTATGCAATAAAAAAAAATCTGTCCGCTTGCCTATTACATACATATCGATGATATCAATGATTGATTTAGTATATTCTTTTGTTAAAATTCTCTTACTTAATAAATCAATCTTTTTAATCTTTATTGCTTTTTTCTAAAGTTCTCTCGACCTCCGGCGACCCCCCTACAGATGCTTCGCGACCCCCCAGGGGGTCGCGACCCACAGGTTGAAAAACACTGGGATAGATCATACATTCGCGTATTGCAACAAAACTGTTCCGCTTGGCACAAATGTTGCAATATATTCGTTGCCTAGTGCAATATTAATAAACATTGCGGAATATTTTGGACTTGCGAGATCTGTCAAATTTGACATTCATGCATGCGGCCTAATCTGGTTCAATATCATTGTATATTGACGGGCAAAAGAGGTTAGTTCAATAATATTAGATATTAATAAAAGTTATAATATTAGATCTTATACTACATATAATATTATGATCTAAGTTTATAATTGACATAATTTTAGCACTTTCATATTTTATTATGTTATATTTTATAAAAAATAGGTTTACATTAGGTACATATTTGTACATACGTATCAAAATTAAAAAAGCATAGACGTATATATTATATAGACGAGGCGATTTTTAGGGTCATTTTGGCCTTTTATGTATGGTGAAAACAAGATGGCTGACATTTAAAGTATGGTGAAAACCAAGATGGCTGACATTTAAAGTATGGTGAAAACCAAGATGGCGTAACTTTTTAATGTAAGAAGATTTGTTTTGTCAAATGTGTACCTACGTCAAAGCATATCTTGAGTTTCGAAATCTTTGAAAAAAATCCAATAATTTTATCTGAGTAGCTTACCGTTAGTTTACCCTACTATTACTAGTCATGTTGATTTATTTTTTACTGCCTAAATACATAAAGTAACATAATGCAGAAGCATGTTTACGCAAAGAAGGCATTTGTTTTATTTATAAAGGACGCATAATTTAATTATTATTAATCGAAAAACGGTTTAATTTAAAAAGTTTTTGCACTTTTAATATTGTTATTCGAAATTCAAATTATCTTGAAAATAGAACGCCCCCGTTATAGTAAACTAACTTTTCCCCGCAGCTTTTGTTAACCTAAAAAAATAAACTAGAATTTAAAAATAAGATATTAATATTGTAATTGGTAATAATAAACTGTTAAGTTTTAACTAATAGGCATTATAATAAGTTGCAACTAAAATGATTATTGGTTTAGGGTTGGATTGCAAACATAGGGGTAGGGGGCCATTAAGGTTTCACATAATATTTTGTTATCTTTACATATTTTCGAAATTTTTTTTACTTTCCGCAGCTTAATCAGTCTGAGAGTCAGTCTTCTGAAATCAAGATGGCGTATGTTTTTCTTGTACGAAGATTTTTTCTGTCAAAAGTACGTCATAGCCTCATAACTCATACTTAATTTTCGAATATTTTATGAAAATCAAAGATTTCAAAACTTAAGATAGGCTATGGCGTACAATTGATAGAACAAATCTTCATGCAGTAAAAAAAAATACACCATCTCGGTTTTCACTGTACCTCAAATGTCAACCATCTTGTTTTTACCGTACTTCAAATGTCAAAATGACCCCAAAAACTACAAAAAGTGGGGATATTTACTGGAGACACTTTTTACCTCAACATGCCTCGTCTATAGTATATACCTATGTCTATGATGAAAATACTATTTTCTCATCTTTGAGACTTGGGTTACATGCATCTGGAATCTCTTCAGCAGGAAAACAAACGAGCGTCGAGTTTTGTTCGAGTTTATTCGATTTTCAGCTCTCTTGTATTAGTGCAGAGTTTTAGCGCTGTTTTCTGGCCAAAGATATTCCGGACGTATTTAGTCCGAGGCTTAACTTGTCCCAGGCAATATTTTTATAATAAGCAGCAGTTTTTTTTTTTGTTATAATATACAAAAACCTAAATACATTAATGCATTACGTGCAACTGTTTCTATCGTTAACAGTATCAGAATCTGCTAGACCAATTTAAATGTACAAAATATTGTAAGTGCCACAACTCGCAAGAGATGTATTTAGGGTAGATTTGGAATGCAGTACATATTTTCATGGACGCCTCGAAATGTATTTACAAGTCTATGAACCGTTACCGGTGCCGTACATTTTGCATATCGAGAAAATTCTTTCATAACGGCTTACAGTTGCGAAAATGAGGTTATAATGGCATGTTGACAAAAAAGATTTTTCGTCTATTCAATGTTAGACAAACAATAAACAATCTAAAACACGTTTTTGTAAATATTAAAAAATAACAAAAATTAAACAATTTAAATTTTAAAAAAGAAAGCAACATTTTTTATTTCCTTATAATTTTTAATCGCGTCAACCTAAATAGCTTTTTCTTTTAGATTTATGTATCTTTATTAGTACTTAATTAGTAAAAATGTGATATTAGCATAGATGTATATTATGTCACCGTAAAATTGTTAAAACCGTTAGATTGTAAATTAATTAACGAGATTGTAAAAATATGTCAAAAGATTAAAAAATATATATTTATAATCTAACGAAAAATATTGTGTGAAATTCGCGTCGGAAGATTTTACAATTTCGCTCGTTTTATTACAATCTAACGGTTTTTACAATTTTACGGTGATATTTTATATATTATAGACGAAGCATGTAGAGGCAACAACTGTCTCCAGTTAAAGGGTCCCACTTTTGAGATTTTTGGGGCCATTAAGACTGCGCCGTGCGAAAATGCCGAAAAAGGCACTCACCGTTAAGTTGATAAAATCAAAAGTATTCGTTCAATATATTTATAAAAAATACAGTTACAATGACTAAGAATATGTTAACAATTACTCCGTGGAAAAAACTGAAAATAATAAATATTTAAGCCTACAAAATTACGTAAACTTAGTCGAAAACTGTAAAAACATAAGCTGCCGTTAAGTGATATTTTATATCATAACAGTCAAAATCTAACATAATTTTTTGATGAAACAAAACATGAAAGGGTATATTACAGTTTGTCCGTCTTAAATATTTAAATATTGTCAGACAATATAAGATACATATTTATCAATAAGTGCATTAAATTCCCCATACATTTTTACTATGGCGGCCGCGAGTCGATTTAAATACGCGTCGCACGGGCTCAGCAATTCAGTCGTCCCCGTGTGTCCAGAGCGGGCGCACGTCACTTTGCAGAGCGAACCATCGGCACGCCGTCTCGTAAACGCCGCGCCGCGGTAAAATGAGGTAATTCTTTTTTTGAGAATTTTATATTTATTAGTAACTATTACTTCTATTATACGAGATGTTTTTTTCAATATTTTCTTATTGCAGTGAAATGAGAAAACGTAAACAAAGATATTATAAAGCTCTCAGCAGCTCCAGATTCAAGAAAAAATTGGATAAATAACGTGTATGTATAAAATAAAGTACTATTTACCAAATATCTAAATAGGATTGCCAGTAATAGATTCCACGTAGAAAGCCTAGTTTTTACACGACTGCCCATATAAGGAGTGTAATGTGTTTAGACTACATGTACGTACTACGTATGTAAGTAGGTATGCACGAAAAAAAACATTTGACACGGTTAGTACGGTTTACACTAATGATATTAATACCACAGATTTATTTGTTCCTTCAACGATTTGATAAATTTTTAATACTATGTACTTACTAACCGTGAGGGTTGTCACAAATATCACTGTAAAAATTGTTAAGGGTAAGATTTTTTTCCGTGTGTAAGTATGTATGTGAGTATAATTATTTCAACATAGCTTCTAAATATGTATCCTTGTCTAGTTGTAGCATAACTATAGTTTGTATGAAACATCGTGGAAACGTTAAAGATGATACCACTATGCTACTACTAACAGCCCTAATACTGCTACATTAACAAATACTACAATATACCATATACTATATTACATATAATTCTGTTTCAGGATTAAAAATCATGATCATGAAGATGGCGAAACATCAAAAAATGCAATTGAATGAAAATATACTACTTTGGAATGATATGGAAGAAGAATTAAAGAAGTTCTATTTTAATTGTATTCTTCCAGAACTAATTGTTTCAAGATTAGATAGACATATGGGAATTAAGAAACCGGAGTTTATTCTAAAAGCAATCAATAACAGAAATACAAATGAAATCAAGTGTAAATTAGATGACAGTACTAGAGAAACAAAACCGAAACGAAAACAAAAATAACGTTGATACAATTATAACAAACTAACTTTATACTAGAAGGAAATAAAATTACTTTCGCAATACGCATTTCTGTCGTTTGAATTCAATAGGCGATCGGACTTTTTTTTAAATTGTATAAATTAATAGTACTCTTAAATATTAGTAACTTCTCAGAAGAAACCCTATATCAAAATTCAATATTTTCAAAGATACAGTGATTTGTATATGTCACCGTAAAATTGTAAAATCGAGTACCGTAAAGTTAGATTGTAATATAACTAGTTAAATTGTAAAATGTTGATAGACTTCCGACGCGAATATGCTGCCTATAATTTAACACATTATTTTTCGTTAAATTGTAAATAGGTATATAGTTATGAATCTTTTGACATATTTTTACAATCTCGTTAGTTATTTTAAAATTTAACGGTGACATATATACAAAACTTCGCAAGTCTCGTGAAAATGCTCCATACTAAAGTCGGCCCACGAATGACGTCATTCATGGGTTGAAGTGTATGAAGTATGCGGCCGCAGGAACATATTTGTAAATATCTTCGATATTTGTGCGTTTAAGTTCTTAGTTACCATAATTAGCAAAAAAAAAAACTTTTTTTGGACTTTTTAGGTGTATTTAATTAATAAACTACACATAAAATAATATATTTTTTATATTTACTAAGTAGTAATGCCTCAATATTTCTGAGTATATTAATGAAGCTAATTATTTTAGATGTAGTCCGATCCCCTATTATGGAAAACTTAACTGATGCCCGCTACTTCGTTCGCGTGGACTTTATGTCTTCGTCAGGTGTTCCAAATCTTCGATTTTTATACCTCAATAAGAAATGCTCATCAGGCTGAACAACTTTTGCTAAGGTGTCATTTTTATATTTCTTACTAGCTGATGCCCGAAGCTCCGCCCGCGTAAGTGCAGTAACCCACGGGAAACGTATATGTCCCGCGATAAAAAGTAGTCTATGTCCTTTCTCGTGGTCTACTTTATATCTGTGCCAAATTTCATGATAATCGGTTTGGTGGTTTTTACGTGAAACTGTAAATAAAGTATCCCACGGGAACCGTACATTTCCCCGCGAAAAAAGTAGCCTATGTCCTTTGTTAGGCTCTAGACTATCTGTGTTGTATTGATCGAAGCTATCTGTGTACCAAATTTCATTTTAATCGGTTCAGTAGTTTTGGCGTGAAATACGGACAAACATACACACTCATTCCCATTTATAATATTAGTATGGATAGTTTAGCTAGACCATTAGTTCTGCATTAGGTGTTCCATTTTCCAAGATCATATACCCTATTGTTGCCCAGCTGCATAACAAAAAAGTTTCATTAGAATCCGTCCAGTATTTCTGAATTAGCATGTAAAAACAGACGGACATACGTTTTTTTACTGTTTTATTATATGTAATAGATATAGATAGATTACTTATTTTTAATTAACAAAATATATTGTGTTATCATTGAATACTCAAAAATGTAAAAACTATGAGTTGTGTCCTTTTTCGATCGGTCGTTCCATCAGAAACACACGCACACTAACTGTTGTGTGCGTTCACGCACACGTCTAGAGAAGTAGCCAAACAGCGCCCGCGTGTTTCGCACGGCGCAGTCTTAAGACATTTGAGCTAAAAACCAAAATGGCGTAACTTTTTATTGTATGAAGATTTGTTCTGTCAAATGTACGACATATAGCCTATCTTGAGTTTCGAAATCTTTGGATATTAGTCACTACTCACTAGCCAACATACCAATTGGTTGTCCTTTTAAATTTGCCATGACAAGTTTTTTTTTTGTAATAAAATTGCAGCACATTCATCATATCTATCTCTATACTAATATTATTAAGAGGAATGATTTTATTATTTGTTTGTTTGCAATGAATATCCTACTGGGCCGATTTCGATAAATGTAGAACGTGTAGACTCAGGTAAAGGACATGCAACTTTTTATCATAGAAAAATGTACGGTTCCCGCGTAATTTCCTTTTACGTGAACGAAATCGCGGACATTCAAACGCGTAGTGACGCCCAAACTTCGTATACTATAGTTGTCTAATTAGATTACACATCAAAAGGCATCAAGGCAGAGTTCGCCTACTCAGTACTCACGCAATTGACACAAATCCCAAATATATTCATAATCATACTCCATCATTAAGATCACTGGTCAAATTAAGGTATCACGGCAACCAGCCACAGGTAAACAACTCCGAAAATACCCCGAAATCTGTGTCGCGATTGTATAATGTCATAATTGGGGGGGTGCAGACTCTTGATCCTTGAGACTGCGCGTGTACGCCTACGACTACAAACACACGTGTAATCAATTTTTAAACTTTAAAAGAGATGTATTGAGTACTGAAAGTCGTAGTTTATGGCGGAATGTAATAATAGTTTTATTAACACATACATTACCAATGCTCGTGGGCATTCCCTAGGGATAATAGGGATTACCGTGTCCCCAATAGGTAGAAAGAGGAAATCGAACTCCATACGTAGAAGGCAAACTAAGGAAAGTATCCCACGCAGGACTCTTCACCTCTTCGTCAAGTTTAGTGGAGTCATCACACAGGGAAGATGACCTATCAGTAGCTCGGGGTTCCTATAACTCCATTCCTATCGGCTTCACTTACCACTTAGCATTTGAAGCCCCTTATCCAAATACATACCTCTTATATAAGCTAGGGCTTCCCTTTGAAGAAGAACCAGCATTCGCCACTGTGACCTATTTATTGTTGGCATCATCCTAATTATTGGCCCCAAAGATTTAAGGTACACACAACACTCTGTGTTGGCCACCCCTTATTTCGAATTTAATACAAAAATAAATAATAAAACAAAATTAACAAAATAAAAGAGTCTCTAGGAGTATAAAAAGACTTAGAGCATTTAATAATTGATGCATTAATAAAATAATACTAATAATACACAATAAAAAGATAAACAAAATTGTCTAAATTGTCTTTTAGGATTCCTCCTAATAGCCGACGTCATGTTCCCATCTTCCTTCCTGCTACCCAGACTTACAACCAACAGAACTCCTTCATGTATCGTGCAAGCAAACAATTTAACTCGGCCTGTTCTATTTTTGATTTAGACATTTTTAATTGTAATGTGACGGTTCTGAAGAGATTGTTGACCAAGCAATGTATTGGTGATAATGTGTGACTGCGATCATCCCTATTATAATGAAGAATGTTCACTAATTTTGAATTTTAGCTTGATGTATTCTGTGTCAAAAATAAAAAATACATGTGAAAGAATTATTTTGATACGTCAATTAATTTCCAAGATATAGAATTTTAAAGTGAGCTCGCGACCGCTGGGCCACGCTCCTGCCGCGTGACGTCATATTGTAACACTCACTTAAGCTGCGCGTCCACTGCATCGGAATTGGAGCGTACGGAGCGTACGGATTTGTTGCTTTGTATGGATTTCTATGGTACTGCGTCCACTGGATCGGCATTTCTGCGCCTGCGACCGGTATTTATGCCGATGACGTCATCGGCAGTGAACCCGTCATTCGGATTCCGAACGTTTCAAGTTCTGACGTGTTTGCGACGACGCGACGGCTATACATAAATACTTATTCACGATGAATGACGATATTTTAATTACTTTAGTGGAAAAATATGATGAACTTTACAATCTAAAACATCAACATTATCATAACCAACTGAGGAGAGACGATATTTAGGATGAAATTGGGCAAATAATAAATAAAAATTGTAGAATATAGTGAAGTTCAAAAAACTTTTTTCGAGTCATGTGAATGTACCCAAAAAATCTATTTTCATCTTCTAATAAATCAGAATATTATAATGTATGAAATTCTCCAAAAATTAATCTTTTTGAATTTATATTATGATTTATGAACCCATATCTTTCGTTTCCTCTTGTTTCTCTTTTCCTCTTCTGATAAAATACAGCTAATTACAACATTATCCTCGTCACTATCCTCCATAATGCAAATGCACGTTCAGGCTGACGGACTAAAAATAACTATTATTGCCGATGCTGAATCCGAATGCAGTGGACGCACCCCATCGGCATTTTGGAAATGCCGAAGCTCCGTACGCTGCGGACGCTCCGATTCCGATGCAGTGGACGCGCAGCTTTAGTCCGTTCGAGCTCTTGCCTTACGTTTCCCTAAAATTTCCTTTCATTGGATATGTCCAATCCTCATTCTCGGAAATCCTGTGTTGTACCAAAATGTACAAGTACTACTATCAAGACACCGGAAAAGTTGTTTTTCCTAGTTCCAACGGACTTAAAAATACGAAAATGGTTACCTAAATGCCATGAACAGATTGGATCCCATTAGTGAAAAAAGAATGGTTTATTTTTGTGAAGATCATTTTGACGTAAGTATAGTAGATATAAGTATATTATTATAATTTTTTGTAATTTTCATTTACTTGTTGTATAAATATAGACAAACATAGAATCAGGTCAGAGGTGCAAAACCTTTGGTATCAGAAACTTTATTTCGCTGTGTTTATACATAGGTACTTAGTTTAACTACTTGTACTAATATTTATTCTGTGGTTTGACTGACTTTGAAGAGGACATTATTATAAATAAATAATATTATCTTGGAATCGATAGAGCTATTTTGTATTACTTACCGATTGATTTTTGGGTTCCGTACCCAATGGTTAAAAACCCTATTACTCACTTCAGTCAACATTGTTATAAATTTGATTAACATTTTTAACCGACTTCCAAAAAAAGGAGGCGGTTAAGCGTTCGGCTGTATAATATATTATATTTTTTTGTATGTTCAACGATTAATCCGCCGTCTGTAGATCGATTTTCAAAAAAAAATCAGTAATGTATAGACACATATGGTGATTTTGACTTTTTCTCAAGTAGTAGTATATTCTGGGTCCAAAAGCACTAAACAGTACTTCTCAGTCTTTAAAGATACGCGTTTGGAAATTTCAGCATTGTTTATAGAACTACAAGCATATGCCCAGTGGCGTAGCGTAGTAGGGGCGGGGGGCGGCCCGCCCCGGGCGGCACTTTTAAGGGGGCGGCAATACCTCAGTAAGGGGTCGGCAAAACCTAAGTAAGAGGGCGGCAAAACCTAATTAAGGGGGCGGCAAAATTGACGTCCGCCCCGGGCGGCAGACACCCACGCTACGCCACTGCATATGTCACTATGTAACTTGCAGTAATCATCATAATCATCTTATTTACAATACCTAATGGAAGCTTGGCGCGTCTACAATTATACATTCGATCGTTTATTTTAAACGTTCTTAAGATGTATCCTACTAATATTATAAATGTGAAAGTTTGTGAGGATGTATGGATGGATGTTTGTTACCCCTTCACGCAAAAACTACTGAACGGATTTTGATGAAATTTGGTATGGTAGTAGTTTAGGCTCTGGAATATAACATAGGTAGTACTTTTTATCCCGAAAAAATAGTGTTTCCGAGAGACACTATATTTATGCGAGCGGCGCCGCAGGCAACAGCTACTTAAGAATAAATTAACAAATACCTATCATTAAAAAGGGTATAATTATTATTTTTGAACAAAAAATTAAACCGACTTCCAAAGTAAAAAAACACAAAAAAATATGCAATAAACTTAATCTCTAAATAATTCTCCTTTTAAAATCGGCTAAAATTTAAACTATATCTCTACTCAATATTTTTAATTTTGAAGTCGGTACCAGCAAATATGAACGTGAGTTCTATAAAATATATTATAGGATATTGTTTACGTGAAGAAAGAATAGTAAACACTGAGCGAGACCTTATACACTGCTACAGCCGGGCGGGGACGGCACGGAGCGTTAAAAAATGACGTCATCGGCTGTTCAGTGACTTCTAGCGGGGCAACAAATTTACGCGAACTTTGAATGATTGTAAAATTTAAACTACTCGGTATTTTTAAATAAAACAAAAACTAGTGTATTTGTATATATAAAAGCTTGACTGTAACGAATTTTTAAGTGATTTTACATACCTATGAACATACCTCATTGTATTATTACATCATAATAGCCTACTCATTACTGATTTAAGTAATTGTTTATGTTTCTATAATAACTATTTTATAAGTCGTACATAAAGTATTGTTGCATTAGCACAATAAATTCATATAAAATGTTTAAGCATTGTAACTTGTAGATTTCATGTCAAAGTAATTGTAAACTATTACTACTAGCGAAAACTTTTAATTGGCTTAGTAATTGTGTATTCTATTATTAACTCTATTGTATCTAGCTGTAAGTTTTCCATGTATTTTAAAATAAAATAAAATAAATAAAACAAAACGAATACGAAACCCGTATTCTATAATATGATTAGGGGGTAAGCCAATAATTGGAATAGGGGGCCATCAATTGGCTGTTTTACCTAGATGCTTAGTTTGTGTTTAAATAAAAGTAGATTAATCAATAATTTCATGTATTATAATAAAAATTTATAATATACAATAAAATAAAATACTTAACTAATATTTATACTAAAATAAGACCTCAAAATTAATAATCTGCAGAAACACTATTAGAGTCTGGATTAACGTTGTTATTTGAATCTAAATAAATGTTACCAGTACTGTCGTCAGCCGCATGATTTTCTGGATCATATACAGGTTTGAAATTATTATCTTCGACGTATAGAGACGCCTGAGGGTATATCCTCGCTCCTCCATACAGCTGTGGTCTAAATGATTGATATTTTTCATACCTTTGCCTGTCTAAATATTTTTGCTTTTCAGATTCATCCGAATACTCAATTTCATTATCACCGTTTCCATCATCTTCTTCTGTTTGTTCCTCTCCAGCGTTAGCTCCAGAGTTATCTTCAACTACTTGGTAATCATTTTTGGTACCATCATTATTGATATAAATGTTTGAACTAGAAGGGTCTATTTCAACTGGTTCATCTTTTGTGACGTAATCATTAGTATCTTCAGCGCTATCGTTAGATTCATCGATGCCTCTATCTATGCTTTGATTGCTTACTATTTCTATCGTAACCACAGCATCGTACGCCACCCCTGGGTTACCCATGAAGACCAGAACCACGTATTTGTAACCGGGACCACCTTCTACAATTTCTGCTTTGAGGTCCGTGCCGAAATCTACTCCGCTTACTCTGACGTGTGATATCGTATCTCCCGTCTCGACTGCCGGGTACTTCAGAGCAAGAGAACCTCCCGGTATGGTAACTCTGAGCTGCTCACTGTTCGTTCCTTCTATTTCTTCATTACCCACGTCCAGAAGAAAGACGTAGGGGTACTTGTGGAACGGATCAGCGGCTACGACTACTATGTTGATGACTAGCAACGCGAGTAACATCTCGACTGATTGACTGAACTGTAATAATGTTTATGATACAGTTAGTCGATCTTATATAATCGGTAATGATACGGTTGGAGCGCTCGTTTTTTCTGCCCTTGATCAGACCAATGTCAGAATAATTGTTTAAGTTCAGGAAAATGTTTGAGTGCAGTGGAGAGTGAATTCTCGTCTCATCTGCTTAGGTAATAATTGTTTATTAATGCAGTAGCTTTTTCCCACGGCTCCGCCCGCGTAAATATAAATATAATAATGCGTAAGTATCGCGTATCCCACGGGAATACTGAACTTTTTCGTGATAAAAAAGTAGTCTAAAATATAGACTACATTTTTCCAGATCCAGAACCTAAACTACCTATACCTAATTTCATCGAAATCCGTTCAGTAGTTTTGGTTTGAAAGAGTTACAAACATCCATCCATTCATCCATCCTCACAAACTTTAACATTTATAATAGTAGTAGGATTTTTCGTTATTATTGTTAGTTAGACTAAACATACTTTTATTCATCTTATGATTTTGGGGAGCTTCTGTCTACAGAGAGTAGAGACATGACAAAAAATTATATTTGCGAATCATTTTTTTTTTACTAAAGGACGGTCGCGGAGCGTATGGAATTTTGTACATTGACTCATCGCGACATGTCTCTTTCACTCGCGCACGAAATAATAAGTATATTACTATCGCGTACCAACGAAAGAGACAAGTAACGATGAGTCAACGTACGAAATTCTACATACCCCGCGAGGCCGTGACCGCACTTTAGTTTACTTAACATTTGTTGTGAGACATTCATAAGTTTTAAAAGTGTGAAGGCTAGTAATTATGTGTTGTTTTTACCGTTGGCGTTTTTTCTGAAGCAGTTTTCAGAAACGCTTTTTTTATCATGAAACGATGAAACGCTTTCATGCTCATATAAAAAACACTTGAAAGAAACTGTATTCGCCAAGTGCCAATAGAACTGAACGGCACCTGGCGTCGTAACAAGCGAAAGAACAAAACGTTTCTCTTTTGTTTCTCTCACTCGCTTCAAAACATACGTAGGTACTTTCGGAAATGAAGAACGAACGTGACGAAACTGCCTCTGGTGGCAAAATTGTTTCCGATCCGAAAAACCTATATTTGTTTCATTCGATCTTGTGCGTACTTTATTTATCCGATCTCGCTTATGCAACATAGACCTGATGAAACCGGTTCCTTCTATTTGTCAAGAAAATAAACGCTCTATATATTACAGATGCTGTAAATTATATGATTAAAAATGAAGAAAAAAAAGTTACTTAAAATATTTTATACTTTGATTAATTATTACATAGATACGTTATAATCCTTACAAAACTGACAATATTTCTGTGCCACGACACACATTGACATGGGACGCGTGTCAATGTGTCAACGTCGTACACTAACACAGAACACGCTATATCTCGCGGAGCTCACTAACCAAAATTGGCCCGACTCGGGCCATTTCGAGTCTTCGTTTTTACGCGTTTATAACATATCTACCTCTTTTTAATATTATATATCTATGATTTTATATGTATGTTATCGGAATATCGGCTTCCCTTATGTATTGAATAATACTTAATAGATGGCGCTAAGTGCAATCAAAATATAATATCGTTATTCTGTATCACAATAGATCAGCCATACTCAAAGTGTGTTCCGCGGAACCCTGGGGTTCCGCGAAGCCCCTGTAGGGGTTCCGCGAGAATTTAGAAAAATCAATAAAACACCTATCTCTGGTCGAACGTTTTCACGCGTCGTATCATGAGGCGCAGCCGAACTTATTCGCCAATCACAACAGTAACAGCCGATCGGGCCTCAACACTCAGTCACTCAACGATTAGTGTTTGGAGCAATAAGTACCTACTTAAGTACAAACTACCTAGCGAAGTGAGAACTTTAAACGAAGTATTTATTGTTCTACTGCTATATTCTAATTGTATCAGTTTTGTACATTCATTCTTCTTTCTTGAACTCTTTTACGCGGTAACGATCGTGCGTTATTTTGACCCAACCATCCTGACATTTACCATTATTAATAAAGAAGAATGGAACATCGGCATAAAAGTGTTAAACGTGTTGTAACAACGCCTTCTAACGAAGCCGAATGTTGCTGCTTTTGAAGCAGTATGCACGTAGTATTCAGCAATTACCAACGGCCATGGGCGTAGCTAGGATGGGGTTTTGGGGGTTCAAACCCCCCCGAAATCTTCAGTTATATGACAAACCTAACGTGATAAGTTATTATTATTTGTCATCTATTTTGCAACATCAGAAAGTACACTAATTGTACATTAAATTAAATTACAAAATGATCCTATTTTCACAGTCTTTTAGGGTTTAAAGTTTGAACATATTTAACCTATTAAATAGGAAAAAAATTTTGCTCGCTCGCTTCGCTCGCTCGCGTTGACCATAAAGAGCATATATTATTTAGCACCGATGTTCAATATAGCCGATTTAATGGTATTTTTCCGAAGTTCACCGTTATTCAGTGTTTTAGTTTAACGTTTGAACAGATTTTGACCTGTAAAATGGGAAAAATTTTGCTCGCTCGCTCCACTCACTCGTGTTTGGCTTAAAAAACATTAATTGTTTTATTGTAGGGTTCCGTCAAGTATTTCGCCTTCCAAAAGGGTTCCGTCACCAAAAAAGTTTGAGAACCGCTGCAATAGATATTAGCTTACGCGGCTTACCATTACGCAGATTCCGCCAGTAACATATAGCATGACAAGCTTCTCGCCATTTCAGTATATTATTCTTAGAGTATACACAACCTATATTATTTTTATATTTCAAAAATCAAAGCAGAATAATCACGGAATACAAAAGATGTGCGAAGTGTAAAGTGAATCGGGTGCCACGGCGCACGACTATGCGTTCTTACGCGTACCTACTTATTTTATTCAAGGTTCGTCAATTTTTATTTCACATAGAATACAAAACGTAGTAAGTACTTTTCGCAGTATAACAAAATAAACCCTATCCATTGATGTGGCATATTTTCTAATAAAACATGGTATGTACTTACCTACTTTTACAAAAATAATATAACCGACCAATCAAACGAATTCTTTTTAACCCCCGACGCAAAAACGACGGGGTTTTATAAGTTTGACGTGTCTGCGTGTGTGTGTATGTGTGCCTGTGGCATCGTAGCTCCCGAACGGATGAACCGATTTTGAATTTGTTGTTTTCGTTTGAAAGGTTTCGGGAGTATTCTTAGCTATGTTTGATGAAAATCGGTTGAGCCGTTTAAAAGTTGTGGGGGTTTTTTTGGGGAAAATTGGGGAAGAATAACCGAGTGTCTGCTAATATACTCGAATGAATGCGCACTGAAAGATTATGATGACTTAATCAAGAGTGTTCTTAGCCATGTTTCATGAAAACCTGTTCAGCCGTTTGAAGATCATCAGCTCTTTTCTAGTTGATGAGGGGATCTGACTAACTTCCTTATGTCCGATCGTTTCGAAATTTGGTACAGTGTTACTTCAACAATATTTAAAGAACATGGTAAGATAACCATGACCTGATCAGCTGTTTTAAGATCATCAGTTGTTTAGTAGTTGATGAGGGGATCTGACATTGAAAGTATATGGTTAGTTAACCATTATTTATACCTTCTTTAAAAAGGACAAAATAAAAGTAAAATCAAAAATTTATATAACCCCCCAATACAAAAAGATCAACTCTAAAAACTAACAAATAATATTTTAAATCTTTTATAATAATTATTATCGTCACATATAAGTATTATGTAAGTTCCAATATTATTATTTTCTAAGCGTTGGTCGAGTCGGGGGACCGCTAAGTAAGAAAAAGCCGCAAATTGCAACAAAAGAATTTACTCCAAAAAGACATCGCTCGTACCTAAATGTTATTCGTAATAATTAATTAGGTAGCTGTTGTTGGAAAAATACTTTATAAACTTTAGCGGTCCCCCAACGAGGTTTGGAAAATAAAAATATCTGAACTTACATAATATATGTGACGATAATAATTATTATAATTATTTGTTAGTTTTTAGAGGTTACTTTTTGTGTTGGGGTTTTTTTTTTAATTTTTAATTTTTGTGCAGTGCAATGTATATCCGGACTTTCGGTGTATTGGCCGATAGCGCCTTGTGTCATGAAACACTTCCACTTGTTTTCAGTTCTGTGAGAATAATGCACGTAATATTATTCGGACGTTACGGCAACAAATGACGTAGTATACAATAAACAAACGCATAATGTATGATTTACGTTCGTATTATAAACCTTAATGCTTTGCAATAATACCTACTGTTGACTTAACATTGGAACAATTTGTTGAAATTCAGTATGAGATCACCTTCTCGACCTTATTGCTAAACAAAATTCAGTAACAGATGACAAGGAGAAATATATATTAATAATAATAATATCGTTTATTTCAGTTACATTAACATAGTCCATATTATTTATAAAAATCTAAATAAAAAGTGAATTATTATTTCTAATTATACCTAATTAGTATATATAATATATTATTATATCTAATTCTGAACACATGTGATTGTGAGCATGCAATTGCGTCTATTGCCTCATGAATGGGTAGTCGGTGTCCATTCGACTCGTAATTAGTTGTAGGTAACTGTTGGAGCTGCCGCGTATTCGCTGCATCAGGGACGCAGATCTTTTGCGCAGTATGGCAGCATGACTTGACATGACAATATGACTCCGGCATCCGCGAACATACCTGACGCGCTTCAGAAACGCGGCAGCCCCATCAGTGCCCGGAACCCATTATCATATTGAATCCGCAGGGCATTGTAAGCCGTTTGCGTATGCTTGACCCATAGGCTGCACGTATAAAAAGCCTAACAATAGGCTCGGAACAATGTCGCCTTTACTTGTGCAGATTCTTCATATAATATACTTGTGATTGAAGACCAATAAGACATGTATGAAGAGCTTTAGATACTTGGTAGGTAGTATGGTTTTCTTAACACATAAAAAAAACTTGAGAGGTGTCAAGGGACACCCGGATGGAACGAAGTTCCGGATGAAAATATCTGGCTTGCTTTCTATAAGAGAGAGAGAGAGACAGACAGAGAAACATGCGACGCCGCACAGCTTACAATAGCTGACTATAGCAAAAAAAAAAAGACATACAGACAGACAATTGTACATGTATATATAAAATAAATAATAATACAATATCCGAACCGATATTATCCATACATACATTACATACATACATACATACATACATACATACATACATACATACATACATACATCAATATAATAAATGTATACGCGTAAATATTTAATTTTTATAAAAAATAAAATTATCTTTTGTAATTAAAAAAGTGTCGTGACAACTTTTCGTAAGAATTTTTTCCGTCTAGCCCCCTTTCACAACGCGCGTTATGGAACTTCGTTCCAAAAAACTCATTTTAAAGATGGCATTTTTTTTTTTCAATATTGTAAAACTACATTGTACTATTTTTTTTATAATAATTAATAATACTAAATTAATAATACTTACATTTAAAGAATCACTATAATATGATGAAAAAAACTGTAATTGGCAAGACTTTTAAACCCTGGTGCAAACAAGGGGGTGTTATAAATTTGGCGTGTCTGTCTGTCTCTGTGTGTGTGTGTGTGTGTGTGTGTCTGTCTGTGGCATCGTAGCTCCCAAACGGATGAACCGATTTTGATATAGTTTTTGTTTGAAAGCTGACATGATCGAGAGTGTTCTAAGCTATTATAATTCATCATCATCAGCTCGCTCACTGCTTGACAATAGGCAATCGGACAAAATTTTTTTTATTGCATAAATGAATAGTACTCTTAAATATGAGTAACTTCTCAGAAGAAACCGTATATCAAAAGTCAATATTTTCAAAGGTACAGCGATTTGTATAAAAAATTTCGCGAGCCTCCTAAAAACGCTCCATACTAAAGTCTACCTAAAAATGACGTCACTTGTATATGAAGTAGTATGAAGTTGTATATGAAGTATATGGCCGCAGGAATATATTTGTAAATATCTCCGATATTTGTGCGTTTAAGTTCATACTTACCATAATGAATGTTTTTGTATATGATGTGAGTAAACTAATGATGTAGGTTTTGTTTACCAATTTCGCAAAAAAAAAAAATTTTTTTGGTATAAAGACTCGCGAAATTTTGTATACAAATCGCTGTACCTTTGAAAATATTGACTTTTGATATACGGTTTCTTCTGAGAAGTTACTCATATTTAAGAGTACTATTCATTAATGCAATAAAAAAAATCAGTCCGCTTGCCTATTCGGGGTTACTTAACTTTTTTAATTTTGTTTATTTCTTTTGTATGTCGTGGGACCACGTCGTAGCGCTGCTACGACCGTAGCTGTAGCGGTATACCTCGTACGGCGTAGCACATCCCGTAGCGTTCATAGAAGCGTAGCATCGGCGTCATCTGTGTGCGAAGTGTGTTTTTCTTTTGGCATTCGATCGTGAGCGCGTTTGGCATTTACTAAGAATTTGTATGTGATTGAACCTAGTTGTAAACGCGACAACTAGGTGGCGCAAATCACTCGCACTTAGCACCAGTTCACACCGAGATAAGATAGCGATTCAAAATTGAACTTTATTTACTAGATAAGAAGATACACGTTTCAATGCAAGAGTTCGAATTTCCTCGAGCTGCAGGCTTAGCATGGCGATCCATAGAAATACATTTAAAGTAGAAATATTTTATCCAAAACAGTTCATTGCAAAATAGTTCTTAATCCATGATAACAAGGTCATCAATAGAAGTGACCATTTCTAAACCGCCATATTTTTTAAATGATTGCCGGGAAATCTTCTGTCAAAAACGAACAAATATTCAAGCATATGACTCAACGTAAATAAACTTTTTGTCTAGGTCCGCCATGATGTGGAGTGGTTGACATTACTGTGGGACTTTTTGACATTAAATTAAGAAAACGTTTCTACTTTAGCTGTCAAAAGAGGCCATTTTGTGCGCTCATGCTCGGGAAGAAAAGAAATGTTATTTCTCATAACGACGATACATCGACCTCGCTACCTTATAATAAGACCTATTTTGCTCCGAATGGTATTAATGTTTCTTCAATCTGTCATATTTTCTATTCTTCGTTGTTTCTTCTATGCGCATGCTAAGCCTGCAGCAGTGCTATTTTCAAATCTCGACAGCTGAATCCGCGGTGAGTGTCAAATATCATATATAAATTTGACACTCACCGCGGATTCAGCTTTCGAGATTTCAAAATGTTCTTAGAGAATAGACAGGCTGCACCGGGCTATGTCGCTGTTGCAATGAAACGTGTATCTTCTTGTAAGGAATAAAGTGCAACAGCACACCGTTTTTTTGACATAAAGGCACAGGCACAGATAAGTCACTGGAAACTTAACGTGAATAGACTAAAGTAACTTGTACCATCTTTCTTAACAAAAATTTTGAATTATTTTTTTTTCTATTCTATAGGAGATATTTTATTTTGGGCCAGCTCTATGTACACCACATAGGTAAATAGGAAAAAAATATAGGAATTTATTAAAAATAACAAATAAAATAATTTTAAAAAGGGAAAGGCGTACAAAAATGATTATTTGAAAAGTTTTTTAATGCGATAACCCCAGTTTTAGGTCGTCCATGGCAGTTGTTTTACCGTGACTTTTGACGTAGTTGACAATTGGAAGAGATGTCTTCTTGAATGTCATACGTCTTTCTTTGCCAAAAATCATGTCATTGTCAAAATGACATTTTTAGTATAAAATTTCTGATCTGATCCGCCATGTTTTGTTTTACGTTTTGTTGCTCTTCTTGACGAAGTTAATTTAAATGTACATTGAAAAGGAGTGAAATTAAATAAAATAAAGAATCGGAAACGGTTACCATATTATTATGTAGCTACGTTTACAAATAGTGTACATAGTGCTGGCCCACGCCTCATACATTTCTAAAACATCACTTTTAATATTCAAAGTTTAGTAAATAAGGTATATTAATGTATTTGCCAGAAATAAAACAACAGTTAGAAAAGAATTTTATTAACAACGTTTATTGTTTGAAGAACAGTACAATATTCCGAGTTTATTTTTCTGTATATATATACGAGTATCTCGTATAAATTTATAACAATATTTTCTATTAAAATAATATCTTTTAGCATATGTACTATAAGCACCAACTTTCGCACATGACATTCTTATTTATCTCTCTTAGGTTCAATTCACACCAAAACGATACACATGTCGCGTGTGTGTGCTGCATTTTTAAGATAATAGGGAATCGAACTACATCTAAAATATTTAGTTTCATTAATATACTCAGAAATATTGAGGCATTACTACTTGGTAAATGTAAAAAAATATATTATTTTATGTGTTAGATATACTAATTAAACATTTAAAAATTACAAAAAAAATGTTTTTTGCGAAATTAGTAAACAAACCTACATCATTAGTTTACTTACATCATATACAAAAACATTCATTATAATAAGTGTGAACTTAAACGCACAAATATCGGAGATATTTACAAATATGTTCCTGCGGCCGTATACTTCATACCTAATTAATATACTTTAACCCAAGAGTGACGTCATTTGTAGCCCGACTTTGGTGTGGAGCGTTTTCACGATACTTGCGAAATTTTGTATACAAATCGCTGTACCTTTGAAAATATTGACTTTTGATATACGGTTTCTTCTGAGAAGTTACTTATATTTAAGAGTACTATTCATTTATGCAATTAAAAAAAAGTACGATCACCTATTATTCAAAACTGAACTTTATTCATTACATAATAATATAACACAACTTTTTATACACACTTTTCCACTTTGTTTAGATTTTTTACAATAATTAAATATAACACGACCGGTTTCGATTAACTCATCATCAGGTGTAAAAAAAATACGTATGTCATTACGTATAAGAATACACGTTTCATCGTAAGAGTTCGAATGACGGTTTGCACCGCACTGCACAGCGCATATGCAGTGTATGACTGATGTCATATGAAACGGGTATCTTATTGTGTAGGTAATAGAGTTGAATTTTTAATAGCTATCTTTAAAATACAGCGCCGCGTTGCGTCACGTATCGTCGGGGTGTGGACTGGCCCTTACTATAACTTTTTCAATATTCTATGCGTAATCATACACAATATTATAATATGTAAATAATACATATTATAATATGTAAA
This sequence comes from Glaucopsyche alexis, assembly GCA_905404095.1. Taxonomy (NCBI): domain Eukaryota; kingdom Metazoa; phylum Arthropoda; class Insecta; order Lepidoptera; family Lycaenidae; genus Glaucopsyche; species Glaucopsyche alexis. Next base: position 25,917,808 of record FR990046.1, read on the forward strand.
TAATATGTCGAATAGATTGATACATTTTAGCCACTAAAGTTACGTCTAGCGTAAACTATTTATACAAAATATTACAATGTAATTTAGATTACTTTAAAGCGCATATTTATCTAATTATATAAAAGGCAAACCTGACTGACTCATCTATCATCGCACAGCCGAAACTACTTAACGGATTTTGCTGCAATTTGCTATACAGATAGTTGTAATGACGTATGCATCCGCTAAGAAAGTATTTTTGAAAATTCGCCCCTTAAGGGGGTGAAAAAGGAGTTAAAACTTTGTATGGAAACCGAACTCCACGCGGACGAAGTCGCGGGCAAAAGCTAGTATTTGTATACAATATAAGTAAATTCTGATCGCAGCTAACTGTATTTTAGCCCCCCACGAATACAGAGGGGTGTTATAAGTTTGTCTGTCTGTCTGTGTGTCTGTGTACACTGTACAAACACACAGATATATACCGTAACATCGTAGCTCCTAAACGGATGGACTAACTTTGATGTAGTTTTTCTTTTGTTTGAAAATTACTGTGATCGAGTGTATTCTTAGCTGTGTTTCATCACCTTCAGCTCGCTCACTTACAATATCGGAAGTCAGAGGTTACCTTAAATCTATTATTTTGTTTCTATCTTCTTCTAATACATAAATTTCTTGTGTTCGGGGACACACTCCCCCGAAACGGTTTGATCGATTCTTGTATATTTTTTTGCAATATTCGGTAGGTCTGAGAATCGATCGTAATCTATTTTGTATATAATATGGCAAAACAAAGTTTGCTGGGGCAGCTAGTATCATAATAATATTATTATTATTATTCGTATTTAGTACCAAATTAGGCCAGGCCATATTAATGTCTCACTCTAAAATCACATGCTTTACTTTCCTTGTAATAATACAACCTTTACTAAAGCCTAAGGGAGCATTCAAGTATTACGTAACCCAATTTTTCAAGTAACGCAATTTGGGGGGGAGGGTGTCTTGTAAAACGTTACGGTGCATTACATGGTTCAAACAACGCGTTACGTAACTACTAACATTATTTTTTCACTTAAATAAAAAAAACAGTGGAAATGCGTAATTTGGTCCGTTTATTATTGGGGAAGGAGGGGTCTAAAATCTTCAAATCTACAAAAATTACGTTACGTCATAATTGAACGCTGCCTAAGTACTCTATAACTTATTCTAATATATAATGTTAATTTGTTACTTTCGCGTTACAATATTATACAAGCTTCTACGAAAGCCATAAATTTAAATCTTCGCCATAAATACAATTTTGCTTTATAATTTCTGCAGGCACAAGCTTATAACAGACACATTATACATATGTAACGTATGTAAAATACTTCAGTATGTTAACTTTTTGGTTTTTTAAATAGATAAACTGCAGAGTAAAATTTAATTAGGCCTTATTAAACCTTTTCTCTTTGCAATCAGAACCCAAAATAGGTACACGAACAGTAAAGCGCCATTTATCATAAGAACGTTAGATTATTACATTTTACCTTTAATTAATGCAGTGAAAACAATTCATAACGACTTGAAATTTCAATCATTAGGACAATCCGGACTATCGGATGTTACGACGAAATTTTAAGGACTGCATATGAACATTTTATATCGTTTTTAATCATCGATCCCTTCAAAGTCGTATACTTTATAACAGATTTTTACTGTATTTATTAAAGTAGGTATATTTGATCCATACATGGATGTTCTATAAAATTATTATTAGTTTATTGTAATATGGCTTTTTTAAATATTATTATTATCATCGACAATAAATATTTATGCATTCGCCTTATTTAATATCGTTGTAGTTTATTGAAAACCAAAACCGTGTCTACCTTTCCTCTAGATGATGACTGGTACTTTTGAAACAGGCGTAGGTCGCTTACGAAATAGCATTGTAGGAAGAGACGATCTGAACGTGCGGCCAGTTATATTTATCCTTTTCTTTCTTATTATAATAGTAGGTAGTAAATATATATTCTTTGGTAGTAGGTAGGTTACCCCACAGACATCTATATTGACTAGACACATCAGGTCTCATCGTCTGAATAGAAACCAAGCGTGCCATTATTTTCTACCTGCAACATCACAAGAGCTATTAAGTGATGATAAACGTCCCTGAGTAAACGATTCAAAGGCCGTCACCGCGCGCCGCCACGCGTTATTTAGTTTTCGTATAACATTTGGCATCGAGAATATTCGAGAGGAAATAGCGCTGAAGAAAGTAAACTAGGTACTCCTCTTTTACACGCACTTACACACACTTGCGTGGTCTAGTCAATAGATGTCTGTGGACAATATCCTACGACTAGGCTGACCGAACGGCCGAACTGTCGCTCCGTCTCTTTCACTCCAATCTTTGTTGTCTATGGTTTATCTTAGAAATGCTCGCATCTGTTTATTCTGGCTCCTCAACGACGTCTCTGCTCTGTCCGCCTGTATTATCATGTTATCCAACTTACTTACTTGCGATGTCAATTGCCTTTCGTGTTCATGCTTTTGGACTTTGCCGAATAGCGAGGCATTCTCCGCCTCTTCCATTGCCTTCAAATCTGACAGCGCAGAGTTTATGTCACCTTTATTTTTTTTAACTGTCATTTCATTGTCGTTCGGCCCAAGACCGGTGTTAACAGAGCCAAGATCTGTTTGCAAAGTATCCCTGTCGAAGTTAGTTTGGCCTATGTAGCTCTGATCACTGGAGTACGATAAGTTATCCTTTGCGTTTAGTTTTAGGCGAAAGAAATTTGTTACGCTTCCGCAAACACCCTGAAAATGTAAAATACATAAATTATTATAAATTATAGTTATTACTATCCCTGTAAAAACTGCTTTACGAAGCACGCTTTATATAGAATTATATAGATCATTAATTTCTTCAGGTGTACCGAGAATGCGGCGCGCGAAAGATAGTGGTTCTTATTTGAGCTTTATTCACTATACAAAAAGGCAGCTTCGGGCGGCAGATTCATGGGGGCGCCAAATTGGTCAAATCCTTGAGATAAGAATTCGAAATATCGAACAAATATCAAATATGAAGCCCCTTTTCCTACAATCTTAGGTTTTTATCAAGTACCTAATCGAAAATCATAATATTATGTTTGAAAAACGAACCTTTCTATTTTCATACGCCCAGTTAGTTTTTGAACACATACTACTCAATAGATTTATAAACGCATCTTATTCTTAACAGATCAGTTTGTTTTTGAAGACGTGAAGATTATCGCTCTTGCAATGAAACGAGTAAAATTTTGTGTTTCAAATGAGAATAGGATCGGGTCGGCGCCATATTGTTTTGAATTTAGACTGTTATGACTTATGATAGTTAAATTTATGTTTAGAATTTTAGATAATTGATTACTATTTAACGTTGTTATTTAAATTCGATGCAAGACTAACTAAGTATTATTATTTATATGCACATAAGTTTTTCTAAACATCGCACTTTGCAAGTGATATTTGACAGAAAAAGGTCATTGACGTTCCTATTCTCATTTGAAACGCGTTTTACTAAATCAAGTTAAATTTTCGTCTCGACGTGAATTGACACTTAGTTTGTATATATAATTGTTATAACTTTCATCAGGAATAAACTGTAGGTACATTTCTCTGTCTTAAATAAATTAAACTTACATACCTTAAGGCGATTTAATTTGGTTTGAGTCGATGATAAAATAGAGTTTAGTTCTGTGAGACCTCCGTTCAAGTCTTGTAAATCTTCATTTAGCATTGCTGTGTTCTGAAAAAGTAACACAAGAAGTTAGGAACCATAATATTACTTAATAATAATTTTCACAATAATAATTTTAAATACGACGGCCTCACAGAAACCGGCGTGCAATAAAGCTAGCGTCGTGTTTCGCCGAATGAGTGAGGTAAACCCCACTTAGTTGGGGATTTTAAGGACCTAAAACGCAATTGTTGACAACGCCAGAGGAGTTACAAGTGTAACTTCTCTGTACTATGATGTTAAGAGTTTCCATGGGCTGCGGTAATCGTTTGCCATCAGATGATCCGTGTGCTCGTTTTGTTGTCCATTTCATTTAAAAAAACTAGATGTTGCCCGCGACTTCATGCACGCATTAGGAAATCTCGAGAAAACCATACATTTTTTTTCCTACTCTAGTGGTCTATCTACATCTGTGCCAAATTTATCAATATCTGTCTTACTAGACCGATTTTGATAAATTAGTTTAGGAGCCTATATTCAATGCAAACAGAGAATCTTATCTTTCCTCCTTATTAGAATTCCGAACCCAAGGGGCAAAAACCACCATATTTCTAAGACTCCGTCTGTCTAAAAACAAAATAAAAGAAATATTAAAGTGGAGCTTTTTTGTGTGGTTAAAGTGATAATATGCACCTCAGCTGTTTTTATGTCGATTTCTTCGAATTCATTCACATCTAGATGTTTGTGCTTTTCCAAAAACTCTTCTTTGTTTGGTTTACGTTGGCCGAACAACTCAGCCCTATCACAAGCTTCCTGGTATGCTTTTTGAGACATAATTATGAACTATTTCACTATTTATTTTCTTTACACATCGTTTAAAATCTCTGAATAGTATAAAAACGCAGTGACGAACTCCAAGTACCTACGGCCTATTTCGCAGTGCTAGTGTTACCCGGTCGCTTCAAAGTAGTATTGATTTTTCCACTATTTACAAATCTCGCGGCAAAATACGAACAGCAAAATACTTATTTTGCTGTTATGGTACGTTATGGCATCTGAAACTGCCTCGGGGCAGGGCAACCGAATGTGTAAGGAAATAGTCAAATATCATATAACATTGTGATATATTTATAACTGGTTGTCCCGACACATGTTTTGTATTAAAACTATAAACCTCCAATATTTTATCCGTTTAAACCTTTTCTGAACTTCCACAATTATTTCAAGACCAAAAATAACCAAATAGGTAATTGGTCTAGCCGTTCTCGAGTTTTAGCGAGACATTGGACTTGCAATCCATCTATATCTTTAAAGGTATATTTAATATTATATCATTTAAAAGGCAAAGCTGATTGACAGATGTATCAACACACAGGTCGAACCCGGCTAGAAATTTGAAATTCTGCACACGTAGTATTCCTCATAATATAACTTAGGCATCCACTAAGGAAGGATTTTTCAACAATTCAAGACCCAAGGGGGTAAAATAGGGGATGAAAGTTTAATATCTAATTTCACGCGGTCGAAGCCCCGACCAATTAATTAATGCTAGTTGTAATATATATCTGTTATGAAGAAGTTGCAAATATTGTGCTACTTAAATTATCGGTTTCGTTGTTATTCGGTTGCCCTGCCCCCGCCCAAAGGCAGTTTTAGATGCCGCAAGGCGTAAACGGTAAATGCATTATAGAAAGCAAATTATGCCTGTTTACCAATTGACTTAATTAAACATAAGTGCATTTAACATTTATAAGAATTTAAACTATCATCTCTTAAAAGGATAACTTGTGTAATTCACACAAGAGTACACTACTGTGAAGTGGTTAAAAGTTGAAACCTGGAACTTTAAGCACGGCGCGTGCGCCACACTCACGGTCCATGTTCGAGCCTGCAAATCCAGAGCCGGTAGGTACTAATGGCATTTTACTAGAGCTAATGGCCGTAATTTATTTTAATATTAGTTAATAGAATCGGGCGTTACTTTGCGGAAATCCATAGCATAGCATAGCACACTGCTTATGCTTACACTCAGAAACAATATCGTGCAAACACCGCCACCACACAAGCAACAATGTCAGCAAGATCGTGAAAAGCTGGGGCTTTTATGTCTAGTATGGGTACTAGATTTAGAAATACATTAATGAAAATTTGAACGAATATTCTATTTCCCGCCTTTATAACTTGACACAGGCAAATGGATAATAGCCCACGCCATTTATTTTAAAAAATCATCATGTTGACAGTTGTTAGCAGCTATGGTCAGCAGTCAGACACTTGACAATTGACATTTGACAGCAACTTGACAGTCGCATTTGCCTTGTAATCGTGCGATTGTAGAATTCGTTTATTTTGCTATAAATAAATGCTAATTAACTTATTATTTATTGTTTCTGTTAAGTGCCGGTCGTTTTCCACATTAAGAAAATTATCAACAATGGTTTCCAGTAAGTAAATTAGTAACAAAAAAATCTTTATTGTCTATTGTACCTACATATAAATAAGTAGAATACTATTAAAAATAACAAAAAGAAATTATGATGACTAATCTAAACGGCTTTGAATCTAAAACAAGAAGTAGTTACCCTCCAAAAGTGTGTTAAAGAGCAATGTAGGACATCAAACAGGTTTTTCATAAAATATGTCCAATGCTTATAAAAGAACTAGAAGTAGGTAGGGGAAGTTAATAGTTCATCCTTCAAAATGAACCGGCAATCAGCTAACAATTTTATAATTAATCTGCTATCATTTAAAATGTTTAGGTATTTTATACCTAATTCTTTCGTTAAAATGAGTTGGTACTTTTTATGAACATGTTCTTCATTCTACCTTCTTTTCATCAATATTATTAATTACTAAATATATAATTTGTCCAATTATTTTGGTTGTTTTTTATTTAAAATGGTAAGTACTTACTTTAAACTTTTTATATAACTTCTTTTTTTTTTTCAGAACCCTTAAGTGTTGAAACTTTGAATAAGTTGAAAAATGATTTCTACGCTAACCCAAAGAATGAACTTGCTCAAAATGTGTGTACCAGATTTGACCCATTTGAAGTTGCTATCAGCAAGCACAAGAATGACAAAATGCTACATGTATATAACATAAAGGTAATCTAAAGTAAATCTAATTTTATCTATAGACCGTAAAGTTATTGGACAGCTTTAGGGTCCGGTGGCGAAGGGTTCCTATAACTCCATTCCTATCGGCTTCCCTTGTCACTTACCTTTTGCAAACCTTCATAGAAATCCCTACCTATTATACAGGCTCCGGCTTCCCTATGAAGGAGAAGCAGCCTTCGCCACTGTTAGGGTCCATGGCTTTTAAAAAAAAGCTTATGTTATGGATTTTTCGAGAATTCAATTGGCTAACTGCATTATTAAATTTTTTTGATGGGTTTATAATTATAGTGGTAGACAGTCAAAATAACTGAAGTTGTTAGCATGAAGATACAAAAATGTATAGAAAACTAAAAATATGATTGACAAATCTATACTAATATTATAAATGCGAAAGTGTGTCTGTCTGTCTGTCTGATACCTCTTCACGCTTTAACCGCTGAACCAATTTTGATGAATATTGGTCTGTACCAATATTCATCAAAATTGGTCAAAGTATATCTGTATATACTTTCACTCCTGGGAAAGCACATAGGATACTTTTATCCCGAAAAAGTACAGTGTTCCTGTACTGTATTTACACGGGTGGTGCTGCGGGCAAACGCTAGTGATAAATAAAATGAACAACATTTATAATTCTCAAGGTTGAATCTGAAGGAAAGCCGGTGACCAACCAAGAAAACTCTGGAAGATGTTGGCTGTTCGCAGCCCTAAATGTCATGAGGTTACCTTTCATGAAGAAGTATACTATTGAGGAGTTTGAATTCTCACAAACGTAAGTCAGGTGCCTACAGTATTTGAGATCTAATACCAGAATGGTAGAGGAATATTTGAAGCTTATAGACTTATAAAACTGTAACATAAATTTATTGAGGACAATAAACTTCTCCTGTTGATAACCTGGCTTTCAACAGGTAAGTAGTTTCTTAGAGGGTATTGAGCTAAGATTTCAAAACTCAAGATAAGCTATGACAAACAAATCTTTATACAAGAAAAAGTTACGCTATCTTGGTTTTCACCATACTTTAAAGTTTAAATGTCAAAATGGACCCAAAATCTCAAAATTGGGGCCATTTAACAGGAGACAGTTTTTGCCTCAACATGCCTCGTCTATGATATGTACGTCTATGGTATTGATCATCAAATTAATAATTAAGAAATTTTGACTTTAATATAATACACAACTCAAATAAATAGATCTAAGGCTTCTACTACTTTGTAAATACAACAAAAATGAGACAGTGAATGTCTCTTTTTACCCGACTGCGCGACGCAAAGGAGTGGTAATGTGTTTATCAGCCTATGTATGTATGTATGTATGTATGTATGTATGTTCCTTTGAAGCACTATACAGACCAAACGCCTGGGCCGATTTTTATGATTCACACGTCAATCGATTCCTCTTAGTCCGGCGAGTGTCACTAAAGACATGACGTTGGTGAAAATTCAATATGGCGACTACTGGACGCCATATTGTGAAAATTAAAAAAATGAAAGTCAACAAACTATATCAAGTGGGGTATCGTTGAATAGGTATTTAAAAATCATTGTTAGTTTTCTCTCAACATTTTTCGATTTGACTGACCGTTTAGGATCTATATCGATTTAAAGTTGCGTAACAACCATTCTCACATTCCAGTGCAATTGTGATATAGTACTGATGCTGATAGGAAATCCAGCCTGGTAAATAGCTAGCTAGGTACTCATAACTAAAAAGTATAAAATAAAAAATAATAATTTAAAAAATTTAAAAACCCGACTGCGTAAAAAGTGAACCAAACTAAGTACATAATTAAAACTGAAAAGAAAAAACAAGCACTTAGATATCCGGTGGTCTAGAATTCTATAATATATTATTGAATTAATACTATTGGAACATAACAACTGAACAGTCGGGATCCATTATTCGACAGCCAATCTAATTTTTCAATTAGACGACCTCCGTGGCTCAGTGGTGAGCGTAGTGGCGCTTTAGCCGGAGGTCGCGGGTTCGAATCCCGCCAGGGAACAAAAAAGTTTTCTGTGTTCCTGGGTCATGGATGTGTATTAAATATATGTATAATATAATAAAAATCTTAAATATAAGTATAGTATAAAAAGTATTAAATATATTTCCGTTGTCTGGTACCCGTAACACAAGTTCTTCGGATACTTACGACGGGGCCAGACTGACGTGGTGTGAAGCGTCCATAGATATTATTATTCAATATTTTGAAATGACTTAAGCCACAGTTTGAGGAGTAGACATAAACCACCTTAATAATGCACGATGAAGTAAAATGTCGTTTATTGCCCTCAATAAATGTATGTAATAATTATAATATGTACATTTGTATTTGAATATTATTTAGATAACAGTTGCATGTGGTATTTGATAAGATACTGTCTGTGGTATTTGTTATCGCACTGTTTCTATGAATTTATTACAATGTATAATATTTACATTATGTATGCTATATTGTATTCTTATCATAGCACTTCTAGCAAAAATATTAGTACCTATATAAACAGTAAACAATTCTGTAAAGGAAGTTCAGCTCGAAAAAAATCATCTTAGGAGAAAAAACTGATTTATTCACGTGATATATTCCTACCTACTATGCTATTTCAATTAAAAACAGTATTCCATGCGAAATATGTGTACTCATTTAGAATGTAATCTTGCAAATGCTGTTCTATTGAAGTTATACTTCTTTTGCCGATATTGGAATAAAATGAGAGTAATGATTTTACTATATGCGCGCACACCTACGCGACGGTTATACTTACGTACAGAGAAACAGCTTTCATAGAACGTTCCAAATTGACCCAAATTTGAATATTTTGACCAATATTACCTTAATGGCCCACAATTTTTCCACACAATCGCGGACACGACGTATGCTTGTAGTAGTGCAATGAAATCGAAAGCTAACTATGTAGCTATTTATCTGTTCCCCTTTCTTTAATCTTTGATAACTGTGTCTCAAATTTCAGTGACAACTCGTTACTTAAGGTAACTTCTATGAACGTTTTTGTGACACTTATGATTTTCAGGTACCTGTTCTTTTGGGACAAAATTGAAAGATCTTATTTTTGGTTGAACAACATTGTCGCGACCGCCAAGCAGGGAGAGAGTCTTGATGGACGATTAGTGAACTTCTTATTGCGTGTAAATATGAACAACTGTTTCTATATTATTCGACCTTTTACCTAAGCTGCCATCACTATGTCATAACTTAGCAATGCTTATGTCAAATCCCTGTTTTTGAACTTCATTGTCGTAGTTAGCGATGGCAACTTGGCTAGTCTCTTTAAACATAAAAGGCAATTTTTGTGCTATAGATACATTGATATATCAACCTATTGACAGAGTATATGTCACGTATTTACAGATCAGATGTCTGCATGCGCCGATAATAGCTAATATGCATAAACAAGGATTGTTCCTTAAGTAGCCTGAGGGAATTAAACAGGATTCCAATGTTGTCCCGAGTATAACAAGAGTGAATGCTTGGACAAATACTAGTTACTATTTTTATCAGCCGTTGGTGTCCCACCATTGGGCAAAGGCCTCCTCTCCTTCAACAAGTCCCGATCCTTCACTGAAAACTAGTAGAGATGTGAAATTTTACGCTCGATATTATGTTTGATTGCGTAATTATTGTAACATGTTCTGACCATAATATTCAGTAAAGATTAAATGATCATCAAAGTTAGAGTGAATCTTCAAAAAACTTGACTTCCATTGAGGATAATGACGCCAGGTTTTTCTACAATTGGTAGAAAAACCTTTTGTTTTATTGCCCTTTTCAAACTATTTAGTAATATGTGCCTTATTAAGAAATTGGCTGCCAGATGATAAAATTTTGCGTAGCGCTCAAAAAACTTGCCGTCATTATCCTCGACGAAATTAAACGTTTTTGGAGATTCACCGAGGCATGACTTGAAATGCCAAATTTTAACTCAATTTTTTATTTCCGTATAGGTTATTAAATAAAACTTATAGAATTGTCCTACATGATGCCCACCAAAGATAAATTAAGAGTACAATTGAACAGTAGTGCAACCAGTGACGTAGCCTGGCGGAAGGCGCGGCCCGCCCCGGGCGGCACTTTTAAGGGGGCGGCAAAACCTAAGTAAGGGGGTGGCAAAACCTAAGTAAGAGGGCGGCGAAACCTTAAGTAAGGGGGCGGCAAAATTGACGTCCGCCCCGGGCGGCAGACACCCACGCTACGCCACTGAGTGTAACAAAATTTCAGGACCCCATCAACGACGGCGGCCAGTGGGACATGATAGTGAATCTAGTCAACAAGTACGGTCTCGTGCCAAAGAAATGCTTCCCCGAGACCTACAGCTCGCGGCGGAGTCTGCATATGAACGCGCTTATTAAGACTAAGGTAAACTTATTTTTTTTATGAAATGAACCAGGAAACGAGCAGACAGATCTCATAATGGTAAGTGATTACCGCCGCCCATGGACACTCGCAACTTGTAACTTGCATTCCTGGTCCTTAAATTCCCCAACTGTGTGCCGAGTGAGTGAGGTTACCGGAGGTTCAAGGGGGGTTGGGGATTTAAGGACCAGGAATGCAAGTCGCAACACCAGAGGAGTTACAAGTATAACTCCTCAGGTATTGCAAGTTTTCATGGGCGGCGGTAATCGCTTACCATCAGGTGATCTGTTTGCTCATTTCCTGGTCCATTTCATTAAAAAAATATAAAAAACTCAACGTATTTTAATGCAGTTTTCAGCAATAGACAAAGTGATTCAAGAAGAAAGTTTATATGTATAATACATGCAAATGCACCCGTGCGAATACGGGGCGGGTCGATAGTCTAAAATACAATAATATTTTAATTTAAGGCCGGCAACGCACTTGCAACTCCTCTGATGTTGCGGGTGTCCACGGGCGACGGTAATCGCTTTCCATCTGGTGATCCGTTTGCTCGTTTGCCCCCTAGTTTTATAAAAAAAAATCATACAATATCTTTTGCATTAGAACTTACATTTTGCTTACAGCTGCGCGAATATGCCAAGGAACTTAGACAGCTGGTGGGCAAAAAGGCTTCAGATGAAGAAATACAAAAAGCCATCAGCGCACAAACTGCTGTTATTTATAATATTGTTGCCACTTGTCTAGGTAAGGAATTACATATTATTATTCTTATAACAGTTTCCCATGATAATTATATATCGCTTTATACAGAGTTTCGCGTTCTAATGGTAGGATAGTCCCCTGAAACACGGAAAAATTGTAAAAAAAAGCAGGCATTGTCCTTGTAATTTCATGAAATTACAAGTAAAAAATAGTAGAACTACGGCCTCGCAAGAAACGCGTGCTTGGTATAATGTTTGAATAGTGTTTCTCCGAGTGAGTAGAGATACTGTTGGCTAAATAGGGACTGTATCTAATGAGGCTGACCGTGCTAAAGTGATCTGGGAGAAAATACAAGAACATCTGTATTTTTACTTCTTTTTTCATATTCGCAAAGATAGCCATGTGAATTTTCGTGCGAAATTATTTAAAATCGCACGCAGCGTTTGGTCTTGCTGTGACGTCACGCGAGTCTTGCCGACGCTCATGCTGGGCGCCGACAGCTTCATTCATGGCGCGGGTTTAATCTAACGTGCATACGTTACCGGTAAGCAGGTTTGAATGCAATATTCGCATGTGTTGAAAAACCTCAAATGTACTTGTGTGTGTATCATCAATTTATTTCTCTGCCATTTTGGCATCTTCATTCAAAATCAAAATCAAAATCAAAAAAGTTTTATTTCCATATGGGTTACAAAGTAACGCTTAAAGAATTGTCCCTACTTGATGCCTACCACCGGTTCGGGAACTAACCCGGCGAGAAGAACCGGCGTAAGAAACTCGCACGGGGCCATCTTTTAGCAAAAAGATGGAAAATTGTTCTTTTAAAAAAAAAATGAAGTTGTTTACAATTTGAAAACTTAGGTCTAGGTATATAATATTGACAAAAGTCAGATACATATTGTAGTACATAGAAGTAGCCTTGCAGGTGGTCATCCTATTCCCAAGGTGTGCGATCGTCAATAAAATCATTGACCTTATAATAGGCTTTTGCACACAAACGTTCTTTAACTACTTTTTTAAATTTATTAATGGAAAAATTTTGAACGTTTTCTGGGATTCTATTGTATAGGCGTATACATTGACCTTTAAATGATTTGCTTACTTTACTTAGTCTGATCATTCATAAAAGGTTCATCTTCACGCATGGTAAAGGCTTCTATGCAAAGATAGAATTCTCAGAGACACCATGGGCGTAAAAAAGGCGGACGGAAGGTGATCTAAGCATTGAGTGAAGCACAACAATGGCGGCGACTTACGTTTGTGAATGGACCTAGTATAACAACAGGACCGAGTACTGTGAGCAAAAAAACGAGCCGAGCGAGAGGTTGGAAGAGAGGTCGTGTGTCCCTTTCTAGTAGGGTGACAATAATATTTTCTGCTGTGACAAACTGCAAAGCTGTGTGAGACAAATTGTGAAACACTGAATGACATACAGCTGAGGCTTTAAAAGTCGACGAGATTGAATAGTGTAAAATCAAGAAGGTTTGAAGTGACGGCTGCATTAATATGTAACAGATTTTTATGTAATTATCTGCCTTACTTAAACACTATTGAGCCATTTTTGTCGCATTTCTTCATTGTTGGGAAATCTATAAAAACTATTATATTATCATTAAAGGCCTTACTCGACTTCACACGTTTTTTTTCTCAGTACTTACTACGATTCTAGGCGAGTCGCTACTGACTAGTTTATAACAAAACGTAGTACAATTATAACTCTTAATAACGTCAGTTGCTTTAATGTTAACACTTTTATACTAGAATAACTAGATTAACATTAACAATTAACTTACTAATGTTACTAATAAACGAAATATTGCAACCAGCATAACTTTCACTTTGACAAGAATATACACAACATTTTTTCACCATTTTGACTGTTAAATCATCAAATAAATAATGAAATCATAGTTACGGAGATACATGAAGTAAGAAATAAAAACTATTTTCAATGTTAATACTATCCGGTGTTCAGCATAAAATATGTGTAATGGCGTATCTATTGTCTTGCGAATGATACCATCTAATAAAAAAAGAAGGAAAAGGATTTAATGTAAACTGCATTTTTATTTAGTATTATATGACTATTTCTAACTTTTTTAATTAGAATATGATATAGTTATAAACATTTGTTAAAATAATAATAAAGTACACTCGTTTTATCTAAGATTTTTCAAGTTACTTTTTATAAATACCAACATTTTTCTGGTTGGCAACATGCAAGAACGAGACACACCCTTCTGGCTATCTCGCTCGGCTCGGATTTGCCTCTATGATACGTGCATGGTGAAATACACTCTATTATCAAGGTAATACAGTTCTTTTTAGCAATTACAAAATTCGGAGTCTTCTATCCATAGGTACTATATCCATGCGTTTGTGTGAGATTAAAGATAATTGCCATTGGCGTACTGGCGGCCGATCGTCTGACTTTGCTGTGAATGTGTGCGTGCGGCACGTGTCGCTACTAGTGAAGCAATGAAATTAAGACGGCCGTCTTAATTTGATTGCTTCACTATTCATATTACTGAAGCGGTGTCCACCTTTTTTTTACGTTCATGAGACTGACTTGCTTAAAAAGACCAAGAAACATCTTTAATATCCAGAACATATTATATTTCTACCCCCTTACTAATAAACGTTGTATAAGCTTTGAATAGTTATACAGTGTTTTGTTCCCGTCACACAAGTGGCATTTTTAATTCGATAGAAGGAGACAAAACACTGTTTATCTATTCAAAGCTTATACAGCGATTATTAGTAAGGGGGTAAGTGTTTTGTTCACGTCACACAAGTGACATTTTTAATTCGATAGAAGAAGACAAAACACTGTATAACTATTCAAAGCTTATACAGCGATTATTAGTAAGGGAGCTACTGTATTACTTCAGGTGTACCCCCCGAGAAGTTCACGTTCGAGTTCTACAACAAGGACAAGGCGTACAACAACCTCGGCCCGCTCACCCCGGTGGAGTTCTACAACAAACACGTGCGGCCGCTGTTTAATGTTGACGACAAGGTAATTCATGTGTTTATGTATGTCATGGGATACTCATCCCAACTTACCTGTCCGGTAGTTGTGGTATAGTACACGGGTATGCGACCCCGGCTTCTCTAGCTATTACTGTCCGATCCTTTGCCCTCCTGGGCGGTAATATCCTATATGTCCTATTTCCCACTCTAACTTATCGATCTTCCTTTCCACACCACCTATCCTTCCCTTTCCCTATTTCTACCCTCTTCACCAATCCGTGGGAACGTAATGGATAATCATAAAAATAATTTGATTGCCCAAAATGGCGGCGATGTGGTTCACCACCCATCACGTCCCGTTTCTCGCGAAGGCGAAAAGCGGACCGCGAGGCGAAGGCGGTTGAATGTAAGAGGAGGAATGGATGGTAAGAATATAAATAGTGAACGAAGCGAAACAAGTATGTATGGATCGTAGCAAGTGGCAAGAAGTGGTCTCTGCCTACCCCTACGGGAAAGGGCGTGATTATATGCCATATGTATGTATGATATAATATTGTGTATTGTTACTTGTGCAGTATTGTTTTTTAATATTTTATGCAATAGTATTTACGAATATCTGAAATAACTAGTGTCGGATTAGCCCAGTAGCAGATGTAGCAAATGCTACGGACCCCGCGCTTTAATAGCCCAGTGCTCCAACGTCCGTCTGACCGCCACGACCGCGGGAGCGTAGAAATATTTTGCATACATATTAAAATCAGCGCTGTAAATAGAACTCTGTATTTAGATTAGGTTGGGGAAAAAGGTTCTTCGCATTTTATATAAAAATTCAAAAGGTTTTTTTATAAAGTTTATTTACAAGTGACTAAAGTATATAGGTGCCATTTTGTTCGATAACTTTTTGCCATCTTGTTGGTAGGTACATGATCCCATTGCTATAAAATTTTTGGGGCTTCTGATGAAAAAACTGCGACAAGTGGTTTTGGCAGTCCTCTTGTGATGTCAACCTGACACTGCCTAAGGAATTCTGCAGCGACCGAAACAGGTGGAAATCTGAAGGTGCAAGGTCAGGACTATACGGCGGATGCATTAACACCTCCCAGCCAAACTCCCGTAATTTTTTCTGAGTGGCTACAGATGTGTGAGGTCTAGCGTTATCATGGTGAAAAACCACACCCCTTCTGTTGATTAATTCCGGCCGCTTTCTCTCAACTTCTTGCTTTAATCTCATCAGTTGTTCGCAGTACAGTTCAGAATTGATGGTCCTGCCTGGCGGTAACAGCTCATAATGAATAATGCCCTTCCAATCCCACCACACACACAGCATCACATTGTTGCGAGTTAACCCGGGTTTCGCCACAGTCTGTGAAGCCTGACCGGCCTTTGACCACGATCTTTTTCGCACGTTCTTGTCGTACGTGATCCACTTTTCATCACCAGTTATCAGCTTCTTCAAAAATGGTTCGGTTTCATTACGTCGTAATAAAGAATCACAAATGAGTACACGGTTCATTAGGTTTCTTTCAGTGAGCTCATGAGGCACCCAAATATCGAGCTTTTTTGTGTACCCAGCTTTTTTCAAATGCGCCAAAACCGTTTTGTGGTCAATCCCCAGTTCTTCAGCTACATCGTAACTACTAATATGCCGATCTTGCTCCACTTTTTCAAAAATGGCAACAGTTTTGTCCGTAACAGGGCGACCAGAGCGACGTGCATCTTTGATATCAAAGAGCTAGGGCAGATTTTTAGTTAAAATTTTTTAAAGCGTCTTAGGAACGCATAGCAACCAAAGAATTAGAGATATTCGTAAATGATTTTCAACGGTTTTGTTACATTGATTTAAAGCCAGGATAAAAAGATAATATTTAAAAATAGCCAAAGCGATTTCCTTTTCCAAAATGGCCATTTTCTGCCATCTGATGTTGCCAGACTAAATAATTATTTTTTTCCAATTTAAAATCAAAAAAGTTTTCTATTTGTAATCATATTTATAGTGTTTATAATTATGATTAATGTAATTTATTCCATTATTTGTATATTTTTATGTAGATTTTATATGAAGTTCAGTATTATAATCTCTTTTTGACAATAAAAACAGAAATAGGCGCCGGCTAAAAGTCTTTTCTCCAGAGCTGTCAACTGTAAAAAAAAAAACAATACATGACGTTTTATTTTGTTTGTTTCATAACACTCACAGCCAGGGGTGGTCGACTCTGTATGAATGACCTTGGACCAAAAAGGGGGCAGTTCGGTGCGACAAGAATGGTTATATTTCAATATATCGCTCTCTGTCTTACATGGTTAATATTACATAAAAGTTACTTAAAAACCACAACAGATGGCGCGTAACAGACACTATGCCGCTTCTAGATCGCGCTAGCGAAAACACTAGACGTATGTATATATAAGGGCTCACGAACGGTTTGTAACGTAGTGACTATCTGCTCGTGGAGGTGGTTGCTCGGTTTTGTTGAAATGCAAAATTTAACTCTAAAGAGAAATTTAACGCTAACTTAAACTTTAATTACGTATCTTCAATTTCCCGCCATATTCATATAATCAAATATATAGTCCTCCTTTGTTGGTAGGCGGTTAAAAGTTTGAGGGGGCAGCTCACTAGAGGCGCTAATTTGGTCCCAATTTTTTTGTATGAAGTCGACCTTCTTCTCCGCGAGTAATAGTGTTCTGTGCTCACAGCTCGCTTGCGCCCGCGCTTGTTTGTGTTCTGTGTGTTTTCGCTGCTTTTCTCCTATTCTCTGTGTTGTTTTTGACCCGGCTTGCCTTTGGACTCTTGTTACGCTTCTATTTATACGACTTGGACTGTTTATGGACTGTGATATTGCCTCTCTGTGACTTTTGCGTGCTTAAGAATTCCGATTCTGCCCTGTTTTTTGGATATTGTTGTGTACCCGGTTCAAAATGAGTGGTCGCGGTCGTGGCCACGGCCGATCCTTTCTGAGCACGCGCATATTGTGTGTTAACTGCAACATATGCGTTAACACATTACGCCGTTATCGAGCAATTGATTTGGATCGCCGAGTCGTTGCTTTGCTCGCAAATTGGATCTATCCCCAAGAAGTAAGTACCTAGTACACTTAATTTTTATCTTTCTAATCTCATGTTGAAAATATTTTTACTGTTGTAACCTAGGGCTAAAATCAATTATTCAATTTCTTCTTTACAAAATAAACCAACCGATTTTATCATTAACTTTTTTATGAATAACAAAAAAATATCACAACACGTGAAATGTATTTACTTCTGCCATTACATGATATTACCTATTACCTAATCAGTTATTTTTACTTTCAGATGAATGAGAGTGACTATATCTGCGAAGCATGCAGAGATCTTTCGATGGCCGCTGTGAACATAAACTTGCAACAAGAAGTTTCTAGTCATGATGGAGAACAAGCTGGATCTTGTCAGAGAGGTCACATACATGTTTGTCTTCTGTGTGGGTGTTCAATTGCACAAAGACAAAGTGACAAGATATTAAGGGACAACCCTAATGAACTGCAGCAGTCCATAATAGATATCATCAAGAATAGAGTAGCACCACGGCAGGTAAATTGATTTGACAAATGTTTTTTTTTTTTGTGTTTTTTAAATGCTTTTGCCAGATTATTCTGCAACTGCCATATAAGAATCGCTCTTAGTTTGACTTGCTGACCCAGGACAGACAGTTTGATATTTTTTCCAAAGCATAGCTGAACTCAGAACATTTATGTTTCATACCTATTCAGAGAGATATGGGTACCTTTGAACACTTACATATTGGGTGATATTGACTAACATGTTGATATTAATGTACTTAGTTATCATTTACTTATAAATATTTATACCTAATATATCAACTGTTCACTTACCTATGGAGGATGACTATAGGTTTAGGTTAAATTACATTGTGCCTGTAGCGTCACTCATATGGTTAATGTGGTTGAAGCTGCGTGCTTGGGCTATTTTATCATATTTTATTCTCATACACCGTTAACATCATTATATATATATATATACTTATGCCTATTTCAATATGATATTCAAATTGAAAAATATTTCAGATAACCGCTTCAGATAAAGTATGCCATGCATGTTGGTTGCGAACTCAAAGAGAAGTACGGCGAATGAACCGGGTTGACAGTGAGAGGATCCAACAACCTGCACCAGAAATTATACATCAAGAAGTGCCTTTAGAAGCAAACGAAGAAGGGCCTGACAATGTGCAAGATGAAAACATCACCCAAAATATTGTGATACCTGGCTACAAAAGAGCTGCAAACAGCAATAAACGGTGCATTTTCCTCGATTGCCCTCAGAGAACACTTAGAAGTATATCGGATCAGTTTCGTGCAACTTTAATAAAGGATTACAGATTCTATGTACCCAATTTAGCACGGGTATGTGATGAACATTTAAATAGCAATTTGTGGGATACGCTTTATGAAGCAGAAAACTCAATTTCGACTTTTAATCCCGAACAAATAGCACATGTTTTCTCATTTGTGAATGCATTTAATGCATCCTTTGATTTTGAAAATCCATTAGAAATAGATGATCGGATGTTTTTGTACTGGTTCGGGTACACGAAGGAAAAATTCCGCACATTATTAAATGAAGTTCCACGTTTAAATGAAATGCGGAAAGGAACATTAGGCTTAGCCTTATTGCTTTTAAAAATGAGAACCGGTGATCCCGATACTAGAATATCATCTTTAGTTGGAATGCCAAGACGGACGATGGAGACGCTTATTCATAAAGTGCGCGAAATACTCGTGCAAGATTTTGTACCATTACATTTAGGAGTAAATCATTTAGCAAGAGAGCAGTTGCGCCAACACTCACTTGCAATCCCTGAACGTTTATATGGGAATGGCAATAATGCCATTGTTATTTGTGATGGTACATACATTTATATACATAAAAGTTCCAACTATATGTTTCAAAAACAAACATATTCTCTACATAAGTACCGTAATTTAGTGAAGCCATTTTTAATAGTAGCTTGCGATGGGTATATTGTTGATATTTTCGGTCCATACAAGGCAACTACATCAGATGCTGATATTATGACTAGCCTCTTTTCAGAAGGATCTGCTCTAAGATCATATTTTTTAGAAGACGATGTGTTCATTTTAGATCGTGGCTTCAGAGATAGTATTAGTTTATTAGAAGGATGTGGGTACAGAACCTGTATGCCAGATTCACTTTTAGAAGGCGAACGCCAATTAACTACAGCTCAAGCCAATGAGAGTCGCTGTGTAACATTATGTCGATGGGTGGTAGAAGCAGTGAATGGTCATTTTAAAACTAATTTTAAGCTGTTCAGACAGGAATATTTTCATTTAGCCCTACCTAATTTATTAGATTTTTTTTCAATTGCAGCAGCTCTCTTAAATAGATTTGGCGTTCGCTTCCAAGACAATGAATACGCAAATGAAATATTAGAAATAATTAGAGAAAGAAAACATCTAGAAAATAATCTGGCAAATATGGTCGATGAATTAAATATGAATCGACGCACATCTTTATTTCAAAGCATTTCTGCTGATAGGAATAATGTTCTATACTTCCCAGTTATGGAATACAGAGATTTAATTCTTTTTGCATTAGGGACTTATCAGATCAAACAAGCCCGATCGTATTATGGTGAGCACATACGTTTTCACGGGGGGTATAGAATAGAAGTGAGTACAGAGGCAATAAACTCAACTGACTACAACTTTAGAGGCAATGATAACGCTAGTTTAATAAGAGGGAGGATACAATCGAGGCATGTTAGTCGAAAACAATATTTTGTTTATGTTTTAATATGGAGTTGTCCGCGTCCGTAGAACTTACCACCTTTTCCTAGGCCCACCCTACACGTGTCCCCCGGGTGGTGCTAAACGGACAACAAAAAAAAAAAAATACAAAAACAAAAAAAAAAAAAAAAAAAAGACCGTTTCTCGGGCGGCAAATCCCGAATAGCGTTACAGCTTAAAAATAGGTGATAGGAAATGATCATCAACCCGTAAGTCCGTGGTCATGTTTCGCGGAAATGGGGGCCTCGGCTTAATTATCTGGGCCAAGAGGTAGAAATCCTCTCTAAAAAACCCTAATCCTACGGTGGGAAACGTGCCAAAGGATGAATGACTGATAGGAGATCAGCCGCTAGCGCCAACCTCAATGGACCCGGCTCACATTGTTGTATAGTGCCTTCACATGGGAATGAGCGTCACCCTGTGTGCGACCTCTTATATTCGTCTCATACTCGTGGGAACAATAATGAATTCAGAATCTACAAACTCCCCCTCAAATCAAAATAAATCGGAAAATAAAAAGCTTACACAGCAGATATTTCATCCCAGTCTATTCAATAGGCCAAGATCATATTCCTTCTCAGAAGCCAGCAAAAGTACTACAACATCAACCATCAACCTCGAAGACTTAACGCAGTCCATGCCAATCGCCAATGATGAACCCTGGACTGAAGTCATAGGTAAAAAAAGACAAAGAGACAGCCCTGAAAAGACAAAGACCGCAAAACAGCCGAAATCAGATAGCTACTGGCTTAGCCAAACTGTCCCCATATCAAACTCGTTTGCTGAGCTGGAAAATACTCAAGATATCCAAAATGACAACCCTCTAAACAACCAACCAGAAAGACAACCAAAACCACCACCTCTGTTTTTAGACAATGTCATGAATATACGACCCTTAACTAAATTACTAGATGAAAAAGTGGAAGGGCTATTCGAACTCAAAGTATTACGCAATAATCAGGTTAAAATTCAACCAAAAACAAGCGAAGCATTCAAAACTATAACAAAAGAACTGGATATTAAAAATACAGAATACTTTACATACAAACCTAAGCAAGAACGAAACTACAAAGTCATATTAAAACATATGCACCCAACAACCGACCCAGAGGACATCATAACAGCACTTGGGGATAAAGAGCATGACGTAGCCAATATATGGAATATAAAACAGGCAATAACCAAGAAGCCACTGGATATGTTTGTTGTCGAGTTAAAAACTAAACCCAATAATAAAGAAATCTATAACATGAAAAGTTTATTAAATTGTCGCGTTATATTTGAGCCACCAAGACCAAAACGTAGCATACCTCCGTGCTCTAACTGCCTAGATTATGGACACACCAAAAAGTATTGTCGAAGAAAGCCAAGATGTATCAAGTGTGCAGGCAATCATGCCTCCATAGACTGCCCTCGCAAGGAACGGTCTGCAGATGTTAAATGCGCTCTTTGTGATGGAAACCATCCTGCAAACTATAAAGGATGCACAATTTACAAAGACCTCCAAAAACAGAAGTATCCACCCCTCCGAAATAAAGTTTCTTCCCAAGATAATAACCCATCAACCTTCAGAACCAACAAGGACTACACATCTAAAAGCAAATCATACGCTAAAGCTACTCTTGGAAATCGGCAAGCTAATTTAAACATACCAAAACAACCGAATCCAACAAAGGAACAGCCACACCAATCATTACCTGAAAACTCAAATAAGTTAGAACAAATGTTGGATATGTTTAAACAAATGATGCAACAAATGACAACCATCACTACCTTACTCATGAATATCATGTCACAAATAAATTCCCATTCAAGCCATTAAAAATTGCCACATGGAACGCCAATGGCCTGTCAAACCATACTCTAGAAGTAAAAATGTTCCTGTATACACACAATATTGACATACTACTTGTATCCGAAACTCACTTTACCTCCAAAAGTTTCTTTAGTGTCAAGAAATACAAAATGTATAATACAAACCATCCCGATGGCACAGCTCATGGAGGCTCAGCGGTGTTAATAAAAGAGAACATTAAGCACTACGTCGCAAATTTCTACTGTAGCAATGAGATCCAAGCTACGAACATCAAAATCGAAAGCTCAGATGGACCCCTCACAATAACAGCTTTGTACATACCTCCAAAGCACAACATAAAATGTGAAAGCTTCACAGCATTCTTCAAAACGCTGGGCAGCAAATTCATTGCAGGAGGCGATTATAACTCCAAACACACTGACTTTGGCTCTAGAACTATCAACCCTAAAGGGCGTGAACTCTGTAAAACTATCCATCAACTGAAACTCAAAGTACATTCTACTGGTACTCCAACATACTGGCCCACAAATACCAAAATGAAACCTGACTTAGTGGATTACTTTATAACTAAAGGTATTCCTCACTCGTCTCTAAGTTGTAATTCTTGTTTCGACCTATCATCTGATCATACAGCAATAATAGCTGAACTATCTAACGAACCTATCAACGTAGCAACTTCTTGCAAAATACATACTAAAAAGACCGACTGGAATCAATTCAGAAAATATATAAATGATGAAATGGATACCCAAATACCACTAAAAACTGACAGCGATATCACGGATGCAGTTGAAATATTTAATAAATGCGTGCAATCGGCAGCCTGGGCAGCAACCCCTCCAACTCGAAAAAATGAATATATACCTACCTATCCTCAAGTGGTAAAAGACCTAGTACAAGAAAAGAGACAGGCTAGGAAAAAATGGCAACAATCCAGACATCCCGTACACAAATGTGTCTACAACAGGTTGGTGAAAAAACTTAAATATATCCTGAAAACTATTAGAGATGAAAACCTGGAAAATTACCTGAAAAAGCTAGACGCCACTCCTGCCACGGATTATTCTCTTTGGAAAACGATTAAAGCCATAAAAAAACCAATTACCTTCCAATCACCATTGCGGAAAGAAAATGGTGACTGGGTCAAAACTGACGCTGATAAGGCAAGATTGTTTGCTGAACATCTATCTCGTATTTTTACACCTAACGCTGATCTTGGATCGTCAAAACAGGAAAAAGTAATGAAATACTGGTGCATATTCATCAGCACACTGGCTCTCTTCAGCCATGCTCTAAAAGCGAAGTCCGCCATGCTATACGTAAACTCAAACTAAACAAAGCCCCAGGATATGATCTAATAACAGCAAAAACTATGAAAGAGCTTCCTGAGGTCGGCATAACATTTCTCACACAATTGTACAACGCTATTTTGAGACGTGAATACATCCCAGAGCAGTGGAAAACAGCTGAAATAATTCTTATACTAAAACCTGGGAAGGAACCAGAAAAAGTGACATCCTACCGCCCTATTAGTCTATTACCAATACCCTCCAAGGTGCTAGAAATGCTCTTACTAAAAAGGCTCCTGTCTGAAGTAGCACATTCGCAAATAATACCATTACATCAATTCGGATTCAGAGAAGCCCACGGGACTATAGAACAAGTGCACAGGCTTGTGAATGGTATAAACTCTGCATTTGAACATAAAAAGTACTGCACTGCTGCTTTCCTTGATATATCCCAAGCCTTCGACCGGGTCTGGCATGAGGGTTTATTATATAAAATACTAACAACTATTCCAACAAATCTTTATAAATTAATAAAGTCTTATCTACTTCACCGCCATTTTTATGTAAAGTGTGGAGATGAAAGATCTGAGCTGCACGAGATCGAAGCAGGGGTACCACAGGGTAGCGTTTTAGGCCCAGCTCTATACCTTATATTTACGTATGACCTCCCAGTAAATGAAAACGTGATAGTGGGCACATTCGCTGATGATACAGCTATCCTAGCAATACATGAAAGCCCAGAACAAGCATCCGCTATACTGCAAAGTAGTCTGAACGACATATCACTATGGCTACGTGATTGGCGCATAAAGGCTAATGAGACCAAATCAATCCATGTAACCTTTACTCTCAGACGTGGTGTATGTCCTCCTGTCAAACTAAATGGTATTGAAATACCACAAAAAGACGAAGTGCGCTACTTAGGCTTATACCTGGACAAGAGGCTCACTTGGAAAAAGCATATCTTCACCAAAAGGAAGGCGCTCAGTCTGCAACTCAGGAATTTATTCTGGCTGATGTCTCGGAAATCTCAAATGTCACTAGAAAATAAGCTTCTACTATACAAAAATATTTTAAAGCCAATATGGTCATATGGTGTAGAGCTGTGGGGAACAGCAGCCGAATCAAATATAGAAATATTACAACGCTTTCAATCAAAAGTACTTCGAATGATAACCGATGCACCATGGTATATTACCAATAAACAACTACATCGTGACCTAAAGATGCCAATGGTCAGGCAGGAGGTTACAGAAAAACTCAAATCCTACGCCAAACGTATCGAAAACCACCCAAACCCACTTGCTAGTAATTTAATGCATAAGAACACCAACACTTTCAATAGACTAAAAAGAAGAGCCCCCCAAGACCTTATTTAATAGACAGGAAAACTTGAACTAGCCATTGGGCTAGATTCATTCAAGACATAAAAAAACTCATAACCTCTAGCTTAATGCCCCGAATCAGGCAGATTGCAAGAAATAATGAACTAGCTAAAAAAAAAAAAAAAAATGTTTTAATAGATAATAATATACCTGGACGAATGGGAATCAGTGAATATTGCTGTAATTGCCTTGTTGGTCGACGTACACTTGGATGTTGCGCTCATGTTATGACCATCGTTTGGTATTTGGGATGGGCCAGATATCAAGAAAATATCCTTGCGCCAGCAGCTTTTTTAGATGATGTCATAGTTTTAGAGGATGAAGAGGAATAAAGTATTATAAAATCAAATTATTCTTGTTTTTTTTTTATTTATAATATTATCCTACCTTATCCAGAAGCTTCAAATGAATTGTTTTTAGAAAATCTGTACTATGTAATTTGAAATATTAAATAAGTGTACTTACAATTCATTTTATACACTGCTATTTGTAGTAAAGTATTATGAATGTGAAGCAATTTTGAAGGAAAATAAATTCAAGACTGCATCCAGATAAATTCAAATAATTTTACTTAAATGGTGCCCCCATTGTGCACTGGACTTAATGAATCCTCATAAGAAACCTTCCTAAAATCTTTTTTCGACATATTATAATAAGTACATTAAGAAGCCTTTGGTAGCTTTGGCATGACTAACTACTTTTCTTATTTGTTTATTATAATAAGTGAAAACGAATTAATTATTCTGTTAGATATTTCAAGCTATAAAAGCATGTGACACATTTTGATGACTGATGTCTCTATATCTTCCCTCAACATCCATATTTCTCCCTCTCACTATTCATAAAGTTCAAGTTATTAATAAAGTTATCACCAATCTAAGTGGGATCCACATGACACATCCCAGGTTGCTTAACTTGTGTTTTCATTAATTATTTTGCCTAGCAATCGTAACCTTCATTTCCCCATCAGTTTCTTGAATGTTAAATAATTAATACATTATTGTTTCATGGTACATGCATTAATTATTAAGCTAAATAATTACATAACCTTCAAAACTTCTAAGTATGATAACTCAAAAACCTGGCCTTCTAAAATCACGATTTTTTTTCTTAAGAATCAGTAATAAATGCTCTTTAAAACAAGGTATATTTTATTCATAGACGCTTACTTTATTTATGAACTAAATTCGTCTATGGGAAGCTGCCCTAGCTCTTTCCGGATTGAAAACGCTTAAACCAAATTTGCGCTACTCTCACAGATACTGCATTAGGTCCATAAACATCACAAATTTTTTTCGCGGCTTGTGTTGCATTTTTACCTTTTTTGTAATAAAATTTTAAAATGTATCGAAATTCTTCATAAGAATCACTCATTTTAACAATAAGAAAAACAAATGAAAATCTCAAATTTACCTAATTTGAATTTGGAATTGTCTTCTGTAAAATTAAAACTTTTTAATGATACCAAAATCAGCCAGATACAATTGGTATAGCGCAAGATATTTTATGACAAGTTCATACATACTATAATGCGAAAAGACTTTTTCCCCAACCTATTATATTTACTATATACATTTACTTTTTTACCAGTGAATATGTAGAACAAACCTCGCTTGCTGTTCATTTTATGACTAGGTACTTTTTTAAGTGTGCACACTTTCAGATAAGGTTTTTACACATTTTAAGGCGTGAATTCGTGACAGAGTTTGCTTCAGGCCCCGCGCTGGCTTAATCCGGCACTGGTTATATCAAAACATTGTTGTTGTATAGTCAAGCAATGCTATAAGTTGACAAAGAGGGAGAGAAAAGGTGTTCGTGGGCTTGGTTAAAACCAGGATTGTAATTGGCTATATAGTAGTATATTTAGCTTCATTTATATATTCAGAAATATTGAGGTATTGTTTACTTGATAAATGCAGAAATGTAATGTATAAAATTGAAAGAGTACTTTTGTAATTAGGTGCATTTCGATATTTAACGACCTTAGGCCGAGGGTCGCGGGTTCGAACCCGCCGAAAGAACTAAAAGTTTTTTCTGTGTTCCTGGGTTATGGATGTGTAATGTATATTAAATATGTGTAAAAAATCCTACTTCCTACTAATATTATAAATGTGAAAGTTTGTGTCATATTATATGGATGTATGTAGGGATGGATGGATGTTTGTTCCTCTTTCTACTACTAAAATGCAAAAACTACTGAACGGATTTTGATGAAATCAGTATGGTAGTAGTTTGGGCCCTGGATTAAAACATAGGATACTTTTTATTATATTATACACATATTTAATACACATCCATGACTCAGGAACCCGGAAAAACTTTTTGTTCCTTCGGCGGGATTCGAACCCGCGACCCCCGGCTTGAGCACCAATACGCTGAACCACTGAGCCACAGAGGTCGTCATCCATATGATACTACTATTACAGGTGTGCCTGGTGAACGACCCCCGCAGCACCAGCCCGTACGGGCGTCTGTACACGCTGCAGTGTCTGGGCAACGTGGTGGGAGGCCGCCCCACCGCCTACAACAACCAGCCCGTCGACACGCTCATCAAGTGAGTGCCACCTACCCACCGTTGCTACTACTACTACAGCCCCAGCACTAGTAGACGCGACGCGATGAGAGATATAATATTTTTTTTAATGTAATGAACCAGGCAACGAGCCGACGGATCGCCTGATGGTAAGCGATTACCGCCGCCCATGGACACTCGCAACACCAGAGGAGTTACGCTTGGTGTTGCGACTTGCGTTCCTGGTCCTTAAAATCCCCAATCCCCCCCTTGGGCCTCCGGTAACCTCGCTCACTCGGCGAAACACAACGCGAGCGTTATTTCACGCCGGTTTTCTGTGAGGTCGTGGTATTTATCCGAGCCTGCCCATTCGTGCCGAAGCGTGGCTCTCCCACGATATTGTGTATTTTGCGCGCCGCGCCGTCGACAAGGCTATCTCACGCCGTCTCCCGTCACGTCTTCGGGAGACTATTCAATATTCATATTATATTTAGATTAGGGTCCATCCACATATTACGTCACAGCGGATGGGGGGGGGGGTCATACTAAATGTGACAGTACAAGGAAAATTTTATCTTGGGAAAAATCGGAGAAAACAAAAAATACTTCTAAAGATTTCCGACAACACGCAAAACGATACAATGTTAGGCTTCAATTGAATAGATAGATAGAAAGTATTCCATAATGTTGATTTCAGGGCGGTGAAAGACAGTATAGAGGGCGGCGAGGCAGTGTGGTTCGGCTGCGAGGTGTCCAAGCGTTTCGAGCGGAAGAATGGCCTTGAGGATCTAGACGCGTGAGTCTCTTGTCTATGGTTTATTTAAAGCGCAGTTTCCTGAATTGTCATTTATTATTATCTATAGATAATAATCAATATATTCGTAGAAAACATTCAGCACTTTTACATCTGTTTTTGCCTATGTAACATATTTTATAGGAATATCTTGATGCAAGCGGGCGATTATCACAAACGCTTTGACAAAACTTCTTAAGTAATTGCATCTTACTCTTGATTGTGTGCATCTTTGCTTTTTTATTGTAATTATAAAACTTTTTTAATCTCTTTTTTTTTCCAGTTTCACATTTTTATTTCTTGCTTTATTTAATATCGTTCTATTTGTAGTCACGACTACCGCCTGGTGTTCAACACTGAGATCCAGATCGGTTTGGAGAAGGCAGACAGGATGTTGTATGGAGACTCGTGCATGACGCACGCAATGGTCTTCACAGCGGTTGGAACAGATGTAAGTTTATCGTTTTTTCTTCTTCATTTTAAAGTTTATTATTTCCTACACAACACAAATGTGGTAAATGATATTTTACATTTTATAAATTTGAAAAAAAAAAAAACATTTTCAAGACCTTTCCAGCCTTTCCTTTTGGCATCCTTATAAACATACAAGCGCCAATTTCAGGGGTTGTTGTAGAGTTGGAAATGTGTAAACCAGTGTCAGTATATAATAATATTTCATATTTACAGGAAAATGGCAAGCCGATGAAGTTTAGAGTAGAGAATTCTTACAGTGAGAAGGAACATGAGAAGGGATACCTGCTGCTAACCGAACCCTGGTTCAGAGAATTTGTATTTGAGGTAATGAAATCGAATACCTAACTATTGATGCAAAAGTTTGTGAAGATGGATAAGTTTGACTGTTTTATAGTTAAACTGCTGAATTAACTTTTACTCTGCATTGTTATAAATATGTTATATGCTACTTGGATCATTTAATTTATTCAAGTTTTAATGAAGATTCTCAACAACAGTATTTTATTTTACAGATTGTAGTTGATAAGAAATATGTTGATGAGGAAGTACTAAATGTGTTCAAACAAGAAGCTAAGGTGCTACCGGCCTGGGATCCTATGGGCACCCTCGCCTGTCCAATGTGTTCTGGAGAAACTTGTTAACAAATATTGTTTTACATTGAGAATATTCTATAAATAAAATCATAATCTTGCATATTCGTATTTATTAGTATTTTAATTTTAGCTCCAAACATTACAAAACTTTTTACATCTTAAAGACTGACTTTCTATGTTTTATAGACTCATATGTCTATAATTTAAAAAAAAAACTTTAAATTCTTTAATCACATTCAGTGATTTTTTGGGTATGTTCCGATATGCACTGCGACTACTGTACTGTGTGACGTCAATTCAGTATACTGTGAAGCCCTTCCTTTATAGCCAGTTATACTGCTGCCCTAAAACTTAATTTTATGGACTTCAACTGACAACTAGGAATAGTCATTTTGATGTTTGAACTTTTTAATCACATGATCAAAGTACTGCAAGTACCTTACCTCGAAAAAATCAGTGCTCACAGTAGAATATGGCGGCGATTTATGACGTCATAGGGTACTGCAGCAGTATACTACCTTTACTGGCATGCCATAACGGAACGAATTTTTCTACAGTGATAGCACTGTGCACTATGCATCGGAACATACCCTTTATAACATACTTAAGCGCCTAGTAAACAATTAAATTATTTGACAAATTTTATTCAAGAAACTTTGTTTCATTTATTAGATATACCTAGAATGGTTTGTCGAACACAGTAACATATCGTAAAATAGTTTATAAGAGTAAAACTTGGCAAATTTTGTAATTGTTTACTTTGCGCTTAAATATCACATAGATGATAGAACAATTTAAATTGCTCTAAAAATAACAACAATTAATAGTAAAAAATAATGACATACACATACAAAAATGTATCTTTAGATGGTTATTAGACGGTAGATACCATTCGCTTAGTATGTGTAATGGTTAATACAAAATTTATAATTTTCTTTTCTCTCTTTGCAATTGCCTCAAATACTTTAACTTAGCCCAAACACCCTGGCACATTCTATTCAGTCTATTGTCTTTAGTAGCTCGTGCAAACTGGGCTACTTCCCTGACAATATGTCTTGATAATTTAAGTTTTCCTTTTTGAGAAAATGCTAGAGCCGAATACAATCTACTTCTTGCTGCTAAACTGTCATCTCCCAACATTTTTGACAGCTTGTATTGTGTAATGGATATTCTTCCTGCTTCTTCTGCCTAAAATATGAGAAAATGATTAAATTACAATATCATACAAAAAATAAAACTCAAACTCAAAATTTTTATTTCCATATAGGTTATGAAATAACACTTATAGAATTGTCCTACATAATGCTTCCACCGGTTGTATGGGTCCTATTATTATTATATTATGTCCTATTACTATTATTAGGACCCATACAACTGGTTGTATGGGTCCTAATAATCTCTTAAAGTAAAATAGTTCCCATAAATTTATTGTTGAATTTTCAAAAAAATAATGCATGCTAACTTACACAATTTTCAAAATAGTCTCCTAAAGCTGAATAAGCACCTCCAAGCGTAGACAACCAGGAAAATGCTTTATCTATCTCAACTTTCATCCATACTAACTGAAGCATTCTTGTGTTCCTAAAATATTAAACATAATTAATTTAAGTATTGAAGGAACTTTAATTATTATAGTGTTTTCAAAAGCTAAAGAAACTGGACACTTTGTATTTGAAGTAAGTAGTGTTGTACCCAGAAGGTTAATGGATATTGCTCTTTACCAATTACCACAAGCCACAATAATCTGGGCTCAAAAATATATTTACCTGTTACTTTAATTTATTTTGTTCAATGCGTAGAAAAAGTTTCATTTTATTAATACCGTAACATGCTAATTTATAAGTAAATGTTGACTCACCATGCATAATCAATTATTTCTTTATCAGGTGGCTCAAGTATAAGTTTAAGAAATAATCTGGAATTCAAATTCTTTTCAAATTGACTAACATGTTTTAACACATTACATCTGTAGATTTCAGAGTTTATGCACACCTTTACAAAGGGCTGCAAGAAAAGTCCATTTGTACGTAGTTTCAAACATTTTTTGGTCGCTTTTATCCTTTCTGATTTCATTTCATCGTCCAGTTCGATTATGGCTGAATTAGTTTTTAAACCAATTATTTTTAACACTTGTTCATCGTAAAATACTAGGTCTTCTTTAAATATTTCGAATAAAGCGAATGGAGAATTGTAAAGATTCACTTTTACAAGTAATAACATTGTTGAATTACTCAGTTACAATCTTACAATTGAGTAATATAAATTATAATAATATATTAGTTTAATTAAAGTATTCCACGTACATACGTAAAACTTATTTTTTACATGAAAATTCTACAAAAATATGATAAAAGTTTGGAAATTAGCTAACCTAAAATCCTTTGCTAAAATCCTATCTTAGTATTTGTCAAAATTGACACAAATCAGCTGTCTCCAGAGTGGTTCTGAAAAAACATAACAAAATAATATTCCTTGTCTATGGCCCTTTATTTATTTTAATAGCAACACTGTATAAAAAAAAAGTAGCAAAACAGTTAATAGCAACATTTTGTCGGCCATTTTGTATTCATGGCGCTTGAGGCTGACGTTCAGTGCGGTGCCAATTTTCAATTTTTATTGAAAAAGTGGTGAATATAGTGGATAACTTTTTGAACCCGGAGTAAACTAATGTTAATAAATGTTTAAGCCACCCTTCAATATGGCGAGGTACGGTCAAAGACCCGAAAATGCGCTCAAACGGGCCAATGGTAAGTTTTATCTTTCGCTCATTTACCACGTTGCAAGATCACGTTTGACCTATCTATTTATTCATAATTACAGACGACTTACGCCTTATTTTATGTCCGACGTTATGTAAACAAAATATTTAAAAAATTAAAGTTGATATCTACTGATCTTAAAGTAGGCAAACTTATTTCTACATATCCGAAGAGGTTACCCACTAATCATTATGTCACAGAGTTTATGGACCTCAACAAGCCCGCGCGAGCCCTGGACACCTTGCAAGAGGTGTTCCGGAACAAAAAATGGGCGTACAATTGGTCCGAATCCGTACTGGAACCTATCATGTTCAAATACCTGGAGCTGTGCGTGGACTTACGCAAGTCACACATCGCGAAAGAAGGACTTTTCCAGTACAGAAACATGTTTCAATCTGTAAATGTTGGATCCTTGGAACAAGTCATAAGGTAAAATATTTTTACAGTCCGAAAATTAAGATTTCATTTTTATATGTCTTGCAATTCAGTGTACCATCTGGCATGATAGGCCTTCTGTTTCTACTGAGATCTATCTTCAACTTCTGTGCACCAGTAAGGTCCCAGAGGAGTATGTCATTGCACCATCTTGTTTTGGTGGCCCCTTCTTGTGTCTTTGTGTCTTCTATTAGATAGATACCATAGAGTTGTTTGCTCTGTTTATTTATTTTGAAGCAAACAATGTGTCCTGTCCAACCCCACTACAAGTGTTCTATGCAAGTTATTGTTACATGTGTAATAATTACACATGTAACAATAACTTGCATAGAATACTTGTAGTGGGGTTGGACTATTAGAATTTAGAAATTAGAATTATTCTAGTCTTATTTCAGAGCTTTTTCTTTTTATCACTGCAAAATGTAAGGATTTTGCTGGATGTACACAAAGTTACAGGCAACATCAAGTGTTTATATAATAATATTATCTTTACATAATACACAAAATAGATCATAAAAGAAGTTAATTATTTTCAAAACAAATATAAGTATGATCCTTTAGAATGATATTAGTTTCACCTGTGTAGAATAAAGTTTTTAGTATATAAACATTGCTTGCCTGTATCAAAAATTTACTTCTTCATTTACAGAGGTTACTTGCGGATGGCAGAAGAACGGACAGAAGCAGCTCGGCAGCAGTCCACACAGGCTGTCATTGATACAGATGATCTTGATAATTTAGCCACTCCGGAGAGCATATTACTTAGTGCTGTATCAGGGGAGGATGCTCAAGATCGTTCAGATCGAACTATACTTACACCATGGGTAAGATGAATATAGGAGTAGATCAATAAAAAAGAAATAACTTTACTCATTTAACAAGTAATCTTGTTGTTTGAACACTTTAAAATTGTTAATATGCATTTATTATTATTTGTTTTAGGTGAAATTCTTGTGGGAGTCATACTGCCAGTGTTTGGAGCTCCTCCGTACCAATGCTCATGTAGAGACGTTGTATCATGATATTGCTCGTATGGCTTTCCAATTCTGTCTAAAGTATTCACGCAAAACTGAGTTTAGAAAGCTTTGTGACAAGTTGAGAAAGCATCTTGAAGATATTTGCAAACCCGTCGTAAGTAAAGCAAGTGTAACAAGTTTTTTTGTTTTATAACATTCTACAATAGAGAATATGCATAAAATATAAAAATACATTAAAACATAATAATATGATACTAGACTGAAAAATATAGGCAACTGCAAGAAAAATTTCAATATCTTTTGATAAATGAGCAAGATATCAGCGGTCAAAGTTTGTAATCTATCTCTTTCTAGCAAAACGAAATTTAGTATGAACCTTCTATGAAAGTCATGTTATGTGACGTCACGGTACATGTCCGATCTCTCTGTCTAATAGACAACTTTAAATGTTCATATCTTCGTTATTTTTAATGATATCCAAAAACTGATTTTACCATATGAATTAATAAACAAGATAAAAAAAAGAAGAATAAAAAAAATACGTGCATATTCCCTATTATTACGCCCTAAAGTAACAAAATTGCGAATAATAATAATCATTAATCTTTTTATTTTCATTAAAGGTGCAAACTGGTAATGTGAGCATTTCTAAACCGGAAACTCAACAACTGAATTTGGAGACAAGACTGTTCCAGTTAGATAGTGCCATACAGATGGAACTTTGGCAGGTATGGATATTTCCAAAAAATAGCATTTTGTTTGCATGCGAAAAACCAAAACCTAATGACTAGTGACAGACTTGCCAAAAAGTATATTTTTTCCTGCAATAAATATGGTAAATGATTTAATTTTACCCTTTTCCTAGATAATATTTAAACCTAGTCATTTAAAATAACTAATTTTATCATGTTCACATTACAGGAAGCATACAAAGCTATTGAAGACATCCACAACCTCATGAACATGTCCAAGAAGACCCCAGTGGCCAAAACCATGGCCAATTACTATGGAAAACTGGCTCTGGTGTTCTGGAAAGCTGGCCACTGCCTGTTCCATGCTGCAGCTCTGTTGAAACTCTTTCAACTGTCGCGGGAGATGAAGAAGAATATAACGCAAGAGGAACTTCAAAAGTAAGCCAGACGTAATTTGAAAAATACCACCTTTAGGGCGGTATTCTTGGTCGATTCTTATTTCTAAGTATGCCTTAAAGACATTCTTAAGTTGACATTTGGATTCACAGTCGTAACTTAAGCATTGTCAAATTTCATTCAAACAAGGCAGACTTAGAGAAATTCTTAAGTCTATTCTGAAGCAACAACCAAGAATTCTGGCCTTAGGTTAGGTTGTGTTAGTTTAGTACATTATCATGCTTAGCGTGACCACCAAAGAAATGTGTTTTGTCTACACAAGGATAGACAATATGTGGACAAAATGACAGCTTTCCTTTATCAATCTGTCACTTTGTCTATTCTTCTGTAGAAAGTAACCATTCCTTCAGTGGTTGTGCACACACATTGGCCTCTGAAATAAATCCCATTTGCCACTAGCACATGGTGGTAGGTGGTAGGCCTCAGAGGTAGAGTGATATGATTTGACGCGACTAGCAGTGTACCCCTGCGATGCTAGTGTTAATTTTAAATCATCAATAATAATTATTCAGTATAATTTTCATTTCTTTCAATGAGTTAAATAGACACCTGCCTGATTTCCAAGAAAATAAAATTACTGCAACCTGTCGTAAAAACATTCTAAAAGTTTTTCTAGTTATTTCTATCTAGATATTAAAGATACATTGTAATGTGTACATCTCAATGAAAATTAAGAATGATTGATAGAAAGATTAAGTAATGATTAAGAAGTTTTTTACAATCTTCAGAACTGTAGAATATTTACATAAAATTTTTAAGCTCTTATTTTAAATCTTAATGTATTACATATATATTTTTGTCAAACAGGATGGCTTGCCGAGTCCTAGTCGCTGTTCTGTCTGTACCGCTGCCATCTCTCCACCCAGAGTTTGATCGTTTTGTGGAGACTGACAAGAGCCCAGTTGAGAAGGCCCAGAGGCTGGCTGTTCTGCTTGGCCTAGCCCAGCCTCCAACTAGGGCTAACTTGCTGAAAGGTGTGTAAACTGAAACATATTTGTTACTAAAGTTACGTTTTTCTTATGACATGAACCAGGAAACGAGCAGACGGATTGACTGATGGAAAGCGATTATCGCCGCCCATGGACACTCTCAACACCAGAGGAGTTATACTTGTACCTCCTCTGGCATAGCGACTTTCGTCTCCGGTAACCTCACACACTCGGTGGAACATAATGCAAGCGTTATTTCACGCCGGTTTTCTCTGATGAGTAAATCATTTGGCAATAACTAGTGTTAATTTTAGTTTTAATATTCAGTGTGATGATATACATAATTAAATAATGTCCTATGTTTAATAGTGGAGTTATTAATTTAAAATCTTAATAATTATGGTTCTGTACCTCAAAAAGAATTTCTAAACTATTGTTTGTTCCAATCGTAATATTTAACTGTCAACATCATCAATGGCTTTACAGCCTACAATGGCATTGTTTGTTGACAAGTATATCTGAGCTGGATATTCTCCAATTACTATTATTTAAATAATTATTTCCTAAACTCATATTAATAATATTCTATTACAGAAGTGGTACGCCTCAATGTAGTGGCGCTGGCTTCGCCACAGCTGCAGCAGCTGTACTCGTGGCTGGAGGTGGAGTTTGACCCGCTCACCATCTGCCACAACGTCCAGGGTGTCATCAAGGAGTTGGAGGATGATACTAGTGAGTTATTGAACATTGAATAGATAAAAGAAATATTTCTATGGTATACAATGTGACTAGAACCTTATTATGGAATGGAAACTTCTTACATCCACTTAATATTAAGTTAATTAACATGTAAGAAATTACTATCACCTACTTTATTAAATTCATAGTATTAAAAGAAAGCTGTGAAATTGATTTTTGCCTCCAAAAAAAATCCCATTTACAACTTTACGATAGTTGTAGGTGGTAGGCCTTGGAGGAAAAGTATAATATAGTTGGCTTGACGCGGCAAGCATTGGTACATAAAATGTTTGCGTTAATGAATGCCTGTACAAGTTTATTGTATCATAATTTCAATGTTCAATAAATGACACTTAAATTCTATATTAAAAATCATGATACCTAGCCAATAGTTTTTTTTTTTTTTTTTTTTTTTTTATTATTCATGATAGCCATAAAACTAGAGTCCGACCGAAACTGGTTTTCCGGCCGAAACCGAAACTGAAACCGAATATTCGGCCGTGGCTTCAGTTTCGGCCGAAACCGAAACTCACGTGGTCAAGTAGAAAATTCCTTCAAATACTGAAATTTGGTGCATTTTATCGATTAGGTATTCTGCATTCATTAGGACATGAAATGGAAACACGGTATATTAATTTTGTTGTAATCATTTGTTTTATGTAATATTAAAAAATATATTACTTAATTATATTTTAATTATGTTTTCAAATTCAGTTGCGTTGTCAAAGCGTTGCCGCAAGAAACGAAGTTAGGCGAGCGCCCAAGTAACATTTTGGTAATAAGAATAAGCGCTAAATGAGCTACTTAAGAGAAACTTAAAAACCTAAGGTTCTATTCGCTGGGTGCGAAGTACTAGGTGGGGGTATCATAATCGATCGCAGCGCTCATGGTGGCAAAAAGTAGAAATAATGTTGGCTTTGTCATCTGTCAATGCCGAAGCAATCTTAAATTTTCTAAAATTCTAAAAGCGTTTTATAAGGTATCAAAGTTTTAATATTATATATCTATGTATCAAAGAACCAGATGTTTGTCTGATAATGCGGGCTTGAAGTATAGAACTCTGTCCTTGTTTTGTTCTTAATAATTCCGCTACATCTCGGACCTGTCCAGCAGATACCAACAATTTTCCTTTACAAACGGTTTGTGGTTGAAATTTTATATTGAGTGATACTCACAAACCCGGTCTTTAAAATAATACTCATTTTGATCTGAAAACTATATTTAATTTATTACTAAAATTTAATTAAATTAAATTTATTATTATTTAATAAAACCATTAAAGTAGCTTTATCTTCTTGTTTTACAGTAAAACTACAATTAAAAAAAAAGTAAACAAACCCAGATATAACCAAAATAAAACACGCTTTTGAATAGATTTTACATAAGTACCACATTTAATTTGAATGCCCAAAAATGATTACACAACACTGTCCACCCAAATCACAGTAATTTTGAAGTTTACATTAATAACACAATAGTATTTTTAGAGTTCCGTAATACTTAAGGAACCCCTATAGTTTCGCTCTGTTCGTCTGTCTGTCTGTCTGTCTGTCTGTCCGCGCCTCTAGCTCCTGTAATTATGAATATAAATTGATGAAATTTGGTACAGTTATAGATTGTGTATAGATCACGGTTTCGGGATCATAAAAAAATAATAATTTCATATTTTAGGGGTGGCTCTCCATACATGTGAAGTGGGGATGAAAAATATTTTTTCACTCTACCCCATCGTGTGGGGTATCGTAGAATAGGTCTTTTAAAATAAAGGCAAGGTTTCATACGTTACTTTTTTTTTAAAGTTGACTATTTTCGAGTAATCGGTCTCCAAAATAATTTGTAAGTTGTAAAATGCTAGGGGGGGCCTAGCATTTTTAAACTATAGGAGATAGAAACTTGCAAATTTCCATGCTGATAGATCATGCTAAAAACTCTTTAGGAAAATTATTGTTTTAATATTTTATCACAATGCCGCCAAAAAATTTAAAAACGCCAGAACGGTCAGAGCCAACAAAGTTGCGAACGCTAGGTGGCGCTGAAGTCGTGCACGGAGCGAATAAAAGGTCTAACAACTAGTGGTATAGCATGCTATAACTATGCCCACAATTTTAGAGCTTAAAGTGACGTAATAGTTTTAGAAAAGTGATAAAATGGTGGGAACAAAGAGTTACAATAGTGCTATTGAAGTAGTATTCACCATTTTAGGTGTATTATAGGCTATACACAGGTTACAACTGCACCCTTTAGTAATAAATAATTTATAAAATTCACTCAATTAAATTTTTTAACAACATATGAGTGTTGATTTCTTATGTTTACGCGAAAATTGTTCATTGTTTTAAACACTTACGGATTTTGTCGCGGTGCACTTTTCTTTTGCCCGACGTTTCGGCTACTTTCCAGCAGCCGTGGTCACGGGAGGACTGAGTGCACCGCGACAAAATCCGTAAGTGTTTAAAACAATGAACATATGAGTGCTCCTACGATACTATTTATAGCTCGATTGTATATTGTGCATAGTAAGTCGTAAGCATCACCCAAAATTTCTTTTTTTTACTTTACGTTTCTATTACCGTCAAAAATGATAAAATATAATAGCAGTGCGCATATTCATGGCCGACAATCATGGCCGACATCAATTAATAATTTTATACATTATCGGTTTCATAATTATGAATTCTCACTGCGGCTGCGGTGATAAGTATTCTGTGATAATATATACTAGTTTTCATCTCAATTTTGAAGCGCCTCAAAAATAAACAACATTTCATATTATTAGGTAAAATAAATCATTGTCACGGCATTTATTTTTATTTTAGTTGTGGTTGTAAATAACAATTCTCAGTACGTCTATGTATATTTTAATTGAAAACAGTAAATAATGTAAATCAATTAGTCGGAAAATAATATTTTGACCTTATATTTACTTTTAAAATTTTATAGGCTATGTTTATTTAATGGCGTTAATTCTACATTACCTAAGATTCCTGATAACTCTTTTATTCCCAACGCAGTGTTAAAAAACTATAGCTAGCTTTTTAATGCCACTTGGAGTTTTATAACGTGAGAGTAAATTCTATTATACAACCTGTAATGATTTAAAGGTGATTTCTGACGCTTCAGCATCTAGCTCTATAATACCTCTAGTTATAACTTTAACTTCTATAGCTCTATAACAGTGGTTCTTAAACTAAGTGCAGTCACGGACCACTTTCAGAATTTCTGAAATGCAACGGACCCCTTGGGGGGAGGGGGGGGGGTTATTGGTAATTTACTCTCACTTACTAATGCTTAACTTAATTAAATTAAAATTGTTAAATAGAAATTGAAAATTGGATGCTGTTGTTTGGCCTCAATGAGCACTTTAAATTATGGGATTGTCTTCGATAAGGCAAGGCGCATGCCCTGCCTCACAAAGATACGTAGTAGCAAAAGGTATCAGAACGGACATAGCTCGTTTGACCAGAAGAGGGTAAGCTTGACTCAAAGAACACCATTCACCAAGACCTTTTGCATGAAATTCAGCTCTCAACAGTTCTTTTGATCTCATGTCAATTAAGTCATCTTTGATCAGTTGTGCTAGTTTACTGCAATTTTTTTTTTCATTAATCTTCAGAGCGCTGCGGACCCCTGGAACACATATTACGGACCCCTTGGTGGTCCGTGGACCCCACTTTAAGAAACCCTGCTCTATAATATCTAAAGTTATCACTACTATAACTTTCTTTTAGCTCTTAGGGCTCCATATAACTTGTTAGGTGGTACAAGGTATATAACTAATTCCATTTAAGAACTTTAACCGTTTGTAAGTATTAGCAGACACCTTACAATTGGTTCTAGTGTTTTACATTTCCTAAAGATTTAAGAGTAAGTTATACAAAAGTTCTGACAAACTCCAAGCTAGCATCTAAGTTATATATTTTTCTTTATTTCTATTATGCCTCTTGAAACTTTAATCATTTATTCCTAACGCCACAGTAGAGTCTATAGTTATTGTCGGAGCTCTTATATGTCGTTTATAATACTTTAAGTATCAAAATAGGTTTCCCTTAGCGCCAAAATGTTAGTTGGGCGTGCACGAAAACTTCCGAAATCAGTTTCGGTTTCGGCAAAAGTTTCGGCCATTTTTGGCCGAAACCGAAACTGCCGCCGAAACTTGATTTTTGGCCGAAACTCGGCCGAAACCGAAACCGAAACCGAACTTTCGGTCGGACACTACATAAAACTGCCATATGTATGTTCAAATCTGAAGCCATACTTTCTAGTTTCTACAGACACTTCAGCTATTGCCCTATTTACAAGTCTTATTTAAAGAAAAGCCTCGAGAATATAGTAGATAGTGTACTGACTTCTTTTTCTTGCACAGTGTTCTCTTGAGACAGGCGACTTATCGCCGTATTATAACGACAATACTTTGTCGTTAGAGCATTGGCTGTCGACTCGGAGGTCGTGGGTTCGATTCCCGCATTGGAACAACAAAAAATGCTGTTTCAAAGTTTGGTTAGGACAATGCAGGCTGATCACCTGATTATCTGACAAGAAAGATGATCCATGCTTTGAATGGACATGTAAAAAAGTCGGACCTGCGCCTGATCTCTCGTCAGTCGTGTCGGTTATCCATCCCACTGGATTATGAGAGTAGAGGACGAGAGAGTGCTCTTGTGTACTGAGCACACACTTGGGTACTATAAAATTACTTCTACGTAACTAGCCTAGTTTCAATGAAACCGGCCACCGTCACCGAGATTGGCATGGGGAGTTTTTTAATGTTACACTGTAGGGATCCTCTTCTTTCGCATAATTTTATTTGTCATAATTTCATTTGGCATACCACACTTGGCATAATTTTACTACGCATAATAATACTTTGGCATAATGGTTTCTTGGCATACCACATCATTAGGCATAAATATCATTTAGACTAATATTGTTTGTCCTAATTTAATGAGGCATAACTCGTAAGGCATTATTTTTCTTGTCATAATAATACTTTGGCATAATTTTTTTTCGGCATAAACTCGATACGCATATTTTTTCGTCATAATAAATTCAAGGCATTTTGTCACAAGGCACAAATATGCATAAAATGGAACGACATAATGAAAACATGGTTGATGTAATTAAACGCATATTTATAAAACATTAAAAGCAGGTATTACACTCATATACCTAGTTTAACATATGTAACAGTAGGTTAAGTTGCGGCGGGGTGGCCCTTGGGCCACCCGTCAGCCGCTAACATGTTTAAAATAATTAGCTCAGCATGTTCTTAGATAGCAGTTCGTGTTTTTTATTCGAGTTTAATTTCGTAATCAGTCGAAAATTACAATTATAATTGTTATTTCGTCTTAACTCGCACACCCAGTAGAATTTATCATTCATTAGTATGTGAAAAAAATGCTACAAAGATGTATGCGTAAATATAATAGTATGCTTAAATATCATTATGCGTAAATATATTTATGCTTTTTAATATTATGCATAAAAATATTATTCTTAATGAATATTATGCGTAAAAAAATATATGCCTTACAATAAGTACGCCTAACAATTATTATGCTTTTAGTAATTATGCGAAAAAAAATTATGCTAAGAAAGTTATGACAAATGAATATTATGCGAAACTACTATTAGTTCAAATGAAATTATGCCAAGTAAAATTATGACATATGATTTTATGCGAAAAAATAGGGAACCTATACTGTATTACAATAATTCATTATTTCCACAGACTGCCCACTCTCGCAATACACCATGGCCCTCCGCGACGTGGCGCTCGTGCGCCTAGTGCGTCAAGTGGCTCAGTGCTACAACTGCGTGCAGTTTGCGCGTCTACTGCAACTTGCGGCCACCGATGACCTGTTCCATCTCGAACGTCTGCTGGTGGACTGCGTGAGACACAACGATATGCAGATACGTGTGGATCATGCTAACAAGTATGTAGATATTTGTTTATTTTGTGGTCATTCTACTGCTATTATACATGTGATGATTGTTGCTCTTTCACGCTAAAACTACTTAATGGATTTTAATAAAATTTGGTTGATTAAGCTTTGGATTAACACATTAGCTACTTTTATTTATACTGTATTTGCGCGGGCGGAGCCGCGGTCAAAAGCTAGTATAGCTATAAGTAACAATTACAAAAACAGTTTTGAAATACAATTTCTATCACATGCAAGTACCAGATCTCTCAGATATAAAATTTGCATGTCAGTAAATGACGAAATATTTGTGACTAAAATAGATATGATGTTAACACCTTTCATACCTACAATGTTTTATGCAAATAAAGAATTTAATTAATTTAACCTGTCTACCAATAACCATTTGTTAAAAACGTCGTCTTCGGTATCATTTGCCAGTTTTTTTGCAATCGAATATAAACTTAGTTATTGGAATCTTAGTCTGTGACAGTCAGATCACTGACAGCAATACCCAAATGTGACATTTTTAACAAATAGTTATTGAAACGGGCCGTAAATCGACACAAAACATGTACTCAAATGACAAAGATATTGTTGATAGGCAACTGAAACTGTGATTGTTTGTTTAGATGTGTGCACTTCGGCGTGGAGGCCGGTGGCGGCGAGTGGTGCTCGGCCGCGGACGAGGCGTGCGGCGGAGCTATACTACAGGCTACTCCGGCGGAACAGGTAAAGCTTCTGACTGTACAAACAAAACATATGAAAAAAATAATAATGTGAGGAGCTCAGTGATATGAGTTACATTATTGTTTCCCTGTATTTTTACAACTGACTGTATTATGCTGAAAATTGGCATGTAGACATTAAAAATGGTTTTACAGTAATACCATGTTATGAACGTATTACGGGAATCGTCGTTTTTTCATAGACTGTCTGTCATTTCCATAAAAAAGTGACGATTGCCGAGGGCCTTTGAGAACTCCTGTTGTCCTGTGCGTATAATGCGGCGTGCGGTTGTAAAATGGATATTCAAAACAGAATTTCTATCGAAGCCGCTTCCTTTTATAACTGCTTTTGATGTATTCATAAGAAGCCACAAAATAATTGTTAATATTTGTCATCTAAACCAGGTTCGCGAGCAGCTCGTGCGCGCCGCTGAGACCGTGTCCAAATGCGTGTCAACGTTGTGGCCGGCGCGTCGTCGGGCGGAGCGCGAGCGCGCGCGCGCCGCCATGGTGCAGCACTACCACGAACACAAGCACGCCGAGCACCACCGCGTGCTGCAGCGCCACAAGATCATCGAGGAGCGCAAGGAGTACATCGAGCGCCTGAACACGGTGCGCGAGGAGGAGGAGCTCAGGTGCGTTATAATGGTAGACGTCCTCTAACGAACGCCTCTTACACGTGAACATTACAATAAACGCGTTAAATGCAAGTTTCGATTAATCAAGATCCAAGCAATCACCGCAAATTCTCTCATACATAATGCTAGAAACTACCTTTTTTTATAATTTAGATACTCTATATACTTTGTGCATAGCCGATTAAATCTAAACGTAACAAGATAAAATTCAACCAAATAATGTGTCATTATATTTCTTCTATTGTAAATAAGTGTCATTTAAGTCAAGTTAGTAAATAAACAAAAACACAATAAGGCCCTATAATGCTACCAGATTATAGGGCCTTATTGTGTTTTTGTTTATGCTAAGATGAAATTTTATATGAAAAGAGTATAGCAGTTTTGTATTAGAAAATTAACTAAAACAAAATCCTTGCAGGCGTCAAGAGGAGCAAGTGCGCGCGGCACATGTCGCCGAAGCCCGTCGTCAAGAGCAGGAGAGAGAGGAGAGGGAGAAGAAACGCCTCGCGTCTGAGCTCGCCGCGATGAAGGAGCGGCACCTGCGCGAGCGCCTGCTCAACATGTCGCAGACCATGCACGGCAAGAAGGTGCTGCAGAACCTCGACGAGGAGGTAAGTGCGAGACAGACAGAAAGAGAGAGGGAAATAATGC
Organism: Glaucopsyche alexis; assembly: GCA_905404095.1. Lineage (NCBI taxonomy): Eukaryota > Metazoa > Arthropoda > Insecta > Lepidoptera > Lycaenidae > Glaucopsyche > Glaucopsyche alexis. The sequence goes on from FR990046.1 coordinate 25,962,247, forward strand.
GTCTTAGTTGGCCGTTATGAAGGAGCTTGACATGGTCAAATCCTAGACGCTATTTACCGAATTGCAATTATTTTTGTACTGCAATATGCTGGAAGGAACCTCCTACTGGGGAGTGTCGTGTATATTTTTGTGTAGTGAATAAAGTTCAGTTTTGAATAGCTATCTTAAAAATGCAGCGCCGCCTAACGTCGCGTATGATGACCCTAAGGGCGCGAGCGCCCGCAACGCATTGCAAACGGCATACAATTTTTGTAGCAGCCGGCATCCGCAGCAGCAGTTTGTATAGCAAGCCGGCTGTGGCGCGGCGCCGCAACGTATCGTGTTTTTTTTTTTTATAAAATTAGGGGGCAAACGAGCAAACGGATCACCTGATGGAAAGCGATTACCGTCGCCATTACCATGGACACCCGCAACATCAGAGAAGTTGCAAGTGCGTTGCCGGCCTTTTAGGAGGGAATACGCTCCTTTCTTGAAGGTTTGCAGGTCATAATGATCCGGAAATACTGTCAAAGTCAAAAAAAATTTATTCAATGTTGGTATTTTTATACACTTATTGAACGTCGGTATACATGATGCCTACCACCGGTTCGGGAACTAGCCCGGCGAGAAGAACCGGCGTAAGAAACTCGCGCGGGGCCATCTTTTACCAAAAAGATGGAAAATTGTTCTTTTAAAATAAAAAAATTTATAACAATGTTATGACTAAAACTATATAACTAGAGTACAATAGTATATGGAAGTAGCCTTGCAGGGGGCCACCTCATTCCCAAGGTGGTGCTGCTGCTGGCGACAGTTCATTCCAGAGTTCATTCCAGAGTGTGCTCGCGCCCTAACGGTTTAAAATATTATACCACCGTACCACGCCGACCGTGAATGCCACTGTGCATAGCAATATTTATTCTATTGTTATAAAAAAAATCATTCACAATAAAGCAATAATTCGAAATTGAATGTTACAGGAGCTGAAGAAAATGGACGCGGAAGCGATCGCTCAACGCGAGGCCCAGGAGCTGATGAAGGAACGTCGCGAGCTGCAGGCCAGACTCAAGTCGCAGGAGAAGAAGGTATGACTGTTCACATTTAAACTTATTTGGTAATATATTTTAAGCAATGGTTATTTTAATGCTTTAATAATCACATCTACTATTTTTACTATTTTTTAATATTAATGTAACGAATGGCGACACTTTAGTCTATTTACCTTTATGAGATCGAAGAATAAAAAAATATGAATATTACTAATAAGTGGTCTAGATTTTTGTTCACAAATAAACACATATTATATAGATTTACAGAGGTAGAGTATAGTAGAGTTATAATAGGGTTTGCAGGGTTTGATGAAACTGGCATTGGAAATACATCAAAGGCATACTAAATTTCCGCATATACATAATCAAAGCGAAGCAGAATAAATGTGAATATTATTTAAATTTTTATCCATTACATAATTAGGTTGATTACTTCGAGCGAGCCAAGCGCAGTGAGGAGATTCCTCTTCTGCAGAAGAGCTTGGAGGAGAAACAAGTGCAAGACAAGGCCTTCTGGGAGCAGCAAGAGAAGGAGCGCATTGAACAGCTTATTGGTAAGTTTTATCATGATACAAGGTTATGTTTGCAATAAGTTTATGGTAGAGACTGCAAGTTATGACGTTAAATAACAGACAAATATAATTAATTCTGACTCTACTAACTGACAAACTAAAGAAAGACAAGTGAAGTGAATAGTAATGTCATTTTAACTTTTTAATTTCTTGTGGTGGGAAAAGAAAATGAATTTATTTATTTATTTATCCATCAAAAGAGGCGCGCGCCCGTGACGTGGCGACACAAGCGCGATTGGCGCGCATGAACGTGCACCGCGCTCAGTTCGTGGAGCGGCTGTGCTCGGAGCGCGGGCAGGCGTACACGCAGCGCCTCGCCGCCTGGACGCAGAAGTATGCCGCCGAGAAGGAGGCCAGGACTGCGGCGCGCCGCCAGCAGCGCATCGAGAAGCGCCGCACCGAGGTACGACATAAACCCAAATGTTTTATTACTAAATAATACTTAAAGTAAATGATAACAGTCAAATCAATGCCTTATTGCCGACTACTTAAAACTTCATGGGTACTGTGTACCACAAACACAAGTTGTTTAGGAGTTCCCGATGTAAATATTGTTCTTTAAAAGAATAAGAATGCAACCGTCTGTATTATGAGAACCCACACCCACATTTGAAAAAAAAATACAAAAAAGGCGAATATCTCAGAACGGTCCAATATCGGCCATACAAAGGTGGTTCAAATGGTTTGTCTTCACCCCCGGATCTTCATTTTACGGATTGACTACGTTCTACCAAACACTATATTATAATGTGGTATAATTACAGTGGCACGAGGAGCGGCGGCGTGCGGCGGAGCGCGCGGCCGAGGAGGCGCGACGTGCTGCCGAGGAGGCGGAGCGCGCCGAGCGCGAGCGCCGTCACCAGGAGGAGCTCACCGCGCTGCGCGAGCGCAAGGAGCGCGAGATGAGGTAATACTCGTGAGTGCCTCTTAGACTGGGACAAATGAAAAAACATATAAACACTTGTCACTTGACGTATTGTATTTGGACATCTGCAGTTGACTATCATTCCATGTTTTTGTTTTTATTTTTATATTCCTTCATAAATGAAAACATGAACACACTCGCACTTTCGCTCTGCAAAAACACTTACCTCACATCCACATTAAGACATGTTTTGGTGGCTTAAACTAAACGGCGATATAAACGACTGAAAAAATATTGTTGTACTAAATTAGGTTATTATTCCCATGTAGGTTAAAAGTGCGACCACAGAAGGCATTGATAAAACTTACTATTTTGTGATCGATTACATGCATTGGGTGACTCGTGTAATTTATCCTCTTTTATTTACTGTTCCGTATCCAGCTTCATTGATTAACTAAACTATTTCTCCGCAGGGAGCACCAAGAGATGCTCGCCCGTGCGGAGGCCAAGGCGAAGGCTCGCGAAGCTGAGATCGCGCGCAAGCTGGAGGAGCAGAAGTCCACCGCGACCAGCAGCTGGCGGCGCGGCGGGAAGGAGCCGCCCAAGGAACCGGAGAAGAAGGAGTTGGAGGAGAAGAGCTGGAGACCCAGTGAGTTGTCATACTTTATACCATGTCGTACAAGTTGTACCCTGGGTTCGCAGTATGAACCTATTTTATAAAGAATTAAAACGAAAACGCACTTTTCACTTTTATAGCTTCACAATAATTGTTTAACTGACTTCCGAAAGGATATCAATTCGTCGAGGTATTTTTATGACAATATGAAGTTGCGTTAAAACTCGACGAGCCTACTTTTTGTAAAAGAAGTTGGAAATATCATTTACAGACAGCTCAGTCTCAAAGAATATCATCGATTATGTTGAATATAAGGCCTCTACTGCAAATTGTAATGATAATAATATTAATTGTCAATACAAAACAGTTAAACACAGTTCACGTAAAAATAACATCTTGATTTCACCATACCTCAAATGTCGGCCATCTTGATTTCACCAAACCTCATTAATGTGAAAATGGCCCCAAACAACCCCAAAAGTGGGGCAATTTAAGTGTGGAAGGTTTTTGCCTCGTCTGTACCCCAAGCAGGAACATTTTGCGATATCGTTACGTGTACGTAAGCGATAAATATTGTATGAAAACCATGAAAGCACCTCTAGCGGACGTAAAAGTAACTAAAATTTTCATACAAAATTTCTCATATTTCACGTTTACGTACACGTAACGATACCGCAAAATGTTCCTGCTTGGGGTACTGTAATATTTACGTCTATTATTGTAAACGTATACTTTACCGTCTTGTGTAGGCCGTTTGCCGGGCCGCGAGGACAGGCCACGCTCGCCCGGACGCTGGCAGGACGATCGCGCGACGTCCAAGGATGACAGGTCAGAGCCGCCATTTTGTTTGTTATCTTGTCACTGCTGAGCCTTTAGCCAAGTTGCCATCACTAATAGGGGAGTAGACTACAATTTGAGTTCATGACTTTTATAAAGTCAACCGTTTTCGAGTAATCGGCCTCCAAAGTGATTTATAAGTTGGTCCCCTCCTGGCATTTCTAAACTATAATACTTATAAACTTGCAATTTTCTATACTGATAGATCATGCTAAAAACTCTTTAGGAAAATTATTTTGAACTAAATCGGACAGTAACTTTTGAAGTAATTTGAAAAAAAAAAGCATTACGCGTTTATAGTTACGGAACTCTCCTTAGACATGTCCTGACATGCTCTTGGTTAGGTTATTTTCTTTTAACCTAAATTATGCACTTGCAAATTAACCTATGATTTTCATGTGCTAGGATAGTTTTGTAATGCCAACATTAATCTATTATATGATAGCAGTATTTGGATTTCTTTTCCCCTGTTATTTTCATAAAAAGCTTAACAAAATTAAATATTATTAGAACCAACTAAACATTCTTGTTATTATATATGTATTTTTTTATTTTAGACGTGACGAGAAACTGCCCGAGCGTAAAGACGAGCGTCCGTCCGATCGTGACGCGGACGACCGTCCTCCGAGGGACGTTTCCAGAGACGACCGTCCTCCGAGGGACATTCCTAGAGACGACCGTCCTCCACGGGACATTCCCAGGGACGATCGCCCACCCAGGGACATTCCCAGGGACGACCGTGGTCCGAGGGATGAGCGCGGTTTCAGAGACGATCGCGGTCCAAGGGACATGCGCAGCCTGAGGGATGAGAGACCACGTGACGAGGGTGGATGGAGGTCCGCTAACCGTGAACCGGAAAGGGATAGGGAAAGGTAAAAACATAATAATCGTGATATCTATGTACCACGTCAATCTGGTCACATGGTAAGTTCTCGAAGAACTTGTGTTACAGGTACCAGACAATGACAATTTAATACTTTTATATCATACACATATTTAAGATTTGAATTATGTTATAGTAAATATGAGAACCTTAGTGGGGATCTCATATTTGAACCGTTTGGGGTTGAAACCCTAGGTTCATGGGGTCCGGGTGCGCACAAACTTTTCAGAGATTTCCAAAAAACTAATTGAGGCCACCCGAGACCCCAGAGCCGGCACCTATCTGGCCCAAAGAGTGAGTATCGCAATCCAGCGGGGAAACTCTTTGAGCCTTCTAGGTACTCTGCCTGGTGGGGACGACCTGGGAGATTTCTTTTTATTGTAGCTTTTTAAGTTTTTCTAGTTTTAATATTTTTTAAGTAGTTAGCTATTAGATATAATACCAATATTGTTTTTTTGTCAAACAAATAAAATAGTAATGTTATAGGTACACATATTTAATACACATCCATGACATGACCCAGGAACACAGAAAAGCTTTTGTTCCTTCGCGGGATTAGAACCCGCGATCCCCGGCTTGAGCACCACACACTCAACCACTGAACCAGAGAGGTCGTCAAATTCATGATTTTTTAAATTAACCTATAGATTGCCATTTCACATGACTCATTTCTTACCTGTTTTAACACCGTGGTAATTAGTTCACTATTTTTGGGAAATTAAATATGAGTAAAAGAACTATGTAATCAAGGAAAATGTAACTACAATTAACTTTCCTCAATAAACATGACGACATGTATATCAAACATTGCACAGGTACTTTTAAATTCATAACATATTAAACGTCGCTACTTTATTGAAGACCTCTGTGGCTCAGTGTTAGAGCGTGTTGGTGCTCAAGCCGGGGGTTGCGGGTTCGAATCCCGCCGAAGAATCAAAAAGTTTTTCTGTGTTCCTGGGTCATAAATATGTATTAAATATGTGTATAATAAAAATCTTAAATATATGAATAGTATAAAAGTATTATTAGATATACGTCTTCTTGTTGTCTGGTACCCGTAACAAAAGTTCTTAATGAACTTAAGAACTTAACTGGGACCAGATTGACGTGATGTGGAAGCGTCCATATATATTATTATGTCATAGTTAATTTTCTTTTTATATTTACACTAGCTGACCCGGCGACCTTCGTAGCGCCATATATTTTTTTCTCCGAAATTCATTTATTACAATTTATTGTGTATATTTTTTATACAAACCTTCTCCTGACAATAAGGAACACATAAAAGAAACATTTATCCAATTTGGTGCAATCGTTTGGAATTTATGTGCGTACAAACATTTCGGTAATTCATTTTTATTTATATGTAAAATTGTAGAAACCGTTAGATTGTAATATAACTAGTGGAATTGTAAAATGTCGAAAGACTGCGGACCCGAATCTTCTGCTCATAATTTAACACATTATATTTCGTTGGATTATAAATATATAGTAAGGAATCCTTCGACATATTTTACAATCTCGTCAATTATATTACAATCTGACGTTTTTTACAATTTTACGGCGACATATATAAGACTAAACGTTGCGCGCGACAAAAGGAAATCTCGTGGAACCGTACATTTTGCCGCAATAAAAAGTAGCCTATGTCCTTCCCCGTGGTCTATATGTGTGGTATTCTATAGATCTGCCGAATTTCATCAAAATCGGTCCATTAGTTTCGGAGCCTATTCGATGCAAACAAACAAACTTTTCCTCTTTATTATTAGTATAGATATAAGACTAAAATTATTGTAATATTTCAGGCCGCGCTACACCGGTCGCTCCAGCGGCCCTGTGTCCGATGGCGGCTCGTGGCGACGCGGACCTGCCGACCCGCCACCGGTATGTTAATTGATCAAATCAAATTGTTTATTCACGTCAATGTGGTTTTACAATCGTGGTTTACAGGAACTGATACGAGTACATGCACATCCTACCGTTACAATGGTGTGTGAATATCTTGTGAAATAATACAGTGAAATTACATAGAAGAGAAATTAAAAAATAATTTATACGTATAGTCAATATTTAATCTCCTGTTATGTCATGGGATACTCTTCCCAACTTACCTGTCTGGTAGTTGTGGTATAGTATACGGGTATGCGACCCCGGCTTCCCTAGCTATTACTGTCCTATCCCTTGCCCTCCTGGGCGGTAATATCCTACTTTCCCTATTTCCCACTCTAACTTACCAATCTTCCTTTCCACTCCACCTATCCTTCCCTTTCCCTATTCCTACCCTGTCCACCAATCCGTGGAAACGCAATGGATAATCAAAAACAATTTAATTATCCAAAATGGCGGCGATGTGGTTCGCCACCCATCACGTCTCGTTTCTCGCGGAGGCGAAATCGGACCATGGAGAGACGCTTGGCTACGTTGGATGTAAGAGGAGGAATGGATGTTAAGAATGAAAGTGGACGAAGCGAAAGAAGTATGTAAGGATCGTAGCAAGTGGAAAGAAGTGATCTCTGCCTACCCCTATGGGAAAGAGGCGGTCCTGCCTACCCCTACGGGAAAAAGGCGTGATTATATGTATGTATGTATGTTCTGTTGTGTTGTTACTGAGGGTGGGATTCCACCACTGTGCTGCACTGTGCGACACTGCAATGCACATTGTGCGAGACAAAAGTTTATTTTGGTCGACTCACTAAAGCAAACAATAACAAATTGTGCGCGTACATTCAAGAATATTCGCAAACATCTGTATAGTTTTGTGCGTGCACACATGCAGGCAGTGGACTCGCGTCGACGCGTACAAACCTGATGTTCGCGAACTCAGTCTTGCTTCCGCTACTGGAGTAAAAACATTTATTTGTGCGCGTACACATGCTACAGCACAAAGCACTACGTCCTGCCCGTCCATATTAACTACTGAACTGTCTTCGCCAGAAACTCTGCTCAGTGAACATGCTCGCGCACAAGTGTGCTGAACTGTACGCTTACAAAAGTTACGCACAGCCTTACCAGTGGAAACGGAGGCCAAATGTGATACCAGCTTAGTGCCTGCACTGCTGGAGTTTTGCACAAAATGTTTGTAAGCAAATGTGCTGCACACTATTTTGGTGGAATCCTACCTTTACATACCTCCTCGATTATCCGGACCACTGTTTTACGAATTCACATTTATTTTTCTTTCACATTCCCCAATGTCCAAAACTTTTAAAACCCTTTGATTCTAACATTTATTTTGTTAATAAATTTGTTTTTCTTTGCTCGTAACACAGACAAGCTCTTTAGTACTATTGAAATGATAACATTTCATTGTTCATAGGAGCGTACATCGACCTGGCGCACAAACGCTCCACGCGACGGGCGCGATGACCGCTACCGTGATGGCCCCAGGGATGGTCCGAGAGACCGCGATGGTCCTAGAGACGGTCCACGAGACCGCGACGGTCCGCGTGATGGTCCCAGGGACCGTGATGGACCCAGAGACCGTGACGGACCAAGGGACCGTGATGGTTTTGGCGCTCGCGACCGCTTCGGACCACGTCGCGATGACAGAGAACCAATGCGCAGGGATGACCGGTAATTGTATTTTTTTATCTTCTAAATAAGTTTACAAATGCTAGATGTAAACAGACTCAAGGTTTACCTCAAACTTTTTTTTTAATAATAATATTACCTTAATAGTGCATTTTTTTAGTATTTAATATCCTTTCTCCTTAGCGCATACTTATCAAAAACTAGCATTCCTGCTAGCATGCCTGCGACTTCGCTCGCGTTAAATTAAACTTTCATACCCTATTTTATCCCCTTGGGTTGGTTAAATTTTGAAAAATTCTTATTGGGTGCCTATGTCATATGAGGAATATCAAATATGTGTGCAAAATATTAAATTTCTAGCCCTCAGGGTTTGGCCTGTGTGTTGATACATCCGTCAATTCGTTTTACCTTGTATACACTAACTCCCTTACTAATAAAAATATTTATCCAGTAGATAAGCAATACAATGTTTTGCCCTTGTCTGTGAAGCGACTTTAACAACGCATAAGACAAAGACAAAACATTGTATTGCTTATCTACTGGATAAATATTTTTATTAGTAAGGGGGATAGATTATAAACGCATTTTTTTAGAGTCCGACCGAAACTGGTTTTCCGGCCGAAACCGAAACTGAAACCGAATATTCGGCCGTGGCTTCAGTTTCGGCCGAAACCGAAACCGAAACTCACGTGGTCAAGTAGAAAATTCCTTAAAATACTGAAATTTGGTGCATTTTATCCATTATTTTGCATTAATTAGGACATGAAATGGAAACACGGTATATTAATTTTGTTGTAATCATTTATTTAATGTAATATTAAAAAAATATTAATTATATTTTAATTATGTTTTCAAATTCATTTGCGTTGTCAAAGCGTTGCCGCAAGAAACGAAGTTAGGCGAGCGTGCACGAAAACTTCCGAAATCAGTTTCGGTTTCGGCAAAAGTTTCGGCCACTTTTGGCCGAAACCGAAACTGCCGCCGAAACTTGATTTTTGGCCGAATCTCGGCCGAAAACGAAACCGAACTTTCGGTCGGACACTAATTTTTTTATAATTTAATGTGATACTTGATAGTGTGGTCTAATCCGATTGTCTGCTTCAGTGATGGACCCCGCCGCGACGACCGCGATCGCCGCCCGCCGCCCCGCCGCGACGACAAACGTAAGTAACTGTCCTATAACAATTATAATTAGGTATATTATTTATACTAGATGTTCCCCGCCACTTCGTGCGCGCAAAAGTTCATTTCGCAGAAACCGTACATTTTCATAGCCTATGTCCTTCCCCGTGGTTTACTTTAAATCGGACCAGTAGTTTCGGAACCTGTTCAATGCAAACAAACAAACAAAATTTTCTTATATTAGTATAGACTAGCGACCCGCCCCAGCTTCGCACGGGTACAATACTGATACTAATACTAAAGAATGTCTTTGAACCTCTAACAAAACGGGCGAAATCTAGTCAAAACAAAGAGAAACAAATTAATATAGGTAACTTCTAAAACTCAATGAAATAAGTAGGTGGGTATCCTTTTATCGTATGAAATACCATAGATCTAAACTCCCCCCGCACGCGCACCCCCGCATTGGGCCGTGCAGCAAAAATCGTAATATTTTAATTTCGCCATAACTTCAAAACCACACGTACAATTTCAATCATTCAAAGACCAAATATTATCTACATAAACTGTACTTGGTGATGAAATAATTTATTTTGATAAGGATTAATAGCATGAGTAAAATAAACGCGTTTAAATGTAGTCCAAAAAAAATCAAGATTTCTAAATAAAATAATGGTTGTTGTGCCTCACTGGACATAGATAGGTATAGTGTGTCGCGGACTTTTTTGTAGATATTTATAAGATCTACAATTAATTAGAATTATATGGTTCTATCTTTTATAGTTTAGGCAGCGTACGCAAAATAAGTAACTTTTCTGGTTGATTTTTTACACCTTGTGTCCGAAAAACCCAAATATTTTACGGAACCCTATTTTTTTCCAAAATAAAATATAGCCTATGTTACTCGTGGATAATGTAGCTTTCGAATGGTGAAAGAATTTTTGAAATCGGTCCAGTTTTTTGAGCCTATTCATTACAAACAAACAAACATACAAACAAAGTTTTCCTCTTTATAATATTAGTGTAGATAAATAATATGCTTAATTATATAGGCATATGCCTACACAAAATTGTAGGTTGGCACCAGTAGGGGCACAAAAACAAACTCGGCACTTCCAATCAAAACTTTCGATACACTTGTGTTTAAAATAAAGTAGTAAGTGGTAACGCGGCTAAAAAGTAACAACGGAACGTTACGGAACGCACCCGGTTCCGTAACGTCTATTATACGTCAAATTACGAAATATACGAAACTAAACTTTGCACCGCGACGCTACATAATAGACTTCTCTACCTGTGCAATTAAGGACTGGTCCTTAATTCATAATTGCACAACACGCGACAAAGCTATCTCGCGCGATAGGTTTGTCGCCTATCGCGTGTGACTGATATCTTCGACAATTTTGCTTGGCCGGCGGCTGCAGCATTTCCAATTAGTTATATAGTGTATTTGTTACGGGTAATGCTATAAGATAGAGTAAACCTAGGTTTATTTGGGTTTACCTAGGATTACCCAAGCTTTGTGGATAAAGTCCGAATATTTATTTATATTCGGCGTTTACCCGTATACAACTAAGTTTACCCAACACTGGTTGGGTAATATTCGGTGTTGGTCTGAATAATAATTGAAATAAATTTTAATTCGAAATTTACCCATACTCACCTAGGTCTACCCAAGACAGGCTGGGTAATGTTAGAATAATTAATGAAATTAAAAACCATGTGCATATGCAGCTTTTGTTTAATTGAAAAAACGTACACAAAACAATTATTGCTTTTTTATATATTGGTGATATATTTTCAATGTCGATCAGTTTATCCTGACACACAGAAAACTGGTTCCTTGAAAACATTTCTTCTATAGTTCCACATTCGTTTCCTAGCTTGTAAAGATCATCAGTAATTTCTATAACTGCCATAAGCACGTTCCGAAAATCTCCTCTTCCTCTATCAACATTATAATTACGACCAACACCAAACATTACCCAACCAGTGTTGGGTAAACTTAGTTATATACGGGTAAACGCCGAATATAAATAAATATTCGGACTTTATCCACAAAGCTTGGGTAATCCTAGGTAAAACCAAGCAAACCTAGGTTTATCTTCTAGTATTACCCTTAACATATATATATATATATATATTAGTATTTTTGTATGATTTTTATGTTACGTTGAATTTATCTATCAATAAACATATTATTTTTTTCTAGCTCGTGAAACTGAAGACGGCTGGCAGCAGGTACCGCCCAAGCGCTAAGCGACCGACCTGTGCAAGAGGGTTCAGCTCTATACTCGTGTAAGCTTACCACGTATTAGGTACCAACATGTTACGTAGCTAGGTACTTTGTAATCTTAGTTAAATATTAAACCCGAACTTAAGATGAACCACATCATTGAGTTCATGTTTTATACAACACTCGTAAGAACATGTCACAAAAAAATATTTAGAGATATTTTAGCTTTGGTATGGTTGCTAGGTTGACAGAATTTCCAAGTATTTGCATAATGACCGACCCCCTTACTAATAAACGCTGTATAAGCTTTTTAATAGTTATACAATGTTTTGTCTCCTATCGAATTAAAAATGTCACTTGTGTGACGGGAACAAAACACTGTATAACTATTCAAAGCTTATACAGCGTTTATAAGGCGGGTGGTTTATATTTACGCAAATAAATCTATTTCTAATCATGTGGTCGCAGCTTACTTTTTTTTTCTAGTTTCAAATAAGCAAAACGTCGAAAAAATTTCTACGTAAGGACTGAGTTGTCCTCATCCAAGTTTTCCGATATTCGGCCGGAATTTTTCCGTCAATTGCAGTGTTTCGCATACAAATAAAAATAAAAGGCTAAAATTATTTATTCATAGCAACTACCTTAACCAATAAGATCTAATGTGGTTCATGTTTTGTATGGGCTTAAATTGTTATTCTATGAATATATCAATTTTCTGGAAATTTATATAACTATCTACATACCTATATGAGGTATTTTACATTGAAAATAACACTTCAATTGAACTTCAATAATTTTCAAGATTCGTCAAGACCTTGCAAAATCCTTCCGAACTCATCATGTTTTTCTTTTCACAAATATTTTGATACTTTATTGCTATGTATCTTTAGAATAACATTTTTTTTGTTTACTGTATAATAATATGGCACCGTTAAACAATAAGTAAATTGAAAATTGTATTATTTATTTATACAAGTTATGTATACTAAACCGTTTGTGGCCGATATATAAACCATTCTATTGTACTTTTATTAAGTGCTGGACGCTAGCTGAATCCTGTGTTAAGTCCTATTCACCAATTTCTATAATAAAGTGTCTTTATTTTATTACATTCTTTCATTTACTTAACTTATATATTTAGGTTGTCTGGAAGAAACTGCTGTAACCGCGTTTTTGTGCAGGTGCTTATAGTTAAAAAAAATATTGTTGTCTTTTATAAGAATGCAAACAGATTTATTTATTATAAAAATCGTATTGTAATCTCAAATGGATATAATTATTATATTTCTATTTATATCCTTTCTTTTATTCGTTGTCAGAGGAGATCTTTGAGTCTCATTTTGCTGATATTAAAAATCTGTGTAGTATAATTACGACTACGTAAAGGACAAAAATATAATTGGGGGGTTCACAAAAGCACCCAAGAGAGCAAAGCACTAAGCTTTCTGAGAAACTATAATAATAATTAATATCCAATTGGTCTGTTAGCGACGAATGTAGCGAAATAGACGACACAAAACAGGCATTGGACCTAATGGTCCAATGCCTGTTTTGTGTCGTGCTAATGCATTACCCTTTAAAACTAGTTTTTTCGATTGGCGTTCTATTTTGAAGAGTAGAGTGGATATTTATAATGGGTTACTAATTATTACGAAGGCCTGAGCAGGTTTTTACTCCGTTTCTGTGTTTGTTATGTAGTGTGTTCCCACCACCATGTTATAATAATAATTAATGTAGTTTTGCACCTGTTCCTCCCAAGGACAACATGCTTTGAAGATAACTGTAAAGTGTAAACGGTATCACATAATCTGTAGTAACATTTATAATTAATTACTTATGGTTCGTGAGATGTTATTTCTGTTCATTTTAATAATGTACCATATTAAAGTACCCATGCATATTTTAAAATCACTAACATTTTTGTGGTGTTTGTGTTCCTAATTGATTTCTCTAAAAATTACCGTCCTTCTCGAGCATAACATAGATAGAACCACTAGATGCGACGATCTTGCTTCTGTATTTTAGAAACTTAGGTATAACTTAAGAGAAATGACGGAAGCTCCACCGACAAGGGGCAACCCCTTATCAAGGAGAAGAGTGCAATTAAATTAGAATGTTTAAAAACAAAATTAAAGTGTAAGCAAGCTGATGATGATGGATTAGCTAAATAAGCTAACAACACTCGATCATGTTAGCTTTTAAACAAAAAGAACTACATCAAAATCGGTCCATCTGTTTGGGAGCTACGATGCCACGGACAGACACACACACGTAGTTAGACTAACATCTTAGACCCCGTTTTCGCCGGGGGTAACAAATACAACCAGCAAAAGACGGAACTTTGCCTTTTAACTGTTTACCTCGGCTCACAATAGAATGTGTAAACTAGGGTTGCCAACCCCAAATTAAAAAAGTTGGATTTTAATTTCCAAAAAACATCCAGTTGAAAAACAGGTCGCAGTAATAAAGTTGCAATAGTGAATATATATGTAGTGAAAATAGGTTAAATGAAACATGCAATACTATGCATATTTTTTTCATAAAAGTATTTAAATAAAATAAAATTAGAAAGAAAATTTGTAAAAGTGGCGCGCGTATTTTAAATACATGACCTTATCGAGGCGCTTTAAAACTCAGGACGCTGCTTTAAAACTATCCAGGACACCTAGGGTTGCACATGCCAAGTGTTGAAAGGACCAACCCTTTTAGGGATGTTGAATGGGATAATTGTTCCCTGGGAAGTCAGAAGATTAACCGTTATTACCGGAGTCTCCCGGGCTATCCGAGAGGGTTGGGAACCCTAAGGACATCCCAGGACACCGCAAAAACTAGGGCATGTCCTGGGGAAAACAGGACGGTTGACAACCCTAGTGTAAACAAGGTGTATTAACCTGTGGTATAATAAAGTTAATAAACTGGGAAAAAAAAGGCAAAATATACAAAAACTGTCCACTTGCGGTCTGCTTTAGTCATAAACTACTAGGAGACTAGCTACGTATCTATAGTACATTATAGTAGATAACGGTAGTCCGCGGTGGACCCTACAGCCTTAAAACTCGGAAGTAAGATATAACATACCGCAGGGTTTGAATAACTATAATAATTAACAAAAGCCTTGTGGTTGTGAGTTGTGACGGGTCGAAATCGCGGGCGCGTGAAAGTTTGCAAGCAGTTCGCGAGTGACCGCCGCCCGCTATAGACGTTTATTATTTACAACGTTATTTGCTATTGTGTCTGGAAATTGAAAAAGAAAGTTGTGTTTGTGTAAGAAAACCCGACTAATATGAATGTAAGTGCACACTTTAGTATTTATTTCAGCGTGTTCAGTAAACCCCAAAAGTCTGAAAGAGGGTTGAATTTTTTTTTCAAGTTTCAAGTTTGTGTCCTTGTTTGAGTTTATCGGCTTTTTAATTAATACAATAAGGTATTTCACCTTATAGTATTTTCTACAGATGCACAAAATGTTACCGCATTACTAATAAAGTATTGTCGAGTTTGTTTCGCCTTGTTCTGAAAATATTGAAAACTAGATGTTGCTTGCGACTTCGTGCGCGCTAAAAGAAATCCGCAGAACCTACATTTTACAGCAATAAAAATGTCTATGTCCTTCCCCGAAGTCTACTCTATATCTGTGCCAAATTTCATCAAAACTGTTCCAAACAAACTTAATCTAAATAATATATATAAAAGGCAAACCTGACTGACTCATCTATCAACGCACAGCCGAAACTACTGAACGGATTTTGCTGAAATTTGGCATACAGATAGGTAGTTGTAATGACGTAGGCATTCGCTAAGAAAGGATTTTTGAAAATACGCCTCCTAAGGGGGTGAAAAAGGGGTTAAAATTTTGCATGGAAACCGAACTCTACGCGGACGAAGTCGCGGGCATAAGCTAGTAATAGATAGCAGATTTACACACCCTTGGAAGTTAGTAGTTAGGTACAATTTCTATTCAAAAAGTATGTTAGGAAGAGCATTTCGTTTTCAAGCTCTACCAGAGTCTGTCGACTGACGATCAAAATACCTAGGTATTGTAGTGATCTGCAGTGGTCACGCGATGCAAAAAAAACTACTTAGGTACTAGATCTCGTTCAAACCAATGTTCGGTGGAAGTTTGCATGTACATCATGTATATTTTTTAGTTTTATCATTCTCTTATTTTAGAAGTTACGGGGGGGGACACATTATTACAACTTTGGAAGTGTCTTTTGCGCAAACTATTTAGTTTAGAATAAAATGATATTAGAAACCTCAATATCATTTTGAAGACCTATCCATACTCCATAGATACTCCACACGTATTTTTAGTTTCAGTTCAAAGTATGGGGGAACCCCCAAAATTTAATGTTTTTTTTTACAGTCAATCAGGGTAACTTTGAATCATCATCGACATATTTTTTAAACAAACTTTTACTATGGAATTAGTCAAAAGAGTTTAGTTAATCTGTGCTCTCAGGTTGGTTTTCATGCTATAAAGTTATAAAACGTCTTTAAAAATGACTAATTATATTAAAAACTGGCAATTTTGTCGCGTGTCAAAGTTACCACCTAACTTGGGTAACTTTGACACAGACTAACTTTTAATTATTTTACAGCTTCAGGATAACATTAGTTTATGTTTTTATCAAATATTGATTTTTTTTTTTAAATAAGATTTAATGGCCTGGTAACAAGACCTTTAAGCCAAGTCTTATATTTTTGAGGTATTTCTTATTTGTCTTATTTCTAAATAGTCAAGTCCAAAGTCTAGTCAAAGTCCTAATAAATAGTCACGGTAGTCAATCAGTCAAGTCAGTCGATTCAGTAAAGTGGTAGACGCTTTACTGAAACTTCCTAGGGAGTTTTGGCGGGAAACCCAATTTAGCACGCATTTTGTAGTTGCTATATCACTTCTCCACATTAGTGCACGTCACGAATAACTAATGGTTAATATTCCACCAATATTACACATTAAAAACCGCAATAACACGAATTTAGAAAAATAACACAGAAACACAACATTGCTGATTGACATTCCCGGCAAAACTCTCAAATATTGATGTAGTGGGGTCATAGACAAGTCAAAAAAACCATAAAGTTATTACCTACATTGCATTATGTTTTTATATACCTTGATAGCAGCAAAGTTAACGAGATTTTTTTTTAAAGTTTTGCACTGATTTTTACCCATTATGTTGCGCGCGGTTAAAAACAAAAGTTTTTGATATTATCTTCTTTTGACAGCTGCTTTTTTTTTAGATTTCGTTTACGAAGTATGTTACGTACACGAATTGTTATTAAATTTTAAGCGCCAATTGTTTCTCACATAAAACAATAGAAAAGAATTTTGTGAACAAACTGTCAAAGTTACCCTCGTGATTCAAAGTTACCCTGAATGACCGTATATTTTTGTGTGAAAATCTTAATGCGGTTCACAGAATACATCTGGGTACTTACCAAGTTTCAACAGTATAGTTGTTATAGTTTCTGAAAAAAGTGGCTGTGGCATACGGATGGACAGACAGACAGACATTATCAATCCATAAGGGTTCTGTTTTTTGCCATTTGGCTACGGAACCCTTAAAACCTATTGCTTGTTGATAGTTGCGGAACGCTCCTTAGATGTCATGTCCTGACTCCTGACTCCTGAGCTCCTGACAATATGCTCTTGGTTAGGTTATGTATTCACTTGTCGAGTACACTATTATAGGCACAAGTTGCGAGCTACCATATTGCTACCAAAATCATTAATGCTTGCTATAGTTTCTGTCGCTTACCTATAATAAGTATCTTTGACGTAAGTAGGCTAGCTAAGTATTGGAAATTATCTGATTTACCTATTTTAAGATAAGCACGTACTATGAAATAAGAATGTGATAGTAATTAATCTTAATTTTTCTTCGTGCTATGTTCAAATAAAACGCATATAAACCAAATATGATTTACAGATACCAAAGGTTTTGACTGTGGACGAGCCACGCTTCGGCATGAATGGGCCAGCTCGACCGGGTAAATACCACGACCTCACAGAAAACCGGCATGAAATAACGCTTGCGTTGTGTTTCGCCGAGTGAGTGAGGTTACCGGAAGCCCGTGGGGATTGGGGATTTTATGGACCAGGAACGCAAGTCGCAACACCAGAGGAGTTACTAAGGAGTCCTCTGTTGTTGCGAGTGTCCACGGGCGGCGGTAATCGCTTACCATCAGGCGATCCGTCTGCTCGTTTCCTGGTTCATTACATTAAAAAAGCAATATTATTTATTATTGTTTATTATAATCCGCTCATTGCAGCTTATTCTTTTTTTTTGCACGATGCAAGAAAAGCTAACTATTTTAAACTGTCCCCTGGAACTGTACATTCTGGCGGTATACAATGAAAGGAGATAGATAACAACATTACTGATTTTATCAAACTCTAGAGTCTAGACAAAAGCAAAACTTTTAAACGTTTGAATATTATGCCCATAGAGCTTGTAAAAAGTAGAGTTTACAAATAGAAACGTACGATAGCATCGCAAAATACGCAAGTTATCGTGACGCGGTGCTTACGTTTAGAAAATGTAGCAAGGTTAGGTTCATATACTGTATGTTGAGTGTTGACCTCCTCTCGCGTCTACTTGCGTGCCTAATGCCTATTCATGAACGATGTTAAGATGTGTTTGTAACTTCACCTGGATAAGGCGAAATATCTCTTGGGGCTCGGGTCCGCTCGCAAGCTAAGCTAGCAACTACAATAGTAGAGTTTAGTAGTTCTCGTATCCGAACAATGTTTGTTTTCGAAGACACACAGCTGTTTCCTCACGAATCAAACATGTCATCTGCAATATCAGGACATTGCACCTGCTTTGCCTTAGGATTATCGTACACTCCGGCCCTAGGCAGTGACTCCAACTTTGGTAAAAAAAGTAGTGAAAAAAAAATAGGTCAGACGAAATCTTAGAAAATGTTCTTATACATCACGTTTCATTTTATCCCGCCGGAATGTACAGCTCCTGGGCAGATAAAGCTGGGACTATATGATCCGGAATTCGTAAGACCAGGAAAAATTCAGAGCACTGAAAATAGAATTCTGTGCTGATACAATAGAGCTGAAAATCAAACACATGAGTGTCGAGTCAAATGTCAATGTCATATATGTCAGCTCGACACTCGACACTTCGATTTTCAACTCTATTTTACTAGCGCAGAGTTCTATTTTCAGCGCTCTGAATATTCCCGCGACCGGTGGATACCGGATCATATAGCCATATATAGTAATAATTTTATTTACACCTGAACGACGTTGAACTGCTGAAGACAAAAAATCTAGTTGTTTAATAAAATCGCCCAAAAAGCATACTACTGCAATTATTTGGTTAACCCAGCTTACATAACGTAGTGTTTATACGTGTGTTTATATGGTTTATTCTTATCGTAATCCAAATTGTTCTTCTTTGAGTTTAAGTTCACATGGTTAAGATGTTTACGGAACATTGAACAATAACACAACGTTAACCTAGATCCTTCTCAGATAAGCGGAACTTTATTTTACCTATAAAAATACCTATAAATCATATTATAATTTTAAGCAGCTTAAGATGTAGTAAACTACTAACCAGTAAGTACTTGACCAGTACCTACTATTAAAATAATAAGTAAATCAGTGACACGAATTTTCAAGTGTATGCCCAAACAAAAATCGCTCATAGCACCTAAAGTTTTCACCAAGTTTCCACGAAAAACAAAATCGCACTTTAATTTAAAAAAAATCACAATAGCAAAAACGCAAAGACTGAAACGGAATTAAAAAGTGTGTGGCGAACCTTAGCGCCGCTACGTCCGGTCTGTCCGAAAAAAAAGTAAAAACTTAAATTTCGAATAATTCCTTTGCCGACACATGGCCTTTCACTTAAAAACTTTCACTGTCGCCTCGCGATTTTGTTTTTGAGCACGCGATGTTTTAAAAAGTTACATACTACAACTGTTACATACTAATTCTTGTAAAAGATGTAACTATTAAGAAACACAATAATTAATATAATCCGTAGCATGACTCAACTTATGACTAATTAATTGAATAACTCTTCTTTAAAAAAAACATCTTCCGCATATTAGCGCGGTCGTGAGAAATGTAATAGAATAATTTGATTAAAAATAAATTGTTATAATGCAATTTGTTATAGGAAAGCCTAAGATCCAAGCGGTGAGAAATAAGTAGAGATGTGATAAACGGCTTAAAATTAAAAGTTAACTTATCCGTTATTAAATATTCAATAGCAGCTTTTTTTAACTGCTTAGTTGCTTAGTTGCTTATTTGATTATCTACTTATTGCCACTTATAAGTTATAATATTTTTTGCGCTTATGTTACGTTTTTCGATCGCTTAAACTGATTTAAATTAACTTTCCTTCGTACTTTGCAGGCTTAGGACTGTCTGAAATCTGAATAATTATTAATATAATAATATGAACTCATAAAAATGTTTTTACATGTTGATAATATGCATTAATCTTAAATGTTGCTTATCATTAGTAATAGTTGATTTATAGGATAACAAACATCGCCACTTTTTCCACCTCATTTCTTTCAAAGTAGTTCCATAAACTACTGTTCCAATTCACGTCGTTTATTCGTCATCTTACGACAAAAACTTAATAAACTTAATACTAAAACACTACACGAAAAGTTTATATTACGTCCATATGGACCATTATTATATTTATTATTTACATTAAAACTTCACGGTAAGCCACCAAAGCACCACTATTACGATTAAAATACGAATTATTGCGTAACGTAATATAACGTGTTTTCGTCAACCCGCAAAGCGCAACTAACAAAAAGTGAATAAACACGAAAAAGCTTAATAGTTATAAGTACAAAAAATAACCCGTTTAAATAAGTGATGAGCTACATTAAAGAATTTTCACTCTTATTGCGCTGTCATAAGAACTATTTTTCTTTGCTCATACCACACTTATGGCTTTATGACTATAAACGATATGAACGATAATTATAAGTGATAAACGCTTAAATTTTTAAACGACTTTACAACTTATTTATAAAAGCACGCTATTTTAAACGCTTTACGTTATAACGGCCATCTCTAGAAATAAGTGTAGAAAATCATGAATGAATGAATATGTAATTCATTCATCGTTTGCTTGGTTAACTGTTATCTTATTAGAACAGGTAAAGAACACCTGTACCAGCTATTTACCTATCGACAGTATCGATATAGTAAAAAATTACTGTTATTCATTAGTTAATTGAAAAGGCACTTTGCGACCAATATACATATTTATGTGCTTCAATACTATGTTTAAGCTTTTCATAATCTTTATAGTTATTTTATTTCTACACTCTTATATATAGCCTGTAGATTATTATATAAAGAAGGTTGTTGAGGAAGGAAATGTTTGTATGATTTTTATGCCGGCTCGTGAGAATGTCGGTGACCTCAGCTAACAATTATTAAACCACAGTTTGTTTTGGCCGTAGCGTAAACTTTGGAGAATTGTTTTGGTGGCAATGTGACTCAGCGTGACTCAACCACAGTCCACAACTGACGTTAGACTATGGCCAGACATTAATTGTCTCAACTCACGACGGCACCTGAGTCCCGACTTAATACAACGGTCCATGGCCTGTGGTCATCGCTTTTCATGAGGCGATCACTCTCCTCGTTTTCCCCCTTTCGTTAAATATTATTATTATGACGCGAAAAGCCCTGAGACTTTTGGCGTTAGCATACTTTTTAGCGATAATAAATGTGCAAATTCCCAGTTTCATCTTGATAGGCAATTTCTTATGGCGTATAGTATATAAAAATAGGAAATGTGTGGAAATAAACAGAATTTCCTACAACTTCGAAGGGGTCTTTGAATAGAGAACATAAGCCCCGCCTTGTTATGGCCGTATGAACATAACCGTTCAGCTAACTTAATGAACAAACGCAACATCGTGGAAGTGAATTGTTCACGCTCATTACCCACCGAGTTTCATAACGCACGCTATCTGCAGACTGTACATAACCCCTGCCCACTGTGAGCAACCCCTAATGTCTTCTTCTTTTTCGGTTGAGCTTTTGCAGATATTTTTGCCACCCAAATAAAAAAAATTCAATGCAAAGGCAACCCAACAAGGCCAAGCGTACTAACTGTATGTCAAAACTCAAAATGTATCCGACTGAAGGACTTTGTATCCATGGTCATGAATAAATTAAAAAAAAAATAAGCGTACTAACATCAAGGAATTTGTAAGTATTATAATATATATTACTTACAAATTCCTTGACTAACATACAGAGGAAAGCTTTCATAAAACGCTCCAAACCAAATTTGAAAATTTTGACGTCCCATTCAACGGCCCACGAGTAACACGATTCATCCACACAATCCTGGATATGTCACCGTAAAATTGTAAAAACCGTTGTTAGATTGTAAAATAAGTAACGAGATTGTAAAAATATGTCGAAAGATTAAAAACTATACCTACTATATTTATAATCTAACCATAATTCGCGTCGGAAGTCTATCAACATTTTACAATATCACTACTTTAATTACAATCTAACGATTTTTACAATTTTACGGTGACATATACACCGTATGGTTGTACTAGTGCAATATTGATAGCTAACTTTGTAGCTCTGTTTCTGTTTAATATTCTCTACGCTGCTCCATCGCCAGCTTCAGCACTTATTATTATACTATATAATATAACAATTAGTATTAAATAATGACGGCACATACCTGAATAATGATGTCAATTTCTCAAATTAATCCTACATAGAACTGCGGACGGACGGATAACACTGTCTGCATCTTGTTTTCATATGGCCGTTAAGTAGTGTTATTAACCTTTAGTAATTGTTTAACAAGGGGATGTGTTATATTATAATCGCTAATTATTAGCACCGCTCTCGTAAATATGTATCTAGTATTTGGAATAATTAAGTAACTATATTTTGTTGCTGAAAATGTAGAGATTGCATACAAATACATACCATGAATGTTTTATTGCTGAAAATGTAAAGATTGTTAGACAAAAATGCGAAATAAATGTTTTGATGCTGAAAATATAGAGATTTGATATAACTACGTCTAAGCCTAATACCTTCAAATGCATAGAATTCAGAAATTTGAGTGTTTAGTACGAGTAGCTAAAAATTTGAAGATTACTAGACACAATGCGTACCTACCCACCATTATAACCACATTTCGTGAATAAATGATCATGATTATAATGATTATGAATCTTTTGATGCTGAAAATATAGAGATTTCTAGATACAAATCCCAAGAATGTTTCATTACTGAAAATGTAGAGACTGCTAGACACTAATGCATTTTGTCATATTTCATTGCATTATTTTCAACTAGTAACATAAGAAGGTCAATGTTATCTAACTCAGGTAGTAGTTTGGTTGTCAATTATATGGTCTAAATCTACTCTAATATTATAAAGAGGAAAGATTTTTTTGTTTGCATTGAATAGGCTCTGAAACTATACTGGACCGATTTTGATAAAATTCGGCAGATATAGAGTAGACCACGGGGAAGGACATAGGCTACATTTGGTCGCGGGAAAATGTACGGTTTCTACGAGATTTTGTTTTTGTCGCGTCGAAGTCGCGAAAAATATCTATTAATTATAAAAATAGTTTAAAAAAACATCTACCTAGCTGATTCATTTCCTTAATATGATAAGATTTGAATAATTCAGAATGTAAGGCCACTTAAATAAATTAATAACACCTTTTATACATTTTTAAACTAAAAATTCTTAAGATACTTACCTACTTTACATTCTTCATTTTAATTATAGAGCTACACCTACAGTTAACCTACAGTTTTTAGTCTTATAATATCATCATCATCATTGCTTACTAATTGATTATTGCTCTCTCCTTATAATGAAACAAAGGTCCCACATTTTTTTTTTAAATCCAAGTAGTTCCTTTGCAAAAAGTTCTGAAATATCTTAGAGACCAAGTCCAATTCAAGAGAGTCCATTTAATTAATTACTCATAAAAATATCATCATCACCATTAGATACTTACAAGTTACTACATAAGCATTGCTATTTCCCAAATAAAACGAGAAGGGTTGTGGTTCTCCATGACTTCGGAAGGTTGTCAGTTATTCGTAATAATATTACCAAAAATCCAAACGCAAATGTTCTATTCAATCGATAATTTCCTTGCAATCATCCATAGGTCAGTCAGACATTTGTATTCATTATATCACAGCCGAGACAATGGTAAAAGTTCGATTGCGTTGACCACGGGTGACGAAACTGTTGCTATACAGTATACAGCCGTCCCTGTTGAGTGTTGCTGACCGTATAATATCCTTTCGAAACCGCAATGCCGCGGTAATAGGCAGGGGCGGATTGAACGTTGAGAGCGCCGTAGGCAAACATGTCATCGGCGCCCCTATATTATAAATAACTTGTCAGTAGTGGCGTCAGGGGGGGATCAAAGTTGTCTTAGTATAAAGAATCCCACTTCTCGTATTTAACTTAGACTTTCAATGAATCATTATATTAATACGTGAAGCAAAAGGCAAAAGAAACCTAAGAACGTTGAAATTTTCAAATTAAAACATGAACATGAAATTATGACCGAATTTCGGCCAATGGGCGATCTCTAGTTATAAATAAATTATCTTAATATCATCAACCATATTTCTGCACTGATTTTGGAGTTTGGATCAATCAAGATGCCTTTGACGTTTATGAGAATACCATTTTGCTGTACAATCGAGTCGAGACTGCATCAAAACTATTAACACAGCTATTAATATAAGATTTAACTAACGTAATTCCCTTACTGATATGTACTACATTATTTACATTATTTCTTATTAGCAGAATAAATTTTATGAATCTAATCTCGAGGTAATTTGAACTTTACGTTTGATTCATCTAAGTACATACTATATCAGTGGCGAGGGGTTCCTATAACTCCATTCCTATCGGCTTTCCTTACCGCTTACCTTTTGAAGACCCTCTTCCAAATCCCTACCCTATTATACAGGCTACGGCTTCCCCATGAAGGAGAACCAGCCTTCGGCTTCCCTATGAAGGAGAACCAGCCTTCGCCACTGTACTATATGGTACGAGTAGGTATACGTAAACGGTAAATTCGCGTGAAGTTAAATCATAAGGATAGGTGTGGTAGACGTCAACGCGAATCCTGTTAAAATTTAAATAAGTGGTTTCCTGCAATTGAATTGGAATTTAGAAGTGGTTGACGTTGAAATAACTGGGCTTCAGTGGTTTATTTGTAGGTACAACTTTCAATTAGTATCCAACAGTCAATCTTTAGACCAGGGCCTTCAGACAAGATGCATTCGATAAATTCGGTGAAGTTCAAAATCAAAAATGTATGGGATTCTTCGATCATGCATATCGAAGATGGGATTTGACAATTAAGTCATCGCTAAGTGACATGTCGCTTGCGAGGCCCATGCCAGGCCTTATGTCAAATCTCATACTTTTGTTTGGAACTTCGCCTTCAAAATATCGAAACCATCTTGACGAAAGCCCCTGGGCCTGTAGTCAAGATGCATTCGACAATTTCGTTATGGAACCCTAGAAACAGATGACAGCCAAAACACTGTATTACAACGTTTTGCCTTTTTAAATTCCACAACTGTTTTCAGTTTTGATTACTTAAATAATATAATAAAAATATTCAGTGCATTAAATAACTGTGTTTAGTTGAGCGTGCCATTTTATAATAGTATAACTAAATCGATCATAATTTCGCTGTCGGTAGAGGAGTGAGGTAACTTGAAAGGAAACATTATATTTTGATTTAATATGAAATGAATTATACGTAAGAGTTAATATTGAATCTATAGGTTCATTTGATTAGCCATTAGGGTTTATATTACATTATTTGTTATAGCTGGAGAGCTACTAGCAAATTCAGATGTTTGAGGCAAGCTGAAACCTTGTCCTGTTGTACCTCAACAAGTAAAGATACTGCAGGATTGGCTGGTCCGGCCTGACTGAGGCCGCTTTTGACCAGCTGGTCCTACAGTCTCGTGTTGGGATACAATAGGACAAGGTTTCAGCTTACTTCAAACACCTGCTCTGAATTTCCTAGTAGCTCTCCATCTATTAAAGATGTTCTTGTGATGAAGTGAAGTAGCCAAGCTCGAATAATGGCCCAAAGTTTTAAGTGTAAACTTTTATTTTTATATGTGTGTCTTATTAAAACTCATCGGCGAACCAAGTTACGGAAAAAATAAAAGTATTTTCGTCGTAGGCAATCATAATAATAGAAAATGGATTTTCTCACACTCACAATAAAATTCTTGTGATAGACATCTCTATTCGGTTTGTAGGGATATAGAATTACGTAATGTTATATAAATATCTGAGTCCAGATTTCACAACAGACCACATTGAGGAAGTGGAGCATTGTATTGTCTCATGGGAGAAGGTCGCTTCCTACTGCCACTGCTCGCTAGTGGAGCCGAGTGTCGAGTACTTCCGATTCCGATAGTCGATACGTGAACTGATTCAAATTATCCACATTAATAAACAATTTTATACTCTGTTCAGAATTCAGATACAATTTAATCTCAACGTAAACAAAAGTAGGACATTTCTAAGGAGATACCATCAAAAAGTGTGCCATACCTACCTCCTTCATCAAAGAGACTTGATCGGTGCGGTGTCCCGGGTGTCGGGCCTCTAGTCAAGGTGCATTCGATAATTTCGACGGCGAAGTTCGAAAACAAAATGTATGAGATTTATCACAATGCATCTTAAGCGACATGTCACTTAGCGATGACTTATGTCAAATCCCATACATTTTTGATTTTGAAGTTCACCGTCGAAATTATCGAATGCATCTTGACTAGAAGCCCAGTTTAACGATGACTCGGAGTGAGGGAGGAGGAAGAGGGTGGCACGCGATATAGCACAGCATGAACTCAACGTATCGCACAATTTTATAGCGTATAGTAAACCAATAATATATAGTACAGTATGAACGTGTCCGTAACAGTGTATGGTGCGCGATATTGTTGTGCTATGAGCTATATATATACTATATGCTATTATATTATAGTGTAGTCTGAAAGGCGCTTAATGGTACTTACCGATCCAAGATTTACACATAACTTTACATTACATACATAGATATACACACACACACAAATTTCTATTTTGTTAATTGTTTTATTATTGTTTACTATCATTGTTTTTTAGCTACTCTAAATTAAATTAGGCCTACAATGTTGATATAGACCTAAATAGATTTGTCATTTTTCTTTTCGTTGCTATTTTTAATTACATATTTTAATTTTTAAATTGTTTTAAATATACCTATATATTGGCATAACATTACACGTAGGTACATCATGGGCGAGGACATTGGAGTCTACACTGATGCAGAGGTCAGGGACTATAGATAACTCCTTTGTGTCAATAAAGGATTGATTTATTTATTTATTGTTGTTCTGATATTTATCAGAACCAAAATAACTGTGTCGTATTATTTATTGCACTGTAAAAGTAGATAACATTTAAACTGGTATCGTTAAGGTGGGTTTAGACCAAAAGAACATAGAGCAAGAACTACACAAGAACATTCTTTTGTATTCGTTTAATGTAAACGATAATTCGTTAAGACATAGTTTACATCATTTACACTAAACATTCCGAACAAGAACAGAATTTTTGCTCTTTATATGAGAATCATTTAGACCAAATGAGCGAATGCTCATTGCTCATTTGCCAACGATAAGTAGTACTGTTCACACTACACTATGTCTGAGTGTGATAGCGACTATATTGTGATTTCAAGTGCTTCATTTATTGATAATACGTAATTAATGAAAAAGAAAAGAAGGAAGAGACGTTGGTGGGTGACGATTGCTGTTGCAATTTCTTCCGTGTACAGTTTATTTTTATAATGTTCATAAAACATAAGTTGGATCCCATAAACACCTTATATTATGGTACATTTCTATCATACATTTTTCGTTGCTCCAATATTTACGAATAAACCTAAAACTAGCCGCCAAAATGTACAAGAATTCAAGAACACTAGAATCCCTTTGAAGAGACCGCCTCAAGTAGCGAGCACATCCGAACACGAAAGAACGCTCTAAGCAACTGTTTGTGCGCTCTTGCGTCGGTTATACCAAACGAGCGAGTGTTCTTAGAGCATTCTACCAAATTACCGGCGAACACGTGGCGAATACACCAGAACAACGAAAGAATGCTCGTTGTTTGTTTACATCAAAAGAGCTTTACTAGAATGAGCATTCGCTCGCTTGGTCTAAACCCACCTTTATAGAGCGCTATCGTTTCTTCGTTTACTAGAAGTAGAACAGCACATTTATTAAATTGGATCTAAAGTCTAAAGTTCTAAACACAGCAGTGCTATTCTCTAAAAACATTTTTATATATCTCGACAGCTGAATCCGCGGTGAGTGTCAAAATTGTGTCAAATCAATATAAAAATTTGACACTCACCGCGGATTCAGCTGTCGAGATTTGAAAATGTTCTTAGAGAATAGACAGGCTGATCTAGTCAAGATGCATTCAATAATTTCGAAGGCGAACTTCGAAAACATAATGTATGGGATTTGACATAAAGCATCGCAAGCGACCTGTCACTTAGCAATGACTTAGGTATGTCAAATCCCATACATTTAAGACTTCCAACTTCGCCCTCGAAATTATCGAATGCATCTTGATTCTTGACTAAGAGCCCAGATACTAGTCTTTGACTATTAGTATTTAAAGATGAATTATAGGTAGCGCAACGAATTAAGATCTTTCGACAAAAGTAGAGGGGGTATGCGCAGAAGTCAGTTTTTGGGTGTGTTTGGCGGTAGCGGGCTCGGGCGGGGAGGTGTGGATGCGCCGAACGCATGCCGAACGTGGCTGCCGACACGCTATTGGTACGTTAGTAATATAGATTATTTGCTATTGGTCACATGCGCGAACGACCCCCTCCACTTTCACTGAGCGCTCATAAGCCGTTGCGCGACCTATAACAACAGCCAAACTCAGAGGCATAGATAATACAGATATATATTAGCTCAGAGGCGCGGCAGTGCTTTCGCCAAGATTAATTAAGAATTTTTCTTGGCCTTGTGGTAGGTAATAAAAAATCTTCAAATTTTTAACAAAATTGATAACTGATAACAGACGTCGCCAAAATGAACATTACCGAGCTTTCTTTTCGAACCTCGTCCTAGTAACTAACTGTTGTTTCCTGCAGTATGGTGATTGGTGACCAGCGGTTAGTGAAGGTTTGCGCAGATCCAGTTTCTCCGTAAAAGGCGAAAGGCGAGGTCCGCTAACTGACGAGAAATTTGAATACGTAGGCTGACGACAGGTTGACGAATTGTGTTGTTTTGATTTAGAGAATTTATGGCTTGTAATAAAAGTTGAATAACGCCATCATTTCATTTTGACAGCTGAAGATAAAACGAATACTACATTGGTCATTCCTATAAAATACGAGACTTATCATTTGACTTTACCAAAGTCATTTTACACATTTGAATGTATGTTTTTGGTTTCAGCGAATACATCAGAAACTACACAATAATTATTATTTTACAAACGTTATCGTGATCAACAAGCGAGTCGTCGTGTCGTGTTATGTTTTATTGTAATGCGCAGACCGCAGTGCAATGCCCCGATTGTTATGATTTGTGCGATATGGAGAATAATGGCTAATAAATGTGTCTAAATGTGAGACTTACTATAATGTAATGCAAAGTGATTAGCCATAAGTCATAACACCATTAATAAGCGTGTTCTAAACGCTTTATATTAAGTACTAGATAGATGTTGCCCACGAGTCGAGGGCCACGACTTTGTACGCGCAAAAGGAAACTTCGCGGGGACCATGCATTTTGCCACGATAAAAAGGAGCCTAAGTCCTTCCCTGTGGTGTGGCTTACTCTATATCTGTGCCAAATTTTGTCAGAATCGCTCCAGTAGTTTTGGAGCCTATACAATAGGCGGCCAAGCCTTATTATTATTTGGTATGGGGGTAATTCCTACTGAAACGATACGTGACACGTTTACGTGGTAGAGCCATGCTTCGGCACGAATGGGCCGGCTCGACCGGAGAAATACCACGGGCTCACAGAAAACCGGCGTGAAACAGCGTTTGCGCTGTGTTTCGCCGAGTGAGTGAGTTTACCGGAGGCCCAATCCCCTACCCCATTCCCTTCCCTACCCTCCCCTATTACCCTATTCCCTCTTAAAAGGCCGGCAACGCACTTGCAGCTCTTCTGATGCTGCGAGTGTCCATGGGCGACGGAAGTTGCTTTCCATCAGGTGACCCGTTTGCTCGTTTGCCCCCAATTTCATAAAAAAAAAAAAACGGCGCTACATATTTAAGATAGCTATTCAACATTGAACTTTATTCGTTACACAATAAGGTACACATTTCATTGTAAGAATTCGAATTTTACGTTACACACGCGCCACAGCTGGGTCCCAATTCTCGTACCTCGAAAGTCGGTGCGATTCTAGCACTGTCACATTCACACAGGCGTCAAATCATGCGCGCGTGAGCAGGACAGGCTGACAATCGAACCGATATTCGAGGTACGAGAATCGGGGCCCTGATGGCATAATATGAAACTTGTATCTTTCTGTGTAGGGCAGTAGCTTAACGGATAACGAACCGTATCAAAAATAGTTTTTGGGACCCTCACGGCCCGAGTGATAAGTAAAAATTTGCCGGGGCACCATATAATTATTGATACGGCTGATACAGCTGTAACTACGCCCCTGGTGACTGAATTTTAAATTTTGAATTACTATCCTTAAAAAGCAGCGCCACGCAGGCCGTAGCATTTGGTAGGACTAGGAGTAATAGTGTTCTGTGATTTGGTAGTGGTGTGAATTGCTCTGAGCCAGTTGCTCATAGACTACATCTACGTGTGTACTATAATATGGTCTATGAACCTGGTAGCAATGGGTCTATCGGGAACATTTGCCAGCGTATAGAAATCTGACAAAATGATGACAGCGTCCAAACAAATTCCATTCGATAACGTTACCTTTACGCCGCTGTTAAATGTTCCTGCTAGGCCCCCTGGTATAACGATGTCGTGACGAAAACATAACTTTCTCTATAAAAATAATAGTATTTAACCATAGCAATATTTCTTGTCTGTGGACGCAGGCACTTTAAGAATTTCAAGCACGCAAACATTTTGCTATGTTTTGAAAGCATGATACTATTACCTGGGTTCTGTATTCAAAACATTGAATATCATACAGTGGCGACGCTATAGGGCGAAGCGTTACTAAGAAAATCAATCGTCGGTATTCAGACAAAAATGATTTAAAAAACTCCCACTTTACATCACATTTGAACGTAAACTGCTATACAAAATAATAAATATTCATCACTGGATATTGTGAACAATAGAAAATATATAGAGCGAAAAGTTTGGCGAAAAGTGTAACGAACAACCTTCATTATCTCATTCAAACTCGGTTTAATGAATAAATACTTAAATTGTTTTATTTTTTTTAAATATCTATATTGCGGCATAGAGTTTAAATTACTTACTTAAAAACTTCTTTTATACATATATTAAAACTCCTACTTATAAAATATTTACTGATTAGCTTAAGGCCGCGGCCGGCTCTACCATAATATTAATTAAATTATTTTTTAGCTTTATTCAAGAACTGTAAGTAATTACTATAGTGTTTAGTACGTGATATAAGCGTGATATAATAAGATATTTGAAAGTGCAATAACTAGTAAATTAAATATATTATGTTATTATTTTCAAACCAACAGAAACTGCTGCTAAATACAGTGTTTTGATCGGAGAAATTTCGCATAACCGTCTGTTAGCTTCGTGATCTTAGAAAACAAATTTATTATACCTGTTTACTCTCACATCTAACGACAATAATAAAGTTATTTTTTTTTTTAGAAAATCATGGATGTGTATTAAATATGTGTATAATATAATAAAAAATCTTAAATATGTGTATAGTATAAAAGTATTTAATATATTTCCGTTGTCTGGTACCCGTAACACAAGTTCTTTGAGAACTTACCATGGGACCAGATTGACGTGGTGTGAAGCGTCTATAGATATTATCATTATTATTATAACTATACTAAATTTAGTAAATTTATATTCATAATTACAGAAGCTAGAAGGGCGGACAGACAGACAAACGGATGGACAGAGTGAAACTTTAAGGGTTCCTTGACTATTACGGAACCTTAAAAACATGTACGGGCGTAGCCAGGGGGGTTTTGGGGGGTTCAACATGTTACATAAGCCAAAATTTTTAGGCTTACGTAACATGGAAAAGTTATAAAATATAATCCTATATTATATGATTGACAAATATTTTTTAAGCGTAGGTAATAAATTAGAAGAGAAGAAACCTATCATAAATGATAATTGATAGTAGGTTCCTAAAACATTAATCAAAGTATATTTTGTAGAAAGTTATTAGAAAGTAACTGCTTTTTTATTAATAAAATTATTATTAGGTACGAGTAGGTACTGGAGTCCAAACACTTACGAACGCGTTTATGTCTTTTCTATCAAGTCCTACAATATTTATTATCATATGACTAATGACTTAATGTAATTTAATTCTTACAATATATTGTAAGAATTAAATTACTTAATTTTTGGCTTATAACTAAATATTGCCAGCGATTTCGTGCGAACAAAAAGTAATCTCGCAGGAACCGTACATTTTGCCACAATAAGAAGTAGCCTATGTGTAAATCCAGAATGTAAAGTCTAAACTACTACCATACCTATCGGAATCCGTTCAGTGGTTTTTGCGTCAAAGACAAACATACATCCAATATCCGTCCATCCATTTATAATATTAGTAGGATAATTACGTAAAATTATAAAATGAAAATATATCGGTAAGTAGGTAACAGATTTGAACACTCAAGTACAGCGAGCGAGACTGGGATTGCGTAGTCACTTTCAAAATTCAGTTTAATTCAGTAACTGCTTGTAATTAATTGAATGTCCTTAATTATTATGGAAATAACCAGTCTCTACCTGTACACAATAAATAAAAATAATATGATCTTAAATATATACTTAAATATTGTATTGAAAATATAGGACGGCTTAAACTTACTTACTTAGTTTTCGTTTTGTTTTGACCAAAACGAAAATCCTGTTTCGACAGAATGGCGATAAGTTTGGAATATTTATGTAAATTTCATATCGGGACAGGTTTTATGGCGATATTAGTTCAAATGTTAATAATGCCGCGTGTTCCGGCTTATAATTTTGTCGCCTACGTTTTGTCTAAATTGCAATTAATAGGCGGAAAATGGGTCGCGAAACGCGATACGCAATTTGGAACATTCTAGACATATTATTTAGGTTATTTTAAAAGGCCCCAATGTGGGGTTGCCCAGTCATCAAATTGTGATCTCTGAATCTCAAGAGTCAAAGCCTTCGTTATGTTTTGTGTGTTGCTCGACTACGCACATTGATTGCGATGATTTTCAAATAATCGACCATTTAATAACCACTTCATTTATTCTTTTTAGGGTTCTGTAATACTTTAGGAACCCTTATAGTTTCGCTCTCTCCGTCTGTCTGTCCGCGCTTCTAGCGTCGGTAATTTTTACAAAGTCAACCATTTTCGGTCTCCAAAATGGAAAATTGCAATTTTCTATGCTGATATGCTGAAAACTAATTAGAAAAATTATTTCGAACTAAATTGGACAGTAACTTTTGATATAATTTGAAAAAAAAAATATTACACATGCTCTTGGTTAGGGTATTTGTATATTATTTAAATAATAATTGTTAATAAACCGCTTAATTAACAAACCCGATGTTTTTCATTGTAATTATTTACGTAAAAGCCGCTATGTGCGGAACAGAATTTCACTTTCGTGTACCTACCTACCTACATATTCCCTTCGCTACAAGACCAAGTATATCGTTAGTATGCGAGTGCGGTCGCTGGTTCGTGCTTTGTGTTACTCAGAAGTCGGAACAGCTGATTGTGTTCTCGTGCAGGGGAAACTAACGTCGATTTCCTATAATAGGTATATAACAACATAGACCAATCATAACAACTAAGAATTTGCTTCCAAGTGCAGAAATGTTATATTTTGTTGCGAGTTGTTGATTTGTTTATGATTTTTACCGACTTATTTGACTATTTCTTTAATAATAGTAGTTAAATTACGGCTGCTTTAATAGTTATTTATTCTTAACTCTATCAACCTCACGCTTATATTATTAACTTCACCTGTATGTAAGCTTGTTTGCTTGCTTGTATATAACTCTCTCTTGCGCGCCTGCTGCCTTCCTCGGCTCTGGTAGCTTACAAACACGCTTTTAAAGAATATCGAACTAAAAAGTTGAAAATAATTTTAAATTTTTTAAAAATAAACTTAAAACAGTAGTATATAAAAATACTAGTATAATTGAGGGAAAAGCGTGGGGCGCTTTGTGCCATAATTTTTGTATATTGAGCGACCAACGCTTTTCCCTCAATTATAAGTACTAGTATTTTTTATATACTACTGTTTTAAGTTTATTTTTAAAATTTTTAAAATTAGTTTCAACTTTTTAGTTCGATATTCTTTAAAAGCGTGTTTTTTTTAATTTTTTTAAACTATATTTATTCGGTATAAAGTTTGATTGCATTGAATAGGCTCCGAAACTGCTCAACCGATTTTGATGAAATTTGGAACAGATATAGAGTAAGACGGAGAAGGACATTGGCTACATTTAATTGCGGCAAAATGTACGGTTTCAACGTAATTTCCTTTTGCGCACGAAGTCGCAAGCGATATCTAGTCTAAATACATAAAAGGCAAACCTGACTGACTCATCTATCAACGCACTGCCGAAACTACTGAACGGATTTCCCTGAAATTTGGCATACTGATAGTTGTAATGACGTAGGCATCCACTCTGAAAGGATTTTTTAAAAATTCACACCCTAAGAGGGTGAAAAAGGGGTTAAAATTTTGTATAGAAATAGAGCTCCACGCGAACGAAGTCGCGGGTAAAAGCTAATTGTATATAAAATATAACTATTGTGATATCAAATGAGTCTTATATAATAAATGCCTAACAAAGGTAACAACTTACGACGTGCCTATTTTGTAGGTATTGGAAGTTCATAAAGATACAAAACCAAAAGGCTGCGAAACGGGAAGGAGCCTATTAATTTACTTAGGTATTCATATTTTAATTTAGAACACCTCTAAAAACTTTGTACAGAAATGTCATGCAATGTACAGATGCAATCATCTGACGTCGCCTGTATCTAATTCTATTATTAGTAACCTCAATCACCGTGAGAAGTATTAAACAAAGACTATTAGATGTTAACTATTATTAACCAGCTAGATATATAATCTCGATATGTCATAAAAAATGTATGTCACTATATTTGTACATGCTTATCTTAGGAACCACACGCACATAGTAGATATATATTATATATGTCACCGTAAAATTGTAAAAACCCTTAGATTGTAAAATAACTAACGAGATTGTAAAAATATGTCGAAAGATTAAAAACTATATATTTATAATCTAACGAAAAATAATATGTTAAATTATAGGCAGCATATTCGCGTCGGAAGTCTATCAACATTTTACAATTTCACTAGTTTTATTACAATCTAAAGGTTTTTACAATTTTACGGTGACATATATATACGTACAGAGAAACAGCTTTCATAGAACGATCCAAAACGATCCAAATTTGAAAATTTTGACGTCCCCACAATTTTTTCACACAATCGTGAACACACCGTAGTCCGTATGCTTGTAGTTGTGCAATCAAATAGCAAGCTTACTATATAACTGTTTATCTGTTCCTCTTTCTTAATCCATGCCATAGGCAAACAATTTATATGTAAGTAGAGCCTGGAAGAAACTGCTTCAGCAGTAAGACCACAGTAGACATCCGAAAGTCCACTTTTAGGACTACTGCGCAAATTTTAGATTTGCTTTGAACTTATAGTAATGCAAAATAAACTTTACCCTCTTTTAATAATTTTTACCAGCCCTGTATAATATTTTGTTCATAATAAGGTATCATGTGAATTCGCTTCTGAATTTCCCGCCCCGCAATTGGACAAATGTTTACAAATACGTTCGCGTTGCAACCCGAGATCGAGTTGCAACACCTTTTGTTCGGCGTTGTAAAATAGTCCTTCGCATGTGTATATTATACTAAGCAGACCTGCAAACTATCTTTAGGCAGGTTAGGTCTATATCAGCACCACACTATAGGAAAGCCATGCTTTAAGGCTGCGCTAGTCGGATTTTTCTCCATACAAACGCTGTTGGTGATTTACTCCAAAATCAAACATTGTAGACCCAAATTCTAGCATAATATCGATTTTTATGACACTTATCTAGGTCGGTATTTGCTTATATTTCTGAAATTCAAATTAGTGTAGAAAATAATAGCCTCCAAACATCGCATTTTTAGCGCAACTTTGAACGTAAATAAAAATTAAACGAAGAATGATAATAAAAAATCAAGCACGTACCGACACAGTTTAATTATTCAGCAATTGAGATAATTTTACTTCAGACAAAAATATTATATAGTTTTTTCATAAAACACCAACAGCTGAGTGACGATTTGCGTAATTTGAAGACGCCTTTTCTAAAATACTTTACACAGCTGCATAAATGTGTGTAGTATAGCTTCTCTTATAAGTATAGATTACTATTTTATGGGTATATCCTTTTTTCCCCAATATTAGGTGAAATAACAAGCATTTTTCCCGCGCGCAGCACTGAGTTCGAGCCGTTGACTAGCGCACTCTTAAGCATGTAAACTTAACCGTGTTTACCATTACGGGAAAGCCAAACTTGAAACAAAATAAAAAACAAGCAATGAGTGAGGTGATGATGATGAATTATAGCTAAGAAGAACACTCGATTAAGTCTGCTTTGAAAGAAAAAAAATAGATGAAAATCGGTTCATCTGTTTGGGATGCTACGGACAAACACACAAACAAACACGTCAAAGTTATAGCCCTCTGTTTTCTTCGGGGGTTTAAAATGGGAGTACCGTAACGTAAATTAAGGAAACAAAACTTGTCTTTTGTTGAAAATATAATGGCAAAAGGAAAATCGTTATAGTTTCCCGGCTATCATAGTTGAAAAACTCGTTTCACCAAAATTGGCACATGATTGTTTGTATAATTAATTAATTCTCATAAAATCTGGTCGCCGTTTAAGGTCAGGCAGTTAATACTTAAATACGCAAAAACGTGTAGTAATAATCTTCATAATATTTTTTCCGAAAATGTCAAAATCTGGTCTACCGGCTACCTACGTTGTTCGGTGACCCGAGAATTAGCAACGTGACGTCATTCACGTTACAACTTGTTGCCGGCTGCTTCTTAACTTAGGCCTTAACATCCGTTAATGGATGATTTATACAGTATTCTCCGAGCGAAGTAACCACTCTTGAAATACTGTAGTGCCTGGGACAGTTGGTTTTTAAATGTCGTATGGTTGCCCAAGCACATACGGCATTCTTACAACATAGTCAGCCTAGTCCAGAGGAATGAACTGGTCAATACGTCTGGGGCCAACTACGTGCGGGTTTCCTCACGATGTTTTCCTTCACCGTTAGAGCGTCCGTATAATGTACCTACTTGAGATCTGAAAAAGTCTCATTGGTACACGCCACAACCTGGGATTTGAACCTGCACTCTCTCGAGTGCGAACTAAACGGTCTACTCACTAGGCCACGGAGCTCCTTAAGTATTCTAATAATATCTACTGTTCTAAAAATTTCCAGGTAATAAGCTTTACGTACCTTTCATTCACTTCAGAGGAGCAATTCTGCTAAATAAAGCCTGCATTTATATACTTAATTACAATCAAGTTCCGATACGATTATACTCCCAATAGGTGTTTTTATGAACGTTAAACCAACGTGAAACGCGCTCTGATTGATCGAAACGTCATAAAATCCGTTCACGGTAACATGACGCTACACTTTCAATCCAAACAAAGTCAAATTGACTGTTTAAATTGTCTACTTTAAATTCGAGAATTGAGATTCTGGAGTTTTTGCATGAGAGACCTACAAACTATTAATTCAATTTCCTTCAAATAAGAATTGTTATTTGTAAGTCGTGTACCCTATTTGTTCCAATTATAAACTTGCCATTATCATGTCTGTCTGTACAACAATACAAGGAACGCATCACGCACTACCGCGTGTCTAATGTCTATCTAATATAGATATGACGTAATGAAGAATATATTATTATAGAGTTTATTACCTATAGTTAGTAATATAGTTAGAGTTTTCTTTAAAGAAAAGCGTGGAAACTATCTTTTCCCACGAGAAGACGCGCTGTCAGTGGAAAGCGGAGGCGTGCAATTTACAAAGTACCTACTACAATATTATATTCTTTTATAATATGATCGGCCTGATTTCATAAAGAAAAGAATATGTCAGTCACTATAATTATTATAAAAGAAGTAAGAAGAGTAAAGAAGAATATTTGTTGTTACTTATAGCGA
Organism: Glaucopsyche alexis; assembly: GCA_905404095.1. Lineage (NCBI taxonomy): Eukaryota > Metazoa > Arthropoda > Insecta > Lepidoptera > Lycaenidae > Glaucopsyche > Glaucopsyche alexis. The sequence continues at coordinate 26,000,449 of FR990046.1, forward strand.
TCTGTGAAATTTTCAACTGTCTAGCTATATGGAGTCTTTGGGTGCAAGATATATAGCCTATAATGACAGACAGACGGGTAGACTGTAGACAGCGGAGTCTTAATAGGGGGTCCCTTTGTTGTACCTTTAGGGCAGAGGTTCCCAAACTTATTTCGTCTAACGCCCACTCTGAAAATCTGTTTTTTGTAGCGCCTCCCATTTTTTTTTTCACCTCAATAACATATTAGTCTCGCCTGGAGTGTCTTTTATCTATTCAAAATTAACCAATATACAACATTGCTGCCGCCCTCAAACTAAAAGACGGTTAAAATTTAAATGACAAAAAGAGTTTCTGAGGTAGAGCTAAAAACACAGGATTATTTTGAAATTGATGCTAGTGATTTTCTATAAACAATTGTTGATGTTGTCATAAGACATTCAAGACAACGTTAACAATTGTATATACCTACAAAATCACTAGCATCGATTTAAAAATAATCCCGCGTTTTTCCGCTCTACCTCAAAAACTCTTTGTTTTTTTTTTTTTTTTTATGAAATAAGGGGGCAAACGAGCAAACGGGTCACCTGATGGAAAGCAACTTCCGTCGCCCATGGACACTCGCAGCATCAGAAGAGCTGCAAGTGCGTTGCCGGCCTTTTAAGAGGGAATAGGGTAATAGGGGAGGGTAGGGAAGGGAATAGGGTAGGGGATTGGGCCTCCGGTAAACTCACTCACTCGGCGAAACACAGCGCAAACGCTGTTTCACGCCGGTTTTCTGTGAGCCCGTAGTATTTCTCCGGTCGAGCCGGCCCATTCGTGCCGAAGCATGGCTCTACCACGTGTAAATTAACTTTGTGTCATTTAACCGTTGAGATTATTTATTATTATCATTCATTTCATTCTCTCATTTTAGTTTGAGGACGGCAGATTGAGCAGTAATACCTAATACTACTCACGTCAGCGCCCCCTCAATATTTTTTTCTGGGCCCCTTACCGCCCCCATCTAGGCCTCCAGCGCCCACAAGGGGGCGTTATCGCCCACTTTGGGAAAGACTGCTTTAGTGTATGGAACCCTAAAAAATTTCAAGAGAGCTCAAATAAAATTTTCGTCGGCAAATACGAAGTTTCCACAAAAAAATTTAATATGCAAATACAGTGTTACGTGGGGACCGTAGGATGTTTGTAAGTCGTAACTGATGATATTAAAAGGGCATAATGATAAGAAGTGTAACTGGCTCGACACACGAAACTATCTAAACTTTGACCTTTTACAAAATGGGATTTTATAACTTACAAATTGTAACGGGTCTTAAACTAGTTTTTACCTTGTAAGTGAACATAATACTACGACCTACGCGACCTGTTTAGGGGGTTCAAAGTACTACGCTAATTCAAATTTTTGTCATGGTTTTGATTTTTCTCACGTAGTCACTATCTTCCAAAAAAATTATAATAATCTCGCGCGACGGCCATTCTGCTGGCTTTAATTATGAGCATTTTATTTTTATTTTTTTCTGCTTGCAAATTGCAAAAATATTTTTAAACTGTATAGTCAGTCATACCCTACGTGAAAGGGGGAGGCGGCTGGTTTCGGCGTATACTGAGTATCACCGAGAGGGAGGAGGTTGCTAAAAAATGTTAAAAAAGTGGTCACAACTAGAGATGGCCGTTATAACGTAAAGCGTTTAAAATAGCGTGCTTTTATAAATAAGTTGTAAAGTCGTTTAAAAATTTAAGCGTTTATCACTTATAATTATCGTTCATATCGTTTATAGTCATAAAGCCATAAGTGTGGTATGAGCAAAGAAAAATAGTTCTTATGACAGCGCAATAAGAGTGAAAATTCTTTAATGTAGCTCATCACTTATTTAAACGGGTTATTTTTTGTACTTATAACTATTAAGCTTTTTCGTGTTTATTCACTTTTTGTTAGTTGCGCTTTGCGGGTTGACGAAAACACGTTATATTACGTTACGCAATAATTCGTATTTTAATCGTAATAGTGGTGCTTTGGTGGCTTACCGTGAAGTTTTAATGTAAATAATAAATATAATAATGGTCCATATGGACGTAATATAAACTTTTCGTGTAGTGTTTTAGTATTAAGTTTATTTAGTTTTTGTCGTAAGATGACGAATAAACGACGTGAATTGGAACAGTAATTTATGGAACTACTTTGAAAGAAATGAGGTGGAAAAAGTGGCGATGTTTGTTATCCTATAAATCAACTATTACTAATGATAAGCAACATTTAAGATTAATGTATATTATCAACATGTAAAAACATTTTTATGAGTTCATATTATTATATTAATAATTATTCAGATTTCAGACAGTCCTAAGCCTGCAAAGTACGAAGGAAAGTTAATTTAAATCAGTTTAAGCGATCGAAAAACGTAACATAAGCGCAAAAAATATTATTACTTATAAGTGGCAATAAGTAGATAATCAAATAAGCAACTAAGCAACTAAGCAGTTAAAAATAGCTGCTATTGAAAATTTAATAACGGATAAGTTAACTTTTAATTTTAAGCCGTTTATCACATCTCTAGTCACAACTCAAGTAGTAAGTAGGTATGGAATATAAATACGTTCCCTATGGTGGTCAAAGTTACCTAGTATAAGGATTAGGGTGGAGAAGACGTAAAGTTCGGACAGAGGAAACGAAAGAACATTTTAAACTATGATTTTGCTGTGTAGGATAGGTTGAAGAAATATGTTGAGAAGGAAATAATGTGCTTAAGTATATATGAGCTTATTATGATTCCTACTTTATTTAATCTAAAAAAATAATTTTATCTAGTTTTATAAATTAGGTAGGTAAATGACATCATTAGGAAATGTAGAGCCAAAAATAGGCTATAGTTTGTAGTTGTGTGTATGTTATTGCTACCACAATCAACATGCTTAATGCTCTTTAGTAATTAAAGGTACCTACAGCTACTTATAATATTTATCCAATGTTGCGTGTATGTAATATTTGACAAGGGGTCATGAACTTTTTTGCAAACCATTGTCAAATACTATATATTACTAACGTACCATTGTCGTACATAAAGTCAATTAGGCACTTTGAATAGTACTGAATCTTCCTTCGTTCTAATTATTTCGACATTCTTACATAAATTATTCAACATAATTAGCCTGTGACTTTCTCTACAACTGGGTCGAACTTTTTCACGGTCAAGAAAATCAATTTTACACCACAGAAATAGCTTAATGACATAATTTCCTTACCAGGTTATCGAGTTTATTGGTTACAGATTGTTGTTTTATGCAATATTTGGTTGATAAATATTAGATAGTAAAAGTACAATCTTCTATTACAATTACTTACTTAAACATTGAGCCGCCACGGGACACTTCGCAGATATAAATATCAAAACTATTTTGTCTGTCTGTCCCAACTACATTATATTTTATTGAGAGCTATTTATGTTGCTCGCTACTTCCTACGCTTAAAAAGAAATTCTCAGAGAATTGCACATTTTGCTGCGAAAAAAGTAGCCTATTTGTTAATCCATAGATATTCTAAACTACTACCATTTTTATAGTCCACACCAAAATTTGTCAGAATCCGTTTACTTTAGTTAATTCGTGAAAAAGTAACAAACATCCATGTCACATTCATACATACAAACTTTCGCGTTTGTAATTTAGAAAAAGAAGTTCAACATCAAAAATAATTGAATGACTAGTTATAATACATCTATGTGAATGACAATATTAATATTTAATTATATTCCTTTCTCCCTTCCAGCTCCTGTGGTGCGGTCTGCTGCTGCTGCTGCCGTACGTGCACGGGCACGGGCGGCTGATCGAGCCCCCCTCCCGCGCCACCGCCTGGCGGTACGGCTTCGACACCCCCCACAACTACAACGACCACGAGCTCTACTGCGGCGGCTTCACGCGCCAGTGGAGACGCAACGGCGGCAAGTGCGGCGTCTGTGGCGACGCCTGGGACTCGCCCAAGCCGCGACCGCACGAAGCCGGCGGCGCCTTCTACAAGGGCGTCATCGTGCGCAAGTACGCGCCGCGCGACGTCATCACCGTTAAAGTCCAGCTCACCGCCAGCCACATGGGCTGGTTCGAGTTCAAAGTGTGTGACACGCCGGCCACCACGGACGACGAGTGCATGAGGAAGCACGTGCTGAAACTCGACGGCAGCGACAGCACGAAGTACTACCCGAAAAATGGAAGTGTGACATACGAGATGAAGTACCGTCTCCCCGATGGGCTGGAGTGCGCGCACTGCGTGTTCCAGTGGCAGTACGTGGCCGGCAACAACTGGGGGGAATGCGGCAACGGCACGGGCGCCGTCGGCTGCGGGCCCCAGGAGGAGTTCCGCGCCTGCGCCGACATAACGATATCCGACAGGGACACGACGACTACGAAACGGCCGAGGCCATCCTACGTGCCGCCCAGCAGGAAGCCCACCGTTCCTACTCCCGAGGAATCCGAGTCCACCGGCAGCTCGGTGTACGGCATCGTCATCGCCATTGTCTCTCTCCTCCTCGCCCTCGCAGTGCTGGCGGCGGTCTACCTGTACTACTACCGCGGCGGCATGAGAATTAAGAACTTCCTGAAGAAGAAGGTGCCCCATCCCGCGCCCGTCCCTCCGCCGCGACACAAGAAGATGTCCCTATCCCGCGAAAACCCACCAGAGATTTCCGCACCTAAACTGATTTCCGAATCGGGATTCGAAACGGTCGATTTAAGATCGAAGTAAACGGAAGTCGGATTTAGGATACGAAGCGTACCTACACTGCCTTTAAACGTGATATCTAGGTAACTTTTGTGTATTTTTGCGTGTGATTTAGTGTACGAGGAGTAGCTTAACAGCCTTGATACGTTCATGAGTTCAAGTGATTTAACTGTATATACGACGATTTGGAATAGAGAATACCACTGAGTCTTCCTACATCTAGTGTGAACTCTGAAGCTATAAATTCTTTAAATTATCACTAAGTTATTACTGTAACCTCAGACCAAATAAAAAAGTTATTTTTGATGTGTAACATCTTTCCTCTCGCTTCGTTCGTTCGTTACATGTGTGTGCGTTCCACTGTGTAATTACATGGCGAGGCGTAGTTTGGCAGTGGTTCGCAGAACTTTTTTATTTGGTCTGAGAAACTTTGTAATTTGTAATTCGATCAAGTCCCGAAGTCCTAATCACGACACTACAAATACTACAATACAGTAAGGCCCACTTGCGCCAATCCGGGTTAAAGTTAACCTTGGGTTAAAATATCATGCTTTCTCTTTCACAAATACGAAAAACGAGAGAGATAACATGATTTTTATCCCAGGGTTAACTTTAACCCGGTGTGGCGCAAGTGGGCCTAAGAATACTACTAAGTTTTAAGTTAATATTAGTCAGTAGGTAGGTAAGCCTAATTTAAGATAAGTCTTATGTTTCTTCCTTGTTTATGAACATTGACTCCGAAATCCGAATGTTCATCAGTCATACTATTATTTATTATAAAAGCGTTGAACCTATTTGGAACGATTTTTGAAGATTTCGTTAAGTTGATAAAGAACCAAACAGCCTAAAGTAATCGAAAACTATGACCATAATTTTATGAAGGTACCGTCAGCATTTTAATATTAGGTACTTTTGATGATTATAGATAACTAATAAGATAAGCTTGTTAATTAATTTGTTTGATTAATATACCTACAATAATTGGATATTGTATTTAAATTATTAATAGCACTTAGGCATTCTTAGATTTAGGTATCTTAGCCTCAAAAGATCGCATTTTACCTACTACAACTGAAAACTAAGTACTTAGGTATTCACATTTTAAATTAATAATTTAAAGTAAAGCGGCCATAAAATATGTTAGGGGCATCCATTCGAGGTGTTAGCTCGAATCTTAAATATTTGAATTTAAATTTTTGAATGATTGATATGTCAAATGTTAAATAATGCTGGGGCCTGGGACTAAATGATGCGGATCCTTTCGGGTGGAAGGCCTCTACATTAGGAGCACTAAAAATAGAACTCTGCGCTAAAAAAGAGCTGAAATCGAGCCAAAATCGAACACACAATTAGTGTCGAGTCAATATATGTCAATGTCATATATGACAGCTCGACAGTTGACACTTCTATTTTCAACTCAATTGTAATAGCGCAGAGTTCTATTTTAAGTGCTCTGAATTTTCTCGTGCCCGCCGGATTCCGGATTATAATTATAGTCCCAGCCTAAGTAGGACGCCCCCTTGCATGTAGAAATAAAGAATATTAGTATGCTGACTGTACATATACCTATTTATAGACAAGGACACGAGTAAATAGAAATAAGTTGTGAATACATACCTGTAAATTATTTTTATGTTTTAATAAAATGTTACGAAAATATGTTTTTGTTTCTATTCCATAACTGCAAATTTATTAGCAGAGCAATTCATCATAATATTATATATCCTGCCACTTCAAAAAAAAATTAGGTAGGTATGAATAATGAATTGTAGGTAAAGTCGACAGCACATGAAACTTTTCACTTGTACTACGAGCTTTACATCTACAGCGATTGTAATAACAACAGTATCTTAGTAGGTACTATATACATATAATATATTCTGTGACAGTACAGAGTCCAATGTGTAAAGCTACACGAGCACGAGCTCTTGAGAGTCTTGACTATGCAATAAAAAACTTGTAAATAAGTTATAGTAACATTTATTAGAAAAATAGAATAAAAAGGAGTTTGATTTTGAATAAGTGTACAGCGTACAGCCAAGGCTTGAACTTCAAGCAAATCAACTCGAAGACTTTGGACTTTTGGAAGGACTTTGGTTGCATTATATTTGGCAACCATTTTAGTATCTCCCCTACCTGCCCCCCCCCCCCCCCCCCCCCTTGGCGACGCCCTTGGTACATTGTCATGTACTGCATAAAATATAACGCGTAGCCGTAGGGAATATGTTATCTGTTAAATATATGTTGCGTAAACACCTCACACATGCTATAACTTTATAAAGATCTATTTTAGATTTTTTGACCTCAAGTTTAATTATGTATGAAATAAGATAAAACCTTTAATGAATATAAGGTTTTAATAAGCTAAAATTAACAGTAAAATTTGTTTTGGTTACATTAGATACATTGACAAAGACACTATCAAAATAGATTGACAATGACATCAGCATAAGGCTGATAGTTTCAACTAAGAAGTTTACATCATTCTCCCGCACTATTTTAAACATAATCTTTTAAAAATTCTGGTGTTTTACGAACGCGGCCAGATCTACGGAGTGTTGGCTCCGGCGGTGGTGCTGATGGTAACTCGGTCTCTAGCTCTCTACTATTATCAAGTATCACAGGTCCCGTCTCATTAGATGAAGGAATCTCCAAGTTTTGGTCTTCTGTTTCCAGAAGTGGTTCTGCGACGTTATGATAATCAGTAGTGTGTTCATTATCTATTTGCAGATCTACCCCTTCTGAACCCAATGGTGCTAGATGACGATTCGACACCGTTGTTTCTCGGCCATCTGGGAACCGAATGTATGAAAAGTCAGGATTGCTGTGTATCAATTCAACCTCTTCTACCAATGGCTGATATTTATTTGTACGATTAAATTTCTTTATCAAGACTTGTCCAGAAGTTGTAAGCCACGATGGAACAGAAGTGCCGTTAGTAGATCTTCGTGGGTGTCTAAACATTCTTTCATGTGGAGTGCAATTTATGGCTGTACAAAGTAATGATCGAATTGAATGTAAGGCTTGTGGTAATACTTGCTCCCAATTTTCTACCGAAATATTCTTCGTCTTCAGCGCCAAAAGAATCGTTCTCCAAAGAGTAGAATTCAATTTTTCTACTTGACCGTTACCTTGAGGGTTATAAGCTGTAGTTCTACTAGTGGCAATACCTCGAACATGTAAAAATTCCTGTACTTCGGCAGAAAGAAATGCTGTTCCGCGATCTGAATGAACGTAAGAAGGCATGCCGAATATCATAAACAAGTTGTTAAGGTGTTTAATCACTGTTTTCGAGCTAACATCTGAGCATGGGAAAGCAAACGGGAAACGTGAAAATTCGTCAATCACGGTAAGTATGAATTTGTTATTATTGTTTGTTGGAACTGGTCCTTTAAAATCTATGCTAAGGCGTTCAAAAGCAGCCGTCGCTTTAACAAGTTTTCTCTGGTCATCAAAGGTATTTCGGAAGAATCTAGGTTTTACTTCAGAGCAGGTTCGACAAGATTTTGTCATTGTTCTGACTTCTTCAATAGAATAGGGAAGGTTTTTAAAGCGAACCCAGTGAAACATTCTCGTTACCCCTGGATGACAAAGAGCCTCATGCAGCGATAAAAGTTTAGCAGTACGTGTTTCTACAGTGGCACAAACTCGGGATAGTGCATCAGCAGCATAGTTCTCTTTCCCCGGTCTGTATATAATATCGTATTTGAAAACAGCAAGTTCCAGTCGCCATCTTTGAATCTTTTCATTCTTTATCTTACTTGAATGTTTCATATTAAACATAAAAGAAACCGAGCGTTGGTCAGTTACCAACTTAAAGTGTCTACCAATAAGGAAATGTCTCCATTTCTTCAATGATTCCACAATGGCGTACGCTTCTTTTTCAATGGCGGAATGGTTTTGTTCGCTTGAATTCAAAGTTCTTGAGAAAAACGCCACTGGTCTAGAATTTTGCGTAAGTACTGCTGCAATGGAATGATCGGAAGCGTCAGTTTCGACTGTAAAAGGTATATTTACATCAATTGCATGTATAGAAGACTTTGCGATATCATTTTTCATGCCTTCGAAGCATTTTATTTGCTCGTTTGTGAGCGGAAAAGTTGTCGTATTAGCAAGTGAGTGGATCCGTTCAGAAAAGTTTGGAATCCACTTAGAATAATGTGCGAACATGCCGAGTGTCCTTCTTAAAGTCGGTAAATCGCTTGGTGGCGGTAAATTAATCAGTGGCTTGAGTCGCTCACTGTCAGGTTTAATTATGTGGTTTTGAATATTATAGCCTAGAATATTAATTGACTCTTGAGAAAATTTGCATTTTTCTATACTCAGTGTTAAGCCGTATTTATTTGCGGCATTCATAAAACTTTCTAAGTTATGATCGTGTTCTTCAAGAGTACGGCCAGAAATAGTTATATCATCAAGATACGCATATGTGTTTTGAAGATTCTCTTTTCTTATAATCCAATCGATTGTTCGTTGGAAGCTCGAAACACCATTTGTTACTCCAAAAGGAATACGCCTGAACTGGTACAAATTTCCCAGCGCTTCAAAAGCGGTAAATTTCCTTTCTTCGGGTAGTATAGGTACTTGATGGTACGCGTTTTTCAGGTCTATCAGGCTGAAAAATGTATTCTTTGCCACTTTCGAAACTAAGTCCTCAATGTTTGGTAAAGGGTACGCGTCGAGTTCTGTGTAACGGTTAATTGTCTGAGAGTAATCAATCACAAGGCGTTTTCTATGAGTTTCGCTTTTTGTTATTAGTACTTGGGCCCTCCACGGTGATTTACTTTCTTCAATCACGCCCTCTGCTATAAGGTTTCTGATCTCCTCTTTAATAAATTCACTATCCTCTATGCTATGCCTTCGAGACTTAATAGCAATAGGTTTGCAGTTTGGAGATACATTCGCAAAAAGCGGTACAGCTGGTACTGATGCTTCAGCTACGTTACATACTTGAAGTGGATGTTTTGGCCCGCCGAAAGAGAACTCTAACGATGAATGTTTTTCGAGGACGTCATGGCCGATAATTATGTCAGCACAAAGATTTTTCACGATAAGAAGGTTCACATTATCATATCTATGATTTCCGATTTTCAGGGTTTGCAAAGTTTGACCTTCTACTTGTGAAGTATGATTAAGAGAGGCCATAGAAATAGTCTGATTGCAGGATTTTCTTTTTAACCCGCATAGTCTTGCAAAGCTGTCATTTATAAAACTGATGGAGCTGCCGGTGTCGAGTAGTGCTTCTGCTCTTATTCCTCGAATATAAGCGGGTACAGTAGCTTTACGTAATGAAGAAGGTGACGCTGCTGTGATACAAGCGGAAAGATCTTCAGTACCTACTACCACAGAATTCGTAGGTTTAGAAGAGCCTCTGCAAACAGTGGCAAAGTGCCCCTTCTTATTGCAGAGCTGACATGTCTTTTCAAATGCAGGACAGTTCTTACGAGGATGTATTTGTCCCCCACAAAAGAAACATTTTCTTCGTCGAGGATTATTAACAGAAGAACAGGTCTCGTCGTGCACAGTTTGTGGTTTCGGAGAGACTAATGTTGGTTCTTTTGGGGCAACAGCATTTAAAGACACAGTGTTGAAGCTTTGAGAGTTGATCTCTGCAGTTTCTAGAGAGTGTGCTTGGTTGTAAGCTTGATCAAGTGTTAGAGTTAAGTTTTCTAAAAGCCTTTGTCTGATTTTATGCGAAGATATACCGGATATGAAAGCATCACGCACGCTATCGTTTTTGTTTGTTTCTGCATCAACAGCCGCAAAGTCACAATCTTTAGAAAGTAGTTTCAAAGCTTGTAAATATGTGTCAATACTTTCTTCTGGTCGTTGTTTCCTTGTTGCTAACATGTGTCTAGCAAAAATCAGATTTTTTGGTTTTACATACAGTTTTTGCAGTATTGTGATCGCTTCTTCGTAGTTCGTGGCTTCGCTTATATATGTGTAGATATTTGGTGATATATGATTTACCAAAAGCTGAAACTTTATGCTGTCCCACTGTTCTGGCGGAGGAACCGACTGTGCATCTGATTCAAGAGCGGTCGGCTTCTGCACGGAAATGAAGCTTTCGAAAGTCTTACGCCAGTGTATCCAAGCTCTCGTACCAGAGCTATCTGACGGGTCGATATCAAACCTTTCAGGGCGAAGATATTTATCCATGTTGCTTTAATTAGCTTATTAAATTGAAATAAGATAAAACCTTTAATGAATATAAGGTTTTAATAAGCTAAAATTAACAGTAAAATTTGTTTTGGTTACATTAGATACATTGACAAAGACACTATCAAAATAGATTGACAATGACATCAGCATAAGGCTGATAGTTTCAACTAAGAAGTTTACATCAATGTAGGACCAATGTATAAACTGTAATCTTTACTTTATTAAATCCTCTGAATAACAAAAAAAATAATAATGTCAAAGTCAAAGTATCTTACTGTCCTGTCAATTATCGACCATAGACAATCTCAAAACAAACGTGCTGCAAAATTTTCAAAAGCCTCAAAAGATATTAAATTTCCATTAAAATATATATTTTAAATGAGAAATGGCAGTGCGGCCTCAGCGTATACATGATGGTGCCGTTGTGGAACGGAGACTACGCCCGATATATGGTAAAATTGCTTGCAAATATGTGTACTAGTTTTGCTTCCCGTTTACTGCATCGCTAATTCAATATATATTGCCTTCAGATTGGCTCGACAATGGAAATAACAAAAAGGCATTGCAAGAGGCAGAAAAAGTACTTAAGAAAACTCCAACCCTGCAGGCCGCTCGGGCTTTAAAAGCGCTAGCTCTGTTTAGGTTAGGAAAGGCACCGGAGGCCTACGCCGTGCTAGATGCTCTATCTGAGGAGAAACCGAGTGATGATACGACTCTGCAGGCGATGACTATAACTTACAGGGAGTCCCAGCAATGTAAGTAATATAGTAATGTTCCTAAACACATTTAATATGAAACTTGATATTGATCTTCTAAATAACAATTGCTTTCATCAATGATCCTTTAAACGAGGCCACTGTATACTTGAAAAGATAACAACTAAGTTTTTTATATTGTTGGCAGTGGATAAAGTGTGTGCTCTGTATGAAGCGGCAGTGAAGGTTGAGCCAGCTAGTGAAGAGCTATATTCACATTTGTTCATGTCATATGTGAGGGTCAGTGACTACCGGTCTCAGCAGAGAGCTGCTATGGCATTGTATAAGTTTGCCCCAAAAAATCCCTACTATTTTTGGGCTGTTATGAGCATAGTATTACAGGTAATTGTAGTTTGTTTTACATAAAGAGTTATTGGGGATAAATAATAGTAAAATATCTAATCATTTTAACTGCATGTGATGAAATCCTACTACTAATATAAATGTGAATGAGGAGGGATGTGTGGATCCAGTTGATTGACTCTTTCATTTTTTGTGTGAAAGAGTCTACTAAATGGACTTTGATGAAATTTGGTATGGTAGTATTTTACACTTAGATTAAAACATAGTATCAACATGGATCAAATTGATTGACTCTTTCACACAAAACTACTGAAAGGATTTTGATGAAATTTGGTATGGTCGTAGTTTACACTCTAGATTAAAACATAGCATCAACATGTTATCCCTAAATATTACAGTGTTACCATGAGATATTGTATTTATGCCGACAAAAGCTAGTGTATTATAATATTTTTATTTTACCTTGGAAGCATTATGCAGCTGAAATATTCCCATATTTTGATTCTTGCCTTACTCTTTATATCTTATGGTAAAAGGATAAGAAGTAAAAATTTATTTTATTTAAATATCAATAATAATTACAGGCTAAAACTGCTGAGGATGCAACAAAAAAAGGTATTCTTCTCACACTGGCACAGAGGATGGTTGATAACTTTATATCAGAAAATAAAATGGAAGCGGAACAGGAGGCAAGCTTGTACATAATGATTTTAGAACTGCAGGAGAAGTGGCAGGATATTCTTAAGTTCATCGAAGGTCCAATATACGCTCAACTAGTGCCTGGATCCAGGGCTCAAGCTAGCATACCCTTTTTAAGGAAACTAGGAGAATGGAAACGTCTTAACATTCTTTGTAAAGAGCTGCTATGGGACAATGTAGACAGATGGGACTATTATCTACCATATTTCGATTCTGTTTTTGAATTAATAAAAAATTCAGATAATGAAGGTGAAGAGAATGCAGATAATACTGCAGAGAAGTGCCATGAGTTTATTTGTCAATTAGTTGAGAGTATGTCGTCTAAACGGACTTTGCGGGGTCCGTATTTAGCTAGGTTGGAGCTTTGGAAACGTTTGTCGGTTGACGGTGATCCAACTTCACTACTGGGTAGTGGGGTAGCCCTATGTCTTCAGTATTTGAGGGTGTTTGCTAACAAACCATGTGCGGTGCCTGATTTAAAACCATACCTTGTGATGATACCGCAGAAGGAAAGAGAGACGCACTGCAGAGATTTCCTTACTTGCCTCGGTTTTGATGAGAATAGTGAACCTGACACAGTAAGCATTTTTTATCACCATTCTTAATTAATGAATAGTGTATAATTATGAATGTTACCTGTTAACCTTTAAAAATGTATGTCTTAAACGTCATTAAAATTATTATTTATCAAAACTAAAATTCTTCTCAAAAACATATATAATTTTTTGTTGCCATTTCAGCAAGATGACATTCAGCGACACATCTCGTGTTTGCAAGCATGGAGACTGACCAGTCCAGAGGGGACAATAGAGGAGAACTTAACAATAGCCAGTACTCTCCGAAGGCACTACTTACGCTGTCTCAACAGGGGTCTTGTGACTGCCACACCTACGGAGTTCTGCTCAGCGGATCAGTATGCTGTTCTAGCTGCTCATCATTATTTCTATGCCGGTAAGTGTACTGTAGACAATTATTTTTTTATGTTGATAAGTTAAGCAAGCTGCCAATCAGACTGACGTAAGAGAGTCGAAATTATTGACGTATTGTTGTAAGACAAAATAAAAACATAAATTGCTTAAAAATGCGTTTCAGTTTCTAAGGGATAAGACCTAGCTAGATCATGGTAATACGTGTATTTAAGACTTAAATTAGTGACTAGTTGTAATTTAAAATCAACAGCTTTTTGCGCATATGAAAGTATAAATGGTACTTACAATAAAAAGGGACCAAAGATAATATGATTCATTGAGATACATAAAGATAGATGCAATAGATAGTAAATAATATTACAGAAAGAGCTAACAAGGGAACTGTAATGTTATTTTTTTAATCAATATATTTGACAAGGCTTATGGCAAGTGCACCCTTGCCATATTGGCATCTATGTAAACGTTATAGCTTTATTCAAATTAATTAAGACATTTAATATATTCAAGTGCAACCCATCACAGATAAACTAGGTATAAAATTTAACAAACAGGCATCCTGTGAGAGTTGCCAAATTAATAAACTATAATATTTCAGCGGCCCAACAACAGAATGTGACACCTGTGGTGGAGGCTCTGAGCCTGCTGGAGCTGGTGCTCCATCACTCTCCCGCCAATTTCCACGCCAAGCTGCTTCTCGTTTCCCTGTATCATATATTAGGTAAGCCATATTTAACACGAGTTTTGTTTTATCATCAGCACAAACTGCTGTACTGAAATGTTTGATACTGTACAAATGTAACTTCAGTCACGTCACAATAGACGTGGAGTATATTGACAAGCCTATCTATCTGCATTATACTCGCATAATTTATATTACTCTCCTTCTCGCATTGTGGCTTTGACTGCATCGTAAATACAAGGATTTCTCACGTCACGTCTTGCAATAACAACAAAACAACGCCCAGTTCGTCGAGCGCGCGTACATTTACGATAACAATAGGCTACATGACCTTATTTTTATTTATATCCTAAACGCTTCATATAACTGTTTCATTACACAAAAAAAATATAACATTATTTTGAAACCTACCTACCTAACCTAAAAATATTTTAAAAATACACTTAAAAACCGCCGAAAACACTATTCGCCATATTGGTTGATAGTCTGTGCTGTGACGTCATACTAGTACTATTAGTAATCTGTGCTGTAGTCCGTAGTAGTAAAATGGCGGTGTGACGTTTTGACATAAATAAATTTTTATGATGTCATGAACTATTTATTTACAGAAACATGTTCCATTTCACTACTACTTATTATATTGTGTTTAGTGTATTTGTGTCGTCACATCCTTGTCTGAAGTTACTTCGACGTGTTTTCATCAGTAGAAATTAAAAAACAAAAATACATAATTTAAAATCAAATTTATTTATCAATCCTAAGCTTTTGGTTTAAATTGTTAGAATACGTTTTGCCAGCCAAGTACTAAAGAAAATACTCGTTCAATGTATGAAATTAAATATGAGTCAAGTAGCCTATTTACGGCCCGTTTCAATAACCAATATCTATAACGGCTATTTGTTAAAAACGTCGTCTTACAATCTTTGCCGGTTTTTCGCGATACAAATTTGACGTTTCTAACAAACAGTTATAGATAGATAGGTTATTGAAACGGGCCGTAAGTAACTCGATAATGGCGTTTGCAGGTAACGCAGTGTGCGCGTCGCGCGCGTACGTGCGTCTGGAGCTCAAGCAGGTGCAGCTCGTGTCGCTGGGCTGGCTGCACGCCGCGCGCCTCGCCCCGGCGCTGGCGGCGTCGCGCGCGCTCCGCCTGCTCGCCGACACCACCGCCTTTCACCGCCACCACGGCAAGGACGTACGTCGCCACTCACCACTGTATACACGACGTTCAGATTCGATTAAATCTAAACTTCCTACTACTATTGTAAATGTGAAAGTTTGTGAGGATGGAAATTTGGTATGCTAGTAGTTTAAGCTCTGGATTAAAACATGTACAATATTCTCATGGGATACACATATCACAATTTACAGTGCAATAATGAAATACAGTGATACATTACTTTTTGGTAGAATTTTATCTTTTGTTTACGTTAAGATTAGATTGGGTCTGAACAGAGTACACTCGCTTTAGCATGTGCAGTTACTACTGCTTTGTTGTAGACTAGGAGGCCTGTAGAAGTGGCGATAGAAGCCTAAGTTATAATGAAAAATTATGAGTAAATTTGAAATGTAACTTGCGTTTTTAACTGTTAATCTCATCACTAAAACTTTTGTCACTTACATATTGTTTCTATGGGAACGATTGCTTTATCTTAAAGGTTCGGTAAAATCAGTTACGGATACGCATATGATCTACTGCTTATGTTAAGATGTTTAAGCAGAAAAAGAATTGACATACTCGAAAAAAAAGTTTTTTTCTTTATTTCTGGATTAAAACATAGGCGAGTTTGCGTTTTACGGAAAGTCACCCGTACATGACATGATTATTTTAGTTTGAGTATGACCATAATTTTTTTGCCTAAACATATATATAATAAGCAGTGGATCATGTGATTGAAGTATCCGTAATTGATTTTTGGAGACTATGATCTCCAAAAGGTTTGTATATAAATACAAAATAACAATAAACTTACCAGCGTCTCTTCTATGTATTTTCAGAGTGTGGAACAACTGACCTACGCGTACAAATACGGAACGTTCGAGAAGCTCGTCGAGCTGTCCGCCTGGAGCGCGCGAATTGGGGCGTGTGCGTGGGGCGCGAGTGCGGCGCGGGAGCGCGCGTTACTGCCCCTCCTCGCCGGTCCCCCCGCGCCGCTGCACGCCCCTCCCCCCCTCCCGGCGAACCCCACCGATAATCGGGACTTAGCGGCGATAGTGTCCTGGGAGCCGCCCCAGTGTGCAGACGCGGAGGCCAAGGCGCGGTCTTTCGACGAGGATGTGGCGTATTTACGGTTGAAGGACGGACTGGTGTCGTGTGTAGGTAAGCTAACTAGAAATCTCAATACCAACTTTATAAATAAAATCTTAATTTTTTACACGTAGACAAGTACCCAGCGCAGCTTTCATTCTGTTGGGCTAAGCGTAATAAATTATTTTAGGTATTTGATTTTAAATGGGGGTTATAGATATGTCGATGTAACGAGCCACTTTATACAGTTAAAACTCTGTAGTTTTGATTGTAGCGGCATAGCAACTTTTGTAGAAAGTACCAATGCAATATCAATGTAAATCCCACGATATTACCCAGGTATTTTTCGTTGCAGCGCTCTGCATCGAGTGCTCCGAGGCGGCGGGTGACACGCGCGCGTCGCGGCGCCAGGAGCTCGGCGCGTGCGTGTCGGCGCTGGAGTGCGCGTGGCGGCAGTGCGGCGAGCGGTACCGCAGCCCGCCGCGACTGCGGGCGACCGCGCCGCTGCCGTCGCGGATCTACGGTAACTGATACGCCTTTAACGGCCCGTTTCAATAACCTAACTATATTATATTGTTATAAACGTCAAATTTGTATCGAAAAAAACGGCAAATGATTGAATGGCGGCTTTTTAACAAATAGTTATAGATAGATAGGTTATTGAAACGGGCCGCATATCGGCTTCCCTATATACTCTTTTAAAATAAAATGCACCTAATGCGCCCAAAAACTTGTTAAATATATAATAGAAATATGAGCTATCTGTCGCTGAACAATTGAAACAAAACTGCGTAGCACTGTTTCGGAGCCTACGACAATATAAATGCAAAGATTTCAAAACTCAAGATGACGTACATTTGACAGAACAAATCTTCGTACAAGAAAAAATTATGCTACCCTGGTTTTCACTATAGATGCTGGCGGGAAAAATTCCGAATTATTCCCGTCGAATACTTCGGAAGTATTCCGAAATATTCCGAAACTTTGGGAATATTTCAACTCAAAAAACAACGAGAAAAATTGCGCTTGGAAGTTGTAAACTAACACCCCCTTACATTAGTAAGGGGGTATTAGTTTACAACTTCCAACTTTACATCTTTATTAAAACGCTGTATAAGCTTTGAATAGACTATACAGTGTTTTGTTCACATCACAAAAGTGACATTTTTAATTCGATAGAAGACAAAACACTGTGTAACTATTCAAAGCTTATACAGCGTTTATTAGTAAGGGGGTTTATCTTCAGTTGTGTTTTGAGCGGTAGGTATATTTGAGTTTATGGTTGTGACTTGATTGCATGTCGCATCATTTAATAAAGTCGTCAGAGTACCTCGTCAATAAAGTCTTCGCTTGGTGGCGGTTTAAGGTCAATTGAGGTGTACCGGCTTCATTGAAGTCGGTTCTATTGGTATCTACAAAAGTTCAATTAATAAAACCTCTGTACTGTATAACAGTTTAAAAAGTGAATTAATACTTTGACTTATACTGTCAATAATTTTATCTTGATGCTAGCTTTTCCCCGCGACTTCGTCCGCGTGGAATAGTTACTTTGGGATATCGCTAAAATTTACCCGCGACTTCATTTACGTACAAGGAGAAGCGCTTCCACCTCACGGTCACGACTGCCCGCCCGCGCCGTGCGCCGTACTATAGCGTGCATGATTATTTTATTACTGCGATATCTTCTAAAATACTCATTGAAATCAAATGATGTAAACGGCAAATTTCTTCTACATTAAATGCTTGTAATGAATAACGTATTTACTTGGATAAGGATTAATATAATCTTTATGAAAACACCCTCACAAATAATGCTTAATTTTAGAACAAATTTGGTTAGCATAAAAAGGTTATTGTGAGCCAACCTTAAAAGATAGACATATACTGTCGCGGACTTTTTTTAGAACTTTTACAGGGGAACAATTCTGCCATACATCATTTTAGCGAAACTTTAACCGTTTCCGCAGCGTACGTAGCGAGCTTCTGAGAACTTTTGAGAGCTTCAAAAGGAAAAAAAGACCCCCGATTTTGTAACATTCTTGATTGGTGCTCCGCTCGTATTGAGTTTAGCATGATGCTATATAGCCTAAAGCCTTCCTCGATAAGTGGACTATCCAACACAAAGAATTATTTTTCAATTCGTACCAGTAGTTCCTGAGATTAGCGCGTTCAAACAAACAAACAAACTCTTCAGCTTTATAATATTAGTATAGATATTGGAATACATATTCTAATTCGAGCTAGGTACACGTATTTTTATTTCTCGTCCTTACTACGGGTTCCATCTTTTTACTTATTTAAACATTATTTATTTCAACATTTTTTTATGTCACGTATACATATAGTACTTAGGTACTAAATAATATTGTTCTGAAAACTGCATCAAAATCGATGCGTACAGAGCTATTGTACATACAAAAAATATCAACATTATATACTTAATCAATCCCATTTATAATAAAATAAACATTTATATTTTACTTACGTACGTATGTGCCACTGAACAAATAATTCATTCAGCCACCATACACCATAAACTAACACCTAGGTATATTACCATTGAATTATTCCGGCGAAATATTCGACGGAAACATTCGATTGCGGGGTACGAATCTTTCTCGCGCGGGGAAAAACTTCTCCGGGGAGCATCTCCCTCCCGCCGCCCGCGCCGCCGTCTCGCTCGTGTGGCAGCGGCCGGCGGGCGACACATAGAGGGCGGCGTGGCGGCGATCGACGATTTATGCAAAATAAGATTTTTCAGCAAAAATAAAAATCTTAATTAAATTCATTTTGAATAATTCTAATTTAAAGAAACTTTCCCAGAAGTATTCCGGAATTATTCGGAATTTTTCAGAAGTTTTGCAACTATAGTTTTCACCATACTTCAAATGTAAGCCATCTTGGTTCCGCCATACCTCAAATGTCAAAATGGCCCCAAAATCTCAAAACGTGGGGCCATTGAAGATAGCTTACACCTCAACATGCCTCGTCTATAACATATACGTCTATGTATAAACGCTGCTATTATGCTGACTACAGTATATAAATAATTAAATTTTCATTGGTTACAGGTCTAGTCCAATCCGACATCCCCTACGCTACACTGTACGGTCACTCCCTGCGGCTGGTGTGGGCTGCGGCAGGCGGGGACTGCGACGACGCGCGCGCACACGCCGCCGCGCTCCGCGACGCGTTACTCGCCACGCGCGCGCCGCTCGCCGCGTGCGCGAGTAGAGCGATAGACGCGTGGACGTTGCGAGATGCTTTCGAAACGTTCGCCAATTATTTGGAGGTTAGTTTTCAATTTATTTGAGTTTTCATTAATATCTAATATTTACTAAAGAAACTTGTAATAGGCAATTATCCTATGATGAAAATATACATAAAACTGTTGATATTTTATCACTAAACAATATTTAAAACCAATTTAACCAACACTTTACTATATGTACAAATATATACAATTATGGGTACTAGTAATAAAGAGGAAAAGTTTGTTTGCATGGAATAAGCTCCGTAACTACTAGACCGATTTTGATGAAATCTGGTACAGATATATAAGGTTCGGTAAAATCAATTACGGATATTTTGGGCATTTGATCAATTGCTTATGTATAGACGTTTAGGCAGAAAAATAATTGTCATATTCGAAAAAATTTTTTTTGGCGAGTTTGCGTTTCGCGGAGAACCCATGATTTTTTATTTTGAGTAAGACAAATATTTGTTTGCCTAAATGTCACATAAAATAGAAGGACATAATGAAAACCCGGTTAAGGTACTTAAACGCAAATTTATAAAACATAAAAAGCAAGTATGACACATGTGTAACAGTAGGTTAAGTTGCGCCGGGTGGCCCTTGGGCCACTCGTAAGCCGTTAACCTGTTTAATATAATTTATATGAAAGGTTATTTAAAATTCCAAAACAAAACTTACTTCCGTAAGTGCGTTGGGCTCATGGTTATGGCGCGGCATGTTCTTAGATAGAAGTTCGTGTTGTTTGTACGAGTTTAATCTCGTAATCAGTCGAGAATTACAATTATAATTGTTATTTCGTCTTAACTCGCACATCCAGTAGATTTTATCATTACTTTGTCTATTTCCTCGTAAATGAATCCGTTCATATCTAGCTTTATTCCCCTCTTTTTAGTAGGTAATAAAAATGTTCAATGTATTATCCATTTGTAAGATAAATATTCACTTGTTTACAAGACAAACTAGTCAAATACAACTACTTAGCGACACACGATAACATTGAGTGAAAGGATGGTTTGTAAAATGTTGGTAGGAAAATAAAAAAAATAATGTAAAGTGCCTACATAATATTTCGTTAGAGCAATGCAGTAAAATTGTGTAATAATATTTATAAGATTTAAATTATGCGGCGTATAAATATTATATTTTGACATTAGTATGCGAAAAAAAATCTACGAACAAGTATGCGTAAATATAATAAATGCTTAAATATCATTATGCGTAAATATATTTATGCGCATATGCTATATATTTTTAATATATAGCATATAAATAATTTGCGTAAAATAATGTATGATTTACAATAAGTATAAAGCAACAATTATTATGCTTTTAGTAATTATGCTAAAAAGTTATGCCAAATGAATATTATGCAAAATTACTATTAGGTCAAATGAAATTATGCCAAATAAAATTATGACATATGCTTTTAAGCCAAAAAATAGGGAACCTTAAAAAGTCGACCCTGCGCCTGATCTCTCGCCAGTTATCCATCCCACTGAGCTTTGAAAGTAAGAAGGTACTTACGAGAAGTGAGGAAGAGAAGGAATGAAAGAGAAGGAAGGACACACTTGGACATTAAAAAATACTCTTGCTTAGCTAGCCAAGTCACTAAAACCAAAGTGGGGAGCTATTATTAAATGACTTGCTCTGTTTTGTTACAGTTTATCGGCATCATTACCTTCCTCCTTGGCGTTTGTAACGAGCTGATTACTCCGGCCAACACAAAGAAATCTAAAAAGAAAACGAATCAATCGCCCGATCAAATCGAAACTATCGAGCTACTAAACAAACTGAACGACGAAGTACAAGAAACTATCAGTTTCGTAGAGGAAATATTCGAAGATTGGCCAATAAATGTGTACAAATCTACTCTTCAAGAGGAATTAGAGAAATTAGGATTAACGGACTACCAGTGTACAGTGGAGGAGAGTTTAAAGAGTGGTGTTCAAGAAATACTAGAGGATGTGAAGAATATATTGAAAAAGAAGGCAAAATACCTGAAGAGCCTGCAGTGAAGTGTCCTTGTGCAATATAGTTATGGTGTTTAATACTAGACATGCGCAGAACTGCCGAATTTCCCTACATATTAACCCCCCTGGTTGGTGGCTGCTTTGTTCAGTCATGAAAACCATATGTCCGTCTCTTTCACTCAGTGGTTCGACTTCATGGAAGAAAACATTTTAATGTACGTGTAACTAAAATCTAACCACCTTACATAAAAAATATTTACACAATGGATAGGCGATGCAACATTGCCGTCTCAGTCTTTCAAGTGAAATTTCCAATGTATCAGACAAGGACAGCAACATTGAATACTAATCGGTTGTGTAAATATTTTTATTAACAGTGGTTAGGCTTTTGTAACATTATTAGGCAAGAAGTACAGTAACTGCTATAATTTTTTTTTAAGTTTACTTTTTTGCCCCTATACCTATCCGAGTTTCAATTCTGATATTATAGTTCTTGTAAAAATTTATCAACACAAACCATTTTCCAAGTTTCAGTTTACCAAATTTTAAATGGGACAATGTTTATGTTTATAACTCGTCCAATAAAGAAAGGGACCGCGACAACTGAAGTCTCCATAACAGTGAATTTAAAAATTATTTTATTGTCAGTCATCTCACAGTTTTGCGCATGTTTTAATACATATCCTGTAAATATTATTGAGGGCTTTGTGTGAAGTGTGCTTCTATCGGTCACAGTGACTTTATATAACACTGCTTTCATACTATAAAGTTTATAGTATTGTGGTATGCTCGGTCAGGCCGAAGCCCACTTGTAATCATTTCAGTTGTCGTATATATACTTTCCGAGCTCAGAAACTTCGATAGCGCGATTCAGGACAGTGCGCTGATTGGTCCGCCACAGTATAAACAATTAGCTTTTTGCAAAAATTAAACTTCTATGATAATGAGGTTTGTAATTGCAAGGCTTGTAATTTTCACAGAGCAAAGAATAATGTCTAATAATGGTATATATATGTCACCGTAAAATTGTAAAAACCGTTAGATTGTAATAACTGTACTGTAGAGTGAAATTGTAAAATGTTGATAGACTTCGGACGCGAATATGCTGCCTTTAATTTAACACATTATTTTTCGTTAGATTAGAAATATAGTTTTTAATCTTTCGACATATTTTTACAATCTCGTTAGTTATTTTACAATATTACAATCTAACGGTTTTTACAATTTTATGGTGACATATAGTAAATAAATCTTGTCTTAGCTTAATATCTCTAATTCTATTTTCACCGATTGTATTATGAGGGTAGAAAGATTAAACCCTAATATATGTAACGTAGTACTGACACATAAGTCAGTACTACGTTACATATATTGTATTGAATTCTTTTACACAACTATTTTGTGTCTGCATAAAACATACAAATATTCTGGTATATTTTAGACCATATTTATAGATTTGTTTTGTTACAATCAATTCCTATTTATTTTAAAGCCTCGAAACAATTAATTATTGTAAGTATATTAATTTATTGCTCAACTTTTAAAGATACTGATTACTAGCATATTATGGTCAACCAAAGGGAGATTATTTTTAAACTCTTTTTACTTGAAATAGCATACTTGACAACAATTGCAACTCTCTAAATAATATTTTTCTTGAAAACTTTGCAGTATTTTCTTACCGTTTGGTAAAAAATTTATTATCTATATATCTTATCTACCTTTTAAGATAGAATAATCTTCAACTATGAACTAATAAAATAAAAATTAATTTTATTGCTTATATAAAACTTTAAACTTTTTTTTTGTACCAATCTTACGACAAAGACATTTACATAATATTTTTAAATATAGTCAAGTGTAAGTCCTGGCACGTAAGTAGACTTAAAATAGACACGCGACTCGCCTGTACAGATTACTGACACGGATAAACGACGTGTACTACATTTTGACACTTTTGAATCATAAACGCATAGTAAGTCGTAAGAAATAAATACTAGCGCTGATACTGTACAGCTTGGCAAAAAAAAATGTGACGCGGTGACAGCAGGAAATAAAAAAAATCGACTGTATCGTCTTTTATCCCAGATTGTAATTAGTATATTTTTTTGTATTATAAATTAATATTTTAAATTAAATGTGTCATTTCAATCTTATACGGATAAAAGATGATACAGTCATGTTTTTAGTTCCTGCTACCACTGCGTCCTACCCTTTTTTGCCAAGCTGTTCGTGCGCAGTGACCGCCATTTTAAGCCAACTTGCGTATTCTGCTTGCAGATAGAACAAAGTTGTGAACCAAGACTGAATGCATGTTCTGGCCTACGTCCGTTTGACTGTAGCGAACGAGTATAGCGACCACTTCGAAACGTTCTGTGACTGATGTCTGTTGATTTAAATATTATATAAGCCATATTTGCATTTTTATCTAATTTATGTACATTTATAAATAGAGTTTGATATTGAATAGGTGCATAATAAAAATAAATATTGTTTTGAAAGCGAATGTGCGTATTTTATTTTTACTTTTGATTGACCTTACTATCTGGAATGTGTTAAATCACAGTTAACTTTTGCATACATATTGTCAAAGTTTGAGGATAGATGTAAATCTTATGTCCAGTTTTTGTAGTGAATTTGTTGGTAGTTTATTCATTAGCGCTATTGATTCTATATTTTGTTTCTGAACAGAAATGTGACAATATTTATATACGTCACCGTTAGATTGTAATATTACTAGAGATATTATAATATACTGACAGATTGTCAAATACAAATTTCTCCTATATTTTTCGTTATATTGTAATATTTGCGTGCCTATTGGTTAAACGGTATGTGTAATGTGCCCCGCGCCGCCATATTTGTTTGCTTTTTCATAATAATAATTATAACGAAAAATAATGCGTACAATTGTATGGAGAAATTTGTATTTGACAATCTGTCAGTATATTATAATATCTCTAGTAATATTACAATCTAACGGTTTTTACAACTTTACGGTGAGTATATTATAATATCTCTAGTAATATTACAATCTAACGGTTTTTACAACTTTACGGTGACATATTATATAAGAACAGACCAATGTGGTCGGTTGATGACGCAGAGGAATTAAAAACTTAACAGAAAACGATTATTTTTCTTAAAATGTTGAAATATGTAGTTTCTAAGCTCCATTTTACTTCCAAATTTACAAATGTTTTTCATAAAACTTGTTACATTTTCAAAATATAGCAAAACAATGAACAAAATAACTTTACCTCTAATTTCAAATTATTTATCTAGTCTTAAAATATGGAGTGTAGAGGAAGGAAGAGGAAGGAGAACTATCTATGTATAGAGGGCAAGTGGGCTTGAAAAAGTGTCCTGAGGGGCAATTCTGTTAAATAAAACCTGCATTAATACAATACAATCAAGTCCTTATACTCCCAAACGGTGTTTTTATGAACCTTAAACCAACGTCAAACACGCTCTGATTGGTCGAAACGTCATAAAATCCGTTCACGGTAACATGTACACTACGGCCGCTGTATCTTGACGGGTCTGAACATAGGCTCTGCGAACTTTAGCGTATGTACAACTCGTGAAGAAAACTGTTATTGTATTATTTTTATATACCTATGTACCTACTAATAAAATTTCCCTAGTACAGTTGACCAATTAGTACAAATAAAATAAAAATAGTTAATGCGCAACCTTCTGCGCGAAGTTCAGACTCGCCAAGATACATCGGCCGTATTGTAGCTACATTTTCAATCCAAGCAAAGTAAAATTGACTCTTTAAATTGTCTACTTTAAATACGAGAATTGAGGTTCAGCTGTCGCTGAATATAGCAGATAAAAAAAAGCGTCCGCGAGCGGCGCTAGCAGTGGCAAAGGCTATAAGGCTTTAGAATGTGACAGTACATTTTAAGTACAGATACAGGGGATACTAAACAGCGTGACATAGGGTTCAAGAAGTCGAAATTTTGCGTGACGTAATACGTAGATGGCTCCTAATATAAAACAGTGGGCTGCCACAAACAATAAAAAACATGTTCAACTTGATATATTTATTTACAACACATTTATTGCAATACAGTGAAACTACCACGGTATAAAAATACTTACAGTAACTATTTATATTTTGTATCGAACAGTCTGAAAACATGGAATGTGTTTGTACATTGGAATATTTGAAATACATATTATACTGATGTACAGTGTCCCTTATAGTGGAGCTACGTTCGAAATGTTCTTCGGCAAACGTCCTTTTTTTTGGTATGAAAAACGACGATACCCGAAAGACATTAAGAACGTAGCTGTATCGTAGTCTGTAGTGAACAAATATTTGGACTCTATAATGTATGTGCATTGTGCATGATAAAAATTAACAACGATAGTACAAGAAACTACAGTACTAAATATTGACAATGTGAGAAGGTTAACAATAAAAATTCTTAGTTATATGGGTGGTAAAAAAATTCCTCGGAAAGTACTTTTCTTACAGAACATTTTTTTTTTTTTTTCGGAAAACAACTCGAGGAATAATGCGTTTCTGAGAACACTAACATTCTTCTACTCCTCACTAACATGTAAAGTCTGCCAGCACTCTGAAAGCCCAATCATTCTCAGATTTAGAAGAGCACCAATTCACAAATTACTTTTATTTTTATCCTTTTCACAACAAACATTTCCTAATGCAGACGCAAATAACATTAAATAAAATAATCTTTCAAAACAAACGCACACAACACTCAGAATATGTAAATAAACTATAAACTACAACTTTTAGCTTTTATAATTTTTGTGCAAAATTAAAAAAAAAAGACTAAATTTTCTTAAAATTGCTATACATTGAATGATGTATAATGACATACCACATAACGATCATTATCGTGACTTAAGTGGTCGATTGTATCTTTCAACGCTAAAAGTTACTAACGCTCATTTAAATAAATCTTTTTAAAATAATGAGGAAAAAAATTATGCACCAAGTAAAATTGTATAACTTTATCATAGCCTTACAATATGTGATAATTACTTAAACATATCCTACCAGGCAAATAATTTGAAATCAATAAATCGATTAGATAGGCAGTATATGTACTTTTTAAAGTTACCGAAAAAAGAACAAATAACATGTTATTTTGTTAGACTTTTTGGCAAATCCGGTGGATACATCTATATACCTCTAATAAAATTAATGATTAAACTTCAATTACGGTACTATCTGTTTTCTTCTTGTCTGTTCTTAAATACCTCAAATCAAAAATATTTTAGTGTGCGTTTTAGTGTAAAAAAATCAATAAGTATTTTTTATATCAATATTGTCTTGGCTTATACTAACTGTATTAAAAAAATTGGTCCCAGTTATTAAAAAAAAAGAATAATAGAAATACAATTTGTCTGTCCACCATACATTAAGGGCCTGTTTTACAATATTGTCAGATAACTAATTTGCTTACTATATATCGAGCGACAGACAGAGATAGAGCATGCAAATACAGTAATACCCCAGAACCTCAATTCTCGTAATATATTTAAAGCAGACAATTTAAACAGTCAATTTTACTTTGATTGGATTCAAAGTGTAGCGTCATGTTACCGTGAACGGATTTTATGACGTTTCGACCAATCAGAGCGCGTTTCACGTTGGTTTAACGTTCATAAAAACACCTATTGGGAGTATAAGCGTACCGGGACTTGATTGTAATTGTATTAATGCTGGCTTTATTTAGCAGAATTGCCCCTCAGACTTGCGATAGGTGGGACCGAGCGCTATCCGTGTAAGTCGAATTCGCGTAAGTCGGGGTTCATAAAATAATTACGCGCACGTAAAATAATTCCACCATAAACCAAATTCGCACTGGGTACGTAATGTTTTACGGAATCGGAATTGTTATTCCACACGACACACGTTCGAACTTGTCATAAGAACACGCCAATGCGAGCGATGAACAAAAAGAGGAACCGCGTATCTCCGAATTCGCGTAAGTCAGGGTATTACTGTAATTTATTTGACATGTATCAGAAGATTGTGAAATGGGCCATTAGTAAATTCAGATGTCATTTTAATTTGTGCGAATAACTTTTATTTTTGGCTAAAATTAGAATTAATCTTCTATATTGAAACTATCAGACTATGCTCTTTAAGACTAGAACTTTCAATATTATTTAGAGCATACAAAAAATTATTTTCAAGTATAGTTAGAAAATTTATCAATATTGTAACAAATTAGAGTGACACACCCAATTGTACCAAATTATCAGCGACCCGAACAAATAGTAGAATTGTAAGCTTCTCACTAATGAATTTTTGTTACCACTTATTTAAAAAAAAATACTGTTTCTGGAATCAACTGCCAGCGACACCATACTTTAAACTATAAAGTATTTTCCTCTGTAATAACGGTGTCGGTCTGTAAAAGTGCTGATAATTGGTGCTTTCACCCTATTTGTTATTCCAATAAATATGATTATTATGCATTTTTTTATTAAATAATTTATTGGAGTATGACTTTAGCAGAGACATATCAAGAATTATTATTTATTCAACAAAGATTAAGAATTTAACTTAAAACAACTGCATAAGCCAACCCTTACAAACAATTTAAATAAAAATCTTATAAATGAGTGTGTAGATAACAATCATTAAGATAAATGTAAAACTAATAATACTAACTCTTACTCCAGCTATAAAGACTATTTGTCATCTATTTCACAAGAAAAAATATTGTTAAAGTGTATTACTAGCTATCAGAAGATTGTTTCAAGTATAAGGTTTGGTAAAATCAATTACGGATATTTTGGGTATATGATCTACTGCTTCTTTCTTAATTCTATTATAAAGACGTTCAGGCAAAAAAAATATTGTCATACTCAAAGCAAAAAATCATCTCATGTATGGGAGAATATTTATCTGCCTAAACGTCTATACATAAGCAGTAGATCATATTGCCCCAAATATCTGTAATTGATTTTACCGAACATTTCTACAATGTCAAGAGGTACATTATATAAGGATATAATATACCTCTTGACATTGTAGAAGTATCAAGGAGTATAATTCAAAAGCAGATTGACTGTCTTCATAATTTGTTTGTATTAATATGATATCAAACTGACATGTCATTGACAATAATTTGTATTATGACTGCATGTCGTCATTATAATACGAATAAATTATGAGAAAACCCTATCTGCTTATGAATTAGATTCCCTGATAGTACAACAAAATGTAGTTTAAGAATACTGAAAATATCATGATAGCAATCATCTAATTAAAAATTAGGTTTGTGCCTTGGAACAACTTTATCATATTATGTCCACAATCTTATTCTCAATCTGACTACTACTTTGACTGTACAAAAATAGAGATTTACAAATTTGTTTACAGAAAAGTTTCATCTCGTTAGACAACTGGGCATTTTAAATAGCTAGACTTAGGCTACCCTTAATTTATTTATTTACACTAAACTTAGCCATGTAATTGTACTTTCCAAATAGAAAAGTGATTTTTTTTATTTCAACCATTAATATTTTTGAATTTTTAATGACATTTTACATGCAAGATATGTTAAATTTAGAATACTAATTGCACGACTTCAGTTACAGTACTTTCCTTTATTATATTGCTATCACAAAAATAATAATGTATTAAATTTTTTGACGACCTCTGTGGCTCAGTTGGTTGAGCGTGTTGGTGCTCAAGCCGGGGGTCGCAGGTTCAAATCCCGCCAAAGGAACAAAGTTTTTCTGTGTTCCTGGGTCATGGATGTGTATAATAAAAATCTTAAATATGTGAATGGTATAAAAGTATTAAATATATTTCTGTTGTCTGGTACCCGTAACACAAGTTCTTAAGAGAACTTACAACGGGATCAGATTGACGTGGTGTGAAGCATCCATAGATATTATTATTATTATATTATTATTTACCTACTTTTGTAATAATTTTAAACATATTATTCAACAGTGGACAAGGTCCTCAGCAAATATGTATATTATATTAATTTAAGAAATGAACTATTGCATTATTGCATTGATCCCAATTTAAATAAATATTGCAAAAAAAATCAATTAATATTTTGCTAATTATGTGGTAATTTTCGTAAACGTAAATACTGAACAAAACTTAAATTCTTCTTAGAACTTACAAAACATAAAACAAATATATTTGTAAATTACAAACAGGTTAATTCGAGAATAATCATTACTATCATATTTAAAACAAATCGGCAGGGAAAGAAATTACACTATCAAATATGTAATGTACAATATATCTTTCAATTTCAAATTACACACACACGCAAGTTATGTAATAATGTGGTATATCTACTCGTCTTTAACATTATTGAATGTCAAATATTTCTATTAACATTTGACTTAAAATGGACTTTATAATTAATCGAAGTATTGGCCTAAGAAATATGAAAACCACTCACCGATTGCGTTGCAAAAATACTTTATACACTATAACAGCCACACATGGCATTCGCTACTCACGTCACTATTCGCAGTTCGTGTTTATCACAAGTCACTGTTCGCAGTTTGTATCACACCGTCAGTTCGTCACTCATTTACAAAGTGTGGAAGATGTCCCTAGCGTTATTCTTGGAATAACGCCTGTAGGAGCACTCGCTAAATCAGCTGCCACTGAAAGGTAAAATAATGAAAATTATCTACTACAACATATAATCATACATACATAATATAATCACGCCTCTTTCCCGTAGGGGTAGGCAGAGACCACTTCTTTCCACTTGCTACAATCCTTACATACTTATTTTGCTTCGTCCACTTCGTTATTTTTACCATCCATTCCTCCTCTTACATTCAACGTAGCGAAGTGGCTCTCCATGGGCCACTTTTCGCCTCCGCAAGAACGAGACGTGATGAGTGGAGAACCACATCGCCGCCATTTTGGATAATTAAATTATTTTTATGATTATCCATTGCGTTCCCACGGATTGGCGGAGAGGCTAGGAATAGGGAAAGGGAAGGATATGTGGTGTGGAAAGGAAGCTTGGTAATTTAGAGTGGGAAATAGGAAATGTAGGATATTACCGCCCAGGAGGGCAAGGGATAGGACAGTAATAGCTAGGGAAGCCGGGGTCGCATACCCGTATACATAAGGACCACAACTACAGGACAGGTATTAGTTGGGATAAGTATCCCATGACTGTCAACTTAAAATAAAATTTGCCGATCGATCGACGAAGGATCCGTGATCCTCCATAGGGTTTTTTTTAATTAAAGCAAAAAGTATACTCCCTATATTAAAATAGATAGTAATTTTATATACTACATACGTAATACATTTTCTACATAAACCTTTTCATCCCAACCAATTCATTCATTGTCAAATTAAAAAAAAACTACCTCCTAGCGGGCATGGCGCGTCGTCTCGCCGTCTGTCGTTGGTGTTCGAACTCGAAGTCCTCCTCGGTGAGCGGGAGACGGTGCATGTGGTACACCAGGTAGTCCTCAGCTAGCACATGCTCCGGGGGGTGACGGAGTAGCTCTAACGTCTCACAGAGCCCGTTCGCCCGTTTGCGCACTTTGGCCGGCCCGAGCGCGCCCGCGAGTATGACTAGGGACGCTTTGAATAAAACCTGAGAACAAAACACGTAGATAAGATGAAGTTAGGAAACCGTCTGTACTTCAATGGATAAATACATACATACATATAATCACGCCTCTTTCCCGTAGGGGTAGGCAGAGACCGCCTCTTCCTCGTAGGGGTAGGCAGAGACCACTTCTTTCCACTTGCTACGATCCTTACATACTTGTTTCGCTTCATCCACTCTCATTCTTACCATCCATTCCTCCTCTTACATTCAACGTAGCGAAGCGGCTCGCCATGGGCCACTTTTTGCCTCCGCGAGAACGAGACGTGATGGGTGGCGAACCACATCGCCGCCATTTTGGATAATTAAATTATTTTTATAATTATCCACTGCGTTCCCACGGATTTGCGGAGAGGATAGGAATAGGAAAAGGGAAGGATAGGTGGTGTGGAAAGGAAGATTGGTAAGTTAGAGTGGGAAATAGGAAATGTAGGATATTACCGCCCAGGAGGGCAAGGGATAGGACAGTAATAGCTAGGGAAGCCGGGGTCGCATACCCGTAACTATACCACAACTACCGGACAGGTAAGTTGGGATGAGTATCAATGACATAATGGATAAATAATATTATTATTTACTGTTGAGATGTTAATATTATAATAATTGGGTAAAATAAATTACACAGGGCTGCTGTATGCTGTAAGCATTAAGACCGCCTTTTTGTTCCATGCAAACTTCCACCAAAAATTGGTTTGAACGAGATCTAGTAAGTAGTTTTTAGGGTTCCGTAATACTTAAGGAACCCTTATAGTTTCGCTCTGTCCGTCTGTCTGTCTTCTTGTCTGTCCGCGCCTCTAGCTCCTGTAATTATGAATATAAATTGATGAAATTTGGTGCAGTTTTGGTGGTGAAGGGTGAAAATAAGTGCACTGCACAGTCAGTGAAATAAAAAAGTTCTACTCACTATAGTGTTTATTGAACGTACACCAATCATTCACATTACACACACGATTAAGAGTCAGAAGGCACGGAGATGGAAGAAATACATAAAGCACGATAGGTACAGTCAAATAAGCACAGCACTACAGAGATATGAAGAAGTACAGTTAATAGAATAGGAAATAGAAAGCATAGAGTGATTACTGTTTAACGAAAGCAAAGTCGCAAAGCAAACGTATCGCGTTGAGGTAAGATTCCGACTGCCGGCGCGGCGCGCGAGTCGCTATCGATAGGTATTGCAAGCACTCTGCGAAGGCGCATACAAAAGAACCGGTCTTGCGCTATAGTGCGAGAACCGTATCGATAAATGCATGTCGATATAACCGTATCGATAAATGATGTCGATATGTCCAACTGATATACTCGTAATATGTAAATGCAATAGAAATATAAATGTAAATATTAAATTTTTTATTTATTTATATATATTATGTATATTATTAATTAACAGTAGTTTTAGATTTAAGTTAGCATTAAGTTTTATTATTATAATATAGTTAATGTACAAAATATTGTGTAGATAATAATTATGTAGGTAAGTAGCCTACACAGTTATAGATTGTGTATAGATCACGGTTTCGGGATCATAAAAAATAATAATTGTATATTTTAGGGGCGGCTCTCCATACATGTGAAGTGGGGATGAAAAATATTTTTTCACTCTACCCCATCGTGTGGGGTATCGTAGAATAGTTCTTTTAAAATAAAGGCAAGGTTTCATACGTAACTTTTTTATAAAGTTGTCCATTTTTGAGTAATTGGCCTCCAAAGTAGTTCGTAAGTTGGTCCCCCCTCTAGCATTTTTAAACTATAGGAGATAGAAACTTGCAAATTTCCATGCTGATAGATCATGCTAAAAACTCTTTAGGAAAATTATTGTGAACCAAATCGGACAGTAACTTTTGGAGTAATTAAAAAAAAGCATATTACGCGTTTATAGTTACGGAACCCTCCTTAGACATGTCCTGACATGCTCTTGGTTAGGTTATTTATTTTAATACGTCATAAATCGTACACCGCAATTTACCTTTCATTCAATCAACTCAAATATAAAAAAAAAACATTTAATTTCATAAACATACACCTTATACATAAACCATGAACCATTATTTTTTATTACAAGTTTGTACGGAACCCTCGGTGCGCGAGTCCAACTGGCACTTGGCTGTTTTTTTTTTACATATAAAGATTTTTCTATTCTATTCTAACACAGGCCTGCAACAAGTTTTTACATACACCTTGTATATACGCACATGAATATTACGAAGTTTATGTACCTAATACCTATGAAACTAAATAATATGTTACGACACTACGATATATATTTTGCTTTGAAGAAATCTTACTAGCTTTTTTTTATTTATTAGAAACTTATCTCTTTCTACTTAATACTTCTAGATTCTATCCATGAATAATTTAACTTTTTTTATATATAACTAGCTTTTACCCGTAGCTCCGCCCGCGTAAATATAGTATGTATCTGGTATGCCAAGAGAATACTGTACTTTTTCGGGATAAAAAGTAGACAATGTTTGAATCCAGAGTTTAACAACATACAAATATGTTCAGTAGTTTTTGCGTGAAAGAGTAACAAACATCTATCCATCCATCCACACAAACTCTTACATTTAAACCAGTAGTAGGATATTTATTAGCAAAAATTTATGGTGGTGAGCCAGTGAGACAGACATGCAAGCGCTGTTTTCGAAATTCAAGCATCTAGATGTTGCTACCTCACTTTTAGGCCGCTGCCTCGAATTTTGCGGGCAGCGGCGCGGCGGCGTTTGCGGCGCGGGCGCGATGGGATCATATAGGTACGTATAATTAAATGAACCGGTTCTCGAAACCAGCGGCGCGTCGGCGATGCGTGCACGGGCAACGAGCGGTGAGCTCCATCGAGTGGCGACCGCCCGCGCGTCTGCATTGCAGTGTTGTGAAATTTATTTTTGTTTTTATTTTTCTATTATTGTGTATTTCAATTCATAATATCGATAAAACTCGCCTTTTATTTTCCTTACCCTATAGTAGGGATTCACTTGTTTTGCCCATAATAACTTGTGCGTTAGGAATAAATTTGAATCAAAAAAATGTTGTCGCCGTTAATCAGACATTTCTTTCGCGAATAAAAACAAATATCTCGACGAC
The DNA here is from genome assembly GCA_905404095.1 of Glaucopsyche alexis. Taxonomy (NCBI): domain Eukaryota; kingdom Metazoa; phylum Arthropoda; class Insecta; order Lepidoptera; family Lycaenidae; genus Glaucopsyche; species Glaucopsyche alexis. Next base: position 26,034,830 of record FR990046.1, read on the forward strand.
ACAACCACGAACACAACACTATGCCGCTCTAGTGCATCGCGATCTGCCCGCTGGTTTCGAGAACGGGTCCGCGTTGTCCGCGCTGCCGCCGCCGCCGCCCCGCTGCCCGCAAAATTCGAGGCAACGGTCTTAGATGTATTTCGCTGGGCGGCAGCACATTTTGGGACTTTGCTATGGGATTCTACAGCATTGTTGAGCGACACTCTGTGAGTCTTATTCGAGCTCGAATGTATGAAGTCTGTCTTCGGTATGTACATATTCTGTCATCTGTGACCGTACCTTGACCCCCTCGCACAGGAAGCAGTCCCAGACGCGCAGCAAGCTATCCCAGGGCAGCGTGCGGGTGAGCGCGCACAGGAACCACTCGGTGGCGTACAGCACGGGCTCCACGCGGTGCTTGGCCAGGTGGCGCTGTACAGCGGGTGCGGTGCGGCGCAGGAGTGCGTGGAGTATGTCGCCGTCGCGTTGTAGTACCTGGAAATTTTTGTTTTTAATTTTATTTATTATGTGGTTATTGCAATAAATGCTAAAGTTTGTGTCGCAGATTTGTCAGGTATTTTTGTATTTCATATAGCCTATATTCAATAGATTTAAATGCAGGAGACTACATTTGATAATACTGCAAAAAAATTGATTTAAAAGGGGTAAACTGTTTTTCATTCTACGAGAAATCTCATACAGTAGCTTTTTGTCAGACGCCATTATTCATTTGACAGCTTCACCATAGACAACTCACCTCTAACCCAGGGTTGTAGTACCCGCTCAGGTACTTGTCGCTGATGCTGACGAGGCACCAGAAGGCCTGCACCGCCGGCATATGCATGAGGAGGAAGGCGGCGACCGGCGCCTGCGCTTGGAAGTACCCCACCTTGGGGTTGAGCACGGAGTACGCTTTGAGCACGCAGAATAGCTCTTGTTGACTAAAAATAAAAGATATTTTTTTTCATGCGAGAATTCGAGGCAGCGGCCTTAGAGAAATAATGCAATTCAAATGAGAATAGGAACGTCAATGACCTCTATTTGTCAAATGTAACTTAAATTTGTTACGGTTAGCAGAAAAACTTATTTGCCAATAATAATAGTCGAAATAATTCTTTATAAACTCGACACTGGCAGAATGGTGCAAAACCTTTGCAACCGCGATTGCCATAAATAAAAGAAGAGGAATAATAGTCTTACATCGAATTTAAATAATAACGTTAAATTATCTAAACATAACATTTAATTACATTTATTTAATTATATTCATAATTCGTTTTTAAAACCATAAATTAACATTCTGTTTTTCATTGTTGGTGCAAGGCAACTTGCCAAAATTATATTGTTTTTGTTATTGTCATACTCATTTTGCTCGGAAATGAGCATACAAATTAAGCATACCCAAGTCCCTCCTCGCGTATGAACATCTCGTGGTAAGGGAACTGTCGGTGGAGGTCCTTCCGTATGTCCTCCATGCACTTGGGGTCCCCGGGCGCCTTCAGCAGCTCCTCGTATTCGTCAGGGTGCTTCTCCAGAAGCAGCTGACCCCCGCAGAGATACAGCCAGGCCTTGGGTCGGACCGACGCTGGGATGCCTAGAAAAAATGATGTTTTGAAATTAATAACTGATTGTTCTATGTGTTTTTTTGAGTGGCAAATCGTGAGTTCCGCGTAGTAGTAAGCCAGGTATGCTAATACATATCTAATATAATACAGAACAACGATACTTTATTTTTATTGATTTTAGGACCTTACCCTCTTTGAAATATGTAATAGAAACCCAATATTTATGTTACTTTTCAAATGTGTATATTTTTAACAATATTAGGTTCATTTTATCCATGTAATCCGGCAAATACTTACATAGTGATTAGTGACTTTTTATTTATATTATCAATCTCGATTCTCTATGCGTCGTGTGTCAAAAGGGATTTGTTTCGTCACAAGTTGTTAGCGCAATTTTTGGGTGCATTGGGCGCAAATTATTATTTTGGTTTAGTGCCATATTTTAAGAATTAATATATATTATAGATTAGTAATATTCATAAGGGACTCCGGCTTGTATCCACGCCTCGCCTGTGGTCTTTACCCGACTGCGCGACGCAAAGGAGTGGTAATGTGTTTATCAGCCTATGTATGTATGTATGTTCCTTTGAAGCACTATACAGTCCAAACGCCTGAGCCGATTTTTATGATTCGCATGTCAATCGATTCCTCTTAGTCCGGCGAGTGTCACTAAAGACATGACGTTAGTGAAAATTCAATATGGCGACTACTGGACGCCATATTGTGAAAATGAAAAAAATGAAAGTCAACAAACTATGTCAAGTGGGGTATCGTTGAATAGGTATTTAAAAATCATTTTTAGTTTTCTCTCAACATATTTCGATTCGCCTGACCGTTTAGGATCTATATCGATTTAAAGTTGCGTAACAACCATTCTCACACTAAGCCTATAATTATGTTAGTGTTCGTATCATCGTATTTTTGCTTTAAATCGACCAAATGTGTGTTGGTTAAACTAAAAAATCTAAAATAAAATAAATAATAATAAAATTAAAAAACCCGACTGCAAAAAAATAAAGATAGATACCTAAGCAACGCACTAAAAAGACCGAAACAAGATTGAGAAAACAGACTACACTATGAGCTGAAAGCCTAAGTGAAATAATTGATGTTATGTTTGTTAGCAGGCGGGGCCCATAGGTATAGGCTACTTTTTATCCCGAAAAAGTATTAAGTGTTCTTGTGGCATATTGTATTCGCACGGGGAGCCGCGGGCACAGGTTAGTTGAGACTATCTAGCGCTCTTATCTGCAGTAACAGTAATTTATGAAGCGTGAGATTCCCTTGGCTTTGAAAGGCCCAATTAGCCTCTAGCCAGGTAACAAATACTGTAGAATATTTGCCTGAACAAGAATAATGTTTAACGTTTAAATAGTTACCGCTGTTCATATAATGGAAGTGCTAACTCACCAAATATTGCCTGATCGGGGAAAATATTTCCATCTTCTACAATATATGACTCCCCACAGTCCACACCGATTACGGTGACGGTGGCCGGTTCTATTCCATATAGAGACCAGGCCAGTTAAGCAGGAGTAATTTTATAGTGCCCAAGTGGGTGCGCAGTACGGTAGTACACAAGAGCACTCTCTCTTCCTTTACTCTCATAATCCAGTGGGACGGATGACCGACACGACTGACAAGAGATCAGGCGCAGGTCCGACTTTTTACATGCCCATCCGACGCATAGATCATCTTTCTTGTCAGACAATCAGGTGATCAGCCTGCATTGTCCTAACCAAAATTGGAAACAACATTTTTTGTTGTTCCAATGCGGGAATTAAACCCACACCTCCGAGTCGAGAGCCAATGCTCGAACCACTAGACCACGGAGGCTTTCACATTAGCACAATATTACCTTAGCCAAAGGGTAGGAAAATTTCTTTAAAACGCTCTAGAAACCAGCGCTTGGCCGAGTCGCTTTTCGCTTCAATAATAGCTTGCGACATATCGTTACGTAAGTGTAAGTTGAATCGTCAATGAAGCGTGCGGTTTGCGACACGCGTATCGGACTATGTAAATAGGAAGATACCGGTACTCGGTAACCACATTATATGTGCGTAAATTCCTCATTTACGTCGCGTCGCGCGTCGGTCAATCGACGCAATCGCATGGGTTGCTAAATTGTAGCACGTATCCTTAGTCTATCGTATCATAATTCATAATAGCGGTGGCTGCAAAATCGGTCAATGAACCATGCTGTCTCAATCTTACGCCTGTAAAAAAATATATCCGTCCCTTTCGCATTGACCACCGAAAGACAACACAAGTTTTAATAAGCGCCATCATTCATCAACCATAGTAAAAATTATATTTAACAAGACCCCTTTATTTGTTTCCCTGTCTATTCTATTAAAATAAGTTTTTTTTTTAATCTAAATACATACATACATACATATAATCACGCCTTTTTCCCGTAGGGGTAGGCAGGACCGCCTCTTTCCCGTAGGGGTAGGCAAAGACCACTTCTTTCCACTTGCTACGATCCTTACATACTTCTTTCGCTTCGTCCACATTCATTCTTACCATCCATTCCTCCTCTTACATTCAACGTAGCCAAGCGTCTCCATGGTCCGCTTTTCGCCTCCGCGAAAAACGAGACGTGATGGGTGGCGAACCACATCGCCGCCATTTTGGATAATTTAATTATTTTTGATTATCCATTGCGTTTCCACGGATTGGTGGAGAGGGTAGGAATAGGGAAAGGGAAGGATAGGTGATGTGGAAAGGAAGATTAGTAAGTTAGAGTGGGAAATAGGGAATGTAGGATATTACCGCCCAGGAGGGCAAAGGATAGGACAGTAATAGCTAGGGAAGCCGGGGTCGCGTACCCGTATACTATACCACAACTACCGGACAGGTAAGTTGGGAAGAGTATCCCATGACACAAATTAAAATCTAAATAACACTAACGAATTTCTATAAGTTGGCTTACATTGAATACTATTTTATTTCCGAATTATCTCCGTACCTTTCCTGCACCTCTCGCGCACTTTCTTGTAGTTTTTGCCCATGAACGCCTCCCAGTTGTTCAGCATTCGCAGCCATTTCTGCTCCCTCTTCAGTATCGTGCTCGGTGATAAAGTCCTTTTTCTGAAAAAAAAAACAGATTATTCTTTTTAACGTGTTTTTTAAGAATTACTTTAGTCGGATCGACTTTCTGGTCCTAGTCTTATTAGCTATTAGCTAGCTCCATTACATCTATGATCCAATAATTTAGGACACAAAAAGATAGGTATACATATTTTTGTATATTGTAACATTTAATCCTAAAACAGCCAAAATTTGCTATTATAAAAATCAAGTCTTGCTACGGAAGTAACAATAAACGCAGCATTTACCAACCAATTGCAAAACAATAATTAAATATCAAACAGAATACATGTAATTGATTCTATAAAATTTCACTGATATGTATTATTAACCCACATAATACGGTGAACCGTTTAAATATCCATTTGAAAACAGTTTATCAAACAATACACAGATTATGAAATACGCTCTTCCGGAATGTTAATTCGTCATATTTGTGGGCGTTGGAGCACATTAATAGACAAGTAGGCGTTGTAATATTAGTGCTTTACTATTCTCCTTATTATAATAGTTGGCATTAACATAAATATTATATAAATGTCACCGTAAAATTGTAAAAACCGTTAGATTGTAATATTACTAGATATTATAAAATGTCGACAGATTGTCAAATCAAAAATTTCTGGCTGGCTTCTGGCTTCTGGATTAAACATCCATCAAGTTTAAACTTTAAAGTTAGCCCTGGGTAAAACTTTAAATAAGCCTTCTCTTTCATAAATACGAAAAACGAGAGAGAAAACACGATATTTTAACCCACATCTGCGCAAGCGGGCCTAAAAGAAAGGGTTTGTTACAAATGAAGTCTACATATTATTACGATACGATAACGTAATGTAGATTTGTAGAGTGCTTGTACAATGCGTGCAGCGTTTCAAATAAGAATAGGAATATCAATGACCTATTTCTGTCAAATATCACTTGAAAAGTGCAGTTTGTAGAAACACTTATTTGCATATAATTGATATGCAAATAATGTCTTTTATCGAAAATAAATAAAAACGTTAAATAGTAGTAAATTATGTAAACACAATTTAATTATCATAATAGTAATAATTCGAAACATTGTGGCGCTGTGTCGATCCTATTCTCATTTGAATCGCATTGTGCAGTTCATTATTTAAAGGACCGTGTTTTAGCAGACAATATCACACTACTCACACGATATAAGAGCCCTACATAGAACTTACTTTCACTATTAATAAGTGCTATTTATTGGCAACGTCGAATGTTTACGAGTTTCTTACGCCAAACATGGCAATGGCAGTTATCCAAAAGAAAGCAGAATCGACCTTTCATTAATATAGAATTGACGAGCATTGGGCAGGAATATATTGATCGGGAAACGAGCAAACGGAACGCCTGATGGTCACCGACTTCCGCCGCCCATAGACTACCGCAACACTAGAGTATAGTTATTTATACTGTATACATATATGTCACCGTAAAACTGTGAAAACCATTAGATTGTAATAAAACTAGTGAAATTGTAAAATGTTTATAGACTTCCGACGCGAATATGCTGCCTATAATTTAATACATTATTTTTCGTTAGATTATAAATACCTACCTAACTATATAGTTTTTAATATTTCGACATATTTTTACAATTTCGTTACTTATTTTACAATCTAACGGTTTTTACAATTTTACGGTGATATACATATATAAGTACAGATAAATAAAATTGAAGTGTCTGTTTGCAATTTAAAATTTTAAACAGCTTTTCACTTAATGCATATGAAAGCATATTCGGTACTTACAATAAAATATCAATTTTTTTAATTTTGTCTGTCTGTCTGTCTGTTCGTTCCGGCTAATCTCTGAAACGGCTGGACCGATTTTCACGGGACTTTCACTGGCAGATAGCTGATGTTATAATTTCTAACATACGCTACTTTTATTTTTTTCCGTTAGTTCTATGCAAACGAAGTTCCGGTCATCAGCTACTACTAGTACTAGTAGTTACGTAATATTACCCCAATCACTTGGGGAAACAGCACAAGTGTTATTCACACTAGTTTCCTGTGTAGTTCGAATTATGGTAATTAATTAAGATTCACTATGACTGTTCTGGGGTTTTTATTTTCCTAATTCTTACACGCATTAATTATGTCTATAAAAAGGGTCAGTCTGAAAAGATAATGCTAAATATTAAAGTCTGTTCGCGTTAAGAAGTCAGTGAATCGTGAGTACAAATGTCAAAAGACCAATGACGCACAAGCCGTCGTAATAAATATAGAAGTAAGCCATAGAAGTAAGCCATAGAAGTAAGAAAGAGCTCCGTAGCCTAGTGGATAGGCCGTCACTCGAGAGAGTGCAGGTTCGATTCCCAGGTTGTGGCGTGTACCAATGAGACATTTTTCTCAAGTATACACGGACGCTCTAACAATGAAGGAAAACATCGTGAGAAAACCCACACATAGTTGGCCCCAGACGTATTGACCAGTCATTCCTCTGGACTAGGCTGACTGTGTGAAAATGCCGTATGCGCTTGGGCAACCATACAACATTTAAAAACCGCCTGTCCCAGGCACTACAGTATTTTAAGAGTGGTTACTTCGCTCGGATAATACTTTAGAAATCATCCAATAACGGATGAAAATGTCTAAGTTTAACGCAAATAGACTATAGACATAAAATCCGGTCAAGTGCATATCGACTATCGAGCTAGAGGCACGCGCTCCATAAGAGTATGTACTTACTACTTAGGGCCTGCTTCACAATCTACTGTTAAGGCCGTCCCCCGAGCAAAAAACCTTGAGGAGGTCAGCCGCATTGCCGAGTTCGCACCGAAATATTAAAATTTTCATATAACTTAGTTAAAAATTGACCAAAAAAAAATTTAAACGGCGAATATCTAGCTTATGAAATTGCCTATCTATTGGTGTGTGTCTCAAATAAAATTAACTTGTAAATACTATGGAGACGCTGAAACTATATGAATGTTAATATTCAATTATAGTTTCAGCGTCTCCATAGTATTTACAAGTTAATTTTATTGGGACATACACCAATAGATAGGCAATTTCATAAGCTAGATATTCGCCGTTTAAATTTAGTTTTGGTCAATTTTGAACTAAGTTATGTGAAAAATTTTGAACTGAGTTATGCGGCTGACCTCCTCAAGGTCTTTTGCTCGGGGGACGCCTTAAGTGTCGGATAGCTTATTCGCATGTTTTGTCTCTGTCGCTCGATACAAATAAGCAACGACATAAATTCCGAATAAGCTTTTGAACACTTGTCTGACGATTGTGATTGTGTGATTGGGCCCAGAGGCTACGTTCCCACGAGCGTTTTTTTTTGTGGTCGCGACAGAAAAAAAAGCACTGTAAATAGAACTAAGTATGAGATATAATACAATAGAGCTGAAAAATGTGTACAGTTGCCAAATCGGACATTTGAGACGACACTTATATAATGGCCCATAAAAAAATACTGCACATCCTATCTATCCTATCCTATATTAATGTCAGTGTTATGTGTAACAGCAAAATATTATGATACTCTATTTTTTTACGGTACAAACAGTACTAATAATTATGTACTCTACTAGACACTCTTCGAACTTTGAAGACTTTATTATTTGGCATACAAAAGAATTCGAAGAAAAAAAAGTAAGGTATTGTAGTGGGCTAATTCTCAGTTTCTGTGGTTTATTTTTTCTTTGGTAGTTTAATAACGCGTTTGTGTTAGTCAAAAAGATCAATTGTAGCTTAACTCATAATTTTATATTACTACCTAGCGAGTACAATCTGCCCCCACTTCACACAGGTGCCATGTGTTAATACATATATGTATAAACCAGTAAACCTACCAGTTGAATCACTATTTATTGCTGAAAACTGCATTTTAATCCATAGAGTAGTTCAAAAGATGTAGGTGAACAGACAGAGGTAGCGGCTTCATTTTATTAGGGTTCCAAAATACTCATGAAACCCTTATAGTTTCGCTCTATCTGTCTGTTTGTCTGTGTAAAAGAAGATAATGAAATAATGTGTAAGGAATACAGATTCGACAAACACTGTTTATTCAACTTACTTAAATTAGGTACCTACATATTTTTGGTGAATTGATAACTTATTATAATGTAGTACAATCGGCAAAGGGCCAGTAAATTGGTTGTGATTTGTGAACCTAATTGTCATAGTCATAAGGTCGACAAATTGTCCACTATGTGCCGATGACCATAATATAATATATGGTTGAAATCAATTAAAAACAAAATGATAATAAACGCTATGAGTCACATTTTGAACATGCTTTAAAATGAGGTATTATTTTACTACACCAGTGAGGTAATTATTTTTAAGAGTAATAAAGGTTAAATACAAGTAATAACATTACATTTACTGATTAGTATGAGTCATTTATTGAGCATGCATAATTTTTTTCAATACTACATTAGAATTAAGAGTAATATTTGTTATATAAATAAACAAAAAATAACCTAACCAAGAGCATGTCAGGACATGTCTAAGGAGGGTTCCGTAACTATAAACGCGTACTATGCTTTTTTTTAATTACTCCAAAAGTTACTGTCCGATTTGGTTCAAAATAATTTTCCTAAAGAGTTTTTAGCATGATCTATCAGCATGGAAATTTGCAAATTTCTATTTCCTATAGTTTAAAAATGCTAGGGGGGGGACCAACTTACTAACTACTTTGGAGGCCGATTACTCGAAAACGGTCAACTTTATAAAAAAGTAACGTATGAAACCTTACCTTTATTTTAAAAGACCTATTCTACGATACCCCACACGATGGGGTAGAGTGAAAAAATATTTTTCATCCCCATTTCACATGTATGGAGAGCCACCCCTAAAATATAAAATTATTATTTTTTTATGATCCTGAAACCGTGATCTATACACAATCTATAACTGCACCAAATTTCACCAATTTATATTCATAATTACAGGAGCTAGAGGCGCGGACAGACAGACAGACAGACGGACAGAGCGAAACTATAAGGGTTCCTTAAGTATTACGGAACCCTAAAAACTAAAATGTTGACATACAGATAAGAATCTGATTATATTTTTATCAGAAAGCGTGTCCTTGCAAAAATGCAAGTGTAACCACAGTTTAAACTGTTTAAATTGTTGAAAACTTGTGCCAAGGTAACAACTAACAGCAAGTGGAAATATGTTAACCTTGTAAATACATTTGGCTGAACAAATAAAATATACATACTGGTTTATTACTTTTATAAAGCATGTTTCAATAACTGTATGAAAATTAATTAAGAAATTTTATAAAGTTAAATATTAATTTGGTATGTAATTGAAATACCTATAAAAATAAAAAACATAGTGAATAATAAGAAAGAACTCCTAACTTTAACTTTAATGTACTTTATCGTAAAAAATAAACTGAGGTAAAAAAAATATAAAACTGATGACAATAAGCAAAAAACATAAATAATTACCTCTTGTTAATGATTATTACTTTGTCAGTGGAAAGCAGTTTCAAGCTTGTGAACTTTAAAACACAATATGCTCTTAACTTTTTTTTAATTACCTTGAGAATTGTATGACATTCCCATAGTTCTTGTTTAAATTTATAATCACTTTTACCTTATGCAACTAGTTTTTTTTTAAGATAACTTCAAAGAAATAATGTGTAATAGGTTATCTAATGTATATTACAGTGTTTAGTCATTTCCTCATATCAGCAAGAAAAAATTATAGTCAAAAACTCAAATGGATTTTAATTAAATCTATAGTCTTTAGTACCTGGGACCCCAAGCTTTGCTCAGAGTTCTTCTAGTAAAATGGTAAAAATTATCAGATGATGATAAAAAAAAATCCCAATATTAAACCAGGAGGTTAGCAAATTGGTGTCTTAGGTTCCAACCTATGACACCAATTTGCTAATAACGCAAAAAGACCAATTTACACATAAAGGTGGGTTTAGACCAAAAGAACATAGAGCAAGAACTACACAAGAACATTCTTTTGTATTCGTTTAATGTAAACAATAATTCGTTAAGACATAGTTTACATCATTTACACTAAACATTCCGAACAAGAACAATAAGAACAAGAATTTTTGCTCTTTATATGAGAATCATTTAGACCAAATGAGTGAATGCTCATTGCTCATTTGCCAATGATAAGTAGTACTGTTCACACTACACTATGTCTGAGTGTGATAGCGACGATATTGTGATTTCAAGTGCTGCATTTATTGATAATACGTAATTAATGAAAAAGAAAAGAAGGAAGAGATGTTGGTGGGTGACGATTGCTGTTGCAATTTGCCTCCAGGCATCTTCCGTGTACAGTTTATTTTTATAATGTTCATAAAACATAAGTTGGATCCCATAAACACCTTATATTATGGTAATTTTTTTATCATACATTTTTCGTTGCTCCAATCCATATTTACGAATAAACCTAAAACTAGCCGCCAAAATGTACAAGAATTCAAGAACACTAGAATCCCTTTGAAATAGCGAGCACGTCCGAACACGAAAGAACGCTCTAAGCAACTGTTTGTTTGCTCTTGCATTGGTTATACCAAACGAGCGAGTGTTCTTAGAGCATTCTACCAAATTACCGGCGAACATGTGGCGAATACACCAGAACAACGAAAGAATGCCCGTTGTTTGTTTACATCAAAAGAGCTCTACTAGAATGAGCATTCGCTCGCTTGGTCTAAACCCACCTTAACTGAGCCAATAACTTGTTACATTTTATTACTATTAGAAAAAAATATTAAAAGACGCAAAGATTCCCCAAGATAAGATCCATATTAAATTTCATGGCATCACCATTTCAGAGATTCTGATAATAAAATATATTTACAAGAATTGCTCCTATAAAAAGTATTATAAGTTAAGTAAGATTAGGTTCAGTTCACACAGAGATGTTTTTTAAGTTTAAAAGTTTAATTTCAAAAATAATCTTTTAAATTTAAAAGTTTTACTTAAAATAAAATATTTACTTAGTTAAAACATGACTAAAATCTATAAATATCTAATAAGTCACATGTGGTTTGACTATACATGGAGTCTACATACTCGTTTAGAGCCTTGAAATGTAAATGATAGCAGTGTGAAACCAGCCTTATGCAATTAAACACAATTAGAAGGGCCAGGTTGGTTACTCACACACTGAGTGTTAATAAGTAATTGCCATAGCAACTCTTTAAAACTGTTTCAACTATAATTGCTATTTCATAAAGTGTGTTATTGGCCTTTATGAAAAATTTAAAGCCACTTTTATAATGAATTCTTCTTTACATTTAGTTTTGTTCGCTTATTGAATAATCATCAAGCATTAATAGATGTATGTCTTACGGACATAAAAAGTACTTGATGTTTTTTGGCATATTTTTCAGTAAAAATGCCTTAATGCTTCTCACCGTAGCTTAACAATTTAAATACCTTCAGGGCATTCCTGTTTTGATAACAATGATTTTGTGCACATGCCTTATCATACATTAAGACAAGTAATACGTAATTTAGTAGTAAAATTATACTTACGGTTCTGGACTGTACTGAGCTCCTCCTAGAAACCCATGTCTGTCCGGTTGCGTGGTCACTGACGAGCATATTGATGCATTATCCTGGTCACCTCTATCGCCCCCCGCGCTTCTCAAACTCTTTTCACTCTTTTGCAATGACATTGTCGATAAGTAGAGGAAACTAATGTATCACTCAATCTCGGGCAGTAATCATCACAACAAACACCGACCCAACCTGAGCAGTGGGCGTGCGGAAATTAATCACAAACATACAGCTCAGATCGTGTATTCAAGAACAGTTGAACACGTGCCTAGTTTACAAACATATTCAGCATTTTATATTTATTTGAAAATTGCACGGGGTAAAATACTAATATCGAATAATATCATGTATCTAAATTAGCAAACAAATTAATGAAATTGCAAAGCAAAACTATGTCAACCAAAAGAAATACAACATACGCATGATGTCAGAATTTAGATGAAAATGTCAATTTGACAGCAATGAAATGGCTATGAAACATTTTTTTTTTAACCAAATCCTTTACTCTTTATACTCTATGTCAAAACCTGTAACCGTCTACAAAAATTGTAAATAACGAACAACTAGATATCTCTTTCTTTCTCATTCAATGGCATGTGTCATATAGGGGGATAAGGTACGATATATAATTTTTCCTCTTGCTAATAGCCTTTACTCTTTATACTCTATGCCGACGCCATATATAATTTAAAAAAATGTGACAGATAGACATTGACAGTGACAATTGACATCTGGTATAAAAAATCGAAAGTGAATATTTTAGGGTTACAAATACCTGCATATTGTTTTTTGTTTTTATAGGTTCAATTTAATTATTTTATTCTAAACATTAAATCAATAAACTATATAGATACGGTTATTACGTTACCTGAAGTGGCATTAACAGGAATCAATATAATTTACTCGAATTGAAATTTTCAAGATCTAGGTACCTACCATGTTACCCACAAGGAACACAGTTTTGATTTTAAATATTAAAAGATGTATGTCTTCGAGTCCAGCTGAATTTGTAAATAGAAACCCAAGGAATTTGGAACGCATGCGTATAGCCCGTAAACCGGACGGCTATCATCTAGAAAAACCAGGACGAAAATTTTGGCACAAGTAGGTTTGATATTTGTAATTGAAATTTTTGTTAGTTCAAACTACTTTAATGGAATATAGGTACATATAATAAAAGGAAATTCCTGATATCAATCTGTGTGCAATATAAAAGATTTTTTTATTGTATATTTTAATAACTTTGTTTATAATAATAATTATTGTTGATTGATACATTTTTACTTAAAAAAAAAATTTCAGGCTTGTAATAACACCAAGCAACCGTACAATCAAGGCTGAAGTTGTACACTTTATCAACGGTCCAGTGATCACTGCACAAACATCGGAATGGGCAATTCGGAGCCAGCTGTACAGCATAACTGATACATGTGCTTACATGAATCTTGGCAAAGTATTCGCTCAAAGGTGCTTAGAGAGTGGAATCACAGAAATGTTCTGCGACATAGAAGCAAAAAAGGGTGGAAAAGTAGACATTTTCCTTAGTGAAGTAACCAAAGGAGGTGTACGATTACAAGAAATGGATGTCTACAAGAAGCCTTATCCGACAGATAGATTCAGACCAGAAAAACCATGGGAAGTTACAGAAGAATAAAAGTTTTATAGTATATGTAAATAAACATTTGCTTTTAGTGTAAAAAAATATATTTCTTTACTCCTTAAAGGTTATCTGGGAGCACGCCAAGAAAGCCAAGTGTAAGAGCACTAACCTACACCTACTAGCTACCACTTCCACTACACAGGTGCTACAGGCAATATGTGAAAAATTATTACAATATAAATATAGCTATCCCTACACCGATTGGTGACTGGCTGGTATCATTGAGATCAGGCCAGATATGCAGGAGTTATTTCACAGTGCCAAAGTGTGTGCATAGTTCACAAGAGCATTCTCTTCCTTTACTCTCGAAACCCAGTGGACGGATAACCGACATGACTGGTGAAAGATCGGACACAGGACTGACTTTTATGTAAAAAGTTTTCCGATTCCATCCGATCAATTCTGATGGTTGGATCATATTTCTTGTCAGACAATCAGGTTATTAGCCTGCAATGTTCTAAGCAAATTTGGGAACAACATCGTTGGTCTAATGTGGGAATCGAACCCACAACCTCCGAGTTGAGAGCCAAGCTCTAAAACATGACCACAGAGGCTGTCGTAAATACTTAAAATTATTTTATCATATTTATATTCAAGTTATTTTATACATTTTGGAGTACAGTCGGACAAGGAACTTTTGGCACTTGGATGAGGGCGTGAGTGTCGCAAATAAGAACAATAATTATTACTAAAAGTGAAATTTTTCAAGACTGCGATGTTAGTACTGATTTTATCCACGTGCCAAAAGGTAAGTGTCGCAACTACAAAACAAAGTATTGTTTTGTATTTGTTACTAAAAGTGACATTTTACAAGACGGCGATGTTAGTTCTGATTTTGTCCACGTGCCAAAAGATCCTTGTCAGACTGTACTTTTTTTGTTACCCACAGTGATAACTAAGGATACGTTATACCCTTACCCCCTTACTAATAAAAAATTTCACACTGTGTATACAGTCGTTTTAAGATTTCTTCTACTAATAATCATTTTTTTGACATTAAGCCTGGATAGCGATGTTGTAATTTCCATACTAATTTATTCCACGCCTATACTAGGCCATACCCTAGTTTAAGCGTGTTATAAGGACAAGATGGCGGATTTTCAATTCATCAGCTGATTTTATATTCTTTCGAAACTCGTTAGCGTTCTATTTCTGAGTACCTAACTTAAGAGTTGGACTACAATCTACATAAATATTGATTCTTAGGCTAGGAAATTATTCTTACGCCCGGAAAAATACAAATGTATAATGATCGTGATGATCCGTTATTGTTGTATTTTTGGTAAAAGACAATGACCTAATTTCATCAATTTCAATCCTAATATTATGTATAATTAACTGTTCTTACTAACGTAGGAGAAGACAGGGCTAAACTAAGTAGTTAGAAGGGTCCTCAGTAGTGCTATGGGATTCAGATGAGGGTCTTCAAAAGATAGGTTAGGTTAGGATAGTTCAAAGGAGTATGGATACTACCTTAGACCTATAACACTACCTACCTTTTATACAGACTAGAGCTTCCCCCGAAGGAAATGGAGTTATACCTATTGCGAGTTGCAACCTATCAATTATACAGGCTAGGGCTATCCCCTGAAGAAGAAGAACCAGCCTTGTACATAAGGTTTGGTAAAGTCAATTAACTTACTTAAAATCAAGGATCTTCTGTGCATAATTATTGCTAATTATGATCTACTACTTATGTTAAGATGTTTAGGCAGAAATATAACATCCTAACCTCAGGCGTAGGTGACCCTTCGCCTAACACAAAACTATTTAAAGATTATTTTTTTTCCCAAAAATGTTTTCTATATATTAGTGTATTTACAGCAGCAGTATACCATAAGCCCAGAAGATCTATAATTAATTTTACTAAAGCTTATTATTATAGTAGAACTACGGAATGCCAGTAAATGAAATCTACTGAATTTCAGTGTTTTGAGATTGCAATGACAATCTCTACAATCTTTAAAGTACAAAGTTAAATGCTCAAAGTGTGCAATTATTATGTTTAAAATGCGAGTTGTGATTAATCGATTATAGTGCATACTGTAATCCTTGTAAGCACCATAATAATGTAGCGTTGCCATAGGCCGGTACATGGGATGTTAATCCTATGTACCAGCCGGGACCATAACAGTGAATTACTAAAATAATACAAGTATATAAAAAATGTGATATTTATTACCAGTTAACTTTATAAGGAACCTTTATTTTCTTAAAAAATTAGCTTACAAATATAAAAAAACAAATATGAAATCAAATGTTCTAAATGAAATATTAATTAGTATTATATACCTTATTCAGCAGGTCCAGTTTACCCATAACATATTTATGAAATTATGAACATGTCATATTAAAATTAAATTTGCACTGTATTATACTTTCAACCATGTCTACTTGAAATGTGCCAGCCTAGCCACTACTTGCCGGGCTGTGCTGTTCCTGTATGCATATTGACGGGGACATTTTCTAGATTAACCGGGACAAAACTTTCAAATCGGTGACATGTCCCGGTATACTGGGACGGATAGCAACCCTACCATAATAACAACTTGCATTTTAAATACAATTGAAAATATGAAATACTTTAAGATTAATTACATATAATTATAGATAATTTTTGATACCATACTTTCATTTTTTATTGAAATCGAGCTCATCCAACTATTAACTAGCTTTTTTGTTGCAATGCAACCTATAATATACTTACTTTTATGAGTTAAGTGTCCATTGACATTAATAAAGTACAGTTTACCCAACTATTTATCATACAGCTATTAGTGTGTAGCTTTCTAGCTCGGGTTTGGTCTGTGCATTGATATATCAGTCATTCAGCTTTGCCTTTTATATATAGATAGATAAAGAGACACAAAACAATAAACATTACATTCTGTGATAGACAGTTAAAAACATAATACTTAGGTTACATAACCTACAATCAGTCAGTTAGAAAAAACTTGGAAACATTTGTGATTTGGAGTAAATTAAAAACCAATGAAAGGTATTATATTTTCATAAATATGTTTATTAATAGTTGGGACACTATACTTCACAGATGTTCGCACATACCTTACCTATACAAATTACCCTTTTGCTTGTTACTTTCTGTGTTTTGCTTGTGTTAATTACAACTCCAAACAATCAGAAGTTATCAGAGTTTATGTTCTAATTAGAAAACTCCAGTTTAGCTGAAAATTAAAAATCTCAAGAAGACAAGAACTGCAGTCTGCATTAGAAAATTAATTACGTCTGTCGTCTAGGGAATTAGGGATGTTTCATGCTCGCATCGAAAATCGATGATCATCGATGTTAGATGATAAAACATCGATGTTTTAAAATCCATATTGCATTATTTAAAACAGTGTTTTTCAATCTGTGGGTCGCAACCCCCTGAGGGATCGCGAAGCTTCTGTAGGGGGGTCGCCGGAGGTCGACTTTAGTAAAAAAAGAACGAGAACTTTAGTAAAAAACAATAAAGATAAAAAAATATTGATTTATTGAGTAAGAGAATTTTAACAAAAGGATATACCCATAAATCGATGTATGTAATTGTAAAATAATGTGTTTGACGTCCTTTAATATGTATGTACTTATATCCGAATCCTAATTATGGACACGTATAAAAACGTAAGGAATGAATATTTGTAACACTGTAACATACAACATACATTACATGATAAAAAAGCGAAGGGTCGGGGGGGTCGCGAAATATTTTTTCATACAAAAAAAACACTGATTTAAAATATCGTAACATCGATGTCACGGACCCATACATAATCGAAAAACCCAAAGTTGAAAAAACTTGCGGTAATATATTTAACCACTATTGCGACATAAACGCCATCGGAGCAATTATTTTCTAAGGCTGGTTCAACCCTATATCAACAGCGCAACAGGTTAAAAGGTTCTGCGCTTTCAAAATTATCATTTTCACAGTCATATATTGACAAAAAATATTGGAACTTATAATGTGCTCCTCCTTATATCTCCAATATAAAATTTCATTGTTTCATTATATAAACGTGTGTTTTTTTTTTATAATTTACTAGCTGATGCCCGCGGCTCCGCCCGCGTACGTACAGTAACCCACCTGAACCTTATATGTCTCGCGATAAAAAATATCTGTGCCAAATTTTATAATAATCGGTTAAGTAATAAATAATTTTATACTGTTATACTGTATATGGTTAAGTAATAAATATTTTTATACGTGGTAGAGCCATGCTTCGGCACGAATGGGCCGGCTCGACCGGAGAAATACCACGGGCTCACAGAAAACCGGCGTGAAACAGCGTTTGCGCTGTGTTTCGCCGAGTGAGTGAGTTTACCGGAGGCCCAATCCCCTACCCTATTCCCTTCCCTACCTTCCCCTATTACCCTATTCCCTCTTAAAAGGCCGGCAACGCACTTGCAGCTCTTCTGATGCTGCGAGTGTCCATGGGCGACGGAAGTTGCTTTCCATCAGGTGACCCGTTTGCTCGTTTGCCCCCTTATTTCATAAAAAAAAAAAAAGTAATTTTTACGTGAAACCGTAAATAAAGTATCCCACGAGAACTATAGTACATATAAGGACATAGGCTACTTTTTATAGCGGGGAAATGTACGGTTCCCGTGGGATACTTTATTTACGGTTTCACGGAAAGGTCCCGTAGACTACTTTATATCTATGCCAAATTTCATGATAATCGGCTTAATAGTTTTAACGTGAAACTGTAAATAAAATATCCTACGGGAGCCGTACATTTCCCTGTGATAAAAAGTAGCCTATGCCCTTTCTCAGGTTCTAGACTATATTATGTGTACAAAATTTCATTTAAAGCGGTTCAGAAGTTTTGGCGTGAAAGACGGACAACCACACACACACTTTCCCATTTTATTTATAATATTAGTATGGATGTATTACCGATATATATTATACGGCCGTGAAGACGTTTGTACAAAAACTTCGATGTTGCCTGACATAGATGTTTAGAGCTCGATTAACATTGAACATCGATGTTTAGCTATCGATGTCATTATTGATGCCAACATCGATGTTTTTGCAACATCGATCATCCCTAATCAAAGAAATAGGAGTATAATAGAACTAAAACAAAAATCGAAGCCGTAGACAGCTATTTGTCTCACAAAACATCAAAGGCAAAACCAATAAGAGTGAAAGAGAAAGCCATCTATATGTCTATACGTTTTTTTCGAAGGTTGCTCCAATTTGGAGTCCAAATTGGAGTCCAATTTTAGACGTTGGAATTACGACTTTATTGCTTTAACAATAAGTGACATTTTGAATTAGTAGCAGTAGATGTGGCCTGAAGTTAGCCACTGACAGCTAATGCCATTTGTTTACGTGTGCATTATGATACAAGAAGAAGAAGAAGCAAATCATGAATTTATAGTGTGTTATTTGGTAAAAATCTCAGTTTATATTAAAAAGTCTTATTAGAAAACAAAGCTGTGCTCAAGTTAATATGGCCCGTTTGGTGGAGGGCTGTAAATCACACTCTGCGAGGAAAGAAAATCGTGAAGAAGTGTTAACTTTTCACCAGTATGTTGAGAATTGTTTCAGGTTATATAAATACAAGCAATTACACTGAAGTTATTATATTCTTGTAGATAAATGTGTTTATTGTCCATTATATGCGGATTTCAACAATATAATATAATAGAAATTTTGTATAAATTTCAGAGGTTGTGTATTTACATAGTGATGTTTTGGATATCGATAAACCTTCGAAAGAGAAAATATGTTAATCTGAAAGAAAAATGTTTTGCCTACTTCATATTTACCAAACACCATACAATTATACAAATTAGTAAGATCTAAAATATAAACTAAGTGATAATATATAATATAAAATAGTGTGGTGTATTTTTTATTAATTATAATTATTAATTAATAATTCCTGTATATTATAATGGAGTTACGGTTGTACATCATCACAAAAACATGTCACAAATTTTCAAATTTAACTTTGCTTTTTGGTTTTGCAGGGAATTAGGTGGCCTTTTGCAAAAATACTTCTTTGTACTTTTTTAATTGACCAGAAAACGGGCAGACTGATCGCCAGATGGAGAGCGATTATCGCCACCTATACATATTCGCAATAGGAGGTGTCACAAGTACGATCCCGGTCTTAAAATCCGCAACTACTCCTTGAGTACCCGGAGGCCGTGGTATTTATCTGGTCCAGGTGGACCGTTCGTGCCAAAGCATGGCTCTCCCACGTAAACGGACTGCTGTGCACTGTTTTCTTCACATATTTAGCTCCATACTGACAATCTGAGAGCTTTTTGGTGTTGTCGTAACGTGTAAGCTAATAAATGATGTCCAATTGTTAATAAATAATAAATATATCTATTAAAATTTCCTGTTTTCATTTATCTTTCCACGTAGGTACCCCAACTAAAGGGAGAAATGCATAAAAAGTCTATACGTCTACTGTTTATATATTTACCAGCTGTATCCAAGGGAAAAGTATCCTATGTTTTAATCCAGAGCTTAAACTACTGCCATACCAAATTTCATTGAAATCTGGTCAATAATTTTTGCGTGAAGGAGTAACAAACATCCATCCATACATCCTCACGAACTTTCATGTTTATAATATTAGTAGGATATAGAACTGACAAGTCGATTGGACGATAGCCTGCATAGTGTGTGGGTGTATAGTGTAGTAAGGACGAGAAATAAAAATACGTGTAGCTCGAATTAGAATATGTATTCCAATATATCAAGATAAAATTATTGACAATTATATGTCAAAGTATTAATTCACTTTTTAAACTGTTAACAATACAGAGGTTTTATTAATTGGAGTTTTGTAGATACCAATACACCCCCTCAAAAATTCAATTAAGTAAATAATGCTTTAACAGTATAGGCAAACATTTAAATAAGTAACTGATAATATTTCATCTTTTAACACGATGATATTAATTTATATTTTCCATGTTGTTCCTTGAAATTAAGGAACTACAATGTCTTTATATAATTCCTCCATGGTATTTTCTGAAGATATCTAAAAGTAATTATTCTGTGGAAAATATTACATTAATTTTAGTATATTATCAGCTGTTTAGGATTTTTATCCAATCATTAAATTATCTTACATATTAAAAATTACATATAAAAATATTTGCTATAAGCAGATATGCACTAATAATACAATTTTGTTTCATGCCTATTTAAAAACCAGCATCGCAAATCTGTTTGTAACATAATGCTGAATGGGATTTGATAGAACTTCATGTAATTAGTTACTTTATATTATTGTAGGTACCTAAATATATCTTAATTATTAATTTCTTTGTTTCCTTCTATACCAATGTGCAACAACTGTTGTCATGGTTCATTCATGTAAATAATATTAATTATTATGCTGCTAAAATATGAGCTTTTAGTTTCTAGCTATTATACATAATAATATAAACATTTATGCTCTTTTATAGCTTCACAAAACTGTGTACATGCCTGGCTTATGTTTCTTAGACAAAAATATACACTTTGTTTCCGTGTATTCAATGCCATTGTACACTTAGTAACAAATAATAAAAAATATATATAAATTAACATTTTAAAATTTAATATATTTATTATAAAATATAAAGATCCATTTTCCAGAATCGATATTTACATTACTAGAATTATCAACTAAATACCTAGGTACTTATTTGTTTTATTACATATGGTCTACTTTGTAACGAACCAATTTCGTTTTGAGTGTTTGACCATTTTTCTCTATCTAGCCAATTCATTAACGTAATTGAAATTATTATTATTATCAATGATAATAATTATAGTTATTCACAGCTTAGTATTATTTAATTAGACATTTGAATAATCTATATTGAATCAGTTGCTTAAAATCTTAGGAAGTATGTATACCTATTGTAATATTCTTCCCTTTCAACTCCGCCGGTTTGACATCCGGTTTGTTGATTTTGGCTTATTGTGTTTCTAATTTATTGCCTATCAACTTCGCCTGTTGACCATCTTTGGTTTGTTGATTTCGGCGGGAATATTTTCAATTACAAATCTTCTGCAGGAATAATTATTATAATACATATTAAATATTTTTCGGGTTTATACCATGTCACATCGCTTAATAGCTTTTTCTTTTCTTTTATTACTTAAATAAAATAATAAATTAATTGATTTCCATATGCTGTTGCCTCGATTTTTATTTAATTTCATACTTGACGCCATAGTGAATTAGGTAAACGTATGAATTATGCGTTTGGCCACCGCATTTTATTGGGGAACTTCAGCGATTAAACTAATTATGTTATTCCCTTACAAACATCACTGCTCATTTTTTACAGAATTTCATTACCTATTGTAATCGACCATTAAAAATAAAACATTCATGTAGTAGCTGACAAAAAAAAATTAAAAATCAGCTTTAGAAACAACAATTATTAAGTAACAGATTATTATTATTTGTAAGTAGTAGTCGGGGCTACCAGACTACACCACAAAGACATCTGCTTGTATTTTGTAATACAACATATTTTGTACATCTCATTTGAAAGCGATATTCCCAACTAGCAAAAACTTACTTTATAATTGCTATGAAAACAATATTTCTTTGCTTTACAGTAGTTCTTTAATTAACAGTCATTAAACGTATTATGGGCACAAATTATGTGTTAAATCGTAGTAGACGTTTTGTTTATACCAATTTATCATATTATGATAAGCAATCTTTCATCTTGCCATGTAAAAATAAAAACGGATAATCTTTCTATGGACAAGGAATGTATGGCTTTCAGCGTTTACCGACAATTAAAAAATTATGATCTCAGTAATTCATACTCTGACCGTTATTTTACTTGATATCTTTATATTAAGCATTTCAGTTCTTATTTCATTTTTAGGCGTCTGATAATAATTTATATTATAATAAGAATTATCTGGTACAATACTTTTATATAAAAGTAATTTTCTCTTATAGTTGAGACTATAAGATGCCTATTCAGCCATATTGAAGAAATTAGGGTTCAGTCTCCACAATCTATTGCTTAAAACCCCTTTTTTCTTGCATCATTAACAAGTAAACATAATGTTTATAGATGGATTTGTATCAAAATTGGTTTTCACCGTTTAATATCACATGTTTTTAAATCCATTTCTGGCTGAGGAAGTTACATAATGGCACAATTAAACAAATGTATAACAATACTGGTTTTTGTAGTGCACAACCACAGAACCAGCCAAAAAAAAATATTGATTATAAAAGCTATGACATATCTTGCTTTTTGCATTATGTGCATTTTATCAAACATTGCAAAGGTAAAGGTTTATAATAGTTTTTAATTGTCATAATATAAGGTAATATTTCTGATCTTACGAGACTTCAACTTAGTTTTGAAATGTCTGCTTCAACCATAATAGCCATAATATTATGCTTTTAAATACACTATTAATATAAATTTTAAGACCCATAATACTATTATTAGCAAAAGAATACTTATAGCATGCAATTATAAAGGGAAAATATTAAGCTATTGCTTTTATAAAATATAAACAAGAATTTTAACCCTATAATTAATCATCCTTTATATAGCATTTTTGCTTGTTGGGTTATATTATTTAAAATTCATTATAAATATTGTATTTTCTATTGTGTATTAAAAACAATTAGTATATTCCTGCTTATTGCATTCTACTATACTATATTGTATATACTAAAAATATATACAATATAGTATAGTATATACCTATGTGATACCTCGGTGCACATAATATTATAAAATCCTTTTGTGGCCCTGCGCTCCTCAGTTGGCTGGATGCACTAATAGGGCTTTGTACTTTTCCATGTAGATAGTAGATACCGATGATCCAAATTAGGGTAAAAATTGTTTTAGTTATACTTGGGAGCAAATGTATCAACAGAAGATTAACAGACGTCCTTCACATTGACAATATTATTGGTTGCTCCGGGATCTAAAACAGAATTTCTGAATATTAGTGTTAATTTGACTGCGCAACTAACATTGCTAGAACATCACACGGTACTCTCCTGATTGTTGTTGTTGACTCGAAACGAGTGATTCTGATGAGCAGTAGAGCTTTAAGCTTCT
This sequence comes from Glaucopsyche alexis, assembly GCA_905404095.1. Classification (NCBI taxonomy): domain Eukaryota; kingdom Metazoa; phylum Arthropoda; class Insecta; order Lepidoptera; family Lycaenidae; genus Glaucopsyche; species Glaucopsyche alexis. The sequence goes on from FR990046.1 coordinate 26,058,717, forward strand.
CGTTGCAAAAATTCAACTCTTGTGTTAATCCTTTCTAACGTGATTCCTTTCGATCCCAATGCTCACAAAGTATCCTTGTAATGGTAACTCCAAATTTTCGGTTGCTTTTCCACGTTATTCTCTCTGCTTGTTATTTTGGATATGGGTAGATACTGTTTTTTAAGCCACAAACTGAAAATGGTGCTGAAAGATCTTGGGCTGAAAAAAAAAAATGGTTTCCCGATTTCGGGTCTGAAAATTTTCCTTTTACTGAATTTCGAGATACGTTTTACAGAAACGTAGGGCACATAACCTGTAGTAAGGACGAGAAATAAAAATACGTGTAGCTCGAATTAGAATATGTATTCCAATATATCAAGATAAAATTATTGACAATTATATGTCAAAGTATTAATTCACTTTTTAAACTGTTAACAATACAGAGGTTTTATTAATTGGAGTTTTGTAGATACCAATATATAGTTCAAGAGACTAGCTTCCCCAACATATTTCGGTTTGTTGTAGACAATACTGCATAAATTCGTTTTTGATCGACTGATAATAATTTATAAATCACAAAGGTGCATAGATCATTACGCATAAATCTTCCACTTTAATCATTCTATCTATTGGCTGCAAACTGCATTTTAAATTCATTTAATAGTTTAAAAGATCTAAGCAAACATAAAGCGGAATAAAATACTTCATTTTATGCTATGAAAAGATTAACATTTTCATCCACATTTTGATTTTTATCGACACAAAATGCCGACTAGGTGTAGTGTACATTTACGCCAGAAATTAATAACGTATCTTAAATCTTAGATTGACTTCAATCTTAAAATCTCAAACAAAAATTGACGTAAATTGACGTAAAGTCAATCCTAGGATCGTTGGAATGTATTGAAATCTTGATCTCAGATAGCTAAAATAAGATTGTGATTGATTATTAATTTCGGGCGTTAGACCTCTTTTATATCTTTAGATGTCTCTTATATTGATCTCATGTTGTTGTCATAGCTTGACATGTATTACTAATTTAAGTAGCATTTTATTTGGAATAAAACCAAATATTCCTTGGTTTTGTCTTTTTATTACATAACAATTTATTCCAAATAACAATAAATACCATTACAAACCTCGATGTCTACTATTGCGCAATTACTAAAGCCAGAAAAAAATCGACGTCGAACCTGGGTCACCGGCAGCCGAATTAAAGTACGAATACTGGAAAACAACGTTCTCAAATTATCTCAGTGAAGGGATAGGAAAAGAAACGATTTCAGAGGAAAATAAACTAAGGTTATTACAATGTGTATACGCATATCCGTGAAGCAAAAGATTATGTCTCGACCATTCAATTATTAGATAAAATTTATCTCAAAGAAAAGAATAAGGTTCACGCCAGATACATACTTCTAAAATCTACACAAAAATCGGATGAGACCATTGCAGATTTCTTACGTACACAGTACACTACACTAGGGACTTCACTGGCGGACGGGAATATATTTACATATGAAGTTGCTGATAAATACGAGTATGGCAACTTGTAACCAACTTCAGACAGCTGATCTGTCTGAAGTTGGTTACATATGTTCAAAACCTGTAACCGTCTACAAAAAACGAAACTAACGAACAACTAGATATCTCTTTCTTTCTCATTGGCATGTGTCATATAGGGGGATAAGGAACGATGTATAATTTTCCTCTTGCTAATAGCCTTTACTCTTTATACTCTATGTCCCTAATTACGTCTTGTGACATTGACAAGTGTCATTGACAAATGTCAATTTCAATGACATTTTGACAGTTTGACAGAGGTGCGTTCAAAAATGTTAGTACCTTATTAAATTTTGTGGAACTACTACATAATATTTACAAAATTCACATACTTATCTAATTAAAATTGATTAAAAATGTGTAAACATCAATTTTGTATATAATTAAAATTACGACGTCCATAATATCGTAAATTTTATGTCAATTTTTGTCATCAACACGTGAACATCAGATACGTGTTAATTGCGTGTTACTCAATTCCTGAACGTTTTTCTTTGAGTCTTCTGTCTATGGTGTATAGCGTGAGTATAGTTAAACAAGGTCTTGAATATCTTTATTAGTAGACAGCTGTTTAAGCGCTTTATATCGAACGTATAACTTATACAGCGAGTTTAACTATTCTAAAGTTATACCTCATTTTAAGATTTTTTTATTAGTAAGGCCTTTAGATTATATACTACAGGATAAGGCACGCGGGGAAATTTTCAAACAAAACTTTCTGCCAATTTTGGTGCGGGGAGGGTAACTCCCACAATGAAAACAAAATCACACATTCACAAAAATATTGTAATCGTTACAAACTCACATATTTATAAAACTGCAACACTAGGTTATTTATTTCACACAAATAAGACTCGCGCTAATATAACAGTGTAACGTACGCACTAATACACTGGCATGCTAAGTGCAGATGTTACCAATACAAATTATATCGATATATTGTCGATATGAATTTGTATTGGTTACATCTTCGTTATTTGAAAATAATGTATTTTGTTGAAATAAAACCATTCCGAATAATTCCGATATACATATTATATTATATTACACGTAAAAGTTATGGCAGCAATAGAAAACTTCACATACATATGTAGTAAATACAGTCTATTCACGTTAAGTTTGCAGTGAGTCGTCAATACAATTTACAAATGTTAAACTGGCTTACCTTTATTGTCAAACGTGAACACGAGCTAAGCGTCATTGCTTTCTAGACATTTGCACTGATGACTCACTGCAAACTTAACGCGTACCTATAGGCTGTATTTACCACTTATCTATGTGAAGCTTTTTAAAACCGCCATAGCTTCTACGTATACTATAGACTGCACATACGCACATACATACGCTAATACTCACATACGTAGATATTATTATGAACACTTAACATACAACTCTATTTTTTTGCAAACATCAAAGCAAAAAATAACCTAACCTAATCAAGAATAGGTATATCAGGACACGTCTAAGGAGGGTTCCGTAACTATAAACGCGTAATATTTTTTCAAATTACTTCAAAAGTTACTGTCTGATTTGGTTCAAAATATTTTTCCTAAAGAGTTATTAGCATAATCTATCAGCATAGAAAATTGTAAGTTTTTAAGTCTTATAGTTTAGAAATGCTAGGGGGGACCAACTTATAAATCACTTTGGAGGCCGATTACTCGAAAATGGTTGACTTTATAAAAAAGTTATGTATGAAACCTTGCCTTTATTTTAAAATACCTATTAAACGATACCCCACACGATGGGATAGAAAGAAAAAAAAAGTTCATCCCTACTTCACATGCATGGAGAGCCACACCTAGAATATCTTATGGGTAAGGCCACGAAAAACTGTTCATTTCAAAAATAAAACGTGGACCGTACTAAAATTTGAAAAAGAAAAATACGGTACCATTATTTCTAATACAATTTACAGGTTTATCAACATTTAGAGCATTCGTGCCCAGCATAGCGTAATTAAAATCCAAAAATATCTTATCTATTTATGTAAATTTTCGATTAATATTTTTGTTGATTACAGCTTCCATACAAAATCAAAATGTCCCTCGGCCATGTGGCACCGAACTTAGGCTTTTTTTTTTTAATATAATCATGTTATTATCATATATTTGCTACATTTTACACAATTTATACTGTTATGGCCTTGTTATAAACAAAAAAAAATCGTTATCTGCCCATTATTTAAAAAAAAAACACGTCTAAAAATATGGGCCTAATTTGATTCCCGTGTGTGACATAACACGAAATACACATTAGTTTTTAATTTTAAAATCACAGCAACACTAAAAGTGTTATTTTATGCTGGCAACCTTTCCTAGGATCATAGAGAAATGTCAAACATCTGTCAGCTATTATAGTTAGAGATGTGATAAACGGCTTAAAATAAAAAGTTAACTTATCCGTTATTAAATATTCAAAAGCAGTTTTTGTTAACTGCTTAGTTGCTTAGTTGCTTATTTGGTTATCTACTTATTGCCACTTAAAATATTTTTTGCGCTTATGTTACGTTTTTCGATGATTTCGCTAAAAATGATTTCAATGAACTTTCCTTCGTACTTTGCAGGCTTAGGACTGTCTGAAATCTGAATAATATTAATATAATAATATGAACTTATAAAAATGTTTTTACATGTTGATAATATTATAGTATAGGTATTTACTAACTTAGGTTTTGTCATATTCAGGCTTACTTAAAAGTTCATTGATTTTATGTACATTTCTTTATATTTTTTATATTATTTACATATTTTTGTTTTTTTTTTAATATTTTTTTATATCTATACTTATTTCTATTTATATGAAGATTATTTTAAAATCAGATAAAAAAGATAAAAAACAATATTTAAAAAAATGTTAAAACTTGTGAAAAATACTTATTAAATTGAGTGTTCATTAAATTTTTCTTTTATTTTATTTGTTAACATTTAAAAACATAATTTTTTCTACTTTCGAGGTTTTTAATCCATAAATTACTGTTCAAATTTCTACGCCTAGTCGTTATTTTTATATACAACAGTACTTACGACAAAAACTTAATACTAAAACACTACACGAAAGGTTTATATTACGTCCATATGGACCATTATTATATTTATTAAAAGTTCACGATAAACCACCAAAACACCACTATTACGATTAAAATACGAATTATTGCGTAACGTAATATAACGTGTTTTCGTCAACCCGCAAAGCGCACTGCGCAACTAACAAAAAGCGACTAAACATAAAAAAATATTTAAGTTATAAGTACAAAAAATAACCTGTTTATTAAAACTTTAAATAAGCGATGAGCTACATTAAAGAATTTTCACTCTTATTGCGCTGTCATAAGAACTATTTTTCTTTGCTCATACCACACTTATGGCTTAATGACTATAAACGTTAAATAAGTGATGAGCTACATTAAAGAATTTTCACTCTTATTGCGCTGTCATTAGAACTATTTTTCTTTGCTCATACCACACTTATGGCTTAATGACTATAAACGATAAGAATAAGTGTTAAATGCTTACATTTATAAACGAATTTTCAACTTATTTTTTAAAGCACGCTTTTTTAAACGCTTTGCGTTTAAACGGCCATCTCTAATTATAGTTTGGAAGCAAATCGTCAGATTGTTGCAAGCGGAAATTTTGGTCACTTAGTTTTTCCCAGTTATTTAACGTGATTTGACAAGGTAAGTGTTGAAATTTAATCCGTTAATATCAAAATTACTGTAGAGAATGTTGTTTTTTGGGAAATCGACTAGTTTTCTGTGCATTTAGACTGTATTTAAAAGTTTTATTCACAGAATAAGGTTATATTTTCACGTGTGTTTGTTCCCGCATGTTGCGTGTGTTATGTTTTGTGTTACGTAACACACGAGAAGACACGTTAAGCCTAGTTCACATTGAAAGATATTTGAAACATACATGACATACGATATAAGATATAAAGATACTTCGACACAATAGAAGCCCTAGAGGACTGCTATGAGTGTGAATGCGTTTGTTTGTTTGTATTGTATTGTGAGTAACGACACTACGAGATATTGAACACTGAATTAATTTTGTAATACGCAAACTAACGTTTTAAATATCAATATTTTTCAATGATGAACACAATCGCCTAACCGCTTGCATTATGGTGAATGTCGTGCTTGTACATAACATAATTGTATTTGCTAAGCTTTGCCGGTAAAGTGTATAATTCCCTTTTTTTTAGATAGCAAGCTGAAAGGCAGAAGTTGTACAGGAAAAGACTCAAACAAAGGGACCCAGAAAAATTTTTAGCTCAGAAGAAATCAAACGCGGAAAGAACTAAAAAGAACCGGAAAAAATTGCAGATTTTTCATTTTTTTTTTTGTCTAAGATTTTGTTACCGAATATTAAGTTCAAATAAAGATTTTAAGTATTTATTTGTGTTTTTTTAGTATGTAATTATATTTTAGAAGAATCTTACGGGCTCAGCCGCGAATAAAAACTAGTTTTCTTATTTTATCAATTATGTGCACTAGGCTTTACTAATGTCCGCTGTGTTATATTATTTCAAGTGTGTTATTGTGTGTTACAGTTTCAAGTGTGTTATTGAACAATTTTTCGTGGCCTTACCCTTATACGTTTAAACGAGCAATTCTTGTATATTTATTTATATGTATATAACCGTGATCTTGGAAACGGCTCTAACGATTTCGCTGAAATTTGGTATATGGGGGTTTTCGGGGGTACACAATCGATCTAGATTAATCTTATGTTTGGAAAAATGCGTGTTCTTGTTTTAATGCGTTTTTCTTTCCACGCAGAATATGGTCGCTAATTTCGTCCTGCCGGCCGCTGTTCGTTTGGTCCAGCGGTTTAAGACGCCAAAGGCAAGAAACGAGTGTTACGGGTTCGAAACCTGCTCGGTGCCTTACTTTTGTTTTTTTTTATATGTTCAAGTTTATATATTTACTAGCGACCCGCCCCGGCTTCACACGGGTACATTACTGATACTAATAATACAGAATGTCCTTAAACCTCTACCAAACGGGCGAAATTTAGTCAAAAGTTCAAAACAAACAGAAACAAATTAATATAGGTACCTACTAAAACTCAATGAAATAAGTAGGTGGGTATACTTTTATCGTATGAAATACCTATACTCTTCAGGACTAACAATACAACAAACACTAAATAAATAGGTATTCAAGTAATTATCCATCATAGTTACAATGAACACAAAACAAAAAAATTACCCAATAATCTAAACTCCGCACGCGCACCCGCCTTGGTGACACCCACTTCAGTGCAGTAGAAATCGTAATATTTTAATTTCGCCATAACTTCAAAACCAAACATCCAATTTTAATCATTCAAAGACCAAATATTATCTACATAAACTGTACTTAGTGATGAAATAATTTATTTTGATAAGGATTAATAGCATGAGTAAAATAAACACGTTTAAATATAGTCCAAAAAAAATTCAAGATTTCTAAATAAAAAAATGGTTGTTGTGCCTCACTCGACATAGATAGGTATAGTGTGTCGCGGACTTTTTTGTAGATATTTATAAGATCTACAATTAATTAGGACATTTTATGGTTATATCTTTTATAGTTTAGGCAGCGTACGCAAAATAAGTTACTTTTCTGGTTGATTTTTAAAACCTTGTGTCCGAAAAACCCAAATATCTTACGGAACCCTATTTTTTTCCAAAATAAAATTTAGCCTATATTACTCGTGGATAATGTAGCTTTCGAATGGTGAAAGAATTTTTGAAATCGGTCGAGTACTTTTTGAGCCTATTCATTACAAACAAACAAACAAACAAACATACAAACAAAGTTTTCCTCTTTATAATATTAGTGTAGATAAGTAATTTTTTATTGTTTTTAGACAAGTTTAAAAAAATGCAGTTAATGTTTGAGATCAAACACCTGATCTACACAGAAATCGATTGTAAATAATCACTGGCTGGGAACATCTTGAACTTATAACGATACCCTAGTCCATATTTCAAACATCCAAATAACCTGTTCAGCCTTTCAAGTTGCGGTGGGGTAAATAATAAACATCACGTACATACATGCACACTTTATACTCCTTGCTTGATCTGTCGTATAAAGTGTAAAAGCAATCCAATATTTTTACATCACAAAATATAAAATTAGTATACCAAGAAAAAAAAATATTTTTATCGACATTGTTATTCTAGTGATTGTCACGTCACTCAAAAAGTAATAAAAAAGTTCCGCCATGTTTCGAGAATTAAGTGCCATAGTAAAATTCGAATCTATTACATAGGAAATAAAGACTAAAATTCTATATCTAACAACAACGAGTGCGTGCCTCGCGGGGTGTACGCCACAATCGAATATTCTACGATTATCTGTCTCGTGTACACCGCTATTCGATACATCGTCGATTTTTACGAAATTACATTTAAATAGAAATATACAATAATTAAATAAAAAAATACTCATAAATGAAAGGTTATTCCATCTTTTTTAACATTCGACGTGTTGGACTTGTTTTTACAGGACATAAGAGCACAAATCGGCATTTTTAGCGGAGCATTTCGGACGTCCTTTCGATGCTATACCGATGCACATAATGATTAAAATCGATTACGCAAATAGTTTTTATGAACGCATTAGATTCAAAAATCTTATATCTCGGCAGAGGGGAAAACTCATGTAAGGCGTATCCCGTAGTATAATAAGTGATTTACACTCTCGCGCGAGTGGCGAGGCGAGGCCCGAAGTGAGTCGCGAGGCGAGAGTGTAAATCTAGTATAAGATCTAAGGTTATACCCTTACAAAACTGTCAAAATTTTTGTGCCGCGTCACACATTGACACTTTTAATTACTGTGACATTTCACTCACAGCAAAAATTCGTGACAAGGATGGCATTCCTAATTCAATAGCAAAGAAAAAGATGACTAGTGAGTAGTGTTTGTCACAACCAATTACATACGATTCCACATTAAAAGTTTGGAATTATAAAGATTATTTAACGACGCAGAAGGTACAAAATGCGTATAAATTCTATTTCGTTCATAGGTACTATTAAGAGGTAATTTATTAAAATTACCTCTTATTAGTAACTTTGATAATGGCATGAACGCCTATTATTATTTACATAAAACATATTTAGTTTTTTTTTTTTTATGAATGTTAAAAAGGAATTGAAACTTGATATTTAAAAACATGTTTCTATTATTGCACTCTTTTACAGTGCGATGTTGGGGCACAAATTCTGCAAAGAACGGTACAGATGAAGAAAAAGCTTATTTTTTATAAAAATACAACTTGACCTTTACGTCAAAAAAGTAGTTTATTAAAAGTTAGGTTATTGTCAAGAATTTGTTCATAATTAAGCTGGAACTATATGCTTCGAAATCCGGAACGCCGGTAAAAATTTATAAAGTTAAAAATAGAACTCTGCGCTAATACCTAACTACAATAGAGTTGAAAATGGAAGTTTTGATCGTGGAGCTGTCATTTAAGACATTGAAACTCGACACTCATATGTTGAAATTTTCAACTCTATTGTATTGGCTCAGAATTCTAGTTTCAATGCTCGGAATTTTCTACGGCCTTCCGGATTCCGGATCTTATATTCTCAGCCTTGGGAAAAGGTAAAGGATAAGAAGTAGAGCTTGCAAATATTTAATCGACAATTTTGACATTCGAATAGGTATTCGGTGTTTTTATGGGCACTTTTCGAATAATAGAAAAAAACTATTTTTTTTTATTATAATCCCTTTTTTTTAGTTTGGGAGTATTAAATGTAAATGTCTTCCGCTGTATATATTATGTCTTCCTAGAAAAAAATTAAACAATTTTATTGTTATTTAAAAAATACTAATATTGATTTCTTATTTTTACGCGAATATTGTTCATTGTTTTAAACACTTACAGATTGTTGTCAATCTGTAAGTATTATGAACAATAGAATACTAAGTTCGAAATTATTAAAGTGAAAATTATTAAGATATAGACTGTAGGGTAGGTATAGGCAATAGGTGTAGTTGTTGGTGTAAAAAAAATTTGTTTTATGTAGGAGGAATAATTATTTAAATTCATATTTCCATCAAACAACGTCTGTTAAGTACATACAGCTAATGTATAATAAATATATCTTTGTTGTAAAGCGTTTCACTAAGCCATAAATGTGATGGGAATTTTTATATTAAGGATCTGTTTCACTATTCACAATCGCCTATTAAGTGACGAATAGCGCATCCAATAGCGTAGTTCTGTCCCTGTCGCTCAATAAAAAGCAAAAAAAAACTTATCTGTATCTCTTAAACTTTAAGATTGATAAATTTAATCAAATAAAAGCAGCAGTTACTTTACTGTTACTGTTAGGCATCAGATCGTTCTAAGTTACTTCGTTAACATCTCACAACATTTTTTTTTGTAGTTCAACAATTTTAAAAAGTTAATGCCAATAATTTAACTGATTGAAAAATATAATTACATTATTTTCGTAAATCTTATCAAAATATCTTTCAAGCTAGATAAAATATAAAATAAGTGAACGGTCTGTAATTCTGTATATACCTACAACTAACGACATTCGCTTCTGTACTATTTACTCTATGCCAGAATGCATGCATCCTTATTAGATTCACAAAAAAAGTATACCTATATTGACATTACTTTCCATTTTTCTTATGACATAAACTGTCAAGTATTTTCATAAATTATTTATTGTTGAAAAATATATTTTTAACAAAATACTTGACTGATAGTAATAAATGTTGTCAAGTTCCATGGGGAATTAAATTCCTCGACTTTTATTCACTTTCTTGTCATGGTTTTTACAGCTTTTATAGACACACAATGGAATTTTGTGCAAGGCGCACGGGACGCGTAGTACGTGCTACGCGTCGACCAGCTGGTCGCATACTAACCAAAATTGGTCCGACTCGGGCCAATTCGAGTGTTCATTTTTTCGCGTTTATAACATATCTTATAGGTCGCGCAACGGTTTATGAGCGCTCAGTGAAAGTGGAGGGGGTCGTTCGCGCATGTGACCAATAGCAAAGAATATATATTACTAACGTACCAATAGCGTGTCGGCAGCCACGTTTGGCATGCGTTCGGCGCATCCACACCTCCCCGCCCGAGCCCGCTACCGCCAAACACACCCAAAAACTGACTTCTGCGCGTACCCCCTCTACTTTTGTCGAAAGATCTTAATTCGTTGCGCTACCTCACAGAATTACAGAAAAAACCAGAATGAGTGTTCGATCACATTTGTACGTAGCGGACTGTGTCCAAAACCATGACAAAACACCGCCCCGCCCGCACTTCACCTCCCCGCGTAGGGTTACCAGCGCAACACAACATTACCTCTTTATGGGGTAAATTAAAATTTTATGTATGACTGCAAATAGTGAAATAGAAATTTTAAACCATAGATTTCGCGTGGAATGTAATAAAGCAATTGTTTATAAAACCAACAAATTTTCAAAATTTTCTAAAACTGCTTATTTAAGGTTTGGGAGGAACGATTTAATTGAAAAATAAAAATATATAAATTAATGTCGGTTGTTCTCCAATAAACCAATTATTAGAGTCGAATTTATTTTTAACCCCCGACGCAAAAATTTGACGTGTCTGTCTGTTATAAGTTTGACGTGTCTGTCGGTCTGTCTGCCTGTCTGTGGCATCATAGCTCCCGAACCGATGTAGCGATTTCAATTTAGTTTTTTTTTTGTATTAAAGGTAACTTATCTGCGAGTGTTCTTAGACATGTTTGATGAAAATCGGTTAAGCCGTTTAAAAGTTGTGGGGGTAGAAAGTGGGGAAGAATAACTGAATGTCTTTTAAATTATTAAATTTTAAATATTTATTATTTAAATTTTATTTTAATTAAAATTTTAATTAAAATAAATTTAAATTTTAAATAAATAAATATTAAAATTTAAATAAACTTTTAAATTCAGCTAAAATTTTAACTATTTCTCTACAGTCTACTCAATCTTCTTAATATTGAAGTCGGTACCAGCCTTATTATTTTTACTTTATTATTATTTGGTAGTCGGTTTAATTTTTTGTTTAAAATTTAAATTATACCCTTTTTAGTGAAATTAGTTAAATTATTATTAAAACATTTTAAGAACGTTTAATAAACGATCGAATGTATAATTATTAAATACGCGCCAAGCTTCGTTAGGTATTGTAAATAAGATGATGATGATGATTACTGTAAGTTACATAGTTGCAGTTCTTTGAACATTGCCGAAATTTCCAAACGCGCATCTTTAAAGACAGAGGAGTACTGTTCAGTACTTTTGGATGCAAAACCTTAACCGCCTCTTTTTTGGAAGTCGGTTAATATATAATTCGCATATAGTAAAGTATATTGTATTTTATTGTAAAATCTAATATTAACTAATTACGAAAATTTGGGTAAAATGTTCCATTATTTTGTGGCAACACTTACAAAACAATAGCGTTATTATGTTTCGACAATTATTTATTCAATAAAAATTAATTGAAAAAAAGTTGGGTAAAATATCCTGTTTTTCTGTGGCAACACTTACAAAAAGAAACCATGATTTTTCATGACAATAACGACATGGATTTAAATTCAATAATTTATTCAACTGAATTGGAAATGTACTACTTACAGATGAAATGTGATCCCATGTGATTTCTTCACAGTCCCAGCAGCATTTTTACATGTGGGAACGACACAAGTCGGCATAATTAATTAAAAACTGTCAATTTCAAACGAAGTTTACAAGGCGCGCGTCGGCCATTGACTGACAGACTAAATATCTAACCATTCCAATTTGGAATGGTCGTGACGGCTTCACTTTCAAGCGCGTTGACGGTTTCTGGTTTTTTCTGTAATTCTGTGCGCTACCTATACCTCTTACTAATATTATATATCTATGGTTACCCAGGAATAAGACCTAGCTAGATCGATGTCGCTGTCTCCAGCTGTCTCGAAGCTAAAATATTCAAGATTTGTTCTTTTAAAATTTCAGTTGGATGCTCTAAGTTTAAAATATAAATTTTATTTTCCACTCAGCGGGCGACTAGAACGGTCCAAAAATTTGTTTTATTCGTCCGTTTAGCAAATAGCGGACGATTAGCACGGTCCTAAAAAAACTTGGAAGTTGGAATATAGACGTTTATAATAAACTTAAATTAAACTTATTATAAACGTCTATATTAAACTTATTATAAACGTCTATATTCCAACTTCCAAGTTTTTTAGGACCGTGCTAATCGTCCGCTATTTGCTAAACGGACGAATAAAACAAATTTTTGGACCGTGCTAGTCGCCCGCTGAGTGGAAAATAAAATTTATATTTTAAACCTTGTGTTGTGGATAGAATTAAGTTTTATTGTAAATAGGCTTAATTTGTATATTTGTTTGTAAATAGTACAGTTTCAGTAGGATAAGAATCACTGAAATGTATTAGAATAGGCTAGGATAAGTGTATGTAAATTATTTTGCATAATATCGACAGAATAAGTTCGATACTTCATGTAAATATTGTATATAATTTGCATTGTATCGAGTCGATAGGTCCTAGGTCACTTTTTTGTACTGTTAAGGATCAAAGGGGCCTATCCGATCACCGCGGGCGAATATGTGTGCGCGGAAAAGAGACGCACCTCGCGGTAAGGGATAGCATGATCCGCGGCGCGGGGGGTCACGAACTCGTAACCCCGCGGGGCCTCTTTGATTCTGGCTATAAATATAGAGCCGGATTCCGGGTTCTTCACTGTGTGGAAAAGCAGTCACGAGTCTGGAAGAAGAAGACTCCCGAAGAAACCCTGGAAGAAATAATAATAGTGAAAGTAGTGCTAGTATAGTGAATAGTGAATACTGTGCTACGGGAAAATTGTATGGGGAAAATAAACGAACGGGTTTCAATCGTGTAATGGTCGTTTCAATCGAAATTTCCCCAGAGCTATCGAGGCGGTCTACGAACGTAATATACGGCGAACGGAGGGTGCGTTGTATTAGGCCAGATAGTGGCCCCCGGACAGTGTCTGGCTGCCGTGCTGGATACTGCAACATCGTGGACTGTGGAAAAGTGAATATAAGTGGCCTCCGAGCTGAATCGTGAGTTCTGAGGACCACTACATTGCTGGTCCTTCTCGGCCGGATACGCTGTCTTGCCAGTGACAGTATTCTGGTCCAACGTGTTGGCCCCACGGTCGGATCGTGAGTACCGTGTGGGTGAAAAAGTGCTGTGTGTTCCTGCCCTGCCCGATCGGCTCCCGGTTCAGTGCGTGTTGGAGTCTCGGCCCAGAAGGGGTATCGGGTCCAACGAACTCGGGAAGTGGAGGAGCCTACGTCTACGTGTTCGTCGTGAACCTTCGCCGTGGTACGTCGAGTGGAATCGTCTCCAGGTGGGCCAAGTGGGTCTGCAAGCTTCCGCCGCGTGCATCGAGTCACCGGGGAAGGTCGTATCATCGGGTCGTCGTGTCTACACGTCGGACAAGTACGTCGCGCGCACGTCGTCGCTACGTACGGACAGTACCGTGAGTCACTGAACTTTTTCATACTCAGTGAAAGTGTAAAGTGTTTTGTGAACATTAAGTGTTTAAAGACTCTTTAAGTACTTAGTTTTAGTAAACCCCTGTATATATTAATGTAAGGTCAGGCCAATTAAGTGCCTGCGAAAAATTTAATAGCAATATTTCATTTGTGTTTTTGCCTTCGAGTAAAGACAGGGGTTATTAAATGCCTGTAGAAATTTAATAGCAATTTCTCATTTGTGCATTTTTGCCTTCACAATAGGGAAGGCGTTCCCAACTGTTAGGGGAACATAAATTTAAGTTTAAATTTAATTTAAATTTGAATTTCGAATTATTTCTCGTAAATATTTTTTGAATTATTCTTTAATTGTCTTTACATTTTAAATTTTAATTTTAAATTTAATCTGTACATATTGTTGCTTGTTTTTTGTTTTGTTTTGTTGTGTAAATATTAGGTTAAGTCTTGACAATGGTAGTAACCAGAAGCCAAGCTGACGCACCAGAGATAGTTGAAAGGAACCGTACCGAAATGGAACGTCTACGGTTTCATGATCCGCCAGCATCCCCGTCTGTACGCACAAGGGCATACACTACGGAGCCTACGGAAGCAGGCACATCGCAGCTGCTCATGCAAGAACGTCCAAGGGTTCGTTCTACAACGGGATCACATGTGTCCACAATGAGCGCCGTCACTCGTGTGAAGATGGCTGAATTGAAAGCTGCAGAAAAACTAGCCGAGATTAAAAAGAAGGAACTCGAGCTAGAGAAACAATTGGTGCAGAAGCGATTGGAGGCCGAAGTATCTGCCATTCAAGACGAGGTTAGCATCCACGATGAGGATCGCAACAGTCACACAAGAGTGACAGAATGGTTGAAGTCTACCGAGGCAGAGCCAAGGGAGGAAGCTGTTCAAGTGGAGCAGCCCCAACCAGTGCAGCAAGGCCCAACGGAAAAGGGAGACATTCAACGGCTGGCAGAGGCCATCGAGAAAATGGCACGGCCGCGAACTCATAGGATGGATCTACCTACCTTTTCGGGACTAATTGCGGAGTGGCTTCCATTTAAGGCGGCCTACAATGAAAGTACAAGTATGTACCAAGTCCCAGCAGCAGAAAACTTGCAACGATTACGAACCTGCCTGAAAGGCGACGCAAGGGAAGCCGTATCGGCACTTCTGAGTACTGCGACGGGTCCGGAGGTGATCATGAAGACACTGGCACAATGCTTCGGACGTCCAGAAGTGATTATCGATAAGGCAATGGAAGACCTCAAGAGGTTGCAACGGCCCACGTCGGCGGCCGGTGAGTTAAATAATTTTGCCATCAAGGTGCAAAATATTGTTTGTGTGTTGCAGAGTGTTGACAATCGACGAGGTTACCTCTACAACCCCATGTTAACCAGGGAGGTCCTGGAGAAATTGAGTCCACACCTCAAGTCAAGGTGGTGCGACTACGCACACGAACAAGAGGGAAGTGTGCAACCCGAAATAGTACTTCTGTCACGATTTCTGATGAAGGAAGCGGACCGAGCGCTCCGATACTCCTATGCACCGCAAACCAGTGCAGCGTTTGCCAAGAAGGAAGTGAGGCAGCCAGTTGGAGCAGCCGGACCGAAGAAAAAGAACGTGGTCTACAGCACTACCGAGGCTGCAAGTACCTGTCCGTGCTGTAAGAAGGGACCACACAAGTTGAGCACCTGCCAGAAGTACAAAGGCATGAGTGTAAGTGCCAGGTGGGAACTCGTGAAAAAGGAAAAGCTTTGCTTCAAGTGCATCGATGAGAAGCACCGAAAAGATAAATGCAAGGCGAAAGGCTGCAACGTAAACGGCTGCAACAGGCCTCATCATCCGTCGCTTCACGTGGAACGGGGGGAGCAACAGCAGCAGCAGCCAACGGAGCCACAGCAGCAACCGCAGCAGCAGTGGCAGCGACAATCGCAAGAGGAGGTTGCGATGTCGACACAAACAGCTTCAGCTGAGAAGGTACTCCTAAAGATGTGCCCGGTGATCGTGTCCGGACCACGGGGGGAGTACACCACACATGCATTCCTGGACGAAGGAGCTACCGTCACACTCATTGATGAAGAGTTGGCGCGAGCCGTCGGTGCACAGGGTGATGCAAAACCGCTAAGGTTACGTGGAGTGAACATGCAGAAGAGCGACAATGCCAGCAGAGAGGTTCACTTACATATTCGTGGATTGTTCGCAGGAAAACCGCTCGCACTCCGAGCGCGGACAGTCAAAAATTTGGACTTGCACCAGCAAGCAGTACCGTTGAACGTCGCATCGTGTCAACACCTAAGGGATCTTCGGAAAGAAGAGATTTGCTACGCAGCACCAAAACCGATGCTACTGGTGGGGAGCGACCACTGGCAGTACATTATCAGTCAAGAAATAAGGACTGGAAAACGAAATGAGCCGGCAGCGTCCAGGACCCAACTGGGATGGGTCATCCATGGGACAATACCGCGCAGATCGATGCCTCGAGGGAATGCAGAAAAGGTGTTCCACGCGAGGACGGACGAAGGACTTCACGAACTGGTGGAGGAGCACTTCGCAATCGAGTCTTTGGGAGTAGCAGCCAAGGCACGGGTAAGGCCAGAGGACCAACGTGCAGTGGACATCGTGGCGGCTACCATCAGACCCACCGATGGAGGATACGAGGTAGGTCTACCATGGAAAAACGACAACGTTGAATTTCCAGGTCACTGCAGCTACGAAGCAGCTTGCAGACGCCTCAGAAAGATGGAGGCAAAAATGGACGCAGATCCAAAATTTGCAGAGGCTTACACAGCACAGGTAAGTAATCTGTTTGAAAAAGGCTATGCTGTTCCATGCGACGGTTCAGAAGAACATAGCAGGAGGAGCTGGTTCCTGCCACACTTCGCAGTGGAGAATCCCAACAAACCGGGGAAGCTTCGCTTGGTGTTCGACGCCGCAGCCAAAGCGGGAGGCACCTGCCTGAACGACGGTCTACTGGAGGGACCCGACAGGTTAATATCGCTGCTCGGTATTCTTTTCAGGTTCCGAGAAAAGCAGGTGGCAGTAACAGCGGACATCCAGGAAATGTTCCTCAGGATAAAGATTATCCAGGAGGACCAGGCAGCACAGCAGTTCCTGTGGAGAGGAACCGCACGGGACCGACCACCTCAGAAGTTCAAGATGAAAAGCATGATCTTCGGGGCGGCCAGTTCACCATTCATGGCACACTTCGTAAGGGACCACAACGCGGAAAAACATGCGGAGGAGTACCCTAGAGCTCTGGAGGCAATCACCAAGGGGCACTACGTGGATGACCTGGTGATGAGCTACGAAGACGAACAGGAAGCCAGAATGGCCGTGGAGGAAATTCGCAAGGTACATGCTGTAGCAGGCTTCACACTACGAGGATGGAGCTCGAACAAGGAATATGTGCTACGCGACGTGCCTGCGGAGCTACGGGAGGCTGCAAGCTCGAGCTTAGGGGGCAAGCAGCCGGAAAACAAGATCCTGGGAATCTACTGGGATGCAGGTAAGGACGTACTAGGTTTCAACACCAGGATGAGCCGAGTACCAAGGGACGTGGCTACAGGAAGCTGCGCACCCACAAAAAGACAGGCACTTAGTGCAGTCATGTCGGTCTTTGACCCATTGGGGCTCCTGTCGTACTATACGATCAGGGCCAAAATAATTCTGCAGAGTTTATGGAGGCTGCAGATTCCTTGGGACGAATGTATTCCCGAGGAGGAAAGTTACATGTTCAACAACTGGATTGGACAACTGGAAACTGTAAAAAATTTACAGATCAGAAGGTGCTACTTCGACAGCAAGGACTTCGAAGTGGAACAACATGTCTTCTGCGATGCGAGTGAACAGGCCTACGCTGCAGTGGTTTACTGGCGGATCATGTACGGGGACAAAACGGACGTGGTCCTGGTAGCGGCTAAGGCGAAGGTGGCACCACGTCGCACTCAAACCATACCGAGGCTTGAGTTGCAAGCGGCTGTACTAGGAGCTAGGTTAGCCGATAGTGTCAAGAAAGAACATCGTCTACACCTGAGAAGAACGTGCTTCTGGTCAGACTCGACAACGGTGGTCCACTGGATCAAGAACGACGCACGAAGATACACACCGTTCGTGGCACATCGACTCGGCGAGATAAATGAGCTCACCGATAGAAAAGAATGGAGATGGCTGCCAACGGAGGAAAATGTTGCAGACGACGCAACAAGGTTCAGAGAGGAACCACTGAAGGAAGACCACCGATGGTTCTGTGGTCCAGACTTCTTACGCCGTGACGAAGAGGCGTGGCCCCAAGAAAGGGCACTTGAAGACCGGGAAGATGAAGAAACCGTGGCAGTTACCAGAGAAGAGGAAAGTGACTTCGACTGGTTGCCCGACCCGGCTAGGTTTTCGAACTATGACAAACTCGTGCGCACTATTGCTTATGTTCTAGTGTTCACAGATCGCCTACGACGACGGTCTTCAGGCATGACCGTGGCACACCTCGAGCGCGCTGAGGCCCTGCTTGTGCGGCGCTCTCAAGCGGAGAGCTTCGCCGACGAGCTGGGGCGCCTGCGCCGAGGGCAGCCGCTGTCGAGGACGAGTCGTCTCCGGAGGCTGGACCCGATGCTGGACGACGGCATCCTGCGACTGCGGGGGCGCATCGGGGCGGCGGCAGCACCGGAGGAGGCGAAACGGCCTGTCATCCTGGACGGGCGACACCACGTCGTGAGGCTGCTCGTGGCACGCGAGCACAGGAGGGCTGGACACGCCAACCGGGAGCGTGTCACCAACGACCTGCGGCAGCGGTACTGGATCCTGCACCTGAGGCCTACGGTGCGTGCAACGGAGCGTGAGTGCACGTTCTGTCGCGCGCGCTGGGGCCAACCACGCCGACCCATCATCGGGGACCTGCCCCGAGCTCGCCTGGAGCCCTACCACCGCCCCTTCTCCAACTGTGGGGTGGACTACTTTGGGCCCATGCTCGTCAAGATTGGAAGACGAAGAGAGAAGAGATGGGGTGCATTATTCACGTGCCTGACGACGAGAGCAGTCCACATCGAGCTGGTGCCATCACTATCGACGGACTCTGCGATTATGGCGTTAAGAAGAATGGCGGCGAGAAGAGGATGGCCGAAGATAATCTACTCGGACAACGCCACCAACTTCCGGGGAGCAGACAACGAGCTTCGCAACGCCTACAAGGAGTGGGGACCCGCCCTACAAGAAGAAGGTCTCCGCCACAACATGGAGTGGCGCTTCATACCTCCTGGAGCACCAAACCAGGGGGGAGCGTGGGAGCGGCTCGTGCGGTCCATCAAAACTGCACTGAGCGCCACGCTACGAGAGAAGGTCACCACGGAAGAAGTTCTTCAGACTCTGCTGCAAGAAGCAGAATTCAGCGTCAACGCTCGCCCACTTACACACGTGAGCGTTGATCCTCGCGATCCTGAGGCGCTGACACCCAACCACTTCCTGTTGGGTTCATCGATGGGCCTGCCCTCAACGGGTCCATGCAGTGAAGACGACAGGCGCACATGGCGCGCCAGCCAAGCGCTCGCCGACCACTTCTGGCGACGCTGGCTCCGCGAGTACCTACCTACGCTGGTACCTCGAGGAGAGCCGCGGCGGGACACGACGGCAGTATCCCCTGGAGACGTCGTGCTGGTCGTCGACAACACGCTACCCCGCAACGTGTGGCCGCTGGGAGTCATCGAGAAGACGTTCGCCGGTCCCGACGGAGGAGTTCGCATCGCGGAGGTGCGGACACGAACTGGAACCTTCAAGAGGCCCGTGAGCAAGCTCGTGACCCTGGTAAAGAAGGAGGCTACGCAAGCTGCGCCGGGGGGAGGATGTTGTGGATAGAATTAAGTTTTATTGTAAATAGGCTTAATTTGTATATTTGTTTGTAAATAGTACAGTTTCAGTAGGATAAGAATCACTGAAATGTATTAGAATAGGCTAGGATAAGTGTATGTAAATTATTTTGCATAATATCGACAGAATAAGTTCGATACTTCATGTAAATATTGTATATAATTTGCATTGTATCGAGTCGATAGGTCCTAGGTCACTTTTTTGTACTGTTAAGGATCAAAGGGGCCTATCCGATCACCGCGGGCGAATATGTGTGCGCGGAAAAGAGACGCACCTCGCGGTGAGGGATAGCATGATCCGCGGCGCGGGGGGTCACGAACTCGTAACCCCGCGGGGCCTCTTTGATTCTGGCTATAAATATAGAGCCGGATTCCGGGTTCTTCACTGTGTGGAAAAGCAGTCACGAGTCTGGAAGAAGAAGACTCCCGAAGAAACCCTGGAAGAAATAATAATAGTGAAAGTAGTGCTAGTATAGTGAATAGTGAATACTGTGCTACGGGAAAATTGTATGGGGAAAATAAACGAACGGGTTTCAATCGTGTAATGGTCGTTTCAATCGAAATTTCCCCAGAGCTATCGAGGCGGTCTACGAACGTAATATACGGCGAACGGAGGGTGCGTTGTATTAGGCCAGATAGTGGCCCCCGGACAGTGTCTGGCTGCCGTGCTGGATACTGCAACATCGTGGACTGTGGAAAAGTGAATATAAGTGGCCTCCGAGCTGAATCGTGAGTTCTGAGGACCACTACACCTTGTATAGGTCGCGCAACGGTTTATGAGCGCTCAGTGAAAGTGGAGGGGATTGTTCGCGCATGTGACCAATAACAAAGAATACATATTACTAACGTACCAACCAATAGCGTGTCAGCAGCCACGTTTGGCATGCGTTCGGCGCATCCACACCTCCCCGCCCGAGCCCGCTACTGCCAAACACACCCAAAAACTGACTTCTGCGCATACCCCCTCTACTTTTGTCGAAAGATCTTAATTCGTTGCGCGACCTGTACCTAAGTACCTACATGAGTTGTGGTTTTGCCATGTCTATCCTATTTCTTTATTATTTCTTTGGCCATGTCGTTGAAATAATAAAAAAAACACACACTAAATGTTCGTACTTCCGGTCAATAGCTCAACAAATAAAATTAAAGTTTATTGATATATCATGGCTAATAAACCTATATAAATTATTTTTTTACTGAAAACTATTTAAATAATTAAATTTATAATCAAAAGTAGAAAATTTTCCAGTTTTGTTGTGAAGTTTTTAATTATAGCTCAACTGACTTGCCTAAAAATGGCGGAAAACAATGGCGTCTATTTCTTTTCTCTGAATCGTGCTCTGAATGTACGACTATAGGAATATAGCTTTTTCTCTTTCTTTCCAATGCAAAATCTCGTATGTGCTGGGGAACGCTTTGTGATCGATATGTCCACGTGACCTGTCTAATGTCGAAATTTCACAACTAGATTCAACAGTCCAAACAGGTCGCGTAATTGCAAATGCAAAATGTTGAGATATTTGTGTTGCTTTAAAAATATTATTCTGTGTGGTTAAGTTTCTGTGTTATGTTTTTAAAATGCCTGCATCAATCGGTGTTAACTTGCGCGTCACTGGCCACTGCAGCCAAGGCGGGAGAAAATATATGGAAGACTTGTTTTCTGTAGCGTATCAACAAACTGAGGATGAAAGGGACTTGGAATACGCCTTTTTTGGTATATACGACGGTCACGGTGGAGGCGAAGCTGCTGCCTTTGCTAAGGAACACTTGATGGGTTCTATTGTCAAACAGAGGCAGTTTTGGTCGGATAATGATGAGGATGTCCTGAAAGCCATTCGGAATGGTTACATGTTGACCCACTTGAATATGTGGAAGGAAGTAGGTAAATATCAAACCCAAGGGAAGGATTTCATCTCCTATTGCTCCCCCTTCGAGCGAATTTAGGGGAACGAGAGATGGTAAAGAATAATGTGCTTGACCTTGCAGTAATTGTTTAGTTGTTGGTTAGTTTTTGTCGAAAGATTTGGCATTGAAATGCTAAAAAACATCTTATGATGACTTTGAATATCAACCAAAGTGTTTTTTAAGTTGTTCTGTTGCACAAGATTTGGGTATCTCCCACGACTCGCAAAGTGAAAGCTGTTTTACCAGTTCAGTTGTTATCACATAAATTTGGTCTTCCTATTGCCAAAAAAGTAATAGTTAAATTGTTCTTCTTTGTTTATCATTGTAAAATAATGATTATTAATTGTATACATAACATAATCACTGTACATAAGACGCCAGCTGCTGAGCCCGTCCAGCAGTCGCTATAGTCGAAATCGGCTTAGAGAGATTATTATTATTATTACTGTACATAACA
Organism: Glaucopsyche alexis; assembly: GCA_905404095.1. NCBI lineage: Eukaryota > Metazoa > Arthropoda > Insecta > Lepidoptera > Lycaenidae > Glaucopsyche > Glaucopsyche alexis. The sequence continues at coordinate 26,080,959 of FR990046.1, forward strand.
ATCTGTACTAAGTTTAAAAGAAGTCACTAGTGTCATACCGAAACTGGTTTTTATGACCGAAACCAAAAACGATCGAATGGCAACAATCACAGTTTTGGCCGAAACTGAAACTTCCTTATAAGGATCATGTTTTGAGGGAAAAATAAAGAAAACGTTAGTATAATCAGCCAGGTTCCATAGTATTCAAGGAACCCTTATAGTTTCGCTCTGTGATCTGTCCCTCCGTCTGTCTGTCTGTCCTGTAATTATGAACATAAATGGATGAAATTTGGTATAGTTATATATTGTGTATAGATCTCAGTTTTACCATAAAAACGAAACCGAAATCCGTTTTTTTTGGTAAAGTTCGACTGAAACTGAACATTTGATCGGACACTAGAAATCACTATCAAACTCATGTTTTGTTAAGTTTTATTTAAAATTTTTTTGAGGGATTTTTTTGTTTTGAGGGAAAAATAAAGAAAATGTTAGTATAATCAGCCAGGTTTCATAGTATTCAAGGAACCCTTATAGTTTCGCTCTGTGATCTGTCCCTCCGTCTGTCTGTCTGTCCTGTAATTATGAACATAAATGGATGAAATTTGGTATAGTTATATATTGTGTATAGATCTCAGTTTTACCATAAAAACGAAACCGAAATCCGTTTTTTTTGGCAAAGTTCGACTGAAACTGAACATTTGATCGGACACTAGAAATCACTATCAAACTCATGTTTTGTTAAGTTTTATTTTAAATTTTTTTATTATCCAATTGCTAAATAGTGGTTTATGTGCTAACCAATAATGAATTAGTATGTTTGCCATCTGCAGCTATAACTTTTGAATGGAAAGTTATGATCATTTTTTTTTTTTCAGAAAAATGGCCAAAAACTGTAACAGGATTGCCAAGTACAGCTGGAACTACAGCTAGCGTAGCATTTATAAGAAGAGGCAAGATTTATATTGGCCATGTTGGAGACTCAGCTATTGTGCTCGGTTATCAAAAAGATGGTATTGTTATAGAAATTACAACTATTTGTCATAAATAATAATTTTAGTTTAAATTTGCATATTCAAATGATAAAAAAATCATAATTTAGTATAAACAATAATTAAATATAGTTAAAATTATTAATGTGTAAGTAATTTAATGAATATGAAACCCAAAAGTCTTGTTGTTTACATATTTTTATTAAATTTTCAGGTTGCGACGAATGGGCGGCTAAACCGCTCACGTTAGACCACAAACCAGAGTCGGCACCAGAGATTGAGCGGATACAAAAATGTGGGGGTAAAGTTGTGTCTAAAGCTGGAGTTCCTCGAGTTGTTTGGAACAGACCTCGGCTAGAGCACAAGGGACCAATAAAGAAGAATGCGCCAATAGACGAAATACCATTTCTGGCAGTTGCGAGATCACTTGGCGACTTGTGGAGCTACAACCCACAGAATGATGAGTTTATTGTCAGTCCAGATCCTGATGTCGGAGTGTTGACTATTGATCCAACTAAATTTAGGTAAACATTTTTGGAATTACGATATATTTTTATTTGAAGCACATTTTTGTGTTATGCACGTTTCTTGGAATAAGATTAATTTGATTTTTTTTTATCAATATATTTGACAAAGCTTATTGTGCACTTGGCATCTATGTTAGCTTCATAGTTTAATTCAAATTAATAAAGACACATCACAGATAAAATATAAAATTTAATTACCAAATGGGCAATAGAGGTGATGCAAAAATAATAATATTAATTTGTCCCCGAACAAATTCTTCGGGAACATCCGACTTCTGAAGTAGATTATTATTACGAAAATTGCAAGTAGTAGCACTGTAAATTATGTTTATTTATAGTGAATCAAGGTGGGGTTCTCTGAGCCCTGATATTGTGTCTATTTATTTAAATTTTTAATTACAAGACTTAAGTCTTGATTCAAACACATTGCAGTGTTCTTACTTTCTTTAAATTCTTAATTACTTAAATTCCACTATTGTATAAAACTTTTTGTGACCTTCAGTTTTGTGGTTGCATCTTGATAGCAGTAGTCACATACAAAAAGTTAATCTATGTATATTGTATAATAATAGTAGCCTTAATTCAGATCTGTAGTGTATAATGCTTATCTAATAATAAAAAAAAATATGATCTGTGTGCTAAATTATATAAAACTTTCCTTGCAGGTGTCTTATATTTGGCACAGATGGATTATGGAATATGATATCTCCAGAAAGTGCTGTGAATTTGGTTCAAGCAACTGAAAAACATAATGAAGCAGCATTAGTCGGAGGAAATGCAAACCAGCCTCGGGACTGGTTAAACCCATCTAAAAGCTTAGTTGATCATGCTTTAGAGAGGTACGTGCATTGTATATTCTAATTTCTAACCCCCTTACTAATAAAAATATTTGCACAACTGATTAGCTATTGTATGGTGGTGTCTTTGTCAAGTGGCTTTTCCAATGTATCAAATAGCAAAAGATGGCAACATATTATGGCATGGATGGATGGCAAATAAAATAATATTAATTTATAAAATAATCTTTTTTTGTTTTTTCAGGTGGTCAAGCACAAGAATGAGGGCAGACAACACTTCTGTTGTAACACTAATGTTAGACCCACCCGGTCCACCTAGAGCCACTGTGCTCCTTTCCCGGTCTAGTGCTCAAAAATCCCAACCTACCACAGTCTCGCCCACAGTTCCTGTGTCAATAGGAGTTCCTAATGCCCCATCTAAATCAGAAGACACTAAAACAGATGCTGCAACTGAACCAGAAACTCGTCCCATGCCTCAGAATGGTCTAACGATAATGACCCGGTATTCCGACGTCGATAAGCCCACACCACCCACAGAGGAGAGTCCGAGGACACCTCTACCGCCGTGTGCTACTTTGGACGGCAGGTTTTCTATAGGGCATCGCGATGAGTCACCGAAGGAGGACGACAGCACGAACGACCACGAAGCCATCAGCAACTACGGCAACCCGGCAGAATCATATTTCATGGTCAGATTGTTGAACCGATCACGCATCGTTAACACGCTATCTGACGTCTACGAGGAGATAGTAAACGGGCAAACGGAGCCGGTAGCGCGAGAGCCGTCCCCGTCGCCCACCACCGCACTGCCGGACGTCGCGCCCGCCGAGCCCGCCTCGCCGCCCGCCGAAATTCCGAGCGATGAAACCAGCATACAGATCAACGAAGTCTCCTCCAGCTCGCCCACCGAAGCGCCGCCGCGGCCTCGCGCCAGGAAGGGCAAGAGCGAAACCAAACGAGAAGCCCCGGTCGGGGCCGCCAACGATCGCGTGCTCCGGTCGCACCACGAGGCGGAGACTCCGAGTCGGCCGCGAACGCGCCTGACCGCCGGCCGCGCTCGCCCCGACGAGCCCGCGCCCGTCGAGCGCGTCGTCATACTCACGCGCAGGACGCCCGTCGCGCCGCCGCGCGTCGATCGCCCGCCCGACGAGGACCGGCGCGTCATGCGGTCGCAGAACACCACCGGACCCGCGACGCGCGCCGCCGACGTGCGCGGGGCGGGAAACTGTTATGGCGCCCCGGGGACGCGGCGGGCCCCGGCGGCGCGGCGGGAGGCGGCGCGGGGCCGCTCCAAGGAGAACATGGGCGGCGCGCTGCGACGGGTGCGCGCGTGCGCCGTTCGCGCCGAGCCGTCGCCGCCGCGGGGCCGCGCGCGCCGCCCGGGTAGCGCCGAGCCCGAGGTGCACTCCACTACGGGCGAGCGCGCGCTGCGCAGCCGGAACGAGCCCGACGACCGCCCGCCGGCCAAGCGGCCGCGCGCCGCGCCCGTCGCGCCGCCCGCTAAGCGCCCCGCCTGGTCGCGCTCGCGGCTGCGACGTCGCCTGCACAAGTAGCAGTGTCCCGCACACTGTGTGTCACGGTTACCTTCGAAAATAGACGTAGGAATTATACTATAGTACGCTAGGCGACGTGATTTTAAGACGGGTCGTTCGCCTCGGTCGCATTCGAACGGTCCGGTTTAGGAGCAATGGGGAATTAGAATTCGCAAGTCCATTCGCATGGTCTCGAATTCTTAAGGTCCGCTCGGAATCTGTAATCTAGGGTACCGGTAGTATAATGCTTTGTCCGTGCCTTTGATGCCGCGAAGGACGCGCGCGTCTCCGCGTTTCGAAATATATCCAAAGATGACTGCGTCGTATACGGTTAGGTGTCTGCGGTGGACCCGGCGCGGTCGGTCCGTCCCGGCGGGCGGGCTAGTCTGCTCCGACAATAGTACAAATGTGTATAGTGCATAATTTACTATTACGACACGTGGACCACGCGTAAGTTAGCCCAATAAATATTTATTTTGTCTATATTTATAGCACCTCTCGTGTTGCATTTAACTTTAGCAGAGTGGAATGTGATTCGCGGCGACGGGCCGCTGAGGCTACGCTACGTCGAGGACGTATTCTAAATTTATCTCTAGTAGTAATATTACCGACAGTGCTTTTCTCAAGAAACTAGCATAGGTAAATATAAGATAAAATATTATATTTTTTGTACAGTTGTCATCAGTTTAGTGTTAAATTATTATTTGTGTAAAGTTTTTTCTATTCAAATGTACTAGTGAGTACATCGAGTTATTCTTTTAAGAAAGGAATTTTTTACTTCCTACGGAGTTTAATTGTCTGTGAGCGCCGACAGTCGCTGGCCTCTGCAACCGATCGGTGTTGTTGTTATGTTCTATCTAGTAGTAATCAATCAACTTGTTTCAATTACGCATGGTGATTGTTATTTAAATCAACATGGTGCTTTTTATTCTTGTATTAAGGGATTAAATACATAAAGTATGATTTACACGAAAAAGAAAGCCATGAATTACTGTAAAATCATACTTATTATGTAATTACTTTTTAACTTGAGGTAAACATTTTATGTGGCATGAAATCCGGTTTTTTAACTAATGTTTTCAATAAATTTACGGGGATATCGCCATTAAACAGCTAACAAGCTGTTTCTTGAAATATCCATAATATTGTAATATTATCCAAACTTCTATCAATGCTTGTTTTCGCATTTTAATTTTTTAATATATTGCATAACTTCATGGTGTATACAATCCTACTAATATTATAAATGTGAAAGCTTGTGAGGATGGATGGATGGATGTTTGTTACTCTTTAACGCAAAAACTACTAAACGGAATTTGATGACATTTGGTATGGTAATAGTTTAGGCCTTGGATTAAAACAGGCTACTTTTTATCCCGGAAAAGTACAGTATTCCCGTGGGATACCTGATAGTATATTTACGCGGATGGAGCCGCGGGAAACAGCTAGTAATTCATATGCACATTACATAGGTAATATAGTAATGTATACAGTAATAATAATGAATGTTATATTTAATACAGTTATTTTTGAATAATAGTAAACCATATTAATGTCCATCACTAACAAAATTTGACATGTAAATATGCTATATTGGTACTACTTTTGAGACATACAAAAGACACTATTTAATTTTAATAATATTCTCTATTTCTACGATTTTTATTGTCTACAAATTAATCAGTTCTATCAAATTTTCTGGCGTCCAATAAAACTAGAATTCTTATTATCCCAGATGTATTAAATCTTTTAATACGAGTATGAATTATTAATGACAATTTTATTGCCATTTCGCCTGTAGAAATGTTACTATTGTGATTGTGGAACCATTGACAAAGAAGACCAAAAATATGCACCGCAACTTTTGTTAGCAAATTTTTTAATAATATAATAATTATAAAAGTTATCAAACATAATACTAATTAAGGATTTACCTATACGTTATTTATAGAGCCCGTTGTATTTACGATTACAATAAAGATGTAAAACTGAGCACACATAGTACGGTTGTTTGTAATTGAATTGTGTTAGTGTTCCCTAAAATTTGAGTTGATGGCAATGTTCTTAAAATTATTGTAAAATAGGCATCATGAAATTCTGTAGAATGTATTGTTTGTTAATTATATTTTTTTGTTTCTAAAGTTTGAAGATAGAGTAGTATAGTATGTAGATTTTGTTACACTGATATTACAAAACGGCACTATCTGTGCTCAGTTCAAAATCGTAATATAAATTATGTGCCTCATTTGTTACCGAATAAACAAATACATAGAAGTGTTCTTTGATAAAAAATGAGATATTATGTATTTTTTATTAAAAATAAATTATATGACGTGTAAAACTAGGTTTAAAAGATAATATTATTATAATTTGTTAAGATAGTTGTATTAAGGTTATTAGAAGAATTACTGCACTTTGCGGTGTGTATGGGAGTCAAATTACAAAAATATTAGCTTAGAGTTTTTTATAACAGTTGATAACTAACATTCGAGTTTTATATCATAGGAAAATAAAAAGATAAAGAATGATTTATTTATATCAAAGTAAAGAGACATCTATTTGTAAAATGCGCCAACCAAATTTTTAACAAAGAAAATATGTGCAATCCCTTTGCATTTTACTAAAAAAATATTTTATTGAGGGCAAAAAAAATTCATATCAAAGGATAGGAATATGAATAGTATGTGTTTTAAGTATTGATAATAAGAGAAATAGTTTATTGAAAATAATATTTGTATATGATTCCCATACAATTATTATACTTTACTTTGTTCAGAGAGAAATGTTAAAATTTTTAACATGTGACAGAAATGTTTTTTTAAGCTTGAAATATTGAAGGAATTTGTGAGGGTATGGATATATTGCCTTGTGATGAAATGGTGGATAAGCCTACGCTAAGGAGATGGTAAAGCTGAAAATTAACTATGTAGTATATATATAAAATTTAAAAAATATATGTAGGCTTTATTTTTTGATTTAAATAAAGTTTGTATAAAATATTTTTAGTTTTCATTGTTCGAAAGCCGGAGCTATAATAGGCTAGATGACTATTTTTTTTATTTCTTAAATGAATGAGCGACATCAAGAAACAGTATATCAAAAGTCAATATTTTCAAAGGTAACTACAACGATTTGTATACAATATTTCGCAAGTATCGTGAAAAGCTTCCATACTAAAGTCGTATCTAGCTGTGACGTCACACCTAGATAGAAGTGTATGAAGTATAAGGCCGCCGGAATATATTTCGATATTTGTGCGTGTCAGTTCATAGTTCATACTTACCTTAATAATTAATGTTTTTGTATTTGATGTAAGTGAACTAATGATGTAGATTTTGTTTAATAATTTAGCAAAACTTTTTAGTTTAGTAAGTAATTAGACACTAACTAATTACTAAACTACATAAACATAAAATATTATATAGGTATTCTTTACATTAACCAAGTAGAAATTGCCTCAATATAAGGTTCGGTAAAATCAATTACGGATATTTTGGGCATATTATCTACTGCTTATGTATATCTTGTTTAGGCAGAAAATAATTGTCATACTCTGAAAAAAAATCTTCCTTTATAGGTATGGGCGAGTTGTGTTGAGCGGAGATTTTCCCATTCATAAGATGATTATTTTGCTTTGAGTATGACAATTATTTTTCTGCCCAAACATCTATACATAATCAGTAGATCATATGCCCAAAATATCCGTAATTGATTTTACCAAACTCTATATTATCTGAGTATAATAATGAAACTAAATATTTAAGATGTAGTCAACATCCCTATTGGGGTGAATACAGAATGCGGAAGCCGCGCGTAAACTAGCGGCATGAATGAGTTAACCCTCCCCATTTGTGTACAACACATGTCCGCACGGTCTCTCCTATCGCGCCCTACAATTCCAACTTGTTATGTTATAGTTGGGCGCGCACTCTAGCGTCCCTTTTCCACCAGCCGGCCGGTTGTCAGTTAGAACTTAGAACACGATCATAGTAAATGTCGTATCCCCGATATAAACTAGTACCTACTTTAAAACGTTGTGAGTGTTGTTTTTACTTGTGAATTGAATTTATGGATGATAAATTATTACCATTTAACACCTACTTGTGATAAATTATGTGAATGAAGAAAATAATGGCGGGAATTTTTTGTGCGTACCTTTCGTTATCGATCGACCGGCGCTACTGCATTGCACCGGTGCAGGCAGTTAAGTGTTAACTACAGTTTGTGAATTGTGATGCGAGTTGCGACATTCTATATTTAACAACATTTGTTGCTTACTTTTGTTTATTCTATGTATTTTTATAGAACTTTGTTTGACGACTATTATAGGTTAGAGGCAAAGAATATATATTACTAACGTACTAGAGGCACACTAAATAATATAATCTTACGTTAAATTCGTTGTTTGTGAATATTTAGTGGTCTACGTAAATTCAATTATCAATTAATTTATCAGTAAGTAGGTAAATGTCGGTCTTTCCACGTCGCCTTATATCAATACTATAATTTTAGTACCTATTTACTGTAATTTTTTTATAGGATTTGTAACTAAGCATCAATTTACATATAACTTATTAATTAATTTATTTTCCAATTTTAGATTAGGTACCTACTATAGATATTACTCTTCAATCTACATTATAACCCCCTAATAAAAATATTTAATAACGCTCCACATCGATTTCGGTGACGGTGGCCGGTTTCATTGAAACTAGGCCAGTTACGCAGGAGTAATTTTATAGTGCCCCAGTATGTGCGCATTACACAAAAGCACTTGCTATTTCTTTACTCTCATAACACAGTGGGACGTCCGGATAATAATTAATAAGTAATAACTAATAACCGACACGACTGCCAGTGCCGAGAGATCAGGCGCAGGTTCGACTTTTTACATGCCCATATTCCGACGCATGGATCATCTTGTCAGACAATCAGGTGATCAGCCTGCGTTGTCCTTACCAAACTTGGAAACAACATTTTTTTGTTCCAATGCGGGAATCGAACCCACGACCTCAGTCGAGAGCCAAACTCTAACCACTTTGTTTTGTAATGTTTTGTCCTTGTCTGTCAAGCAACTTTTCCGACGCTGATACGAAGGACAAAACATTGTATAGCTTGTGCATTGTGTAAATATTTTTGTTAGTAACGGGGTGAGGGGAATCTTTTTTATACGATAACGGATAGAATATTATAGTAGTCTATATTCTGTTCAGATCCAAGTTGACGCCGGTGAAAATTCAGTACACTGAAAATGAAACTGCGCTAATACAATAGAGTTGAAAATCGAACACACGAGCGTACACTGTTCAGCCAAATGTTAGTAATAACTAGTGATGTGCCGGATCGTTAAAAATGTATATCCGCGGATACGGATCTGAATACGGATATTTGGTGTCAAGATCCGCGGATACGGATACGGATACGGATCTTAACTTACTTACGCAGTCGGTGTCGGTGCGCGCGATCTTCACACATGTTTCGACTTGCATTACACGGTGGTTCTTTCTTTTGTTTTGTTTATAGTTTTGTGTGTTGACACTGGACAGCATAGATAATGCTTGTTTGGTATTGGTCCATGAGTTTTAAAAAATGACTACAAAGAAGTTTAGTAGTGTAATTTGGAATTATTTTGTGTTAGTAAATAATATAATAATAGCTCTCCACACCGATTTCGGTGACTGGTGGGCGATTTCATTGAAAACCAGGCCAGCTACGCAAGGATTATTTTATAGTGCCCAAATGTGTGCGCAGTACACAAGAGCACTCCCTCTTCCTTTACTCTCATAACCCAGTGGGACGGATAACCGACATGACTGACGAGAGATCTCAGATCAGGCGCAGGTCCGACTTTTTACATGCCCATCCGACGCATGGATCATCTTTCTTGTCAGACAATTAGGTGATCAGCCTGCATTGTCCTAACCAAACTTGGAAACAACATTTTTTGTTGTTCCAATGCCACAATCGAACCCACGAGTCATGACCTCCGAGTCGACAGCCAATGCTCTGACCACTAGACCACGGAGGCTGTTAGTAAATGATGAATGTGCAAAGTGTAAAATTTGTGATGGAAAGTATTCCCGTAAGGGTAAAAGCACAACTCATAAAAATCATTTACAAAGAAAACATCCTCAAAAATATTATCTGTATTGAATTTAATAGTTTTTATTGCTAGTCGCTACCTTAATCAGTAATCACTAATTTAAATAATTCATCTATAATTTTAATATTAATAAGGTGAATAGATCCGTAAAAGATCCGCCAAATAGTAACGGATACGGACACGGATACGGATCTTTCTTCTGTTTCGGATATCCGCGGATACGGATACGGATATCCGGCACATCACTAGTAATAACTAATATATGACAGCTCGACACTCGAAACTTCCATTTTCAACTCTATGGTATTAGCGCAGAGTTCTATTTTCCGTGCTTTGAATGCCAGTTCACCAGCGTTCCAGATTCCGGAGCATATAGAACCACTAACCAGCCTTTATACCTTTATCAAGATAGAGAACCGTGCAATTCTGCTTATATACTTACCCCCTATTCTAGACACGTCTTGATAAAACGCGTTATTTCGTTCACACACACACAAGGCTCTGGGGATGCAGTTCTGGAGTTCCCAGTCTACGTCCGACTTCCAATAAGGCACAAGACTCTCAAGTCACATGTTGTCTTTTGTTTTGTCGCTATGCCTATCAGAGACATCCTGTGCTTTACTGATAATGATAAAAGCCTTTATTTAACATTCGTTACAACAGTTACATAATGAGTATACAATTTATTTAATATATAGAATTGCAATTTACACTGTTCGGCTGGGACTATAATACGATCCGGAATCTGGAAGGCCGCGGAAAATTCAGAGCACTGAAAACAGAACTGCACTAATACAATAAGTAATCAGTGCTCTGAAATTTTCCCGGCCTTACGGGTTCCGGACAATATATGTAGTCCTGGCCTCACAGTGTCACCGATATGTATTGAGAACAACCGAACAATCTGTGGCCCGAACGGGGCTGTCTGGTGTCTGGGACCACGGACTGGGATCCTACTTACCACGACCTTTCCTAAAACTATCATGTTTCCAGAACACTTATAAGATTACAATAATATTACTCTAATTCGTACCATGAGCATAATTTTATTAAAAAAATAGTTATCGTCATCAAAAATCTGTTTTTTAAAGAAGCAAAATGGCCTAACACTGATTTCTCGAGCAAACAAGAGATGGCGTTAGTAAACACATTTATTACAGTAAAAACTTTTAAACTGAAAAATAAAATAAAAAAGAAAATTTTCAAAATTATTTTCTTTGATTATCTCTGTAGAACAAATTAATACGTATAGAGCTAGCGCCCACCGTCGAAAAAGGAGCTCATCGAGAACAAGCATTGGACCACTGCAGGTCGCTAGAGGCCTTAAAGCTTGATATAAAACCGCCGGTCTGGCGGTCCTAAACCTGGCAGATTTTTTTTTATTGACCAAAATGTGTGAAGTTTTTTTGAGTAAAAAAAGCTCATAAGGAACAAGAAAACTGTTGTTATACACGGCTGCACGCCAACTAGAAAACGATAAAAATGCAAGTCTGGCAGTCCTACTCTTGACCAGTTTCCAGCCAGACCGCCCTGAACGTGTAAGAATTTTGAGTAAAAATAGCTCATAGAGAACAAGGTCAAGTTATATGTCAATCTGTTCGTCTCCTAATCCTGTTTCGAAAATCGTCGGTCTGGCATGTTCAAACCTGGCCAAAACTCAGCCAGACCGGGATGAAGTTACTTCCTGTGATACTTACAAATAGGTAAATCATGAGTAATTTGCACTTAATGAAGCGTGATTTTGATAGATTTGTATGTATTCTTTCCGAATTTAAAATTTGCTACCCGATATTGCTACCACTCGATCCGCCATCTTACAAAAATGGCGATACCTTTCAATATTTTGGCTATATCTCTTTATAGACAAACTTTACGATAAAAATATGTTCCACTAATATGAATTATATATAATTTTCTACAATTTATTTTATGAGAATTTTTGTGTCAAATTGATAGTTCTAGCGCTGCATAGTCTTAGAAGGCAATTTTATTTGTGTTGTTGAAATTTTTTGTAATCAACTATATTCTACTGTTTATGTCCTTTTAGATGATATTTATATCGAGAAGTTTGTAAATAATTATAAAGACCGCCAATTTATGAAGGCAGCCATTTTGAATTAACAATAATATTGAATATACCAAATTTTTGTGTCAATAAAACCAAAAGTATACATACTTAATATCAGATCAGAATATCAAAGATAAAGGGGTCAAACTTCTATTCGAAAGTTGACTGTTTACAAAACTGAAAGTTTTGCAAACTTTGGAACTTTGTTTATTATAAAATTGATTTTATTAGACTAAAATATAAAAATAAAGCATCACACAAATTAATTTTTTTAATAATCGCTGTACGGAAATTATTTTTCACTAATATTAATTTTACTTATTAGAAGATATTAGTTTAGTATACTTTTAGTTTTATTGCTACTAAAATTTGGTATATTTAAAATGATTGTGAATTCGAAATGGCCGCCGTCCTAAAATGGCGGTCTTTATAATGAGGAAGATGTAAATCAAAATTTATTCCCCTTTTTCAACCCTAACAAAAAATTTAAGCAATAATAAGACTAACTGTGAAAAAATTGTGTTGATATCACGAAAATTGAGTTTTTTATAAGCAAATCAATATGGGAACGCGCGAAAACTGATTGCGCCCGTCGAGTAATGGCTGTGACGTCACATCGCCGTGCGTAGCTAGCTAACTATGCAATGTGCATACAGTATGTTTTTGACACGCGCTCTGTAAACTTACCTTCGTTCATTTCGATTCATTTTTATATATTATTATAATAAATATGACTTAATAGGGAAAATTGTTAAATTTAAACAAAAAATTAATACCAACTTTCAAAGTAAAAACGCACAAAAGAGTATGAAATAAATTTTATTTTCTAAAAATAATTCTCCTTTTAAATTCGGCTAAAATTTTAACTATTTCCCTACTCAATCTTCTTAATTTTGAAGTCTGTGCCAGCCCAAACAATATCCTGATAAAACAATATTTTATAGAACTCACATTTAAGTTGGCAACCAACTTCAAAATTATGAAAATCGAGTAGAGAAATCAAAAATTTCAAACTCAAAATGGGCTATGAAGTACATTATTTTGATAGAACAAATCTTTATCAAGTAAAAGTTACGCCATCTTGGTTTTCACAATACTTCAAATGTTAGCCATCTTGTTTTCACCATACTTCAAATGTCAAAATGGCCCCAAAAATCTCAAAAATGGGACCATTTAACTGGAGATAGTATACGTCTATGAGAGAAATAATTAAAATTTTTGCCGAATTTAAAAAGGGAATTATTTAGAAAATAAGATTTTTTTCATACTTTTTTGTGCGTTTTTACTTTGGAAGTCTGTTTTCATTTTTTGTTTCAAAATCATAATGTTTTCCATTTTTAGGGCTCCACTTAGGGCACACAAGGAACGCTTATAGTTTCGCTCGCTCCGTCCGTCCGTCTGTTATACTTCCGTAATTATGAATATTGATGGATGAAATTTAGTACAGTTATAGATTGTGTGTAGATCTTAGGTTTGGCATAATAAAATAATAATAATTTTATATTTTAGGGGTAGCTCTGAAGGGGGGATGAAATATTTTTTCATTCTACCCCATTTGTGGGGTATCGTTGAATAGGTCTTTTAGAATTTAGGTAAGGTTTCTTTTAACATTACTTTTTTACAAAGTCGACTATTTTCGAGTAATCAGCCTCCAGTGGTTTGTAAGTTGGTCCCCCCTCCCTTAGAATTTCTAAATTATAAGAGATAGAAACTTGTAAGCTTCTATGCTAATAGATCATGCTAAAAACTCTTTAGGAAAATTATTTTAAGCGAAATCGGATAGTAATTGTGTTCACAGTGCAGCTGTCAGCTGCACTGTGAACACTGATCTGCTAAAAAAGTTTATTTTAAAATAGAAAATTAGCAAAAAACTAAATAATTTTAAGTGAAAATACCTAGTTATCAACCACTTAGTGTCATATATTATTTTCTACACTCAAGAACATATAGAAGATCACATAAACCAAAGTGAGTAAAATATACATAAAACCTACCATTTACTCAGTAAAGGAACCAAAATACTCTTAGAAACGAATAACTAAGAATGGAAAATATCGAAAAAAAAAACATGATTTCACATTGATATAAATACTTACAAATAAAGGTAAAATTGAACATACTTTTATATTACACATACAAATATTCCATTGTTTAACTTGGTGACACATAATTATCACCGTTAGACATTCAAAAATTTAAATAGATCTCAAAAATTAATACTGGAACTACTAGAAAACTGACATTTTTATTCACACTGGATATTGCAAAACATATGGCTTTGACACTGACAAATGACATATGACAGCAAACCATAGACATTTTGTTATTTTCTTTATCAATAGAATTTTGATGTAAATAACATAAAGTAAAAAGGATTTAAGGAATTAAATATTGGATGAAAATATATATTATAAAATTTTATTAATAAAGGACATACTAAAGGACATTATTGAAGCACACATATTTATAGTATTGAGGATTACTTTGACTGAGTATATTATTTTATAACTGAATTGACATTGGAAAAATTTTAATGACTGAAGAATATATTATTATAATTACTATACTATTTATTCAATTGATTATTATTATTTTGACCGAAAATTTTATTTAATTAATTGACATAGGAAGAAAATATTTTATAATTTATAAACAAAATGGAATCAAATAATATTACATTAAGGTCTAAAAAACAAACTAGAATGTATCACTCCTTTTGTCTTGAAAATGATGAATCTCTTGACTCGTTAGATTCTGAATCAAGCACAAAAAGTCTACCGGACATATCTACCATAGGAAATCAAGATCAGGTGGCGGAATTAAAAGATGAGGTTGTTAAACTAAAATTAGAACTGGAAAGTGCCCATTCTGAAATCATAAACTTATCCGAGGAAATATGTATACTAAAAAAGCAATTGTCCGAACAGAAAAATCAAATAGATGTCCTTAAAAATGTCTGCATAAGTCCGAAAAATAATACTCCCAAAAATAACTCGCTAAGGAAGAAAAGTCATCTACAGATAAGCTTACCAAAAAGAAGACTAGATCTGAATTACTCAGAAATTCATCAAACCCCTAATCAAAATAGAAACATTAATACAAATAATAGTCCCCAATCGAAGAACCTCCCTGCTAAAGCTGAGCGAAACATCAATAAAGGCGGTGAGCTAACATCAACATCAAAAACTACTCTAAATCAAAAGGAAGAAAATAAATTTAATCTAAATAAAGCAACAGAAACAAGATCAAGTAACAATGAAAAGAAAAGAATCGTTATAGTTGGAGGGCAACAATGTGTTAACGTAGCGGCATCATTAATTAAATCACGTTTTCATAGCAAATTTGAAAAATATGAAGTGTTTTCCTTTACAAAACCAAATGCTTGTAGCGAGGAATTAGTAAATACACTTAATAATATAAAACTAAACTCGAAAGATAAAATAATATTGTGTATAGGTGAACATGATAAGAATCCTTATAAAATTTTGATGGACCTCGGTTATTTCCTCAAGCTTCATAGTGAGATTACAGTTATTGTCACTAGTATTGTACACAGTAATTACTTAAATAATAATAAACTGAACAAATTATTGCAACTGACATGTAAAAATTACAAAAATTGTATATTCTTAAATTTAAAGAAATTGTACTATAACAAACAACATCTTATCCATGACTTATGCTTTAGAATAAATATGCTTATTGACTCAATATATTATGAGAAACTGTTTTTAACACCAGGTAATAAAAATGTTCTGTTTCGTGATAAAAGTAAAACAAACGTTAATAAACAGCGTAACATTTTATTCTACTTTAAGCCAATTCCAAAAATATTAAAAAATATACAAACTGTAGATAACAAGGATGACCATAGTCGTGAATTAACATCGCATGAAAAAAATAAAAAAGTAGATGGTACATTTTTTCGAATCCAATAATTTCATACACGTAATGCACCAAAATATAGCTGGGGCTCTAAATAAAAGTGATATGTTAAATATAGCCTTAAAGGAACTTTCAGAAAATGGTATGAGTGTAGATGTTTTATGCCTATCAGAAACATTTTTAAACACTGAAGACATCCACAATATTAATTTAAATGGTTATAAAACAGTGTCGGCGTTTTGCAGATCGAAACAAAAACGTGGCGGTGTATGCATTTTAAGTAAGAATAACATAGATAGTATACAATTTGAGGTCACTAATGAATTAAGCACAGAGAATATATTTGAATGTTGCGCGGTCAAAATACCAGTCTACAAATTAATTATAATATGCATTTACAGAACTCCAAACTCAAATATTACCCAATTTTTAAATAAATTTGACATGTTATTATATAAATTAAGAAATAGGGACATGAAAAATATTGTAATCGTTGGTGACTTTAATATTGACATTTTGAAAAACACAAAAATTAAAAATGAATTTATTGACCTATTAAGTAATTATAATATTTTTAATCACATAAATGTGGCAACCAGACAAAAATCTTGTATAGATTTATGCTTAAGCAATATGAAAGACACTATAGGTGAAGTGAAGCCCTTAGGGTTATCTGATCACGACACAGCGCAATTTTTATCAATTCCTGTACAAAATAACACTTTGCTACCAAAGTATCAATTTATTTTTCAGAGGGACATAGGTGAACGAAACATAAATAATTTCAGAAAACACATCAAAAACTTAACATGGTCAAACGTTTATCAGGCAACAAATTTAGAAGATGCTTTTAATGAATTCTATGAAATAACTATTACGATATATAATTTATGTTTCCCAAAAATTAAACGTAGGATAAAAATGTTTGATACACAAGTTAAATGGTTAACTAAGGGTATAAAAATATCATGTGTCAGAAAAAGAAAGCTTAGATTCGAATATTATAAATGTAAAACTACGGAAAATAAAACTAAATTTAAAAAATATTCACGTATTTTAAAAAAATGTATAGACATTGCTCAAAAAACTAGTAATAAAAGGTACGTTCTGAATGCGAATAATAAATGTAAGGCATCATGGAAAATAATTAATAAAAACAAACAAAACGCTAAAAACACTAAAAACCTAGATAAAATAATTTACAAAAAAGAAGTTATAAATAATCCAAAACAAATTGCCAATTTATTTAACGAAAATTTTCTAAATAACAGCAATGAAGAAGAATCAATCATAGGAAAAACACATAAAAGTAAGAATTATCCACTCACACAAAACGAAAAAAGTATTTTCCTAGAACCAACGAATGAAAAAGAGATCATATTAGTAATAAAATCATTAAATAATTCTTTTTCTACGGGCTATGACGAAATTTCTACAAAAGTCTTAAAGAACTGTGCATCCGAACTTGCCCTAGTAATGGCGTACCTGGTAAATTTATCCCTAGAAGAGGGTAAATTTCCGACTAAGTTAAAAACGTCAGTTATAACTCCATTATTTAAAGGCGGAGATAAAAAAGAGATTAATAACTATAGACCAATAACTTTGATCCCTATAATTTCAAAAATTTTTGAAAAAGTTATGCATAAGCGACTAATGTCGTTCATTGAAAAAAATGAAATTATTGCCAGGCAACAACACGGGTTCCAAAAAGGAAAATCCACTACGTTAGCATGTTTTTCATTGGTTAAAGAAATAGCTGAGTGTATCGATAAAAAGATCGCAGTGTCGGCAGTGTTTTTCGATATGACTAAGGCTTTTGATTACGTAAATCATAAAAAACTTTTAGAGAAATGTGAACATTATGGTATACGAGGAGTAGCAAATAATTGGCTAGAAAGCTATATCTCCAACCGAACTCAATATGTTAAAATCACAAAAGCCAATAATAAGCATGAAACGGTATCATTTACTTCAGACATTAAAGTTAAGACTAAAGGAGTACCTCAGGGAAGTGTACTAGGTCCACTTCTCTTTATTATTTATATTAATGACATACCTAAAATTACCTCTCATTATTGTACAATTTTTGTAGATGACATATCCATAGTAATTAAGAATAATAATGATTTGACATATAATTTAGAAATTAATAATGCTGTAAATGACATAATTGAATGGATGGACTTTAATAATTTAAAATTTAATGTAAAAAAAACCACATTTATGCAATTTTATAACAAAAATAATAAGGGTAAGGATTTGTGCATAAAGTATGACAAAAGTAACATAAGTGAATCACATATTGTAAAGTTTTTAGGAGTTCATTTTGATAATAATCTATCGTGGAAGACACATGTTGAAATAACCTGCAAAAAAATTAATCAATATGTGTATGTTCTTAGACGCTTACAAGAAACGGCCTGCGCAAAAACAGCATTAACTGCATACGATGCGTTTGTGGTGTCTGCACTCAGATATGGACTGATAATATGGGGCAACTCGGTAGATATATCACGGTTATTCATTGGACAGAAAAAATGTATTAGGGCTATTTGTGGAGCTAAACCCATGGATTCATGTCGACCATTATTTAAAAAATTAAAAATACTTACATTAACCTGTTTGTATATTTTTGAAATAAGCATGTTTGTTCGGAAGTATATGTCAGAATTTTACACCAAAAAAGTTACGGTAATAAATAGGAATACCAGATATCCTAACAAGTTAGTACTCCCACCTGCAAAAACAACATTTCTCAGTAAGAGTTGCTACTGTATGTCGATAAAAATATATAATAAATTGCCTAATGACATAACAGAACTCCCTTACGACATATTATTTAAAAAAAGATTGTACAATTGGCTTGTTGACAAATGTTATTACAATTTAAATGAATTCTTTTGACATACCTTTATATACCTACTGTAAATCTAAAATAAATAAAATTGACATATTAACTAAAAATTGACATTTCTTCTTAATTTTAATCAACGTAACATGACATGACATGCTTTATTTATTTTATGGTTTGACATTTGGTTAAAATATAATAATTAGGTACATTGATTGGAATGTGTTAAATTTAATGAATTTTAATTTATTGTTATCTGTTTAAATAATTTTAAAAAATCATAAAGGTATATTTAGGTAATTGTCATTTTAATTAATTTCTGACTAATGATGATATTATTATTGAATCACAGTAGACGCGGTAATTTTAATCAATTCTGTGTAATGAAATAAGTTAATTTAATTTTAATATAATAATTGTATGCCTTAATTTATATTCATGTAATAATATATTTGCATGTCAGTATATGACTAAACATTTGTGACTAAAATAAATATGTAACACCTTTGTACCTACAATGTTTTATGCAAATAAAGAATCTATTTGAATCTATTTGAACTATTTAACTTTTGAAGTAACTTGAAAAACCTATTACGCGATTTCCAAACGTGTGTCTTTAAAGACTGAATTCTGTTCAATGCTTTTGGATCTAGGGTATACCCTTGGCACAAAATTTTACTTTTTGGTATGATATGCTTAATTTACTTCACATTGGCCATACATTTTGAGGAGTTCCCTCGATTCCTCATGGATTCCATCATCAGGTTTCCACTTTAGTGACTAAAGTCTAAAAGGACCAATTTCAAATTAGGGGCCATCCAAAAATAACGTCACACGTTAGGGGGGAGGGAGGGGGTCGACGAAGTGTGACATTGTGTGACAAGGGGGTAGGAGGGGTCCTAATTTTCGTGACGTCACATTTCAAAATCTATTTTAATCTAAGTGTTAATATAGTAATCATAAGTAATAGCTATATGATATTACGACGACCTCTGTGGCTCAGTGGTTCAGCGCTTTGGTGCTGTAGCCGGAGGTCGCAGGTTCGAATCCTGCCGACGGAACAAAAAGTTTTTCTGTGTTCCTGGGTCATGGATGTGTATTAAATATGTGTATAATATAATAAAAATCTTAAATATATGTATAGTATAAAAGTATTAAATATACTTCCCGTTGTCTGGTACCTGTAACACAAGTTCTTCGGATACTTAGCACGGGGTCAGATTGACGTGGTGTGAAGCGTCCATAGATATTATTATTATTATTATGATAGCTATTGCCCCAGTGTCGAGACCCCCCATCCCCAGTGATGTTTAAGAGATCATAATGTTGTTTTTTTATTACATAAGTTATTTTTTTTTTCGCCGAGAAAATGCGTTTCAGCATCCTACTAGGGGATAGCGGTCCTACCCGTGACTATGTGAGACTCTGCTGCACCCGAAAAGATGGTAAATGGGCGCAGCCCCTACTCAATAAAAACTCGGCGGTACTCCACTCCATACCACCCTTGGCGGGCCACGGGATCGATCGAAAGACGATCCATGCGTCAGATGGGCATATAAAAGTTGGACCTATGCCTAATCTCTCGACAGTCGTGTCGGTCATCCGTCTCACCAATTCAAATTAAACAAATTTCGGAACTGCTGTTTTAATTGAATAATTATTTCTAGATGTAAAATTGTAAAATGTGACGTGACGCTAGGGAGGGAGGGGGTCAAAAATCATGAAATTCGTCTGACGTAATTTATGGATGGCCCCTAAAACTCGAGAACGGCTAGACCGATTTGGCTGATTTTGATCTTAAAATAATTGTATCTGTTCAGGGAAAGTTCAAAAGGTGACAAATTATATATATATATATATATATATATATATATATATATATATATATATATATATATATATATATATATATATATATATATATATATATATATATATATATATATAGGGCTATATACATATATAGCCCTAACGTATATCCGCCTCCTTTTTTTGGATGTCGGTTAAAAAACTAAAATATAATAGTCAATCTATGACATTTTGTTCATAAAGTTTTTTGTCGAGAAATAGTGACTACACCATAAACATAGTTATAAGCGAGGGGAAAAAGTAGGTAGGGAGTTTTTTGTAGTCTTATTTCATCTTTTAAGTTTCATTCAATAGATTAAATATATTTTTAAGTAGGTACCTAACATATCTGCGTGACTCGTGTTTTATTTCTCTATGTAAAACCCATTGTTTAAAATACATTGTCACTAAAATACTGAATTCATTCTGAGCATATTCTATAAACTAAACATTTAGTAATGCAAAAAAAAATGTAGGTAGATGTTTCGTATTTATTTAGGTACCTACTCAGTACTCACATTAAAATATTCTTCGCAATAAATGTCTACTGATTTTTGTAGCTATAACACTTTTTTCAACACTTTACACAACTAATTTTCTCAGATTTTGTCGTTGGGCACATGAAAAAAGTATTTTTCTGGAGTGCTAACCGTTGTATTATACATAAAGGTGTTATACAATTATATCTATATGTTATTTTATCACCATAATTCCAAAAATTTCAATAAAACTTCAAAATTACTGCACGAGTTCCTTACCGCGGCGGTCAGAGCCGGCGAAATGACGTCACGCGTTGAGCGGTCAAGCTCGCGCTGATTTTAAAAACATCCAACTTTAAAAATTAATAAAAAATTCAGTTTTTGAGATATCGAAAAAATTCTTTCACTAATATTTTTTAGATTTTATTTTTTATTTTTATACATTATAAAATAATTACACTCATCTAGCTCATTATTTATAAACTTCGCGATATGGGTATCATCTAAAAGGGCATAAAAAGTAAAATATACTGAATTATAAAAAATATCACCAACACAAATAAAATTTCACTCTTAGTCTCTACAGCGCTAAAACTATCAATTCGACACAAAAATGCTCATAAAATAAATTGTAGAAAATTGTACATAGTTCATATTCGTGGAACATATTTTTATCGTAAAGTACGTCTGTAAAGAGATATAGCCAAAATATTGAAAGTTATCGCCATTTTTTCAAGATGGCGGATCCAGTGGTAGCAATATGGGGTAGCAAATTTTAAATTCGGAAAGAATACATACAAATCTATTAAAATCACGCTTCATTAAGTGCAAATTACTCATTATTTACCTATTAGTAAGCATCACAGGAGGTAACTTCATCCCGGTCTGGCTGAGTTTTGGCCAGGTTTGAACATGCCAGACCGATGATTTTCAAAAGAGGATTAGGAGACGAACAGATTGACATATAACTGGACCTTGTTCTCTATGAGCTATTTTTACTCAAAATTCTTACACGTTCAGGGCGGTCTGGCTGGAAACTGGTCAAGAGTAGGTCTGCCAGACTTGCATTTTTATCGTTTTCTAGTTGGCGTGCAGCCGTGTATAACAACAGTTTTCTTGTTCCTTATGAGCTTTTTTTACTCAAAAAATCTTCACACATTTTGGTCAATAAAAAAAAATCTGCCAGGTTTAGGACCGCCAGACCGGCGGTTTTATATCAAGCTTTAAGGCCCCTAGCGATCTGCAGTGGTCCAATGTTTGTTCTCGATGAGCTCCTTTTTCGACGGTGGGCGCTAGCTCTAGTAGGCCGTTCTTGCTCTCGCGGCCTCAATTATAATAATGTATTAAAACAATATTGTTTTATTCCTGTACCACTATAGTGGTCTATAGGGGTCTAAGGGTAATTACTAATTGGGTATAGTTCTTGTCAATGGTCACTGGTCAGTGGTCACTGTGCAATATGTAATGCGTAAAATGCTTCGTGGACGTAATGCACATAACATTATCAAGTTACCGGACCATCTCGCGTGTCGCTCTCGCTCTACGGTTTCATTTGCGTAATACATCCGTCCATTCCTCATTGTCTCTGGATAGGTTGTTCTAGAATCTAGATACAAATCAAAATAAGTTATAACGTGCAGCATACGTGCAGCCAGGAAATACTCAGCAGTTTGATAGACCTTATTATTTGGGCATATTAATATTTTTTTTCCTTTTTGAAGTTTGTTACTTGGCGATCTGTGAATTGTGATCAGTGATACATAAGAAGCCAAGAGGGAAGTTGAATTACTTGGCTTTGAGAGCAGAGAAAGCTTTCTGGAGCTTTTACTCCTACTAATCCCACAATATTAATGTAGTTAGTGACTTGACATCTCTTGACGTCATTATGCTAAACGCTCTGTTTCCTTGACTGTACAAAATGAGGCCAATAGAGCTAATGCATTGATAGTAGTAATTCAATATTGATAGACACGAAGGCTAACATACGAATATCACATAAATGCGCCAAATTGCAAAGATGGCGCATGTCTTGCACATTGCACTGAAAGTTCTTCTCGTAGGTACATCTACTATCTAAGGTTGCCACACTTCGAAATTTATTAGCATAACTAAGGGTCAGTTCACATAGAGGCGATTCGCGAAGCTGCACTTTTTGATATAGCTAAGTATTCAAAATCGAACTTTATTCACTTTCCCTAAAAGATACACGTTTCAACTTTCATATTATGATATCAATGATTCACTGCACATCCGCTGTGCAGTGCGGTGCATCTCGAGATTCGAACTCTTACAATGAAAAGTGTGTCGTCTTGTGTAATTAATAAAGTTCGATTTTGAATAGCAATCTTAAAAATGTCAGGGATACTCATCCCAACTTACCTGTCCGGTAGTTGTGGTATAGTATACGGGTATGCGACCCCGGCTCCCTAGCTATTACCGTCCTATCCCTTGCCCTCCTGGGCGGTAATATCCTACATTCCTATTTCCCACTCTAACTTACCAATCTTCCTTTCCACACCACCTATCCTTCCCTTTCCCTATTCCTACCCTCTCCACCAATCCGTGGGAACGCAATGGATAATCATAAAATAATTTAGTTATCCAAAATGGCGGCGATGCGGTTCGCCACCCATCACGTCTCGTTCTCGCGGAGGCGAAAAGTGGCCCATGGAGAGCCGCTTCGCTACGTTGAATGTAAGAGGAGGAATGGATGGTATGAATGAAAGTGGACGAAGCGAAACAAGTATGTAAGGATCGTAGCAAGTGGAAAGAAGTGGTCTCTGCCTACCCCTACGGGAAAGAGGCGGTCTCTGCCTACCCCTATGGGAAAGAGGCGTGATTATATGAATGAATGAAATCTTAAAAATTCAGCGCCGCGTCACGATTCACGAATCGTTTCGTTTCAGTGTGAATTGACCCTAAGGCTGGGACTATATGCACCGGAATCCGGAAAGCCGTAGAGAATTCTGAGCATTGAAAATAGAACTCGGCGCTAATAGAATAGAGTTGAAAATTGAAGTGTCAGGTGTCGACCTGTCATATATGACATTGACGTTTAACTCGACACTCATGTGTTCGATTTTCAACTCTATTGTATTAGCATAGATTTCTATTTCCAATGATCAGAATTCTCTACGGCGTTCCGGATTCCGGTGCGTATATCTCTACCCTAAGTAGGTACAATATCAAAAACGTTGACAGGACACTTATAGTAGCCTTGTACAGGCGTTTGCTAAAAATGAAATTATGATTAAATACATATTTTTATTCTTAACTAATTACAGCGTATTATTCGTAGATAAAGTACCTATACATTATCATATTTAGTACATACATACATACATATAATCACGCCTTTTTCCCGTAAAGGGGTAGGCAGAGACCACTTTTTGCCACATGCTACGATCCTTACATACTCGTTTCGCTTCGTTCACTTTCATTCTTACCATCCATTCCTCCTCTTACATTCAACGTAGCGAAGCGGCTCTCGATGGTCCACTTTTCACCTCCGCGAGAAACGAGACGTGATGGGTGGTGAACCTCATCGCCGCCATTTTGGATAATTAAATTATTTTAATGATTATCCATTGCGTTTCCACGGATTGGTGGAGAGGGAAATATAGGGAAAGGGAAGGATAGGTGGTGTGGAGAGGAAGATTGGTAAGTTAGAGTGGGAAATAGGAAATGTAGGATATTACCGCCCAGGAGGGCAAGGGCTAGGACAGTAATAGCTAGGGAAGCCGGGGTCGCATACCCGTATACTATACCACAACTACCGGACAGGTAAGTTGGGATGAGTACCCCATGACATATTTAGTATGATATAATATTTTATGAACATTAGATTTTAATCATATTTCGTCATTATTGTCTTGAATGTCTTGAGTAAATACAGAGTACCTATTCTACTGACTACTCAAAATGTAAATTCTACTGAAAATACTAGGAACCTTTGGAAATTCTAACAGACACTAAATTCTGTAAGTAATTGTAACAGTGCAGTAGAGTGAATCGCAAATAAAGCTAGACATTGTGAAAGTGCGGTTTCGTTTTTGTTTTTCGCTATTTACCTCAACTGCTCGATTTCTTTGAATGCTTATTAAGTTGAGGGGTATCCATATCTCTAAGATAATTTGGGACAGCTTTGAATCATAAAAGATTGTTAACAATCTCTGGTTCTTTGCAATATTATTTTCTCATTTGGTTGAAGAACTTATTAACCAAACGGCCATCAACCTGTTATACGATTAAGTTTATTTAAAAAGTTTTAAATGTTAGAATTATTTTGTAGTCTAATGTATTAAATTGTACCTCATGTATGTTTATTATCTTCTAGCATACCTAGTATCTAATCACTCACTCGTTGTACTTAAAAAATCGCAATTTCGGACGAACGTAATCTTATTTTCATGCGCTAGCAAACTACCGGATATCAGCCTAAGATTTCAAAACTAAACATAGGCTATGACTTTACATTTGACAGAACAAATCTTCGTACAAGAAAAAGTTACGCCATCTTGATTTCACCATACCTCAAATATCAAAATGGCCCCAAACAACCCCAAATGTGGGACCATTTAAGTGGGGACAGTTTTTGCCTCAACGTGCCTCGTCGGTATCAGGCTATCAGCTCATAATTTCGCAATCCTACTAACCAGCAATGTAACTAATACTGAAGCCAGCATAGTGCAGAAATCATGGCCAACCTACCCGTAGAAACTGCGGTACACTTGTATTGTCGCTTATAACGTCGCGTTGTACTGTGCTATACGGTTATGTACTTAATGAAATTTTATAGAGAAAAACGGAACTTTACTAGCTACGCCGCACGCAACATACAATATAAAGAATAAAATGTAGCAACTTGTACACTCAACACCTACCTCTAGACAGTGAGTGAAATTTAGTGAAAAGACTAAAGTTACCTTCCAAAGATTGTGTCTGTGATATTGTTAGTGATATTTAGTTTGAAGAGGATTTACAGAAAAGATATAAAAAAATGAAGAATACCGGTAAGTGCTAGATTTCGTTTTTTTAATAACTAAGTAGTAAGCATGTACTCAGTAAAAATCTATACTAATATTATAAAGCTGAAGAGTTTGTTTGTTTGTTTGAACGCGCTAATCTCAGGAACTACTGGTTCGAATTGAAAAATTCTTTTTGTGTTGGATAGTCCATTTATCGAGGAAGGCTTTAGGCTATATAACATCATGCTCAGCTCAATATGAGCGGAGCACCAATCAAGAATGTTTCAAAATCAGGGTTTTTTTTTCCTTTTGAGAGCTTTCGCTGCGTACGCTGCGGAAACGGTTAAAGTTTCGCTAAAATTATGTATGACAGAATTGTTCCCCTTTAAAAGTTCTAAAAAAAAGTCCACGCGATATTTTAAGGTTGGCTCACAATAACCTATTTATGCTAACCAAATTTGTTCTAAAATTAAGCATTATTAGTGAGGGTGTTTTCATAAAGATGATATTAATCCTTATTAAAGTAAATACGTTATTCATTACAAGCATTTAATTTAGACGAAATTTGCCGTTTACATCATTTGATTTCAATGAGTATTTAAGAAGATATCGCAGTAATAAAATAATCATGCGCGCAATAATGATGTACGGCGCGCTGCGGGCAGTCGTGAGGAGACAGCGCTTCTCTTTCTACGTAAATGTAAATTTTAGCGATATCCCAAAGTAAATGTTCCACGCGGACGAAGACGCGGGCAAAAGCTAGTCTCTTATAACGACATTGCAATAATCGTAAAAGCCAAAAGTCGTATTATATACCGATATTAAAATGCTTATAAAATACGGTGACAGAAGCAGAACTCAAAACGTCGTAACTCGTACCTAGTAATACCCCGGTTGTTTTAAAGGGTTTTTACTGTAGGTATTTTATGACACTATTATTTTCGTTAACCTTTTTCGCTAATCTTGGTTTGAGTAACTTTGATTTCGTTAATTTGGCCAGCCAGTCGAAAAAACCGGTCAAGTGCGAGTCGCTCGAAAGGTTCCGTACAAAACAGTACTGCTCTAAGCAGCACAAGTAATAATAATATAATTGCCAGTCATTGTACAGGTCTGACTTTTTACATTCCCATTCGACGCATGGATCATCTTTCTTGTCAGACAATGGGAAGCAGGTACCATAGCAGCATTCAGGGCGGGATCAGGGGTCAGGAACTACAAAAAATTCCTTTCCCATAGGTCTCTCAGGCATCAGTGAGTGTTGACGAGCTGAAATACACTACTACTTATCAGCCTGCATTGTCCTAACCAAACTTGGAAACAACATTTTTTGTTGTTCCAACGCGGGAATCGAGCCCACGACCTCCGAGTCGAGAGCCAATGCTCTAACAACTCGACCACGGAGGCTGTCTAAGCAACACAAGTATAACGTCTGTTTTATGGGAGGCCCCACTCAAATATAATTATTATTTTATGTTTTTAGTATTTGTTGTTATAGCGACAACAGAAATGCATCATCTGTGAAAATTTCAACAGTCTAGCAATCAAGGTTTACGAGATACAGCCCGGTGACAGACATACAGCGGAGTCTCTCCGTTTTTACCCTTTGGATACGGAAGTCGGAACCCTGAAAAATGTGCGAACAATGATGCCTTTGATTTTCAAATAAATTATAATACATAAATTATACTGAATACATAATAGTAAAAGATCCATGTTTCGCCATTTACATTGCAAATATGCCGTATACATGTACATTACTCTGAGTTCTGAATATTTGGGGTAACGACTTGGAAATTAAGCCTATTACTAGTACAGTAATTTCCACAACATTTCAACTTGATTTAAAAGCTGGTAAACGAGCACACGATCGGAATCGGAGGTGAATTGATAATGTGAATGCGAAGGGTTCGGCCGTGCGCGTCGGCGGCGCATTCGGGTCGGCAGTCGGCACTCGGCACGTGGGCTCGCATTCATCTCATTACATTTCGCAATGCTAATATTGTACCTACTATCGGTTTTATAAATATTTATTTATACATCCAACTAACCTTTAGTCGCTATTTTTTCGAAAATGCCGCAGTCTGAGTAAAATTTCCATCAATAACAGCGAACCGCCATGTTCTGAAAATGGCGCCAGCTTGGGAATCTCACTACAATTTCAATTTGAATATTATTTAGATGTTCTTTTAACTTCTTTAAATATCTATACATTACAATTAACACCTTGTGTCTATAGTGAGAGTTCAATTAATGAGTCAATACTCACTACTCACTAGTTGCTTTTAACCAACATAAAAAAAGGTTCTCAGTTTCAACTTGGTTTCAACTTTCAGTGCTTTCACCTGACTCTGCAGTCTGGACTTCTGAAGTAGTTATTTGACAAACTGATTATGTCATTTGACATTGCTCTATTTATTAAATAAACCGGATTATTTGTACAATATTTGTATATCATACACAGTAATAAACGAGTTAATCGTATCAATAATAATAGAGTGGGAGTTTAGTTCTCTAATGAACCTTTGTCACGACATATCTGTGTAGGTACCTCCTGCAATTAGAAGAATCATATCGGTATTGTGGTATCTACTATCTACAAAACTCGAATTAAAACTCTGTATTTTTAATACAGTAAATTTAAAAGGAGACATTTATCTTCTTATTCGGAATTTGGATACACAGTTAATTTATCTGATTCGAGCTATACGTTATTTTTATTTCTCGCCCTTCCTACAGTGTAGTAATGTAGTAGTGCGCTTATTTTTGTCTTTTTCCAGACGCCCTAGTTACGGGTACCTACCTTAAGACAACTTTGAGCGAGCATATTGTATGGTAAGAGCAGTACCGTGTAAAAAACAAAATTCGCCTTAATTTATGAGCTACAAACTACATAATTTCGCTCGATCCTGTGACATACTTCTATTTTCAGCGTTCTGAATTTTCTCCGGCCGGGAGATTCCGGACAATATAGTCCTAGTCTAAGAGATGATGTGGAGGCCGGGCCCGTACTGTCACTCGAAGGTCGCACAGCGCCGCGCCGATCTGTCTGTGGGCGTTCATGGCGTAACTTATTGTTACCCTTTCGTTTTCATGCACAATTCACAAAGCGAATCTGTATTGCTCCATAGTCCATACAATGAACACCAAATATAGTCGTCTATTCAGCCAGCAATTGCGTTTCTAATTTTAAATTTCGAGTTCTAAATTTGAATATACAATCTAGGCTTACGCGCTCTTTTTAAAGCATTTGTTAAAGTATTATGTTCTTATGTCCGTTAGACTTCGCAGCTTTGGTACTAAGGGCAAGGGTACTAAATTTAATATAATATTTAGGTACTCGTTTTTAAAGTATTTATTATGTACTTTGTATTCAGATAAAAAATTTGGAAAATTGCTCTACCTAAGGCGAAGCTTATTATTAGAATACTCAGTTATTCTTCTAATGAATTAATTTATTTACTTCCGCCCTCGCCAGTGGACTGTGGAAGCGGTTTAAATTTCACGTTTGGAATCGTATAACGTGCGACTTGCAAGTGACACTTCATTATGATCTTAGCACCAGTGAATTCAGCTCAAGTTACTGTGTTGTGGCTGTCAAATACAAAAAATATCAGTTACCTTAAACAAAATTAGACGATAATATTTTAGAAGGGATATGAAAGTACACAAGTACACAAGCACAAATTAATAAATAGTTATGGTGCAAGCCATAGTCCTGGAAATAAAAGACATGGGGCGTTTTTTGTGGCGACCACAAACTATCTGATGTCGCGGTCGCGGCATCGCCAAGTTTAAAGCGGCCGTAACTATCTTTTCTCGAATTAGGTTGTTTTTTCATGCACATTTAATTTCCCGTATTATTTTAATTTCGATACATGGAGAAGTATCCAAGGATATACGGGAGATATTCAAGAAATTATCAATCATATTTTATATGAACATTCGTTGAAATCGGTTAATAAAATACATGTAGATATCACGGTATATACCTCACCTTCTGCAGATATGAGACCTGAAGTGTACCGTTGTAATTATTGATATCTACAAAACTCCATAGTATTCTGATTCGTGCTATATTATGTATTTTTATTTCTCGCTCTTCATATAGTAATCCGTGTGATTACGCTAACATCTTACCTAATTTTATCTTTGGTCACCGAGTCTAATTGTTCCATAGTAAAATGTCCCATGTCCTTTGTAGTCAGTAACTATACCGTGACCGTGAGAGAGCCATGTAGACAAGGGAATCTGTAGAAAAGGCTCAAAAGGGGAAGGTAACTAAATGGTTAAAAGGGTGGGAAACTTATTGTAACTCCTCTAATATTGGGTAGCGTTTGCTCTTGTTCCATGATCATTAATCCATTTCTTCAGAAAAAAAACACAAGCACTCATCGAAACGCCGTTCCGGAAAGCAAATAAGGATACTGAACCCGGAAAACTTACGCGTAGTCGGGCATTAAAACGATATTATCATGTACAATATTATGTAGATATTTCATTATATATAATGCAATTATTCCGTTTCATAGCCAACACGATTGCGCCGTGTTTCGTGAATCGTGACCCCAGGAAAACATCCTTATAGCATAGGCATATGGTACTTTCAAGAGGTCCAATAGATTCGCTCTATGTAAACACTTAATCAATTGTAACCGATAATCGGCAACGTATGTCTTTTAATAAAGACTGCAATATTTTATCAACTTGAGCGGATATTTTTCTCGAGTACCTTGAATAAATCCATAAAATAAACCGCAATAAAATTCATTAACAACAAAAATTATCGATAGTAATAAAAAACCGACCAAGCGCGAGTCGAACTCGCGAACTAATGGTTCCGTAAAAAAAATTAAAAAATCACGTTTGTTGTATGGGACCCCCCCATATTTAATTTCTTTTGTTTTTAGTAGATACCTACCTACTTATTGTCAGAGCGGCAACAGAAATACAGCTATGAAAATGTCTAGCTGTCTAGCTGTAACGGTTAAGGAGATACAGCCTGGTGACAGACAGACGGACAAATAGACCGTGCCAAGTCTCAGTGATTTTTTTATGAATCCCCTTCCCGTCCCCTTTGGGTACGGAACCCTAAAATCTTCCAACAATTAAAAGGTCGTTAAACATAGTTTTTTGCACCGATTCGTCATACGAATGCTAATGAGGTGATTCCCATACATCGCATAACTGAATTAATGCAAAATACATTCGTTTTGTGGGCTTATCAACCTACAACCTACGCTTGACGCAACCGTCGTGTCGGCGCGCAGTGTGAGAAAGAGCACGAAACTGTTTGGCTGTCACAGATAAAAATACGTTAACCGTTCCCAATTCAAAATACGTTATCAAACTCAAACTTCAAGAGCCTCTGATAAGGAGCTGATAATAATCACTTGAGTTTTTTGTGCAAACGGAAAAGCAGTGTTTTTAACAGTGATTAATACTTGCAAAATTTGCGCCTTATTAGTGAAAAGGAATAAAAATTATCGTGATCAACGTGTAAGGTCGGTATTTATTTATAATGCTCATTCTCTGTATTATTTATTCATTACATTCATTTTGGTGCATCGATTGTTTTGTTGATATAGAAATCTTATGCGAGTAGATTAATCGTGTAGATTAAGTATATTATCTATGTTAAGTTATGAATGGGGCTAGAAGGAGACAACCAATGAAAAAAAAAACTAGAAAAAAGACTAAATTATTGGACTCTATATTTTTTATCTTAGTCACAGACATAGTTATATGGCCAGCCAAATTGTTAAAAAATAAAAGCAGGGCTACACATAACAATTAACAACACATTACTATTAATGCTTGACCTAAAATAAAATTTCAAAAACATTCTAATATTATGTACTTACATAATGCGCAGTACCTGAAAAAAAAATATAATTCGAGCAAAAATATTAATAAATACACAGTATTCATTAATCAGAAATACAAATAGATTAAAAACAAATGTTGTATAACAAATTCAAAGGTGAATCAGTGAAATAATAAATAACCGCATTCACATTCCCTATTTACATACTCCATCTTCCAAAAAATCAGATGGTATACTCGTAGTTACGCCACTGACAGGAGTGCAAGCATAGAACACTCCTGTTTGATACTGAGTGAAATGGAATAAAATGCTTACAATTAGATAATTTAACCTAAAAAGGTGATTAATATTTTTATCTGTCTACGCTAAATATTGTGATTATAAATTCGACTATAAAATGGTCTAAAATTTAAACATTTTAGATTTTAGACAACTGTCTCATCTAAACCTAGGTAAAATCCTGACACATGTCTTTACCTCAATTATTGTGCCTGCATGTAAAAGCTGTGCTAGAATTTCAACCTACATTTATACATGACCAGCTTTGCACATGGAACGGCTGGCTGGATTGCATAATTCATACTCAATTGTACTGCAGGTGAATTTTTCAACTGGGTGTGGTAGGCGAATCCAAAAGTATAAGGAATGGCGAAAAATGTTGAAAGGAGTTGTGAGACCGATTTTGAGATTTAAACTAAAACTGCATCATTAGATTTTTGAATAAATTTGCCAAGTCAGTAATTGAACCGACTGATTTTAGAAAAAAAAAAATACACATTATGTATTATTGAACTATTCGAAATTAAATTGCTAATTATGGAAGAAACTAAAATCAGTATTTTTCGCTATACATACCTTATAATTAGTTTTGGATCTCACCTACCATGCCCAGTTGAAAATATTACATATTAATGTAATTTAATATAAAAGGTATATTTTTCGCGTTTGAATATAAATTTTACGATATGTTATAAATATAAGATACTAGCTTTTGCCTGCGGCTTCGCCTGCGTGCAATAGTGTTCTTGGAGAAAAAACTACTTAGGAAAATAACTCTACTTACAGCAACATACTTCTGATATGATCGCGGACATTTATGTGGATCTTTTTTTTGTGTACAATACTGTAGTAAATTATTTTGATCTATCTTGTAGACTTGTAGGGTTCAGCCAGAATATTTTGCAATATAATCGCAAAAAAATGCGTATATTTAGGACATAAGAAACCTCCAAAATTATCTGTGTTTCTCTACTATATTATGCATATTATATACATAAAAACCTTCCTATTGAATCACTCTATCTAATAAAGAAACTGCATAAAAATCCGTTGCGTTGTTTTAAGGATTTAAGCATACATAGGGACGGGCAAAAAAGGAATTTGTTTTATACTATGTGATGATGATAGTTACCTCGTAAGCTCTATTTTTATGTAGAGCTTTGCGTGAGGACTGAGGTAAAGTATAAAAAGTCTTAAATTCAGGCATTTATTAGTCATATAACAAATAATATAATATATTATATAGTCATAGCAAAGAATATATCTATATTATATAATTATGTACTATCGTAGTCACAACTTAACTCTTTTTAACTTAACGTTAACACTTTACTCTTTTTTATTTTTAACAGTGGCTATATTCGTGGCACATTGCTAATTAATTTTCCATAATTAATCATTTATTCACACATAATTTCTCTGTAAGTTCACTGTTGTGGGCGTAATATGGCCGCATGTCTTCACTAAAACCAATCCAAGTGATTGATTTTATTTCTATGTCGATGATCGATCGGTCGACATAATAATTTATTATATGCAAACTGTAAAATGTATTTTATGTTATGGGTTTTTATGAATAGTGTATAGTGCATTACTATCTAACGGTTTTTACAATTTTACGGTGACATACCTAATATATACCTACCTTTTACGTTACATAATTGATAACGGCTTTCTTTCCCGAATGAGACTACAAAAATGTGACCGAATACTCGTATAAATAAGCAATATATGTAAATAAACCTATCAAACTTCTTAATCCACACTTGATATTATGCAGCATGCGCGAATTACCAAATTGCATTCAAATCAATGCCGCCATCATTCAATAATGGCGGTACTTAGATTATGCTCTAAAATGGCGGTGTGTGAGTTTAATTTTTAGTTTAATTTTTTAACCTTAGTTTATCAGTATACCTAAAATAATAATGATTATAATAATACATATAGTGTGCCTTGCCTTTTAGATTATGTCCAAAATAATGTCCCAGTTTGTAACAAGGACTAAATGCAATTGTTATCATTTAATTTTCATTCATTTGTGTAATCTATATGCTAATGTCTTTTATTGCAGACATCAATGAAATAAGTTCATTGAAGTTGATAGTGTGTCCTTATTGCCGCGTGCGCTCATCAACATCGTCTTTTTTAACCGACTTACAATAATGACAAGGTTATATTTTTTATTTATTTGATATTACGAGCGTCGCGTCGAATGTATCGACGCGACGCTCGTAATATCAAATTTTTAGCCTATTTAGTATCTACCTTTGGTTTGATTCTCTATGGTAGATAGACCTATTACCTACTACAACTTCTATCACAAATTACGCGTTTAGCATGGACGTAGAAAAACCTACGTCTTTTCCTACGTCTATGGCATTTAGTATATGCCTGCGGAGGCTTAAAAACTTAACCAAAATTTATCTCCAAGATTAGACCTGATAAGATAACAGATCAAGGTCTTCTCTTACTAACACATAATACATGTAAACTTCGTATACGACAAGAATTACCAATGAGGAATGATAGATTCCAATCTATTATATTCCAAGGCTAAAATTTGTGGCAAAAACTGCAAAAAGTTGCCCTTTTGAAACGGAAAACAACATCCCTTAGGCTGGGACTGCTGTCATATTATATGACATTGACATTTGTATCGACACTAATTTTCAACTTTAATGTATTAGCGCATAGTTCTATTTTTAATGCTCAGAATATTCTACCGCGGCCTTCCGAATTCCGAATCATATAATTCCAGCCTTAGTGATAGCTGCGATACTGGGCAAAATACAAAAAAAAGTTGCGTTGTGATTCGTTTGCGAATTTTTTTTGTGCCATTTGTCTTTTATGGAAAAAAAATGTCTGTGGTTTTGTTGCCAAAGCATGGCACTCCCAACCCAAAGTTAATACGGTAAAAATTTGTTAGAACGACATTGCAGGGATCACTAGATTATGATCGTAATAACTAATACCCGAAAGTTGTATCAGCAGGTTTGCCGTTATAAACAATGTCGGTATTAAGTTTTCACTATATAGTTTCCAAAGTAAAATAAATATTTGTTAAACGACTAATTAATAATTCGGTGCCTGTACCAACAGCTTTCCGCTGTTTTAGCCCACGTTGATCACTTGACTAAAAACTTAAGATTTATGGACTTGTCAAAATTAAAATTCTCATGAATACGAGTATGTTTTTATTGCTTAATTTTGTAATTCATCTTATGTTAATACTTAATTACTATAAAAGGAGAGGACTATGCAAATTAAGTTGACATTTGACCCGAAAATTTACCGTGCCTCTGATCTATAGTGGAATAAGACCAGCAAACGGGCAGACGGTTGGGCTAATGGTGAGCCGTTGCCACAGTGCGCGCGCGTTTTTTTAGCAGAGCCGGGTAGTAGCCCATTTGATGCAAAGCATGGCTCCCCCATGATGCGTGATAAGTGATAACTTAAGGCAAGGCTAAGTTGGCAGACTTGAATTTCCTTGGGCAGAGCCTATACCAATCCTTCGATTTTTAAGTTCTTGGTGGCGTTGAATAAGAAGCTTCCTTTTCATAGTTGAATTTTTTTCGCACGCCATCTGGTTGCGGAGAAATTCATATCAACTTGTGTAAATTTCTGTATACATTTTAACTTGTTGGTTTTATTGTGTAGGTTACATTTAATATTTGTTTTTTACGTTAGGTTTAGTTTTAATAAATTTAGTTCGGGTCCCACAGGATAGCCCTGTGGTACACCGGGTCCTAGGGAACTACCCTGAGGTACTCCACAGGGTAGAACTTTTATTTTATTCTTTTTGTTTGGTATTTTGCGTCAACATTAGCTAGGGTTGCCAACATTACATTGGCGAAATATAGTATTTTCCAAAATAACTTATTATATTAAAAAAAATCGGTCCACAGACGGCGGAATTATGGTGTAACATACAAAAAAATATATACCTACATATATATGTATTTATACGTTCGGCTGTATATATATACAGCCGAACGTATAACCGCCTCCTTTTTTTTGGAAGTCGATTAAAAGCAGCAGTACAGCTGATATTATGTTGTAGGAAACACAAACAGATGAATAATTTAGTTGTAGGGCTTCGTCCTTAGCTCTTGATTACCTACAGAAAACTTTGTAGATGAGTGAAGGGATTCTGTGTGAATGTATGAATTCTGCATAAAATTAAAACCTGCCAAGTGCGAGTAGGACTCGCTCACGTAGGGGTCCATTGTAAGGGTACCAACCTACATTTTATAAGTTTATTTACTGTGTATTTCTTTATTTTTGAAAGTATTTTAAGTAAGCGCATTTTACAAGTTAGGCATCAAGATTTTATTCCGATTTTTGGAGCCAGCTTTTAGTGAACACGCAAAATGTCAGACGTCCGTCTGACGAAACCATAAGTGTTCCGACTTTCGAGATGTGAATGACGGAACAAAAGGTTGGTACGTTGAGGGTTAGGCGTACTTGTAACTGATGTATTATTGGTAACTCAACAAGAACACCTCCGTTTAACAACCTCCGTGGTCTAGTGGTTAGAGCATTGGCTCTCGACTCGGAGGTCGTGGGTTCGATTCCCACATTGGAACAACAAAGAATGTTGTTTCCAAGTTTGGTTAGGATAATGCAGGCTGATCACCTGATTGTCTGACAAGAAAGATGATCCATGCGTCGGATGGGCATGTAAAAAGTTGGACCTGCGCCTGATCTCTCGTCAGTCGTGTCGGTTATCCGTCCCACTGGATTATGAGAGTAAAGGAAGAGAGAGTGCTCTTGTGTACTGCGCACACACTTGGGCACTATGAAATTACTCCTGCGTAGCTGGCGGTTTCAATGAAACTGGCCACCGTCACCGAGATCGGTGTGGGGAGTTAATAATTATTGGTAACTCTAATGTTGCCGGAATCCATGAGCGGTTGTTATTTTATAAGAGGCTATTCCATAAAAAAATATACATAAGAAGATTTCTGATTACCACTAACTATCCTGTCAATCAGCGTCACACATATTTATAGGTTTTAAAATGGTTTTGCTGATTCTGTGTAGGCTGGTTTTGTTTATAACTTGTAAAGTTGTAACTTGTAACCTACCAACAGGTTTGCCGTGTGCTCGTTGAATGATATCATGAGGGAGGAGTCGTGGAGGGTGTGGGAGGAGGCAGTTCACCTCAGCTTTACCCTGGTGTTGAATCATTCGAATAATTGAATAATCTTAACCGACTTTACTCAGTGCTCGTTAGTCGCTTATTATGAATTTAAAAAAGCACCCTTTTTTCAAAAGTTTAAAAACTTTCAAATTCATATTTAGAAAATCAAGGAATTGCTAAGTTCATAATATAAATATATTATTAGGTATGTATATTTATTGTTTTACATTAGGTATAGTAAAATTATGAAAATCGTAACAATTTTACTATACATACATACATACATACATATAATCACGCCTTTTTCCCGTAAAGGGGTAGGCAGAGACCACTTTTTGCCACTGGCTACGATCCTTACATACTCGTTTCGCTTCATTCTCTTTCATTCTTACCATCCATTCCTCCTCTTACATTCAACGTAGCGAAGCGGCTCTCCATGGTCCGCTTTTCACCTCCGCGAAAAACGAGACGTGATGGGTGGTGAACCACATCGCCGCCATTTTGGATAATTAAATTATTTTTATGATTATCCATTGCGTTTCCACGGATAAGGGAAGGGGGTAGGATAGGGAAAGGGAAGGATAGGTGGTGTGGAAAGGAAGATTGGTAAGTTAGAGTGGGAAATAGGAAATTTAGGATATTACCGCCCAGGAGGGCAAGGGATAGGACAGTAATAGCTAGGAAAGCCGGGGTCGCATACCCGTATACTATACCACAACTACCGGACAGGTAAGTTGGGATGAGTATCCCATGACATACATGACATTTTACTATAATATTTCAAAATAAATAACCTAATTTATTTCATAGAAAAATATTTAGTACTTAGTTAAAAATTTTATTCGGGATCCGTCTGCCCTCGTCAAAAATGGTTCCTCGCTACGAAAAGGATACGAATAACAATAGCTCTCCCCCCCACACACCGATTTCGGTGACTGGTGGCCGGTTTCATTGAAAACTAGGGCAGCTACGCAGGAGTTAGTTTATAGTGCCCAAGTGTGTGCGCAGTACACAAGAGCACTCTCTTTTCCTTTTACTCTCGTAACCCGGTGGGACGGATGACCGACACGACTGGCGAGAGATCAGGCGCAGGACCGACTTTTTACTTACATGCCCATCCGACGCGTGGATCATCTTTCTTGTCAGACAATCAGGTGACCAGCCTGCATGGTCCTAAGTCCTAACCAAACTAATTGGAAATAAATTGTTTTGTTGTTCCCATGTGGGAATCGAACCCACGACCTCCGAGCCGAGAGCCAAGCTCTAAACCACTAGACCACGGAGGCTGTTTGGAGCAACACAACGAATTACAATACTATGTTATTTTTCTGAATGAACTTACCGTACATAGAAGCCATTCAGAACATACCTTACATAGAAAAAATAAGAATTCTATGTATGTTAGTTATATTGAGGGTGTTTTTATTCGTGACTTAAGACAGCTTTTTGACACGACAAGGACCGTCGCGCTACCAAGCGCCGCCTGGTGACAGAAAAAGAATCGAAAATTCTTATTGACCGGTTTTGATACCACTTACGCCACCAGATGACGCTTTGTGTGCGTTGGGTCCAATGTTGGGTCTGCCCCCTAACGGCATAAAAAATATCAAACACCCTCATTATCATAGGGTCCAGAACTCCAGACTCCCGAATTCCTGAATTAATTTGTTTGCACGTAATATTTCTATCTGTAAAAAAAAAACAAAAACAGCGAATTTGTCAAAAGTCAAAACAAAGTCGAAATTTATTTAAATCTATCTGCTAACAATTATTAAGTATTATTAATTGATAACAGATACTACGTAGATACTAGATACCTACCCAAAAAGTGTAAAATTCCATTGAAAATATTAATAAAGTGATAAGCAGTTACCAGAAAAATAAACTTATGCAATGGAAGGAAAAACACATCGACTTTACGTGGTACATAGTAACACTCAACATTTTTATCAAAAGTTTGGTGTTTATCGTGTTAAAAATATATAGCTACTGGTAGCATTATTACCCATAATGTATTATATACTTTCCGGATAGACAAATAACTAATCAATAATGATAATAGTGACAAGAGATAGGACTCAATAATGTCAAAGAATATATAAGTATGATATTTCAGTGCATCTTTTATTATGATGATTAGAAAGTGAAAATGAGCTTGGAAAATGTGTGTACTTATGTGCTCTCTATGACTATTTTGGATTTTTGAATAAGTTCTAGGAGGTATGTTTTCTTTGGATAAAAATATTTATTTTATTCAATTTTGTTGCAGATAGAGGAGGTTATGCATCAAAAGGTGCCAAAGGTGCCTGATAATACTAAAACTCAGTAAGTATATACCTTATACCTATGTTATTATTAATATTTATCTATAAAATGTATTTTTTTTCTGTAAATACTTAAAATTAAAACACGTAATTTATCGAAGTGCATAACAACTAGCGCCATCTTTTGTAACATAGTTAAATTAATATAACTAGAACAAACGTACGCTTTCTATACACAAGATTCCTCTTGCACGTCAACGGGGATATAGCTCAGTGGTAGAGCATTCGACTGCAGATCGAGAGGTCCCCGGTTCAAACCCGGGTGTCCCCTGAAGTTCCTTTTTAATTTTTATTTTAAACCATTAGGCAAATGGAGCAAACATACGGTATACGATAACTTTTTTTTTTAGAAAGCCACCAAGCTCACCGAGCAAACGCAGCATCGCGGCAAACTTTTTTAAGGCAACCTTCAGCTCGCGAAGCAAAGCGGTCCCTACAACTTCCAGTACAGTAAAAGAGGCCACCAAAATAGGCAGCGCGGAGACAAAACCTGTTACAAGAAATCGTCCTAGGACTGGTACGTTATTAAAAAACAACCGAGTCGGAATCTCGAACGAAGGGTTCCGTACAAAACGGCATAAAATTACGTTAGTTGTATTGGATATTTATTTTATTCGTTTATACAAATGAAATTTTCAAATATCTAGCTATTACAGTTCACAAGATACAACCCGGTGACGGACGGACGGACCGACAGCGAAGTCTCAGTAATAGGGTCCTAACCCGTTTTTACCCTTTCGGTACGAATCCATAAAAAGCGGCCAAGTAGCCAAGAAGTGTTATTATTTACCACCACATTTTTCTATTCGAGCTTCATTATAGCCGTATAACGAATACCATTAAAAATGATTTAGATTTCGAATATATTTTAAAGAAAGTAACTAGGTAGGTTAACATTACAACAATTTTTATTTCAGCTCCACCTGATCAAAATCTAAAAAGGCGTAATAGTGATCGTCCATTATCACTACGAGCTGATAAGCCCTTAGAACCTGCTAGACCGCTTAGGAACAAACCAACTACCCCCGATCCAGGGGGCTCCAAGAATGTGGTCGACAAAGTCAAAAGCGATATCGGTTCAAATGTTCTAAAAATCATCAAAAAAGGACCAGCGCCTTCGAAGACTGAGTATAAAACAGATAGTCTTTTGCCGCCAACTCTAAAGCCAAAGGTTCTTGAAAAAGAAAAGGAAAACTTGAAGCGCGAAAAATATGTCAACAACAACACGGTTTGGACCAATGCTAATGTTGTCAAAAATGTGAAAAAGGTCCCATTTTTGGGCATCCGGTAAGTTTTTTTTATAACAATAATAAATTAGATTAACAATATTATAATGGTCATGATATTCATGTACCATGGTCAAAATTCAAAAATCACAATATGGTCAAGCAAAGTAGAAATGAATATCATAGAGATTGATTAATGGAAATGAGGCAGAAAAATTTTGGATATTTTGGATAGTTTTTCTACCTCATATAAGTAAACTTAATAATTATTATTAATTAGATCTCTAACTTTTGAGTGCCGCACTGTTCGAATGTGTAAGTAGAAAAGTACCTATGTAAATATTTTAAACTACACTTAAGAAAAAAGTAGTAGTAAGTTGTAACTTGGAAGATGTTACATTATGCAGTTAACCATCCTTTGGTCCTAAAATTCCACAACTGTAGTTTTCGTGATCGTTTGTTAGTGCTTAGCTAAATCAAAATAACTCCTATTATCGTTGTTTAAAGTTTATTTTGCAAACGCGTCTATAGCTGGAAATAGGGACAACTCGATTTTCATTTCTCACACGTGACGAGTTTTTTGTCGATGTAACTGTCTCCTTCTATACTAACTACTTAGTATTCTATCCCTCTCTTACGCTAGCAATTTATACCTTCTAGTTGTTTGTCGTCTCTTTCTCGCGCAAGTGTAATATCCTCGTAACATAATGCGACCTCGCGTGTCGGTACCGGGCGGCGATGCGAGCGTAATGTAATCAAAGTGGCTATTTTAAAATCGGTCGGATTATAGAAAGAAATGCAAGATCAGACATTTTGAGCGGCCGGAATCGGATAGCAAGTTTGTTTGCCACGGTTGGCTGTGGACGTGTTTTACCCGCCGGTGCCGGTGTTTTGAATTACGAACTTAAAAAAAAACGAAACGAACTTTTTATAATGGTGTGTGCCGTGTAAAATAGTTGCTTGTAATTA
The DNA here is from genome assembly GCA_905404095.1 of Glaucopsyche alexis. Classification (NCBI taxonomy): domain Eukaryota; kingdom Metazoa; phylum Arthropoda; class Insecta; order Lepidoptera; family Lycaenidae; genus Glaucopsyche; species Glaucopsyche alexis. Next base: position 26,122,752 of record FR990046.1, read on the forward strand.
TGCCTAGTGCCTACTGTGTCTGCTAGTGAATCTAATTTAGTGTCTCCTGTCTACTGATACACCACAATAAAACGTGCAAGAACAGTGTCTACTATTTCTCCGTTACTCTAAAGCGATTATTTTGAAGTATTTACTCGTGAAAGTCATATTATTGATAAACGCAAACAAGTTCTCTCAGTTTTACATTCTTTAAAATCCTTAGGTCCTTAAACGTATCACGTAATCTTCTTTGAACAGTTGTGGACCATTGACAATACTAAATTCTTAATATCCCAATTTAATTCAATTTGGGCTTAATTTCTATCAGCAATGGGATTATTTTATTTATTTACACCCCTGTACGATATATTTTTTTACTATTGCACAATGTCGATGTACTGTTTTTTTCGTGTATACCTATGCTAACGCAAGCAAATTCGAAGCCCCCTTCGTAGTTATAGGGAGTCGAGTGCACGGTGGGGGGTCTGACCAGTTATGGTGGCCATATTATGCCTATCAATGCGCTAAATAAAATCAGAAATACATATTTAGAGGAATTAGGTTTAAACTATTGCTTGAGTAACTAGTTTTTAATTTTTCTGCCAGCACTTTGAGATGTTTAATACCTACTTAAATCTGGTAGGTAACAAAAAGTTTTGTCGCCAATGACCAATCATGATACTACTGTATTGCAGTTTTTATTATTCATCGGTTTTGTCTTCTCCATATTACCTACTTAAGATTTTTAATAAGTACCTAGTCAAGAAAGTTTGAATTTAAGTTTTATATCATGAATATTGAACTGTGATTGAATGCCTACAATTGTTAATGTAGGAAATGTTTTGTAAGAAATCAAGGTCATATTGGTAACTTTCTAAGCTCTCGATTTGATTGGTGAATGATTTGGGCAGTAGTGAATGTCGCGAATTCGCGATCTACTTTGATGATCAATTTGTGACTAGATTAAGTGAACTTGATACAGGAAAAGAACTTTTGATTATTCCTAAATTCTTAAACAACCTATATTCAATATGGTTCACTATTACATTTTACTGTATAATATAGGTATTTCATAATTATTTCCAAAAATGTATTTTTATTCATATTCTACGTATAAGGTCATATAATTCTTTAAATAGCCAAACGCGATACCTGCTAAATTTGTCACATTTGTACAACAGGAAAACTATGGGAGATAGCACACAACCTTGTGGAATACCATTGTAAACCATATAGTAATACGTTAAAAATATCATTGGCAGTGGCCTTAATACTATCGATAACTAGTAAAATGTAAAAACTAGCATAAAATTGCGGAAAACTTGCGTAGAAAACACCATTGAAAATGTTATACTAATTTGGCAGACGCAATCAAAACCTTTTGTAAGGTTTTAAATTATAATTTACAATACACATCTATTAAATAACGGAATGCAGAGTTGTTAACAGTGATTTGATTTTGAAAAATAAGTGTCATTCAGTTTTATTGCTATACATTATAATAGTTAAAACTATTAAAATACCTATTAGTACCTAATAAAAGGTGAGTTCCCTTCCAAATGTCGCGCGACGCGACCTTGAAGAGCTGATTTAGATTGGGTCGATAACGAAGTATGTAGATTCAATCAGTTTACGATGATTATGTTTTATCTACTACTATAAATTATTGTTGTTCACTTTTTAACTCAAATAAATGCCGGCAGACAGAAAAATGTTGGTAGTTGTATTTGAAATTTTTTCAGTTGCTTGGAAAAGTAAATGCCCTAGTAAATTAGAAACGTCTATCGCGATATCCTCAATCACATCTCATATATTCAAGTCAGTACCGAGCACTATTTTAGTGATTATGAAGTCCATATCCAAGAAACACTGAACTCTACATCTGCTCACAGTCCTCCATTGTATTCCTCTTTCCGTGACAATACGTATTGATGCGCTTAAAGGGCTTGTGTTCGTATTACGTAATCATGGAGACGTACGTAGTTACATTAATGGGAAACACATTAGGTAACGTGACTAACAGAGTTGGATTTTAATTTTATCACAAAACATGTACTACACCTTTGATATGCATCGCTGTGTCTGATATACCTACTTAATTCATATCCATTGTATTTACTACATCATGTAGGTACTGTACCTATTAGGCTGATTCAGAGTATAATAATAATATTGTAACAAAGATTTTTTTTTAGATATTGCTGATGACAATAAATTTTATAAACAATAAGCGCATTGAGGCAACCGCACAGTGAGAAGTATGTCACGGAGTTTCTATTTCTTAATACTTAAGACAAAGATTTTTCAATAACACTTTTAAAATTGTAAAGAACACAATATGTAGTTAAGAAAATCGATCATAAATTTATAACCTAACGGAATGATAAACGTTTATTTTTAAAAACTTAAATTTGTTGAAACGTTTCCTAGAGATGTGAAAAGTATAAAGATATTGTAGATCAATTTATCTGGGAAGTAAAAACGTAACGTCAAGATAGCATCAAGTATTTCTGGATGAAACATAAACAATGGATTCGTTAGCGAAACACAAGAGCTGCCAAAACAGAAGCTTTGCATTTAAGAGGGATCTTGTCAGCGTCTGCAACTTATATATAAATATCGAAACCATTGCAGTTTATTTACGCAGCGAGCGAGTACCTTTAGAAAGGTGATTGGACGCATCCAGTTTGAGATTAACAAACGTGCTAAGAAACGCACGAGAATCCGTGACTTTGATCTCGTGATATCGGACGTTGATTATTTCTATACAGATTTATCGAATTGAAACAGCGTAGTCGGGAACTTTCTTCTTCAAATACCATCTTGTTTGACGAATTGAATCTCATCAAATCTATAGCAATAACAGAGAACTATTGATGGTGTGTCAATCATTGACGTTAATCATGTCAATGTGGCTGGTGATGGTAAAGGTGGCTGAAATCCATTTAAAGTTGCTTCAAAAGATCCACTACTTAAATTACATTCCATATCAGACTAGCAATGAATATGGAACAATGGTGATGTATATCGTCATTATTATTCCACATGAGAATGGAAATGCCTTTAATGGTATCGCTGCATCCGACTGTCGTTATGTAGGTGAAGTTCATAATGAATTTTAAGTATATTAATTTAATGGTCAGTGAAAACCAAGTAGCAAGTTAGCAACCGAGACAGTGTAATTCATTACAATGTATAACACAAAAAGTAACTTAAGAACATCGTGTGTCAGAATCACTTAAAGCGAGAGTTGAATCTCGAGGGCTTTGGCTAATATGGATATTGTCCCTACATTATTATTTAAATAAACTTACAGAATGCCAACATGTCTGTGTTTGTGTAAACGATTTCTATTTCTGGACTTAATGCCACTACTTACGGCCTCTGTTTGGATATTTCATTAAATTAACTGTCAGATTAGAAATACTTTGCACAAATATCTACAGTTTAAGTCAATCAGTTGCAAAATATTAATGATACCTGTTAAGTCACTTTCGATTTGTGACTTGTAGAACTTGTAGAAGTTGTACCTCATAGTCACCATATCTGAATTCTGAACTGGTTTAAAATACTTGTATTTAAATAGTCATTAAAAGAAATCTTGAACTTGTCCCATGAGAGGAAGACTAAAAATAACAAGAAACTAAAATATGAGAGTTGTTAAACCACAGACTAGTAGTGTGCGTATTAAACCTTTATTAGTCACCGAACATTTTAGTTTATTTTTAAATATCAACAGAACTTAAGTTAGCGTCTGTTTTATGGTACATATAAGGATAAAATCAAGACAACGAAAATAAAGTTTTAGCAATAATAATAATTAATAAAACTCAGACAGTAGCTAAGAGTCAAATGGCATAGTAGGAATTTGTTTTTTATGGGACTTGACTCGAATTACATCCAGTGATAAAAAATAATGGGGTCTGTAAAAACCAGATCTCATTTCAAAAACAATACACTGAAATAATATTATGTTTAACAATAGTAAATTACGTGTAAACTATATTGTATGAGTAAGTAACACAATTATAGGTTCTAAATACATAATATTATTATGTATATTGTATATACAGCTGCGTCAGTTGGTAACCTTGCTAAGAAAATGGCGCATCCACACTTGCACAAATAGGTTGGAGAAGCTGACGCATTTGTGGGACGAAAACAATTACCTACATTACCAAAACTGCGACGATTGTTCAACCTTTGCGTACAAGTCATTGTTTAGATATTATATGCCTAAGTTATCTGCGCAAAATGCTTACAATATTTTCAAATTTTTCAACGATTGCATGGATATTAATAAGAAATAAGACTAAACTGTTATTGGTAACTGGTAAATGATATAATATTCTTGCTATTCTACCTAGGGTTACCATCTGACCGGATAAATCCGGTCTAGACCGGATAAATCCGGTCTAGACCGGATTTAAGGATATAGACCGGACTTCATTCGAGACCGGATTTTTAACCATGTCAATAAATAGACAATGATAATAACCATTGCCAATCATCTAATGACAACGCTTGAAAATTATAATTTAAAAGAAAAGTTCGTGTCTTTCACTGGCGATAACACTAATGTAAATTTGGAGGTGCTGCTAGAAATGGGGGTTACAATGTGATCACACATTTGAATAACATCTTTGATAAATAAATTGTTTTAGTCAGTTGTCCAGCTTATAGCTTTACTGGACCGGACTTCTTAACTGAAATCTGGATTTTTTAACACTTGCAACCGGATTTTCAATTTCATCCCCTGGTACCGGTAGAATTGGGATACCAATTCTACCGGTGTTATGAAAAACGTTCGCACGTCGGACTCACGCACGAAGGGTTCCGTACAAAACGGCAAATAACATTTGTGGTATGGGAATTAATAAATATGTAGTTATTTTATTCTGTTTTTAGTATTTATTATTATAGCGGTACCTAACAGAAATACATCATCTGTGAAAATTTCAACTGTCATCACGGTTAAAGAGATACAGCCCGGTGAAAGACGGACGGATAGACAGATAGACAGTGAAGTCTGAATAATGACACGTAGAGTCCCGTTTTCACCCTTTGGGTACGAAACCCTTAAGAAGTTTAGTATTGTTGATAAAAAGCTTGTATTTTCTTTTGCATGGATGATGGGATTTCTGCCTATATGATATAGCTACTTAACCACAAATGGATTCAGTGCCATAGTCGTCTTAATGTAGGGCTGCATAGTTTTTAATTAGCTCCTTCAAAGGAGCTCTTATTGCGACCTGAAAACGCTTAACATCCGACACAATATGTGTGTTCGATTTTCAGTTCTATTGTATTAGCTCAGAGTTCTATTTTCAGTGCTATGAATTCTCTCCGGCCTTCCAAATTTCGGATCATATAGTCCCAGCTTTAAAGGAATGGAAAATTGTGTCGACATGAACGTGACAGGGATGCCTAGGCAGTAGTAAGGACTAAAAATAGGTGATAATAGCACATGTTTGTCACATTACAAATGCGTCATGTTAAAAACAATTGATTACGACAAGTGACAATATAGTTAACATAACATTTATAGACATACGATCTAGTAATTAAATAAAATTACTATCTTACAAGTCATAAATTTTAATACAGTTTTAGATGAATTTGCTCTAATCTATGTTTAACTAAAACTTCCTAATGTAGAGTAAATATAACAACTGGTAGAGCAAATATTACTTATGCATATACATGAAATTTTAACATCTTCAGTGGCATCTACAGTAACACTTAACGCTTAGCTGACCCCGACAGACGCTTTGTCTTTAATCTAAACAGGACTAAATAATAACTACACCTATGCTAGTACCAACCTAAATTTACTATCTACAATTCTACACCTACTGCCTAGTGCCTACATATATACAACTTAGTAGCTACACATACTACCTAAACCTACAACGTATATCTATTACCTACGACCTACACCTACTACTACCTAGTATCTAGGTACCCCTATAACCTACAGGCGATGTGTGAAAAAGTACACACATTGAGGGTTGAAGATTATTATTACAGTACTTATATAGCTGTTAAACAATGGGGTTTTGTGTTGGAGGAGGTGAAAATTTTGGGTTATACCTATGTATTTTTATGGCAAATCATAAAATAATTAAAAAATATATAAATATTTTAGTCAGAGGAGTATTCTAATAACTGACACGATAATTTTATGACTATTATGCTTAGAACCAAAATTTAATGTTAAAAATAAAAATCAATATCTTCATTCTTCAACTCAACTCATTTTATTAAAAAGTAAAGACATATTTTCTTTCTGCGCTACTGGAACAGGAACTGGCTGGTTTTCTCAAGGATAAATTAATTCCCAAGACCACCTTCAAAGATATCATCTAAATAAGCATTTTTTCGCCTTGGTTCGCACAGCAATATGAAGCTGATATTTCCTATTAACCACTTGAGCTGGTAATTGGATCATTGTTCCCATTATCCCACGACGATCGTAATGGTTCGGTTGAGCTGGTTAACGAGTTATTACATTTGTTATTTTGATAATTAACCATTTAAATTGAGAATATATCTCAAAACTCAAAGTTAGCACAAGGTTCCGGTAGACGACTATTAAAAAAACACGACACAAAGCCCCTATAATTTGGATAATAATGCCCCATTCTTTATCTATGGTTGAGTAATCATTGCTCGAATAAAGTAATCTGCATTTGGCATAACCCCAGCAGTTGATAATAACAGACCTCCGGTCCGAAGGTTTTGTGAATCACGTTCTTGACCCACATTATAGGAGAGGAGTTCTTTGATCCCATGGAATACGGATGCTTGAATTCTTTTTGCCTTCAAAAATCCTGGAATTATGAGTTTCGTTATGCCGAGATAGGTCAGATAGAATAAAATTATAAATGTAATTTCGCAGATAAATAAGTTTAGCAATCGTTCTCAAAAAGTTACTCAGTGTGACAAACATTGTATTTGATTCATAGAATGAGTCAATGAGATAATATCAATGATATTTAAAGAAACTTGATATTATTATCTGATATTATGGACTAAGGAGGCAGTAACCTAACACAGCGCAAGCGCAGGCGCGCCGTCGCGGCGCGGCGCGACGAAGTGGCGGGCTCTGTATCAACTATCAACTGTTGTATCCCTGACGCGAAGCCAGACTCTAATTACAGTGTGCGTCTGCGGTTGGTTAGTTGCATTGACCGTTTTATATTTGAATCTTGCAACTGATCTCAAATCTCAACGCATCTATAAAGATTAAAGATGTATTGAAATTATGTAAAATTCCTACATTTACCCAACGAAATAATGAAGTAATTAATTAATTAATTTATTTATTTAACAATTTATTGTACACAAGAAACATTTAAAACATTACACATTACATGGAAAAATGACACAAAGGTTCTGCTTATTTCTAAAAAGAAATTTCTTCCAGCAGCCCTACGGAGAGAAAAGGGATAAAAGAAAGCAGATAGAACGTGCACAATTACATTTACATATTATGTCTATACTTACACATAAATAAATAATAATATAAATTATACCTACACTATCAAAATAATTAATATAAAATACAATACCTAAATACTATAAGTAATATAATAATATGCCTATAATATATAAATACTATATGTATATGTAATAACAGTATTTATATGGATAGATATAATATAAAAAATATTAAGAAAATAAAGATACGAATATTTATAATTATAACTGTACAAAATTAAAACAAATTTCCGCAGTCAGGAAAATGTTTCTTACATTTTCAAAGGACCACCTGTCACAGCTAAAAGCTGTTTCTGTGCCACTCATCTTAGAAGTGGTGTTAAGAATTATATACGATGAAATGTGACATGGCCGCATGGCTGTGAACTGTGAAGCCACAAGACGGTGCCACCCGTATAACACTTTTGGCGTCGTCTCCTAATTTACAATGGCGCACTTGAGCCACAGATGATGCTGGTTTTAAAAATCTGAGAATAAATTCCTGCTATCCTTGTCATGTCCTTCTACAACGTTTTTTCGGAAGCACTTCGATAGCAAGAGCATTCATGGCTGCACAGCCTGTATACAGCATTGAGTGATGAGTTTGTCACTAACTGTTAGTGTGTTTGAAGATCCTTAAGGGATGGCCATTCGCCACCTAGTATCGCCATTACCAGGGGCGATCGAATTGAATACATTCTACACTAAAACGATGGAAGATTTGTTTATTTGTATTGCACAGGCTCCGAAACTACTGCACCGATTTTTTTTACGAAATTTAGCACAAATATAGAGTAGACCACAGGGAGGGATCCCTCGTTATTTTTCTTAGCGCGTACGATTTCGCGATATAATAATAATAATATCTATGGACGCTTCACACCACGTCAGTCTGGCCCCGTGGTAAGTATCCGAAGAACTTGTGTTACGGGTACCAGACAACGGAAATATATTTAATAATTTTTATACTATACTTATATTTAAGATTTTTATTATATTACTAGTTTTTGCCCGCAGCTTCGCTCGCGTCAGAGGGAAAGCTTGTTCGGGAAAATACCAATACCAAAATTGAATACATAATGGTGTAGGCACTGCACTTCGTAGGCACACTCAAGAAATCTACCGAGAACTGTACCATAAATAAAATTTAATAAGCTGAAAAAGTATTCTGTGTTAATTCTGCTTAACCTACTACCATACCAGATTGCATTAAAATTCTTTACGTGTTTTCTTTACTTTACTTTATTGCATGAAAAACTAAGCATATTATTATTTACATACAAACTTTCGCGTTTAGGTATAATATTAAGTAAGGATTTCTTTGTAGCCGATAATTAGTATTTTAACGATTTCGAAAATGTTTTGAATGGGAAGACGTTGTGGAAAGAATTTGGATTGTGATCGCCCATCCTAGTTGGCACCACGACAGAGTTTGAGAGAGAGATGAGTTAGCAGTACGACCACGAATCCATCTAGCTTCTCACTTATTCCTCATATAATAATCATACACATTAATGATTAGGATTAACCTAGGTAAAGTTTTAACCAATTCAAATATCTGGTTATTTTATAGCATTTTATACTACGTTATTTTTTCGATTGATAAAACTTTTTGTAGGTATGAACCAATTGAATTGAAATATCTACACAAAATTATAAGCAGAGCTATCCTAATTCCTATCCGCGTGGAACCCGTAGGTAAGGTACCCAAAAATTTTCCGCGATAAAAAGCGAGTCCTATGTGTTTATCCAAGGGCTAAACTACTACAGTAACAAATTTTATAAAAATCCGTTCCGTAGTTTCTGAGATTAGCGCGCACAAACGTACAGATCAAAAATCTTTTAAGAAAATCTTAAGAGTCATTGTTGTGGGTTAAAAACTAAAAACCCTTTGTAAAAACCTATGTATTAAACACTGATAAATCAAGCACAAATCAATTAAATATTACATATAACAACAAAAGAAAGAGAAATTTAATTATACCTACGCTACACTCAAAATATTCTACTGAAATAGTATGTAATATAATAAGTATTATGAATATAATTAATGCAGCAATCGCAAATATTTAGGGTCCCGATTCTCGTACCTCTAATATCGGTTCGATTGTCAGCCTGTCCTGCTCGGGCGCGCATTACATGACGCATGTGTGAATGAGACAGCGCGAGAATCGAATCGAGATTCGAGGCACGAGAATTGGGGCCCAGGGTCCCGATTCTCGTACCTTGAATATCGGTTCGATTGTCAGCCTGTCCTGCTCGCGCGCGCATTATTTGACGCCTGTGTGAATGAGACAGCGCGAGAATCGAACCGAGATTCGAAGTACGAGAATTGGGGCCCAGGGCCCCAATTCTCGTACCTCGAATCTCGCTTCGATTCTCACGCTGACTCATTCACACAGACGTCAAATCATGCGCGCGTGAGCGGGACAGACTGACAATGGAACCGATATTCGAAGCACGAGAATCGGGGCCCAGGTCCCGATTCTCGTACCTCGAATATCGGTTCGATTGTCAGCCTGTCCTGCTCGGGCGCGCATAACATGAGTCATGACGCATGTGTGAATGAGACAGCGCGAGAATCGAATCGAGATTCGAGGCACGAGAATTGGGGCCTAGGTGCCTAGTTTTTCAGACATTTTCATCAGATTTAACTTTCGCATACTTGTCAGATATTTATTTTTCAACATAATATATTTATGTCAAAATAAAAATAAAGCTCTCCACTCACGGGCTATCGATTGCTTCGATCAAATTGGAAATTAATTCGTATTTGAAAGTAAATTGCTAACGACAAACTATTACACAAAATGATTAGTGTAAGACCTACCAGCTAGTTTTTGCGGTGGGGTCAAAAGTTGGGACAAAATTTACGCGTATATATACGAGTTTCATATAAAAAGTATAGTAATGTGGTCCTAGGATCTCAGACTATATTCAATTTTAATATAAACCGATTTACTTGCAACTACGAATCCAGTAAATGTTTAAATTCTAAAAACTATATCGATCGATCGCTTGTGAGTTGGAGCTTTAAATCAAAAGCACTAAGGAGTATATTATCAACTTTAAAGCAAATCGCTCCCAAACAACTTTCTTTCCCTTTTTATTCCCGTTAGGGGACGAATTTCAATAAACTTTGATACACGAATTCCATCAATTCTGTTACATAATGTTCGTGCAAAATATGAAGTAGATTGGACCAAGGAATCACGTTGCCCCATACAAACTGTTTTCCCCCTTTTCACCCCCTTAGGAGTCGAATTTCGAAAAATCCCTTCTTATCGGATCCCTACGCATTACAAAGAGCAAGCCCTGCAAGTTTCAGGTCTCTACGATCAGCGGTTTAGGCTGTGCGTTGATCCGTCAGTCATTCAGGACAAAGGATTTTATATGTATAGATAGATATACATATTTAATACACATCCATGACCCAGGAACACAGAAAACTTTTTTGTTCCCTGGCGGGATTCGAACCCGCGACCTCCGGCTAAAGCGCCACTGCGCTCACCACTGAGCCATGGAGGTCGTCAATATGTGTGTTACATAAGTACGGTTCCCATAGGGCATAGGGTATAATGATTACCTATCATTAGTCATTAGGGGCCATCCATAAATAACGTCACACGTTAGGGGAGGGAGGGGGTCAACGAAGTGTGACATTGTGTGACAAGGGGGTGGGAGGGGTCCTAAATATTGTGACGTCACATTTCAAAATCTATTATATCGGCTAAGTGTTAAAATACGAACTATAAACTTACTTTACGCAAACCTCAAAAACATATACAATGCCAGTTATAAATAATTTAAAGGAGTGGGTTCAAAGTCCATATTAACTTTGTATCTTTAATTTAAAGATAATTATATTAATATTATTTTTTGTTTTGTTAATTGATTCATTTGATGTTAATTTTATTAAAAATAATTTAAATGGAAATAAAACTGGTTTCGGAACCAATATAATATTCAATAATTTCTAAAGGTAAATTTGCAAAATATGTGACGTCACACTAGGGAAGGGGGGTCTCACAAATGTGACCAACTGTGACAAGGAGGGGGGAAGGGGTAAAAAATCGTGAAATTCGTGTGACGTTATTTATGAATGACCCCTTACTTTTCATTAAACTTAACGTTAAATTAAACAAATTAAACGTTTAGTAAGTAACTCTTGTCTTATTTTAGGATCTACATATCGATGATCTCTATAAAAATGTAATCAACAAACTATTTTTGTTATGCAAACGCAATTATGTTAAAAGTGAAACAACCTTCTGCAGCTTTCTCTGTTTGAGTTTGAGAACTGTGCATATTTAAATAGCTTTCACTAGCACAAAAGCTGACGGCTGTTAATCACTTTCAATGCACATTACGAGTGTACTTGCATGTCTACATTTCCAAAGTGAGCCATAAATTCAGACAACGCGACGGACTAAGTGTAGCCAATTAGCCATACGGGCATACACCATTATACTCAAAAAAATTAATAGCGTATTTATTCTACGTATACTCCCTCCCTAATGCCTATCGTCCAATCGACTTGAACCTTCGTGCGCGAGTCCGACTCGCACCTGGCCGGTTTTTAGGGTTCCGTAATACATAAGGAACCCTTATAGTTTCGTCTGTCCGTCCGTCTGTCTGTCTGTCCGCGCTTCTAGGTTCTGTAATTATCAATATAAATGGATGAAATTTTGATTAGTTATCGGCCTCCAAAGTGGGTTGTTAGTTGATCTTCCCCTGGGCCCTGACATTTTTAAACTCTAAGAGATAGAAATTTGTAAGTTTCCATGCTGATAGATCATGCTAAAAACTCGTTAGGAAAATTATTTTGAGTGAAATCGGACAATAACTTTTGAAGTATGAAAGATCAGATAACTAGGCTTGTTGCACTAAATCAGTTTCGAAGTGTACGTTATTCTGAACGTTATCGATTTATTTACAAGATAGTGGAGTGGAGCCCATCACTAATTGAAGTCAGGATAGCGCGGCCACGGCTGGTCGTTCACCCATGTAGAGTGACCACGCGGTAGAGTTATTAAAGAACCTTATTATTATTTATTATTATTACTATTATTTAACCTAACATTTTTGATATTTTTTTTATCTACTTTAGTGATTGATACACCAAACGGGTAAACTGAACGTACCTATATAAATATTTGACAGCCAAGTGACAAATTGAACACAGCGAACAGTTTGTATAGGAAAATTCAATCGTCGTTTTTAGTATTTTCCTCGCAATTATTGTAATATTCCTCACTGTTTAAACTACAAAAAATATTGCAAGACTAAAATTATACAAATCGGTCCAGCCGTTCTCGAGTTTTAGCGACACATTGAATTGCAAACCAACGTGCTTAGATATAAAATTCATCATTGTTTTAATGAAAAATTAATTTTTTGAAACAAGTATAGTGTACCTAAATCTAAATTAAAACATGGCCAACAATGTTATAACTCTTGTTACTGTATAATTATTAATTAGACTAGAACAGAAGCCCGAAGTCAAAATAAGGTGAAAAAATAAATCCCACCAAAAACATTCTGTAAAAAACTAGCCAAGTCTCGATGGAGCTGCTTGTTTATCTCTAAAAAGTAATGAAATCTAGACAAAGTCGTGCCAAGTCTAAGGTTCCTTACTGCGATTTCTTTATTATTATAGTTAATGTTGTGTGACTTGGCCGTTGAAGGGTACACAAGGGTACTAAAGGGGCTCCATGACACCATTGCTTGATTAGACTAGACTTGGCTAGTTTTTTACAGAATGTTTTTGGTGGGATTAAACTTCTTTTTGTAGAAGCGTGGGCATATTGATTTATTTCACTAGATTTTAGTGTAATTTGTTTATTTAATTTGTGTAATGTTCGAGTAGAATAAAGTTAATTGTTCGACTATTTCTTCTTGTAAACTTGTAAGTATAAGTATAAAAGCCAGTCTAGTCTTATTCAGAGTTTTCCTTTAATTTTATTTATATGCGTATTAAAAGCAGAAGGGGAGGCATTTGCCCAGCAGTGGGACGCTACGGGCTGGATTAAATTAGAAGATGTGTCCCAATTCGTTGGATTTTTGCAATGACAGTCGATTTTTTTATTTACCAATAGTAGAAGGGGGCATTACCATATTTCTAATCAGCTGAGACCAGCTGAGGGTTCTTCATCAGATACTTCAGACCTTCGATTTTTGACATCAAATGAAGTGGCCCACCAAGTTGAATATTTTTTGTAAAGGCAGTTTGTCGATCTCTAATAGTTTGGTTGGGCTCTTGTGTTTTCTAATCAGGGTCACCAGGTACTCCAGATCTTCGATTATCCTAGTTTTTATAGTTTTTTCTTTATGTGGCCATTAAACCCTAACTCTGTACCAAATTTCAGCTCTCTGAGTTTATGGGAAGTACTAGTTCTATTGATGATCACGAGTGAGTGACTGAGTGAGTGAGTGAGTGTCATAAATGCGAAACTTTGCTTTCGCTTAAGTTCGGAACTAAATGACTAAAAATTTTGGATTTTAAGTATGTGATTATAGCTTACTGGAAGACAAAATTTCTGCGTTTTGGTCTTATCCAGAGGTTCTCAAATAGGGGCCTGAAAATGCGGCGAAATGGTTCCAGTAAAGAATGGTACGGCAGTGTTTGCTTCGCGCTCGACTTGGCGGGGACATTGCCGTGCCCTCAGATCGACGTTCTGATCTCATCCAGAGGTTCTCAAATAGGGGCCTGAAAATGCGGCGAAATGGTTCCAGTAGATAATGGTACGGCAGTGTTTGCTTCGCGCTCGACTTGGCGGGGGCACGGCATAAACCCTAACTCTGTACCAAATTTCAGCTCTCTGAGTTTATGGGAAGTACTAGTTCTATTTTTTGGGTTTCAGAAATTATCAGTTCTGGTCTAAATGTCCTAGTAGGTTCTAGGACACAGTGTAACATGTCATCGTAGGTATTATTAATTGCAAGTTGCAACTAGGAAATTTTAATAGCTATAATAAGCTACCAAATCTTGCAATTAATATTTGTATTTTATGTTTAAACGCGTTCTTAAAGTAAAATAAAACCGGCCAAGTGCGAAACGGACTCGTGCACCGAGGGTTCCGTACAAACCTGTAGTAAAAGTTCACCCATCACGACAATCGAGTCATAGATATGGTATTTTTATTGTAAAATAAAATCTATAACATTACAATATGGAAAGCAAAGCATGCATGCAAGGAGCATAAATTAAAAAAAAAAGGTATCTTTGTCGTTTCAAAAAATATGTGATGTAACTAAAATTTACGGTTTTCACATATTTTCTTTATCTGTGCTATAAGACTTGATTCGTACCAAATTTCAAGATACTGAGTTCTGGAAAGTACCCTTGCGAGTGTCGAATATTTGCGGAAATTTGCGGCATAAATGGCGGTATATTTTTATTGCGTTGACTTAGAAGTTCGATTTTTTCACAGTTCCAAGGGACAGTAGACCTGAGTAATTGGTATAAATTCCAGCTTGATACCTTTACGCGTTCCTGAGAAAAAGGGTCTTGACAGACAGACGGACGGACGGCGGACAACAAAGTGATCCTATAAGGGTTCTGTTTTTTCCTTTCGAGGTACGGAACCCTAAAAGATGTATTCATGAAATCTACCTAAGTTTTCATCGGCATTCGATACTGTATCGAGCTTAGAGTATTAAACTAACGTATTTAGTCATTGGTTTTGAAAGTCTTAACTTCTACGTGTTGGTTATGTTATGATTTCAATTATAGATAAGACGGCTACAAGATATATATTTTGTACTCGACAATATTATGTTAATATTATATAAGTTTGTTCAAAATCAATGACGGATATTTTGGGTATATGATCTGCTGCTTAATATGTAAAGACGTTTAGGAAGAAAAATAATTTAAACTTTCGAAAAAATAATAATTATACTAAATAAACTTACATTGCGCTCTCTAAGCATTTATTTTATATGGCGACTGTCTGGATTTATTGCACGAAACCTCCGATTATTAACTATAGTATAGAGTATAATATACCTGGCTATCGATAGTTTTTCTTATTACCTGTATTTCGTATACCTGGCTATTACCTAGTAAGATAAGAAATATATACCGGGTGTTTATTCAGTCACTATCCAGACTTTCAGGAATGAATATACTCTTAACTTTTACTATGGGATCAACTTTTCTCAGCTATTTCATACAAAAGGGCTTCTACATAGATAGCATTTTGCATGAAACAGCTAATTTTTTTTTTTCAAGTTGTAAAGTTGACCACATAGTAAAAGTTGCTTATATACATACAAGAGCATATTCACTCCTGAAAGTTTGGATATTGGCTAAAAAAAACACTTTGTATATCGTTTCTTATCCCGCATGCTTACACCTATTAATATGTTATGACTTATGAGACGTGCCATAAAGTTGTAATACCAGTGTCGTAAAAGAATTGACCAAAAATCACCAAGTTGGGATGACCTTCGGAAAAAGCGAAAAAGACATGGATTTGCTCTCTATCACTGTAAGGCCCACTTGCGCCAATCCGGGTTAAATTTAACCTTGGGTTAAAATATCATGCTTTCTCTTTCACAAATACGAAGAACGAGAGAGATAACATGATTTTAACCCAGGGTTAACTTTAACCCGGATTGGCGCAAGTGGGCCTTACAGTGATAGAGAGCAAATCCATGTCTTTTTCGCTTTTTCCGAAGGTCATCCCAACTTGGTGATTTTTGGTAAATTTTTTTACGACACTGGTATTACAACTTTATGGCACGTCTCATAAGTCATAACATATTAATAGGTGTAAGCATGCGGGATAAGGAACGATAGGGATGTTTTGTGAGACAGATAGGCGATAGCTGCTTACAGCTTCGATTTTAGTACTCCTACTGTCTTCTTCCAAGCACAAAATATTTCAACAGGAATGTCAGTCCGTACTAAGCCGATTTCAAATTACACGCAAATCATGTGCTTTGTTTTTCTTAAGATTTTTTGTAAAGTATGTAAAATGGAATTAAATGTCGACCTTTAAATTTTGTCAATGTTTTCATAGCGGATGCTATTACTAAAGGTTAGGTTAGGTTGTTAAGATTTATTCTCACGCATTTGAATTATCAGATGTCAATATTCTGTAGTTACCTTGTAAAGGTATTATGAATATAAAGTTCGCCTATATTTATTGTTCAAGGACAAATGTATATTTATATTGTACATTTTAACTTAGAATAAGTAGATTTTCTAGTTATAAAAAATAATATTTAATGTTTCAATTATTTTGCTAAATATTTTAAAGCAAAAGTTATTTTCATCTTCTTAACCAATAACCAGGTATAAAAAAGAATTAAACCATACTAGTGGTGAAGCGTAAGTTCCGAGGCAAGTAAGGTCATACCATACATATAGTAACCCCGAAGCCGCCTAAATTGTATTTTATTATTTGAAAAAATTGTAATATTCATAAGTGAAACCGATAATATTATATCGAGCTGTAGGTATATACACCTCGCTACTGAATCATAAAAAGCCCATAAAAGGAACATAATATAATAATAACAATAATAACATAATAATATCTTTGGATGCTTAACAAAACACACCACGTCAATCTAGTCCCGTGAAATTTCCGAATTTACAGGTAGGTACCAGACAACTGGATTCGGAAAATATATTTAACTAGCTTTTGTCCGCGGCTACGCCCGCGTAAATACATTATCCCGCGGGAACACTAATTTTTCGGGATCAAAAATAGCCTATGTTCTTTCCCGGGACCCAAAGTTTGTCTATACCAAATTTCATAAAATTCGGTTCAGGAGTTAAAGCGTGAAGAGGTAACAGACAGACACACTTTCGAATTTATAATATTAGTAAAGATACTAGTATAGAAATATATATTACTTTTATACTGTACATAATAGAGTTGAGATTTTAATTACATTATATGATTGTATACATATTTGATATACATCTATGATCCATATGAACGATCCATGAATACCTTTGGCTTTCTCGGCGGGCTTCAAACCTGCGACCTCTGGCTGACCCGCTAACCACTGAGTCACAGAAGTCGTCAACTCGTCACTCGAATACTGCGCCTATATCCTATTGTTTGTAAATAGATTACTGTAGGGTGTGGTCAGTGCTCCCTTTCGCAGGGACGCGCCGCGACGGCCCCACCAATTTACATTTTGAATAGGGTGACTAATCCTACTAAATGCTGCACAGGACTCTTTATCCTTTTATATGCTCTTGAATATCTTTAATACTATCAAAGATGAGATTAGGTTAACAAAATAAATTTCAGAGTTTGGATTTTAATGCGAAGCTTTGACGATTTTGATTTTAACATAAATTGGAATGTCCTCAGAAATTGTTAATTTATGGTATCTGCAGCTGAGACATAATATGGGGGATTTTATTCCTTACATTGGATTTCCATGCATTGAAACTTAATTAATTAAGTGTTGGCCGTTCGTAGTTGCAGTCTTGCAGACAAGAGGGAAAATACTTGTAGTTCTTTACATTCAATGAAGCAAATCATGATCTGCTTTCTAAAGCCATTAACGAGCCATAGCCACACGTTTATGTAGGTACACAGTGTTTAAGTAGTAGGTAGTTGCTACCTTGTACCTAGGTCCTGCTATTCACTAGCACTACCTCATACCTAGGTATGTAGATGCGAAACTACTTCTAAGTTTAGTTACTGCCATAGGTAATTAGTTTTATTTTCATTGTTACAATAATTTTGGGCGTCGAACGTCGTGCCCAAACTACTTTTTGCTAATGATTTATAGATACTTATAATAACAGCTATCTCATCATCGATTATCTGAAATTCTGTGTAATTAATAATTTGGTTTCGGACCTCAGTGTAAAGTATTAAATTACGCTGCTAAAGGTAACTTGTATTATATTACTATTACTAGCTTTTGCACGCGACTTCGTCCGCGTGGAATATTTGCTTTGGGATATCGCTAAAATTTACCCGCGACTTCAATTACGTAGAAGGAGGAGCGCTTGCCTGCGACTCACGACCAGCGTTGCCATTTGGCAACTTTGGTTGCCATTTTGGCAACATTTGACCCTTCGTGGCAACCAAATGGCAACCAGGTTCAAATGGCAATTAATTGGCAACTTTTCGACTTATCGCGCGATCATCAGTAAAAAAATATCGAATAACTTTCGCAGAACTGAACACATCGAAATTAACAAAATCAAAATCTTGAACACATTTTTATTCCCAAATGAAAATAATTCATAGTTAGTAGATAAACAAATTGTACCTCTCAAATTGAAAACTCTAAAACAAAAATGGAAGAAAGTGTGTCTGTGAGCAGTGTGTAGAGCAGTGCAAGGGAAGTTTTTTCGTGGTTTTCTAATACTTTTTTTTAAATATATTTATAAGTTTTTAATTTTATTTCATGTTTTTAATATTAGATTTTAAATGCATGGGCACTTACACATTTTATAACCTCCCGCTAAGAAAATATAAGATTTTAAAAAATCGGGAAGTTATTGGTTTTACCCCGTTTTGTAAAAATCGAATTCTCATCAGATCTCGACGTTCTGAAATTACAGGAAGCTTCCCTGACTTCCGCGTGGGTGTCACTCTGTCTGTATGTATGTATGTATGTATGTATGTATGTATGTGTGTGTGTCTGTGTGCGCGTGTGTGCGTAAGTATATGAACCTCTTATAACTTTTGAACATTTTCACCAATTTTATTGCGCCTGGAGCTATTCGAAAGGGCTTGGCCAAACTTAGATTTTGAATACAATTTGAATACTGTTTCGGAGATTTCAGACAGTTAGATTTCAAGAAATCTCGAAAAAACTGTATTTTTTTTAAAGTGTTTTTTTCCAAAACTTTTAAACGGCTTTCGATCAACTTCAAAAACTAATCAGCTTGAAAAACTACGTCGATCACCGCTAATCCGGTCAAAATCGGTTGACTCGTTCGAGAGATATCGTGAAGGAAATAAAACCGAAAAAAGTGTTTTTTCGGAATTAGTAATTATATAATTTTTCCGAAATTTTTCATCAAAAATTTTTTTGTTGTCGATTCTTTCATAGAACATGAAAAACTGCATCGATTGTCGTCAATCGCGTGAAAATCGGTTGATTCCAAGTTGATTCATTCCAAAGTTATGACAGTTTGAAATTTCAAAAAATAGTGTTTTACTAGAAGTCTTTGGTTTTACTTTAATCTTATAGAATTTATTTACAGATTTTTTTCTAATGGCAACTTTTGGTTTGAGATGGCAACATTTGACTCCAAAAATGGCAACCTGGGCTGAGTAGGCTCTGGCAACACTGCTCACGACTGCCCGCAGCGCGCCGCACATCATTATTACGCGCTGATTATTTTATTACTGCGATATCTTCTAAAATACTTATTGAAATCAAATGATGTAAAAGGCAAATTTCTTCTAAATTAAATGCTTGTAATGAATAACGTATTTACTTGGATAAGGATTAATATCATCTTTATGAAAACGCCCTCACAAATAATGCTTAATTTTAGAACAAATTTGGTAAGCATAAAAAGGTTATTGTCAGTCAACCTTAAAAGATAGACATATACTGTCGCGGACTTTTTTTTAGAACTTTTAAAGGGGAACAATTCTGTCATACATAATTTTAGCGAAACTTTAACCGTTTCCGCAGCGTACGCAGCGAAAGCTCTCAAAAGGGAAAAAAACACCCCGATTTTGAAACATTATTGAGTGGAGCTCCGCTCGTATTGAGCTTAGCATGATGTTATATAGCCTAAAGCCTTCCTCGATAAATGGACTATCCAACACAAAAAGAATTTTTCAATTCGAACCTGTAGTTCCTGAGATTAGCGCGTTCAAACAAACAAACAAACAAACAAACAAACTCTTCAGCTTTATAATATTAGTATAGATTATTTACAGTATACCTACAGTATAAGTAGTTTCTACAAGTAAATTGAACTGTCCAAATAACGTGGTTTGTGAGTATGGATGTCAAAGAATCCATAAATGGACAAGAACCCTAGTTTCCAGGGTTCCGTGCCCAAAAAGTAAAAACGGGATCCTATTACTAAGATTCCGCTGTCCGTCCGTCTGTCCGTCTGTCCGTCACCGCTCTGTGGCTGTATCTCATGAACCGTGATAGCTATAGCTAGACAGTTAAAATTTTCAGATGATCAAATTCTAGATCTGTTGCCGCGATAACAACAACAAATACTAAAAGTAAAAACAATAAAATATTTATGTGGGACTCCCATGTCCCCCATACAACAATCGTGTTTTTTCCGTTTTGTACGGAACACTTGTGCGTGAGTTCGACTCGGACTTGGCGGGTTTTTTCAATGTCCGTTAACCTACTAGCCAAATTATGGACTGTCAGCACATACCGTTGGCGCCAGTGACTATACTAATAAATTAAATACATATTACGAATTTCTATCACGTAACTAATTGATATTCTGTCTCGTTTTTGGCGGATATGTCTATCTCAACTTGTCGGTACTTAGAAATTTACTCAAAATATTCATGTTGTCAGCATTGGCTTGATTTTGTTTGGAGTAGGTACTTAGTGTTGTGTTCAAAGTATAGTCAGACTTGTAACATGTTGCATTTGCTTCATTATATTTGCAAGTATTTCGAACTGTGTTAGAAATTGTTAGTCAAAAAAGCAGTGCAATATGATTTTTGAAATATTTTTAACATTTTCGTTGATCGTTTTTGTGTTATTGATAAAAACAAGCAGGCAAGTGGGAAATTGTTTTTATTTAATAAGTTTCAAGTGGATGGAACTTTTCAACAAGTGACCTAGTGAGTACTAGTGTTGCACAATAATTTAAAGTTTAATAAAGCTCAGTTTTGAACGAACCAAAAAGTGAAACAAAATTCTTTTGCAGACGCATCACGCATCACGCAAAGTACTTAAAGGGGTAGTACTACCCCCCCCCCCTCCCCCCACCTAAGATCACGTGTATTTTTTGTACATAGTAAGCAGGTCATGTTTGAAGAAAAACTTTAACTTAATTTAATCGAATAACTTAGGCAATTAAAAACTATACGAGTCATTTGTCTTGTAAGTATTACGAATCTACAACCGATAAGAATTTCGGTATGCATAGACTAGATTCAAAAATTAATACACGTGATGTCTCCTTAAACCCCCTCCTCCCCTTGTACTTGGTGATTTTTTTCGGACCCCCCCTCCCACTTTAGGCATCACGTGATTAATGGATGACCCCTTATTACGCAAGCAGAGCTGCAGAAAAACGTAAACAATACGTCTCCGTCATGTAAAAATATGTGCTCTACTACAGTTACACATTGATGTAACATAGATAACGTATTTATATAACTTTAGACGTACAGTTAGGAAAAATGAGTGTTTAGCAGTTAGATCGTCCTCGAGCTTTAATCAAGATACATTCGATAATTTCGACGGCGAAGCTCCAAAACAAAATATAAGGGATTAGACTTAGGGCATCGAAATTCCTCGCATGTCACTCAGCGATGACTTATGTCAAATCCCATACATTTTTGATTTCGAACTTCGCCGTCGAAATTATCGAATGCATCTTGGCGATTAGTGACCAAAACTCGCACTCAGTACACTCAGTACACTCATACACTCAGGAATATGAATGTTTAGATTTTAGCGGGTAGTTCTCATACTAATTAATGACGTTGTGGTGGTCATTAGTCGCTCGTTGAACTCGTTTACAGTCGAAATATAGTAATGGCAATTTCAGAAGTACATAATATGTCTGAACTCTGAAATTGGCATTACCTATTATATATTCAGGCTAACTGCGAAACATATAAATTCCACGACTGTGCCTATCTAGACGTAAAACCTGAGGAATTTCAGTTTATAGAGCAGACATGTAATACGTGCATAACATTATTATTAACACAGATTACTAAATAGTTATCTATTACTTTGTTAACCGACAAAAAAAAGGAGGCGGTTATACGGTCGGCTGTATGTATACTATATATATTTTTGTATTATCATTTAAAAATACTACATCCTATATTTTTATGATCTAGATTGTTGAGTTCTATGGTATAAGTAGATGCGTTATTTCGGCGACAAACTATGCTTGATGATAATAGTTTATCTGTACTTATCATAGTACATCGAGAGTAGTTTAATCTGTATTATCTAAAGTAAACAAGCGCTATTTAAACTTACTATTAGCGTTGACTGTATTATCAGGTTCCATTACTGTCTATTAAACTAGACTTGTGCAGTGCACGTCCGCGTCGTATTTCACGTCCTATTATATTGTTTAAAATGATTTAACAGAACGCCTATTTACGCCTGTCGAGCGGCTTGATCAAGCTAGACCCATCATTTCGACCCTGATCGTCATTCGTCGGCCAATCAACTCATCCGCCATTATTACTATGAGCTATGCTTGATCAAGCCGACGACGAACACTGTCAAAACGTCACGTCAAACCGTCAAGGTCTTAAAAACCGATCAAGCGCGGAGCAAGCACGTAATGCTTGGCTCAAAACACTTGCTTGTAAATGTAGACGGCCTAAATGCTCGATGCAAGCAAAAAACTATGCGCTTGCCGTCAAGCTTCTTGATCGTCTCGGAACCCCTTTAGGAAGATAAACGCATAGACGATATGTAGCTATAGTCTCCAAAGTGTTTCTTTCGATTTTCATAGGCATATAGAATACCTAAGCGTTAGTATTGCACGTTTTATTCTTGAATGTATCAGTACTATCAGTACACAGCAGACAATCTCTTAACTCAAAACCCCGACAGTTAATAGTGACCCACGGCAGACCATAACGAAACGATGCTAACATTCGAACAGTGCGACAAAAGTTAGCAAAGATGATGAAGTTCAAATCGTTATTCCGTAGAGGACCAAGCCAAGGAAAGCAGGAGTCGACCCTAAAAGGAGCTCCGTCGATATCCAGCCTCGACTCCAAGCACCACAAAGTAGCGCCAGCCAGAGAGAAGTCTCTGAAGATATTCGGTTCCAAGGAGAAGCTTAACAAAGCGCACAAGAAGAAGGACTTGGGGAACAATAATGCTGTGCTAGAGGATCCCGAGAGGGAGGGGTTGGAGTTCGAGGATGGACACGAGTATGGCAGCGCGGAGGAGCTGGGGACGGGTTCCGTAGAGCACGGCTCCCAGGAGTGCATCAGTCTGCCCGTGATGCTGAGCGACCACATGCCCGGGTTCCAGGAGGTCGAGCTGCGCGCCAGAGTGCCTTCAGAGGTGAGTTTGATATTGCATGTGCTGGTTGAGGATAAGAATTGTTAGAAAATGATAGATTGTCTCCTTACATCTGTTTTTAACCGATTTTTAAAAAAAGGAGATTCTCAGTTTGACCTGTATGTTTGTACACGATTTTATAAAAAACACTTGATTTTTCAGAGAAAAACGGAAGGGTAAGTATGTTATTATTATAACTACCTAATAAACCATAACCAAACATCTATAGTGCTATAGGGTACGACTTTACCTGACATGTACTTAAATTAATTTATTTTTAGGATTTTTCTACTTCGAGTATATACCTATATATTATTTTTAGATTCTTCGTTGCACCATACAAGATCATCTATTTATGAAAAGTTTACAGAAAGCTAAGGTTAATTTATTACTCACTGGCTTTTCAAGCCTATGTTACAAATACCTAATATTAGCTCGTCGTTTTAAGTCCTTGTAGTTTCTGGTCTTACACTAGCATCAGGATGCCCTAGTTAGTAACTATTTTCGTAATCAATTAGTATTAAATATAGTAGGTACGTATTAATAGTATAATTAGTTTGAAGTGTTTGTTTATACTAATAGAGTTTATCTACAGTACATAAAACATGATTGCATATGGGTCAACCCATCAGACAGTAGCTGTTGGTGTGTTGTGTACACAGATTGTTTCGTTTAGAATAGTTCAAAGAATTAATTTTCAAAGTGCGATTGATACAAGGTAAAGTACCAAAAAATATAATTTAATGTCCACTAAAATTTTTCATGTTACTTAAGTTTAAATATCTGACTTAAACTGATCTGAAATATCTGACTGACAATTCCAGGCCTCCCTCACCTCCGGTCTGCAGGAGCTGGACTCTCTCCGGCGGCAGCTGGAGGCGAGCAGCATGGAGCGGGCGCAGCTGCAGGCGAGGGTCGACGAGCTGGCCGAGCGCGCCGGCGAGGCTGACCGCCTGCGAGCCGAGCTGGACCGGATCAAGGTATGCTTACGGAATATGAACGACGTGGAATATATGGAATGATGGTAAATTGCAGCTGCGACAAAATGAGCCGACGACTTGAAGTGGCGGCTGACAGTGGACGGTTATGGGCTGCCTAACAGCCCGTTTTAATAACCTATATAATGTCGTCATTCAATCATTTGCCGGTTTTTTGCGATACAAAGACGTTTCTAACAAATAGTTATAGATAGATAGGTTATTGAAACGAGCCGTAAGTCAAGGATAGTAGTACCTACCTAAGCGCTCTTTGTGGAAAGGTAACGTTTAACAGTTGACGGCAACAGGATATTGTGATAAAATTACCGTCATTCATAAACGAACCGTAAAGTTCTAGGTGCCTCCTGCTATCGTTGTTTCTATGTAAATGAGACAATTAGAAAGTTTAACTATTTTCATGTAGTATTTTTGTGAAGCCTTCGGAGTTCGGACGTCTAATTCCTGACGAACCATGGCTCTCTATGGCTTAATGAACCACTCAAATACTCTCTAATCTCTCTGCACGTGCTACGTTCCAGAGCGAGGAAGTATGCCGGGGCGCGCTGCTGGCGCGTCTGGCGGACGAGAACGGCGCGTTGCGGGCGCGGCTGCGCGGCGTGGCGCACTCGCCGCTGTCCGACAGCGAGAAGCGCCAGCTGTTGCTGCCCGCGCCGCGCCGCATGCACTCCTCCGCGCCCGCCTCCATCGCGCTCGCGCACAACGTGAGTACCCACTGGCATAAGAGGAGAAAGTACGCAGACGGCAGATCATATGATAAACGACTGCCGCACATTACCCATAGACTGGAGATGACATGGACCCCGATTCAATCAAGGTGTATATACCGGTTCCATATTTTTTCACATAAAATCATATGTCATAATTTTACTTGGCATAATTTCATTTGACCTAATAGTAGTTTCGCATAATATTCATTTGGCATAACTTTCTTAGCATAACTTTTTCGCATAATTACTAAAAGCATAATAATTGTTAGGCATACTTATTGTAAGGCATACATTTTTTTACGCATAATATTAATTAAGAATAATATTTTTACGCATAATATTAAAAAGCATAAATATATTTACGCATAATAACATTTAAGCATACTATTATATTTACGCATACTTCTTTTTAGATTTTTTTTTCACATAATAGTGAATGATAAATTCTACTGGGTGTGCGAGTTAAGACGAAATAACAATTATATTTGTAAGGACATCATTCACGTTTCATACATTTTTGGACCAAAAAATGAAAGTGCCGGCCAGAAAGAAAAAAATATATATTCGGATAGAATACACAATTCCTAACATTTTTTACTATGACGTCCAATCTGTGCGCCCAATGGTTACGTCGTAATAAAATAATTTAAAAATAATCCTTTTGTGATAAAAAGGTTGGAGTGTCACTATTAAAAGCATGGATATCTTACGTTATGATATAATACTTGATAGTAAAACACAGTGGTAAGGTTGATAAATAGTATTGGAAAAAAATATTTAGTCATAAAATAAAAATAAAAAATATGTATCAAGTACTAGCTGTCCCGGTGAACTTCGTGTCACTTTAAAACCTTCCCTGGGCTTCTACGAATATTTTGAGACTAAAATCAGCCCAACCAGTTCAGCCGTTTTCGAGCTTTAGCGCGACTAACACATTTGAAAATCCATTTTTATATATAAGAAGAAGACTAACTGTCCCGGTGAACTATATGATACAACAACCAAAGATATACAAAAAAAAAAATTGGCAATGCCTGGAAAAGATTCTGGTCCTTTAAAGAAATAGTAAAATGCATAAGTATAAGCATAAGCACCAAAAGAAAACTATTTAATACATGGATTCCACCCATTCTAACATAAGGGTGCCAAACTTGGGCACTAACAAAAGCTCATACAAGTATGCTGGAAGTTGGGCCGAAGGCTATGGAGAGGAGTATGTTTGGAAAGAAAAGGATAGACAAAATAGAAAACAAGGAGTTGAGAAAAATGACACGTGTAACTGATGTAACATATAAAACTAAAAAATTGAAATGAAACAACAAACAATCAAAACATGTCCGGCCCGGACATGTTTTGATTTTGATAGGGCCAGACAAATGGACAAAAATAATAACATCTTTGTATCCCAGAAGGGCTAAAAGAAAAGAGGGCAGATCTCTAAAAAGATGGGAAGATGAAATGGTACAAATGGCTGGCAAAATGTGGACTAGTGTATGTGGAGTGGCATGTCAGAGATGTGAGTGGAAGCTGTTGGGGGAGGCCATTGCCAACAGGCACTCAGAAGCAGAGACCGCGCAACGGAAAAATCAATTATTGATTTGAATATTTTGTAATGTATATAAAATAAATGTATTGTTCTTCTGAATAAAGGCTAATAACAATAATAAGTTAATGACGTACAATTAAACATTTTCTAGTCTTACAAATACGTCATCTAAACTTATTGCGGGTGGGCTGAGGTAAGGGTCATGTCTAGCATAACCCATGTACCAGACTATGCACATAGTATGGGAGCAACATCCGATGGTTCTCATTCCTATATGGCATGTGCAATAGTAATGTTTTATTGCTCGACGCCCGGTTGCTGTTCTATCCAGAGCAATATACACATAGTATGTTTTAGATCGGATGTGTCGGGATTGTATTCGCCCTCGAATCAACCACAAGTCCTCTCCCTCCAATTCCCTTACAAGCTCTAGAGGAATTCCACCACTTAGCTCAATGCTAAAAACTCCATCTGTGACATCTTCCCGAGTCATATGGTCAAACCCCAAATGCATTGGAACAAAGTCTCGCAAAAGTGCTTCTCGGCCAGTCTCAAGCATTCGCCCGAATGTGGATTCGCTCGTTTTAAATATCGTTGCGAGCCTAGCATTTGAGTCTCCAGTTCGGATCTTTATTATAATGTCACTCCAATCTTTTTTTAACAACAAAGAATTAATAAAAAAATATTTTATTTTTTATGTTATTACGACGTAACCGTTGTGCGCACAGATTGGACGTCATAGTAAAAAATGATAGAAATTGTGTATTCTATCCGAATATCGTAGTTTTTTTTTCTGGCCGGCACTTTCATTTTTTGGTCCAAAATGAATGATGTCCTTTTCAACTGATCACGAAATTAAACTCGGACAAACGACACGAACTGCTATGTAAGAACATGCCGAGCCATAACCACGAGCCCAATGCACATAAGGATAAAGAAAGTTTTGTTGTTGCGTTATATTATAACCTTTTGTATTAGTTATTTTAAACATGTTAGCGGCTTACGCCGCAACTTAACCTACTGTTACACATGTTACACTAGGTATAATGAGTATAATACCTGCTTTTAATGTTTCATAAATATGCGTTTAATTACCTTAACCGTGTTTTCATTATGTCCTTCCATTTTATGCATATTTGTGCCTTGTGACAGAATTCCTTGAATTTATTATGACAAAAAAATATGCCTACCGAGTTTATGCCAAAAAACAATTTTGCCAAATTATTATTATGACAAGAAAAAATATGCCTTACGAGTTATGCCTCATTAAATTAGGACAAAAAAGATTAGTCTAAATGATATTTATGCCTAATGATGTAATATGCCAAGAAACCATTATGCTAAAGTAATATTATGCGTATCAAAATTATGCCAAATGAAATTATGACAAATAAAATTATGCGAAAAGAAGGGATCCCGTATATACCTACCCTGGGTCCAAAAGTACTGAACAGAACTCCTGACTCCTTGTAGATACATGTTTGGGTATTTCGGCGTTGTTTAAAGAACTGCCAACATATGCCACTATGTCAATTAGAGTATTAATCATCATCACCACCATCATCACACCATACATCATTACATTATGATGGTATAAAAGGTACTCCGCGCCCGCCTCCATCGCGTTCATGGCATAAGAGGCGAAAGTACGCAGATCATATGATAAACGACTGCCGCCCATTACTCATAGACTGGACATGAAATGGACCCCAAATCTCGTACCTCGAATCTTGGTTTGATTAAGCCGCGGACTCATTCGCATTTCAATCAGGCGCGCGTGAGAGGGACAGACTGACAACTGAATCGAGATTCGAGGTGCAAGAATTGGAACCCAGGAGTCAGAACTATAGCAGAGGATTGAAGTGTCGCCTGCCTTTAGGACTTAATTCTTTAATACCATAACAATTTTTGTAATGTTTTCAGGGCGAGGGCGACAGCGGCGAGGCGAGCACGCCGGAGTGGGACAAGCACTCGTCCGCCTCCCTCAGCGAGGTGTCCGTGGCCTGCCTGCAGGACCGCATTCTGCAGATGGAGGAGCACCACTACAGGTGACACTATATGAGCTGTTACAGCGCCTCTACAGCTCTTATTCGGCTAGATAATACCCCTTTGGATTCCATTGTGGACAGTAATACAGAAGGCACTTTTGTGCTACTTGGGTCATACATATATATTATACATGCAGGCTTGTGACATCCCAAAGCGTTTAAAGGGTTTCTATCCACGAAATCACAAGTGTCAAATGTCATGATAATGAAGAGTTCTATTTACTGTGCAGTTTTTCTGTCGCGACCATAAAAACTCTTCTGAGATCACAGCGTGAAGCATTGTTTTAGTTTGTGCGCGTTTGCGTATACGCTTTGTAGTTTCGTTTAAATAGGAACGCGTGTAGATGGCGCTTTAATGATTTATCAGTTTACAAATGTGACCGCTAGATGGCGCTTTTCCATAGCTTATTTCCATGTACAGTACCAACGAGGAGCTGCAGGCGACGTTGGCCGAGCTGGCCGACCTGCAGAGCCAGCTGGCAGACGCGCACGCCGACAACGAGCGGCTGGCGGACGAGAAGCAGGTGCTGCTGGAGTCGCTGTGCCGCCAGACCGAGAAGCTCGAGGACAGTCGCACCAAGGTACTTATATGTGGACCGGCTCCGGCTCGAAGGACCATATTATGTACGAAATGAGCTTATAGTACATTCTTATATTATTTGAGTCAACTTTTAATCCGCTAAACAATAGACTTATATGACTAGATGTTCCCCACTCTTCTGAACAAACCCATATGTGCCGGAGCAGGGCTCTAACACGGTCAAATTAATGCATCTACACTAATATTATAAAGAGGAAAACTTTGTTTGTATGTTTGTTTGTTTGTTTGTTTGTTTGTTTGTTTGTAATGAATAGGCTCAAAAAGTACTGGACCGATTTTAAAAATTCTTTCACCATTCGAAAGCTACATTATCCACGAGTAACATAGGCTAAATTTTATTTTGGAAAAAAATAGGGTTCCGTAAGATATTTGGGTTTTTCGGACACAAGGTGTAAAAAATCAACCAGAAAAGTTACTTATTTTGCGTACGCTGCCTAAACTATAAAAGATAGAACCATAAAATGTTCTAATTAATTGTAGATCTTATAAATATCTACAAAAAAGTCCGCGACACACTATACCTATCTATGTCGAGTGAGGCACAACAACCATTTTTTTATTTAGAAATCTTGAATTTTTTTTGGACTACATTTAAACGCGTTTATTTTACTCATGTTATTAATCCTTATCAAAATAAATTATTTCATCACTAAGTACAGTTTATGTAGATAATATTTGGTCTTCGAATGATTAAAATTGGATGTTTGGTTTTGAAGTTATGGCGAAATTAAAATATTACGACTTCTGCTGCACGGCCCGTTGCGAAGTGGGCGTCACCAAGGCGGGGTGCGCGTGCGGGTTAATCTTTAGTTTAGTTTAGTTAAATAGTTTAGTTATTTTATAAACATCAAATTGATAATATCTTAAAATATAATACATTATAATATCTATACATCTATACAGTTAAATACAATTTAAGTGTCTGTTTGTAACTTCAAATTAACAGCTTTTTACATAATGAATCTGAAAGTATATTCGGTACTTACAATAAAATACATTTTTAATTTTTGTCTGTCCGTCTGTCTGTCTGTAAGTCGGTCTGTCTGTCTGTTTGTTCCGACTAATCTCTGAACCGGCTGGACCGATTTTCACGGGACTTTCACTAGCAGATAGCTGATGTTATAGGGTAAGTACATAGGCTACTTTTATTTTAGGGTTCCGTTTAAAAAAATAGGATTCCGCTTTCGTTAGTCATAAATAAAGTCGCGGGTAAATTTCAGCGATATCCCAAAGTATTGTTCCACGCGGACGAAGTCGCGGGCAAAAGCTAGTATTATCATATTTTATTAACTCTCTAAGCTCCGCGGCCTTGTGGGTAGACCGTTTGATTCGCACTCTAGAGAGTGCAGGGCCTCTAGTCAAGATGCGTTCGTTAATTTCGACGACGAACTTCGAAATCAAAAATGTATGGGATTTGACATATTGCATCACAAGCGACATGTCACATAACGACGACTTATGTCAAATCCCATACATTTTTTATTTCGAAGTTCGCCGTCGAAATTATCGAATGCATCTTGACTAGAGGCCCTGGTTCGAATCCTAGATTCAATACTCGTATTTAAAGTAGACTTTCATTTTACTTTGATTGTATTATAAGTGGAGTGACATGTTATCATAAACCGATTTTATGAAGTTTCAACCATTAAGAGCGCGTTTCATGTTGGTTTAACGTTTACGATAATACCGTTTGACAGTTTTAGCGTGTCAGGACTTGATTGTAATTGTATTAATGGAGGTTTTATTTAGCAGAATTGACCCTCTAGTTGTGGCGTGTACCAATGAGACTTTTTCAGATCTCAAGTACATTATACGGACGCTCTAACGGTGAAGGAAAACATCGTGAGAAAACTCGCACATAGTTGGCCCCAGACGTATTAACCAGTTCATTCCTCTGGACTAGGCTGACTATGTTGTGAGAATGCCGTATGTGCTTGGGCAATCATACGACATTTAAAAACCAACTGTCCCAGGCACTATACAGTATTTCAAGAGTGGTCACTTCACTCGGAGAATACTGTATAAATCGTCCAAAAAAGATGAAAAAGCCTAAGTTTTTTGTTAATTTACCTTCTTTTATTATTTTCCAGGTGGACACACTGCATGCTCTGCTCCGGGACGGCTCTGAACAGGAGACCCTCGACACCGAGGAAACTGACCAGCAATTGTATGCTGTATTGAAGGTAAATAACGAAATATATACATAAATAATCTTTAGATTAAGTATATAATTTATATATCGAACCCCAATTTTCGTATTAAGACAACTTATTTTTAATAAATTATATTTTCCTGTAGTTTAGGCAAATATAATTTATTAAAAAATACCAAATTTCATCAAAATCTGTTCAGTACCCCAAGCAGGAACATTTTGCGGTATCATTACGTGTACGTAAACGTGAATTATGAGAAAATTTGTATGAAAATTTTAGTTACTTTTACGTCCGCTAGAGGCGCTTTCATGGTTTTCATACAATCATTTACGTACACGTAACGATACCGCAAAATGTTCCTCCTTGGGCATCAGTAGTTTTTGCGTGATTGTAAAAGAGTAAACATCCATTCATCCATCCTCACAAACATTCACATTTATAAAAGTAGTAGGAATAAATTAATTAATCACATTTACAAGGAGGCATAATGGAAGTCATGTTTTTAACAGGCCGCTCAAGAAGAGAAACAGATGTTATTGAGTAAACAGGAACAACTGGAGGCCGACCTGAACGAGGCCAAAGCGGCCGTTGAGGAGAAAACCAAAGAAAACGAAGCGTTAGCTGACAAAATAAGGTATAGTTTTTTTTTTTTTTTTTTTTTATGAAATATGGGGGCAAACGAGCAAACGGGTCACCTGATGGAAAGCAACTTCCGTCGCCCATGGACACTCGCAGTATCAGAAGAGCTGCAAGTGCGTTGCCGGCCCTTTGAGAGGGAATAGGGTAATAGGGGAGGGTAGGGAAGGGAATAGGATAGGGGATTGGGCCTTCGGTAAACTCACTCACTCGGCGAAACACAGCGCAAACGCTGTTTCACGCCGGTTTTCTGTGAGCCCGTGGTATTTCTCCGGTCGAGCCGGCCCATTCGTGCCGAAGCATGGCTCTACCACGTAAAACAGTTAAAACTTTACGATAACATCATTCTCAGTAGGCCTAGACGGGTAGAAACTTTAATAAGAGCACGTGGAGGAAATACGCGATATTAATCACCGTTTTTCTAATTTAATTAATTGTTATTTTAATATTAATTTTCACTTTTCCCGGTTACATGAAAAGTTCAAAAATGTACCATTTTTCACAAATAGCCTTTACTCGCAAAGTCTGTTCTTAATGTGATCTCATTTTAAGTAAAACAAAGGAAACTTTAAATAACAAAAGAAGTGTATGAAGTAGATTTTAAAATAAAACCATATTTTTTTAATTATGGACCTTTTTTTTGTGTTGCGTGTGTTTAGATTAAGTTTTTTTTGAAAAGAAGAATTTTCCCATCTTTTTGCTAAAAGGTGGCCCCGTGCGAGTTTCTTACGCCAGTTCTTCTCGCCGGGCTAGTTTCCGAACCGGTGGTAGGCATCATGTAGGACAATTCTATAAGCGTTATATTATAACCTACATGGAAATAAAAATTTTGAGTTTGAGAGATTGCGAGTGATCTCCGTGGGTAACGCTAACCGCTTACCTACCATCAGACGATTGACTCGTCTGATGGTTTATGTTTATTGTATAGCTGATGCCCGCGGTCCGTCCGCGTAAGAACAGTAACCCACGGAAACCTTATATGTCCCGTGATAAAAAATAGCCTATGTCATTCCTCGTAGACTACTTTATATCTGTGCCAAATTTCATGATGATCGGTTTAGTAGTTTTTACGTGAAATTGTAAATACATTTCCTTGCGATAAAAAGAAGCCTGTGTCCTTTCTCAGGCTATAGACTATCTGTGTACCAAATTTCATTTCAATCGGTTCAGTAGTTTTGCCGCGAAAGACGATCAAACAGACACACACACTTTCCCATTTATATTAGTATGAATGTACGTTTTTTCCAATTCGATTTTCATAAATTACTAGTCAATAGATTCATAATAATAGCCCACGTAAAGCTTTTATTAAAAATACTATATTTTATATTATATTAGTAGGATCATTTCCATATACGTATCGTGTAATCAGCGTTTAGCATGCGCCACGCATTTGGAAATTAGCGATTCTGTAAAGCCTTGGTATCACTCCGTTCTCGTTGCAGGTCTCTGGAGCTGACCGTGGAGCGGGCGGAGGAGGGGCGGCGGCGCGCCGAGGGGGAGGCGGGCGCGGCGCGCGAGGTAGCAGCGGCGCGCCAGCACCAGGTCAACACGCTCTCCGACCTGCTCGACGCCGCCAAGGCGCAGGTGAGCCCCAGGGCCTCTAGTCAAGATGCATTCGATAAATTCGACGGCGAACTTCGAAATTGGGATTTGACATAATCCATTGCTTATCGCTTGCGATGCCTTATGTCAAATCCCATACATTTTGTTTTCGAACATCGCCGTCGAAATTAACGAATGCATCTTGACTAGAAACCTTGTGCTGTGACGTCAGCACGCGTCACCGTCTACCGATATATTAGTTCCCAGTTTGGAGTTCTCACTCGTATTACCGATTCGTTTTTGGGTCGATGAGAGATCAGAGTGATGTGTGCGAGCTCAGCTACTCGCCGTGAAGAAGTTCACTACAAATTATATGGCATCGATACAGCGCCCCTAGTGACAAACATTGGTAACTAATTCGATGCCATACAAATTGCAATTAACTTCTTCACGGCGTGTAGCGACAAATACTCGCATTCAGCACACAGTGCCATAAGAAATAGAAACAGTAAACTGTTCGCGTCATTTAAAATCTCGTTATGACAAGTAATAGAATAGATTTATT
This sequence comes from Glaucopsyche alexis, assembly GCA_905404095.1. Classification (NCBI taxonomy): domain Eukaryota; kingdom Metazoa; phylum Arthropoda; class Insecta; order Lepidoptera; family Lycaenidae; genus Glaucopsyche; species Glaucopsyche alexis. The sequence goes on from FR990046.1 coordinate 26,157,215, forward strand.
TATTTGTATTTCTTAAACAATGCTGCCAACATCACAAAATACACTTTCACTTCACATCTATGTCCATTTAATCCTCTCGTCGTCTCAGTTGGCGGGCGCGGCAGAGGGCGCGGCGGCGGCGGAGGCGGCGGGCGCGGCGGCGGCGCGGCGCGAGGCGGACGCGGCGGCGGCGCGCGCGCAGCAGCTGGCCGAGCGACTCGCGCACGCCCAGCGGCAACTCGACCGCGCGCACTCTGATGCGAGAAAACTGCACGATGATGCGCTCGTGAGTTACTAATTACAATAGATCTTGCAAAAACTAATATTCGATTCAAAATATGTATCTGTCACCGCAAAATTGTAAAAACCGTTAGATTGTAATATTACTAGAGATATTATAAAATGTCGACGGATTGTCAAATAAAAATTTCTTCTTACAATTTACACGTTATTTTTCGTTATATTGTAATATTTAAGTACCGTGCCGATTGGTTAAACGGCAAGTGCCCCGCGCCGCCAAATTTGTTTGCTGTTTCTTAAGGTGGTTCGTTTCCCATACAAAAAAACAATGGACATTAATTAGGTAATTTCATACTATTACTATATAAATTATATGCACATCTATTTATTTTGCAATACAATTGTCGCAAAATACATTTAAAATACTTTATTTCACACAGAAGTCACATTTTTATTGAATTTTCGACAAAAAGTGACATAAGTTACAAATGTCACTTTTTGTCGAAAATTCAATAAAAATGTGACTTCTGTGTAAAATAAAGTATTTTAAATGTATTTTGCGACAATTGTATTGCAAAATAAATAGATGTGCATATAAATTATATAGTAATAGTATGAAATTACCTAATTAATGTCCATTGTTTTTTTGTATAGGAAACGAACCACCTTAATAATAATTATAACGAATAATAATGCGTACAATTGTAAGAAGAATTTTTTATTTGATAATCTGCCGACATATTATAATATCTCTAGTAATATTACAATGTAACGGTTTTTACAATTTTACGGTGACATATCTATTGTTATTGCCCTCGTACTAGATACACATCTGCAGATTAAATCTAACGATTTATAATGTAAAATATCCGTTAATGAATGAGCCAACTCGACCAGACTGATACCACGGTCTGACAGAAAACCGCTGTGATTCGGTTGTGAGTGTTGGTGAAAAACACGACCTAAATTGACACTGATTTATTATCAAATAATCAAGACTATGAATGTATGAAAGCTAAGAAATTCGTGTGGTTTACAGGTGTCCCGCAACAACGCCAAGTCCACAATATCCGAGCTGGAGTTCCAACTTGAGGCTCTGCGGCAGGAGAAGGCGGCCCTCGCGGCCGAGCTCACCGCGCTGCAGGCCAGCGCCGCTGATCTGCAGATACAGGTGATGCATCAGCATACACACAGATACCATCATCATCATCGTCGTCATCCTTTCCTAGCCGATTTCGGCTACGGCGACTAGCTGTGTGGGCTTATGCTTCGCCCTTAAGTGGCTGACTTAACCTATTTTGTGGGAGAACCTGCGGCCATCTGCGCACATCAGAACACCGTTGACAAAATTAAGTTGACCATCTTGGTCTCACTTCAAGTCTAGTTCCCGCCTCTATGTTGCAAAATAGATGACAAAATTAAGTTAGGTTTGTCATATAATACTTATTTCACACTTTTTTCGTCGTACATAATTACACAATTTTGTGATCGTGTCCAAGTGACGTGTCCAAAATTGATAATATTGTGCTATAGTTTCGAGGATTCGATGGCACGCGTGCCATAGGATCGCGATTCCTGTTTTAGGCTATTGATTTTATTGCTTTTTTTTCTAAAGTATAATAGTCTTTCAGGGTTTAAAGTTTGAAAAGATTTTAACAGGCAAAGGAATAAAAAACATATTTTGCTTGCTATCTCAGTTTGAACGCATTTAAAATAAACACATTATACATATAGTACAAATTAGTATTAAAGTTATGTTTTAGGCTGTTGATTTTTTTCTAAAATAACTTCAAAAGCTCATCTTTCAGATAGAGATATGTCAATTGGCCTGGGGTGCAAAATTTCTAAATACGCCTCTGTATATATATGGGTCAGATCTCTGTATATTATACCAGCCGGCCCATTTCGGGGGGGGGGGGGGGGGGGGGGTTTGGGGCTTGAAAACTTGAACCCCCTAAACCCCCCCTGGCTACGGCCATGGTTCCTTGTAGTACAACGTAACCCTAAAAAAGGTGCCTAATTACGCTATTTAATTCAGGTGCAAGTAGCCAGCGACGAGAAGCTGGCGCTTATGTCGCGCGCGGGAGAGGCGCTGGCGCGGACGGCCGAGCTCGAGAGACAGCTGCAGGACGCGCGGGCCAAGACCGCGCAGCTCGCTCGGGACAGGGAGAGAGACGTGAGTAGCAGTGGCTCTCCTTTATAGGGCTTTACTAGCCTGTGTAATGTAAAATAGGATTTGTATGAGGCTCCTCAAAAGCTAAGTGGTAAGTGAAGCCGATAGGAATGGAGTTGTAGGAACCCCACGCCACTGGCGAGTAGCAGTAAGTATACCTCGTTTAGATTAAGATAGGGACTGAAAAAAAAGTCAAGTGATATGTGCATATGAAGTGGCTTTCTTGAGGGCCCGCCCCATGGCTGGTTATTTTTTTACTAAAGTCTATTTTATTTAATAAGGAATCTAATATTTTATAAGAATGTAGTGTTCTCATAATTTATTAATGCCATTAGGTTTGATATACGTAAGCTTGATATCATTATAAAAATTATATTTTACGAACAAACTGCCAACGGTCAACCTGCTTTTGAATTAGATTCCCCGATAGTAGACACAGAAAATTATAACAATACAATTTACAAGAATGACGGCACAAAGGTATAGTAACGACGTAGAATTTTGTCGATAGTCACACAATTAATGGTATCGCACAGTACTATTGACCGCCAGTATGATGTTTTTAAGGACTTAATTTTTGGTTTGGTTGCATTAAGGTCTTCATAATTACGTGATGTATTTATATGAAGTTTAACCAAAGAAACTCTGAGGTAAAATGTGATTTATTCAACACAGGAGGCTGAATGGAAGCAATTCCAGAGCGATCTGTTGATGACTGTGCGAGTGGCCAACGACTTCAAGACCGAAGCCCAAAGGGAACTAGAGAGACTCGTATCCGAAAACAAGGCCTCTAGAGATCGTATCCGGCTGCTGGAGGACCAAATCCACTCGATCAAAGGTAAAAAATTGTCTATGGCATGTGTAGTTTTGAGTATACTGGCTGACTACAAAAATCTGATTGGCTAGTTATTGTTCTAAATTTAATTTTGTAAATATTCTGTCAGCCAGTGGTTTTGTAGATTTTTTGGTTTGTGCACGCAGATCACAAGTATTTTTGATTTGCATGATAAAGGATTTTTAGATATTTATTATAGATTTATAGATATATCAGAATTAACAACATTAGTACGCACTAATTTCTATGTAAGGCTTCAATGTAGTCGCGTCCATAGAACTAACAGAATGCGACATCATTCGTCTTACGTAACTTGTATAAATGTTAATAATTCTAATCTCGTTTGATGTACCTAAACAGGTTTTGACAGGTCGGAATCTATGGAAAGTAGCCAAAATGATTTTGAAGGAAGACATTCTTGTAGCATAGACAGTGTAGACTCTCCCAGTGATTCATCAAAAGATATATTTAAAAATATTAGAACTAGATATTTGTCTAGAGTACATAGTACAACAGACGTTAACAAAGACTCGAGTATAGTTGACCAAGCTTTTTTTAAACATAATGGTAATAAGATTGCCAAAGATAAAACTGAAAGTGATTACAAATTTTCTATCGAAAATGTTACTTTGGACGAAACAAATGATGATGACAGTAAGTTATCAGATACATCAGATCTAAACAGAGATACGTCTTGTGAAAACCTCTCATCATTTGAAAATGAAAGTAAAGATATTAAGAGGCAAAAACTAAGACGTCAAGATGCCTTAGATGGAGACGTCATTGATAACGAATTTGTGACTAAATCAGAAACAAATTTAGTACAAGATCCGTCAGAGATAACCACATTTAAAACAAAATCTTCTGAATTATACAAGTGTAAACCAAAATCGTATAGTACTGATTGCCTTAATACTAACACAGAATTTAAAAATGCTTTAAATGAGGCTACTAGTATAGAGTTCCTGAGTGGTACGTATAATATAAGTGAAAATTCTTTACTCTCGGAAGGATCAGATAGTTTATTTTCATCTCCAGCTAGAAGAAATCATAAAAGTATTCTCAAAACAAATAATTGTATGTCGTTAAGCGATAACTCGAAGTTTGTTGATGATGATTTGCTTTACAATGACGATAAAGATTATAAATCAAATAACGCCATAGTAAAGGCATCTACATTTATTGATGAACATAAAAATGTTCCAAGTAATGCAGGAAAAAGTACATCTCTAACAACTATGTACGTAAGTGACAATATAGAAACAGATTTAAGAAAAGTTAATGAGGAATTGAAAGAAAATTTTAAGGCTGCTTTAGATAGAATAACAGGGAATCATGAAGATTTTGAATTTAATGAAGATGTAAAAGATAAAAACCGTGTCTCTGATGAAATTGTGAAATTTGACGTAGAAAAATCAAATACAAAAATAGAATCAAATTCCACTATATCAAACGAAACAACCAAAGAAAAAAACATTTCTGTCATTAAAAGTAATGAAAACGATAATAACAGCGAAAATGTATATACGATATCACCGAGTAATAATTCACGGAACAATAGTCCTGAAATTTTAAACGACGAAAGTAAAAATGTTGAAACAAGCGATTTAAAACAGAACTGTGAAATACTAAAAGAAAATATTGTTAGCGAAAATCCACCAAATATAAAAAACGATATTAATACTTCAAATCGTTTATCTGATAACAAGAAAGAATCCATTGACGTAAAATTTGAAGATAACGTCAGTTATCATCTAAAAATAAATACAGTAACTGATCTCATGCCCAAAGATGTATCTAGTGATACTAATGTATTACTTCCAACCAAAATTGCGCCTCCTAGCGTTGAAAATAGAACATTTAAAGCCATTTTGACTCCATTAAATATAGTAAATTCTAACATTGATAGAGTTCCATCGCCTATAATTCCTGTGTTAATACAGCCCATATTCTTTAAACCTAACAATGCAATACATCAAGAACCAAAGGAACAACCAAAAGGAACGGTTTACTATGACGATATAGACCAAGTACAAACAACAGAGGCCAAATGCTTAGAAAATAATAAGAAAGAGGATACTAACAAATCAAAAGGCATTTATCAAAAGAACAGTAGATTAAAGCACTTACAATATTTCTCCTTGAAGAAAAGCTCATCTAATGAGAGTTTAAAGAGTTCAAAATCGTCATCATCAAATAAAAGTAGAGCTTCGCCAACAACTACACGGCCGGTGAGCAAGCTACCGAGAAGTCCAGAATGGCTGGTCGATAACAAATATTACCAACCAATGGATAACGTACCATTCGTAATAAACACAGTCCAAACTTTTGTAAAGCCAATCGATATAAACACAGAACAAAATACAGAACCTGAAACAGAAAATCTTTACGAAGAAATAGGAGAACCTATTACACCTACAGCTAATGTTGCAGACGATGATAAAATATCCAACAAAACGCTTAAATTAGATGAACTCTCGATCGATCGGGAGGAAATACTTAAAGTGCCAAGAAAACCCAAAAGAACGAAAAACCATGAGAGAAAATCGGTCAGTTCACAAGAAATTGACAAGGAAATGGCAGACATGACGAAATCGGTGATATCACTATCAAGGACTCCCAGTGCTAACAAGAAGAATGACAATACTAGAGATCAACAAGACCAGAATGTTCCGCTGGTGCCTGCTCGGAGATATTCTCTTCAGAATAAAAAAGCCGACGAACCAGATACAGGGTCCCTAAAACTGCGCAAGACCTATCATTGGAAGACCTTGGAGCATAAAAGACTATCGTACCCTCTCCGATCGCTAAACGACTCGACCAAACCTCGTAAGTCCCTTGTGACCGACGTCCCGTGTGAACTCGTGTAAATAACATTGTCATGGTGGTGGCTGCTTTGTTCACTCATAAGAAACATATGTCCGTCTCTTTCACTCATTGTTCGACTTCATGGAAGAAAACATTTGAATGTGTGTAAACTGTAACCTATGTACGTGTAACTTAAATTTAACCACCTCACAAATAAAAATATTTACACAACGGATAAGCTATTTCATGTTGCTTTCTTTGTCTATCATGAGACTTCTCCAACGTATCAGACAAAGACAGCAACATTGAATGCTTATCCGTTGTGTAAATATTTTTATTAGTAAGGGGGTTCTTATTAAGATTAGCTACTTTAGTTTAATGAGCGTGAAACACAAGCTAGTTTACTATATAATTTGGGCTGACATTTCTTAATATTGCCTGGCGAATTTTGCTAGTAACTTCTAACTTGTGTATCACATGCTTATCTATAAGTTTGGCTTATTGGCACTTTCAAAAATTTCAATGCATCACAGCTTTGAGTCCAAAAATTTTTGCTTACTTTTTAGTTACATAAATACGATACATTTAAATGCTACGGTTCTAAAATACGTACATTTATATCTAACGTCAGACATTTAAATTAGATAAACATTAAGCGTTAATTCAAAGCGATAGGTACATAGATATTAATTAATAGATACACGCTTACTTAGATATTTACTAAGGGCCTATATTCTCTAGCGTTTCACGTTAGGCGTTAGATAAACGAAAACATTTAACGCATACATATCACTGCTGGTAAATGCAAGTGTAATAAAAACAAAATTAAACCCCGATTTGTCAAGCAAAACAAGCTGATGATGATGAATTATAGCTAAGAATTAGAATCATGTCAGCTTTTAAAAAACTAGATCAAAATCGGTCCACCCGTTTGGGAGCTACGATGCCACGGACAGACACACAGACACGTCAAACTTACAACGCCTGTTTTCTTTAGGGGTTAAAAATCCCTTAGTTATGTTATGAGTAAAGATGATAATATTATTATTGGCCTATAATTATTATTTTTATTAAGATTTTGAAGTGAAATAAGTTCAGAATTCTAAATATATTCTGCGTAAGTTTATATTCATCTATCATACTTACTGCCCCTATTATGTAATCAACTAAAAGTATCTGTCGCACACAGCGATGCCGCCTCGCCCGGAGGAGCAGCCGACGCCGACGCTGCTGTCCAGCGCCTCGCTGCAGGACATCATGGCCTCCGCGGCCTCGCACAGACGGAACAAAGGTAACTGCAAAGTTTCCAAACATTTTTCTTTGCACTACGACGCCTCAAAATATTTAAATATAAAGGAAATGACGCAAAGACTGCATATTGTTAGATTGTACCTACATAGAGTAACCGACCAAAAATTATGCATATACCTTTGAAAAGAGATACATATTACTTATTACTTTAGTGTCGACCTTGGAGTGATGATGCTCCGCAAAGACGACACTCGCCGAGTAGTTATAATCTTTTAAAAGGTCTAGTATATGTGTAGGGGTGTTTTCCTACAGGAATGTTGATGTTGATGTTCTTAAGTCCAAAATAAATCTGAACTCAAGGAATGATGACAGCAATGACCCGTTCAAAGTGTTTATTGTCATTAAAATATAGTTTTTTTTTGGGCGAGTGAACTCGACAGCTATCTTTGTCACACAGTGATGTCATACAGTAGGTACTAAACATTTTGTACTGCTATGCCAACGTTAAGTCCAAAGACCCTCAAACTTTCTGTCACACAGCGAGGCTGATTGCAAAAATTAAAAGCACCCTGTACTGAATATTTTAGTAGCGCTATCCCAGCATAGGCTTACAAATGGGTATGTTACAGGAGTAAGCAGGCAGGACTCGCGGCTGTCGGTCAAGTCGCTGATAGAGAGTATCGAGAACGCGGCGAAGGCGGCCAAGCAGTCGCCCGCCACCACGCCCGTAGCTGAGTGGCCGCAGGTAACTAGCACTGAACATGACACCATTGACGCAGGGGAGACACTACTAATGACAGCTCGAGCACCAGCGAATGTCGGCCATGTTTGGCCACTCCTATTTCAGGGGAGGCATATGCCAAAAGAAGAAGCAGCACTGAACATGACACCTTTGACGCAGGGGAGACACTACTAATGACAGCTCGAGCACCAGCGAATGTCGGCCATGTTTGGCCACTCCTATTTCAGGGGAGGCATATGCCAAAAGAAGAAGCAGCAATGAACATGACACCTTTGACGCAGGGGAGACACTACTAATGACAGCTCGAGCACCAGTGAATGTCGGCCATGTTTGGCCACTCCTATTTCAGGGGAGGCATATGCCAAAAGAAGAAGCAGCACTGAACATGACACCTTTGACGCAGGGGAGACACTGTACTAATGGCAGCTCGAGCACCAGCGAATGTCGGCTATGTTTGGCCACTCCTATTTCAGGGGAGGCAAAATGCCAAAAAAAGAAGCAGCACTGAACATGACACCTTTGACGCAGGGGAGACACTACTAATGGCGGCTCGAGCACCAGCGAATGTCAGCCATGTTTATCAACTTCTATTACAGGGAAGGCAAAATGCCAAATGAAGAAAAAGGCGTCAGCCATGTTGACGTACGCCTAAGATTGACCCGAAATAATATCAAATGTATCGTAAATATTATGAAATTATATTGTTATCAAAGCACGAAACGATCAGCGGCCAGTTTCGTGAACGAAAGTTAGTGTTGATCGTTTGTCTAAATACTACGTACCTCTTTCATTAATACGAAGAACGAAAGAGATAGATAACATGCTATTTAGACAAACGATTAAAATTAACAGGCGTTGATAAAACTGGGACTAAGCTTCATAATATTCCCTCCCTTTTCAATTATTTCCTTTCAAAAGTAACAGCAGATATTAAGGGCCTGTTCCACAATCTTTGGATATTTTATCGAGTGACAGAGACGAAACATCCAAATAACCTATCTGCCACTTATCAGTGGATTTTGAAACAGGCCCCAAATAAAGCATTTAACCCTCCAGGTACAAACACCAGCTGCTACCACTACCACCATCAAGAACGGTCTCTCAGAAACCACCACAAACGGCATGACTACCTCCTTCACCAAACCACCAGCGCCTAGGAATACTAGAGCATCACCTATAACCACAGGTTAGTGCTCATAGTGAAACTTGTGACTGACTGTATTGTATAATCTGTTTATCGTATGTATTCCTAACGCATTATTTTTCTAGAAAAATTGCTAGGTATATAAATAACAGGGTATTCCCGTATTCGTCAAGTCCATCTCCATGGCTTAACTTCTTTATGTTTCTCTGACAAAAAATAATTTAAACGGTTTGTATGTCAACTATTGTAAATACAAAACATTATTACGTTTAATTATCCTTGTGAAGTAATACTATAAAGTTATACTAGGCTTTGTAAAGAAAAAAAATTTTACAAGGCCAATTTTCGGTTGTTGTTAAACAAACTATAGATAACTTCAAACAATAGTATTTTCTGTTCTTTTCTTCAAAAAATAAATAAAGTGCAACCAACATTTTGTAAATCTGACCATGTGTAGCGTCTACAATGGACCACTAACTTTTATAACACAAGCATTGAAGAAAAAATATAGCGTTTACATAGTTCTAACATTCCGAGATTGACCCGCATGTAAGTGTTCGCTTTTTCTATTGCAGCATGGCGGCATGACAGGGGCCCATAACCTATACTATCGCCTAACATGTCTTATACTTAGCTTGTATTATATATATATCTTATACTTTACCTATAAACATTTTTAAATTTAGGTATCCTTCATTTTACTCTATGTGCAGTGAATTGTTCCTGTATGCAGACGCATTCTTTAAGGTTTTAGCTCTGTAGTAAAGATACAAATTTATTTATTTATTCATTTCTATCTAGCTGAACATCTTGCCACTATTACTGTTAAATTTTAATAAGTACACTTAATAACAATTTACCTATGTTAAAACGGTAGACATGAACGGCAGAAAAAAGTAGTAAATAGGTACGTAACTATTTAATAAAATAAAAAATAAAATAAAAATAAAATAAAAGAATAATATTAAATTCTGGTAAATGAGTTTTATTATTAGTACCTATAGAATAAATATTTACCCCCTTACTTATAAAAATATTTACACAACGGTATAAGCAATACAATGTTTTTTCCTTGTCTGTACTGTCTTGTCTGACTTTCCCACGTATCAGACAAGGACAAAACATTGTATTGCTTATCCACTGTTTTAATATTTTTATTAGTACCTAAGCGGGATATAAAAGTTATCAGTAGACCAGTAGAAGTTTACAGTGTTCTCTTCCTATTACAGAATGTTTAGTATGTGTAAAAATAATGTTGTGTTAACCTCTACTTCTGCATGGGTGTTACTAATTTTACTAAATCGGTGATGGGCCAACTTGTTTCCCTGTATTTTACCTTTCCGCGTCATACTTTGTGTCAATAAATTAACAAGAGGAAATATAACATGGATATCTAATCTACACTAATATTATAAAGAGGAAAACTTTGTTTGTATGTTTGTTTGTTTGTTTGTTTGTTTGTAATGAATAGGCTCAAAAAGTACTGGACCGATTTCAAAAATTCTTCCACCATTCGAAAGCTACATTATCCACGAGTAACATAGACTAAATTTTATTTTGGAAAAAATAGGGTTCCGTAAGATATTTGGGGTTTTCGGACACAAGGTGTAAAAAATTAACCAGAAAAGTTACTTATTTTGCGTACGCTGCCTAAACTATAAAAGATAGAACCATTAAATGTTGTAATTAATTGTAGATCTTATTAATATCTACAAAAAAGTCCGCGACACACTATACCTATCTATGTCGAGTGAGGCACAACAACCATTTTTTTATTTAGAAATCTTGAATTTTTTTTGGACTACATTTAAAAGCGTTTATTTTACTCATAATATTAATCCTTATCAAAATAAATTATTTCATCACTAAGTACAGTTTATGTAGATAATATTTGGTATTTGAATGATTAAAATTGGACGTTTGGTTTTGAAGCTATGGCGAAATTAAAATATGTATTACGATTTCTGCTGCACGGCCCGTTGCGAAGTGGGCGACATTCTGTAGTATTAGTATCAGTATTGTACCCGTGCGAAGCCGGGGCGGGTCGCTAGTTCGTTATATAATTATAAATACTAATTATGGACTGTAAATACCTATAATAATAACTTTATATTCTGTACCTATATTCCAGCATACCGAATATGTATAATCTTGACTCAGTTACAAAATCAATTGGTTTTAAATACAGTTTTGAAAAGTACTATAATGAGTTCGCTAAGCATGCAAGTCCCTCAAAATCTCAATCACTACATTACTACTTCTAAAAACAAAATAAAACCCACCAACCGTAAATACTGTTGACACGCGATACAATAGAAACCTTTAGAAATATAAGTACGAAATTCTGCAGATAGATGGCGCTGAGCTTTATTAAATCGCGCTATGACTTCTCATACTGGTTTTAAAATATACTGTAGCGTTTTCGTTTCATCAATTCCAAATCCCGCGATGCTAATGAAGTATTTTCTTCTAAAATATTTGTTTTCCCTCCAAAATTGATTGTCACAAAGTATGACGTGCGCTTATGTGTCTAACGCGGGGCAGAGGCGGCGGGCGACGTCAACATGCCGGACGAGCAGCGCGCGCTCTCGCTGCAGCAGAAGGCCATGGAGTCCTTCGTGCGCCGGAACAGCTACGGCGACATCTGTAAGTTGCCAGTTGTACTCGTAATCCATTGGAAGGGACAAGAAGGAGTTTTGTATTCTTTTGTTGTGAAATCATCCCTAAAATTACGTTTAATTAGGGAGGGAGGGTCAATATACGAATATAAATAGCAGGTAGGTACTCAATCATGCTCAATTCATTTCTCTTAACAATTAATAGCTAAAGTATCTAAGAATTAATTATGCTAAGCCAGGACGGTGGCGCTACGCTCGCCTTCGAGGGGAAATGTCATAAGCTGTGTATCACGATTTCATTTTTGAACGTAATATAACCATACTGTTACGATTCTAGGTGAGAGAAAAGATCCTCTAAACGCGCTGCAGATCAAAAACGGTGGTTCCAAACGTAACGCGCTGCTCAAGTGGTGTCAGCAGAAGACTGCTGGCTACAACAACATAGATATCACCAACTTCAGGTAACTTATCTCACTTGTAAGTTGTATCATGCCTATTGAAATTAGTTCTAAACAGTGCCGTAAATAGCCTTTTCTGCGCCCTGTGCGACCTTCTATAACTGCGCCCTAGATCCGGGGCTGATCCTTCCTGGTCTGGCCATTCTTGCGCCCCCCAGAGTCTACGCCCTGTGCCTGGGCACCGGTGGCACCGCCCTATTTACGGCACTGGTTCTAAATACACATCAATCTAAAGTTTTCCGTGTCATAACATTTTGAATCTATCGCTATTCCAAATACTACGGATCAATTAATATTAGCGCAAAGTCGAAGCGCAGCGAAGCGAAATTCTAAACTTCAATATAGGAAATTCACAAATTACTTCTGAGAAAAAAAAATACGCGGGGATTCGTGCGTTTGTGCGTGACTAACTTGTTTTTCCGCAGAAGGAATATGAGTACAACGTTGTGGACATAAGAGCGAATATTTTGCTATATTACTTTTTCAGAATTTCGTTTCCCTGCGCTTGTATGAAATAACCCAAACAATTTGGAATACCAAACGATTCAGAAGTAAAGAGGAAGCCTATCAGTTTTCGTCTACCATTTTCTTGAATAATTAACCATGTATGTGATAGGATGTTAATATGTGTATTTACACACTTGTGACGTCACAGCTCATCGTGGAACGACGGGCTGGCGCTGTGCGCGCTGCTCCGCGAGTACCTGGGCGAGGCGCGCGTGCCGTACGCGGCGCTGAGCGCGCGCGTGCCGCTCGACAAGCGCGCCAACTTCTCCGTCGCCTTCGCGGCCGCCGAGTCCGTCGGCATACCCACCACGCTCGTGAGTCTACATATATACAAAGCAATTAGCTCGCTCTTAATGACCGTCCGTTCGTACCGTTGTGAAATAATTTTAGTGCAAATATTACCCAATTATTTTCGTCTTTGGATACTAGGCCGCTGCCTCGACACAGCGGCGCGTGCAGGCTGGCAGCTCGTGACTTGTGTTGTTGATGTCTGTGAATGGCCCATCAGGCAATCTGTGATCTCGGTTGCCCCCGATATCATTAAATACTTTAGTCACGTTATAAATTATGACATTATTATGATTAACGTACGATTAAATAGCGCGTTTGTAATTATCTCCAGCGCCATCTAACCGTGAATTTGTTTTTGAACTAATTTTAAGATCGCGTTTGAACAATCATACATTTACTGTTTTTTTTTCCAGAACATCCAGGACATGATCCAGCAGGAGCGGCCGGACTGGCAGCAGGTGATGGCGTACGTAACCAGCATCTACAAGCACTTCGAGACCTAACATCGATACCTAGACCTAGGTACACCTGCGATAGGCAGCACTACAAACCCCTACATAACTAGGTATACCTTTGATAGGTATATTGATGCTACCCCAGTAGTCAGTGCCAACGAAGAGGTAGGACCAGCTTCACGGTTGCTTATACTCCGATCGGAACCAATGAGGGTGTTTGATATTTTTTCTGTCGTCAGGGGGCAGACCCTACGCACACAAAGCGCCATCTGGTGGCGTAAGTAAGGCGTAAGTAAATTCATTTTCTGTCACCAGGCGGCGCTCGGTAGCCCGACGGTCATGGTCGTGTCAAAAAGCTGTCAGATGTCACGAATTAAAAAACCCTCATTCGAATATACTCTGTTTACGTTTATATTATAAAGGCAAACAGTGATTATATTCGACCAAATCAATGAATCATTGGCTGTGTTCCACGAAAAATGCGCTTGTTAGCGCTTAAGAAAAAAAAAAACATATTATCGGCCAGGACACGTTTACTAACTTCAATACTGCTAACATAATCCGCCATTTTGCTTATTTAACGCCAGCGGTCGCCATTTTGCTTTTTTTTGTTAGCGCTATTTTCCGCGGAACACAGCCATTTGTATTTTTTATATTGCACGGTAAAAAGTGACATTTTAGTAGCATTGTACTATTGTCTTTTTATGTGGGGATTGAATCGATTCTGAACGGAGAATATACAGTGCATGTGTCGCTGGTCGTAGTCACGCACACATCAAAGCGTGCGCTCGCCGTACGTCAAGTTTCATATGTGTCGTACGTACGCCAATGTACGCTCATTGAGCACACAGTGTTCGCGTTCTAGCTAATAGTAGCTATTAGTGCTCTGTGCTATTCAAGCGTAGATACCGCTTAGCGCGGCTAATACGGAATAAGGCCGGGACTATGCCCGGAACCCATAAAAATACTCGAAAAGGTAAAAATCCGCCGGGGAAAATTCAGAGCACTGAAAATAGAACTCTGAGCTAATACAATAGAGTTGAATTTTCCCCGACCCAACGGATTCCGGATCGTATAGTCCCCAACCTAAGATTTAACTTTCCGACGCTTACAATTGAAAGGCCTTCATTGAAATATTGTAATGTGGTATGTAAGATCAGTTTGTAGAGTTCATTCACGTTATATTTGTATTTGAACAGTGTAACAATGGATGTGTTCCGCGAAATAAAGCGCTTGCTAGCGCTAAAGAAAAAAAAACAGATTATCGGCCAGGACACATTTGCTTACTTCAATACCGCTAACATAATTAACGCTAGCGGTCCCCATTTTGCTTACGGTTTTTGGTTAGCGCTTTTTTCCGCGGAATACAGCCAATGTTCTTAATAATTTTAAATTTACATGTTAAGGCTGGAACTCTAGTAGCCGGAATCTGTAAGGCCGTGGAAAATTCAGAGCACTGAGAATTCTGCGCTAGTAAAATAAAGCTGAAAATCTAACACAATGGTATCGAGTCAAATGTCAATATCATTTATGACAGCTAGACACTCGGCACTTCTATTTTCAGCTGTATTTGTATTGTCGCGGAGTTCTATTTTCAATGCTGTGAACTTTCCCCGAGGCTACCGGATTCCGGACAATATAGTCCCAACCTTCAGACCAAAATTACAGGAAAAGTAGAGACGTGAAAGAACTGTAATGTGATCGTATCGAGACTGAAGTGGGTAGGCTTAGTGCTCATGTATTGAGAGTGGTTCACTTTGACATGAACGGACCATTTCTATCGCTAGCAAAAATAAACAATTGTTGTAGAAAATAATGAAAAGAAAAAGTTTACGTTTCCAACTCGCTAGAAATGCTAGTTAAATATTTTGCATAAATGAAATAAAATATATTTAGCCGACCTCAAAAAGGAGGAGGTTATATTTTGTATTTACGATTCGATTAAGGCTTTGATTATGGTGTGCTTGCTATAAAAATAAAATTTTATAAATTTATTACAATAGAATGAGTAGAATGCCTTGGTATGATGGCCTTGTGTGAGTAATCGCGCGTCTTTCCAATATAAAGACTGAGATAGGTTAGTGGAAATTCGTTCTAAGCTTAAACAAATTTCTTTGTTAACTCAGAAATGTGTTTCAGCATGGATTGGAATTGGTCTGAACATAGTTTGTAGTAATCGGTGTGAATTTAGCAAAAAGCTCGCGTGCTGTCTCTCTTCTATATATTTTGCGTAAGAGGGATAGCTGTATTTTGACCTTATGCAGTTTGAATTTAGAGGCTGATTCAAATTAATCGAATTGAGTGAGAATTTGTAATAATAAAATCTACTTTTTATACACGCTATGTAATGTAGCTGATTGTATTTATGTGACATTATATATAATTGTTTGAAATAACGATGATAATGATTCAAAATAAAAAAAAGGATTTTGTAATTTTTTATATTGTTTTCTGTTGTTATGAAATGAAGAAAATGTTGGATGCGTTGATATAATTTTAAATTGTGTTCACTGATCAGTAAAGAAACTCATCAAAATCCTTGTTTTAATCTTGTTTTTATAGGCCCAGGCTAAATGAAGTAAAATATTATACAAAATAAAGGAAGTAGTAATAAAATATGTTCTTAAATTACTGCAACGAACAAAATAACAGTTTAAAATCACAATTGGTATTTTTTGGCAGGTATAAGTAGTTTATTATTGTAATAAACGCCTAGGAGTAATAAATATCATAGATTTCTACTTACCGTACGGTAGGGTGCAACTACGTTCTTAATGTCTTTCGGGAATCTTTTGTGTTACATACACCGTCTGTAATTTTCATGGAAATACGATGATTGCCTTGGGACATTAAGAAAATAGTTGTATCTCGTTTTTGAGATCGAAAGGGTAGTTGATACCTTGAGCATGTGAACTATATTGTATAAGACATGTTGTGATAAGTTTTGTTTTCCAATGAAACCTACTTTAGTATATAACTGTAATGTATTGTATGCCGTTGATGTACGCTAGGAATTGTATTTATAGCTGATATTTCTCCACTTAAATTGGGATTATATCTATTTCCTGATGTTTAAAGTCCATTTTCACTTACTTAATGCTTGGACAAATTATAAATTGTCTGCGTGACTGTACTATTATATAAAATAATATTTTCTGATAAATGTATTGTAAATAAAAGTAAAAGTTCCTTTGTTATTACCTTTGTTTTATTTCTATTATTAATTTTTATTCTACAAAAGTTTTAAGGCAATAGACGAATAATAAAAATATATATAAATGAAATGCGTGAGGTTAATGCAAACATACTTATTGATTAGCCACAAAGATCTTTTTAACACACAAACATTCAATATTCTGTCTCGTTTTATGAAACTGAAATATATCTCCATACGCAAAAACGCCACCTAGTGTTCAGTAGTAGTAATTAAAGATCTTACACAATTAGTCCATCTGCGCCTCGCTAGGTGGCGTTTTATGTAATTGAATCAATCTCCTTTATTTGTATGTTCTAGGCATCTAGGCATAGTGATTATATTCTCTTTGGTTCTAGGCTTCTAGCTAGTACAGTAGTAATGGTATTGGAATATCAAACTAATTATAAAAATAGTGTATGATTTTTGTTCGAATATTTCTTGTGTACTTACCAGCAATTATAATATAACTAGCGAGATTCTAAACTGTCCAAAGATTGTGAGCCGAAACATTACCTATGTTTCGGTTCACAAAACCAGATAAAACACAAACCCTGAAATTCTTATCAAGGTTTTTGTTGTTTGAACTTGACCCTGAGCGGAGATAACATCTACGTGAACTTAAATTAGCGCCAACCCGGTCGGCATATTTTATTTATCTTATAACATTTTTAATTTCATTAACTTTTTATCCCGGCAAATGTACGGTTCCCGAGAATCGAGATAGGCTGAGTTCTTTTTTGCGTGAAGTTGCGGGATACATCTAAATAATAATTGGCTTCTTTTAAGTTTTAAAAATGTTCACAATATATTAATAACACACAAATAAAAAATATCGTTTATTTCCTTACATTATGTAGATATAAAATTTTATCTCTTAATATTTACAAAATAGAAGCATTAAAAGTTAATACCTATGTACATTAAAAATATTTTAGGACATACGTCATATTATTATAACTACAAATAACATTTGTATAAATAGAATTATTGTTTTCACAATAATATCATGATTTAATAGGACATTTTACAACAACCGTAGTTTTTATCATAAATCTTCCAGTAGTTAGGTACTTTTTGGTTTTTTTTTTCTATACCACTCCAGAACTCCACAATCTTTCAGTAGGTACTTTTTGGTTTATTTTTTTATTTACCACTCCAGAACTCCGGGCATGTATTTGTCAATAAGGGACTCGTAGTAGGGCCAGAGAGCTTCAATATCAGGGACTGCGGCACTCTTCGTGTATAAGTCGTATTGACTGGAAAAAAAATCAGTTCAGGGTTGGTTTTTACCGTGCAAACTTGCATAGATAGGGCGAGGTCCTAAATTTCATAAAAATCGGTTCAGCGGTTAAAGCGTGAAGAGGTAACAGAAAGACACACATTCGGAATTATAATATAAGGTTTCGTAAAATCAACTACGGATATTTTGGGTATATGATCTACTGCTTATGTATAGACGTTTAGGCAGAAAAATAATTGTTGTACTCGAAAAAAAATTTTTTCTTTTATATGGGCGAGTTTGCTTTGAGCGAAGAGTCACCCATAAATGAGATGATTTTTTTACTTTGAGTATGACGATTTTTTTTTTGCCTAAACGTCTTTATATGAGCAGCAGATCATATACCCAAAATATTCGTAGTTGATTTTACTAAACCTTATATTATAATTCCGAATGTGTGTCTTTCTGTTACCTCTTCACGCTTTAACCGCTGAACCGATTTTTATGAAATTTAGGATAGACATACTTTGGGTTCCGGGAAAGGATATAGAATATTTTTTATCCCGAAAAAGTACAGTGTTCCCGCGGGATAATGTATTTACGCGGGCGGAGCCGAGTGCAAAAGCTAGTTTACAATAACTATACGACGTAATTTGTGCGATGCGTCGCGCGTCGTCATAACGCAGTGTTGTGTTCTCGACCATAATAAGAGGCATTTCAAACAGCCATTGTACTGAATATCCAACGATTTTGTGGGGGATAGTAATTCATAGCATAACGAAGGCTAGAGTTAAATATAATAAAGAGGAAAAGTTTTGTTTGTTTGCATTCAATAGGCTCCGAAAGTACTGGACCGATTTTGATGAAATTTGGCACAGATGTAGAGTAGACTACGGCGAAGAATATAGGATACTCTATATCGCGGAAAAATGTACGGTTTCTGCGAAATTAACTTTTGCGCGCACGAAGTCGCGGGCAACATCTAGTAAACAAATAAGTTAAATAATAATAATAATGTGTTTTACTAAAACTTACTTGAACTTAAGGACTGCTGCCTTAATTTTTTGGTCCTTTTCAGTCTCAAAGTGGCTGTAGTCGCCGCCCGCGTGCCAGGGGTAGAAGGAGTGGTATCTGCAAATAAATTGTAGCACCATTGATATAAATATGCATGTGTAATGTGGATAAAAAGAGGACGTGTGTTCGTTACTCTTTCGATTCAATTTGGTATGGTGACTACAAAACTCTCAAATGCACCAACGTTGATAAAGCTTGGCATTAGAACAACAGTTTCACCTATGTAAGCAGATTGGCGGACAAAACACCCAGGAACTGCTCCTGTAATTTTTTTCCTCATTCCATTTACTAAACTTACTACCGATTTTGTCAAACCAACAATTGGCCGAAAAAGTACAATGTTCCTGTGGGATACTGTGTTTATGAAATTTGGTTGAAACTGACTGATTTTGATGAAATTTGGTACAGATATAGATTAGACCATGTGGAAGGACATAAGGTACTTTTTATCGCGGCAATATGTACGGTTACTGCGGGATTATCTTTTGCGCGCACGAAGTCGTGCGGCATCTAGTATAATAATAAGAATAAACTTGTTCGCGTTGATTACATTTCACAATTTTTGGACAGTTCACCTGATCATCCACAGCGCCTTCTCCGGGAGCTTGGCCTCGTTGTGGACGAGGAGGCGGTAGAGGTACTCGTCGTGCCCCCACGACATCATCAGCTTCTCGATCCCGCACTTCGGCTCGTAAATTCCGTTCTCGGTGCTGCATATGAAATAATATCTTACTACATTATGTCCTGTGAGATAGTGCTATCTCTCAGGTTGATCCAGCCCGATCGTGCCGAAGCATGTCTCCTAAGATTAAAATTTGGCAGTCTTAGGGCCTATTTCCCAATCGCCTAATAAGTGATGAATAGATCCGGAAGGTTTGTCGCTGGTTAATTTATACTGAGCCACAGAGACAAAACTTCTGGATAAGCTATTCGTCACTTATTAGGCGATTGGGAAACAGGTTCTGACCCTTGATAATTATAATATAATAATAAAAAAATCTGAAACGCTTCACACCACGTAAATCTAGATTCTAGCCCCATACTAAGTATCCGAAGAACTTCTGTTACAGGTTGACCTAACCAGACAATGTGAACTATATATTTAATACTTTTATGCTATATATATATTTAAGATTTTTATTATATTATATAGGTAAGTTGGGAAGAGTATCCCTGTCATGGGATACTCTTCCCAACTTACCTGTCCGGTAGTTGTGGTGTAGTATACGGGTATGCGACCCCGGCTTCCCTAGCTATTACTGTCCTATCCCTTGCCCTCCTGGGCGGTAATATCCTACATTCCATATTTCCCACGCTAACTTACCAATCTTCCTTTCCACACCACCTATCCTTCCCTTTCCCTATTCCTACCCTCTCCACCAATCCGTGGAAACGCAATGGATAATCAAAAATATTTAATTATCCAAAATGGCGGCGATGTGGTTCGCCACCCATCACGTCTCGTTTCTCGCGGAGGCGAAAAGCGGACCATGGAGAGACGCTTGGCTACGTTGAATGTAAGAGGAGGAATGGATGGTAAGAATGAAAGTGGACGAAACGAAAGAAGTATGTAAGGATCGTAGCAAGTGGAAAGAAGTGGTCTCTGCCTACCCCTACGGGAAAGAGGCGGTCCTGCCTACCCCTACGGGAAAAAGGCGTGATTATATGTATGTATGTATGTATTATATTAAACACATATTAAATATACATCCATGACCCAGGAACATTTAAAACTTATTTGTTCCCTCGGCGGGATTCGAACCCGCGATCTCTGGCTTGAGCGACGACGCGCCAACCACTGAGCCACAGAGGCCGTCACATCTTATGCCCCGTCCAGACTGTTCGTGAAGTACGCCGAGGAAGTGCTCCGCGATGTAATCCGAAATATGAAAAGGCGAAGCGAAGTGCGTGCCCACACTGTCCTATTCGGCCTACCTCGGCCTACTTCGCGAGTTATCTGGACGAGGGGGTCTAGTCAAGATGCATTCGATAATTTCGATGGCGAACTTCGAAAACAAAATGTATGGAATTAGACATACCTAAGGTATCGCAAGCGACATGTCACTTAACGATGACTTATGTCAAATCCCATACATTTTTGATTTCGAAGTTCGCTGTCGAAATTTTCGAATGCATCTTGACTACAGGCCGAGGTGTAATTTAAGTTTGCCACATTTCCATATAATCGGTATTTGGTTAGAAGTACGGCTTACTTGTATTGAGGGTTGTAGGTGTCGGGGTTGTCCTTGAAGCTGTCGTCCCCGTACACGATGTTTTCGCCCCATTTGCAGCCCACGGGGAATGTGTCACCTACAACGCACCACTGCGGCTCGCCGTAGAATGCCATTACCTGTTATATTAATAAAATCCAACCTTAACGAATTAGTTAGGCCTTTTTATCCGTTAATGGATGATTTATACAGTATTTTCCGAGCGAAGTAACCACTCTTGAAATACTGTAGTGCCTGGGACAGTTGGTTTTTAAATGTCGTATGGTTGCCCAAGCTCATACGGCATTCTCACAACACAGTCAGCCTAGTCCAGAGGAATGACTGGTCAATATGTCTGGGGCCAACAATGTGCGGTTTTCCTCACGATGTTTTTCTTTACCGTAAGAGCGTCCGTGTAATGTACTTGAGATCTGAAAAAGTCTCATTGGTACACGCCACACCTGGGATTTGAACCTGCACTCTCTCGAGTGTGAACCAAACGGTCTACCCACTAGGCCACGGAGCTCACTTTTATTCGGAGACTTATTTCACGGAGCGATTTTCAGCTCTATTATATCTATTAGCGCAGAGTTCTATTTTCAGCGCTCATATTTTCCCGGGCCAGACGGAATCCAGATCATATAAATCCATACCTTTCCGACGTCATGGATGAGTCCAGTGAGATGGAACCAGTCATCATCGGGGTGTTCCTCGCGGATCCTCTCGGCGGTCTGGAAGGCGTGCACGATGTTGGGCAAGTCGGTGTCGGGGTCTGACTCGTCCACCAGCTCGTTCAGCTTGATCAGAGCATCCTTGATTGTCGATTTGAAGTGGTTAAACTTGAGCCATTTGTCCATTTTAGCTGGAATTGATAAAGACGATTTTAAAATTCGTTCATTCTATTCCGCTTAACACGATCTTTGACCTTTTACAGGTTCTTACACATATTTTTTTTGTTATGGTTTGCACAAAATACAAATACAATAATAACAATTACTTATTGTACTGTACTTCCTTGGTATCGCACGGATGACTGACCATCATGGAATCACTACCTAGCACCTACCGCTACGCAGAATGTTGCTGCGCGTATTTTCTCTGTCGTCCGTTTAAATTGATGTAATGTGTTGCCAGAGGAATATACGTTTGTTTGTTGGTAACGTTAGTATTCATGTCCTCCGCACGCGCGCCTTCATGTGGTCACTAGTGGTCGCGGAAATGTGTGAGTGTGTGTGCACGTGCGTGCTTGTGTGTGTGGAAACCCACTCGAGAGCTCACCTTTAACAAAGTCCACGGTGACGTTGGTATGCATGTCGTAGTAGGTCCTGCGCACGCGCGCCTTGATGGGGTCCTCGTCGTCCACGGAGTAGTCGCGGAAGGCCTTCACGTCCTTGCCGTCGTACACCGCCTCCGGTCGCAGCAACAGCGACGGGTCCATCATAGAGATGGTGTTGTCCTAAAAGTTATAATAAAATTGGTCTTATTGTTTACAGCAGCACTTGCTTCCAGTACGTAACAGAAAAGAAGAAAAAAACTTAATCAGGCGTCTGTCTGTGATCTCAGTATCTAAACTTTTAATTTTAAATGATTTCTATCTTACATAAGCCTTTTTATAACTCTTTGTTACCATGCTCTAAAATAGATGGTACTCGTAAGTTTTAGTTGGCGAATCAATTTTTGGGATCAAAGTAAGTTTTGAAGTCACTAAGATTGTTCATGTCCAATAATGTAAGTCAGTAGCGAAGGCTAGTTCTCCTTCATAGGGAAGCCCTAGCCTGTACAATAGGTAGGGAGTTGGAGGAGGCTCTTCAAAAGTTGATTCGTAAGTGAAGACGATAGGAATGAAGTTATAGGAACTCCACACCACTGATGTAAGTTCGAAAATAAGTAGGGGATTTTAACAGGTTCGGAGAAACTTCAATATTTAGACAAGGACAAAAGCTTTTAATGTGGCTATTTAACACCAATTACTTGACTGAAACTTACAGGATTTTTGACTTTCATGTTGTGCGTGCTATTATTCCGTCCGTCCACAAACAACTGCGCGGTTCCGCTGTGAATTTCACATCTTTAAGTGTTCAGATATTATGATTTAAATGACCCTTAACAGACAGATGTTATCGGAGGTTTGCGCCAATCATTTTTAGCATTTGTTTACATTAATTCGCTACGGATCTTCTATAATAATAACTCGTTTGAACTGTTAAGGTTTAAGGTATGTTTTTTTACAAAAATTCATCAGTTAAATATTTAAAACATAACTTTCTGATGACGACAGAAGTTGTTCAGTGTTATACTTATCTTTACTATAAACAGGCATGAAATAACTACTCCTAGTACACCAACAACTTACACAGTCATACTGCCTACACCTACAACCTACCACCTACACCTACTACATAATTACATTCAACTTACATACACTACCCACACCTACCCCTACAACCTACAAGCGATGTGTGAAAGAATACACATAACAAGAGTTATCGACCACCGAGGGCTGAAGATAAGTGATTTACCTACTAATGAAATAAAAATTATTTAGAAAATATGTTTTATTTCATACTTACTTTTTTGTGTATTTTTACTTTGGAAGTCGGTTTAATTTTTTTTTTAAAAATAATTGTGTTTAAATGTGCATTAGATTTCGTAAGTACCTGCAAATCTCACGTGTTCTATATCACTAAACTATACAAATTACAAACTCCTTTATAGTACCCTATTCAGTACCGGATTGTAAATGACAATGTTCGGTAAAATATTGACAATGGAAGTTCCATTTTTCTCATTATTGTACCGGTGCCTTTATACGCCTTATCACTTCCTACTGTCAACGATCAATAGTATCCGATCAATTTATACATGCATTTCAATTTATTTCTATTTTTAACGGTCGCACGTGTAAGGAGGTCTAAGTAATTGAGACCGAACTGGTGCGCGAATATCTACAATTAGTTTGGCCAAGGTCTTGCAATAAATAAATTTAGATAGTCAATAACTTGTGCATCTAAACTTATTTATTGCATGCCATAGCTGATAGTAATATAACTTTTTTTCTAGATGCCTGGGTCCCTAATTATGGGTTGCCCCAGGCCTGCAATCTCAGGTTAAATAAACATACTCTGGATTAAAATTATTTATTTCATGTCATTATATTATAAACATTATAATTTTATGCACAAATTTAAAAATAGTTAATACTGTATTCTTGAACTATATCATAAAGATGACTATCACCACTCGCAGACACCAGGGATGTATTTCTCAATCAGACGTTCGTAGTAGGGCCACAGGGCGTCTATGTCCGGCACATTCGCGCTCTTCGTGTATAAATCATATTTACTGAAAACAAAAATATCCCTTGTAGATGACATACTAATTATTATTAATCGCAACTTCGCCTGCCAAAATATTGAAGCACTTACTTGAATTCTAGAACCCACTGTAGTATCTGCTCATCCTTTTCATTGGTGAGGTGTCGGTAGTCACCGCCGGCGTGCCATGGATACAGGGAGTGGTATCTGGCAAAGGCAATCTAACTTAAATAAATAAGAACATTGCATAAACTAAGGACAAGGCATGTCAAACTTGAGCCAAAAAAATCTTCATACAAAAAAATACTACTGCCATCTGTTGAAAGCAGAAAAAACGACGATGTCTACAACCAAACCTCGCGCGTCGTACGCGTACTATCGTAGACTTATTAGTATTTTAATAATATAATAATAATAATATCTATGGAAGCTTCACACCACGTTAATATGGTCCCGTGGTAAATTCTCGAAGAATTTACGGGTTACAACGGAAATATATTTAATACTTTTATATTATACACATATTTAAGACTAGCTTTTGCCCGCGATTTCGTTCGCGTGGAGTTCGATTTCCATACAAAATTTTAACCCCTTTCTCCCGGGGCGAATTTTCAAAAATCCTTTCTTAGCGGTCATTACAACTATCTGTATACCAAATTTCAGCAAAATCCGTTCAGTAGTTTCGTTTCGCGTTGATAGATGAGTCAGTCAGGTTTGCCTTTTATATACTTAGATTTTTATTATATATTACACATATTTAATACACATTCATGACCCAGGAACACGGAAAAGCTTATTGTTCCTTCGGCGGGATTCGAACCCGCAATCCCCGGCTTGAGCACCAACACGCTCAACCACTGAGCCACAGAGGTCGTTAATTGTGCTTCTTTTGCCTAATATTTATTTGACGACCTCTGTGGCTCAGTTGGTTGAGCGTGTTGGTGCTCAAGCCGGGGGTCGCGGGTTCAAATCCCGCCGAAGGAACAAAAAGTTTTTCTGTGTTCCTGGGTCATGGATGTGTATTAAATATATGTATAATATAATAAAAATCTGAAATATGTGTATAGTATAAAAGTATTAAATATATTTCCGTTGTCTGGTACCCGTAACACAAGTTCTTCGAGAACTTACCACAGGATCAGATTGACGTGGTGTGTAGCGTCCATAGATATTATTATTATTATTATATTATAATATTTGCCTATAATATTTGTCCAAAAAAGTGCATTCGAGTTGCTAATTAAAGGTACTCGTGAGGTAATATCACTGTTAAAACTCTTCTTAATAAATTAATGCCATGCCAAAAGTTGTATTGAATCTAAATTGAAAAATATGGACAAAATAACTATATATTTATCGAAGTGCGCAAAACACATTGATAACACCATATTGATAGCCCCTAGGTCAAAAGATACCATGACTGACCATCAAGACGTTATGTAAATATTTATTATTGTTATTGTCAGCTGTATAATGAAAGTCACTGGCTTATGGCAATAATCTGAAGTATTTCTAATTTAACTTTCATTAAATTTCTTCTAAATTATTATTTTTTAATTAATTTTCTTTTAAGCAGGGGTTTTGCCGAACGAAATATTTAACCCAACATTAGGCTACAATATGACATATTTATAACTTTAAATACATTTGACTTATGTAATATGACAGTATGCAGAACAAAAAATTTTCGTAATATACCTACAAAAAAATATATTATTTTTCCATAGGTATGATTTTTTTTTGTTCTATTTTTATTGATTACCATTTCTTGACAACTCGCTCTACGCATAGAAACCCTCACACTGCCGTACAACGCACAGGCTTTGGAGGTCACGCGCCCGCCGCAAAGTAAGGATAATCAGGTCAAAACTTAAGGTCACGTGTTACATATTTTTGGAAAGATAATCGAATTATGATTACGCTCCTTGAAAATCTATTTTGTTTTGAATACATCCTGTATTATATAATATATGTGGTGTTGTTGGTTACCTGATCATGTATAGCGCTTTCTCTGGCAGTTTGGACTTGTTGTGCTTGAGGAACTGGTACATGTACTCGTCGTGGCTCCACGAGATCAGCAGCTGGTCCAGCCCGCACTGCGGCTTGTACATGCCGTACAGAGTACTGAAATAGGAAGAATCTGTTCACTTATCTACGATTATGGTTAATTTCATTATTTTGTACGAAAGTAAGCGCATTTTACAAGTTAGGCGTCTATAACTCCTAAACTAAGTTATATAAATCGTTATAGCTTTCCTTTAAAGTTCATCACATGGATTACCGTCATAAAAATTTTCAGATTTTTCGAGCCAGCCGTTTAGCTTTTAGAGGGGAGTCGCCTATTTTAACAAAAAATGCGCTTTAAGCGTTGTAGCAACCTATAAATGTTTTTAAACGGTCCAATGATACCCCACATTATGGGTTAGACGCGAGAAAAAAAATTATTATCACTTTACGTGCCCCAAAAAACAAATATTTTTCGTGATTTTATTTTAGCTTTTTGCCAACGTACTAATACACATATCCATGCAAAGTTCATCTTTCTAGCACTAACCGTTTAACCCCTTACTAATAAACGCTGTATAAGCTTGGTATAACTAATACAGTGTTTTGTTCCCGTCACACAAGTGACATTTTTAATTCGATAGAAGGAGACAAAACACTGTATTAGTTATACCAAGCTTATGCAGCGATTATTAGTAAGGGGGTTAGACGGTACGGTAAGACGGACGACGGAAGAGTGAAGACGGACGGACCTGCATGACAAGGGTTCCGAGACGTAAACTACGGAATCCTAAAAAGTTTGTGTGATAGAAGTAGAAAAATCTCAAGAATTTTTGACTTCGGAAACTATCTTTGATTAGTAACATTTTAATGATCAATATACAGGTATACTACCTATCAAAACACTAAACCTGTCTTGATAAGTGTTCTTCCATTCAATTTGTTCGGATGACTAGCGTAAAACGTACTTATACTTGGGGTTGTAGGTGTCGGGGTTGTCCTTGAAGCTGTCAGGCCCGTACACGATGGAGTCCGCCCACCTGCAGCCCACGGGGAACGTGTCCCCCACAACGCACCACTGCGGCTCGCCGTAGAACGCCATAATCTATTAAAATAAAATAATTTAAAAAAATATAATAGAAATTGGGTTGGCAAAAATCATATTGTTTTAAAAAATCGTATAAATTACTAGGTACTTCTTTAAAAAATCCTAATTAATCACGATCTTTTGATTTATTCGTTTTATTATTAAATTTAACTATATTTTTGCGCAAAATATACTAAACATTTTTGATTTAATAATGGATATTTATTGAAAACATCATTTGATTTAAATCAAAATCATTTATTCGTGCTACCAATGAATAGAAAACAAATTAAAAATAAAACATTACTGAAATAAGTGTTTTATCAATGAATGTTATATACTTATTTAAATTGGACAGTTACAGACATTAAAAAAACAAACAAAAAATGATGAATAATATTATGTTATTCTAAATTATTATTATTCTGATAAAATTACCCCCAAATTAAGATAAATGATGTTTATAGCAGAAGATATCGTTCTGTAATCTGTTAGTACGGAATAATACATTTTATCTATGTATCTTGACCTTAAAGGTGAAGAAGATATATAATAATAAAATTAATAAAACTTATTACGCCTAGGGCAGAAGCCATATACCTACTTTATGATTTATCGTAACATATGACGTCCTAAAAGTGACAGTGTAAAAATTACAAAATTCTACTTTATCGTAACATCTGACGTTCTAAACTATGGCATTAGTGTAAAAATTACAAAATTATACATGGATAAATGTATTCGAATGCCTACAATTAGGTCATAGGTGGTAGGTACCTATCTAAGATTCATTCATGAAGTTAGCTTCCATTTCAAACTATTGGATTATTTGGAAACTATTATACTTATGACGAAAGGTTTCATGCCATTGTTCAAGTCCATGAAACAGCGACGACAGCGCGATAAATGCGATCATAAAAGTTATAAAACGTAGCTTAATATTTTTCACTTGCCTTGCCCAAATCGTGGATGAGTCCAGTGAGATGGAACCAGTCATCATCGGGATGGTCCTCGCGGATCCTCTCGGCGGTCTGGAAGGCGTGCACGATGTTGGGCAGGTCGGTGTCGGGGTCTGACTCGTCCACCAGCTCGTTCAGCTTGATCAGAGCATCCTTGATGGTCGACTTGAAGTGGTTAAATTTAAGCCACTTTTCTCGTTTTTCTGTTAAATAGTTTCGTTTTAATTATAAAAACTGGTAATATTTACATAAAATAATAATATTTAAATGCATGCAAATAAAAAATAAAAAAAAAAAAACAAAATAATAAGGTTCGAACAACCTCGTATAAGAAAGTGTGCCCTTAATTAAATACGCCTCTGAACTTGAATTTATCTTGGTACATAAGCATTTTCTTTAAATACTTTTCCCTTTACGGATTTTCCCCCAGTCAGTTCTTTCACTTGTACATACTATTTATTTTATGATTTTTATGCCAAGAAATACTTTAAAAAGTCTATCCCTAACGGAGTGCTACAAGGATCTCTTCTAAGACCCCAACCTTATTTTCATTGGTTCATTCACAACTTGTACCTATTAAACTTTCAGCTAACTTACGTTTAACAAAATCCACGGTAACGTTAGTGTGCATGGTGTAGTAAGTCCTCCGTACCCGCTCCTTGATGGGGTCGTTGTCGTCTACAGTGTAGTCGCGGAAGGCGTCCACGGGCTTGTCGTTGAAGATCGGCTCCGGACGCAGTAGTTGCGACGGGTCGATCATGGATATTGGACCTTTCTAGAAAGTAAACAACGAACATTATTTTTGCTTCATCAGCGGAAAATTTACTGGCCTGCAAAAGAAAGTACTGTCCAAATATTTAAAATTACAACTGTAGAAGTTAGAGGTTTTAAAGAAAATGCGTTTTATTTGCAACTTTCTCTCAAATCAGGTTTCTGAAACTTGTAGAAAGCTGCTGTAAGAAGTCTGAAAATAGTGACTACGCTTATCGTCAAAGCGACTCGCGCTCCGGACGCAGTAGTTGCGACGGGTCGCTTCTTTCGGGACGGGACCTTTCTAGAAAGTGAAGGACATTGGTACTTCTATGAAAAAGAGTACAATTTTTAGCAAAATCTATTGTGGGTTAACTAAGACAGAAGCAGTATTCAGTAATATTTACCAAGTAGGTACATAGGTAGGTAGCAACCGCAATAGTCAAGCGGTGGTAGTGTGGTGCTGCTTATCTTCCGCACGTTGAGGTTTTTTTGAAATTTCACTGTCTTTTTAACGCGAATATACAATAGCTTGGACGTTAGTAACCGACAATTACTTTTAAGCAGTAATCTGGGGGCACGGCAGTGTCCCCGCCAAGTCGAGCGCGAAGCAAACACTGCCGTACCATCCTTTACTGGAACCATTTCGCCGCATTTTCAGGTCCCTATTTAAGAACCTCTGGATAAGACCAGAACGCAGAAATTTTCGTCATCCAGTAAGCTATAATCACATACTTAAAAACCAAAATTTCAAGTCTGTAGGTCATTTAGTTTCGAAGTTAAGCGAAAGCAAAGTTTCGCATTTATGACACTCACTCACTCACTCACTCATGATCATCAAAATAGAACTAGTACTTCCCATAAACTCAGAGAGCTGAAATTTGGTACAGAGTTAGGGTTCAATGGCCACATAAAGGGAAAACTATAAAAACTAGGATAATCGAAGATCTGGAGTACCTGGTGACCCTGATTAGAAAACGCAAGAGCCCAACCAAACTATTAGAGATCGACATACCCAATTTACAAAAAATGTTCAACTTGGTGGGCCACTTCATTTGATGTCAAAAATCTAAGGTGCTTATCTGATGAAGAAACCTCAGCTGGTCTCAGCTGATTAGAGATATGGTAATGCCCCCTTCTACTATTGTACATAAAAAAGGCTCATTGCAAAAATCCAGCGAAGTGGGACACATCTTCTAATTTAATCTAGCCCGTAGCGTCCCACTGCTGTGCGAATGCCTCCCCTTCTGCTTTTAATACGCATATAAATAAAAATAAAGGAAAACTCTGGATAAGACTAGACTGGCTTTTATACTCAAAATTACAAGTTTACTAGAAGAAATTCTACTCGAACATTACACAAATTAAATAAGCAAATTACACTAAAATCTAGTAAAATAAATCAATATGCCCACGTTTCTACAAAAAGAAGTGAAATCCCACCAAAAACATTCTGTATAAAACTAGCCAAGTCTCGATGGAGCTGCTTGTTTATCTCTAAAAAGTAATGAAATCTAGACAAAGTCGTGCCAAGTCTAAGGTTCCTTACTGCGATTTCTTTATTATTATAGTTAATGTTGTATGACTTGGCCGTTGAAGGGTACACGAGGGTACAAAAGGGGCTCCATGACACCATTGCTCCAATACATATTTGGTACAATCAACAACAGCCTAAAATGAGACACTAGCGTCCAATTACCAATACCAGTATGGGCTATTATCTCGCTTAACAAACATAGGTAGTTACAACAGATATAACATTACGTGTAAACAAAATTGACTTGTACCCACTAACGTATAAAGAACGGCCAAGTCACACAACATTAACTATAATAATAAAGAAATTGCAGTAAGGAACCTTAGACTTGGCACGACTTTGTCTAGATTTCATTACTTTTTAGAGATAAACAAGCAGCTCCATCGAGACTTGGCTAGTTTTATACAGAATGTTTTTGGTGGGATTACATTTACAGCCTCACTAATATCCAGCCAAAAAGGCTCGGTTGGATCTTCCTCTCTTTACGAGATCCCTTACGGTTTTTGTACGTAGCTTTGCAATCACAAATTGGTATTTAGGTAAAGATGTTAAACACTTACGACTTCAGCCATTTTGAAGTCCTGAAAACCTAGCAATCCTTCAATGCACTAGATCGTCTAGATCTTATGTATCATGTACTAGGTCTTATATACGGTGTAATTTATCTTAAATAGCTATCGGCTGTAAAGCAATTGTGGGTGACGCCCGTTTATGGTGTGTGATAAATGATTTATTATAATTATTATTTTTAAACAAAAAATTAAACCGACTTCCAAAGTAAAAATACACAAAAAAGTATGAAATAAAACTTATTTTATAAATAATTCCCCTTTTAAATTTGTCTATTTCTCTACTTAATCTTCTTAATTTTGAAGTCGCTACCAGCCCAAATGATATCCTACAATATTTTATAGAACTCACGTTCATATTTGCTGGTAACGACTTCAAAATTAAGAAGATTAAGTAGAGAAATAGACAAATTTAAAAGGGGAATTATTTATAAAATAAGTTTTATTTCATACTTTTTTGTGTATTTTTACTTTGGAAGTCGGTTTAATTTTTTGTTTAAAAATAATAATTTCACCCTTTTTAGTGATATATCTTGTTAAGTTATTATTAATACGTCTAAAATAAACGATCGAATGTATACGCTCCAAGCTTCCATTAGGTATTGTTATTAAGATGATGATGATAATTACTGTAAGTTACAAAGTGGCATATGCTTGCAGTTCTTTAAACAATTCCGAAATTTCCTAACGCATATCTTTAAAGACTGAGGAGTTCTGTTCAGTGCTTTTGGATTCAGGGTATACCTTGGTACAACGTCTTATTCTTTGGTAGCATATGCTTGTGTTACTTCAGTAAAAGTCAAAATCACTATATGTGTCGATATAAATTTCGAGGAGTTCCCTCGATTCCTCATGGATCGCATCATCACGTTTCCACTTTAGTGACTAAAGGACCAATTTCGAATTAAACCCTTTACAACAACAAAATAATTTTGCAAATAGGTCCATAAACGGCAGAGTAATGTTCAAAGATCTCCGTGTTAGTGTAAAATACTATGAGAAGTACCTTCTATATCATCATAATGTGATGATGTATGCTGTGATAGTGGTGGTGATGATGATGATTACTCTAATTGACAAAGTGGCATATGCTTGCAGTTCTTTAAACAACGCCAAAATCCCCAAACATGTATCTATAAGGAGTCAGGAGTTCTGTTCTGTACTTTTTGATCCAGGGTATACCTTGGAGCAAAATCTTACTTTTTGGTAGCATATGCTTAGACTACTTCAGAAAAAGTCGAAACCACCATATGTGTCCATATAAATTTTGAGGAGTTCCCTCGTTTCCTCATGGATCCCATCATCAGGTCACCAATTTTCTGAAAATGGGACCAACTTCGGATTATACCTTTTACATCAAAAAAAGAATTTTGAAAATCGGCCAACAGACGGCGGAGTTATCCGCGAACATACAAAAAAAAAAAAAAAAAAATATATACAGCCGAACGTATAACCGCCTCCTTTTTGGAAGTCGTTTAAAAATACACTGCGTCACATACCTACAGTGGATCGGTACTCATTATTGTGTATCAAATTATCATTGTCAAAATATTGAGGAGATTAACGTATGAGACGGAAGACGGAATTTTATTAAATACAAAAATTTATTACATACTGTACAAATGAAAACTGAATTATATGGTTTTCTCATGGATGACATTGTCAGAACTGGTCCAAATTGAAATGGGACCACACGGAAAGCACCACCTTTCAAATAATAGAAGAATCGTCAAAATCGGTTCACCCAGTCAAAAGTTCTGATTAACAAACATTAAAAGAAAACAGTAGAATTGAGAACCTCCTTCTTTTTTGAGGTCGGTTTAAAACAAAAACGAAACACTCACCATCATTTATAACTTAAAAATATTCTTGTCCAAAATAAAGCCTACGTCCTGTTCGTGTTATTACTTTATAATCTCCTCCTCACTTTGCTTCTCTATTCTTTAGGACCTGCAGACCTTCGATTAGATGTTGACCATTGTGATCTTCTGCTTTTTAGCATCGTCTTCTGCTAGCAGTCATTATATTAAGACCTGTGATACATTATAACCTATATATATGTTAGTAGCAACAAGAAGAAAATCAAGAAATTTCCATTTTTAAAACCATTTGTACTTGATATTGTAATACGCTTTCACAAGTCACATTCCAAAATCATTCTTGATTGTAGTCAACACATTTGCTTTGGAAAGAACATTTTCAGTTTCGTAAAGCATAAAATATGATATCTGTCTATATTTATTATTATTAAATCATAGCCTTCGTTAATATTTTAAGCAGACTTTTTTCAACTACCCTCAACTCAAAAGACGGGCGCAGTTAACTACAAAATACCTAATTATATAAGGTTCGGTAAAATCAACTACGGATATTTTGGGCATATGATCTGCTGCTTATGTAAAGACGTTTAAGCAGAAAAATAATTGTCATACTCGAAAAAAAAATTTCTTTATATGGGCGAGTTTGCGTTTTACGGAGAGTCACCCATACAAGAGATTATTTTTTACTTTGAGTATGACAATTATTTTTTTGCCTAAACGTCTTTACATAAGCAGTGGATCATGTGCCCGAAGTATCCGTAATTGATTTTCGGAGACCTTATATACCCATAAGATACTTACATAGTACATACTTAAATAGGTACAATGAAACTACAAAACAGTTCCTTTTTGCTTAAATTCTTTTTTACATAAGATAGAAACATGGCGCTTATTTGTTTCAAAAAAATAAAGACTGGTGCATTACAAGTACAACATAC
Organism: Glaucopsyche alexis; assembly: GCA_905404095.1. Taxonomy (NCBI): domain Eukaryota; kingdom Metazoa; phylum Arthropoda; class Insecta; order Lepidoptera; family Lycaenidae; genus Glaucopsyche; species Glaucopsyche alexis. The sequence continues at coordinate 26,191,393 of FR990046.1, forward strand.
ACATGGTTCTACCATATAATATTTATAACTTAATCGCTTACCATAAAATTGATGAGTAGTTAATATTACCACAGTAAATAGATTATCGTGCACTTTGTGGATTAGCGTTATCGAGTATACTCACTTGGAGGTATACAGCATTGATAATGTTAAATCTCACAAACAAAACAATACTTTTACAAGTTTTTACTTTTTAGTTGTTAAAAAAAATAATGAGTTGAATTTTAACTTTATACACTGAATTTGACTGAATAGTGATGCAACCAGTTTACCTATTTTGCATTATATCAGGAAAATAAAAAGTCTTAGTAAACCATTTTACAATTATGTCTTAAACTTTAAACGGGACAATCTTGCATTATAGAATCGATTTCTCGAAAACGCCTACAAGTATTACAGTGAAATTTAGTATGCAGGCAGTTTTGGGAGAGAAAAATCAATCTAGCAAGGTGTAATAGGGATAAAAGTTTCCCAGGGGGGAAGAAAACTGCGCATTTTTAAGCTATGTTTTTTATTTCGTCATGAAACAATATAATAGCACTCGTGTACATTTCTCTGACATTTGGTGTGTATCTGTGTGCTCGTACTTACCTGTACGTAAACTTGTGTATCAAAATAATAATAACCGGTCAAACCGATACTGATTTGAAGAGCTATGCTTTGGCACGAATGAGCCGGCTATGCCAGATACCACAGTTAGCGTTTGGCTACCTTGTGGCTTGTGGTAAAACTCTACAGTACAGGTTCACGTGTGTGTTTTGTGGGAAGATTACTCTGTACCTTGTCTCGAGGATAACAGTACCTAAGTCTAACACGAGGGATTATCTTAATCTGTTTGTCTGCATTGTAATTTGTAATAATGTATCATGCAGTTTGTGTGTGAATAATAAAACTACATTTTACGAGTATTTTTCACGATCTTCTAATGAGATATAGATAGCTGTACTGAGTATCCGAAAAGCTTGTATCCCAGGTACCAGACAACGGAAACGGAATATATATTTAATACAGTAATACTTTATACTATACATATATATTATGTATATTTAAGATTGTTATTATACTATAGGGGCCGTCCATTAATCATGTGATGTTTTTAACAACTTTTTAGACCCCTCCCGTCCCCTTGGTGATACGTGGTGAGGTTTTATACTACCCCCCCTCCCCCACCTAAGATCACGTGTATTTTTTTAACATAGTAAGCAGGTCATGTTTGAAGAAAAACTTTAACTTAAAAAACAATTTAATCGAATAATTTAAGCTATTAAAAACTATATGAGTCATTTGTCTTGTATTTAAACAACTGCAACACTACGAATCTACAACGATAATAATTTCGGTATGCATAGACTAGATTCGAAAATTAATAAACGTGATACTTGGTGTTTTTTTCGGACCCTCCCTCCCCCTTTAGGCATCACGTGATTAATGGACGACCCCATACATATATTTTATACACGTCAAGAACACAGAAAAACTTTTTATCCCTTCGGCGGGATTCGAACCCGCGACCTCCGGCTTAAGCGCCGACGGGCCACTGAGCCGCAGAGGCTGACTACATACAGTAGGAAGTGACAACAGACAAAGCATGCGGTTAACTTAACCCACACTTACATTGAAGATTATTAAATGGGCACACACTATCTACTTGTTAGCAAGTCTTACCTAATATAAATAATTAATAATATATTCATTGGCTGTGTTCCGCGCTCGTTAGCGCTTGCTAGCGCTAAAGAAAAAACAGATTATCTGCAGATATATAGCAGTAAGTTAGAAAACGTGTCCTGGCCGACAATAATCTGTTTTTTTTTTATTGCAGCGCTAACAAGCGCTTTTTTCCGCGGAACACAGCCATTGTAATGTGTATTATCAACAATAATTTGAATGCATATGAATAAAACAAACAAGATAAAATTAGTTATAAAAGTTTTATTCATTACATAATTATAGTTAATACAATATTGTGTGTAGAAAAACTTTAAATTATGCTAAAAACTAGACGAACTAAACTATTACGAGTAATTTTAATTACGAACGAACTTAAGATTCATTTGAATTATTAAAACAATATTTAATTTCTTAATTTTTGAATAAGTGTTTTTTTATTTACATTCAAGGGACCAACTCGATTATCTTTGTACTATAAAAAAGCTGGTCTATATTATGTCCTTTGCCGAAACACATACAGTCAGTCTAGTACTTAAAATACAGTAAGTTTTATGGAACGGCAGAAGACAACCTAAACCCTCATGGCGATACATTTTACATTCACCTTTTATTCACTATGTTATATTCGTAGGTACACCATTTTCTTTTTAATTGAAACAAACGACATAACTACCAGAGAAGTTGCTTTCTGTGATAAACATACAATTATCTATACACCTATACTAATATTATAAATACTTAAATACTTAACCCCCTTACTAATAAAAATATTTATCCAGTAGATAAGCAATACAATGTTTTGTCCTTGTTTTTATTAGTAAGGGGGTATTATTATAAAGAGGAAAGATTTATTTGTTTGTATGTCTTTTCTGCGTCAAATAATCTCCGAAACTACTGGACCGATTTTGATGAAATTTTGCATAGATATAGAGACCACGGGACAGGACAGGCTACTTTTATCGCTACAAAATGTAAGGTTTACGCGAGATGTCTTTTGCGCATACGAATTCGCGGCAACATCTAGTCTGGTATATTAAAGAAGAAAGATTTGTTTTTTCACATTGAATAGACTCTGAAACTACTGGGCCGATTTTGATGTAATTTCGCACAAATATAAAGTAGACCACGGGGAAGGACATATACTACTTTTATCCAGAAAAAGTACAGTGTTCTAAAGCTAGTACACAATATACAGATGAGAGTATCTCAAATTCGAGACAATACTATCTACAATTACTAATTCTATCTAGATTTAGGTACTATAATATGAAATCTACAATACCAACATTACCAACAAGTCATATCATCACTCTTGGCTAGCACTGGAGAGCGAGTCTTCGTCACTGTCACTAGACCACTCTCCCTCACTATATTCCCTCTCTTTCTTTTTCTTTCTCTTCAATATTTCGTCCTCTGGAGTCTCCTTTCTTACTTCTTGCAGCCCAAGCTCTTTAGTCGGAGAGGTATTTCGTAGTTCTTTCAGAGTGCTAGTCAGGTCTATGTTGATAGGCTGATCTTCCTCGTAATCACTCTCTTCTCTCCTCTTCTTTTTGTTTTTAGAATGTTTTCTCTCCTTCTTACGTTTCTTCCGTCGCGACCTAGGAAAGAAAAATAGTTCTATAAGACATATAGAATTGTATAAAACTAATTTGGATTTTATAAATACGCGCTTTATTGTTTTACTAGCTGTCCCGGCGAACTGCGCACCGCCTTAGAATTAAATTTGTCGACGTACTGACAGCAGCGCCACCTACCAGATCCAATTGCAAATCTAAACCATTCTTCCTCGACAAATGGACTATCCAACACAAATGAATATTTCAATTCAATCTAGCAGATCCTGGGATCAGCGCGTTCAAACAAACAACGGAAGCCCTCAAGGATGAATAATTTTCCCCGTTTTTTCCACATTTTCCACTGATGCTTCGCTCCTATTGGTCGCAGCGTGATGCTATATAGCCTAAAGCCTTACTCGATAAATAGACTATCCAACACAAAAATATTTTTTCAATTCGAACCAGTAGTTCCTGAGATTAGCAAGTTCAACCAAACGAATTTTTCAGGTTTATAATATTAGTATAGATTATGTTTTATCCTAAATATTTAGCAAACAAAAAAAAGACTGAATTAAAAATAGACAATAATCAAATAACGTACCCATCATAATCTGACCCATCTTCATCGGAAGACCTGAAAAAAACCAGTTTGTAAGAACTGAATACATAAATCATGTTATTAACAAATAACCGTATGTGGCAATAGAAATTTCTCACCTGTCGTACTTTCGTTTCGACCGCCTGTGTCTGTCCTCATCCCCGTAATCTGTAATGAAGAATACAAAGTAACTCAGTAAACTTTTTACATACAAAAAAAAACAATGTTAAATACAAGGAAATAAAAAAAAACGTTTGTCACCTTTCTTTTCCTTTTTTCTTCTTTTCTCTCTCCGTCGCCTTTCCTCGTCTTTTTTCTTCCGTAAAGACTCTAATGTATCCACCTAGAAAAATTACAATTACAACAATAAACCTTCTTGTATGATAACATCAAACACAGGTAATAAGAGTATTATTAATTAATATGTGTAAGTCGGCCACAATTTACATTTTGCCTGCAAACAACACAATGCCAAATTAAAATATACCAACACATTTTACTAACTTTAAGATCACAACGGCATATCGAGTAGTTTACATTTCGTTGAACATTTGTATACTTGTTAATGTAATGGCTCTTGCGGAAGATCGGCGCTGCTAATTAACTTTTGATGTACTTACATGCTGATAGTTTAAGTACTTAGCTGCAAATAAACTTTTAATTGTGGGAGAGCCACGCTTCGGCAGGAATGGGCCGGTTCGACCGGATAAATACCACGACCTCACAGAAAATAACGCTTGTGTTTCGCCGAGTGAGTTAGGTTACCGAAGGCCCAAGGGGGGCATTGGGGATTTAAAGGACCAGGAACGCAAATCGCAACACCAGAGGAGTTACAAGTACAACTCCTCTAGTGTTGCGAGTGTCTATGGGCGGCGGTAATCGCTTGCCATCAGGCGATCCGTCTGCTCGTTTCCTGGTCCATTTAATTTAATGATCACGTGTATACATTACCATGGCGCTGGCGAGCGAGGAGGAGTTCTGTGCGGCGGCGGGGTCCACGCCCGCGCGCTGCAGCAGCTCCGCCGCGCGCCGCCCCAGCCCGCGGGACACGCCCTCGCCTGCGCACACGCAAATTGTTATTTTTAAATCCTACTAATATATACTAATATTATAAATGTGAAAGTGTGCCTGTCTGTCTGTCTGTTACCTCTTCACGCTTTAACCGCTGAACCGATTTTTATGAAATTTCGTTAAAACATACTTTGAGTCCTGGGAAAGGACATAGGATATTTTTTATCCTGAAAAAGTAGTGTTCCCGTGGGATACTGTATTTACGCGGGCGGAGCTGCGGGCAAAAGCTAGTAATATTATAAATGTGAAAGTTTGTGAGGATTGATGTTTGTTACTCTTTCACACAAAAACTACAGAACGATTTTGATGAAATTTCGTATGGCAGTAGTTTAAACTCTGGATTAAAACATCAACAACAGGACACTTTGTATCCTGAAAAAGTAGTGTTCCCGTGAGATACTGTATTTACGTGGGCGGAGCCGCGGGCAACACTACAAAAACTAATTTATTACTTTTATTTAGTGTTATCAGTATGCGATGTGATGATGATGAGTTATAGATAAAAACCATCTCGAACATGTTAGATTTCTACACTAATATTATAAAGAGGAAAACTTTGTTTGTATGTTTGTTTGTTTGTTTGTTTGTACTGAATAGGCTCAAAAAGTACTGGACCGATTTCAAAAATTCTTTCACCATTCGAAAGCTACATTATCCACGAGTAACAAAGGCAAAATTTTATTTTCGAAAAAAATAGGGTTCCGTAAGATATTTGGGTTTTTCCGACACAGGGTGTAAAAAATCAACCAGAAAAGTTACTTATTTTGCGTACGCTGCCTAAACTATAAAAGATAGAACCATAAAATGTTCTAATTAATTGTAGATCTTATAAATATCTACAAAAAAGTCCGCGACACACTATACCTAACTAGGTCGAGTGAGGCACAACAACCATTTTTTTATTTAGAAATCTTGAATTTTTTTTGGACTACATTTAAACGCGTTTATTTTACTCATGCTATTATTCCTTATCAAAATAAATTATTTCATCACTAAGTACAGTTTATGTAGATAATATTTGGTCTTTGAATAATTTAAATTGGACGTTTGGTTTTGAAGTTATGGCGAAATTAAAATATTACGATTTCTGCTGCACGGCCCGTTGCGAAGTGGGCGTCAACAAGACGGGAGTGCGCGTGCGGGAGGGATAGATCTATGAGTAAGGTACCCTCAGTATTAGTATCAGTATTGTACCCGTGCGAAGCCGGGGCGGGTCGCTAGTCAGATATAAAATGCCGCATCGAATTTTGACATCGAATTAGAAATATAGAGACACGCAAAACTTTTAACACCCAGCTTTTCGTGTTGGGAGTTAGGCAACAAGCTGAGTGACAGTTGTGTGTGTGTGACAGACAGAATGTTTTCCAGTACATATTACGCACAAGTATTTTTGGCTTCTATGAGTGAGACAATAAATAGTTATTTGTTAAACTTTAAAAAAAATTAAAATGCTTAATTTTACGGTGAAAACAATAATAATAAAAAAGTAATATTAGTCAGTATCTAATTCTCGTGTCGGATTCGGGGACACACTCCTCCGAAATGCTTGACCGATTCTTATGAATTTTTTGAACGTACGGTAAGGTCTGAGAATCGGTCGTAATCTATTTTTTCAACCTCTAAAGGGTTTTTGATTTTTTAAATTTCTATTATTACATATTAAGAAGGAACAACATCTGTTGGAATCAGCTAGTATTAGTATATATTTCTCCTTCATTTAATTTGTTTTCACCGAATCTAAAATTCAAAAGATTTGTTTGTTTGCAATGGATTGGTTTCGTAACCGATTTTGATGAAATTTTGCACAGATAATATAGACCACTGTGAAGGAGATATGCTACTTTTTATCGCGGCAAAATGTTAGGTTCCTGCGTGATTTTCTTTTACGCGAACAAAGTTGGGGAAAATATACTAGATATTACCCGCAATTACATTAACAAATGTGTACCTTTGGAATCAGACAGTTCATCAGTAAGATCGATCATCTCGTCGGAATTATCCACCAGCGATATTATTTCCGTGTCCGTTGTTTCTTTGCTTTCTTTCTTCCTCTTTTTTTCCCTGTCATCTCTTTCTTTTCTTCTGTCTTTGTCTTCAACTCTTCTCAACTCTCTACTTTCAGATTTAGACCTGTAGTCCTTCTTTTTGTCCCTATGCTTCCGCTTCTCTCTACTCGATGATGATCTTTCCTTGTCCTTGTCTCTTCTTTCCTTTTCTTTATCTTTTCTGTATACCTCTGGTGTTTTCTCTTTCATTTCCACTTTGCTAACTTCTGGCACCAGTGGCGGTGGAATAGCTACGGCATGTTCCACAACAGTCTGTGTTATTTTTTGTATTCCAGTATTTACAGTATTTATTTCCATTGGTATAGGTTTTTGCACAGCTTGTGGTTTCGCTTCTATGGCCTTAACTATGGGTAGGTTATACATAGACCCCTCCATTTTATAAACCACTACAGGGGGTACATTGTTGACGGAGTATATCTGTGGTATGTTCGTTTTTGGCATTTCCTTCGGCGGTTCCTCAGTTTTTTCCTCTTTGTTTTCTCCCTCGTCAGAACTTGATTCGTAGGGCAGTGCCGGTTTCGGAAGTATAGGATCCGGTTCTTTGTGCTTCTTGATTGAAAATGATACAGGAGCTGGAAGTAGAAATGTTCCATCAGCAACTTTTGTTATTTGTTGTGAAAAAATTAAAAAGTTACCTCCTTTTTAGTCATTAAAATCGTCCATGTAATAAGTATATAAATTATGTATTTCCACAATAATTTAAAACTTCTTTCAAATTTAATAAATTAAAAACAATAGTAAATAATTTTTATAGTCTCTACAGATATAGAATAGCCAAAATACTCACGGTTATTATTTTTCTGACTATTCTTCTGTCCGTTAGCGCTAACACGTCGTTTCTCTTGCATGAGTTTCTTATAGAACGCGTGGTACACATTGTCAGGGTCTAGGAACGTGAATCGCGGGTCGTTTTTGGCGCGAACAATCTCCGCGAACTCGTCGCCATTTCGTGCGACGTAGGCGGCCATTTTGTCGATCACAACCTTAACTTCTTCAGGCGGTTCGACAATAGCTGGCTTGTCTTTGCTGTCCGATGACGATGAGTCCTCGAAATCTGTAACATAAACGTTGAAAATGTCGAAATACATTTTTGACGTAATACTGTTATGTCGTAGCTATATATAAACTACTTATTAAAGTGGAAATAGTGCAAGAAGTATTGTGTTATTACTGTATATATATGTCAACGTAAAATTGTAAATATCGTTAGATTGTAATAAAACTAGTGAAATTGTAAAATGTTGATACACTTCCGACGCGAATATGCTGCCTATAATTTAACACATTATTTTTCGTTAGATTATAAATATAAATTTTTTAATCTTTCGACATATTTTTACAATCTCGTTAATCATTTTACAATGTAACGGTTTTTACAATTTTACGGTGACATATAATATTATATATGTTAAATACCACTACTAGATAGTTAAAGAATGTACAGTGCAGAAACGCGCGCGGTGGAGAAGAAAGCGCATTACATTGTTGTAATTTCGCCCCGTATTCACGTAAAACATACATCCATGACACAGCACTTACTAAATATCTGGTAGATAAATCACAAATTTTTATGTTTATTACTAAGTACTAGTGATGTGCCGGATCGTTAAAAATGTATATCCGCGGACACGGATCTGAATACGGATATTTGGTGTCAAGATCCGCGGATACGGGTCTTAACTTTCTTACGCTGTCGGTGTATGTCGGTGCGCGCGACTTTCACACAATATGTTTCGAATTTATGATATTGGTATTGGTACATGAGTTTGAAAAAATGTCTACAAAGAAGTTTAGTAGTGTAATTTGGAATTATTTTGTGTAAGTAAATGATGAATGTGCAAAGTGTAAAATTTGTGATGGAAAGTATTCCCGTAAGGGTAAAGGTACAACTTGTTTAAAAAATCATTTACAAAGAAAACATCCTCAAGAATATTATCTGTATTGAATTTCATATTTTTTTATTGCTTAGTTGCTACCTTAATCAGTAATCACCTATTTAAAGAATTCATCTATAATTTTAAAATTAATAAGCTAAATAGATCCGTAAAAGATCCGCCAAACAGTAACGGATACGGACACGGATACGGATCTTTCTTCTGCCTCGGATATTCGCGAATACGGATACGGATAAGGATATCCGGCACATCACTACTAAGTACATACCCGAGTCATCGCTGTCGCTGTCGGTGTTGTAGTTGCTCATGAGGCTGAGGCCGGTGGAGCGCGACGGGGGCAGCTGCGCGGACGGCCCGGGCGGTGCGGCCGGCTGCTGCGGCACGGGGTAGTACGGCGCGTGCTGCTGCGGCACCGCGGCGGTCGAAGGGTCTAGAAATTGTACCAATGTTTAATGTTTTAGTCTAAATAAAATCATAAGTTTGTACTTCCATTACACATGGCTTGTTTTAGCCACGCAACTTCCATTGCTATGCATTGCGGTCCTCGCGCATACCTAGCTCTCGAGCACGACCGGTCGCTCGCGGTCCAATCAGCGCCTAGGTATAGTTACCGGCACATAATATATACTTCGTTCCATTAGAACGTTCAAAACGTTATTTTCATTATTTTCATTCACATTCTGTTTCTTTAGCGCCACTGTGATCGTTCGTAACTGTTTTCACCCCTATTCACAGAACACTATTACTCGCGGAGAAGAAGGTCGACTTCATACAAAAAAATTGGGACCAAAATAGCGCCTCTAGTGAGCTGCCCCCTCAAACTTTTAACCGCCTTCCAACAAAGGAGGACTAAATATTTGATTATATGAATATGGCGGGAAATTGAAGATACGTAATTAAAGTTTAAGTTAACGTTAAATTTCTCTTTAAAGCTAAATTTTGCATTCCAACAAAACCGAGCGACCACCTCCACGCACAAATCATAACTATACGTCACAAAATGTTCGTGAGCCCTTAAATACATACGTCTAGTGTTTTCGATAGCGCGATCTAGAAGCGGCATAGTGTCTGTCGTGCGCCATCTGTTGTGGTTTTTAAGTAACTTTTATGTAATATTAACCATGTAAGACAGAGAGCGATATATATTGAAATATAACCATTCTTGTCGCACCGAACTGCCCCCTTTTTGGTCCAAGGTCATTCATACAAAGTTGACCACCCCTGCCCCTATTCCACACGCAACTGTCATCTGTCAAAAACTGTTAAAAACGGTAAAAATGATCACGCCATTTTGCATTTTTTTTTTTTTTTTTTTTTAATTATATAATTGGGTTAAAATTAGCACTTTTTGACGTTTTAAACGTCAGCTGTCAGTTGTTCCACTAGTCACAAAAATTGCTAAAAACGAAATTTTCGAAATTTTCAATAATAACGTTATTTCGCTCAAGAAACACCATTTTGTGGTAAAAATTATCGTAGCGTTCTGGGCAAAATTAGTGCCGTATGGAACACGCTAATAGTAGTGGGGATAGCTGCGCAAGTGTACAGGCGCGCACAATATAATTATAAAATAAAATAACTTTGTTTTGATTAGAAACCAAATCATTTTAGGAAAATATTTTAACATACTCTATGTGAAATAGTAAGTAACGCTAGGTGATTTGAGGAGAATATTAAATAACTGAGTATGTATTAAATATTAATATTAAACAATTCCATAGCTTGTGAGTTGTGACAGGGCGTTTTACTATTCAAAATTAAAGATTTACTACGGCGAATCCAAAATGAAGGATAATAATTTTGGCAGTCTACGTACGTATGCATGTATGTTCCAGTGTAGTACCTAAACTACTGAACCGATTTTATTGAATGAGATGTTAACATATTCATAATAATGGTCCGGGTGACATATTATTATATCATAATAATATTGTTGAAATATTTACAATGATCATACAATTACTAGCAATTTCGTCATTTTTTAAATTTTAAATCAGTTAATGAAAAAGCGCTAAACAATAAGAAACAAGAAATACAACAAACGAACTCAAACTTAACAAAAAACAATAACAATAAATGGCGATAGTAACAATAAACACGTGTTTGCGACTGTACGGTCAGGAGTCCGCGGAGCGTCGTATGGTGGCGGGGGACGGAGTACGACTGGCTTAGCCAATCGGCGTTGCGCTCGCGAGCCCTTCGTCCCTCTGGCCCCCTGTGACACCTAATTTTTGACTTCTGCGCAATATCTGTCAGCGCTAAGAGTTACGTGCCGGCACTTGTAGAGCCTAGCTAACTCTCACACCGCTACTTTTCTCGAGTTTGTCTAGGGCGGCCGCAGGGATAGATATAGAGTTGTCCGCGGTGGTGTATAACGGATTGAGCATCGTGTTAGTCGTAGTGTATGTCTGTGGTATATGAAGGATGACTGTATCACGCGGGCGGCGGTATATGACGGACTGAGCATCGTGTAGTCGTAGTGTATGTCTGTGGTATATGACGGATGACTGTATCACGCGGGCGGCGGTATATGACGGACTGAGCATGACATCGTGTAGTCGTAGTGTATGTCTGTGGTATATGACGGATGACTGTATCACGTGGGCGGCGGTATATGACGCACTGAGCATCGTGTAGTCGTAGTGTATGTCTGTGGTATATGACGGATGACTGTATCACGCGGGCGGCGGTATATGACGGACTGAGCATGACATCGTGTAGTCGTAGTGTATGTCTGTGGTATATGACGGATGACTGTATCACGTGGGCGGCGGTATATGACGCACTGAGCATCGTGTAGTCTTATGTCTGTGGTATATGACGGATGACTGTATCACGTGGGCGGCGGTATATGACGCACTGAGCATCGTGTAGTCTTACGTCTGTGGTATATGACGGATGACTGTATCACGCGGGCGGCGGTATATGACGCACTGAGCATCGTGTAGTCGTAGTGTATGTCTGTGGTATATGACGGATGACTGTATCACGTGGGCGGCGGTATATGACGCACTGAGCATCGTGTAGTCTTATGTCTGTGGTATATGACGGATGACTGTATCACGTGGGCGGCGGTATATGACGCACTGAGCATCGTGTAGTCTTATGTCTGTGGTATATGACGGATGACTGTATCACGTGGGCGGCGGTATATGACGCACTGAGCATCGTGTAGTCTTATGTCTGTGGTATATGACGGATGACTGTATCACGTGGGCGGCGGTATATGACGGACTGAGCATCGTGTAGTCGTAGTGTATGTCTGTGGTATATGACGGATGACTGTATCTCGCGGGCGGCGGTATATGACGGACTGAGCATCGTGTAGTCGTAGTGTATGTCTGTGGTATATGACGGATGACTGTATCACGCGGGCAGCGGTATATGACGGACTGAGCATGACATCGCGTAGTCGTAGTGTATGTCTGTGGTATATGACGGATGACTGTATCACGCGGGCGGCGGTATATGACGGACTGAGCATGACATCGTGTAGTCGTAGTGTATGTCTGTGGTATATGACGGATGACTGTATCACGCGGGCGGCGGTATATGACGGACTGAGCATCGTGTAGTCGTAGTGTATGTCTGTGGTATATGACGGATGACTGTATCACGCGGGCAGCGGTATATGACGGACTGAGCATGACATCGTGTAGTCGTAGTGTATGTCTGTGGTATATGACGGATGACTGTATCACGCGGGCGGCGGTATATGACGGACTGAGCATCGTGTAGTCGCAGTGTATGTCTGTGGTATATGACGGATGACTGTATCACGCGGGCGGCGGTATATGACGCACTGAGCATCGTGTAGTCGCAGTGTATGTCTGTGGTATATGACGGATGACTGTATCACGCGGGCGGCGGTATATGACGGACTGAGCATCGTGTAGTCGCAGTGTATGTCTGTGGTATATGACGGATGACTGTATCACGTGGGCGGTGGTATATGACGCACTGAGCATTGTGTAGTCGCAGTGTATGTCTGTGGTATATGACGGATGACTGTATCACGTGGGCGGCGGTATATGACGCACTGAGCATCGTGTAGTCGTAGTGTATGTCTGTGGTATATGACGGATGACTGTATCACGTGGGCGGCGGTATATGACGCACTGAGCATCGTGTAGTCGTAGTGTATGTCTGTGGTATACGACTGTACCTCGCGGGCGATGGTATATGACGGGCGCGCGGCTGATGTGCGGCGGCGGCAGCGGTTCGGTGCCGGGCGGCGCGACCTCGCCGGGTGCGGGCGCGTCCTCCGCCCCCGACGACCCGCGCATCTTGCTGATGAGCATCGTGTAGTCGCAGTCCGCGGACGGCTTGTAATGAATGCTCGGGATCGATGGAGCCTGAGTAACAAAATGAATTTAATATAATATTACAGTAATGCCATAAATAGGGTTACTACTATTGTGAGATCAAGAGAGAACTTTATAAAAATCTGCATATTTATAATGCCTTAATAATTATTAAGATTCTCATGCTAAAATTGGATTTGGATCTTTCATAATCTATCTATCTTTTTAAACCATCAAAATTGCTAACAATGCAAGAACTTACCAACTCTATGACTGTTGACGCCAAGCTCGGATGCAGGTATTCATTGTTCATCTCATTTTGATTTTCTGTCAACAATATATAAAAATGTAAGTGTAAAACAGTCATCAAAATCTAGAAACTACCATATAAAACAATATTTATCCACATTAAAGACTAACAACTTTTATAATAAGCAATATTTTCATAGAGTTGCCTTTTTTTTTTTAATCTGTCCCCTAAATTGAGACATTATTTTAATATCTAATAATAATAATATCTATGGACGCTTCACACCACGTCAGTCTGGCCCCATGGTAAGTATCCGAAGAATTTGTGTTACGGGTACCAGACAACGGAAATATATTTAATACTTTTTATACTATACTTATATTTAAGATTTTTATTACAATATACACATATTTAATACACATCCATGACCCAGGAACACAGAAAACTTTTTTTGTTCCCTGGCGGGATTCGAACCCGCAACCTCCGGCCAAAGCGCCACTGCGCTCACCACTGAGCCACGGAGGTCGTCGAGTTATAAAATAAGTATTTTCTATACTATTATTATAAAGATGAAAGGTATGTTTGTTTGTTTGCATTGAATAGGCTCCGAAACTACTGGACTGCATTGGCTACTTTTTATCGCGATCCCGCGAGTTTTCTTTTAGCGCGCACGAAGTCGCGGGAAATATGTAGTCTTTCTATAAAAATTAATTATGTTTTACCTTCAACAACTTCGACTTTCTTCTCCGGCCATTTCCCGGCCTTCACAAGTCCGATGAGCGCCAAGTAATATGGATGTAGATGTGAGTCCTTGTTGAGAAACTTGAACTGAGGATTGTCACCTTGCTTCGCCTTGATAAGTATTTCCATTTGGACGCCTTGGGACGCAATAAACTTGGCAGTTTTCTCTATTATTGCGTGCTGCTTCAGTGATTCTGGCTGTATGGAAAGTGAATTGATTTAGAAGAGAGATTTAAAACTTCATTATATTGATGAGTAGCAGTCCTCTACCGTGAGTTTTACCCAAAATTTTCTGCCGTGAACAACTAAAGTTTGGAATAAGCTGTTGCCAGTGGCATTTCCGGACCATTAGGATTTGCAGACCTACAAGAAGGGAGTGTATTCCTACTTTTAAAAAAATCTATTATTATTATGTATATCAACACAGGTACTATCAGCTTTTGAACATCATGAACAGTGCAGTAAAAATATTGACCCAAAGATGCACAACAAAAAGACAGATAACAAAAAATTCAACATACCAAAACCATATCAGTGCAGTAAAAATATTGAGCCAAAGATGCACAACAAAAAGACAGATAACAAAAAATTCAACATACCAAAACCATATCAGTGCAGTAAAAATATTGAGCCAAAGATGCACAACAAAAAGACAGATAACAAAAAATTCAACATACCAAAACCATATCAGTGCAGTAAAAATATTGAGCCAAAGATGTACAGCAAAAAGACAGATAACAAAAAATTCAACATACCAAAACCATATCAGTGCAGTAAAAATATTGAGCCAAAGATGCACAGCAAAAAGACAGATAACAAAAAATTCAACATACCAAAACCATATCATCTGGCAGCTGGTGTATCAACTCGGGGGGTGCTTCAAATGGCTCCTCAACCTCAGCTACTGGTTCCTGGGTTGTTTTCTCTTCTGGAGTGTCATAGTTGAAGCCCACCTGACCGTAGCCAGCTGCGTGTAGACGTTTCAGCTCTTCCTCTAAAGAAAAAAATAGTTGACCTTGCTATAGAAACAATGTTTAAATTGTCAATTTTTTTATTTTATTTTTATAACCATATACCTAAGTGGAGATTAAAGTACAGACTATAGGCTGGCAACAGGGTATATGAATATATTGTGTGAAATAGTTTTATCTATATAATATTCTGAACATTACCATTGAGGGAAACTTCTTGATAAATGTAGTTAAACATAAAATTGTATGTATAGTTTTGTTATAAGATAAGTACATCTAAAAATTACAAAAAAAATAAATATATACTCCATTATATAAAAAAAACAATATCATTACTTTACTTATACTTCATACAAAAACATTTATTATGTTAAGTATTAACTTAAATGCATAAATTTAGGAGATATTAACAATTATGTTGCTGCGACCCATATATTTCATACAACTCTAGGAACATGTGACGAGGATATTTTTGAGTACATGAATAGTAATTAAATTAAGCAATAAAAAAAACCAGTCATCTAGCCTATTATTATAATTCACCTGTGCATAGATAGCCTTTAATGAAAAACAAAGTGTACCTTTATACATCTCCTCCTCATCTTCGTCGGTGTGGAGAGCCCGGTACCTCTCGTCATCGCACAGTTGTTCCACGTCCAGCTCCCCGCGGGTGAGCTCCACGCGCCAGTCATAGCCCCCGGGTGGAGCCTCGCATGTAGAGAGATCGTGAAGTGCGCCTCTTGCATCATATCTGCTAAGACAATATCAATGGTCACACACAAATATTGCATTAAACATGGCATAGCCATGTAATACAAAGTTTTATACTTAGAACTTATCTATTAAATCAAAACATACATTTTAGTCAAGAACAAAATGAAAAATTGGTAACATTGCATTTATTGAGTTGTCTCAATGTCATTTCAGATTTTTTATAGGTAAGTAGCTTATGTCTTGAAGTAATTTACAGCATGTAAATGCTATGCTAATGCTAAATAAGAAATCTATTTGCAAGCTACTGATCCATACCTAAAAATATCATTAAACTTGTCACAAATAAACTTGTCTATAAGTCGACGCCTAGTTCATATGAATAACTTCAAATGTTATAACTCAAACCTGAAATGTTTCCTGCTACTTTTGTTTATATACTGTTAGCAGTTTGTACATACTGTTTTGTTTTGAATGGAACCTTTATGTGTTATACATACCACCGGTCGAGGTCACCCTACATTTCGCCGCACGTGATTGAAGTATAGCTTGGTACCCTTCGCACGATCACCGCAACATAGGTTAATTTCTGCGAAATACTTATAATCTTCGAAAAAATTAATATTTTCTGTTAACCAACATATTTTTATAGCGCCACAATTAGCAGTCTATAGTAAAAAACGTATCGAACCTGTCGATTTTCAACGTCTCATCCCCCATCCACGGAATGAGGTGTTTTCCTTGATCAATAAGCAGGGCTTTATCATCGTCCCTGAAGAGTTTGCACGAGTAGCCGAACACGAATAACTCTTCTTTTTTCTCCTTTGTTTCACTTTTACGGAGTATTCCGGTTTCACTTGAAACACCAGTCCATTTTATAGACATTTTACACGACTTACTGAACAACACGCATTAAATTAAACAAATAAATTTTAAAGCGAAAAGCATACGCGTTTAATTTGTAGATGCCATATTTTTTTTAAGTTTTGACTTTTGGGCAGTGTGACCGTTTTCAAAAACCCCTAAACTACTAGAATTTACTAGATGTAACTTACTTTTCTACTGAAATCTACTAAGGTTTTGGAAAAACCTACTGAAATTGTACTGACGTACTTTGTGGCTTAAATTCACATAAATTGATAATTTTTGATGAGACAGATATGAATATTATTAGGTTTTATTAATAAATTATTAGATACACACGTATGTACATAATTAATTACCTAGTCATCATTGTCATGTTTCGATTTTTTTAATTAGGTATCTTAACCATATTTTTTTCTGGTTGGAAATTTGTGCAATTACCGCCGTTGTCATATAAACCTTGTTTTACATGTAAAAGCGATGGTAGGTACATGATGAGTGTTTAAAAACCTTAATTTAAAACCTAGGGCACGGAGTATAGAGATAACCTAGGGCTAGATTAATTTAGACCTTTGAAAATGGTCAAAAGTGAAAAGAATTTATAGTAGGATGAAACCCATTGGAAAAGGAAGAGAATATTACAAAAATAAAAGGAAAAATAATTTACGGGCGATTTGAGGTCGAGAAGTGTAAGAGGGTGAGTTTTTAAGTGTAGAAAACGGTTTATCTCGATTTCCGAAGAAATTATAAGTTTTATGGAAAAAAATCAATGGCAAAGTTGTAGGTCTACAATTTTTGTGTTTACATTTTTTTTTTCACATAACCTCAAAATTTATGTGAAAAATTCAAATAACCTTATTACCCGACTGCCGGGAGGGCTATGTGTTTAGCGCGTATCTTGTATGTATGTATGTATGTAATATTCTTTATTACCACGTATCTTCCAAACGGCTGGATGGATTTCGACAATTAAGGTATCGTTAGATTTATCTCAATAACCCAAGTGTCCTTAGATAGCTAGTTCAAAGAAAAAATACAAAATGGCGGATTATGGCGCAAAATTGTAAGTAGTTCAAAAATTTTTCTTAACCAAACCTATCGAGTAGGATATCGAAATAAAGGAAATTAAAAGGACATTTCAAAAATATACATATTATATCATGTATTTAAATTTAATCAGAAAAAATTAAAACCATTTTAATTAAATCATTCAAATTTTGTAAGCAATGCATTCAAATAGTCGTCTTTTTGATTTGAATCGACTAAGTGTGTGTTGCTTAATCTAAAAAATCTAAAAAAAAAAAAAAATAAAGAAAATAAAAAACCCGACTGCCAAAAAAGTGACAAATACCTAAGCAACGCACTAAAAAGACCGAAACAAGATTGAGAAAACAGACTTACACTATGAGCTGAAAGCCTAAGTGAAATAATTGACGTTATGTTTGTTAGCAGGCGAGGCCAATATATTTTTGTACAATTTAAAAAATTGGCACTTTTTTGGCAGTCGGGTTTTTTAATTTTTTTATTATTTTTTTTGACTTTATATCGAAAAATTAATCCTAATTTTCCTAATTTCCAATCGAAAATTCTCCTCTCGAAATATCAGCTTTTTTAAAAATATCGATGGGCTTTTTCGTTGAAAAAATATGTTATTGATTGTACTGTAGGTTCTTGGTGGAAATTCATGTTTCACTGTAATAATACACAATACTTCTTGCACTATTTCCACTTTAATAAGTATTTTACATTAATTTTAATATATTACACGACCGGTTTCGACAACGTCATCATCACCTACACCTGATGATGACGTTGTCGAAACCGGTCGTGTAATATATTAAAATTAATGTAAAATACTTATTAAAGTGGAAATAGTGCAAGAAGTATTGTGTATTATTACAGTTTTTCGTTGAAATCTCTACTTTCTGATAATGTAAATAAATAATATATGTACCTACATTACTATTTTACATGTTCTCAGAAAATGCAAAGAAAAGAACAGGTAGCATGGCTGTGTAGGTAATACGGTAATGTATTTTTTTACATTATCAGAAAAGAGAGATTTTAACGAATAAAAAGCCCACCGAATTTTTTAAAAAAGCTGATATTTTGTCGGGAGAATTTTAGGGTACAATTTTCGATATTAAGTCAAAATAAGGTGAAAAATAAATATTTTAAATTTAAAAAAATCCAAAGTATATATGGTAAAAAGGTAAGTTTTCACCAAATTTCGTGAAAAAAATATAATTTTGTAATAAGATAAAAATTAAAAACCAAAAACTTTGTTTTTTTCACTCTTTTGAGATTATGTGGAAAAAGTATAAGTAAATAGGTACAATAGTTGTATACATAGGTTGTAGATATTTTTATTATCTACAACTTTGCCATTTGACTTTAACTTTTACTATAATTAACAAGCGTCGAATAACCGACGAAGTAAGCGACGAATCACTGACAGCTATCAGAGGTTTTGTTTACATATCCGATGTTGCCGTGTTAAGAGAAAAATATTTGCTAAAGTTTAAAATATTGCCAGGATATTCTACTGAAATCCGCTACTTTTTCAAAAAATACTGAAAATCTACTGCACTACCAATTTTACAACGAAAATCTACTGTTGCAGTAGTCAATCTACCGTAAACGGTCACACTGCTTTTGGGCTTTGGCCTTTTGGCAGTGTTGCGGTGTTTCCAAGCTCTCAAAAATATTTCACCCCAAACTTATGTAAAAAACCCCCAAAATCGCAATAATGACTTAAAAATCCTCCTAATTTTTTGTATCATTGAGCATATCTACTAATAATACTACAAAAATCTACAATGACAAACAAATAATAAAAATAATAATAATATCTATGGACGCTTCACACCACGTCAATCTGATCCCGTGGTAAGTTCTCGAAGAACTTATGTTACGGGTACCAGACAACGGAAATATATTTAATAATTTTATACTATACACATATTTAAGATTTTTATTATATTATACACATATTATTTATACATCCATGACCCAGGAACACTGAAAAACTTTTTGTTCCTTCGGCGGGATTTGAACCCGCGACCCCCGGCTTGAGCACCAACACGCTCAACCAACTGAGCCACAGAGGTCGTCATAAAAAAAATAATAATGAATGTTCTGTAAGATAAATTAATATTATAATTCGGTTGAACTTTATGCATTATAATTTATAATACACTTCCAAAAGTTTTTTTTACAGGTTGACTTTTCAAATCACTTTTCGATATTTCAAATGGCTTAATTTAATCAAAAACAAAAAATAAAAATCTATAAAAATAACCCTCAAAAAATTCATCCCCCTAGAAAATTCCCTGTAGAGACTTTTTCCCCCTAAATTTAGGGAGAAACTCCCTAAGTTGGCAACACTTCCTTTTGGATTTTGCAATTTGCATAGAGTACCAAGAGTAAAGGCTATTAGCAAGAGGAAAATTATACATCGTTCCTTATCCCCCTATATGACACATGCCAATGAGAAAGAAAGAGATATCTAGTTGTTCGTTAGTTTCGTTTTTTGTAGACGGTTACAGGTTTTGAACATATGTAACCAACTTCAGACAGATCAGCTGTCTGAAGTTGGTTACAAGTTGCCATACTCGTATTTATCAGCAACTTCATATGTAAATATATTCCCGTCCGCCAGTGAAGTCCCTAGTGTAGTGTACGTAAGAAATCTGCAATGGTCTCATCCGATTTTTGTGTAGATTTTAGAAGTATGTATCTGGCGTGAACCTTATTCTTTTCTTTGAGATAAATTTTATCTAGGTAATATTGAATGGTCGAGACATAGGTAATCTTTTGCTTCACGGATATGCGTATACACATTGTAATAACCTTAGTTTATTTTCTTCTGAAATCGTTTCTTTTCCTATCCCTTCACTGAGATAATTTGAGAACGTTGTTTTCCAGTATTCGTACTTTAATTCGGCTGCCGGTGACCCAGGTTCGACGTCGAATTTTTCTGGCTTTAGTAATTGCGCAGTAGTAGACATCGAGGTTTGTAATGGTATTTATTGTTATTTGGAATAAATTGTTATGTAATAAAAAGACAAAACCAAGGAATATTTGGTTTTATTCCAAATAAAATGCTACTTAAATTAGTAATACATGTCAAGCTATGACAACAACATGAGATCAATATAAGAGACATCTTATGATATAAAAGAGGTCTAAATGTACACTACACCTAGTCGGCATTTTGTGTCGATAAAAATCAAAATGTGGATGAAAATGTTAATCTTTTCATAGCATAAAATGAAGTCTTTTATTCCGCTTTATGTTTGCTTAGATCTTTTAAACTATTAAATGAATTTAAAATGCAGTTTGCAGCCAATAGATAGAATGATTAAAGTGGAAGATTTATGCGTAATGATCTATGCACCTTTGTGATTTATAAATTATTATCAGTCGATCAAAAACGAATTTATGCAGTATTGTCTACAACAAACCGAAATATGTTGGGGAAGCTAGTCTCTTGAACTATATATTGGTATCTACAAAACTCCAATTAATAAAACCTCTGTATTGATAACAGTTTAAAAAGTGAATTAATACTTTGACATATAATTGTCAATAATTTTATCTTGATATATTGGAATACATATTCTAATTCGAGCTACACGTATTTTTATTTCTCGTCCTTACTACAGGTTATGTGCCCTACGTTTCTGTAAAACGTATCTCGAAATTCAGTAAAAGGAAAATTTTCAGACCCGAAATCGGGAAACCATTTTTTTTTTCAGCCCAAGATCTTTCAGCACCATTTTCAGTTTGTGGCTTAAAAAACAGTATCTACCCATATCCAAAATAACAAGCAGAGAGAATAACGTGGAAAAGCAACCGAAAATTTGGAGTTACCATTACAAGGATACTTTGTGAGCATTGGGATCGAAAGGAATCACGTTAGAAAGGATTAACACAAGAGTTGAATTTTTGCAACGAGAAGCTTAAAGCTCTACTGCTCATCAGAATCACTCGTTTCGAGTCAACAACAACAATCAGGAGAGTATCGTGTGATGTTCTAGCAATGTTAGTTGCGCAGTCAAATTAACACTAATATTCAGAAATTCTGTTTTAGATCCCGGAGCAACCAATAATATTGTCAATGTGAAGGACGTCTGTTAATCTTCTGTTGATACATTTGCTCCCAAGTATAACTAAAACAATTTTTACCCTAATCTGGATCATCGGTATCTACTATCTACATGGAAAAGTACAAAGTCCTATTAGTGCATCCAGCCAACTGAGGAGCGCAGGGCCACAAAAGGATTTTATAATATTATGTGCACCGAGGTATCACATAGGTATATACTATACTATATTGTATATATTTATTTTTAGTATATACAATATAGTATAGTAGAATGCAATAAGCAGGAATATACTAATTGTTTTTAATACACAATAGAAAATACAATATTTATAATGAATTTTAAATAATATAACCCAACAAGCAAAAATGCTATATAAAGGATGATTAATTATAGGGTTAAAATTCTTGTTTATATTTTATAAAAGCAATAGCTTAATATTTTCCCTTTATAATTGCATGCTATAAGTATTCTTTTGCTAATAATAGTATTATGGGTCTTAAAATTTATATTAATAATGTATTTAAAAGCATAATATTATGGCTATTATGGTTGAAGCAAACATTTCAAAACTAAGTTGAAGTCTCATAAGATCAGAAATATTACCTTATATGACAATTAAAAACTATTATAACCCTTTACCTTTGCAATGTTTGATAAAATGCACATAATGCAAAAAGCAAGATATGTCATAGCTTTTATAATCAATATTTTTTTTTGGCTGGTTCTGTGGTTGTGCACTACAAAAACCAGTATTGTTATACATTTGTTTAATTGTGCCATTATGTAACTTCCTCAGCCAGAAATGGATTTAAAAACATGTGATATTAAACGGTGAAAACCAATTTTGATACAAATCCATCTATAAACATTATGTTTACTTGTTAATGATGCAAGAAAAAAGGGGTTTTAAGCAATAGATTGTGGAGGCTGAACCCTAATTTCTTCAATATGGCTGAATAGGCATCTTATAGTCTCAACTATAAGAGAAAATTACTTTTATATAAAAGCATTGTACCAGATAATTCTTATTATAATATAAATTATCAGACGCCTAAAAATGAAATAAGAACTGAAATGCTTAATATAAAGATATCAAGTAAAATAACGGTCAGAGTATGAATTACTGAGATCATAATTTTTTAATTGTCGGTAAACGCTGAAAGCCATACATTCCTTGTCCATAGAAAGATTATCCGTTTTATTTTTACATGGCAAGATGAAAGATTGCTTATCATAATATGATAAATTGGTAACAACAAAACGTCTACTACGATTTAACACAAATAATTTGTGCCCATAATACGTATAATGACTGTTAATTAAAGAACTACTGTAAAGCAAAGAAATATTGTTTTCATAGCAATTATAAAGTAAGTTTTTGCTAGTTGGGAATATCGCTTTCAAATGAGATGTACAAAATATGTTGTATTACAAAATACAAGCAGATGTCTTTGTGGTGTAGTCTGGTAGCCCCGACTACTACTTACAAATAATAATAATCTGTTACTTAATAATTGTTGTTTCTAAAGCTGATTTTTATTTTTTTTTGTCAGCTACTACATGAATGTTTTATTTTTAATGGTCGATTACAATAATGAAATTCTGTAAAAAATGAGCAGTGATGTTTGTAAGGGAATAACATAATTAGTTTAATCGCTGAAGTTCCCCGATAAAATGCGGTGGCCAAACGCATAATTCATACGTTTACCTAATTCACTATGGCGTCAAGTATGAAATTAAATAAAAATCGAGGCAACAGCATATGGAAATCAATTAATTTATTATTTTATTTAAGTAATAAAAGAAAAGAAAAAGCTAATAAGCGATGTGACATGGTATAAACCCGAAAAATATTTAATATGTATTATAATAATTATTCCTGCAGAAGTTTTACTGCAGAAGATTTGTAATTGAAAATATTCCCGCCGAAATCAACAAACCAAAGATGGTCAACAGGCGAAGTTGATAGGCAATAAATTAGAAACACAATAAGCCAAAATCAACAAACCGGATGTCAAACCGGCGGAGTTGAAAGGGAAGAATATTACAATAGGTAATGTACATACTTCCTAAGATTTTAAGCTACTGATTCAATATAGATTATTCAAATGTCTAATTAAATAATACTAAGCTGTGAATAACTATAATTATTATCATTGATAATAATAATAATTTCAATTACGTTAATGAATTGGCTAGATAGAGAAAAATGGTCAAACACTCAAAACGAAATTGGTTCGTTACAAAGTAGACCATATGTAATAAAACAAATAAGTACCTAGATATTTAGTTGATAATTCTAGTAATGTAAATATCGATTCTGGAAAATGGATCTTTATATTTTATAATAAATATATTAAATTTTAAAATGTTAATAATTTATATATATTTTTTATTATTTGTTACTAAGTGTACAATGGCATTGAATACACGGAAACAAAGTGTATATGTTTGTCTAAGAAACATAAGCCAGGCATGTACACAGTTTTGTGAAGCTATAAAAGAGCATAAATGTTTATATTATTATGTATAATAGCTAGAAACTAAAAGCTCATATTTTAGCAGCATAATTAATATTATTTATATGAATGAACCATGACAACAGTTGTTGCACATTGGTATAGAAGGAAACAAAGAAATTAATAATTAAGATATATTTAGGTACCTACAATAATATAAAGTAACTAATTACATGAAGTTCTATCAAATCCCATTCAGCATTATGTTGCAAACAGATTTGCGATGCTGGTTTTTAAATAGGCATGAAACAAAATTGTATTATTAGTGCATATCTGCTTATAGCAAATATTTTTATACTTATGTAATTTTTAATATGTAAGATAATTTAATGATTGGATAAAAATCCTAAACAGCTGATAATATACTAAAATTAATGTAATATTTTCCACAGAATAATTACTTTTAGATATCTTCAGAAAATACCACGGAGGAATTATATAAAGACATTGTAGTTCCTTAATTTCAAGGAACAACATGGAAAATATAAATTAATATCATCGTGTTAAAAGATGAAATATTATCAGTTATGTACTTATTTTAATGTTTGCCTATACTGTTAAAGCATTATTTACTTAATTGAATTTTTGAGGGGGTGTATTGGTATCTACAAAACTCCAATTAATAAAACCTCTGTATTGTTAACAGTTTAAAAAGTGAATTAATACTTTGGCATATAATTGTCAATAATTTTATCTTGATATATTGGAATAGGTACATATTCTAATTCGAGCTACACGTATTTTTATTTCTCGTCCTTACTACACTATACACCCACACACTATGCAGGCTATCGTCCAATCGACTTGTCAGTTCTATATCCTACTACTATTATTAACATGAAAGTTCGTGAGGATGTATGGATGGATGTTTGTTACTCCTTCACGCAAAAATTATTGACCAGATTTCAATGAAATTTGGTATGGCAGTAGTTTAAGCTCTGGATTAAAACATAGGATACTTTTCCCTTGGATACAGCTGGTAAATATATAAACAGTAGACGTATAGACTTTTTATGCATTTCTCCCTTTAGTTGGGGTACCTACGTGGAAAGATAAATGAAAACAGGAAATTTTAATAGATATATTTATTATTTATTAACAATTGGACATCATTTATTAGCTTACACGTTACGACAACACCAAAAAGCTCTCAGATTGTCAGCATGGAGCTAAATATGTGAAGAAAACAGTGCACAGCAGTCCGTTTACGTGGGAGAGCCATGCTTTGGCACGAACGGTCCACCTGGACCAGATAAATACCACGGCCTCCGGGTACTCAAGGAGTAGTTGCGGATTTTAAGACCGGGATCGTACTTGTGACACCTGCTATTGCGAATATGTATAGGTGGCGATAATCGCTCTCCATCTGGCGATCAGTCTGCCCGTTTTCTGGTCAATTAAAAAAGTACAAAGAAGTATTTTTGCAAAAGGCCACCTAATTCCCTGCAAAACCAAAAAGCAAAGTTAAATTTGAAAATTTGTGACATGTTTTTGTGATGATGTACAACCGTAACTCCATTATAATATACAGGAATTATTAATTAATAATTATAATTAATAAAAAATACACCACACTATTTTATATTATATATTATCACTTAGTTTATATTTTAGATCTTACTAATTTGTATAATTGTATGGTGTTTGGTAAATATGAAGTAGGCAAAACATTTTTCTTTCAGATTAACATATTTTCTCTTTCGAAGGTTTATCGATATCCAAAACATCACTATGTAAATACACAACCTCTGAAATTTATACAAAATTTCTATTATATTATATTGTTGAAATCTGCATATAATGGACAATAAACACATTTATCTACAAGAATATAATAACTTCAGTGTAATTGCTTGTATTTATATAACCTGAAACAATTCTCAACATACTGGTGAAAAGTTAACACTTCTTCACGATTTTCTTTCCTCGTAGAGTGTGATTTACAGCCCTCCACAAAACGGGCCATATTAACTTGAGCACAGCTTTGTTTTCTAATAAGACTTTTTAATATAAACTGAGATTTTTACCAAATAACACACTATAAATTCATGATTTGCTTATTCTTCTTCTTGTATCATAATGCACACGTAAACAAATGGCATTAGCTGTCAGTGGCTAACTTCAGGCCACATCTACTGCTACTAATTCAAAATGTCACTTATTGTTAAAGCAATAAAGTCGTAATTCCAACGTCTAAAATTGGACTCCAATTTGGACTCCAAATTGGAGCAACCTTCGAAAAAAACGTATAGACATATAGATGGCTTTCTCTTTCACTCTTATTGGTTTTGCCTTTGATGTTTTGTGAGACAAATAGCTGTCTACGCTTCGATTTTTTGTTTTAGTTCTATTATACTCCTATTTCTTTGGCAATTTGCGAGTATGAGTTGTCATTTGATTTTGACAGTCACGAATTGACGCTGTCACTAGATGGAACCATTCCGTTTCACGTACATTGATCATAGAGTTTTACACTCATTAACGCTTTTTTTTCCTAAAATAAACCTCATTACAGAATCAAAAGCAACAAGCATTAGTAAAATATAAAGCCAATCAGAAATAAAAATCTACTTCGCAATAAATATGATAAATAAATTATTTAATCGGTAATTTGAGCAGACAACAAATAAAAGAAAATGCAGTTAAAAAAACGAATCAGCCAACTGACTATTAGCTATAACCCACCTAAAGTGGGATGGCTTTAACGTGGCATTGTTTGAATCTAAAAACGTGTCTTTTAAATTTTTCCGTATAGCACAGGTATCAAAAGGCATATGGCGGACGTTTTATATATTTTTGCATTGAAAACTGATAAATTCTTTTAGTTATGAACATCTTGTGACCGCTAGAGCATATTTGTTAAAATTTAGCTTATAAACGTTAGTTTTTAATGTGTAAATAAGTTTATTATATCTATAGTCTTGTAAATATTGATAGTATTTTCGTGCGTGGACGTTTTGATTCTTATTGTTTAGTGAAAACGAAAAGTCTGTGATATAAACAATATTTAGATGATAGAATAATTTCCTGAACAGTTTTGTAAATATTATATGAGTATTTTAGAATTTTAAAAGAGTTAATATATTGAGCGAAGACTGAGAAATTGTGTGTGTTTGCAAGCTATGTCAGCTGTGGCCCTATTGTCTTCATTGCAAGAGAAATCAACGGATGGTGGCCAAATCAATGGCTCCAACCAATCAGGTACACAAATCAGTCATTTTGTTTAGAAATTTAAGACTACCTTGTTATATAAATTCCAGAAAACTATCGAAAGATAGCCGAACTGGCTACGTGCGTCGTCGTCGTAGTCACTTTTTACTGCAATTTGAAATGTTGCTCTACTTACTGTGCAAATCTAGGATTTCTGTCTATTCTAGCTTATTTTGTAAAATATGAATTAACATAGATCATGAATTAACATTCTAAATAAATAAGTTTACTTTTGACTTGTGGTTATTATGGAAAATTTAATTAGACATTATGAGAAAGTACTATAGTAAAAAGAGAAAATCTATTTTATTTTACAATAATTTAGATAATATGATTTGCTATTACTTGATCATCATTCCCTATTTTATGTAAACATTTTTAAAAATTATATATCCAATGTCATGGGATACTTATCCCAACTTACCTGTCCGGTAGTTGTGGTATAGTATACGGGTATGCGACCCCGGCTTCCCTAGCTATTACTGTCCTATCCCTTACCCTCGTGGGCGGTAATATCCTATATTTCCTATTTCCCACTCTAACTTACCAATCTTCCCTTCCACATCACCTATCCTTCCCTTTCCCTATTCCTACCCTCCCACCAATCCGTGGAAATGCAACGGATGATCATAAAAATAATTCAATTATCCAAAATGGCGGCGATGTGGTTCTTGCGGAGGTGAAAAGCGGACCATGGAGAGCCGCTTCGCTACGTTGAATGTAAGAAGAGGAATGGATGGTAAGAATGAAAGTGAACGAAGCGAAACGAGTATGTAAGGATCGTAGCAAGTGGCAAAAAGTTGTCTCTGCCTACCCCTTTACGGGAAAAGGGCGTGATTATATGTATGTATGTATATCCAAAAAAAAATGGGATTTGACTATAGTTACCGTTTTACTATAGTTACTAAATGTATTTTAATGAATAAATTTACAGTTTTGCTCTAATTTGTAAATAAACTACAGTAGAACACAATTAACCAAACTGATTGGGAATCATAGGTGTTCAGATAATGGATTTGTTTGGATAATCCAACTGCATGAACTTTGACATACTTTAAGTGCAGGCAAATGCAAACCATACATAAATACTTATTAGGCTTTTACACTTCAAGTATTTTTAATTTCTATATCTTAAATGACATTAATTTAACATAATTTATGTTTAATTTAAAAAGTCTTGCAATAAATTAAATTAAAAAGTTATTATTTACCCTGTTAATACACCTACTTTATATGAGTCGCTGCGGAACTATTGTGGTAGCGAAATATCTGCGGAACGTTAGTACACTGCAGTTTTGTCGCAAAGTAATAATAATAATTTTCGTGGACTGCGGGTACAGACGTTATATAAAAATGAAGTCCGGGTCATCCCAGTCATCACTTTCAGATCATGAAGAGGAAGATTTGTTGTTGCTGGCGTCAGTATTAAAAAGAAAGAAAGTGGAAAAGGAAAAATTGTCTTTTCTTGAACTTTCCTCCGTGCCACGTGGTACGGTACGGTTTCTGCTTCCATGGTGCGAAAATCTGTCCTCACCAACAGAACGTGTGTTATGCCTTATGATCAGTGATTGGATAATCGGGCGCTTATATACCTAAACTTGAAGAGAGTACCTACATAGAGCTGATAAAACCACCATCCTGACAAAAATAAATAGCACGCATAATTCGAACTTGCTATTGTGGATAATCTAGGCGCTTTTATACATACTGAGAAAAGTCCTAAATAATCATTTTATGCATGACGATATTTTGACGTCAATGTACTGTGTGTGTAGTTTCAATACCTTAATATTTTTATTACTAGAATTATTACTATTTGTCAATGTACAGAGCAGAGCAGCAAGATTAAGACCCCTGAGTTTCCAGTACATATACAATTTAATAGAATCAATGTCAAAGAATTTTTTTTTTAATTATAAAGCCTATTTATTTTTGTCAGGATGGTGGTTTTACAGCTCTATGTAGGTACTCTCTTGAAGTTTAGGTATATAAGCGCCCGATTAGCCGATCATTACTTATTATGCAAAATACCATTAGCGGAACTTCTGTGCCTGTGTAACGACGATTCCACAGTTCCTTGCGAAACAATACCGACAAGGACTCAACCATTTAATCTATAGCGTGCTATGCGGCAATAGATTTACTGAGATTTTCTTAATAATACTAGGTACAATACGGCCGATGTATCTTGGCGAGTCTGAACTTCGGGCAGAAGGTTGCGCAATAACTGTTTCTAAGTGTTTTCGTATTTATTTTGTTTGTACTAATTGGTCAACTGTATTAGGGAAATTTTATTCGTACATAGGTATATAAAATTAATAACAGTTTTCTTCACGAGTTGTACATGCGATAAAGTTCGCAGAGCCTATGTTCAGACCCGTCAAGATACAGCGGCCGTAGTATACTTAAGGTGGTTCGTTTCCTATACAAAAAAACAATGGACATTATTTAGGTAATTTCATACTATTACTACATAAATTTATATGCACATCTATTTATTTTGCAATACAATTGTCGCAAAATATATTTAAAATACTTTATTTCACACAGAAGTCACATTTTTATTGAATTTTCGACAAAAAGTGACATTTGTAACTTATGTCACTTTTTGTCGAAAATTCAATAAAAATGTGACTTCTGTGTGAAATAAAGTATTTTAAATATATTTTGCGACAATTGTATTGCAAAATAAATAGATATGCATATAAATTTATGTAGTAATAGTATGAAATTACCTAAATAATGTCCATTGTTTTTTTGTATGGGAAACGAACCACCTTAACAAGAGCAATTCTAATAAATTAAGATATTTGAACTTTGTTAGGGTTCTTTTGCCTCTTAGAAACACAATAAAAATATTATGTTTTGTCTCGGGAATGTGAAGGCAATCGCGTTTTTTTTGCATCTAAGGCTGACCTCACATTTGGCGTGTGCGTTTCTCGGGCGTTTGAGCGACGCTCACGCAGCGCACGCTGTCGCTACGTTTTCCTGGCATGTGGCGTGTGTGCAGCGTGTACGCGGCCTAAAATTGCCCTCAGACCTGGGGCAGGGCAGCCGAATAATAATGTCAAATATTTTTTTTAATTTCTTAGCTATTATCAAAGAATAAGTTTATTGGTTTCACGCATTACAATCTTTATTAAGATTTTTATATTTATTATAAATTTAATATATTAAAGCGTAACAAACTACCATAACTATTACTACTTTTATTTAAATATTAGAAACAGTTTTTTGAACAATAAGTTCTATAAAGTGCATCCTCCAAACAAAAAAAGTCATAGTGATTGGCTAGTGTAGTTATACTACTAAGTGCCGATGGTTGATTTAAATGCAGATTAAAATTTAAAAGGGATTTATTCAATAAGTCCCCTGCTATTCGAAGGGTTCATCGGGGTGTCCCAAGGTCAACTTTGTTTTGTTCTATTATAGGGTGCACTCATACAATAGTAAACTTGCTGATTTAACCTACCACCTTTGCAACTAAATTGCGAATGTTGACTAGTTTTCATTAAGTGACATATTATTGTTTATATATTAAATTATAATAGTTATTTTTATAATTATGTATAAGAGGTAATATAATATTTTCTTTTATTATAAAAAGACACTTTGCAGCAAATATTTCGTAATATTTGTTTTGATTAAAACTTGTAACTTCATTATACATACTTATCAATTAACTAGATGTTACCTGCGACTTTGTGCTTTGTTGTTCGTGATAAAAAGTAGCTTATGTCCCCATCTACTCTTTATGTGTGCCAAATTTCATCAAAATCGCTCCCGGTAGTTTTAGAGCCTGTTCAATACAAACAAACAAACTTTTTCTCTTTATAATCAATACTATAAAATTATAAATGCGAAAGTAACCAAAACTACTGAACCGATTGAAATGAAATTTGGTACACAGATAGTCTATAGCCTGAGAAAGGACATAGGCTACTTTTTGTCGCGGGACATATACGGTTCCCGTGGGTTACTGTACTTACGCGAAGCGCAGCTCCGCCCGCGTAAATAAATAAATACCAACTAGGTACTACAAGTCTACAACTATACATACGTATATTATATTCCTACACCTACTGCACCTACCATGATGATGAGGGAAAGTGTGGGAAAATCACTGTGGGATGAAGAATGGATGAAGATTATTACAGTACTAATATCGCTATTAAACAAAGGGGGTTGGTGTTAAAAAGGTGATAATATTTTATTATAATGAAATTACATACGTTTTACGTACAACTTACGTTAAAATTCTGGGTGAAACTTAAGAGCATTGATCGGCGCGAGACTCAGATTTCACGAAAAACGCTACTTTTCGGAATTATCAGGAATTATAGTTATTTAAAAAGATGATATTTATGTATTTTACTTGCTCCTTTTGTTTCTTACTTACATACAAATCGAGGCGCACGAGCGTTTACAAATACTGTTGTAAACGCTCGTGCGCCTCGATTTATATAGTAGTTTTAAAAATTCATATAAAATTCGTCAAACTAATTTAGTTAAAAATTTATTTTATTTTATTTTATTTTATTATTTAGAAAACCAACAGCTTACAAATTTTATAAAAATAGCACAGGAGTAGAAGTAGCGAAGCCAATTACAGGTTTCCACAATTAGTGACTAAAGAATAGTACAAACAAGCAAACAATTAGGTATTAGCAAAAGAACATTGAAAATCAAAGTTAATATTATATAAATCTAACAAAGCTTATTTTTAAAGAAGTTAAGGTTTAGCTTATCTCTTGCATTCTTGCTATTCAATGTGTGTGGATCAAAAGATAATTTTTTACATACATCATTAAATTCAATGCTAGCTCGCAACAGGCAGGAGTTACGTCTGTAGTTGGAGTTGTAGCGTGGAATAACCAGTGGCGGATTAAATCGGCGTTGCCTAGTAGGTACATAAAAGTTTATTTTACTAAGAAGATCTGGACAGTCTATTTCATTGTTAATTATTTTTAGTATAAATATAAAATCGGCAAAATGTCGGCGAATAAACAAGGGTTGAATGTGAAATTTCTTGCACAGAGACAGATAATTATTAGAACTGTACGTTATTTTTAGGCGGTAGCATAGAAAACGAATAAAACGCCTTTGAATGTTTTCGATTTGAGTAATATAAATTATAATTTGAGTATATAAATTTAAATAGCATATTAAAGATAAAAGGTTCTTCTCATAGATTATGTAAGTAAGAAACAAAAGGAGCGAGTAAAATACATAAATATCATTTTAAATAACTATAATTCCTGATAATTTCGCATTCTTTAAATTTTATATTTATGAGATAGAAACGTATATAAAAACAATCTGACAAAGAGATAATCTAGAAGAGGATCCAACAAGTTTGTAAAGATTTTTTGTTTTTAAAAAATGTAAGCGGTTTTAGCTATTATATGTTTTGAAATTGCCCCTGAACCTAAAGTTGTAAAAACTTCTGGTTAGTTTTGTCAGTTTTATTCAAAAGTTTGAAATTATTTTAAAATAAATGATAAATGAAAAATTAGAATACAATATTTTCTAGTGTTTTTCTACATGTAAAAATCAGAATAACCAGTTTTTGTTTGATATAGACGCATTTGAAAAGTAGCGTTTTTCGTGAAATCTGAGTCGCGCGCCGATCAATGCTCTTAAATCGAAACGTCATAGTTTTATGTGTTTTACGTTATTTACGATTAAGGAAAATCTAAGATTATAATCTTACTTAATGAGAGATGAAATTTCAACAATCGCTAAAAACGCTCTTCCTACTATCCTACTTAATATTATAAAATACTAGCGACCCGCCCCAGCTTCGCACGGGTACAATTATACTGATACTAATACTACAGAATGTCTTTAAACCTTTTTAACAAAACGGACGAAATCTACTCAAAACAAACAGAAACAAATTAATATAGGTACCTACTAAAACTCAATGAAATAAGTAGATGGGTATACTTTTATCCTATGAAATACCATAGATCTAAACTCCCCCCGCACGCGCACCCCCGCCTTGGAGACGCCCACTTCGCAACAGGCCGTGCAGCAGAAATCGTAACATTTTAATTTCGCCATAACTTCAAAACCACACGTCCAATTTCAATCATTCAAAGACCAAATATTATCTAAATATATCTAAATAAACTGTACTTAGTGATGAAATAATTTATTTTGATAAGGATTAATAGCATGAGTAAAATAAACGCGTTTAAATGTAGTCCAAAAAAAATTCAAGATTTCTAAATAAAAAAATGGTTGTTGTGCCTCACTCGACATAGATAGGTATAGTGTGTCGCGGACTTTTTTGTAGATATTTATAAGATCTACAATTGATTAGAACATTTTATGGTTCTATCTTTTATAGTTTAGGCAGCGTACGCAAAATAAGTAACTTTTCTGGTTGATTTTTTACACCTTGTGTCCGAAAAACCCAAATATTTTACGGAACCCTATTTTTTTCCAAAATAAAATATAGCCTATGTTACTCGTGGATAATGTAGCTTTCGAATGGTGAAAGAATTTTTGAAATCGGTCCAGTACTTTTTGAGCCTATTCATGACAAACAAACAAACAAACAAACAAACAAACAAACAAACAAACAAACAAACAAACATACAAACAAAGTTTTCCTCTTTATAATATTAGTATAGATGTGAATGTTTGTGAAGATGGATGGATGTTTGTTACTGTTTCACGCAAAAACTACTGAACGGATTTCGATGATGGTATGGTAGTAGTTTCGGCTCTGGATTAAAACAGTTTTTATACCGAAAAATTACAGTATTTCCGTAGGAAACACGATGCTATATTTACGCGGGCGGAGTCGCGGGAAAAATCTAGTTTATAATATTAATTTGAATGAAGCAGTCTACATACTCGCTGCAGAAGTACAGGCCATAAACAAAGAG
Organism: Glaucopsyche alexis; assembly: GCA_905404095.1. Taxonomy (NCBI): domain Eukaryota; kingdom Metazoa; phylum Arthropoda; class Insecta; order Lepidoptera; family Lycaenidae; genus Glaucopsyche; species Glaucopsyche alexis. The sequence continues at coordinate 26,225,827 of FR990046.1, forward strand.
CAAATAATATCTATACTTATATAATAAAGAGGAAAAGTTTGTTTGTTTGCATTGAATAGGCTCCGAAACTACTGACCGATTTTGATGCAATTTGGCACAGATAATAATAACTCCCCACCGATCTCGGTGACGGTGGCCGGTTTCATTGAAACCAGGCCAGTTACGCAGGAGTAATTTTATAGTGCCCAAGTGTGCGCGCAGTACACAAGAGCACTCTCTCTTCATTTACTCTCGTAATCCAGTGGGACGGATAACCGACACGACTGACGAGAGATGAGGCGCAGGTCCTACTTTTTACATGCCCATCCGACGCATGGATCATCTTTCTTGTCAGACAATCAGGTGATCAGCCTGCATTGTCCTAACCAAACTTGGAAACAACATTTTTTTGTTGTTCCAATGCGGGAATCGAACCCACGACCTCCGAGTCGAGAGCCAATGTTCCAACCACTAGACCACGGAGGCTGTTGTTGGCACAGATCTAGTAGTTACAGACCACGGGGACTTTTGCGCGCACGAAGTCGCGGGTAGGGTTACCAGATAAAAAAATCAAAAGTCCGGAGAAAAGGCCTGATTTCCATGGAAAAGTCCTGAGATTTTCTACAGCTTGAGAATTTTCTCTCAAAAACGTATTATTATCTTGCGCACGCGTTTTACGCGACTTTTTTGATTTTAACTGCAATTGTTACCAAAAGAAGATTATTTTTAGTTTGTTTCACTTTGATAAATAAGTATTGATTTTAACTGCAATTGTTACTAAAAGAAAATTATTTTTAGTAGTTTAATAAGAGAGATCTTTAAAATGTAACCTGTGTTTTATTGAAAATCCTGAGCTATCACTAGATTTGCTAAATCCGGCCGGAATCCTGAGAAGAGTCGAAAAATCCTGAAATCTCAGGACAAATCCTGAGATATGGTAACCCTAGTCGCGGGCAACATCTAGTTTGAAAATAAAATACTGGTAAATGAGGGTAGTTGTAAAGTCGTCGGCGCGGGCCGCGGGCGCTCCGACGTGCACAGTTTCCGTCTGTGACACCGTAACCGCCTTCCACGTACGTCGCGATTGTGGTCGCTGCCCGAAAGTCCGAAAGCGCAGTCTATCGCCACATTATCGCGGAGAGTCTATGTGCTGTTACGTCGTGTTGCGTTATCCTTGACGATTTAGTTTTAGTATAGTTCGATACGTTATTTATTATAGTTTTAAGTAGGTTAAGTTTAGGTTAGTGTGGTCCGCCATTTTGTTTTCGTGTATCGTACCGTGTACTTTTTTTGTGTCGTGTGTTTCGTGTTTGACGATGATCAGCAAGGAGGTCCAGAGTGAGGGGATGAAGAAGGGCCGGAGGCGGCGCAGGGGGGCCAGGAGTAGGGCCTCGAAACGTAGGGCTAGGAAGGTGGCGATGGACAGGGTGGGGGACCTCTCGCCAGTCAAGTGCGCGGTGCATGTGTTTCTGATGAAATATCAGAGTGCGCTGCGGAAGGTGCCGGCTCAGCTGCCTCCGAAGGTCCACGCGGGGCCACCCACGAAGCGGGTTAAGCGTGTGTCGTGGCGTAAGTCGATTTGTCAATTTCAGATAACTTATAATAGGTACATAGAAATATCCCTAAGGACCTTTACTTACAACTTGCGAACTCCCGACGCCTTTGCATTATTACACACAACTTATACTATTTTTTATACATACTTATATATTGTACCGTATACTGAACTTGAATTTTTATTGTTTTTCCAATTCTAACAGTCGCATCATAACCATAAAAGACATGCTTGAATTTACCTCGCTTCGAGGGTAGGTATTTAAGGTTTCTATGCGTAATGTCTCTAACCCTTTACGATATTAAATATTATTGTGGTAGTACATATGATTTGGTAAATACCGTTAAGCCATACGTCTTTCTTTTAACCTCTATGCATTATACATATTGCATTTAAATTTATATACTGACAGTATGTTGATCATTCATGCAACTGTGAGTTTTCTCATTATCCGATCCGATATCGGGACGAAAAATGTGTAAAATATGTACAGTCGCCGCCAGACCCACTGCTACATTAATTGATCTTATTACTATAGCAATAAGGTTACATGGGGCATACCGGGCTTGTCGGTGCTTGGACGTGCCTTTCACATTGCCATCATACTCTCTACTTGCTCCGATATCGTATTCACGACCAACTGGATCGGATCGGACAGTGTAAAACGCAGTGAAGGCGAGATAGCGACACCGCACTGCAGCATCGCTACATACATAAACATACATGCTGTGAAGTGTGGATCGTTCATGAAAATTAGCTAGGTATGTGCAGCTAAAATAGAATTTCGTGGCTTTATTTTTCGGTTTCAGGTTGAAACGTGTTATAAACTAATATCAATATCATAATCCAGTAATGCACTTGTCTGTTCAACAACAGCAACCTGTTGTCCATTGACGGTCTTACCATCACCCGATCTGTCTGCTCGTTTGCAGGTCTTATTCAATAATTACGTTAGGGTAACGCAGTTTTGGCGTGATTGCCAAAAACCTAGGTAAATCCATAAAATATCTATTTTTGCGAAAGTAGGTAAGTTTCTATTGTCAGAATAGTACTCTAGTGAGTATTGTTAGCAGTTAGCACATACAGTCCGACTTATTTTACCTCGGAGTTTCTAGAGATATGATCCTTATGTCTTCGGCATAAAGGTCTTGTCAGAGGTAATATAACTATGAACGGTCTGTAGCTGTTGGACCGGCAAGGACGTTCGTCTTATTAGCGGAAACAAGTTTGCATACTGCGACTTTTGTTAGGTAGGTGTATAATATAGTGCGCCAATAAAAATCTTGGCGATCTTTTGTTGAGGACCAACCAGTAAATAATTAAAGAACTTTCGAAATTTAGTTTTGAAATGTAGGTTTGGCAGGTTAGGAACGATAGGATTGTGTCTAAAATGGAATAGAATGACGATATGCAAATATCTGTGAATTTTCGTATAACTAGCTATTATAGTACTGTGGTCATGTGATTTAGGTACAGACGCGGACTTTCGCGGTGTAAAACCTATTGCCATAGTAATAACATTAAAATGTACACCGTTGTAGTCTACTGTACACGGTACAGTCGTACAAGGATCTTTTTTTTGGGGGGGCGGCGGGGGGGGCGTGAGTGTCGCAAATAAGAACAATACTTATTACTAAAAGTGAAATTTTACAAGACGGCGATGTTAGTTCTGATTTTGTCCACGTGCCAAAAGATCCTTGTCAGACTGTAACTGTTGTGAATATTTTGTCATGACGTCGCTTGTCTTTTTTCTTTGCAGGCGAGGAGAGCGGCGGCGGAGGCAGCGGCGACCCGGCCGTGCTGGCGGTGGGCCCGGCGCGGCGGCCGCTCACGTACACGCGCGACGAGCTGATGCGCCTGCGCGACTCGCCGCTCGTGCGCCGCGACCTCGACACCGCCTTCGCCGGCTGCGACTCGCTCGCGCTGTGAGTACCCCGACATCGTGATCGTTGTAGACACTCTGCAGACAGTCATGTAGTTGTTACGTTACACAGAAACAGCACCTGAAAAATGTAATTTAAATATTTTTATTTCACTTGCAGAGTGTTAAAGAAGCGCGCTGATTCGCCGAACGAAGAGGAGAAGGGAGGTAAACAAGATGCGCCGCAGGAAAATCATAAGGGGCCGTACGGGCGGCGGTCGGCGGATCCGCGCGAGCGCGTACGCAAGGAGAGCGAGCCGAGCGGCGGTATCGTGTTGTCGCCGCAGCGACGCTCGTTCACGTCGGGCTGCGGCGCGCCCGCCACCGCGCCGCAGCCGCCGCCGCCGCTCGCGCGCACGCGCCCCGACTCGCCGCTGTCCGGCCAGCCGCAGCCGCCGCCGCCGCAGCTCAAGACCGAGCAGGGTGAGTCACGCTTAGCTTTGCCAGGTGTCCCGATTTGCGCATTATGTCCCGATTTTCAGGGGACTGAAATGTCCCGATAAATCAGAATAATCAAAATTGCAAATGCGGCAAATCGCACCTAGCAACACTTATCACTCTGCAGTGGCGAAGGCTGCTTCTCCTTCATAGGGAAGCCGGAGCCTGTATAATAGGTAGGGATTTCTATGAAGGTTTGCAAAAGGTAAGTGACAAGGGAAGCCGATAGGAATGGAGTTATAGGAATCCCTCGCCACTGTCACTCTGTACACATACAGTCAGTTGAATTCAGAGCCGAGGAATGCAACAGCTATCAAGGACACTAAACTTCCGCGGCGCGGGCGTGGACCGTGGGGACTCCTCACCTCAGGCCTCAACTGCATTAATCTCGCGCGCGGACAGTACTGCGTATTCAATAGGTAATGTCGATAAAGTCTAAACGGTCTGTTCGGCAAAACCGGGCACGACATTGACAGCGACACAAGGCCACCAGGCCCGCCGTATGTTTCCGAGTAGATAGTAATGGTTTCTTTGATATTTCTACGGAATAATCGACAAAATGACAGATGATAAATGAAATCTGTAATTTTGTCTACATAATCTGTCAGTATGTCTATTCTTGTGTAAACAAAACACATTTCTATGGCGGTCATGCTACGTGCGCAAGCATAACAGTATTTCTCAGAGACAAAAGCTTATAGATAGCATTCAATATACAAGATCTTGTACTGTACGAAGTGATCACATTGTACTGTAGAAGTACAAGATCTCTACGTAGTGATCACTTCGCAATGGTCAATATACTTAATTCTTGAAGGTACTATTATAGTCTATCCGCGTTAAGAAGACAGTGAAATGTCAAAAAAATAATCAGAGTTGACCAATGACGCATAAGCCGTATTCACATTAATCAATTACAGTAAGCCGTTTTGACATAATATTATGTACAAGTGATTTAATGATATTTACTGTCTTCTAAACGTGAGTGGTCTATAGTATCGTACTTGTACAATAGTCAATACGAGCCAAGATGCAAAATAGTTCGTCTGGTATGGAAAGTAGTGCAAAGCGTAAAATATAGAAAGTAAATATTGTTAAAATAATTAAAAAAGTTTAATAAAATGTAAACAACAAATTGAGGAACATTTTAAAGTTTATTTTAACATAACTGAAATTCTTTCATGACTTTACATAACATAAAAAATTTTAAAAAATATTCTAAAAAACATAACGCAAAAGTATTCGTCTACCCTTGTCACTCACGCAAAATAGTTCGTCTACCCCTTAGTCGTATCGCCTTTGCTCTCAATGACAGCTTTAATGCGAAGAGGCATGGTTGCAACCAACGCTGCACACTCCTCAGGCGTAATTGACTCCCAGACAGCCAAGCCTTTAAGTCGCTCTTCGATCTTGATGGATTTTTACGGAGAACATTTTAACGATTAACAATTAGACGAACTATTTTGCTTATATCTTCTTCGAATTTAAAACAGGATATGTATAAATCTAAAAAGCTAAAATAGTTTATTGGTTCATAATTAAAAATACCATAAGTAACGCGACATGTGATAGTAGAACAGCTTAATATTTTATATAGATATACAAAAATAATGAAGTTAGAAAAAATCTCACTGAGAAAATTTCACACTAGACGAACTATTTTGCATCGGGGCTCGTACGTTCTGGCCTATCATAATATTCACATTTCTGCATGGTGGCTTATGTTCGTACATACCACCTTCTACTATCCTTTTTCGCTTTTGGATAGTGGCCAATATGAACTGGCAGATCAAAGGTGACGCGTGTGTTAAGATGTAACACGACGTTGTATAGATCGGCCCACATTTTTATGGTAATGTCAAAAGTTGCTGCACGCTATCTTACTCAAAGAAGTCTGTGAAAACAAAAGCAATATTGCGGAGTTAAACTACTGTATAACATTTTTAATTTTTACGGTAGCTTAACTCCCATTAACTCAATTAAACATTATTATAATATATAATACACTTTACTATTCTTTACTGACTGTGTTTTCATTTACAGCTGGTCGTCGCATCGGCTCCGGGCGCATCATGGTGCGGGACGTGCCCGCCGGCAACTGGGAGGAGACCGATTACCGCGCCGAGCCCTACCGCCGGAACAACGAGCGGTAAGCACGCACGCACGCACGCACACTCCGGACGCCGCCGGTACAACGTACAGTAAACACGCACGCATGCACGAACACGCGCACGCACCCTCATCGGCTCCGGACGCCGTCGGAACAACGAGTGGTAAGCACACACGCACGCTCACACATGCACACTAACACTCACATAGACTCCGCACGCCGCTGGAACAACGAGCGGTAAGCATGCACGCACTCGCTACGTATACGCCACGCACGCACGTACACGCATCAAACTTCGTACAAGATGAGACCGACTAACCGTTTCGAGTAGAAATCACAGAAATCTAAGTGGTATGAGATTAAAGCACGCACGCACAATATTTAAACTTGTATGCACCTACGACTTTACGTACACGCATCAAATATGCATGCACAGTGCACACGCGACATACATCATAACGTTTATCAATCATTTAAAATAAAAACGAAATATGTTACAAGAAATAACTTGAAAACTAAGATATGACTGTACTAGTATGTTACAAGATCTGTAATCGGTGTTTATTCTCAGATACGACCGCCGCTCTTTCGGCCGCGACTCCTACACCTCTGACATCAAGAGGGAGAGGGAAGATCGATTTAACAACGAGAAAATACGCGACAGGTAACTAACTATTTACTAATGTTATATTTACAATATCTGTTTCTATAATTATGTGAAATACTAGAATAAATGATGTTTTTCGTTAGTTTGACTCGACAATAATACATATTTATCTGTCAAAAATTCAGTATATAAAATACACACGAAACTTCTCATTTAATAGTGTTATTTTAAAGTAAGATACTAAATTATTTTTTTATTTCAGCAGAGAGGATAATCGTAGAGGTGGTCGCTTTTCTCAACGACGATTTGAGAAAGAAGATGAACCCGAATGGTAAATTTTTCATTTTAATACTAAAGCAGTACATACGAACATGTTTTGTGGGATATTTTTCTATCGCTCAAACAAAACGTGGTTGCTTCAACTTAGTGGTTGGTGACAAAGTTTGAACGGACAGAAGCAGTACAGTGGAATAAACTGTAGCCTACAGTATTAACATATTAAAAACACTGTGTAGTGTATTATATTACTTTAAAAATGTTGATCATATATTGTGTGTTAGTGTTTATAACTGCATGTCTGTAGTCTTTGAGCCTCGACTAAATTATGCGTAAATTCTTTCTAGACGAAAAAAAAAAAACAGCGTTGAAAATAGAACTCTGCGCTATTATAATAGAGTGTAAAATCGACAAATAGCATAGTCTCTTAAAATTTGAATGAACGAATCACGAACGATTTTGACGACCTCTGTGGCTCAGTTGGTTGAGCGTGTTGGTGCTCAAGCCGGGGGTCGCGGGTTCGAATCCCGCCGAAGGAACAAAAAGTTTTTCTGTGTTCCTGGGTCATGGATGTGTATTAAATATGTGTATAATATAATAAAAATCTTAAATATATGTATAGTATAAAAGTATTAAATATATTTCCGTTGTCTGGTACCCGTAACACAAGTTCTTCGAGAACTTACCACGGGATCAGATTGACCTGGTGTGAAGCGTCCATAGATATTAAAATAGTTATGTAATTCATAAGGGAAGTCAATATGTCGAGTTGTATATACGCCTAGCTACTGATATATATCATAATCTACGTGTGTGGGCGTGTGCAGGTTTAGCGGAGGGCCGACGTCGAAGTTGGAGACGATCGAGCTGCGCGGCTTCGACGAGCCCATCAAGAAGAACGGCAAGGACGATAGGCAGGCAGAGGTAATTAGTAACAGTACTTAATTCATTATTAACAAAGAGATGAGGAATAATGTCCTACTAATATTATAAATGTGAAAGTTTGTGAGGATGGATGGATGGATGTTTGTTCCTCGTTCACACAAAAACGACTGAACGGATTTTGATGAAATTTGGTATGGTTGTAGTTTAGGCTTTGGGATTAAAACATAGGCTACTTTTTATCCCAAAACTTTACAGTGTTCCCGTGCGATACCATATACTATATTTACGTGGGCTATATAAATGCTAGTTGTTCATATTATATTTATTAATTGATTGGAATGGTCCAATAAAAAAGTTAACCATGGTTATTAATAAAATATTGAAAGATATCAAGTCCGCCTCGATAAACCGAAAACGACATAGTACTTTTTAATAAGTGGTCGTTATTTTTCATAGTTCACTTCTCTCGTTGTCAGTACAATAGCAATGACCCAATCGAGATTAATTCACTCTGTAGGGAATACTTAGAATATATACAGTCATAACACAAGACTTCTTGCACTGTTTACACTTTAATATTAAAGTGGAAACAACATATCTAAGTGGATACAGTGCAAGGAGTCCTGTGTATTATTACTGTAAAACATGAATTTCCACTAAGAACCTACAGTACGTCACCGTAAAATTGTAAAAACCGTTAGATTGTAATATTACTAAAAATATTATAATATGCTGACAGTTTGTCAAACACAAATTTATCTATACAATAGTATTATTTTTCGTTATATTGTAATACTAGCTTTTTCCCGCGACTTCGTCCGCGTGGAACATTTACTTTGGGATATCGCTAAAATTTACCCGCGGCAACGTAAATGAACGTTGAAGGAGAAGCGCTTTCCTATCCGCGACTGCCCGCCGCGCGCCCCATTATTTTATTACTGCGATATCTTCTAAAATACTCGTTGAAATCAATTGATGTAAACGGCAAATTTCTTCTAAATTAAATGCTTGTAATGAATAACGTATTTACTTGGATAAGGATTAATATAATCTTTATGAAAACACCCTCACAAATAATGCTTAATTTTAGAACAAATTTGGTTAGCATAAAAAGGTTATTGTGAGCCAACCTTAAAAGATAGACATGTACTGTCGCGGACTTTTTTTTAGAACTTTTAAAGGGGAACAATTCTGTCATACATCATTTTAGCGAAACTTTAACCGTTTCCGCAGCGTATGCAGCGAAAGCTCTCAAAAGGAAAAAATAACCCCCGATTTTGAAACATTCTTGGTTGTTGCTCCGCTCGTATTGAGCTTAGCATGATGTTATATAGCCTAAAGCCTTCCTCGATAAATGGACTATCCAACACAAAAAGAATTTATCAATTCGAACCAGTAGTTCCTGAGATTAGCGTGTTCAAACAAACAAACAAACAAACTCTTCAGCTTTATAATATTAGTATAGATTTACCGTGCCGATTGGTTAAACGGTATGTGCCCCGCGCCGCCATATTTGTTTTCTTTTTCATAATAATAATTATAACGAAAAATAATGCGTACAATTTTGTATGGAGAAATTTGTATTTGACAATCTGTCAGCATATTATAATATCTCTAGTAATATAACAACAATCTAACGGCTTTTACAATTTTACGGTGACATATACATTATACATACTTATGAACAAGATCGTTGTTGTCGAACTGAATATTTTTTTGTTGTTATCAGAAATGGAACAACAACAACAACAGCAGCAGCAACAACGGCAGTCGCTCGCCGCAGGAGCGCTGGCGCGCGGAGCCCGAGCCGGCGCCCGCCGACACGCACCTCAATGTGTCCGATGTGAGTATTGAAGGGACCCAATAAAATGTGCGACTGCGTCATGGACAAGGCTGTGTTGTACGTGAATACGTTCACGTAACGGCCGCCGTATTAGGGGTCGTCCATTAATCACGTGATGCCCAAAAGGGGGAGGGGGGTCCGAAAAAAAATCACCAAGTATCACCAAGGGGAGGAGGGGGTATAAGGAAACATCACGTGTATTAATTTTCGAATCTAGATTATGCATACCGAAATTATTATCGGTTGTAGATTCGTATTGTTGTTCAAATACGTACAAGACAAATGACTCGTATAGTTTTTAATTGCTCGATTATTTATAATTATTCGATTAAATTGTTTTTTAAGTTAAAGGTTTTCTTCAAACATGACCTGCTTACTGTGTAAAAAAAATACACGTGATCTTAGGTGGGGGAGGGGGGGTAGTATAAAACCTCACCACGTATCACCAGGGGGGGGGGAGGGGTCTAAAAAGTTGGAAAAAAACATCACGTGATTAATGCACAGCCCCTTACGTAAAAATAGCGATTAGCAAAAATCTTGCAGTCATCGCGCGATAGATTCGCAGTCGATTGCTGAACGTCATATAAAATCGAAGTACCTATGCGATCGATTGCTAATCGCTCGCTGTTGTGTTTGAATGCACTTTGCTTCATTTTCGCTTATTATTGCTAACTGACAGTTCAAATCGCTCGCTGATTGCTTTCGCTTTGCTGTAAAAGTCTTACGTAATACAAAAAATTTTTGAGCAGTGAAGAGATCGAACGATTGATTGCAATTTATAGTTCCTCGATTGTTCGGTAGAGGCAGTACTGTCACTAGATTGCATCTGCTAGGTTTTTGCAGATACGTAATACGAATTTGCGATTCTGGAGCAAAATTTGCGCAATTTTTACGATTGCTTTGCTTTTGCAAGATACATAATAAGGCGGCGGTATTGAATAACTAATGCGTTGTGTAAATATTTTTGAATTAGTAAGAGGGTTTGGGTAGACTACGAGAAAAGACGATGGCTACTTTTTATCGCGGAAGAATGTACGGCTCCTGTGGGATTTTTGATTTTTTCCCACATGAAGAAACGAGCAACTCTTAGTGTTGAAAAAAATATTGAAACAAGTATTATGATAATGGTGATGATAATGCTAATGATGTTATATGTTTATACAGAACAAAGACAGCGGCATGGAGAGCAAAGACGAGGATGGGTCCCAGAGCAATGAGCAGGCGGACTTCAACCTCGACGAGTTCCTCAAGCCCGACGCCTTCCCCGACGTGCTCACCGTGAGTACACGTACCGCGTGACGCGACAGGTTCAACACGTGTGTCGTGACGGGTGTATATGTCACCGTAAAATTGTAAAAACCGTTAGATTGTAAAATAACTAACGAGATTGTAAAAATATGTCGAAAGATTCGTTACTATATGTTAATAATCTAACGAAAAATAATGTGTTAAATTATAGGCAGGATATTCGCGTCGGAAGTCTATAAACATTTTACAATTTCACTAGTTATATTACAATCTAACGGTTTTTACAATTTTACGGTGACATATACAACTGTGGGTGAGCCACGCGTGAAATAACCTTGCGTTGTGTTTCGCCGAGTGAGGTTACCGGAGGTCTACAAGAGGGATTAGGGATTTTAAGGACCAGGAACGCAAGTCGCAACACCAGAGGAGTTATACTTGTTACTCCTCTGGTGTTGCGTGCGACTTAACTAGACTCTCCGCTGGAGATCGGGCGCAGGACCGCTTTTTACATACCGCATGGATTATCTTTCTTGTCAGTTGTCAGACAATCAGGTGATCAGCCTGCAACGCGGGAATCGAACCCACGACCTCCGAATCTAGAGCCAAGCCCTGAACCATTAGACCGCGAAGTCTGTTCGGTCTCACAGTTTAGGTGAAAAATAATAAAAACTAGTAGAAAGTATGGGCTATAAATAACGATTTTCATAAGTAAATAAACTCGAGTTGGTTTTACTTCTCTGCACCATGGCGCCAATTCAATGAGGGTTTTTAAATTCGTGGCATCTGACAGCTTTTTGACACGACAAGGACCATTGTGCTACCAAACGCCGCCTGGTGGCATAAAAAGAATCGAAAATTCTTATTGTCCGTTTTTGATACCACTTACGCCACCAGATGACGCTCTGTGTGAGTTCAGCCTCCGAACGGCAGAAAAAATATCAAACACTAATTACCAGAAAGGGTGAATGTCAATGACATAGGTTTTCTTAACACGACTAAATATAATACTTTTCATGTTGTACAGAACGGCAGCAGCGACGCGGAGGGCGGCAGTCGCTTCAGCCGCTGGTTCCGGCGCGACAGCCCGCCCGCGCCCGCCGCCGACTCGCGCCACTACGAGCGCCTGCTGCACGACATGCTCGACGGTCAGTAGCCCGCAGTGGCTTAGCGTGCATAACTACAGTCCACTGTCTTCGACCACCTGCCGTCACCAGTTCACTAGCAGCAACTATTTCGGCTACTTTGAGCGACGTATAAGACGGTCGTTATCATTCACCGCAATCACTACCGCGAACTACGTAAAGTCTAGTCCAACCTGCAGTATAAGTTAGCCTCCAATACCAGGCTAACCTATACGGTAGGTTATGTATATAACCTCATCCAAGCAATGGGTACATTAGTCGGTGATATTAATGTAATTGATCGTCTACATAAGCAACCTAGCCATTTAAATTTATATCATAAGTTCTTGTATAATTTAGTAGCAGTAATAAAGCAATTATTGTCTTCATAATCAAAAGCTTATTCACAAACAGCACATAACGTTATGTATACATGTGTTATGGGTACCAGCTTTAGTATAATGACCTGTAATATGCGACAGCTAAAGGGCTTGTTTTATAAATAGTAAATTATTCTTCAAGATCTGGACAGTTCGTCGAACATCGAACCGGCGATGCCGGAGCCCGCGCCGATGTACCCGCCGCCGGGGCACCACGGGGGCCCGCCGCCGGGGCATCACCCGGGACATCACCAGGGGCCTCAGATGCGGGGCACGGCCGCTCCCACACTGCTCGACCTGTTGCGGCGTGCTAGATCTGACACTGATCAGCGAACAGGTAATATTGGATTTTCAAAAAAGGAGCAGGTTCTCAATACGGCAATTTTCTTTTTATATAATTACAACTTAAATATAGCGCATACGAAAAATCTAAATATAATATACCATTAATTACAACATTCAGGTACATATTATATATTGTGTAAAGATTATGAATCTCCGCTACATTTCTATTCGAAGGAATAAATGCAGATAAATAGTAAATACAGTGCAGTAGTAAATATTTTTAAATATCAATATCCGCATAGTATTATAATATATTTTACTAGATTCATTACATCTTTGCAAACTTAATCATATCAAAATAAAGTTTTTTTATTTTTTTTGTCTGTAAGCAAAATTTATTACTATTATAATTTAATGTATTATCACGCTTCTGTCTTCATACATAAATTCTTCTTTCCGCAGAGATGAACAACGGCGTGGGGAAGATCCACAGTTTGGAGGAGCTAGAAGCTCGTCTCCGGCCGCAGCAGCCGCCGCCTGCGCCCGCGCCATCGGAACACGATCTCACGGCTTTCAAGCGACTCGTGAGTGCTGTTTTATGTCACACTGCCTGTTAGCCCCGACTTCGTTCGCCCTAAAAGAAATATCTCCATCCCGCGATAATCCAGGAAATCTATGTGTTCATCCATTACCTCGATTCTCGTAATTAAATTTAATTTTACGTTTATTGAATTATAAATTATTGGAGTTTGGACCAATCAAAACTTTTAACATATCGGGACTGGATCTTAACTTTATTATTGCAGGATTTAATAATCAGAATCAAACTTCTGGATACAAACTATCTAAATCATCCTTTCTCAACCGGTGGTCGCGACGAAGCGAAGAATATATATTACTGGTCGCAGTCAGTTGGAAAATAACAAAATAAATACAAACTACATTTAGTTACAAAAGATTCGATTTTTCGAACGAATTCTGTATCGAAAGTCGAAAAAATCGATCGAACGTTCGAACCAGTGAAGACTAAATGTAACGTATAGCTGATAAAAGTAGCGCGCTATGTGCATATTATAATAATATAACTGGTTGCAAGACTTTTTACTTAAATTTTTGGCTTTTTCGTGGGTCGCGACATAAAAAAGGGCTAAGAGAGTATGATCTAAATATTTGCCAAATTTCATTCAAACCCGTTCACCGGTTTATGTTATGATATATCTGTATTAGGTACGCTTTTTTTTTTCTTCCTTTTTGGTAGGTACGCATTTATTGTGTTTTCGTTTAACAAAGTTAATTTCCTTTTCCTTATGATTCGCAGCTGGCGCAAGTTTCGGGCGGGCACGTGGTGGCGGCCGAGCCGCGCCCGCAGCAGCCGCCGCCCATGAGTCTACTGCAGGTAACACACTAAAACTATAATAAAAGAACCTTTAAAGAAGACGAGAACTACATCAAATGGAAGGAAGAGGAGGGCAAGGCTATAGTCATTAGGTTAAAAAGTTGAATGACATTTACTATTAACACTATTGGAATTTGAAATACGGTAAGTTATGCTAAACCTGCCGTGACGAATGATAATTTTAATCTCTTCTAAGATATCCAGACTAAACGTGATTAGTGTTAGTTTTTGTTTATATATAGTAATACTAGCTGCCCGCGGCTCCGCCCGCGTAAATGTAGTTTTTTCGCGGTCGCGGATAAAAAATAGATTTAAACAATTCTTGATGCGGATTATAATCATGCTAAAATTTCAGCTCGATCGGTGCAGAACTTTTTGAGTTTTTGAAGCATACACAAACCAACATAACATTTTTATAAAAATAATTGTATGTTTGTCTATAGGGTATTTTAAAATATGGGCCTATGCAGCCTGAAATAAATGGTATTTAATTTAATTTAAAATATTAGTATGTTTTGGATTTGTCATTAATATTATGTTTCTAAACTGTATATTATGTAAGAATTAAACATCAATGCATAATGTGTGACGTATACAGATGCTGAACAAGAGCATGGAGCAGCAGCAGCAACAGCAGCAGGCGAAGGCGCCGCCTCAGCAGCCGCACATCCCGCAGGAGCTCCTATACAAGCTCCTACAGGTGCAACAGGTGCGTAAACGAAAGACGAAGCGCCTGACGGTCAGCGAAGTACTTCCGCAATGAAAGTCCTGGCCTACCCCAGAAGGGCTGGGACTCAGATATTTTTACACACTAGGTATACCTCCTATAGTAAAAACGAAGCTTCAATGTATATCTATAGACATATTCACAGCACGTCAATCTGTACCGATTGTAAGATTCCGAAGAGATTGCGTTATGGGTACCAGACACGGGAATATACTTTATCGGTAGTTTGAAAATATAAGCTTAATTTATAACTTTACTGGCTGTTTCCCGCGGCTCCGCCCGCGTAAATATACTATCAGTCGTCCCGCTCTACTTTTCCGGAATAAAAAGTAGCCTGAGTAAAATCTAGAGCCTAAACTACTACCATACCAGATTTCATCAAAATCCGTTCTGTAGTTTTTGCGTGAAAGAGTAACAAACGTCCATCCATCCATCCTCACAAACTTTCACATTTATAATATTAGTAGGATTAGTATTCAGTAGGACCTTTAATAGGCAAGCGGACTGATTTTTATACTAAAATCGACATACAAATGACGTCACTATTGGATTAAAGTGTATGAAGTAGGTATAAAGTATATGGCCGCAGGAATATATTTGTAAATATCTCCGATATTTGTGCGTTAAAGTTCATACTTACCATAATGAATGTTTTGTATATGATGTAAGTAAACTAATGATGTAGGTTTTGTTTACCAATTACGCAAAAAAAAATATTTTTTTTTCCATTTTTAAATGTATTTAATTAGTAAACTACACATAAAATAATATATTTTTTTACATTTACCAGCTAGTAATGCCTCAATATTTCTGAATATATTAATGAAACTAAATATTTCAGATGTTGTCAGATTCCCTATTTGAGTTTACGTAGTTGTATCCTCACCTTCTTCATCCTTCATCTTTCAGCGGCAGCAGCAAGGCCCGCCGCCATCGGAGATGTCGGGCCCCGGAGGCCCCCCGTCGGGCCCGAGCGGCCCCACGCAGGCCGACCGCGAGCTGCTGCAGCGACCTGAGGCTCAGGCTATTATACGTGGTAAGTTCTTGAGACAAGATCGAAAATCGTATAAAGTGAAGTTGTGTAAAAGTAAGGACTTGAAGTGCATGTGCAACCCACCTCCAGTGGTTTAGAACTTGGCCCTCGACTGTGAGGTTCGATTCTCGCGTTGGACAACAAAAAAATGTTGTTTCCAAGTTTGGACAATGCAGGCTGATCACCTGATTGTCTGACAAGAGAGATGATCCATGCGTCGGATGGGTATGTAAAAAGTCGGACCTGCGCCTGATCTCTCGCCAGTCGTGTCGGTTATCCGTCCCACTGGGTTTCGAGAGTAAAAGAGAGAGTGCTCTTGTGTACTGCACAAACACTTGGGCGGTTGTGTACTGCACAAACATCGGTGTGGGGAGCTAAATACTTGGCATAGTATAGAGTATTGTACGTAATGAGGTTGTGTAAAAGTTAAAGCCACTCTCTCTACTTAGACAGTACTTGGTATACAGGTATACATACTTATGTGAGGTAAGGTAGTATAGAGGTCGGTTCTCACTTCTCAGTAGACTTTTGTCTGTATGAAGAATGTTTTTGAAAAGTCAAATATTTTATAATTGTGCGTATATGCAGGTCTGAAAGCCGGTGAGCTCACGGTGCAGCACCTGATGCAGCAGCTGGGCAACCCCGGCCTGCAGAACCGACACCGCGAGCTGCTGCTCACCATCGTGCGCCTGCACCACCACCACCAGCAGCAGCAGCAGTACCAGCGGCAGGTGAGTGTTACTGCAGCATAAGTACAGCCCCGGGCTGCAGAACCAGCACCGCGAGCTGCTACTCACCGTCATGCTCCGGCACCACCACCCCTGCAGCAGCAGCAGTACCAGCGGCAGGTGAGTGTTACTGCAGCATAAATACAGCCGCGGGCTGCAGAACCAGCACCGCGAGCTGCTACTCACCGTCATGCTCCGGCACCACCACCCCTGCAGCAGCAGCAGTACCAGCGGCAGGTGAGTGTTACTGCAGCATAAGTACAGCCCCGGGCTGCAGAACCAGCACCGCGAGCTGCTACTCACCGTCATGCTCCGGCACCACCACCCCTGCAGCAGCAGCAGTACCAGCGGCAGGTGAGTGTTACTGCAGCATAAGTACAGCCCCGGGCTGCAGAACCAGCACCGCGAGCTGCTACTCACCGTCATGCTCCGGCACCACCACCCCTGCAGCAGCAGCAGTACCAGCGGCAGGTGAGTGTTACTGCAGCATAAGTACAGCCCCGGGCTGCAGAACCAGCACCGCGAGCTGCTACTCACCGTCATGCTCCGGCACCACCACCCCTGCAGCAGCAGCAGTACCAGCGGCAGGTGAGTGTTACTGCAGCATAAGTACAGCTCGGGCTGCAGAACCAGCACCGCGAGCTGCTACTTACCGTCATGCTCCGGCACCACCATCCCCTGCAGCAGCAGCACTACCAGCGGCAGGTAAGAGTTACTGCAGCATAAGTACAGCCGCGGGCTGCAGAACCAGCACCGCGAGCTGCTACTCACCGTCGTGCTCCTGCGCCCCCATCCCCTGCAGCACCAAGTGTCGCAGCAGCAGCAAGATGCAGTCATAGAGTTGGTTCATTTGGTCTGCATTTTTTCGCTATTTTATAATAAAATGGGGGGCTAGTGATATGTGGTGAAGATTTGTGGTGAGTGTTTATAAACACGTCCAGGTGTCGTACATTAATAATACGCATAAAAATAATCTCAAAATAGCGAATATACCCCTAAGCCGTGTTCAGCGCGCGATGCGGCGATCCTTACATGGTGTAATAAATTCGTTCATCTTTGCAGTGATAATATGGGCGCGTTTACTATATTTGTTGTTCGACCACGGCCTTGTACGTTCTGACATTTCTATAGAAATGTTTTGTGCGATAAATCCAGACAGTGACCGAATAAAATAAGCCTTATTGCCACGCATTAAGATTCATGCATAATAGCAAAACGCGTGAAATTTTTAGGGGACTATTTTATGTTTTTTCTAAATTATTTTTTAAGTTTGTTGGATTATTTTTGAGCATATTTTAAGGCTATTTTATCCACTATCATTATCATGAGCGATGATCGTAAACATGACCTATTTTTATAAATTTTGAGTGAAGGCCCAAAGTTTACTTTTTTGCTATACATCAGTTTATTTTTATTATTCGTAATCATAGTTTAATTTTATCTCTATCAAGTAAAAGTGTGTAGAGTCAATCAAGGACGCTACAAATATTATGTGTAGCTGCAGCCTGCAACACCATACTGTATCTGGAATGCCTCATATGAATGAATGCAATGTAGGTGCATTGTCAATACGTGTTTAACAATTTGTCGTTGTTGTGTTGCAGCAACAGATGGGGGGGTCGCCGCTGCCGGGCGCGCCGCACCTGGTCGTGCCCCCGCATCACCAACCGCTGCGTCTGTCGCCGCTGCCGCATCAAAGTGAGACATTTGATTCTATCACAAAATATTACGTCTCCAAAAATCAATTACGGATACTTCAAGCTCATGATTCCACTGCTTGTGTAAAGACGTTTAGGCTAAGAAATATTTGTCATACTCAAAGTTAAAAATCATCTCATGTATGGGTGGGTGACTCATTTTTTTCGAGTAGGACAATTATTTTTCTGCCTAAACGTCTTCTTCACATAAGCAATAAAACAGGTGGCCGAAATATCCGTAATTGATTTTTCTAGACCCTATATATTTATCAACGAAATCGTAATTGCTACTAAATCTCTTTGCACTGTTCCTGGAATACTTTGTCGCTAAATTGACAGCCTATACAACTTAATACATAGTATTAAAGTTCATCTGTATTGCTAGTACATGTCATTTAATCGCTATACGTTCATGGACGCAGCTTTCTGTGTGTCACCTATTATGGCGACCAGTCCGAACACATTGAGCGTGGTACACTCAGGTAAGTCTTATAAAAATATAATGTCCGTTTAGTCCTGTGAATCCAGAATGGGGTAAAATCCGTATATTATGCCCTAAATGGTATGGTATTGAAGAAAAATTATAGTTTCAGCAACTATCATAAATACCGCTATTAAAATTCATCAAATCGTAGAGGAATGTATTGAAGGCAATCTGTAAGATAGCTATGTATGTGTTATTATTATTGAATGAAATTTCGCATATGTAAAATTCGGACTTAATTTCCTTGATAGTTTGTTTTTTGGACACAATAAAAATGTAAGTGAACTAAAGTTATTAACTTCCTCAATCTCCTGTTCAGGCGTGCCAGCGCGCATACCGTCTCCGCGCGAGCTGGCTGCGCACACGCAGTCCATCATGCAGGGCGCGCTCATCAAGAAGAAGCTGGAGGAGCAGCGCGAGAACTACCGCCGCCGCCACGAGCCGCAGCCGCATCACAAGCCTACGCCTATCTCTTTTACACCCACCTCGGTGAGAGTTTCTCTGTCTCTCTCTCTCACTTACGCACTCAAACAGACATACACGTAAAGACACGCACGGCGCGTGCACGCTTACATCCACGTACGCACGTACTCACGTAATATACAATTACGTTGATCATGCATGTGTTCAATCGTATCGTTTCGGGATACTATAAGGACTGAACGGAATAGAACAGATAGTAATGGGTTTATCATATGTGTATAAATTTTTGACTTACTTTACCTAACTCACAATACATTTAAGGCCCCCACAGACGAGAGGCCGATCGTTTCAGCTGGAACTGACGTCAGTTCGGCCTGAACGGATTCGAGCACACACACGGAAAAAATCGCATCCAATCCAATTTACGTCAGTTCGGCCTGATCTGATTCGTGCCCACACACGGAACAGTCGCATCAGTCCATTCTGGTTTGCCGCGCGCTACGGTCGTGTTTATCAATTTTGTATTTAAACACCGCGAAAACTCATACAACGCTTGTACAAGATACACGCCCGCACGGCAGCGGGTCGGGCAAGAACTGAAGCGATTTGTCCACACACGGTCAGGACAGGCCGCGCGTTCAGGCCGATCGGTCAGTCCAGAATTAATGTTGCCAACTTAGTTATTTTACAAAATTTTACTAAATTGAGTATTTTATTCCCTCCTTGGTAGAAATTTAGTTATTAGTAGTGTTTAAGTAGGAAAGAGCCAGACAGTAATGATATGCAAAATAGCTACTAAATACGTAATATTTCCTAGTATATTTTAATTTTAATGGTAAAATTTATAATCAAATTCAATTAATGAAAAAAATTTAATATAATAAAACCTAAAATGCAGTGGTTTTTGGGGGGCTTCAGGAATTCCTAAGTTAAGTAGTCTCTTTAGTAGTTTTTTAGTAGTTTTAGTAGAAATCGATACGAGTTTAGTAGTTTCACAAAAAAAGAGCTGGCAACACTGGAACGAATCGCTTCAGTCCGTACGGCCGCCTGATGCGATCTCGAAATTGCACACACACGATACGATTTTGCATCCGTTCAGGCCGAACTGAAGGTAGACCGGACCATGTATGGGGCCCCTTAAACTTAATTAAATATAAAATCTATGGACGACTTTACACCACGTCAATCTGGTCCCGTGGTAAGTTCTCGAAGAACTTGTGTTACGGACCAGTCACCAGTCAACGGAATTATATTTAATACTTTTATACTATATACATAATTAAGATTTTTATTATATTATACACATTAATGACCCAGGAACACAGAAAACTTTTTGTTCTCTCGGCGGGATTCGAACCCGCTTGCGCTTCGGCTTGAGCACCAACGCTAAAATCACTGTGCAACAGAGGTCGTCATTTGGGCCAAATAATGAAAAATAAATAAATGTTTCAGGTTTTACGAAAAATGACGGCCGACAAGGATTCAGATGCGCTCAGTCCCAAGCAGCAGCAGTGGTCGCAGCCGCCCAAGATGCCGCAGGGCAGGCCTATTGTGAAGGTAGCTGACATCACTATGTTGTGCTATATTCAATACATACATATTATGTACATACTACATACATACTACATACATACTACATACATACTACATACATATTACATACATACATATAATCACGCCTCTTTCCCGTAGGTGTAGGCAGAGACCACTTCTTTCCACTTGCTATGATCCTTACATACTTGTTTCGCTTCGTCCACTTTCATTCTTACCATCCATACCTCATCTTACATTGAACGTAGCGAAGCGGCTCTCTATGGGCCACTTTTCGCCTCCGCGAGAACGAGACGTGATGGGTGGCGAACCACATCGCCACCATTTTGGATAATACAATTATTTTTATGATTATGCATTGCGTTCTCACGGATTGGCGGAGAGGGTAGGAATAGGGAAAGGGATGGGGTGGTGTGGAAAGGAAGTTAAATCTACACTAATAATAATAGCTCCCCACACCAATTTCGGTGACGGTGGCCACTGGCCGGTTTCATTGAAACCAGACGCGGGAGTTATTTTATGGTGCCCAAGTGTATGTGCAATACACAAGAGGACTCATTCTTTCTTTACTCTCGTAACCAAGTGGGACGGATGACCGACACGACTAGCGAGAGATCAGGCGCACTCGACTTTTTACATGCTCATCAGACGCATGGATCATCTTTCTTGTCAGACAGGTGATCAGCCTGCATTGTCCTAACCAGACTTGAAAACAAAGCTTTTTGTTGTCCCAACGCGGGGATCGAACCCACAACCTCCGAATTCAAGAGCCAAGCTAATATTAGTTATAAATCTACACTGATATATTATACGTTATATTAGATCTTAGAACACCGTAACGTAATACTCTGTTACCTTGTTCTAAGATCTAAAATAACGTTAATAAATAGCAATAGGCTAATAGGTAATTGCAAGACTCGCGACTCTTGCTGCAAGATCTAACCAAGACTGATTTGGGCAACACTAAATTAGATTCCCTGATAGTATCTAACAGCTAACAACTAGTTAGGTTTAACAATGTTAACATTACCTATATTGTTTTTGATTACTTATAAATAATAAAAATATATTTTTTTTTTATTTACCCAAAGCTTAAATCTAGCTAACAATTTCAATTTATATCTATTATATTTATAACTACCTCCTGTCTTTGTCTACGTCAGTATTTATGTGTGTTCGTTGTTTACATCAGTACAAATATTTCAGGGTAACCAAAGTGGCATATTACAAATGGGGTACCCTCAGTCGCAGGCCGACTACCAACAGCATTACCTCAATCAACAGCAACAGGTAATGTTTCTAGATCTTACCTTATATTTTTTCATTTTCTAGTTTTTAGGTTTCCGTATCTCGAAAGGAAAAAACGGAACTAGGGTAAAAAATAGGGTCACTTTGTCCGTCCGTCTGTCCTTTTTCTCAGGAACGCGTGGACATATCAAGCTGGAATTTATATGTAATACTGAGGTCTACTGTCCCTTGGCGCTGTGAAAAAATCAAACTATCAAGCTCACGCAATCAAAAGATACAGCCGTTTATGCCGCAAACCTCCGCAAATTTTCGACACTCGCAATGGAATCAAAACCTACAGGGTGTATCTCGTGATCTCAGAATCTTGAAATTTGGTACGAAGCAACGTCTTATAGCACAGATAAAGGAAAAATTCTTTTTCACAGATTTTATTTTCACAGATATAAGATATAAGAAAAAAGCGAAAATCGTAAATTTTAGTTATCATATAATAAAAATATTTTAAACTTACTTCCCCTTTCTTCATGAACACGTAGAAGTATTAAATTGAAATTCATATTAAATACTCAGGTCTATAATACCTTTAAGCTGTAACAAAATCACTACAGCTTTGTTCGTTTTTTTTTTAATGAAATGGAGTAAACGAGCAGATCGCACAGATAACCGCCGCCCGCCGTAGGTACACTCGTGCGTTCCGGGTCCTTAAAATCCCCACTCAACTCGGTGAAACACAACGCAAGCGTTATTTCACGCCAGTTTTCTGTGACACGCGCTCACATTATGTATATTAATTACCTTACGGCATCGTTTCTCAACCATTTTTATGTCGCGACCCACCAAAAGGCCAAAAAGATAAGTAAAAAGTCTTGCGACTCGTCACTATAAAATTATAATACCTACTGGTACTACTGGTTCGAATGTTCGAACGTTTTTTCGACGTTCCTAAACGTTTCCTTTTGTACCTAAATATATGTAGTTTGTATTAATTATTATTTTTCAACAGACTGCGACCCCCTTTAAAAACAAACTCGACCCTCCCAAGAGTCGCGACCCACCGGTTGAGAATAAATATATATATATATATATAAATAAATACGGCTCCCCCAGTTTGAAAAGATTTTCTCTCTTCATATTTTTTTATATTTTAATTAGACTTATGATTGAAACAAAATGGTAATGTGATAGTGATTAATGTGTTGAAAATTGTTTTTGCAGCAAATGGTTAGCGGAAACCGTGCCTTCCCCTTATCGCAGCAAAGACCACCAGTAAATAATTCGGTAAATCATATTATTTTTATGTATTGATTATTACGAGTGTCACACACTTAGGGATTAGTCAGTCAACAACCAAAAATAAAAAAACCCAAAACTAAGGTAGAAGTCATTTATTTTTAAAATCATATTTGTCACTGGAGTGACACTTTTTTACAAGCTCAGGATTTTTATTCCCGCTCTTACGCCTCATGAGTTCAGTAGAGAGAAAGAGAACGAGATTAAGCGCAATACGCTTGTCGCTATTATAATAATCTGTGTTTCTGCGCTGTTGTGTGGGTGTTGTGTAGAAGTGTGGTAGAAAAATAGGAATGCGGGACATGCGGGACGTATACAACGTTTTACGGGACTATTTTACTAATAATTTCAAAGCGGGATTTCGTCTAGCATTACGGGACGGTCCCGCAGAATGCGGGACGGTTGGCCGCCTTATATTAGATTGGTTATAGGATAAATTAATTGAAATGAAAAAAAAAAATTATTTGTGAAATGTAGGTACTCTATTATCGATACCAATGACGTGGTAAAATTTATTGTACCGATGAAAAAGTATTCCTGTATATATTTTTATTTTATTTTAGAAAATATTATTATAGTTGACTGTTTAAATACAATACGTTATATTCAAAAGACCCATTCGTTATCGCATAACATAACCATTAACCGCTTGACATTTCAGTACAACAACATGGGGTCCATGGGTAACATGCGCGGCGTGGCGGGCGGCAGTGCGCTCCACCAGCTGTTGGTGCACTCGCATCAGAGGTCGCTCAACGGTAAATAACACTTTTTCATATTAGCTAAACTCATAAAGGCAGGTTGTGTGGTCGAGAATCCATACTTACATTATAAATGGGAAAGTGTGTATTTCCGTCCGTCCGTCTTTCACGCCAAAACTACTGAACCGATTTAAATGAAATTCGGTGCACAGATAGTCCAGAGCCTGAGAAAGGACATAGGTTACTTTTTATCGCGGGGAAATGTACGGTTGCCGTGGGTTACTGTACTTACGCGGGTGGAGCCGCGGGCATCAGCTAGTAACTTTATAGCCGACCCGACCCGACTACGCAAATACTATCGGACAATTTTTTTTTATTGCATAGATGAATAGTACTCTTAAATATGAGTAACTTCTCAGAAGAAACCGTATATCAATATAAAAAATTTCGCGAGCCTCCTAAAAACGCTCCATACTAAAGTCGACCTAAAAATGACGTCACTTGTATATGAAGTAGTATGAAGTAGTATATGAAGTATATGGCCGCAGGAATATATTTGTAAATATCTTCGATATTTGTGCGTTTAAGTTCATACTTACCATAATTAATGTTTTTGTATATGATGTGAGTAAACTAATGATGTAGGTTTTGTTTACCAATTTCGCAAAAAAAAAATTTTTTTTGGTATAAAGACTCGCGAAATTTTGTATACAAATCGCTGTACCTTTGAAAATATTGACTTTTGATAGACGGTTTCTTCTGAGAAGTTACTCATATTTAAGAGTACTATTCATTTATGCAAAAAAAAAAAAAACAGTCCGCTTGCCTATTATAATATCCTATGTTACCCGCGCTATTATTACGAATCTATTGTTTAGGCCTTTACATCCGTTAATGGATGATTTATACAGTATTCTTCGAGCGAAGTAACCACTCTTGAAATACTGTAGTGCCTGGGACAGTTGGTTTTTAAATGTCGTATGGTTGCCCAAGCACATACGGCATTCTCACAACATAGTCAGCCTAGTCCAGAGGAATGAACTAGTCAATACGTCTGGGGCCAACTATGTGCGGGTTTCCTCACGATGTTTTCCTTCACCGTTAGAGCGTCCGTATAATGTACTTGAGATCTGAAAAAGTCTCATTGGTACACGCCACAACCTGGGATTCGAACCTGCACTCTCTCGAGTGCGAACCAAACGGTCTACCCACTAGGCTACGGAGCTCTAAATCTATTGACACCTCATTAAAATCAGACCAGTGCTGTAAGCGCTACGGTGGAACAGACATACATACATAGACTGCCTTTTGTCTTCGCCGTAGTCGGGTTACAAATAAACACGGTGATTATTATCTACACCGTCTGTCCATAGCCCAAATGGGGTCGGACAAGCACTAGATTTTTTTATATACAAAACTAGCAGACCCAGCTAACGTTGTTTTGCCATCTAATCATATCAAATCATCTTACGACCTATCCTTGACGACCTCTGTGGCTCAGTGGTTCAGCGCGTTGGTGCTTATGCCGGGGGTCGCGGGTTCGAATCCTGCCGAAGGAACAAAAAGTTTTTCTGTGTTCCTGGGTCATGGATGTGTCAAAATCTAAAATATATCTATAGTATAAAAGTATTAAATATACTTCCTGTTTTCTGGTACCCGTAACACAAGTTCTTCGGATACTTAGCATGGGGCCAGATTTACGTGGTGTGAAGCGTCCATATTATTAACACACACTATAATTAGTCATTTATTTAACTTCCACAATGTAACATTTTTTTTCTTTTTTGTGTAAGAGGCAAACGGACACTTAAGTTCAAACTTAAAAATTATATGAATTGTTATCGGGCAAAATATGACCACATAAGATAAGCATATTACTTATTTATATCTGCATCTTTTCAATGAGGGTGTTTGATATTTTTTCTGCTGCTAGAGGACAGACCAAACGCACACAAAGCGTCATCTGGTGGCCTAAGCGTCATCCAAAACTGTCATTAAGAATTTTCGATTCTTTTTAAGTCACCAGGCGGCGCTAGGTAGCCCGACAGTCCTTGTCGTGTCGATAAGTTGTCAGATGTCACTAATTTAAAAACCCGTCATTGCAGAGATGGCGGGCAATGGCGGCGGCGGCGACAACCAGCTGGCGCGGTGGTTCTCGCCAGAGCTGCTGGCGCAGGCGTCGGCGGGCAAGCTGCCGTCCGTCTCGCACGTGCCCAACGCCCTCTCGCTCGAGGACCTGGAGCGACACCACCACTCGCCCGCGCCGCCCGTGCGCAACTAGAGCGCCAAACTCTCTCGTTCAGCTCGTTAACGGCCAGCGATGTTTCTCCAAATGAGGGTTTTCGGTACCTCGACGCTGTGGGGCAGACCCGACTCACACAGCGCCGTCTGGTGGCGGAAGTATCGAAAACTGTCAGTTAAGGTTTCACGATACTTTTCCTGCAGCCGGCCGGCGCCTCGTGTGTGTCGGGTCAAACAGCTGACTTTGAAAACCCTCATTGAATTGTGAATTACTAAGTCAAACGATTTTGTGACGGACTATAGTGACATTTTGGTGGTTTTGTAACGTTTTTTTTTTTTGCTCAACAAATTCCTACTACAAAATTTTTGTTGTTACACTTTTACACGTTTAATTAGAAATATGTTATTAGCGGGCCGTCAAAATGTATGTCACGAGTGAATATTATGTTGTTAAATTACTGGTTGTAACTGCATGAAATGCGAAAATTCCAGTTTGTAACGTTAACGATCAAATTGACGACGTAAAATATTTTTGTATGTATATGGATAATTTAGCATCGCCTCGGGTCGCAAGTCGTAACAGGTGCGTGCAACGTGTTATTTGGACATATACAAACTGCAATACAAACGCAGAAAAAGAAACGAGCCTAGTGCCGCTTTGATTAAAAGACTGAACTATCTATAAAATTGTTACCACCCGCGTGAATCGAGAATTGCAAAGACAAAATCCAAAAGTAAAACCTTGATACGTAAATAACTTGTTGAGATGCAGCAAACTAAATTAATTACGACTAAAGTTTACCTTCTCAAAGCAGCCGCAGTGACTGGCCTTGTAAACACATTTGTAAATTTTGAGTTAGAGAAAACAAAATTATTTAAAGAAACATTATTTACAAACTTACTCGCATTGTACATAAAAGGTTTTTAGTTAAATATAAATTGCGCATGAATTTTGAATGTTCTTTTTTTACCATTCGCATGAAATTGTCAGGATGAATGTTTTGAGTGTTGCGATAGATGTCGCTATGAATGGGTTTACGAATGAGGTCTAATATTTTCGCTAATATACCTATACACAAAACTATAGTTTAATGAAAAGAAATGTGTAACAAATACTTGGCAAGAAGTTGTAACTTAACAGTAGTATTTATAATATGGTCACTTAATTTGTTATATTGCTTATTGGCGATTGTATCTAAAACCCCAGTAGTGTCAAACACATTAGATATTGTTCAGTTTAAAAACGCCCTTTTTTAAATAAACTTACAAATATAAATTAGGTGATCGGATCAGTGTTTCCAGAAATTATGTGAGATAACAGGTTTTGTGTAACAGGTTGTATGGAAAGTATATTTATTTGGCAGTAAAATGGAAGATGTGTGTATGGAGTTTTGATGTATTTCTTTTTAGAAACTTGTAAAAATTTATGGTTACCCGTAAGTCCGATTATTTGAAATTATGTGTAATTTTAAAACTTGGCCCACCCCACATATTTGCACATACGTCAAAATGTTAGGACAAAAATACGATTACTGGTACAATAGTAATGAATATAAAATACTAACACCGACGAGTAACTTTAAAAGTAAGCTCCCTTACATGACAGTTGTTAAATTCTGTAAATTTTGTGCATCGAATGTATGATCTAACGAATGCGAGTGTGAATGTAAAATTTCTGACCGTTACTTTGAGTGGGACTAAAACGTACGTGATTTTGAAAACTGTTAAATACAAGCTGCCAATGACCGCGGCAAACCTGGGCCTCTAGTCAAGATGCATTCGATTATTTCGGCGGCGAAGTTCGAAATCAAAAACGTATGGGTTTTGACATAAGTCTTCGTTAAGTGACATGTCGCTTGCGTTCGTTATGTCAAATCCCATACATTTTGTTTTCGAACTTCGCTGTCGTAATTATCGAATGCAACTTGACTAGAGGCCCAAAATGCATTCGATAATTTCGATGGCGAAGTTCGAAAACTGAATGTAAAGATAGGATTTGACATAAGGCATCGCAAGCGACATGTCACATAACGATGACTTGTGTCAAATCCCATACATTTTTGATTTCGAAGTTCGCCATCGAAATTTTCGAATGCATCTTGACTAGAGGCCCTGTGCTTTTACGAGACAAGTTGCCATGCGCTGGAGCTAAGTATAACACGTCAACATAAAGAGAGGGACATAGACAAATGAAGCCTACAAATGATTTCGTTTGTCTGATCAGCGCACGGCAACTGCACCCCAGGCTAATACGAGCCAAAGAATGGTTTGCCGCGAAGTCGTTCCGCAGAAGTCTCGATTCGGAGTGCTGACTCACATTTGTCGTGTTTCCGTTACTGATGAAGTCAATTGAACGCCCTACGGACAATAGATAGTGTTTGCCGTCCAGAGTGTAATACCGAGGCCCAGAGCCTATACAAAGTTACAGGATTTTATTTTTTGAGTGGGCGCACTAGGTCCCTAGAAATCTCGTGAAATTTCAGTTCGGATTGTGACCTGTTTTGTTGGCGCGTCGGTTTGCGCTTATACATGAAATGTCTCCTGTAAGCTTTAAATTATTGATTAAAGAAAATTCGAAAGTTCACGTTTGTTTTATTTTTGTATTGAGTAGTGATATGTCTAGCTAGTGAGTATAAAATAGCCGACATGAATAAATAGTAATTAAAACAAAATACAAGAATAAAATGATGTAGGTATTAGGTAAAACGAAACAAAAAGTAAAATTAATTAGGTAGTCTAATGTAGTTAGTTGTTTACAAAAATAATTATTAGGAATTATAGTTTATTGATAACACATTATTCGCCTGTTAGTTACAAAAGTAATGTATATGTCACCGTAAAATTTTAAAAACCGTTAGATTGTAATATAACTAGTGAAATTGTAAAATGTTGATAGACTGCGGACGCGAATATTCTGCCTTTTTTTTTCGAGGGGAAATGCGTTCTGCATACCACACGACCCAGGGGAGGGTCGCAAGGTTATGTTGGACTCCCATGCACCGGTTTACCAACTAAAACCCCCCGATGTCCTTCTTCACGCTTTATGGCGGGGCCATGGGAACTATTGTGACTACCACAACCCCGCTGACGTTTTGCCTCATCGGGCATCATCTCATTATAGATGACGGCGATGCTGCCATCTTCCTTCGCTAAGGGTTCCCCGGACATAAGGGAACCCTACATCTCCTGATCCTTCAGTAGCCGGCAACCCCCCAGATGCCGTCTACGGATCAATTTTATGGCGCATTTAGGTGCGCTAAACGCCGCCGACCATGTCGTCTACGACGCATCGGGTGCGATTCTGCCGAAGCCTCACGCTCTCGTTCCGCCGCTTCCTTTTGCACCATGACTACGGTGCAAAAAGTAGTAGCTGCGTTCCAAACCTCCTTGCTCCGTGTCATAGCGGCAACTAGAGCAGGGAGCGATAAATCCGCGCCAATGCGTGCAGACATAGCTGCGCGAGGGATCGCCCAAGCTGGACACACCTCCCGCGTATGTTGTGCCGTGTCTTCGGCTCCACTTCCGCAGTGATGGCAGACTGCTGTCGGCTCCCTTTTGACCACTCTACACAGGTACTCACCAAAGCACCCGTGCCCTGTGAGCACCTGTGTAAGGTGATAATCTGGGAAGCTGTGTTCACACTCGACCCATTCTCGTAGAATAGGTCGTACTGCAGCCACCAGCTGTCTGCTTACACCCGGGAGCCCCAGATCTTCCTTCATTTTTGGAAGAGGTCCTCGCGGGCCTCATCTCGCCAATGGACGACCTCTATTGGGTTTGGGTGGATACCTCCTTCAATCGCCTCTGTGCGTCGCCTGTAGACCGCTGCAAGAACTTGGGCCTCTAATTCCCATGGCGGGCTACCGGCAATGATGCACGCCGCAGTATATGACACGGTCCTATAAGCCCGAGCTGCCCTAAGCGCCATGGCCCGCTGCGGACGCCTCAGTAGTGCTCGATTATAGCTATTTAGCAGTCGCGAATATTCTGCCTATAATAATTTAACACATTATTTTTCGTTACATTATAAATATGAAAAGAAACTTTCGACATTTTTACAATCTCGCTTTATATTACAATCTTAACGGTTTTCCAATTTAACGGTGACAGACATTTTAGATCTCCGGCTATGCCTGACCCTGGTTGAAACCTCCATTAAATAATAATAGAAGCGTGTATTTTGCGTATATCTCAAAATCTTATAAACGTACAGTGGCGGCGCTAGGCGTCGGGCACGTCGGCCCAGCTTCCGCTGAGAGAAGCTTCTCAAAGTTGAAATTGATAAAGATCTATTCGAGAAGCACGATGAGGCAAGACAGACTATCCACGTTATTAGTACTGTCAATCGAAGCTGAGCTAGTCTTAGCTTACAATCCTGAAAAAAATCATTGAGGCTATTTAGCCTCACTGATTTTTTTCAGTTTCAGCCGAAAAGTTCGACTATTTTAATTTCTGTGTGTAATTATTTTTTGTCATCATTTTGATCATCAACAATAAAACTATCGTACATTATTTTATAATTTGGCTCACTTAATTTAACGGTTTGTTTTTGACTGCGAAATAAAGGAGGCCTCGCGAACTTGATGTCACCGAACGTCCACATATTGTTCTCTTTATACTGTGATATATTTTATGGTCTAGCACCGTGTCTGGAAATGTACTTACATGGTACGTACACAAATGTCTATAGGTACAGTGCAAAGTATTTAAGTTGAAACTTTTTTTCTATAGCTGTAAAATAGTAAATTATGTTTCGAGTTGTATATAACGCAATGTTTATATTAAGGTGCCTGATGCCTGGCACCTGGAACATTCGCGTGTAATGTAACGTTATAGATTCGACTTTAAGCATTACATTACAATACTACCTTCCTGACTGACGAACATTCGAATGTAATGTAAACGTTATAGATTCGATTTTGAGCGCCGAGTGGACGGGATCATTACAAGGTGCGCATATAATGCTCGGTTATCCTCCTACACCGATGTAATTAATGTTCGGATATGTAAGGTTACATTACACGCGAATGTTCTAGGTGAGGAGCATTTTTATGCATAAAATCTCGATAAGTGGCTATGCATAAAAACTACTAGCGTAGTGCGCCATCTATGTTCACTATCGCGAACTACGAAAGCAAGGATCAAACTAAATTAAATTTATAATCACCGCTAGATGGCTAAAACCCTTGTAAAATCGTCAAGTTTCAACTGGCGCGGTATTGAATTTGTCTGGCCTCGTTTCAAAAGATAGCTGAACTATATTATAATATTATATTTTATCAAGGCAAAACGTAGTAGCTTGTATCGTCAGATGCGTTGACGTCCATTGTTAGATTCGAATATTAAATATTTGTAATATTTAATATAAAAAAAAATTATATTATTAGCTTCTTTTTAACCGACTTCCAAAAAGGAGGTTTACAATTCGACTATGTTTTTTTTACTGTTTTTCTCATTAGTTTTTCTACTCAACCTTCTTATTTTTGAATTCGGTACCAGCCAACATCATTTTAAGAATGTTATTTGCTCGTTGGTACTTTGGAAGGTTACCTAGATTCTACGTATTGTACTGTGTACCTACATTATAACTAGAGTGCCTATGTATTTAAACACTGTACAGCATTGTATACTGAATTATCCAGTTTAAAGTATAACTGGGTCAACATTCAATCAAGTGTTCGGGGTAGGTATTCTGTACTATGTGGCGGTAT
This sequence comes from Glaucopsyche alexis, assembly GCA_905404095.1. NCBI lineage: Eukaryota > Metazoa > Arthropoda > Insecta > Lepidoptera > Lycaenidae > Glaucopsyche > Glaucopsyche alexis. The sequence goes on from FR990046.1 coordinate 26,257,705, forward strand.
TGTATTTTGCAATGCAACGGTTGCGTTCTAGCAACTCTAGCAAGTAGCAACTCATTTCGCCCACCACACCCCGACTTCGGTAATGGTCGGCTAAGTTCGGTTATAAACGAATGTGACTTTGCGGTGGGTCTAGTATGTACTATGTAGGCCTGTATCGACTATCGGCAGGTGGCGACTGGCGAATGACGGGCGAATGCAGCGATAGCTGTCAGTATAAATTTTGCAACGTTCGACGCAAAAACGGTTTGCTTGCCATGAGTCATGACGCAGCTTCGGCAAACTTCGGCTATGTTCGATTATTGTCGGATATGATACGGTCGATACTGATAGCTGTTGATAATATTATTAACTTGTAACATAATATCCGTGGCTGGCGTGAATATGTTGACATGTCGAAAATGTCAATTTTACAGGGCCGCAATTTTAAAGTTTGACACGTTATGATAAATCGAGGTATTTGTTATACTTATGTACCTTAGTTGGTTTTAGGATAATTTTATGAGATCTATTGAGTTATGATAAGTAAAAAGCTGAAATCGTTTCAGTTTTTGTAATATTTGACATATCATATCGTTCACCAGTAAGATATCAATATATTAACCATATTAATAAGAAAAAGTTGTAGGTAGATTACACAAAAAATGTTTTTATTTTTCAATAATTAAGTATAAAAATTATATCGTTTTAATCACACATTAAAATAACTTATGTTACATTAAAATAACTGTTGTTTTTAATATATTACTTTTATTTTATAATACAAACAAACAGTATCTTTACTAAAAGTTATGCAAAACATAAACACAGACTTACTTGCGTACTTACAAATGGGTAATTAAAATTTTTACGTTAATTTGGAGTTTGTTTAGATTTTTAAAATAAAAAAATGCACCAAAAGGAAAAGTTAGTGTTAATTTTATAAACTCTCTAACTAATATCTTGCTGCTCTAAATCAGGGTCGTCTTCATTTATATCTGGATCAGTAGGGATCTTGTATCGATTGAGTTGTTTTTAAGTTTAGATAAAAATCTCGGAAAGCTGGATCAATTAGGTAATTCCAAAAGATCCATTAAATCCTTCTTCTTTTCGTCACTGATCGGTAACGGCTCCTTAGAAATTTCTTTTAATCGAAAGACTTCGTTGTTATCCGATCTGAGAGAGAGAGGACTCTTTCTAAAATTTACGGAGTTAAAATCTGATTCTCGATCCAGATTATCTTTAAAATTAATTGTGCTGAAATATGATTTGTTATATTGCAACCATTTTATTGGTTGCCAAAGAAATCTTTCTCCAGAAACATCATTCTTCTTTAAAGAAAACGGTTTCTTTCTTTGATTTTAACTCCGATTTTAAATCGAAGAAGTCGTTTAAGGTCATAACAACAACTTTAAAGTGGTTTCGAACTTGACATGTTCTTACATCCAATTATATAAATGGTGAATTTTCATTTTTGTCCGTTTTTTGGCTTTTTCAATTATTAAAATAAAAAATCAAATTCCGGCACAATTAATTTTAAAGACAATCTGGATCGAGAATCAGATTTAAAATTCGGAAAATTTAGGAAAAGAGGAAGATCGCATGAAGTTTTTCGATTAAAAGAAATTTCTAAGGAGTCGTTACTGATCAGTGACGAAAAGAAGGATTTAATGGATCTTTTGAAATTAATTGATCTTTTGGATCTTTTGGAATTCATTGATCCAGCTTTCCGAGATGTTTATATAAACTTAAAAACAACTGTTTGTATTCCTACTGATCCAGATATAAATGAAGACGACCCTGATTTACAGCAGCAAGATATTAGTTAGAGAGTTTATAAAATTAACACTAACTTTTCCTTTTGGTGCATTTTTTATATTAAAAATCTAAAAAACTCCAAATTAACTAAAAATTTTAATTACCTATTTGTAAGTACGTAAGTAAGTCTGTGTTTATGCTTTGCATAATTTTTAGTAAGGATACTGTTTGTTTCTATTATAAATTAAAAATAATATACGAAAAACAACAGTTATTTCATTATAACATAAGTTATTTTAATGTGTGATTAAAACGAGATATTTATACTTAATTATTAAAAAATAAAAACGTTTTTTGTGTAATCTACCTACTACTTTTTCTTATTAATTTGATTAATATATAATTGATAATCTGGTGAACGTATTGATATGGCGAATATTATAGTATTTTGTTTTATAAAGCAAGCATAAGTTGATATTATGTCGATATATCAATGTGACAGTATATTTTTTGAGAATCATAATATATTGATAAATCGTTATATTATCAAATGGACAATAGTCGTTGTGGAGCGTTAGTTGATAAAATGTTATATGAATATGTTGACAATCTTATTCTTTATGTTTCGTTGCGAGCATAAGTTAATAAATCGTTATATCAATGTTATAATGGTTAATATTATAAACCGTTAATATAATATGTCCTTTTGTCACAGTATGTACCTTCAAAATTGAGATATCCAGATATTACCAGAGGCAATTATTACAAAAATTACCAATAAAAATTTGATTGAGTTTTTTTATCATATAAAAGCACACGCAAGGGAACCGTTTAAAGGAAAAAAAGAAAAACATACATGTCGAGATATCAACATATTCACGCCAGCCACGCATATAATGTAAATGCCAACTACTCAGTATAATTTATTTATGTCGTGGCAGTGGCGTAGCGTGGGTGTCTGCCGCCCGGGGCGGATGACAATATTGCTACGTAGGTTTTGCCGCCCCCTTATTTAGGTTTTTTGTATATGTTACGGCTAAAGGTAGGTGTGAACATAAACTTAAAATTAGCCGGCTAAACCTAGGTTTATCTTCGACGAGGTGTTAATGTTAGTTTCTTCTATCTTTAGCCGGCTAAACTTAAGTGTAACTGCAGGCCCTTGGCTAAAAATGTAGAAAGAAATGGAAAAGGAAGCAATGTAATAATGTTTACTATTTTGACACGAAAACTTTATTAAAAAATAATCACTTTCATTACACATACTTTTATGTATGTAGGTATTCAAAATTACAATTATGACAATTACAAAATATTAATTACTTAAAACAATATCTACCTATTCATTAAAATAAAATAATAAGGAACCATTTGGTCATTACAGAATCTTCTGTAGGTACCTATTTAAAATTACAAAATAAAACTTCTTCAGTGTTAATTACTTAAAACAATATTTAGTCACAATTGTTAAATAATATGGAGCTATTTGTTGGAACATGATGTAGAATGGCATTTCGAATTACAAAGAACATTATTTATTCGGCATTTGCGAGTACCACATCCCCCCCTCAAGCCCTCCGCCGGCCCGGCGCGCCCATCGAATACTTATTTAGCCGTTTCGTTTCGGTTAAAGTGCACATTAACCGGCTAAAGATGGAATATCACGACGCAAACTAACATGTTATCGAACTTTAGCTGATTCTCGAAGATAAATCTAAGTTTAGCCGGCTAATCTTAAGTTTATGTTCACACCTACCTTTAAGCTGCGCGTCCACTGCATCGGAATCGGAGCGGACGGAGCGGACGGAGCGTCGGCATTTACAAAATGCTGATGGGGTGCGTCCACTGCATTCGGATTCAGCATCGGCAATTTAGTTATTTTTAGTCCGTCAGCCTGAACGTGCATTTGCATTATGGAGGATAGTGACGAGATATATTGTTGTAATCTCAGACCGAATAGGTTGTACTTAGCTGTATTTTACCTCTTGTTTCTCTTTTCCTCAGAAGAGGAAACAAGAGGAAACGAAAGATATGGGTTCACAAATCATAATATAAATTCAAAAAGATTAATTTTTGGAGAATTTCATACATTATATTCTGATTTATTAGATGAAAATAGATTTTTTGGGTACATTCATATGACTCGAAAAAAGTTTTTTGAACTTCACTATATTCTACAATTTTTATTTATTATTTGCCCAATTTCATCCCAAATATCGTCTCTCCTCAGTTGGTTATGATAATGTTGATGTTTTAGATTGTAAAGTTCATCATATTTTTCCACTAAAGTAATTAAAATATCGTCATTCATCGTGAATAAGTATTTATGTATAGCCGTCGCGTCGTCGCAAACACGTCAGAACTTGAAACGTTCGGAATCCGAATGACGGGTTCACTGCCGATGACGTCATCGGCATAAATACCGGTCGCAGGCGCAGAAATGCCGATCCAGTGGACGCAGTACCATAGAAATCCATACAAAGCAACAAATCCGTACGCTCCGATTCCGATGCAGTGGACGCGCAGCTTTAGCCGTAACATATACAATACATTACCTAATACCTACATACATTAATTCTAGAAAACATTTCGGCAAGAACAGCCATCGTTCTATTGCAGTATACAGGTTAGATTTAAAATATAAATAATTTTCTAAGTTTCAAATTATTTTACTTCAACCATTTAAATGACATTTCAACAAATACATTTTAATGTACACTAGAACTTTATATAAAAAAATATATGTTGCATAAAGATTTCATATATTATGCAAGTAGGTAAGACGTAAAACCGAACTTTCGTCTTTAATTAAAAAATACGTCTACTTTTTATAACAGCAAAGTTTTGCACCATAAATGTCTATGGCATCACACACCTCTTGCTCAATAGTTAATAATAATTAATATAATAATTTTACGTGGTAGAGCCATGCTTCGGCACGAATGGGCCGGCTCGACCGGAGAAATACCACGGGCTCACAGAAAACCGGCGTGAAACAGCGTTTGCGCTGTGTTTCGCCGAGTGAGTGAGTTTACCGGAGGCCCAATCCCCTACCCTATTCCCTTCCCTACCCTATTCCCTCTTAAAAGGCCGGCAACGCACTTGCAGCTCTTCTGATGCTGCGAGTGTCCATGGGCGACGGAAGTTGCTTTCCATCAGGTGACCCGTTTGCTCGTTTGCCCCCTTATTTCATAAAAAAAAAAAATTGGTTCGACGCACGAGACGTAGTTAATAGTTTAATTATTAAAATGTCACATATTACATGAAAAACAAATGAAAAATTTACATAAATAAATTGGTTTTTCATTATTTCATGGAAGATAAAGTTTATAATTTTGCGCAAAATTACTCCCGCCGACCGCCCGTGTCGACTCGAGCGCTATTTTAAAAAAATACTAACTACTGACCTACAAGTTGCGGCGGTCTTTGAAAATTTTTTTGCTGACATTCCGGCCTCAACTACAAAAGTTTTATATTGAGTACCTGCAGCTGCTCAGAGACAATGTAAGGGAATGTGAGGTCAATTTTAGGTTACAAATTAAATAATACGCGAGAGTAACACGTCCTGTAGCCCAGGGGCGCCATATAATTGATACGGCTGTTACAGCGGTAGCTACGCCCCTGCTTTATACGAAACTAAATACGCATTAATATATAGTAGGTACATATTAAAATTATATAATATATTCTATTACATTTTGCGGAATTAATAAAACTATAATACCAAATAGTCACCTACTGGCGGCGTATCGAGTATCGACAGATGTGCCCAATGTAAATTTCCAAAAACAGTATGAAAAGGTGTTTTTTACTGGATTATTGTAAAACAGTTATATATCCTTTTGTGCGCAGAATAAAAATTTGAAATTTGAATTATTTATTTTATAATTATCACACGAAATATTCGTCTGTAAAGTGTGAATTTGCTGCCCCCTGAACTTGCCGCCCGGGGCATGGGCCCCGGCTAGCCCCCCCTAGATCCGGGGCTGCTATTCGGAAACAAATTATTTCTGTAAGAGAGCAGGAGCATGGATCAAATTACTATTAAATCCTCAATGATGGAAAACAAGCGAACAAGATGGCTGAACTTCCAGATTTTGATGTAGGGAGTTGAGTGAGATAATAATTAATTGTTGGGTGGGGTGATACGAGTAATTATAGACACGACCGAAAATAAACTTAGGCCTTTTCATCCGTTAATTGGATGATTATTACAATGTTCTCTGAGCGAAGTAACCACTCTTGAAATACAGTAGTGCCTGGGACAGTCGGTTTTTAAATGTCGTGTGGTTGCCCAAGCGCATACGGGATTCTCACAATATAGTCAGCCTAGTCCAGAGGAATGACTGGTCAATACGTCTGGGGCCAACCATGTGCGGGTTTTCTCACGATGTTTTCCTTCACCGGTAGAGCGTCCGTATCATGTACTTGAGATCTGAAAAAAATCTCATTAGTACACGCCATAACCTGGGATTCGAACCTGCGCTCTCTCGAGTGCGAACCAAACGGTCTACCCACTAGGCCACGGAGCTCATATTCGACCGAAAATACCATTATCGGTACATCGGTCTTATCTATACGTCCGCGTCGGTCGTATTTTTGCAAACTTACTACAATATATTTAAAACAGCTGAATTCTATAAATCGTTATGCTAACGCTATGTTATTCAAAAATATGCGAAGAACTTCGTTCAGATCAACTAATTTTGTTTTTTTTTTCAAAGGCCTGAAGTAGCCTGCCTTACTCTCGTGACCCATCGGTGAAAATTCAGAGCAATGAAAACAGAACACTGCGCTAAAAAAATAGAGTTGAAAATTGAAGTTTCGAGTGTCGAGCTTCGACACTCATGTGTTCGATTCTTAACTCTATTGTATTAGCGCAGAGTTCTATTTTCAATGCTCAGGATTTTCTACGGCCTTCTATAGCATATAGTCCTAGCCTTAATCTTAGTTTTTGGTATTTTTAAGGTAGGGCATTGCCCCACAATGCCCCCCCCTCCCCCTAGCTACGGCCCTGCAATATAATACCTACATACAATTTAAAAACCTGAGCAAATAATAACAGCAGTCTTCAGACTTTTCCAGTTGTGATTTTCCCTGGATTTTCCGGAATCATTCAAATTTTTCATAATCTTGGTCTGCTTTGTTGGATTGTTGCTGCTTCGGGCTTTTAAGCGGCGGCTGCGGAATTGATCCTAAATCTTGGGAAGCAGCAACAATCAACATAGATTTAGGAATTAGGTTTCACTTCCGTGAGAACCTAACTTCAGGTAGGTACCTACAAAGTTCAGATGTAGGAATACCTACCTATTCCAAGGATATTCTGTTCTGTCATCTGTGACGTCATCGTTTTATTTTTAAAGTTGTGACTTGTTGTCATAAGTCACTCAGCAGACAGTAGGTGGGTTACAAAGTGTTTTTGCTTTTACTGATCATCTCAAAAATTATTTTCTTAGGTAAGTACTTAGGTACTTCTTAGCCTTTGTTCTTAGTAAGCTATGTAGAATGAATCTATGAATAGAATAGTGATTCAATAATATAGTGTCTGATTCATAGACATATTATATTAAAAGAGGGTCTGATTAGGAATATTGAATAAAAGTGTGAGGTTATATTTCCTTTTTTTCTACGTCCATGTATTTCCTATAAGGTTCCTATAAGAACTTACTTCACTAAACTGATTAAAAAAATATATACCGCATCCTTTTTATGGAAGTCGGTTAAAAAATCCACGAAACTACTTTTTACCTACAAAATTTTGTTTAGTTTCGTAGAACGGGACACCGAACATTACTTGAAGACGATACGATTGCAAACTGCGTAGAATATTCCGTTTATTAATTTAACACTGGCTGGTTCGTATTTCTACTTTTTTCTCTAAAACAACAGACGGCACTATTTTTTTGGAAACAGTTTAAAATATTACATTGTCAAGGAGGAAAGACGTTCAAAGGTGATTTAATAAAAATAATTAAAAACGCAATTGAATTAAATGAAAACGTATCACACGCACTAGCCCGCCGCTGTTCGCTCGACGAATGATTTCCGAAGCCCGAGCCCACGAGGGGCGATGCGCGGGTTGCGGGTCGAGCGCTACGTGGAGCTAGTCGGCTTCGGAATTTGGATTGGCTGACGCCGCAGCCCCGGGCGACGCGTCGGGCTGCGGGGAGGGACGGCAGGAGACAGAAGCGGAGTCGCAACTCGCATCGACCGCGGCGCCCGGCCCCAGCCTCAGTGCCCATTGGATTGCCTCGCCGCTGACGACGATCAAAGAAAGTTGCAACTAGGCTCAGCAGATAAAACACTATGGAATAAACGAACAAACTCTCATAACGTGCTCATTCGTCGTGATAAGACATTAGTTTTTAAATTGTTTGATTTTATTAATGTAAACAGGTTAGTAATGAATTACCTTACCTCGTTAAATTGGTATAATAAAATGGCGTCGCGTCGTAACTATGATTAGGTATGGCATGTGCATTTGAAAAGACGTAATCGCATTTTAGTAATATGCTACAATTTACTATTGATATTGCTATGATCATTTATGATGGACTCTACAGAACGTGCTAGCGTCAGTTGAAATAAACTTGAAACTTACCATGGTCCCGTACCTTTTTTTCATTCAATAGGCAGATGTAAGGTACATTTTATGGTCGTGCATTGTATAAAGTTATAACTTGTATTTCTTTGTACTAGCTGCTCAAGCGGAACTTCGATATACCAATTTTTTAAAGACTAAAAATGTTTTGGATGCAAAGGTATGTTATTTACTTCTAAATTCTGGAATAAAATATACCTATTAGACAAATTGGATTTTAGATAGCAAATACTTACGTAATAAGTACCTACTAGTGGGTACATAATACAAGTAAGCTATATGATGATAATAGTATAATACCTATAAAAAGTCATTTTGTCAGAAGAAATCTTTAAAATCCAATAAAACATGTAAGTGTAAGTGGGTTTATCGCGTTTCAAATGAGAATAGGAACGTCAATGACCTTTTTCTGTCAAACAAGTATCACTTGAAAAATGCGATTTTATAAAAACTTATGTGCTTAAAAATATTAATAGTCCTGCATCGAATTTAAATAAAAACGTAATCGTAACGTAGTAGGTACTAGTTAGGTACATCAATTATCTAAACATACATTTAACTACCTATCATAACAGTCTAAATTCGAAACAATATGGCGCCGACTCGATCCTATTCTCATTTGAATCGCACTATAATATATTATATAAGTAAAAAAAATAATGATTTTAAAATTTCAATTGAAATAATAATTTTAGAAAACGTGGCGTATTTTTTCACTGTCGAACTCGTTTGGCGCGACCAATCACGAAAGGCCTATGCGATCCCGGGCGTGCGGGAGCCACGGACTGGCGCGGCGCCGCCATTTTGTCGTTCATTTCATACTTTGTCACGAAGAGGAAGAGACGGATTACGACGTTGGCGCGCGAGTTCTTTGTTGCTGGCATTTTGATGGATTATATTGAAAATAGTGTTGAAAAAGTGAACGTATATAACTGTACTTATAGATCTGAGGTGCTTATAAGTGTTTTTTTAATGTTACACCTGGTTTTCATTACGCGTTTTTCTTTGTTTCATCTTGCAATTTTGTTCGCGTTGTGATGTTGTCACATTATTTTGGTCTTGCAAAGTACAATTCTCATAATATTTAACCAATTTACCTATATATAAGGTGATTCAGAGTGGAAAAAATATAATTTTTTATCGGTTGCAAGTTGCAACTTGCATCATAGACATAAGTACAAGCAGTAATGGTAGGTACAATCAAACATGGCATAGGTATTTAGTTCATTCCATTGTGTGCGACAAAAACTTGCCATTAAATGTAAAACTATTCGTATTTCGGGCTTCGCCCTTTTTACCTGCAGGTATTTCAATAGTAGGTTATTATTGTATTTTGTTCGGTGGTTCTATGTGTAAACTAGAAGACGCGTTTCTGTACAATTGCCTATATTTATCAAGTGTATGCTTGCAATTGCAATGTAATAAGTTTCGTGGTAGGTACTACCTGTTATTCAAATATTTTTTTTACTTAATTTACTAATATTTTTTTTACGTAATAAACGTTATTATATACCTACCTACCTGAAAGCAATCCAAGTCAAATATTGATTTTAACTTTCAAGGCTCGTAAAGATAGACAATGGACTCTCAAGTCTCACATTAATTATTATTATTCTGTACACTACGGCCGCTGTATCTTGACGGGTCTGAACATAGGCTCTGCGAACTTTAGCGCGTGTACAACTCGTGAAGAAAACTGTTATTGTATTATTTTTATATACCCATGTACTAATAAAATTTCCCTAATACAGTTGACCAATTAGTACAAATAAAATAAATACGAAAACACTTAGAAACAGTTATTGCGCAACCTTCTGCGCGAAGTTCAGACCCGCCAAGATACATCGGCCGTATTGTACAGCTGTGTACATTACTCGTGATTCGTGTATGATCGGTAATGTTCGGCAATACTCGTGCTGAAGAATTGAGCTTCGCATTTTTACGCCCGCGCCGCGGTGTCATCGAAGGTCAGCCTAGGTAGGGACATTGATGTTATAGTAATGATAGCCAATAGGAGTAAAATAGAATTCTGCCAGATTTAAATCAAGACAGTAGGTACCTACTTCAATTCGGTCCAATCAATCTTGGCCCTTACGCGAATGATTTTTTTCTAATATAATTATTATTAATACCAAATCTCAACAATGTTATCTCGTTAGACGCAAAATGCAAATAGGCGACTAACCGCCACGCGCGGTTATATTATAATGTATGTTCGATAGCGGTTGTGGTGGGTGTGGTCGATTGTCCCTTTGCACTGTACTTGCCTTAGCTACCTGCGTTGTACCTTTTCTGAACCCTGTTGCTATAATAATAAGGTCTAAATGTAGGACTGGGTTTGTCGCATGGAGACTTTTCTTTATTGTTTCGAACTTTAATCTAGTTTTTAGAACTTTTTTATCCAGTACGACCAAGTAAATCATCTAGTATTAATTTATTAATGAAGCTATAATATTATGTACACAAAAATAAAACATCTGCTTAGAGTAGGTACGGAATACGTATAGGTACGGTCGCGAGTCCTCAGCCTCACATGTGAAAAGCTTGTGGTGAAAAATGAAGAAAGATGTACCTAATGAAAACACTCGATGATGTGTAATGAAACTAGTGAAAATGTGTTGTGTGTGAAAAAAGTTATCCTTTGAGGGTTCCGTTTTTTCCTTTTGAGGTACGGAACCCTAAAACAGTGAGAGTTTATTTGACCCATCAGTAATAGTAATTCTATTGAACCAGTTTTATCTATGTGACCGAAAAAACCGAGAAAAAGTCTGATTACATATTATCATTAACGGCATCACAATCATTACATTTAGTTAAAAAGAGGTATGCATATTGTTATTTGTGAATTCAGTGATTTAATTTCAAGCCAAAAATGTTATGCAGGAATTATAAATGTTTCGCGTGCAACGTGGGTTCCGTATGCGTAAACTTTTGTCTCAAGAATTGTTTTCGTTAGACAAGCAGAAAAACTTAAGAACCCGGCTTGAGATAATTCCACGAGATAATCGATATTCTTCTCAAACCTGTACTTACTTAACTTTTTACCGACTTCCAAAAAGAAGAATCTCAATTTGAAGGTTTTTTCGACTTCTCAATATGGGGGCTCGGATGTGCCCCCGCCAAGACTAGCTAAGCGAAGCGCAAGGGCACTACCAGACTACTTTTTTTCCGAGCATCGATTTTTTGAACCCTCGTCACTTGGATTTGGATTGTACCAGATAAACTAAGTTTTCAGGACATGTTCCTAGTAGCATACTAATTAAATATTAACCCCCTTACTAATAAACGCTGTATAGGCTTTGAATAGTTACACTGTGTTTTGTTCACGTCACACAAGTGACATTTTTAATTCGATCGAAGACGACAAAACACTGTGTAACTAGCTATTCAAAGCTTATAAAGCGTTTATTAGTAAGGTGGGTAAAGTTTTGATTGCATAGGTTTTATACTTTAGATTTTATTGATAATATTTAAAAACCCCTGATTTCGTCACTGTCTCACTGATAAGCAACAAAATTATAGGGTACTTACGTCACTGACTCACAGTAAGAAGTTTGGTAGAGTCAAGCTTGGTTTTACATGAGATCTGATAGCTTTTTGCTAGTGCGAGTCATATAGGATCGTCTTGGCATCACTTCATGAAAATGTTTTGGTGGGATAGGTACGATTTATGACAACTTACCTTCTTTGATTCTTGGATTAAGTACATAATACCAAAGAATATTATATTACTAAGTACTATTCATATAACCTGGCTTTTGTCCATGGAATAATCGTAATTTTTTTCAAACTTTCTTAATTTTTAACCAACTTCCAAAAAGGAGGAATTTCTCAATTCGACCTTTCCTTCCATGATATTTTTATAAATTCGTCAAGCCGTGCTCGTATCAAGGGTCCGGCCAAGTGTTTATCTTTTCTGTTTTCAACGGTTTCATAAAATTTCTGAGACTTATGGTTGATAAGTCGTCCATTATACTATATCAAAAGTCAAAACCACATAATTGCTACTTTAAGACTAAAATTATAATTTTATATTTATTTGGTGCTTTAGATACATACCTACAGAAAATAACATATTACGTATGAAACATACGTTGTAATATTAAACCAAATTTTACTACAAAAATTATCAAAACATTTTTCTTGGTCGTAGAACTCGAAAGCCTAAGCTGCGGAACAGACAGAAACTTAAAATCAGCTACAAGAAAGTTAACGAATAAGTAGGTACGATAATAATAATAAGTAGAAGTATCGCGTCAAGGAACCCCAAAAGCGTTTCTATATTTAGAGCACGCTATATTATGCTGATTTGTCTACTTCAGTTGTTTACTTTTCATGTAACTTAAACATTTGATTAGGTATTTTAGTATATTAAGGAGGTTTTACGTAATTTTCGCTAAACTTTAGTACCTAATAATGATGTAGGTATATAATGTTCGGTAAAATCAATAACGGATACTTCGGGCACATGATCCACTGCATAAGTAGACGTTTAGGCAAAAAAAAAAAAAATGTAATACTCAAGTAAAAAGTCATCCGCAAACTCGTCCATATAAAGAAAAAAAAATCGAGTATGACAACTATTTTTCTGCATAAACGTCTTTAGGGGTCGTCCATTAATCACGTGAGGTTTTTATCGACTTTTAGAACCCTCCCCTCCCCCCCCCCCCCCCGTAATTGTCTTGTAAGTAGTACAGTAATTTGTCTTGCAAGTATTTAAACAACATTACGAATCTACAACCGATAAGAAGAATTTCGATATGCATAGACTAGATTCGAAAATTAATACACGTGATGTCTCCTTAAACCCCGTCCTCCCCTTGTGATACTTGGTAATGTTTTTTTCGGACCTCCCCTCCCCCTTTAGGCATCACGTGATTAATGGACGACCCATTAACTTGCGCGACAGGTCACATGTCCTGAACGAAAATGCGTAAGATTCAACTTGCAATTGTTTGCTGTCTTGGTTTACACGAGCATGAAATATTTTAGTTCGTATTGACTTTTGACCCCAGCCTTCCCAAGGCGACCTTTGACCTTAACATTTGACCTTTGACCCCAACCATCCCTATTACATTGACCTTTACACTGAGCTTTACCTCCAATCCTATATAATGATAATTAAAGCAATTCGTGCAAAATTATTCCCTAACCATTCCAAAATATCAAAAATGCACAACGCTTATATTCAAGTTTTTACTTCTGACGGCACCCCCGGAGTGCAACCCGTCATTTTTGTTAAAATAATTCATTATGTTTATAATGTAACATATGCAAATAGTACCTATACATAAATAATACAATAAAATAATAATATGGCTTACATACGAAATGGATATATCAACATTTTGGATATATGTCGGATATATATCATAAATATCGGATATTTTGATATTTATAATAAATATCGGATATTTTCTAACCCTGTTTTCCACCCCCTTAGGGGCGAATTTTCAAAAATTCTTAGCGGATGCCTACGTCATTACAACTAGATGTATGCCAAATTTCAGCAAAATCCGTTCAGTAGTTTCAGCTGTGCCTTGATAGATGAGTCAGTCAGGTTTGCCTTTAATATATTTAGATAATATAGAACTAGCTTTTTCCTGCGGCTCCGCCCGCGTAATATGTACTTTTAAATCATAGGATAGGATAAAAGGTAGCCTGTGTTAATATTGAGCTTAAACTACTACCACACCCATGATCAAAATCCGTTTAGTAGTTTTTGTGTGAAAGGGTAACAGAACTAACAGACCTTATCCATCCATCCTCAAAAACAGTAGTGGTACGTTAGTAATATATATTCTTTGGTAGTGGCAAGGTATTGTTCTCTTGTTTACGTTCACAATAATTAGTCTGAAGTCTGAACAGAGTATAAGTAGGTTGAATCTCCAAAACTCTTGACTTCCGTTGAGGACAAAGACATAAGGTTTTTTGTAGCTCTACGCGGAATTTTAATCGTGTTGCAACATTTTTTTTCTTTTATTGCCCTATAAGTAATCTGTGCCTTATTAAAAATTGGCTGCCAGACGTTTTTTTTTCTTTCAACGAATTTCGCGTTATCGCCAGCGGAAGTAAACTTTTTTGGAGATTCACTGAGTAGCATCAGTAGCATCACTATGGTCCAAATCCAAACGGAAGATTCGCAACGATCATCTCTTCCGTGGGGCCTTGCGCAAAGCGGTTCGTCCTATTTAAAACGACCCACGACCTTTTTATTATCATAGGATTATTCTTTCAGTTTGTTTACATTCGGGTGTATCGTATTTAATACGTAAAGTCTTTTAAAGTGTTGTTTTATACCTTCTGGTTACCGATACAGTAGAGTGTAGACCGTCGATATGAACCACCGATTTATAATGAGCGCGTTTGTACCCAACGCGAGATTTTTCTACCCGACCACGGTGAAGCCAAAAGGAAGGGCAATATTAGTCTTCTATGTATGTACGTATGTTTATTTCCACCGTAGCTCCTAATGATCCGATTTTAATAAATGAGGTGTCAATAAATTTGTAATAATAAATAGCGCGGGTATCATAATATTATGCTATTATAATATAATTTATGTAACTTAACCGGCTGTGGAGCCCGTGGATATATTTTATTGTATGTTGACCCATAAAGTTTGTGGAATTTCAAAATTCTTCTTTTAATACAAGAGTCAAGACTGTTTACGTGTGGACAGATATCCCAATTCCCAGCCCCGCCACTCTTATACTCTTACTAATGAAATGTGTGTCATGAAACTCATAATATAGCATTAGTTGTGTGCGATGAACGTTTGTATACCCGTCAGATTGTGCGGTGGGCCAATTATTCACAGGTACAGGGCGCCTAAGCTACAAAAAAATTGTACATGTACTTATCGCTTACATTGGTGTAGGTACCAAAAATTTAGTAGCGTACTTAAAATATAGTTATTTTTAGCCAATGCTAAAAATATACATTTAATGAACGTCTCGTCTAGTGTATTAACATAACCATTCGATCTGATGTTATGACGTAAGAATTAGGTCATAAATATAAGACATTCTGAAAGAGATCTAATAACTAATGTTAATGACCTGACTCCTGACCCATTAGATGATTCTGAAAGAGATGTAATGATTATGACATAATTATTGTCATACGCATAAGATGATTCTTAATTAAGCCCTAATTACAAGATTATTTTGAACCTACTCCAATTTGAAGCTATCGAGTAAATGTATATAGGTATATCGTTCAAAATGGTTCTTCATGTTATGATAATTAATGTCGAAAAATTATTGTAGGCTACAAGATGGATTTGGAGTACGATCAGAAGTTCGAGGAGATGAAGAAGTATATACCTTTCTTGGAGAACATGATCAAACGTCTGGAAAGTTCTGAACAGTCCTCGAACCCGCGACAGGCGCAGCTCGATAAGATCCGATCGTTGCGAGATCTACTATTGGATAAGAAGAAAAGGTGGGTGCTTCACTAAAATACTCAACATACCGGCCAAGTGCGAGTAGGACTCGCACACTAAGGGTTCCGTACAAAACGGCAAAAACACGTTTGTTGTATGAGAGCAATACTGTTCTATTTTGTTCTGTTTATATTTTTTGTTGTTATACCGGCAACAGAATTACACATCATATGTGAAAAATCTCTAGCTATCACGGTTTATGTGATGCAGCCTGAACCTCAATTCTCGTATTTAAAGTAGACTTCATTTTACTTTGTTTGGATTGAAAGTGTAGCGACATGTTACCGTGAACGGATTTTATGATGTTTCTATCAGAACGCGTTTCACGTTGGTTTAACGTTCATAAAACATCTTTTGAGATTTTTTGCATATCGGGACTTGATTGCAATCGTATTTATGCAGTTTTTACTTAGCACAATTGCCCCTCTGGTGACAGACAGTCCCGTTTTGGGTACCGTACTTGAGGAAGTCACATCCGTTTGATTTCTCATTTCTCTACGCCGCCAAACTGTAACAATACATAATATTATCTATCTACATTACTCAGATTACCAACATGTATTGCGAATTTATGTACTTTTTAGGGCTCCGTTATCAGTACCTCAAATTGTACAAAACGGAACCCTTATAAGATTACTCTGTTGTCCGTCCGCCTGTCAAGAGCCAACGCTTTATTTGGGGAACGCGTTGAGGTATCGATTTGAAACTATCCGTACATTCAGGTCTACGGTCTCTTGAAGAAAATAGGTACGGCCGTTTTCGACACAATAACATTACGACACTCTTAAGGGAATTTAAATTCAATAGGTCGCGCAACGAATTAAGATCTTTCGACAAAAGTAGAGGGGGTATGCGCAGGAGTCATTTTTTGGGTGTGTTTGGCGGTAGCGGGTGCGGGCGGGGAGGTGTGGATGCGCCAAACGTGGCTGCCGACACGCTATTGGTCAATCAGTCGCATCAACGCCATTGTTTATGTTAGTGTACTATCGCGCATAGCTAATTATTACGATTACCGTCGCCATTATGCCGAAAAATAGTTTTAAACAGTCGAGCTAGTAAAATGGTTTACGACGTGAATTGTTTTATAAAAAAAGTAACAAAAGCGGTTGTCGCTTATTTGAATTAGATAAAAAATACAACTGCAGGAACAAGGATTACTTGGCAAGAAAATTTGTTAAATACTATTCAAACCTTACATATAATTCGAAATAGAATATCCAGTATTGCTGATAAATCGGTGTTGACAGAAGAATATAGTACTAATTGGCAGCGTCTATTGCATCTAATAGAAATGTCCCAAAGTAATTCTATACGCGATTGTACACAATATGCACGAACGACCCCCTCCACTTTCACTGATCGCTCATAAACCGTTGCGCGACCTATACTAACTCATTATTGACCTAGAACTAAGAAATTTGGCAAGTAACATATTTATAAATTTATACAATTACAATGTATTTTCTTATAAAAGTAATTGAATTGAAATTAATTATTAAAAAAATAGGGGTTCTCAAGTCGTAAGAGGGGTTGAAATTTCAAGTTGAAGTTACTAGTTTAAATAGGATATCATTATATTATTATAAAAGGGCTAGATGTGAGCATTCCAAAACATATTTTATTTCCCCCTTACAAAATAAACGCTGTATAAGCTTTGAATAGTTATACAGTGTTTTGTTCACGTCACACAAGTGACATTTTTAATTCGATTAAAGAAGACAAAACACTAACTATTCAAAGCATAAACAGTGTTTATTAGTAAGGGGTTATATGTTTTAAGGCGCATTTTAGTTTCAAAATCTGAAATGACATATAAAAGCTTTTATATACAAACTTTATTATCAGACTCGACAGAAACTGCGAGACTCAACTAATTAACTATTTATGATGTTCCTGCTTTGTACGGAACCGTCGGTGGGTGAGTTGGACTCGCTCTTGTCCGGTTTTTTATTAGATACTCGCATACTACGTGCATCTTGTTTGATGTAAAAATACCCGTTGATCATTTTTTTGTTAAATTTTATAATTTAGCTTTTATAAGCTATATACAACAATATTATAAAACTTTTTTTTCAGGATGAAAATGGAAAATTTACTTAAATGCGAACAAGTTTTAATAAATTTATACGCAAAAGTAGAACAGGTGTGTATTCCTTAATTATTATTATTGTAGCATAAAAATGAAAACCGACTTCTAAAATAAAATTGCACAAAAAGTATAAAAAAATCTTATTTTCCAAAATTTTCCCCTTTTGAATTATGCTAAAATTTTAACTATTTCTCAGTTCTCTACTAAATTTAATTATTTTAAATTCGGTACCAGCCCAAACAGTATCCTGATAACACAATATTTTGTAGAACTCACGTTTAAGTTGGCTGGTATCGACTTCGAAATAATGAAGATTGAGTAGAGAAATAGTTAAAATTGTAGCCGAAAGTATGTAAGTAATGTAAGGCGAATTGACTTAGTGATTAATCCACAACAGCTCCCGACTATTTCTCATGTTAAATGCTAAAAATAAATATATTAAATATTTAAAATTTACTATAAATGAATAATACCTAATTATTTTTAGCGGAACATGCAACAGTCTGTCGATGTAGAGAAGACTTCCACTGAAAAAGATAAGACTGACTTAAATGCTGTAAGAAACAAATTGAAATCGATCGTCAACTCCAAATTAAATGTACAAGAAACCACCGATACTCTTCCCGAGATTGCGAGAGCTAGTAAGACAGAAGAAATATGCGTACAGGGTAGTAAGGAACCCGCTTTGTTCCAAAGGAGGCCAAACAAAGCAAGTAACTCTGTAAATACAAGTTCTGTGTCGTCTGCACACGAAACCGAGGTGACACCGTCTAAAAGAAATTACACTCGAGTGTTGCAGTCGCCAGAAGCTGATGAAATACGATGGCGATCGAGCGTTGAAAAATCTGATAAACAACTGTTTAGTAGAAGGTCTCCTCATCGTCGCACGGAATCGAGTAGCAGAAAGGAACGAAAAAAATTGAAACAAAAGGGAAAACATGAAATGACAGACGATTTGAATGTCACTAACATTACTCTTCAAGTTCCAGAAGAAAGTTTGTCATCATTAAATACAGACGATATTTTATCAAGAATCATTAATTGCAGCGACGGTGACGTTGATATCAATACATTACGAGAATTAAGAACACAAATCCTTGGTGAATTAAAAAAAACCGGATCGAAAGATGATATTAGTGATTTAATTCTCAAATCTTATAAAAAAAAGGATAGAAGAAAGAAAAACGATGAGATGGAAGATGGTGAATTATCGGATAGTGAAAGTGAAACAATTAAAAACGTTTATAGTAGTATAGTGGTGTTGGATAAAGACAAAAAAGTGAAAACATCAGTTAACGAGTCCACAGATAGTGAAGTTCCACGTATTCAAATTTGTCTGGTTTTTAACAATAAGGAACAGGTCACTCCAAAGATCGCGCCCGAAAATAAAGTCGACGTTACCGATTTTGAGAATTATCATGAAGATAAATCCCTAAAAACTTTGACGAAAGGTGAGCCAGATAAATCGCTCGAAAAGAAAGATATAAATGATACTGAAATTAAAGCTGATAATAATAGTTCATTAGCACAGACTACAAAAAATATATCACACGAGGATGAAAGCAAGGAAGCAGAATCTAATGTCGAGAAGAATGTAGAGTTTGGAAAATCTGAGGATATAATTTCAAACTCATCCAAATTAAATGAGGAAAGGTCAAAAGGTAGTGCTATCACTGATTCCTCAACAAAATCTAAACAGGATAAACATACTTCTGGTTCGGTTAAAGATACTTCATCAACGTTTGTAAAATCTTCACCGATCATAGAAAAAATAGAAGAGATTAAAACTAATGACCGAGATACAATTTGTGACGAAAACGTTGATATTCCCCTTTTAAATATAGAAGAAACATCAAAGAAAGAAGTAGCATCTGAAATAGATATTTTACAAGCTTTAAAAAAAGAAATACTTAGCGAAACATCTTCAGCCTTACATACAAACGTTGACACTCCAGCTTTGCATCAACCAAAAATTACAAAAGTTCAGAATACTTCCGATATAGGTTCGAAGAAAAGAATATCTATTGAAAATTATAAAGCTAAAACAGTAAACCCTATCGAAAACAAAAAAACGCAGAAGTTTGCCCTGGACACAGATAGTGAATTAATAAAAAAACAAAGCTTGAAATTGACAGAAAAAGAATGTGAACGCTTTAATTTTTTATCCAAATTAGCGCTGCACGATAGTTCAGACGACGAGGAACAATCAGTTTTTTCGTTGGATGATATATATACCAATTTAGCACCGAAATCACCAGATCACGATGATTTTGCTGACACTGGGCTAAAACCACCTATTATAATTCCAAACGATCCCATTGGCAAGATTGTTACGGCAACAGATTCCGATGTAGACATGAGAAAACTAACTTCGGTAGTACCGAACTCTACAACCAGTAATGCAGTTGTTAGTAATTCGAACTCTGGAATTCCTGATATTTCAGAACCATCAAATGTTGGTAAAGATTTTTATGTTGAAAGCAACATTGAAAAGAAGATTCCCTTGCTGGATCCTCGAATAAAAAGAGAATCAAATTTAAAAATAGACACTCCCGAGTCAACAGTAAATTCAGAAAATATATCTCGATCAATAGCTAGCTTCGGAAAATTAAATTCTTCTCAATGCAATTCAACTCATAATATTGCATCAGGTTTGGCACATTTTGTAGCTCCCAATGTAACAGCTTCTTTGATACCTATTGCTCCGGTACCAGCTCCAGTTCCTTTCCCAAATATGTCGCCAGTGCAAAACATATCACCGATTTTATCGCATAACGTTAATCTAGGGACGCCTCTTCTGCCGCCATTATTACCACCCATCTTAGCAAATATGACACCGATTATGACACCAAACGCTAGAACTTATGAAATGACGCCGTCTCGCTTATCAATCGACAGTGATGATTTAAGTAAAGATAAACATGTTTACGCACCTATGTTTACCAACTATGATACACATGAAAGTGAAAACACAAGCGAGATACAAAGGCAGGAATGGAATAAAAGAGAAAATCGTGTCCCTGTTTGGGAACGCGACGTAAACTCTGAAAATCACTTTTCTGTTTGGGAAGAATCTGACTCTAGAAATAACTTGAATAGAGATAAAAATTATCAAGGAAAACATGACACATATAGACAAGGCTATAATGACAACAAATATAGGTATGATAATCGCGAGTCCTATAATAGGCTCGAATGTCCTCGCACACCTATTCATTCATTTGGTCGTATTGATTGTCCTGCAACCCCCACTCCTTCCTTTGGACGGTCCGATATGCCGACAACTCCAGTTCATTCGTTTGGTAGATCAGATTATAATATGCAGAGGCATTCAAACAATAAGCCTTTTGATCCACGAAGATCAAGAGTTCCTGACTACAACAATAGAGATGACGAAAGACATTTTAACGAACGCAATTATAATTCGCATTCATATAGATCTAATAATCTGAATAATCGCTCTCGAAACAACTATGACTCTTCAATGCAATATGGCCGAGAAACAAGCGTCGGCAGATTTGATAGGTATGAGGGGAATAGAAGATCACACTACCGTGAAACTAGTGTTGGGAATTCATTCGAAAACGATTATGAAGATAATTATTATTCTAATCGCCGTAGTAGCCATACTCGAGATGATTATTACAATAAAAGTAGAACTAATCGTGACTATCATCAACGAGAATATCGAGATTATATCAAAGATAAATCAAAGTCAGCAAAAACATATGAATATGATAATAGTAAAAAAAATAAAATTACTGTCCAATCGAATAATAGTAAAGATTATACAATTGACACGGATGTCAGCAAAACATTTCAAATTCATTCACACAATAAAGACGATAACTTTGATACAAGACGTCGAAGAGCAGCCAGTGTTGGCCGGACATTTGATCGCGATATTGTTGCGACAAAATTAAAGTCTTCTAAAGAAGATGTTACTAACAGTGAACGGAACACAGAAAGATTCCGCCGTGCTTCAAGTGCTGGAAGAGAGGTTACAAAAGCCTTGGAGGATTTTAATGTTATAAAAGAGGATTTAAAGTCTTTTAAATTAAAGTCTGATACAAAAATAATGAAGGGCCATTGTAACGCGAATGATATGACGGTATCCCATAAATCTATTAATAAAACAGACTGCCACGAATTAAATAAAAAGAAAAATGACGACAAGTCGAAAATAAACACTTCTTCAAATCGATATTCGCCAAAAAAGAACTCCCGTGATCCTCGAATACGGCAGGATAATCGAGGTACCATTAAGTCTAGATATGATGATAAAAAAGTTATAAAACAAAAAAATCATGGAATAGTATATTCAAATGATAACATATCTAAAGGAACAATACTTGGATCAGGATATGGAGTTAAAAACTACAAAATACCGAAAATAAAGCGACAGTCTACGGAAATTGAGGTAACCGAAACAATAGAAACAAAAACAGATATTACTACAGATACAGACATAATACAGAAAGACACTAAGAATGACGGGAAATCATTGAAAGGTTTTAATGATATAGATGAAAATATAAATTCAAAACATACTACGACTAAAATTGAATGTACAGAATTAGCATCACGTACTGAAACTCACGAAGAAACTAATATTGAGTTAAATACAAAAAACATTTTACCGGTTAAAGTTGATGAAAGTAAAATTGACCCTATGGTAAAAAATGTAATTTCGGCTAAAGACAATGACTTGCTTTTAAGCACACAATCTTGTATAGCCAATGACAAAAATAAGAAAATTGAAGATGAATTATGCAAGCCTGATGAAGATCTTATTGAAAAAAGGATTACAAGATCGTCAAAGAAAAAAATTATTGACGAAGACAAAAGTTTAATAGACACTTCCACTGTGCGAAAATCAAGAAAAATTGGCAAAATTTATTATTCTGAATCTGACTCTGATGAAGACAGTCTTCGTTTAAAGCATGCAAACAAAAAAAATAACGATACGGTATTAAAAAATGACATTGAAACTAAAATTGTTGCAGCATTAGAAGAGTCAGATAAATGTAATAAATATGAGAATTCTATTAAAGGTAACAGTGACAAAGAAGAAGGTATAAAAATAATCAGTAGCATCTCTACGGAGATAGCTAAAGATGTTTTCAAGTGTCCTGTTGATGGCCTTGAAACATTTGAAGAAAACTTAGTATCAGATCCTGTTATCGATAATATAAACTCTTTAATAGCTGACTTAGACCACGACCTTGGCGTTGATGCTGCAAAAGACATCAGCATAGAAAGTCAAAACTTTGAAAAGTTACATAAAAATACTATGAGGCAAAACGTTGAAGTGTCTTCTGATACTAAAAAAGAAAAAACAGAATTAATACCCAATAAGCCTAAAGCATCCGGTGAAAAAATCTCTGAAATGCAGAATGCATCCGAAAGTGTATCATTATTGCAAGAAAACCTAACAAATTTACCAAATAAACATCAGGAATGCGAGAATAAATTTGAAAATACTAAAACGGAGAAAATTAATATAACAGATGGATTAAATAATGATGGATCCTCTGCAATAAAACAAACCGTTCCTAGTTCAAACGATTCAAAAAGTTCAAATAGTGAACCTGTTGTGTCAACTACAGGAAAATGTGATAGTGAAGAAGGAAGTACAAATTATGTTAAAATAGACACAACAGCTAAACAAAGTGTATGCAGTGATGATGCCAATAATTTAGAAATTTTGCCGGACAGTACTGGTGTATCTGAAAATGTAATAAATTTTTCAACAGAAGTTTCTACTAATTTTGTTGCCGATACAGAAGAACATTTAAAATCAGATGATCAAAATGAAATTTCACTAGAACAGAATTTGCTTCTACTTTTGAAAGATAAAATAAAGATGAAAGAATTAATTTCAAAGCTGTCTAGCGATAGTTGCCAAAATGATAAGATTAAAAAAAAACTTGAAAAACTTAGTGAAATAGTATCTGATGATGAAGAAAGTAGTCAAAATGAAGAAAAAATAAAAGAAAACAATAGTAACAAAGCAATAGATTCTGAGATTGAAAAAGATGATAAAATTCTTGACAATTTTGATTTGGTGAAGAAAACAGTTCTAACAGGTCCAAATAATCTTGCGGTTCCGTTAGATTATGATCCTGAACAATACCAAATTACCGAGATTGAAGTTAGTAATAAGCAACTCAATTCAGTTATTGAAAAAGAGAGAACTGATAATAATCCTTCTTCTAGCATTGATGGACCGAAAGAAAATATATCTATATGTGAAGACAAACTATCTTTAAAATTAGACATGTCTCATAATACAAAGGAAAAAGAAGAAACAGTTTGTGTACAGGATAAAAATAGTATTTCCAATAAAGAAAAGGTTGAAATAGAATCAGAGGTAAATATATTAGGATGTGAAAATAATTTATCAACGGAAACAAGCAAGCTAGATTGTATCGAAGAAACACAGCAATCAGAAAATGACATATGCCTCCACGATCAAAAAAACACATTAAGTAAGGAAATGCCAAAAAGGAAAAGAAACAAAAAGAATAGCAAATTAAGTAAAAATGTAAAACCTATAAAAAGCAACATCAGCGCTAAGAACGGGCCATCGAAAATAAAAAAACCATCACGGGAGCTAAAAAACTTGCAGGATGATTTAAGAGAAGTGTACATGAAAGAAAACATCCTTGCCTCTACAGGTATAAGAATGTGTCGGTTAGCCAAAATGGTGAACGATCATCATAAAGATGAACTAAATGTAACTGTCACTGAAAACGAGTCTGTTGTAGAAGTGCAGAAACGCGATGCTGTTGAGGCAAATGTAACAGAAGAAAAGGAAATGTTAACTAACTTTAATAGTAACAATGATCCTGAAAGTAAGAATGATAAAAAGTCCTTAATGAGACGACCAGGTCCTAAATCCAAAACAAAATCTAAATTAGCAGAGGAAAATAATGATCCTTATGAGTTTGAAACCGATTCAATTAACGAAAGTATAGCTAGTGAAAGTAAGAATGAAAGTAGTTCCGATTCAGATAATGTAGTAGATATATTGTCTAATGAAACTGCCATAGCCGAGAAAGAAAAGGTAGAAAAGAAGAAAATAAGAAAAAAACGTGGGAACAGAGGATGGCAAGCGGGTATAATCAAACCAAAAAATAGAAGGAAAATAAATACCAAATCTGACAAAAATTTAAAAATTCCAGACTATAATTGTTTTACTGATAAAACTTATTGTTTCAAACCAAATACATTAGAATATTCATGTCGACTATGTGTTTACACTGGGACAGATATTATACCACATTATATGAAGCATCATCCTCATTCAGAGATACCATTGTCGCGATTATGTCCAGATTCTGCTACCGAAGCTATGAAACAATGTGAAGAAGTAAATTTTAAAGCTATAAGTAAAATGCCTACACAGAAATATACTTGTCGATTCTGTTTTAAAGAGATTGCAAAGAAGAAATTTATTCTAGAAGAATTCTTTTGGCATGTTGTTAGTACACATACAGGGGAGTATAAACAACAGTGTCCGGAATGTGAAGATATTTCCAAATGTCCGTTTAGTAATGATATTCCACCTCCCCCTGAAAATGTCAAGGGTCAACTGCTTGGCTATATTTGTTCGAAGTGCAATTTTACACAAGTTTCTATGGAAAATTTAAAAACGCATGTAATAATTCGTCACAACAATGAAGAAACTCACGTGTACACAATAAATTTGTCAGTAGTTAGTAAGAAGGCCATAAACATTTACCTAAAGAACACAGAAAATCAGAATTCGATGTTAACCATTGATGAGCCCCGCAAACTTAGAAGCACTCGTTCAAAGCGAAGTCTTGCTGAGTCCAGTGATGAAGAAAATAGTGTAAGTGACACTTCCATTAAAAAACCTGAACAAATTACGAATATTCAATCAAAACTTACGTTTGAATCTGACAATTTGACTGAAACACCTTCTGATGAGAGCTCAGTTAAAATCGAACCCGTTCAAGAAGTTAATAACAAAAATGATTCTTTTGCTGATGATAATCAGCATGAAACAGTTGATGTATTATTAGATAAAACGAAGGAAACCATAAATCCACAGGATAGCGTAGATTCAACATCTTCAAATGATATTTTTACATATCCTCATTTTAAAGTTACGAATATAAATGGTTTAAAAGAATACGTTTGCTGTATTAATGGAAATGACTTTCACTATAAGACTTCTCTTTTGATATCCATGAGGAAACATTTACAAATGAGGCATAGTGAGAACTGGGATGGCTATTGTTCCATGTGTAAAGTTATCGTTACTCCTCAAGGGAAGCACAATTTTAAAGATTGTCTTAATCACTATCTCGATAAACACATTGATGATTTCCCAGCCGTGGAGAACTCTCAAGACGAGAAGGAAATAGAGAAAGATAAAACTCAGCAAGAAGAGCAGGAAACACAACCAGATAAAAACAGTTTAACAAAAAGTTATATAAACGTTAAACCGTTAGAACAACTAATTTCAACTGCAAACGAGGCTGAAAATACTGACGAGAGTAGCACGGGGCTTCCAGTAATAGAAAGCGTTGTAAGCCTTAACATGACAGACCAACCCTTGCCTAGTCCAAATTATCCCAAGTCTAACAATACAGAGCCAGTCGTTGAATATAAATATGAGGAAGCTCAAGCCGACACAATGTCAAAAAAACATCGTGTAGTTTTGGATGCAATGATGAATAATACTCATTTGGTCCAAATATTTAAATGCGCCGGGAAATTTTGCTCATTCACGACCGACAACGCCGAGGAGGCGTTGCTGCATGCGTCTACTCACGTCAGAATCGGAGGAGAATATGCACTATGTTGCGTTTACTGCGACTACGATGCGTTAGGAAACGCTATCGACTTGGTAACGCATGTTTTTAAAAAACACGGATGTTGCCCATATGTCTGTGGAATATGTTTTTACAGAGCGGCGGCTAGTCAACTAGTACAAGCTCATATCAATCGCGTACACCCTAATTCGAATGCTCAAGTACTTCGAACGACGGTGGTTACCGGCACTACCGATGATGATGATTGTTTGCCACGTAATACTGCAGTCCCGTTTTACCGTTGTTGCGGTTAGTAAATTTATAAATTCTATTTGTGCACCTTGAAAATATATTTGTGGTAAAAGTTTTAATTTGTAAATAAGATACATAATGTAGTTGAGAATTTAGTTGCGATAATTATTATGAATTTGTGTAATTTTCCAGGTGACCAAGATACTCCAAATCCATGTAAATTTAGGACATACACGCCCGGCAAGTTCTGCGAACACATACAAACGCGTCACCTAAACGCGGCGCAGCATTCATGCTTTGTGAGTATATTTTACCTCATTATTTTTCTTGCAGTGTAGTTCATTTTATTAACCGACTACCAAAAAAAGAGTCGGTTATGTATT
The DNA here is from genome assembly GCA_905404095.1 of Glaucopsyche alexis. Taxonomy (NCBI): domain Eukaryota; kingdom Metazoa; phylum Arthropoda; class Insecta; order Lepidoptera; family Lycaenidae; genus Glaucopsyche; species Glaucopsyche alexis. The sequence continues at coordinate 26,284,994 of FR990046.1, forward strand.
CGGCTGTATATTTTTTTTACTTATTATCTTACGATACATAAAATTATGACGTTTATTATTTTGTATTTCAGTATTAATTGCATTAATATATTCTTATGAACATTCTCACATTCAATATGATTTGTTCAATGATCATACATTTTTAGATTTGTTCGGAGGCGTCTTCGTCGGCTACTGAACTGGTGCGTCATTTGAAAATACACGGTCTGAAACTGTATCAGTGCACGCGGTGCGTGTACGGTGCCGACAACGAGCCCGAACTTCTCGGACACGCCTCGGCCAAACACCCCTACAAACAACCGACAGCGTATCTCAGGATCATTACTAATAAGGTTTGCTCAATTTTGCTCTTCTTTAAATCATTAAATATGTAAAAAGCAAATTTCTCGTCTACCTCGAAACTTTGTAAAACAACATTTTAACTTTACAGGAAGGAAGCGCTGAATTCAAAGTTTTACCTTTGGCTCATCTCAACAACTCCAAAGTTAGCGTCACTGAAGTAATTCCTAATGTGTCCGCAAAGAACCCAATTCGCGAAGCTGAAAGGGCACGAGAGCTGGAGACGCTCATTGGCGAAACGACTTCAATGATCGAATCTATTTCCACTTCAGTGGATACTAGCACAGCACCTGTAACTCCTGCCCCTCTAGAAACCCCTATCACTGTGTCATCACTGATTGCAAGAGATGCGAGTCCTCCACTTCTACCGATGCTCTTCACCAAGTTTTCTCAGCCGACGCGGATGACCACCCCGCTGGCAGATCGATCGGACTTACCTTCTGCTCAGAATTCCGCTACAGAAGAATTCCCCGCCTCTATGGACAGAGTGACTGTTACGTCAGTAGCGAGAATGGGATCTGACATTTCAAATATTCCGAATGTACCGGCTGAATCGCAGCACCTTATAAAGCCAAAGATTGAGCCGTTGAGTGATTTAGCTACAATGGAGGGTGCGAGAGTTCCAGACCTACTCAATGTCGAAGCTAATTTAGCTCAAGAGACGAATGTGCCGGACGCTTCTACGATGACTACGGCGGCTAGTAGTTTGGCCGTTAAAAACAATGTAAACACCGATCACGTCGTTTATTGTCTAGATAGCGATGAAGAAGTATCTACTGAAAACGTAATTGACCTATCCGATGAAATGCCGTCTACGCCAGTCGCTAGTAGTTCAAAAACGAAAGTTATAAAATTTGAAAATTTGTTCAAGTGTAGTAAATGCACAATGGTGATGAAGTCGGGGCACGGGCTCAAGCGGCACATCCGATCATGCTACGGCTGGGACCCTGAAACTGTGCCGTGTGCGCACTGTGACATGGTCATAAAAAAATCTATGATCGATGCACATCTGATGTCTATTCACCTCCAAGAAGATACTGGTAAATTTGCTTATGTCTGTCCCGTATGTTTTGCTGAGCTAAAATCTATTTCGGCCGCTCAGGAACATTTCAAAGCGGTACACCTCGATACCCATCATAAAAAAGTGAATTGGAAAGTACAGCTGGTCGGTAACCACACCGAATCACGTTCCCAGGCGCAGAAGATCGTCAAAGTGGACCAACTCGGTCATGAAGCGAGACCGAAGCGAAAACGCTCCATTGGAAATAAAGATAAAACTAGTGAACCCCCTGAAAAAGTTAAGAAATTCGGACCGCAGGATATCGACAAGCTCCCCATCAACCCGATTCTAGACGACCTGGTGTACTGCGCCCTGTGCGAGTTCAGCACCAAAGTCAAGTTGAATATGGTGAGGCACCTGCAGCTACACGCGCAGCAGCAGCCGGTCGCGGATACGGCGCCCGTCAACCCCGTGCCGCACCTCGAGACTAACGAGATGCACTTCGACAAGATGCTCAACCTAGCTTCGAGCTCCCGGGCCCCCGACAAGCCCATCAGAGGCGATCAAACTCCGCGGGCGATGAGACGCATACCCCTCGATATCGCGGGGCGCTACCCCAAGTACGTGCCCGACAGGCAGCGCCACACTTGTGGCGCGAAGGACTGCTCGTACATATCGGTCGACGAGAACATGTTGAAGTGTCACTGGGAAACCTTGCACTCCGGTACGACGGACTATCACTGCGTCCACTGCCCTCCCACCCAGCATCTGAACGGGCAGATAACGGCCGGAAGAATAATCAATCACCTAAAAATGCACGACGTAAGCTTGTATGCGTGCTCTATTTGCTCTTACTACCACTACAAGATACCTATAGTAGAGAAACATCTGAACGACGTCCACAAGAGGGGCGAAGTGTTGATAGTGAGAGATGAGAGCTCGGTGGAAGCGGTCGCCTCCGCACCCGTGCCGGCGGCCGCGCCCACGATGGACCTGAAGCCGTGGCAGTGCGGGCTCTGCCAGTTCAAGAGCTTGCTGCGTCCCGAGGTCGCTGAACACTGTGCCAAGGTTCACAACTCAAAAATGCAGTACAAGTGTGGTTACTGTGCATTTAGAACTTCAAACTTGGAGAACATTCCCAAACACCAATCTACGTCCCATTCGGGAAGGCCGGAGGAAATATTCTACTATTACTATCGCGAGGATTCCATTCCGAACGAAGCGGATGGAACTCCACGATGGATGAAGCAAAAATTGAAAATGGGTTCCACATCTCAGGTTAAATCTGAGGTAGTGGACACTAATCCTGCCCCGCCTGTTGAGGCTGTAGTTTTGCCTGCTATTGTACAAAAAGTTGATTTGAACCTGGTAAAAACAGAAATTGCTGAACTGGACGAAGAGAGTGACCTGTGTCAAGAATTTGGTGTATTTTGTGAGCCCAACGGCTTGAAATATAAATGCCCATTGTGTCAGAGTGTCACAGAAGATACAGAGGAATTGATGCAGTCTCATCTTTATGAAGAATTAAAATACAGAAAGTGAGTATTTTACTTTAGCTATGTCTTACAGGTTGGTCGGATTTTTATTATTATCTATTTAAATTTATAATTTCTTGAAAAGATGTTTTGTTATGAATTACATACATACATTATAAATACTCTGTGTCGCTGGATGCGTTGTGGTTGCGATGTGATTCACAGGAACACGCTAGAACATCTAAGAAGACTGCAATTATCTGTACTCCTCCTTACTCCTCCAACTTTAACACTGCCAAATTTATATACTTCTTGTTCTCATAATTTTCGTAAAACTTATTATAGATTATGTAGTTACATATTATATATATATATATATATATATATATATATATATATATATAGCGTGGAATAGTGTTTTTGGAGTTATCCGTAATTGATTGATCCTTTTTTTGGTTAAAAAAATGTGTTTATTAAGGGAATCAGAAACCTCTAAAATTATCTGTGTACCTCTACTATATTATGCATGTTATATACCTAAAAACCTTCCCGTTGAATCACTATCTGTTAAAAAAAACAGCATCAAATTCGTTGCGCACATTCAAAGATTTAAGCATACATAGGGACAGACAAAAAAAAGGGACTTTGTTTTATATTATGTAATGATGATAATGATTATACAAATCATTATTTAATACACATCCATGACCTAGGAACACAGAAAACTTTGTTTTCTTCCTTCGGCGGGCTTCGAACCCGCGACATCCGGCTTAAGCGCTAACGCGCTGAGCCACGGAAGTCGACAAAACAATATAAAATAACTGTGATAATACTACTGAACTTTATATTGTTGTCTACTTTTAGATGGGGTTGTCCAGTGTGTTCGTACAAGGCGTTCCACAAAGCTGGCTTCAGGGAGCACGCGCAGACGGAACACATCCAGTTCCCGCACCTCGAGTCCCACCAGTTACCTGTGGACCCTCGGATTGAACTGTGGACCACTAAACTTCTAGAACATCAAAAATCATTAATCGCTAAGAATAAAGAGAAACTGGCCATACAGAAGGCCGAGATTAAAAGGACAAACCCGAGTGCAGGAACACAGAACTTACAGAATGTTGCGAATCAACCATCATTGTCTCCTAAACCTCAGATGAAATCGAGTAAAGAAGTGGAAGCATTATTCGGCACGTACGGGAAGCCTTCCGGGTTATTGTATTGCTGCCCTAAGTGTAATACTACATTCAAGGAGGAAAATGACATGCGGGAACACTTAGAAAGCGAGTTGAGTAAGATAAGGTAAGTACAAATACGAATTGTACTACTCTGTGTTTAATTTTTGAAATTTATTTATTTTTTATTTTTAAAGTATTAATATACCTATATTATTTATATAACAGGTGGTACTGCAACAACTGCTCTCAAACCTTTACAACCTACCACGAGGCGCAGTTCCACTGCAGCGCCCGCTGCAAATCTACCCAAGCCGGAGTATATTCCAGACCCATGGAGGCAACTAGAGACCCCTCGCTGCGTTCCAACTGGGTAGAATCGGCCGTGCAGAGCCAGACAGCCGCCATAGACAAGGAGAGAAGTACCACAAGTAATGCACCTCAAGAGGCAGTCATTGAACAAAATGAAAATTCGCTTTTGGTCGTACGTTACGAGCAGCAAGTGTCGACACCGGAGGAGGAGATGGTTCGATCCAAACCGAGAGAAACTGACGCCGGCAAGCCCGCAGAGTCTTCCAAACAGGAGTCGGCAATGCACCGGTGCCCGTACTGCAGCTACATCACGCTGCACGCCAAGCTACTGACCAGCCACATCCTCAAGCACTACGACCTCAAGGCCTGCTCCTGTCCCTACTGCGGGCTGGGTGGCAACAGGAAGCAGGTGACCAAGCACCAGCGCACGAGCCACCCTCATGACCCCGTCGACGTCATCGACACGCAAATACCCAAAGTAACGCCGCAGGAGTACTTGAAAAATAAATTTATTTGCTTGGTCTGCCGAAAGCCGTTCACGGAGTCGGCGGCCAAAGTGCATCTTCACAACAATTTCAAACCCGATTTCGGAAGTGAAGGCGAGTTCGTCGTGATGTGTTGCGTGTGCTCGATGCTATATAAGGAGGTGACGGGCTGCCTCAACCACCACAGAGCGTGCCACCCCCAGGACAAAGTCAATTACGAGATCTGCAAATTGTCGACCGGTCCGGATGTCACCTGTAGTGATTGCAGTGCGAAATTCTCGACCGCCGACCAGCTAAAAGCTCATATTTTGCAACATCATCCCAAAGAGAGCACATCCAGCACTTCTAGCGAAATCGAAAATAGACTTGACACTAGTATGAAACGGAAATCTAAAGACAACTCGATTTTGCCTGCGAGAAAGGTCGCGAAAAAGTCCACATCCAAACAGCCAAGGCCTTTCGCTAAAAAGTCCACTACGAAGCTACCTCTTACCACACACCCAGAAGAATATTCTTACTACGGGACGAGACAATCCAGTGAAGATCTCGATAAGTCAATATTAATACCATTTTGTAATACGATGATGCCATTTACTGTGAGGAAAGTTCCCGAAATCTTCGGGAAGCCAGTCATTCCTGTAAAAAAGTTAAGTGATTAAGGTTTAAGACTAATTTTAGTGTTTAATGTTTACGCAGTCGTATCTATCTGTGATTTATGTCTGATGAAGAAACTTGATTCAATACCTACTTTAAAAAAAATTGGGTATTAGACTGATTTGTTCATATTTAGTGTTTTTTCGACTGTTAGTTGAAAAATATTTAGTTATACATTGTAAGTTGTAACTTAAACATTGTCATTGTATTAAATCAATAACTGATTACGCTTATTTTCAGTCAAGTACCCTATTTTTGCTTTGCATTTATAATAATTTAGATTTAATATTTCTGTTACTACATGCAAAATAATTGTTTAAAAAAATTATTTTAAATAATTGTTTGTTTGATAGTATTTTTGTAACAAGATGAGTATGTGCATCTATGCCAGATTGGTTTTGTCTGATTGTAAATGTTCGAAAATATGCAAAAAGAATCAAAGATGCTCTCTGATTCTGTAACTTGATAGAAATGTAGAATCGGGAATGATAGTTCAATAAGTGTTAATAATATAATATTTTTGGTCATCGATAGATTCTAGAATAATTAGATTAGATTTGAAATCTAAACCTCTACCTAATGTAAGAAATATACGATTTTTACTTTATCCCCTCTTTTTAATATTATATATCTATGTTAATCCCCAATTGTATTTATTTACACTACATCGAAATTTTTGTACCCCAAAATTTAAAGATTCTCTAATCCCGATAACTTTGCGATCCGTTGAAGATTTTTTGAAATAAGAAACATATTGGGTTGGAGAGGTTGAAATAGTTTGGAGGAAGTAAAAATATATAGAATAAAAAGCGAAAATGGAACCGTCTATCTACTACATTTGTAAGACCAAACGCCTGGGCCGATTTTTATGATTCGCATGTCAATCGATTCCTCTTATAATATCCTCTTATATTCCTCTTATTAGTCCGGCGAGTGTCACTAAAGACATGACGTTATTGAAAATTCAATATGGCGACTACTGGACGCCATGTCTAAAAACTTATAATGTTGATGTTCGTATCATCGTATTTTTGCTAAAAATCGACCAAACGTGTGTTGGTTAAACTAAAAAAATCTAAAATAAAGGCGTTATGCTTCTATGAAAATAAAATAAATAATATTTTTATTATTTATAAATAATAATTATAAAAAAATAAAAAACCCTACTGCAAAAAAAGACATACCTAAGCAACGCACTGTTTCGGTCTTTTTAGTGCGTTGCTTAGGTATCTGTCTTTTTTTGCTGTCGGGTTTTTTATTTTATTATTATTTATTACAAGCTTTTATTTAGTTTCCATCTGTCCCGTTGTCTGTAATGGAATCTTGCAAGATAAATATGACCCACTTTCCGGTTTCCTATTGAGCTGAAATTTTGAACGAATATGTAAAATGCGTGATAATGCAATACTATGATGACATGGAGCTAATCTGATGATGGAGCTGGAAGGCGGCCATAGGAACACCGTAATAAAACCACAAAACCCCATCGAGTTTGGGCTCGTTTGATTCGTCTTGAATCTTGATGAGAACCTACTTAAACCTACTTACTACTCCCCAGTAATAAAAGCTAAACGAGCTAAACAAACAATTAAATTATATAAGTTTTAATATAATACATACCTAAAATAAATTTATGAATACGTGAAGCAAAAACATTCAGTACCTACAGATTTAAAAGAATTATGCAACCGGAGGAGTATACAATTTAACCTTACCGGCTTAATAAGTTTATGAGGAGGAAGGTGTACAGAAAGCAAATAAAATTAACAAGAATTACAACGAACACTAGGTACCTCAGATTATTAACACCTTTGATTAATTATTACATAGATATAGTACGTTAATCAAAGTAGATACGTTATAGCCTTTACAAAACTGACAATATTTCTGTGCCACGACACACATTGACATGGGGACGCGTGTCAATGTGTCCACGTCGCATAGTAACACAAAACACGCTATTACTCGCGGAGCACACTAACCAAAATTGGCCCGACTCGGGCCAATTCGAGTCTCCATTTTTACGCGTTTATAACATATCTAGGTACCTCTTTTAATATTATATATCTATGATTAACACATAATTATGTACCTACAGGCTACAAAATGCATACAACCGTGCGTTTGATAGATATACAATTTTGTTAGGTATATTCTCATTTCTCAGAGTAATTAAGTAGGTACCTACTTTGATTATTTATTACATAGATACGTTATATCCTTACAAAACTGACAATATTTCTGTGCCACTTTGGCCACGACACACATTGACATGGGACGCTGTCAATGTGTCAACGTCGCATAGCAACACAAAACACGCTATTCGCAGAGCACACTAACCAAAATTGGCCCGATTCGGGCCAATTCGAGTCTTCATTTTTACGCGTTTATAACATATCTACCTCTTTTTAATATTATATATCTATGGGTACCTATTATATCTTCTCCATACGTTGACGTTTGTCAACATGTTACAACATTGAAATTTTTTACTTTCTCTAAATACGATTTACAAAAGAGCCCATAAAAAGTTCAAATTTATAAATAATTTGATTTGTAATACAAAACGTTCAAAAATTAAAATGAGCGCTACAATTACATTTTTGCTGTAATACATGAGTCTAAGATATAAGGTGTTGTTTTGAGAAGCAAACGAAATGTTTGCCCCTTGATATTACAAATCTTTAAAAATGGACTTAGGGACATCTTGAAATTGGCCATTCAATTATACTCGTATTATCTAGGTATGTAATATGAATTACTGTGGTCGAGTTTCGGCCACAGGGCGACATCTATGTATAAAAATGGAAATTTCTGTCACGATTTATGAATTCCCTTACGCTCGCGTAGGTACGGTAAAAGGCGCCACCTACCAGGGATCGTGCAAGTGCGTATGTTGCGAATGTAGCTTATTGTGAAAAGCTCGTGTCAGTGGAGTAATCAATGGACCTAGTATAACAACAGGACAGACTACTGTGAGCAAAAAAACGAGCCGAGCGAGAGGTTGGAAGAGAGGCCGTGTGTCCCTTTCTAGTAGGGTGACAATAATATTTTCTGCTGTGGCAAACTGCAAAGCTGTGTGAGACAAATTGTGAAACACTGAATGACATACAGCTGAGGCTTTAAAAGTCGACTAGATTGAATAGTGTAAAATCAAGAAGGTTTGAAGTGACGGCTGCATTAATATGTAACAGATTTTTATGTAATTCTCTGCCTTACTTAAACACGATTGAGCCATTTTTGTCGCATTTCTTCATTGTTGGAAAATCTATAAAAACTGTATTATATTATCATTAAAGGCATTACTCGACTTCACACGTTTTTTCTCAGTAACTAGGTACTTACAGCTTACTACGATTCTAGGCGAGTCGCTATCGCTACTGACTAGTTTATAACAAAACGTAGTACAATTATAACTCTTAATAACGTCAGTTGCTATAATGTTAACACTTTTATACTAGAATAACTAGATTAACATTAACAATTAACTTACTAATGTTACTAATAAACGAAATATTGCAACCAGCAGAACTTTCACTTCGACAAGAATATATACAACATTTTTTTCACCATTTTGACTGTTAAATCCAAAGATTTCAACTCAAGATAGGCTATCACGTACATTTAGCAGAAAAAAATTTCATACAAGAAAAAATTACGCCATCTATGTAAAATCAACGGAACTTCGATGTTCCTTTGATTTTACGATTTTACCATTCCGATGATGGAACAGTCGCTAGTCGTATGATATAACTTTGTAAGGGCGTACAACGCATACATTTTTTTAAATACATATCTTGACTAAGGAAATGTTAATAAAATTGTCCGGCGTAATATAAGTTTAGCTCGCATTAATACTGGAATTACTAAAATATTAGCAACAATAAATCAATAAGGCTTACGAACAAATATAAATTTTACAGGTACCTACGTAATGTAATTTAAATATTTCATATTTCTTATTATATTACTCTCATTATCATAAAGCATTGACGAGGCGTGTTGAGGCAAAAAGTGTCCACACTTAAACTGCCCCACTTTTGCGTTTTTTGGGGCAGTTGAGGTTTCATATTTTGTCATCTTGACATTTCGACATTTGCTTTCCGCCGATTTTTCAGTCCACATTTATTTGAAAAAATCTTCTGAAATCAAGATGGCGTAACTTTTTCTTATACCTACATTATTTGTCAAATGTATGCCAAAGATCAGGAACGCACTTTTAATTCCTCTGGTGATTAGTACCCATAGATGGCGATAATTACATACTAGAATATTATACAGATAACGGTGTAATAGATTAGGGCAATGGCTAATGGTGTATGCATACTAGATATTTTAACCTAAGCAAGATATTTTAAAGGATTTTACAAGAAAACCAATTTTACCTACCAACTATAGGTAGCTATGTAGTAGGTCTAGTGTAGGTATAGGGTATGACTTATGGATGTAGCAACCTACGCTTACAACCTTCAAGTGTAGTTATTTTTTAGTCAATTTCATAATTTACAGAACAACGTCTGTCAGGCCAGATAGTAAATAATATTTTTAAATATATGTAAAATCAAATAAATAGTAAGCCTTAGTTTCATTTTATTTAAATTAATCAAAAATGTGAATACTGACGGGTAAGGTTAGGTATGGTTAGGTACTGAAATAAAAAAACTTAATCTCTTATTTCTGTACTAATAAATCAATAATAAAAATGACGTCCCTACAAAGTTACCTTTTCACTGTTGCGCATACAATAACCAGTGTTATTTTTCATAGTTGGCCGCCATTTTTTGAATATTTATTTAAAATTCCATAAGTATTTTAATTGTAACAAAAAATATTGTGATAATTACCTGTGATAAGATATCCCGTCTATCTTTTTTACACGTTTGTCATAGTTTTTACAGCCTTTAATTATGCAACTACTCGGCATTTTATGAATTATAAGAGGACTGGATAAAGCAAACGTAGAAATGGTAAGATCACAAGTGCCAAACCTCAACTGTCAAAATGGCCCCAAAATTTAAAAATTGGGGCCATTTTACTGGAGACACTTTTTGCCTCAACATGCCTCGTCTATAATATACGTCTATGGTTAAATCATCAAACAAATAATAAAAACATAGTTACGGAGATACATGAAGTAAGAAATAAAAACTATTTTCAAATTTAATATTATCCGGTGTTCAGCATAAAATATGTGTAATGGCGTATCTATTGTCTTGCGAATGATACCATCTAATAAAAAAAGAAGGAAAAGGATTTAATGTAAACTGCATTTTTATTTAGTATTATATGACTATTTCTAACTTTTTTAATTAGAATATGATATAGTTATAAACATTTGTTAAAATAATAATATAGTACACTCGTTTTATCTAAGATTTTTCAAGTTACTTTTTATAAATACCAACATTTTTCTGGTTGGCAACATGCAAGAACGAGACACACAGCCTCTCTCCTGGCTATCTCGCTCGGCTCGGATTTGCCTCTATGATACGTGCATTGTGAAATACACTCTATTACTAAGGTAAAACAGTTCTTTTTAGCAATTACAAAATTCGGAGTCTTCTATCCATAGGTACTATATCCATGGAGTAATCAGGCTATGAAGTATTGACTTCTGATTATAGACGGCGCTTTATTATGCTTTAGAATGAAAACGTTAGTATAATAAATCATCATGTATTAAATATGGGATTTCTTACTGAGTCACTAAAACCTGAATTTATTACCAAGAAATACTATACATAGTAGAATTATTTTGTCCGCACAGTTTGGGTCATAAATCATAGTCATGAGCGGTGAGCATGTTGCGCGGGCGCAATGCTATTATCGATAAAAACAAATGAGTCATCGAAAGCGGTGCGGTATACAAAGAGTGGTGCGATATCGTTATGTTATGAGTCATTTGTTTTCCGTTATTACCCCGCCTAATACCCGCAAATTAGTGCAATTCTAATTTAGTACATATAACTAAGAGAAATGTGTTTTTGCGCATTCTCTCTCTGAATTTCTTTGGTGACACATTGGCTATTAAATACACTATCGATAACGCTTATCGACAACAATAATGCGCATCACTATGCTCGCCCATAATGTCGGCCACTCACGCTAGAATAATGCATGATGGTTTTAACCTTGCATGCATATTGCATAACCGACAGGCAAGCCCTAGCGTGTGTGATAAAACTGTACAGTAAAGGAACGCGCACATTATGCCGGGCCGCAGCGTGCCGGGGCGGAGCGCAGCGCAGCGCAAAATGCTAACAGGTAGGTAGGTATTCGGCGCATCTGTGCGGTCGACTCAAAGGGTCCGCTTTACGCTGTAAACTACTACCACTCGTGTTTTGTATTTCCTGGACAGACTAGAATATCGTTTGACAGTTATAGCGTATCGACTGATAATGCTTCCGCGTTCCCTCGATTAAATCCTAAACAAGACTAAAAATTTGCTTAGTACTTACCTACATAATTTCAACAAGATCAAAACATTACAGACATCATTACTTTTTACGCGGTACTAATATTCTTTTAACTTTGCTGAACGTGTCCAATACGCTGGGGGAATTCCCGTCTTTGTAGCGGGTACTTCCTCAGGAATCCCTGAATGAATGAAGAGCAAATAATTCACTCTTGTACGCCTACATTTACATTCACTACATTCTATTTACGTCTCAAAATTAACACTGGCCTCATTTAAAATATATGTTGATATTAATTAATAGTTTATTAGTGTGTTCCGATATTTTCGCGAACGGATAAGCCTTTTTTCAAATTGTAAAGTAATAAACGCGATCTTATCGCGATCGTAATTTAGTGTTGTAACACACCTATTCAAAGATATTGAGGTATAATCTTAGTTTCCCCAACCACCGCTAGATGGCTATAGCATTTATAACTAAGAACAGTGAATTTATTGTCAGTTCTCCCAGCCGCCACTAGATGGAGCTGTAAGGGTCCTAGATCACGCTATTGAAATACCGACAGTGATCATGATGATTGTTTTGTATCATTTATTTATTCATTATTCGATTATCCATTGTCGCTAATCGCTATTGTATGCGCTCTTACGATTCCTAGTTCCTACGCTACCTAAGTAGTTGCTTCCACCATTGCTGGGACGGCAGACGGCTTCTTGTACGCTAAGGAATAAATAGCGAACCTATAAGCCGGTGGCATACTGATTGCTTCCTCACGGGACTAGTGGTGGCAGTGTTGCCAACCCTACTGTTTTAACAGTAGATTTACTGTTTTCGGCCTGACATCCCTGTTTTCTGTTTTAGTTCGTATTTCTACTGTTTTTTAAATAATAATTAATTCCAAATGGAAATAAGTCATAACCAACAGGTCAAACCGGAACAATCTTTTAGAGAAAGCAATAAAAATAGTTCTCGTATGCGTCGGTCACGCGCCTTTTTACAATTGTGAATTGTCATCAATAGCGGGCCTCTTGCAGGCTGTAGCATAGGGCTTTTGACTTACAGTAAAACAGGATAGCTACATTTGTAGTATAATATTATGTGGAACAAGAATAGCTGTGCTTTACTTGTATTTGGAAAATTATTTTAAATTAAATTTTGACTTTATTTACTTTACAATTCCCAGAAATTCCTTAAATAAATTCAATTTGTGGTAAATCTAACAGTAGTTGTATAACTATTTATCAATTCTCCGAATGTTATGTCGGACAGTAGATTTGATGTCTTGAAATTACTATTTTACTGTTTTCTGCTGTTTTTTCAAGTATCATTTACTGCTATTTGCTTTCCTGAGGTTGGCAACACTGAGTGGTGGGTCGTCGACGCTTTTTCGATCAACGAAACGAGACCGTTTATCGTTCATCGTAAACTAGTTGAAAAAACAGTTTTTTTTTCGACTAGTTTACGTGTTCGACGAATACTGAACTGAGCAATAAACTATGACAAACAAAGTAGTTTTGTTGAATGAACGACTTTCAGCATTAACTGTTTTGTCAAACTTGTTGTCGTTTGCTGATCGACGCGACTAGTGATGACGACGAATGACGAGACGGTTTAATCTGTGAGCGGTGGAAATGAACTTCCCTTCATACTTTTTCCAGGCTTAGGACTGGCAGGCAGGCAGGTTCATTACTGTAAAGTAGTGTTTTTCAGCTTGGGGGGTCGCGAAGCTTCTGTAGGGGGGTCGCCGGAGGTCGAGAGAACTTTAGTAAAAACACAATATGGATTTTTTTATTTATTATTATTTATTGATTTAATAAGTAAGTAAGAGAATTTTAACAAAAGGATATACTCATAAATCGATCATCGATATCATCGATGTATGTAATTGTAAAATAATGTGTTTGACGTAGTATATTATGTACTTATATCCGAATAATAATTATGGAGACGCATAAAAACGTCGTATGGGATCAATATTTGTAACACTGTAACATACACATACATACATGATAAAAAAGCGAAGGGTCGGGGGGGTCGCGAAATATTTTTTTCATACAAGGGGGGGTCGCATCATGAAAAAGGTTGAAAAACACTGCTGTAAAGAACAGAGATAGACGTATTGCTCGTGCCTAGTCGTCGTGCCCCGCGCCCGTCCGTCGATCGTGTCGTCGCGTCGCGATAAACGGTCTCTGTCGCACGCACCGTTCCGGCATACCGTTTACGCATAGACTAGTTTATCAGTATGCGCTAAACTAGTTTACCCGTTCATGACAAATAAACAGTTTAATAAAACATTTCGTTCATTCAACGCCCATCCCTACACGGGACAATCTGTTGATAACCGAAATATAGGGGCGTAAGCGCTGCTCTAAAGTTGTACCTTGAACCAAAATATACGCCTCCGTTGTAAAGTCGCTGTTTGACTCTATCACCCCGCGCAAACCCCACGTTACAGTGTTTATTTTTGATTTTTGTTGCGGTATAAAAGTAAATGAGTTCAGAGTTGAGTTAGTAATTCTTCGTATAATTTAGCCTAGAAATTATGATCCGCAGTTTCTAGTCACTATGCACCTACGAGTACATTGCTTCAGTTGTTGCATTTCGCGAGTGGTCCTTATTTTATTTGTAGTGCACGTTCATTAGGGACGTAGGTAGTACTTATTCTCATTGTGAGACTCAAAATGGCAAAGTCTCTATACGTTTGTATATCTATATCGTCAAATCAATAATGAAGCTTATAGACTAGGCCCTAGTTACCTTTGAAAATGGTCAAAAGGGGAAAAAAATATAGTAGAAACCAATTGGAAACGAATGTTACAAAAATAAAAGGAAAAATAATTTACGGGCGATTAGAGATCGGGAAGTGTAAGGGGGTGAGTTTTTAAGGGCAGAACATTTTCTATTATCCTTATCTCAATTTTCCAGCAAAAGTTGTAGATAATAAAAAGATCTACTTACAACTTTTGTATTTACTTACATATTTTTCACATATCCTCAAAATTTATGTGAAATATTCAAATAACCAAGTTTTTGGTTTTTATTTTTATCTTATACAAAAAAATATTTTTTTCACGAAATTTGGTGAAAACTTACCTTTTTATGTTCCAATTATGCTGTAGTTTTTTTATTTAAAGTATTTATTTTGCAACTTATTTTGACTTAATATCAAACTCAAAATTTTTATTTCCATGTAGGTTATGAAATAACGCTTATAGAATTGTCCTACATGATGCCTACCACCGGTTCGGAAACTAGCCCGGCGAGAAGAACCCGCGTAAGAAACTCGCACGGGGCCACCTTTTAGCAAAAAGATGGGAAAATTCTTCTTCTTCTTTGTTATTTACAAAAAAAAAATTACAATCTTGTAACTTAATCTATATAACATTAGTCATAAGTACATAGAGCATACTTAAGTACATAAAAGCAGCCTTGCAGGGGGCCATCTTATTCCCAAGGTGTGCAATCGTTAATAAAATCACTGATTATAATAAGCTTTAGCACACAAACGTTCTTTATCAGCTTTTTTAAATTTATTAATGGTAAGATTTTGATCGTTTTCTGGGATTCTATGGTAAAGGCGTATACATGAACCTTTAAACGATTTACTTACTTTGCTAAGTCTGATCACCGGTATTTCTAACTTGTTATTATTTCTAGTATTCCTACAATGGTTGTCGCTTTTCTTTTTGATGTTATTTAAATTCTTTCTGACATACAACACATTGTTCAAAATGTATTGAGAAGCGACGGTCAGAATACCTATTTCTTTAAACTTATCTCTCAGAGATTCAAAACATGACATCTTATAAATAGAACGTATAGCTCGCTTCTGCAGCACAAATATTGTGTTAATGTCCGCAGCGTTTCCCCATAGAAGAATGCCATATGACATTATACTATAAAAATAACTAAAATAAATTAGCCGCGCTGTGTCCTCATCGGAAATTTCTCGAATTTTTTTCACTGCATACCTATGCTGCAGAACTAAGCCTATCTGCCAGATTTGCAATTTACAATCTAGTGTTATTCCTAGAAATATAGTGGTATCCATTAAGTTCATTTTCTCATCGTTTAATAGTACATTGGTTTGTGTCTGCCTAACATTTGGCAGGCTAAACTTTAAACATTTTGTTTTATTGGAATTTAAAAGTAAATTATTAACATTAAACCAATGTACCATTTTTAAGAGAGCACTATTTACCTCATCGTATTTTAACTGTCGTCGCTTCACATTAAAAATTAGTGAAGTATCATCAGCAAAAAGTACTATCTCATGCTTATCTTTAATTAGATAAGAAAGGTCATTTATATAGATGAGAAAAAGAAATGGCCCTAAACCATTTTAGGGCCATTTCTTTTTTTTCACAAGGGTCCATACCCTTGTGGCACACCTAGTTCTATTTTGGTCCCGTTAGACCTTGTAGAATTTACTTCTACTCTGCGTTCTATTTTTAAGATAAGAGCTTAAAAGTTTACGTGCCGTGTCCCTTATACCATAATGGTATAATTTTTTGACCAACGTAGCATGCTCGATACAGTTGAAAGCCTTGGATAGATCACAAAAGACACCAAGTGCATCATGCGATCCCTCCCAGGCCTCAAATATGCTGCATAGAAGACTGATGCCTGCGTCTGTTGTGGACCGACCTTTAGTAAACCTGAATTGATTACTATACTAATAAATTATTTATGTTAAAGTGAGCTAGCAAATGATTTAATATTATTTTCTCGAAAATTTTACTGAAAGTCGGTAGTATAGATATTGGTCTATAATTGGCTGGGTCAGATTTATTCCCGGCCTTGAAAAGAGGCATCACCTTGCTATGCTTCATTAGGTCAGGGAACACACCTTTCCCCCCGATGGTTGCACGCCTTGTCGTGGCGGTGGGACTTAGTAACCGTGGACTGGACACCCACGGTGAAGCGAAGAGGCAACCAGGGCCGGCTTGTTTGCCAACGGCTGGCCCGAGGAGGGCGCTCTCAGCGGGCTGGAGGAGTCCGCTGCGGACGCGCTTAGAGGTGGGACCGCAGAAGAAGAGGAGTGCCGGTATTACTCCCTATCTTCTGCGGCCGTGGAGGGATCGCAGGGGGAGAGACGTGGTGGTATTGTGCCACTCTCCCTACCCCCCTGCGAGCTGGCGGGGCCGTTCCGTATGGTTAACGGCATTGGTGGGGCCGCAGAGGAAGAGGCAAGTTGGTATTACGGTGCGCCGCTTGCCCTATCCTCTGCGGCCGAGGTGTGGTCGGTGGCAGAACCATAGCTCAGATCTGCCACCGGGTACCGGTTATAGTGGCTGGTATCCGTTGCTTCCTAGTAGCAGACTCGGGGGAGTCTGCTACAGTACAGATGCCGAGGTGGGAGGCGCACCTTACCATCTGGTGCGCCTGGGGCCTTCGGGCCGTGGATTGAGCCGCATATGTGCGGCTGCCGCCGGCGGGGTCGCGGATGTGTTTATCGTTCCCGTGGCCCCGTCACAGGGCGGCGAGGAGGAAGGTGGGGGGTGGTTTTTAGTGGGTATACCGTGGGTCTCATTAGCCTATACGGGAGTCCCACATCACCACTCGGGTGCCCCCTGGTGGTATGCCTGGGTGGTATGCGTAATGCATCCCCCCCCCCGGAAACAAAAAAAAGGGAACACACCTTTCTTAATACAATTATTAAAAACTAAGGCTAGGTAGGGCAATGATGTCAATTATTGATTTTATAATTATTATAGACATACCCCAGAGATCAGTAGTTTTTTAATATTGAGTAATTTGTAGGTGTTAATAATATCTCTGAAGTCAATTTCTCTAAAATTAAAATTGACATCACATTCCTTGACATTTTCTCTGAGTATTTTTTCAGCAACTGCAGGTGAAGAATTTAATTTTTTGTAGTTGAGACCGGAATGTCAGCAAAAATCTTCTCGAAGATCGTCGCAACCTCTAGGTCAGAATTGACCTTTTTATCATTGATACAAAGTTCACTTCTCGAAGATCGTCGCAACCTCTAGGTCAGAATTGACCTTTTTATCATTGATACAAATTTAGAGTTACGACTGGATCTGTCTCTTCCAGTCTCATCTGCAATTATCTTCCAAGTGGTTTTCACTTCATTGTTTTTTCTTTTATGTGAAGTGCCTTCGCTGCTTGACAAACTTTTTTAAACATTTTTGAATATTTCTTGACATATACCTAGCATAAAAGATTGTCTTTTCGTTGTACAGATCAATGATCATACAATCTTTGTCTACTTACTAAAATTCATGCAGTGGCCAAGTTTTTAAAATTACTTTTTCTATTATTTTAACTGACCGTTTTAGAAATAAATACAGAGTTAAAGTGGGTTCTAATTATTTTAAATAGTTTATTAAATGCTTCATCTGAGTTATTTATCGAAAAAAAAACCCGAAAATTCTCCCGTCAAAATATCAGCTTTTTAAAAAAAGTTGGTGGGATTTTTGTTCGTTTAAATCTCTCCTTTCTGATAATGTAAAAAAAGTATATATAACCATAGTACATGTTTTCAGAAAATGCAAAGAAAAGAACAGGTAGCAAGGCCCAGACCCGCCTAGCCCCAATAAGATGACTACAATATTTTGAGTAAGTTGTCGAATCTTCTTTAAATTACATTCATAGATGCCTATTTATTGCTATTATTACATAACTTTTATACCTGAGTGACCTACGGATAATTTTAGCCTATCAAAACTCAAAAGGTATTTCATACAGAAGTGGGGATAGAACTAGGCGGGTTTCAATAGAAAGAAAAAATTCCAAAGAAATCAATCTCACAGAAGTTATTGAGGAGTTCAGTAAATTGAAGGCACGAAAACACATAATGTAACACGCTACAAAAAAAAAACTATCTTTGATTTATTTTATCTATTTTTTTTGTCGATCGATTCGTATTTTATTTTCCTCACCCATATCCATTCCATATTGTAGGTATGTATGTTTATTTAGCCGAAATAATTTAATTCGAATTTAAATTTCACTTGCCAGATTTTAACGAAATACACATAAAACTATTTTTTTAAAGCTCGCTTTGCCGCCCCGGGCCTCTGACGTTTTTGTTGATTTTGTAGAATTTTGTTAGGAACGTCCTAAAATTTGACTTTATCAGCTGCTTTCTGTTGTTACAACGTAATACTGGTAAAAAGTGATCCCACCATAAACATATTCATGTAAAGTAATGCCAAGACGATACCGTATAACTCGCACTGTTGAAAAGCTATTAGATCTCGTGTAAAACCAAGCTTCTGACTCTACCAAATTTCTAACTCTACCCGCCTTAACTCTACAAGCCTAACTTCATGAACTCTACACCTTAGTCAAAATACGTGACCTGACAAAATGGCCAATCCACAAAATTTTATGTTGGATGTGTGCTAAAGCTAAAATTTTAGTTTTAGCTTTCTATGACATGAGGAAGTACCCTATAATTTTGTTGATCATGATATTTTTTGATATCTAAAACCACTGATTTTGTCACTGACTAGTAAGTCAGTGACGAAATCAGGGGTTTTTAGATATCAATAAAATCTAAATTAAAATACTTATGAACCCCCGACGCAAAAACGACGGGGTGTTATAAGTTTGACGTGTCTGTGTATTTGTCTGTCTGTGGAAACTGGAATCGTAGCTCCCGAACGCATGAACCGATTTTAATTTTTTTTTATTGAAAGTTGAATTATTCGGGAGTGTTTTTAGCTATGTTTAATGAAAATCTGTTCAGCCGTTTGAAGATTATCAGCTCTTTTCTAGTTGATGAAGGGATCTGACTAACTTCCTTATGTTCGATCGATTCGAAATTTGGTACCGTGTTATTTCAACGATATTTAAAGAACATGGTAAGGTAATCATGACCTGATCAGCCGTTTCAAATTCATCGATTCTTTAATAGTAATTGATGAAGGGATTCGGCTTCCTTCCATATGTCCTATAGATTCTAAATTTGGCACCATGTTACTTCAATGATATTGAAAGTATTTGGTAAGGTAACCATTATTTATACCTACTTTAAGAATTTTAGAATAATAATTATGTTTTCATGTAATGTACCTAGTACATCTGAGGGTACGGCAGTGCCCCCACCTTGCCAAGACGAGTGAGCGAAGCGCAAAGGCACTACCAGACTACCTTTTCTCGAAGCGATTCGTCGATTTTTTGGGCCCTTATAACTTGGGTTTCGATTACAGCAGATACACAAAATTTTAAGGATATGTTCCCAGTAGCGGACTAATGAACTGCACTACCGTGCCCCCAGATGTACTACATACAACATGATGAAAACATTATAACTATTATTCTAAAATTCTACATTGACAATCACAAGCCACTATAACGTTCGGTTTGTGATTGTAACTGTTATAAACTGTTGTAGAATTTAATAGTAAAAAAAGCTAGAAAAAAACCGAAAACCGGTTTTCAATATTTTGAAAACCGGGTTTTGTTGTAGGCTCGGAAAACCGGGTTTTCCCGGGTTTTCGGTTTCGGGTAAACCCGGTCTCGATGCCCTAATCCTACAATATTTTATAGAACTCACGTTCATATTTGCTGGTACCGACTTCAAAATTAAGAAGATTGAGTAGAGAAATAGCCAAATTTAAAAGGGGAATTATTTAGAAAATAAGTTTTATTTCATACTTTTTTGTGTATTTTACTTTGGAAGGCGGTTTAATTTTTTGTTTAAAAATAATAATTTCACTCTTTTTAGTGATATGAACGTCTAAAATAATCGATAGAATGTTTATTTGAATACGCGCCAAGCTTCCATTAGGTATTGTTATTAAGATAATGATGATGATGACTGTAAGTTACAAAGTGGCATATGCTTGCAGTTATTTAAACAATGCCGAAATTTCCAAACGCATATCTTTAAAGACTGAGGAGTTCTGTTTAGTGCTTTTGGATCCAGGGTATACCTTGGTCCAACATCTTACTTTTTGGAATGTGCTTGGACTACTTCAGAAAAAGTCGAAATCACCAAATGTGTCCATATAAATTTCGAGGTGTTCCCTCGATTCCTCATAGATGCCATAATCAGGTTTCCACTTTAGTTACTAAAGGACCAATTTCGAATTAAACCCTTTACAATAACAAAAGAATTTTGTAAATAGGTCCATAAACGGCAGAGTAATGTTCAAAGATCTCCGTGTTAGCGTAAAATACTATGAGAAGTACCAATTATATCATCATAATGTGATGATGTATGGTGTGATGGTGGTGGTGTTGATGATGATTACTCTAATTGACATGGTGGCATATGCTTGCAGATCTTTAAACAACGCCGAAATCCCCAAAACGTGTATTTATAAGGAGTCAGGAGTTCTGTTCTGTACTTTTGAAACCAGGGTATACTTGGAGCAAAACCATACTTTTTGGTAGAATATGCTTGGACTACTTCAGAAAAAATCGAAATCACCATATGTGTCCATATAAATATCGAAGAGTTCCCTCGATTCCTCATGGATGCCATCATCAGATCACCACTTTTTTGAAAATGGGACCAACATGGGATTATACCCATTAAAATACATCAAAAAAAAAATTTTGAAAATCGGTCCACAAACGGCGGAATTATCGTTGAACATACAAAAAAAATATATACAGGATGTCCCAGAAGTCGACGTCGTCCCTTCGAAGGCTGATAGACCAGCTCATGACTCACCAGAATATCGTAATATGACCTTAGTAAAAAATCTTTAGTTTTCGAGATATTGGCAATTTTAATAATTTCTTAAAAATTACACCTCATGTCAGTTTTTAGACTGCCGCAACTACAAATTCCCGTATTGTGGGATACAAATTTGTATTGCGGAATCCTGACCAGTTCTGCTATTGACCACGGTTATAAACAAAGCTAATAGAGTTTGAATTTTGTAGAAAAAAAGAAAACTTTTCCCTAATCGTGATTCCCTCGATTTCTCATGGATGCCATCATCAGATCACCACTTTTTTGAAAATGGGACCAACTTGGGATTATACCCATTAAAATACATCAAAAAAAATTTTTGAAAATCGGTCCACAGACGGCGGAATTATCGTTGAACATACAAAAAAAAAAAAAAAAAAAAAAAAATATATATATATATATATATATATATATATATATATATATATATATATATATATATATATATATATATATACAGCCGAACGTATAACCGCCTCCTTTTTTTGGAAGTCGGTTAAAAAGCTAATAAGTTATATCTATATTATCTTATGTTGATAATTTAGTCTTAATTTTATTGTACTTAATTGTTCCTATAAAGGAAATTAATACTAGAAACAAATAGAAAATTCGGTTTTCGAATTCGAGTCGCAGAGAATTGAACTCGAGTTGGTTCGAGTTAAGTCCAACTCGAGTTAACCCGAGTTAGTTACTCGAGTCGGCCATCACTAGCGCCGCCATCACTAGCGCCGCCATTATGTCGTTCATTTCATACTTTGCCAGAAGAGGAAGAGACGGATTGCGACGCTGGCGCGCCAGTTCTTTGTTGCCGACATTTTTATGGATCATGTTGAAAATAGTGTTGAAAAAGTGAACGTATATAACTGTGCACTATATTTATCGATCTGAGGTGCTTAAGTGTTTTTTTTTAATGTTACACCGGGTTTTTATTACGCGTTTTTTTTTGTTTCATTAACTTGCAATTTTATTCGCGTTGTGATGTTACATTATTTTGGTCTTGCAAGGTGCCATTCTCATAATATTTAACCAATTTACGTATATAAGGTGATTCAGAGTGGAAAAAATATAAACTTGAATCGGTTGCAAGTTGCAACTTGCATCATAGACATAATAGACCAGTGCAAATAGGTTTTGAATCAAAATAAATATATAGTAGGATTAAACCCATTGGAAAAGGAAGAGAATATAACAAAAATAAAAGGAAAAGTAAATTACGGGCGATTTGAGGTGGAAGGTGAAGGGGGTGAGTTTTTAAGGGTAGAAAACGGTTTATCTCGATTTCCGGCAAAACTACAAGTCCTATTGAAAAAAGTTCAATGGCGAAGTTGTAGGTAATAAAACTATATACAACTTTTGTTTTTATACTTTTTTCACATGACTTCAAAATTCATGTGAAAAATTCAAATAACCAAGTTTGTGGTTTTTTTTTTATCTTGTACAAAAAAGAATATTTTTTTTTCACGAAATTTGACCTTTTTATGTCTCGAATACACTGTAATTTTTTTGATTTGAAATATTTATTTTTTCAACTTATTTTGTCTTAATATCGAAAAATTAACCCTAATTTTCAATCCAAAATACTCTCGCGTCAAAATATCAGCTTTTTTAAAAAGTCAGTGGGCTTATTGTTCGTTTAAATCTATTCTTTCTGATGATGTAAAAAATATATATGTTACCGATGTATGAAATCTAGGAAATGTATAGAAATCCTAGAAAATTTATACAATTCCGAAGCTATTTAGGAAATGTATAAAATGTTGTTAATATTGTAAAAACTATTTAATACATAAATGTCATAGGAAATGTGTAAAATTCCTAGGAATTTGTATAAAATTCGAAAATCGTATTACGAAATGTATAAAAATAATGCTTTCTCTAATAAAACACGTTGTTAAAATGAAAATAATAATTTTTATTAAGTAAAGCATTCGTTGAGACAACAACGTTCAGGTAACAATCATTATCATATCGTAAAATATAATAATCTTTATATTATCTTACTAATTAAAGCAAAAATTAAAAGAAAATCAACTATCTAGTAACTTTTAAAATGTATTTATCCTATTATATAAAATGGGTACATATTTAAAATATATGTTCGCATTGATATTTCAAATTTTTTACATTTCCGAAAGCTATTTAGGAAATGTATAGATTTCCTAGGAACTGTGTCTTATATAATTTATTTTACACATTTCCGTGCGATTTAAGGAATTACATACATTCCCTATGAATTGTATGCAATGACGGATTACATACATTTCCTGTAACATATACACTACTATAGTAAATGTTCTCAGAAAATGCAAAGATAAGAATAGGTATTAAGGCCTAGCCCCAATATGATATCTACAATATTTTGAGTAAAGGCATGTACCTATTCACTTTGATTAGTGCGAGTGCGAGTGTGTAGTGCAATTGATTAATGATTAGTAGAAAATACGTGTAGACAGCGACTGTTTAGTGCAAGTGTTTAGTTGGCTGTGTAGTAAAGTGATTAGAAGCGTGTTATTTTTTGCGAGTGGACTGCGAGTAGCCCCGTCCCGCACGCCCCCCTTCCCCCTCACTCGCGGCCTTGACCTTGTTTTCAAAACACGTCATCTATTCTCGATTTAACGACTGCCAAAAATTCATCACTAGCTGGATGTTTTTTGGTAAATCTATAGATAATAATCTAAACTATTAGAAATTATATCAGTCCTGCAAATTGTATGGTATCTCGTAATGAAAGAGTCCCCCTCTTCCAACATGACGCATCGATAACACGGTCATATTTATATAATTTAAAAACTACATTATCCTACAAATTTCGTGGTTATCCCGGTCTTACATTCCAAAGTTGTATGAAAGATACCTGATGTAAAATTATTACTAACTAGCTGTTGCCCGGGGCTCCGCCTGCGTAAATATAGCTTTATCGCCGTCGCGGATATGTGACTGATGCAGAAAATAGATAAAAACAATCCTTGATGCGGATTATATATCATGCTTAAATTCAAGCTCGAATCTTGATCGATGCAGAACTTTTTGAGTTTTTGAAGCGTACACAAACCAATATAACCTTTATATATATAGACAAGTTGAATCTTTGTGAATAGCTTCTTTTCGATGAGACGCCCAACAATTTACCGTAGAAAATTCTCGATTTTGGTAGCTAACGATGGTAGCAGAGATAAAATATGTCGATTTAACGACTCTCAAAAATTCATTTCTAACTGGTTTCTTTTTGGTAAATCTGATAATTATCTAAATTATGTAAAAAAATATTAGTTCTATGTAATGTAATATTAAAACGTATGGTTTAAGTAATCAGTACCAAAAGTACCTACCGAAGTTCAACCTAGTAATGATAATGCGGTTATCAAAAGTTATTACTATCCAGCTGTTTTTCCTGTTGATTAGTTTAATATTATATTTGTAATAGGTATGTACTTTTTAATTGTATTTAAAAATATGAAATTTTTTGTCATGCCCCGGGGTAGTTTTCAAAAACATCAATATATTTACTTAATCCCACATGGTAACAAGAGTGTTTTTGTGTAATTTGCTTCATGAAAACCCTCATTTTCGAGTGAAATAGAAGAAGTTAAGAAATTTAATAAACACATTTGGCTTTCTTGCAAAACTTTTTTAGCTGCTCGAAAGCATCAACAGCAAAAATATCGAGATGTTACAAATCCTACGAACTTTGCCGCGAATAAAAGTAGCCTATGTCCTTTCTAATGGTCTACTCTATGTTTATCCAAATTTCATCAAAATTTGTTCAGTAGTTTCGTAGCCTATCTTATGCAAACAGAGAAATGCAAACATATAAACAAAGAATTAAAATCTTTCCTCAATATAAAATTTGTATAAATATCTCACATATAAAATTCCTGTCTTAGTGTTCGGACACACTCCTCTGAAACGACTTCGATTCTTATGCCTTATTTTGCATATTCTACCGAATATTTCCGAGTCTGGGAATCGGTCGTAATCTTTTTTTTATACACGACAAAACAACGTTTGCTGGGTCAGTTAGTAGTTAGGTCTTCTCTCATCTAGTACTCTACATCCAGTCTCATCAATAAAAAGTCTTTCACGAAAAATTTTCTTGATAGTAATCAATTTAAAAACACGTTCTTCGTAACCCGGACTATATTAAGATACTAGCTTTTGCCCGCGACTTCGTCCGCGTGGAACAATACTTTGGGATATCACTGAAATTTACCCGCGACTTTATTTATGACTAACGAAAGCGGAATCCTATTTTTTTAAACGGAACCCTAAAATAAAAGTAGCCTATGTTAGACCCTATAACATCAGCTATCTGCTAGTGAAAGTCCCGTGAAAATCGGTCCAGCCGTTTCAGAGATTAGTCGGAACAAACAGACAGACAGACCGACTGACAGACAGACAGACGGACAGACAAAAATTAAAAAAAAATGTATTTTATTGTAAGTACCGAATATACTTTCAGATTCATTATGTAAAAAGCTGTTAATTTGAAGTTACAAACAGACACTTAAATTGTATTTAACTGTATAGATGTATAGATATTATAATGTATTATATTTTAAGATATTATCAATTTGATGTTTATAAAATAACTAAACTATTTAACTAAACTAAACTAAACTAAACATTAACCCGCACGCGCACCCCGCCTTGGTGACGCCCACTTCGCAACGGGCCGTGCAGCAGAAATCGTAATATTTTAATTTCGCCATAACTTCAAAACCAAACGTCCAATTTTAATCATTCAAAGACCAAATATTATCTACATAAACTGTACTTAGTGATGAAATAATTTATTTTGATAAGGATTAATAACATGAGTAAAATAATCGCGTTTAAATGTAGTCCAAAAAAAATTCTAAATAAAAAAATGGTTGTTGTGCCTCACTCGACATAGATAGGTATAGTGTGTCGCGGACTTTTTTGTAGATATTTATAAGATCTACAATTAATTAGAACATTTTATGGTTCTATCTTTTATAGTTTAGGCAGCGTACGCAAAATAAGTAACTTTTCTGGTTGATTTTTTACACTTTGTGTCCGAAAAACCCAAATATCTTACGGAACCCTATTTTTTTCCAAAATAAAATTTAGCCTATGTTACTCGTGGATAATGTAGCTTTCAAATGGTGAAAGAATTTTTGAAATCGGTCCAGTACTTTTTGAGCCTATTCATTACAAACAAACAAACAAACAAACATACAAACAAAGTTTTCCTCTTTATAAATTAGTGTAGATGAGTAATTTCGCCGTCTGACGTAAGACACTCGGTAGCTGCGCTACGTAAGTACGTAGCCCCGGATTTTTGCGTTGTTGCGAGTTGCGTCTCGGGTTGATTTTTTTTTCTTTTTATTTTTCTCGCACTGTAAAACTCCGAAAATGCTTGTTCTCCCAAGTAATAAAAGTATATTGTTGGTTATATACCTATTTTATTATTAGTTACTCTAAGTTGTAAATATTAGTGTAGAGTGTAGACTATAAAAAATATGAAAAGATTGTATTAGATGGAAGTACAAACACACTCTTTATAAGTAGGTACTAGGGACACCGAGCTTTGCTCGTAGTTTTAGTACAACGATAAAATATTAATTATTTTAAATAAATAAATAAAATATTTTAAATAAATAAAAATATATAAAAGCAAAACAAACACATAATAAGAATCACAAAAGTATAGGTCTACCAGAATCTGATGGCATTTAAAAAAAAATAAAAAATGTGATTTTCATATGGCAATGTCAAGTATGATCCGTCAAATCAAAGTACGTGATCTGTCAACCGCTGCTAAAATTTTGTGATTATGTTCTTGGAATTTGTTGTTTTTGTGAAAATATCCAAAAAGGCAATTCGATCTCAAGCGAGAAATATTGTTTTCTATGTCTATAGTAAAATACAGAAAGAAGAAGGTGTAAATCGAACTCAATTTTATAATTTAAAGCTCGTGGTAGAGTTGACCAGTAAGTTAGAGTGAGTTGTTTTAATACTTTTAGTTTTTTTATATTTTCTTAGGTAATTATTGTGACTTCTTTAAAGGTATTTCCAGTATTACTATACGGTGAATCGTAGCTGATGGCACATTGAATGATGGTTTGTTTTCCATGCCTGGTAAAAGGAGGAGAGGAGGAAAAAAGAAAATCAACATAAGACAGTTTGGATTTATAGTTGATTAGGAATAAAGTAAACGAGTTCTACACAGTTCGGAAGGAAATTCCAACATTAAATAAACTGTTGCCAATTTAATTGTATGTTATTCGTAATAAATAAGTATATAAAGTAATTCACGATTGATTTATTTTTCATGAAATATCATTATCATTACATAGTAGTATAAAACAAAGTCCCTTTTTTGTCTGTCCCTATGTATGCTTAAATCTTTAAAACCACGCAACGGATTTTGATGCCCGTTTTTTTTAACAGATAGAGTGATTTAACAGGAAGGTTTTTAGGTTATGCATAACATAGTAGAGGTACACAGATAATTTTAGAAATTTCCAAAGTCCTAAAAAATCACATATTTTGCGCTTACAATGAAAATGCTGGCTGAACACTACAAGATAGATCAAAATTATGTACTACAGTTTTATTCATCTTAAAAAAGCCTACAAAAAAGTCTGCGATGGCATATGTCTATCTCTTAGGAATAACCCACAATAACCATTTTTTTATCCTTTACTTTGATTTTAATTTAATAGCTTATTTACAAAGCGATTTTAAGCGATACACTATTAATCCTTATCCAATTAAGTACCTTAAATACATTGTGCATTTAAGATAGATTAATATTACCCTTTACGGCATGTAATTTAAATGAATATTTTCAAAGATATTACAGATTTAAAATGCAGGGATATAGTGTTGCTGCGCGGCGCGGGCGCTCGCGTTTCTACATCGCGCTATCGAAAACGCGAGACGTATAGGTACAGTTTAAAGAGGTTCACGAATATTTTGAACTGCAGCACAGAATACATAATAGTAACTGCAGTTCTTAATTCTTATGGAATATCCAGAAGTGGTTTGTCAGTTTTGTTGGAATGTCAAATAACTTTACTTACTACATAGTACATAGTATAAAACAAGTCGCTTTATCTGTCTGTCCCTATGCATGTAGGTATAGTATATTGTATGCTTAGATCTTTAAATCTACGCAACGGATTTTGATGCGAGTTTTTAAAATAATAGTCTTTTAGTCTTTAAGATATAAGATTATGGTAAAATTTTTATTCAAGTGCGATAAATATAATATTATGTAATTATATTATCAAGTGGTCGCGCATGTCGTGTCGAGGTGATAGGGTCCCATTTTTAATAATTTGCATTGGGCAAACCTAAAAACATTTTCAATATTGTATCAGAAGTATATTGCTGTAAGTAGGTAGAGAATTATTCGCCGAGTAGTTTTTTCTCCAAGAACACTATTCCACGCGGGCGAAGCCGCGGGCAAAAGCTAGTTTTCTATATTATACACCGAACATTCTTCATACAGTCTTATTATAATTCATGTTCAATAATACTAAAGACATAATTAAAAATTAACCAGTATCAAGATCGTTTAATTCAATTTCCCCAGTATTGCACACTACAAAATTTTATTTCCCTATTTGCCATGAGATTCTGGTACACCTATAATATTTAAGTATCTTACTGGGATCGAACTCACCACCAAAAATCAAAAATACGCAAACCGAACTGCCAATCAGATTGACATAAGGGAACCGAAATTAATGATATAGGTAATTTTACACGACGAAAGAAAAAAACAATAATTGCTTCAAATTGACAACATTGATTGACAACGGAATGAGTAATTAAATAATAATTATTATAAAAATATTATTCTGTTGGTTTGTAATGTTTATATAATTATATCAATTATTACAATCAATTCTAATTAGTGATGAATTTTTGGCAGTCGTTAAATCGACATATTTTATCCTCGCTATCCCTGTTAGCTCCTACCATCCGAAGTTGTTGTAACTTGTAAGAGGAAGTTGGGCGTCTATCAAATTCTAATCACCACGAGCAGATATTAGGAACACGTATTCAGTAATCTACGTTTATTTTTTACTAGGTGTTGCCCACAATTTCGTGCGCGCTAAAGGAAATCTCGATGGAACCGTACATATTTCCGCAATAAAACGTATGCCTATGTGATTCCCCGTGGTCTATTCTCCTGACCCAAATTTCATCAAAATCGGTCCAGTAGTTTCGGAGCCTATTCAGTGCAAACAAACAAACACAAACAAATAAACCTTTCCTCTGTATTATATTAGTATAGATTAAATAAAACAATATTTACAATTAATATGATGTAGCCGAAGAGACTACCTAATGTCAGAAACTAGGTACCTATTTGAAATTGTAATTTTTTTGGTGTCAGATAGCCGAAGTTTCATGTATAATAGGTAGAAGGAGAATTTATTGCATATTGAATGTTATTGTGTATTTATGTGTTGTATAAAATCAGGCGACAAAATTTAGCTTTGTGCTACGCGAACGAAGTTGTGGGCAAAAGCAAGTTTAGACTTTGTAACCGCTGAAAAATGCGAAATATAAAATTTGAAATGTCGTCTTACAATGAAACGTCAATGTGTGTAATGTGTATTGTGTAATGTGTATGTTGTAGTGCGTATTCCTCAGTAGGTAGGTACTTCGACCGCATATTATAATAATATTATAATAATACTAGCTGTCCCGACATACTTCGTACCGTCTTAGAATTAAATTTATTGACGTACTGACAGCAGCGCCACATACCAGGTCCAATTGCAAATCTAAACGATTCTCGAATCCACCTGAAAATACACAAAAAAATTCACTAAAACCGGTCCAGCCATTTAGGAGGAGTTCAGTGACATACACACGCACAGAAGAAATATATAAAAATATTATTCTTGCATTTTATTAATAAACCATCCATGAAAAATAAAGAAATTTGGATATAGATTAGAGGTATAGATTCATTATGACTAAACAATATTGAATACGTAAACTTTAACAATTACTTTTTTCGAGCCTTTTTAGCTTAGGGAAACAAAAAAGCTTAATTTCTCGAATCGCAATGGCTAACTTTGGCACAAAATTAGGAATTAGACTTCTTTTAATGGACCTAGACAGAAAATAGACATTTTGAAATATATTCATATTAAATGGTAATGAGTTTGAACCTAGACGCTACGCTTTGCTTTAGGCGGGCAAAAAGCCGCTTAGCTATGAAACATATTACGAAGTTATCGAAATTATGCTTTTGTACATAAAGAACACATTTGTACATTATCACATCACTTTGACGTAATTCGCGTGAAGCACCCCGCAGTTACGGCGGCACGTCCCCCACTCATCTCCTTCACCCCCTCGAATACTTAATAGTTGGCGACTCACAGCGCCTCGTTCATACTAGATATGAGCGCCGATGGGTGGTAGGTCGGCGGCGGCGCGCCGACTATTTAGGGTCGGCGGCGGCGGTGTCGGCGGCGTGACCTTGAAAGGGCTGAAGTTTGTACTTGGTAGTTGGTAGTAAAAAAGTGTAGTTCATTCATAGCTGTAAAAATACTTTTATTTATTGGGTTACATACCTACAATTACAATGCAATACAATTTATGACACTTTTTGTAGTGATGAAAAAGACAACGTAATAACACAATTTCAAAGTAGGAACTACTTTGGAAATAGCAGTTAACTGTGATTTAATTCCAAAGAGTATAAATCACTGTAATATTTTCTATTTACGTTTTATAAACGCCCAAATTTTCAAGAACTGACGTCGAAGCCATCTATATAACTCACTGCATATACTCTCTAGTGAACAACCAATAATAGCGGAGATCTCAGCCTGAAACACGGTACAAAATCTCCCAAACAAGCATATCCGCCTGTTGGTAGCACGCACCCATAGTAGTCCGTAGTCTAGCGCCATCCCGGTTGTTTTTCTGAGATCTGTCCGTGAATCAAATTATGTCCTTAAGGTGAACATTAATTGGGACCCAGTCCTCCCTAGAAGTTATGAAAACTAGGTATAGCTCCTAAAGGCTATGCACCTTGATCATGGCGTCAGATGGCATGGCCATGACATGTTCAAGAAGATGATGCAGTTGTCCAATTAGGGTGAAGGCCCATTTCATCCTACCTGCCGTCATGGCCCTGACAACAACCTTCTTAGCCTCCATAATATGAACAGGCAAAGGAAGTGGAGTCAGATGAATCAGGGCTTCAAGTGAAGTGGTGGGTGCCGAAGAGAGCGCACCTATGAATATCAGACAGGCCAGCCTTTGTACACTATTTAATGTTTTGATGCAGCTGACCTGTACAGCTTTTTTTCTGTGTAGTGTGGCATACCACACTACGCATATGTGACAATCACCTCACTCAGGCTGTGTATACCCAAGCATAGCATTGCCTTCGACTGAAGGCCTCATTAAGAGCTGACAAGTCTTGGGCAGACCACAGAGCACATCTAGCCTTTTTCATAATGTCCTCGATGCGCTTATTCCAAGTAAGTCCCTAGTCCTAGTCCATAATATCTAGGAACACACCAAGATATTTGACCCCGCTTGCAAACGTGGTGGTTTTCCCGAAGTGTTGGGGGTTTTAGAGGTCGTGGGTTCGATTTCCGCATTGGAACAACACAAAATGTTGTTTCCAAGTTTGGTTAGGACAATGCAGGCTGATCACCTGATTTTCTGAAAAGAAAGATGATCCATGCGTCGGATGAGCATGTAAAAAGTCGGACCTGCGCCTGATCTCTCGATAGTCGTGTTGGTTATCCGTCCCACTGGATTATGAGAGTAAAGAAAAGAGAGTGCTCTTGTGTACTGCGCACATACTAGGGAACTGTAACTGCTGCCCTGATTTCAATGGAACCAGCCACTATCACCGAAATCGGTATGGAGAGCTATTATTATTATTAGGATCCTCGAGCATAGATCCTTCTATTGTTCAGTTCTTTTAGCAGCCCATTCACTACCAGGGACCACTCCAGTGGCGACAGTACTCCACCTCTCCCTGTGGGCATCCTTGGGTCAACCTGCTTCTGAGCGTCAAGCCCATGATAGTTGATGACGCTTTGTTGTTTAGCGTAGTTTTGATCCACTCTATGATAATTCTTGAAGCCAGGCTATCAGGGTAATAGATCAGGTTGAGTTTTTGCTGAACGCGCCTTCAATATTTAGGAAGGCGCTTAGCGCAAACTTCTTATCCTCAATGGCTTTATAAATACGATCTACTATTTCGATTTACTAGCTCCATCAATTCAGTAGATCTGCCTTTCTAGTAAGCATGTTGTCTTCTATGCAGAACTCTTTCGGTGATATAGGTGTCACGCTTTAAACGAGGAGAACATCCACTTAGGATGTTCTCCTCGTTTAAAGCGTGAAAGAAGTAAGGCTTATTTGCTCATAGTCACTGACTGAAATTATACATTATGACTATCCCTTTCACGCACTCGGCGCGCCGGTGTATTTCCGCGGCGGCGGCGGCGCGGCAAAATCGGCGGCGGCGGCGGCGCGCCGGCGCGGCGCTCATATCTAGTTCATACAGATGGACTCTCTCAAGTCTTACATTAATTATTATTCTGTCTGTACAGTGTACATTACTCTTGAGCCATGATTCGTGTATGACGTGGTATGACCGGTAATGTTTGTGAAGAAACGAACTTCGCATTTTTATGCCTGCGCCGCGGTGTTATCGAAGGTCAGCCTAGGACGGGACATGAATGTTAAGTTCAATAATATTATGGTATGGCCTTGGTTGTTGACTTCAACGACAAAAGAAGTGAGATCTATATGGGTGCCAAGATCAATGGTCAATCCTGAAATTTATTTCTAACAATATAAAGTATCATTTCTTCTTTTAACTTAGTTTAATATATTGTAGCCTAAAGTCTATCTTGGCTAGTTTTCATAAACGAATGATATTATAGCCTATTGGCTTGCTGGTAGAAACTAGCCATCGAACATAATAATGAAGAATGTTCACAAATTTTGTTTTTTAGCTCTACGTAAACTCAGTTGAAAATAAAAAATATGAATAAAAAAATTATTTCGATACGCCGGCACCGCCGTGTAGTTTCCGAGATATTTAATTCCAAAATAAGTGCGCGATTCGGGATTCCACCAGGCCGGCGCTCGGGGCGATGACGTCACAGCACAGTACATCGCAATACTCGCTCAGTCCACTCGCGCGACACTGCGTCGCCAAGTTAAAAATGTCTAATCTACTTGCTAGAAAATCATGTGTTGTAGGTAGGTTATCCGATTGTACTTTTTAACCGACTTCTAAAAAAAGGATTCGGCTGTATATATAGACTATATTGTATTATTTTTTTGTATGTTCAACGATTAGGTAAGTATTCCGCCGTCTGTGTACCGATTTACAAAATTATTTTTTAATGTATAGGGGATAATCCCAAATTGGTCCTTTTGACATCATAGTGGTGACCTGATGATGGAATCCATGAGAAATCGAGGGAACTCCTCGAAATTTATATGTACACATATGGTGATTGAAACTTTTCTAAAGTTTTCCAAGCATATGCTACCAAAAAGTTAATGTTGCTCCAAGATATACCCTGGACCCAAAATTTATTATTATTATTTACAATACCTAATGGAAGTTAATGGTGTGTATTCAGTATTGTACATTCGATCGTTCATTTTAAACTATCTTATAATGTTTTAATAATTTTACAAATATCAATAGAAAAGGGAAGAATATTATTTTAAATAAAAAATTAAATCGACTTTCAAAGTAAAAATGCACAAAAAACCATAAAATAAAACTTATTTTTTAAATAATTGCCCTTTTAAATTTGGCTAAAATTCTAATTTATTTCCAGGGCCGTGCCGCCCCTGTGTGCGACGTGTGCGGAGCACACAGGCGTCAAGACGATGAGGGCGCCGCGGGCCGCCACCGAAAAGTTCAAACATGAAGATTCGTAAAATTAAGAGGCGCTTCGTGGGTTTCGCACACAGGGGCTGCCGGGGGTCAGAGCGGTCCTGTTTATTTCTCTACTCAATCTTCATAATTTTGAAGTCTGTACCAGCCAACTTGAAAGTGAGTTCTATTTTAATTTCAAATAGAACTAATTTATAATTTTTAAATATCGTCTTATCAGGCTGGTCCCATTTCAAATTCAACCCTTTTATCCATTGTACTGCACATAAATTACAATATTACATACACTAATATTACACTACTAAATACTAATAGACACTTATTAAACTTAATATTACTTAATGTACGGAGAATACGGACGAAACAATATAAAACACTGCAATAATAGCTGAGCGCAAGCAAGATACCTACTAGGTAACTCGGCCGCAATTTTGCCGTGACGTCACACTCTCCACGCGCGCCTGCTACGGGCCGCGAAATTTACGAGAATTTGAAACGTCTATAAATCCATTAATACTTGGTCTTTTTCAATGAAACAAAAGCTAGTGTATTTGTGTAGATACAAGCTCTACTGGGAGAATCGTTTTAAGCAGTTTTATATACCTATTAACATTCATCATTCGTATACGAGAACTAGCCATGTCAGACCTTAGGTTACAATAATAAATATTATCCTAAGTTATAAGAAGATATGATATTTTATATTGTTATAAATAAATTTCAGGATTGACCATTGAACTTGGCACCCATATAGATATCACTTCCTTTGTCGTTGAAGTCAACAACCAAGGCATATTTCATATTATTGAACTTGGCTCTCATTTCACATTTATGTTTTTGATTATATCATTACTTTTTGTACATAAATTATTAGTATGTATTTTTTTATAACAAAATTAATGCCAAAGTTAAGTGTTCATAATAGAATCAATTAAGTGAAAAATTATAATAAAACTAGCTTTTGCCCGCGACTTCGTCCGCGTGGAACATTTACTTTGGGATATCGCTAAAATTTACCCGCGACTTCATTTACGTAGAAGATGCGCTTCCCCTTCACGACTGCCCGCAGCGCGCCGCACATCATTATTGCGCGCTGATTATTTTATTACTGCGATATCTTCTAAAATACTAATGGAAATTAAATGATGTAAACGGCAATTTTTTTCTAAATTAAATGCTTGTAATGAATAACGTATTTATTTGGATAAGGATTAATATCATCTTTATGTAAACACCCTCACAAATAATGCTTATTTTTAAAACAAATTTGGTTAGCATAATAAGGTTATTGTGAGGCAACCTTAAAAGATAGCCATATACAGTCGCGGACTTTTTTTTAGAACTTTTAAAGGGGAATAACTCTGTCATACATAATTTTAGCGAAACTTTAACCGTTTCCGCAGCGTACGCAGTGAAAGCTCTCAAAAAGAAAAAAAAAAACACGATTTTGAAACATTTTTGATTGGTATTCCGTTCCTATTGAGCTTAGCGTGATGCTATATAGCCTAAAGCCTTTCTCAGTAAATGGACTATCCAACACAAAAATAATTTTTCAATTCGAACCAGTAGTTCCTGAGATAAGCGCGTTCAAACAAACAAACAAACTCTTCAGCTTCATAATACGAGTATTATTAGTATAGATTATTATTATTTAAAAACAAAAATTAAACCGACTTCCAAAGTAAAAATACACAAAAAAGTACCTATGAAATAAAACTTATTCTCTAAATGATTCCCTTTTTAAATTCGGCTAAAATTTTAACTATTTCTCTACTCAAGCTTTTTAATTTTGTAATCGGTACCAGCCCAAAAATATCCTACAATATTTTATAGAACTCACGTTCATAATTGCTGGTTTTACTTCGGAAGCCGGTTTAATTTTTTGTTT
Organism: Glaucopsyche alexis; assembly: GCA_905404095.1. Classification (NCBI taxonomy): domain Eukaryota; kingdom Metazoa; phylum Arthropoda; class Insecta; order Lepidoptera; family Lycaenidae; genus Glaucopsyche; species Glaucopsyche alexis. The sequence goes on from FR990046.1 coordinate 26,321,300, forward strand.
AAAAATAATAATTTTACCCTTTTTAGTGATATTCGTTTATTTATTATTATGAATACATCTTAAAAAAATGCTTAAAATAAACGATCGAACGTATAATTGAAGACGCCAAGCCAAGAATGTATAATTGAAGACCAAGCTTCCATTAGGTATTGTAAATAAGATGATGATGATTATTACTGTAAGTTACATAGTAGCATATTATGTTTGCAGTTCTTTAAACGATGCCGAAATTTCTAAACGTGTATCTTTAAAGACTGACGAGTTCTGTTCAGTGCTTTTGGATCCAGGGGTAGACCTTAGTACAAAATCTTAATTTTTGGTAGCATTTTCTTGTGTTACTTGAGAAAAAGTCAAAATCACTATATGTGTCGTGGATCCCATCATCAGATTTCCACTTTAGTTACTAAAGGACCAATTTAGAATAATACCCCTTACAACGACAAAAGAATTTTGGAAATAGGTCCACAAACAGCAGAGTAATGTTAAAAGATATCAGAGTCGGTGTAAAATACTATGAGAAGTACCTTTTATACCATCATAATGTGATGATGTATGGTGTGATGATGGTGGTGATGGTGATGATTACTCTAATTGATATTGTGGCATATGCTTTCAGTTATTTAGACAACGCCGAAATCCCCAAACTTGTATCTATAAGGAGTCAGGAGTTCTGTTCAGTACTTTTGGACCCAGGGTATACCTTGGAGCAAAATCTTACTTTTTGGTAGCATATGCTTAGACTACTACAGAAAAAGTCGAAATCATCATTTGGGTCCATATAAATTTTGAGGAGTTCCCTCTTTTCCTCATGGATCCTATAAACAGATAACCACATTGATGCCAAAAGGACTAATTTCGGATTATATCCTATATACCATAGAAATAAATTTGAAAATCGGTCAACAGACGGCGGAGTAATCGTTAAACAAACAAATAGGTCATCTGGAACTGGGTTAGAGTGTTGATCTATAGGTCAGTCAGTGATAAAAAATGACGATTTTTTGACGTTAATATCTAAATAACCGTTTGAGATGTGTTTTTGAAATTTGGAGCACATATGTATCTCGCGAGTCTCAATATATGAGCCAAATTTGACACGTTTATGTGAAATAGATTTTGAGTTATTTGAGGGGGTCGAAAGTGGCTCCAAATGGGTCGTGTAATATTACACACGGTAGTTCTGTTACTTGAACTTGAACTACCGCGTGTCTAGATGATAACTAATGGAAGTAAAATAGAATTCTGCCAGACTAAATTAAGACGATACTTCGATTCGGTCGAATCAATCTTGGCCCTAACGCAGATGATCTTTTGTAAAATCATTATTACTACCAAATCTCAACAATGTTATCTCGTTAGACGCAAAATGCAAATAGGCGACTAACCGCCACGCCCGGTTATATTATAATGTATGTTCGATAGCGGTTGTGGTGGGTGTGGTCGATTGTCCCTTTGCACTGTACTTGCCTTAGCTACCCGCGTTGTACCTTTTCTGAACCCTGTTGCTATAATAATAAGGTCTAAATGTAGGACTGGGTTTGTCGCATGGAGACTTTTCTTTATTGTTTCGAACTTTAATCTAGTTTTTAGAACTTTTTTATCCAGTACGACCAAGTAAATCATCTAGTATTAATTTATTAATGAAGCTATAATATTATGTACACAAAAATAAAACATCTGCTTAGAGTAGGTACGGAATACGTATAGGTACGGTCGCGAACTAGTGCGGTGTACCACTTTTATAACAATAGGTCGAAAAGTGCTTAAATTTTAAAGCTTGTGGTGAGAAAATGAAGAAAGATGTAATGAAAACACTCGATGATGTGTAATGAAACTAATGAAAATGTGTTTGTGTGTGAAAAAAGTTATCCTACGAGGGTTCCGTTTTTTCGAAGATATTACAGATTTTAAAATGCAGGGACACGTCTCGGCGGCATCTGTCATCTTTCAATCTACGCAATGTTGTGGACAATAGGTCGAAAAGTGCTACACCGGGTTTGTCCGCCTCCACAGTCTTAAATTTTAAAGCTTGTGGTGAGAAAATGAAGAAAGATATAATGAAAACACTCGATGATGTGTAATGAAACTAATGAAAATGTGTTTGTGTGTGAAAAAAGTTATCCTGCGAGGCTTCCGTTTTTTCGAAGATATTACAGATTTTAAAATGCAGGGACACGTCTCGGCGGCATCTGTCATCTTTCAATCTCCGCAACGTTGTGGACAATAAGTCGAAAAGTGCTACACCAGGTTTGTCCGCCTCCACAGTCCACAGTCTTAAATTTTAAAGCTTGTGGTGAGAAAATGAAGAAAGATATAATGAAAACACTCGATGATGTGTAATGAAACTAATGAAAATGTGTTTGTGTGTGAAAAAAGTTATCCTACGAGGGTTCCGTTTTTTCGAAGATATTACAGATTTTAAAATGCAGGGACACGTCTCGGCGGCATCTGTCATCTTTCAATCTACGCAACGGATTTTGATGCGGTTTTTTTAACTCCAGTTCAAGGTCAGACAATGACAAGTCCAAGATGAAATTACCGCGCTTAGAATTACCTACGTTGAATGGAGATATTCAAAATTGGCCTATTTTTTATGAAAATGTTCGCAATTTTATTTACAATAATAAGACTTTGTCAAGTTCTGAGAAAATGCAATATCTACTTGGCAAGCTAAAAGGTCACGCAATAGAATTGAGTAGAGGCATCATACCTACGGGAGATAATTACGTAACGTTGTGGACGGCGCTTTGCGATAAATATAATGATCAACGCTCGCTTGTAGTTTCATATTTGAATGATTTCTGAAAATGCCAGTAATAAACAAAGCAACTCCGACCAACTTGGAAAGTTTTGTTGACAAATACTCGATTCTTGTATCCGCTTTAAAACAAATTAAAATTGATGACTTAGCAGAGTTTATATTTGTTCATCTAGGACTGAGAACTTTAGATTTGGAAACCATAAAAAGTTTTGAAAATCATATTAGAAGAAAAAAGGAGTTTCCAATTTCATCTGAGTTAATTAAAGTTCGAGAACAGTATCACGTTTTAAGTCTTGTACATGTTAATAATACAATTGTTAAAAATTCGAATACCAATACTAATAATCATTTATATAGAACTCACGACGCTCCGCAAAATAAAACCCTTAAAACTTTCATTAACGTTCATAGGTATAATTCGCTATCGCATTCTGTCTGTATTTGTTGCAACGTTGATAATCATCAGATAAACTGACATAATAAGTACATAGTAATGAACTTATTACTTGCCAGTTGTTATTATGGGAACAATTTTTTAGCAGTTAATAGAATCAGGCGTTACTTTGCGGAAATCCATAGCATTAAAATAATTAATTTCCTTGATTTATCTATTACTAGAGATAACGATAAACACAGTTTTGGAATCTTTCGCAAACCGACATATACTAATACTACTATTCATGCATCCTCATGTCATCCTTGGCAACATAAACTCGCGGCTTTTCATAGTTACGTTCACAGATTAATGTCCATTCCTCTTAGTAAAGAAAATTATCAGAAAGAGTTAAACATAATTTACCAAATTGCTAAGTCGAATGGGTATAATCCCAAAATTATTAATAATATTTTAAATAATAAAATTAAAAAGGAATTGGTTAAGTTTTTGTACGCAGGGACTCCTGATAAGGAAGTGGTTAGATACAAGTCCAGTTTGACCTACATGGGTGAGGTATCTGCACGTTTATCTAAAATAATGAGAAATAACGATATGCACGTCGCATTCAGGACAAATAATACTTTAAAAATCAATTGTGTCATAATAAAGACCGGATTGATTTAAAGTACCAATCCGGTGTCTATAAAATCGATTGTCCTGAATGCGATAGTGTATACGTAGGTCAAACTGGACGTAACTTTGAGACTCGGTACAAAGAACACATCGCGGCTTATAGAAATGGTCATCGTGATAAATCACATTTTGCTAAACACCTTTTAGATAGTGGTCATAGTGTACCCGATGGCCATTCCTATAAGATATTACATAAATGTGACAAAGGCTTTCGACTGAGCGTGTTGGAACAATTAGAAATAATTAAAGAAAAGAACAACAATAGACATGCATTGTTGAATGACCAAACTTGCTTGACTACGTCACCGCTCATTAATATGTTTGGTGGGGGTACTAGTAGCCAGTAGTCTATATAAGGTGGCGGTTTGCTTGGCAGCATTACTAACGAACTTTGTTCGCAGGTCCACTTCCTGAGGATGCTCCGGGTTCGGGGCGAAACGCGCGTCGAGTTTTGCAACCTGCATGTTGGTGTGGGGCTTTGCACGATCTTGCCGACATTGTTGCTTGTGTGGTGGTGGTGTTTGCACGATCTTGCATCTGAGTGCACGCATAAGCAGTGTGGGAGGAGGGAGGTGCGTTACGCATGCTTATGCGTGCACTCACACATTTGCTTGCAGGTTGTGGGTATTATTTAGCGGGAAAACTGCTATAAACATAATATTAATTATTTTAATTTTTCAAGTCCCGACACAAAGTAACGAAATGCATGAAACATAAGCGGAAAGGAAAGAGGTTGGCCATTTAAAATAGAATAATGTTGCAAGAACTAAAAGATGGCACGAAATAGTTGTCGTTTTTTTATTTAGTAATACTAGTTTTCGTCGTTACTTAACTGGAAATTCCGGCACATATTATTTAGATTCTTTTAACTTTAAAGTCATTAAGTATATATTATTATTTTTTTTGTATTTTTTTTTGTATGTTCAACGATAATTCCGCCATCCGTAGACCGATTTTCTTTTGATTTTCAAAAAAAGTGGTGACCTGATGAAGCGATCCATAAGGAATCGAGGGAACACCTCGAAATGTATATCGACACATATAGTGATTTTGACTTTTACTAAAGTAACACAAGCATATGCTACCAAAAAATAAGATGTTGTACCAAGGTATACCCTGGATCCAAAAGCACTGAACAGAACTCCTCAGTCTTTAAAGATATGCGTTTAGCAATTTCGGCATTGTTTAAAGTACTGCAAGAATATGCCACTTTGTAACTTACAGTAATCATCATCATCATCATCATCATCATCTTAATAACAATACCTAACGGAAGCTTGGCGCGTATTCAATTATACATTCGATCGTTTATTTTAGACGTTCTTAAGACATATTAATAATAACTTAACAAAATATATTACTAAAAAGGGGGAAATTATTATTTTTAAACAAAAAATTAAACCGACTTCCGAAGTAAAAAGACACAAAAAAGTATGAAATAAAACTTATTTTCTAAGTCATTCCCCTTTTCCAATAACGTAATACGGTATGAGCTAAAATAATTATTTATTTGCAAAATGAATTGCTCTTTATTAACTTATATGAACGAATAATCGGGTAATATTGGAATAATATTACTCGTATATTACTCGTAATAATAGTGATTTCTGCGAATGTGCGTTGAAAATCTACAAGTACATAAATCCTAAATATTAGCGCTCAAACGACAAATAAAATATAATAAAGAATATACACAATAATTAATTAATCAATATTTAAGCAGTACCTTTTAACGAAATTTTGTTCTTCTGACAAGTATATTTAATAATAATAATATTAAGTGGCAAGTTATGTCATATGAATATCTTTAATCACTATGTAATTAATGCAGTTAGAACTACAATATTAATTAGCCACACTACACTCTAAACTATTTACCGAATGTAATGTGGAATCTTTAAAAATCATAACATGGCCCGGAAACTATCCAGCCTAATTTTGAACTAATAATAAATGGTTTACCTTTGCCTAATCGAAACGAACTCAGGGTCAGCTAATGTTATTCCCGTAGGAATATTTAGATCTGATAGTTTATGCTATCTACAGACACACGAATTTGGAATTTGGTACGAACTCTTCGCCTTCTTCTTATGTTCGCCGAACGCGAATTTGGTACGCCGCTCGGATTTGGTACGGAGCGTACCAGATCCGCTGTACGCTCCGTACCAAATGCGTGCGTGTGTAGAGCAGTCCGGCGGTTAGGCCGTACAACGGTATCAGTGTTGCCAACTTAGGGACGTACCCCCCCAAAATTAGGGAAAATATCTACGGGGGTAAACCCGTAGGGGTAGGTAAACATCCTGTCCCCTAGTAAACTAGGGGACAGGATGTTTAGAGTTTTCTCCTTATAAATCAATTTATGTAATATGTAATAATAAAAATTATTTTAATGTGTGTATATAGCCAGGAATATGAAAATGTATTGGGAGTGAAATCAGATTAAGACAAGTTAGTTTTATGTTATTCACGCGTAAGTCTTTATGTTAAACACATAACCTTTCTTTCTAGCTTATTATCTCTTAGACCTGTCAATGGTATAAGTAATCAAGGGGAAAATTTGGGGAGAAATATTCTTTGAAGTGTTGGTATCACTACTCGTTATCAATGAATTGCGGGAATCATCGTCGTCGTTTAAAAACAGCACTGTAAATAGAACTCTGTGCTAATGTAATAGAGCATAAAATCGAACACACGAGTGTCGAGCTTTACGGTCCACTGCACCGTACCAAATCCGTGCGTGTGTAGCGACACCGGATTTGGTCTCGGGATATGGTCGGCTGTACGCTCCGTACCAAATTCGTGTGTCTGTAGATAGCATTAGTAAGTTCAATTTCTTTGCGAGATGTTTCGTAATAAAACTCGCCGTGCTTCCGCTATCTAATACAGCGCGGACAACGTGAGCCTTATTTTTGTTATCATATAATTTAATCAATGCAGTTGACAACAAAACTTAATTCTGCTCTCTGCAATGTAATGATTTAATATTAGACGTTAAGGCTACAACCTGGTAACCTGACCTTTGAGCATCATAATTTGTAGCTTGTGGCAATGTTGGAGACTGTACTCCATAATCGGCTCTGAAATCGTCAATATGTGACAATGTGTTATGTTTCTACGCTTACGGCATTGGTTAGAAAAATGACTATTATGATAACAATTAAAACATACCCTTAGGGACGGTAGCAGGAGATAACGCTCTCTTTTATTCAGAGCTAAAAATTGGGGACAATTAAATAAATAGTTGTTGTAGTTGGTGATTGTGAATTCAATTTATTTACAGGTTGTTGTACGGTCACCATAGCTCTTAACTTCGGAGTTGGCTGAGAAATGTTGTGAACAAAATTATTGTTAGTTGACATCTTCAAAGTCTCAATAAGATCAGCTCGGCTACGTAAAAATGCAATAAACGAATCAAAAGTTGCATGTTTATCTTGACCAATATGTCCTCTAAATTCCTCCCATTCTCTGTAGCTCTTGGTATCTAATTTCTTTGTAATAATATGAATCAATAATGTGTCCCACTCAAAGATTTCAACTCAAGATAGGCTATCACGTACATTTAGCAGAAAAAAAATTCATACAAGACAAAGTTACGCCATCTTGGTTTTCACCATAACTCAAATGTCAGCCATCTTGTTTTCACCATACTTCGAATTTTAGAATGGCCCCAAAATTTAAAAATTGGGGCCAATTTACTGGAGACACTTTTTGCCTCAACATGCCTCGTCTATAATATAGGTACGTCTATGGTCCCACTGCTTTACAGGTTCTCCATAGATTTCAATGCTCGTAAATTCTTATTCAATACGTCAATAAAATGTTTTAATTGAGTTGACGACTCCTTACCTAATATTATAAACATGGTTCTGAATTAAAATTCTCTTATCATTAAATCTGTCGCATAACAACTGCCACGCTAAATCATAATTAAGTAATAGATGATAACTTCTAATCCAAAATAATAGTGTAATATAATTCTTCAGTCTGGTCCACATAATAATGCCATAGGTAATTTTAGTCCTGAAAATATCCGGTTCGATTCCGACCAAATGTATCTAAGACCGGAGATCTATCGGCCTTAATACAGAAGAGGTCTTCTAATTGGTAAAATAATACAGCCAGACTAGCGCTTTCGCTGGGCGCTCGACCAGCGAGACTAATTTACAAAATTAATTAGTCTATGTTTACAAAATTAATAAGTACATGTTTGTTTGTCATGGAATACTCTTCCCAACTTACCTGTCCGGTAGTTGTGGTGTAGTATACGGGTATGCGACCCCGGCTTCCCTAGCTATTACTGTCCTATCCCTTGCCCTCCTGGGCGGTAATATCCTACATTCCCTATTTCCTACTCTAACTTACCAATCTTCCTTTCCACAGCACCTATCCTTCCCTTTCCCTATTCCTACCCTCTCCACCAATCCGTGGAAACGCAATGGATAATCAAAAATAATTTAACTATCCAAAACGGCGGCGATGTGGTTCGCCACCCATCACGTCTCGTTTCTCGCGGAGGCGAAAAGCGGACCATGGAGAGACGCTTGGCTACGTTGAATGTAAGAGGAGGAATGGATGGTAAGAATGAAAGTGGACGAAGCGAAAGAAGTATGTAAGGATCGTAGCAAGTGGAAAGAAGTGGTCTCTGCCTACCCCTACGGGAAAGAGGCGGTCTTGCCTACCCCTACGGGAAAAAGGCGTGATTATATGTATGTATGTATGTTTGTTTCATAAAAAAATATAATCGAGTCAAAATGTGACGTATGTGTTCCAAATTTAAATGCAATAAAAAAGTAATATTCAATGTGCCAGTACTAAAATAAGTTTGCATATCGTCCTGAACACATATTATGCTATAATAGGTACATGTATTATAATTTATGTAACTCTTAACCGGCTGTGGAGCCCGTGGATATATTTCATTGTATGTTGACCGATTAAATTTGTCGAATTTCAAAATTCTTCTTTTAATACAAGAGTCAAGACTGTTTACGTGTGGACAGAGATCCCAATTCCCAGCCCCGCCAGACTTCTCTTATATTCTTACTAATGAAATGTGTGTCATAACTCATAATTTATCATTGTAGCATTAGTAGTGTGCGATGAACGTTTGTATGCCCGCCAGATTGTGCGGTGGGCCAATTATTCTCACGTACACGGCGCCAAAGTTACAAAAAAATTGTACTATAGCTCTACCAGAATCTGATGGCATTTTAAAAAAAATAAAAAATGTGATTTTCATATGGCAATGTCAAGTATGACCCGTCAAATCAAAGTACGTGATCTGTCAACCGCTGCTAAAATTTTGTGATTATGTTCTTGGAATTTGTTGTTTTTGTGAAAATATCCAAAAAGGCAATTCGATCTCAAGCGAGAAATATTGTTTTCTATGTCTATAGTAAAATACAGAAAGAAGAAGGTGTAAATCGAACTCAATCTTATAATTTAAAGTTCGTGGTAGAGTTGACCGGTAAGTTAGAGTGAGTTGTTTTGATACTTTTAGTTTTTTTATATTTTCTTAGGTAATTATTGTGACTTCTTTAAATGTGTTTCCAGTACTACTATAAGGTGAATCGTAGCTGATGGCACATCGAATGATGGTTTGTTTTCCATGCCTGGTAAAAGGAGGAGAGGAGGAAAAAAGAAAATCAACATAAGACAGTTTCGATTTATAGTTGATTAGGAATAAAGTAAACGAGTTCTATACAGTTCGGAAGGAAATTCCAACATTAAATAAACTGTTGCCAATTTAATTGTATGTTATTCGTAATAAATAAGTATATAAAGTAATTCACGATTGATTTATTTTTCATGAAATATCATTATATTACATAGTTTATAACAAAGTCCCTTTTTTGTCTGTCCCTACGTATGCTTAAATCTTTAAAACTACGCAACGGATTTTGATGCGAGTTTTTAAAATAATAGTCTTTAAGTATTTAATAGTCTTTAAGATATTATAAGATTATGGTAAAATTTATATTCAAGTACTTATTATGTAAGTATATTATCAAGTGGTCGCGCATGTCGTATCGAGGTGATAGGGTCCCATTTTTATTAGGGTTCCGTAATACTTAAGGAACCCTTATAGTTTCGCTCTGTCCGTCTGTCTGTCTGTCTGTCTGTCTGTCTGTCTGTCTGTCCGCGCCTCTAGCTCCTGTAATTATGAATATAAATTGATGAAATTTGGTACAGTTATAGATTGTGTATAGATCACAGTTTCGGGATCATAAAAAAATAATATTTTTATATTTTAGGGGTGGCTCTCCATACATGTGAAGTGGGGATGAAAAATATTTTTTCACTCTACCCCATCGTGTGGGGTATCGTAGAATAGGTCTTTTAAAATAAAGGCAAGGTTTGATACGTTACTTTTTTATCAAGTTGACCATTTTCGAGTAATCGGCCTCCAAAGTAGTTTGTAAGTTGGTCCCCCCCCTAGCATTTTTAAACTATAGGAGGTAGAAACTTGCAAATTTCCATGCTGATAGGTCATGCTAAAAACTCTTTAGGAAAATTATTGTGAACCAAATCGGACAGTAACTTTTGGAGTAATTAAAAAAAAAAGCATATTACGCGTTTATAGTTACGGAACCCTCCTTAGACATGTCCTGACATGCTCTTGGTTAGGTTATTAACAATTTGCATTGGGCAAACCTAAAAACATGTTCAATATTGTATCAGTAGTATATTGCTGTAAGTAGGTAGAGAATTATTCGCCGAAGTAGTTTTTTCTCCAAGAACACTATTCCACGCGGGCGAAGCCGCGGGCAAAAGCTAGTTTTCTATATTATACACCGAACATTCTTCATACAGTCTTATTATAATTCATGTTCAATAATACTAAAGACATAATTAAATATTAACCAGTATCAAGATCGTTTAATCCAATTTCCCCAGTATTGCACACTACAATTTTTTTTTTCCCTATTTGCCATGAGATTCTGGTACACCTATAGTACTTATCGCTTACATTGGTGTACCAAAAATTTACTAGCGTACTTAAAATATAGCTATTTTTAGCCAATAATAATATACATTTAATGAACGTCTCGACTAGTGTATTAACATAACCATTCGATCTAATGTTATGACGTAAGAATTAGGTCATAAACATTACAGATTCTGAAAGAGATCTAATGTTAATGACCTAAGAGATCTGATGTTTATGACCTGACCCATTAGATGATTCTGAAAGAGATGTTATGTTTATGACCTAATTATTATTAGGTCATAAATATAAGATGATTCTGAATTAGGTCCTAATTACAAGATTATTTTGAACCTACTCCAATTTGAAGCTATCGAGTCAATGCATAGATATCGTTCAAGGAGGTCCTGGGTTCGATTCCCGCATTGGAACAACAAACAATATTGTTTCCAAGTTTGGTTAGGACAATGCAGGCTGATCACCTGATTGTCTGACAAGAAACATGATCCATGTGTCGGTTGGGCATGTAAAAAAATCGGACCTGCGCCTCATCTCTCGTCAGTCGTGTCGGTTATCCATCCCACTGGATTACGAGAGTATAAGAAGAGAGAGTGCTCTTGTGTACTGCGCACACACTTGGGCACTATAAAATTAGTCCTGCGTAACTGGCCTGGTTTTAATGAAACCGGCCACCGTCACGGAGATCGGTGTGGGGGAGTTATTATTAATGTCGAGAAATTCTTGTAGGCTACAAGATGGATTTGGAGTACGATCAGAAGTTCGAGGAGATGAAGAAGTATATACCTTTCTTGGAGAAAATGATCAAACTTCTGGAAAGTTCTGATCAGTCCCCGAACCCGCGACAGGCGCAGCTCGATAAGTTCCGATCGTTGCGAGATGTGCTATTGGATAAGAAGAAAAGGTGGGTGCTTCACTAAAATACTCAACATACCGGCCAGGTGCGAGACGGACTCGCTCACGAAGGGTTCCGTACAAAACGGCAAAAACACGTTTGTTGTATGAGAGCAATACTTTTGTTCTGATTATACTTTTGTTGTTATACCGGCAACAGAATTACACATCATATTATGTGAAAATTCAACTGTTAAGCTATCACGGTTTATGTGATGACTGATGCAGCCTGGTGACAGACAGTCCCGTTTCGGATACCGCACGTGGGCGGTGAGGAAGTCACATCCGTTTGATTTCTCATTTCGCTACGCCGCCAAACTGTAACAAAACATAATATTATCTATCTACATTACTCAGATTACCAACATGTATTGCGAATTTATGTACTTTTTAGGGCTCCGTTATCAGTACCTCAAATTGTACAAAACGGAACCCTTATAAGATTACTCTGTTGTCCGTCCGCGTGCCAAGAGTCCAATACTCAGGACCCTTTATTTGGGGAACGCGTTGAGGTATCGATTTGAAATTATCCGTACGTTCAGGTCTACGGTCTCGAAAAAAATAGATACGTTTTCGACACAAAAACATTACGACACTCTCAAGGGAATTAAAATTCAATAGGGTACTACCTCATTATTGACCTAGAACCTTCTTTTTAATAAAATACATCTATGCCTAGAACTATGAAATTTGGCAAGTAACATCTTTATAAATGTGATAAATTTATACAATTACAATGTTTTTTTGGGATCCTCTTTTTTCGCATAATTTTATTTGTCATAATTTCATCTGGCATACCTCACTTGGCATAATTTTATTACGCATAATATTACTTTGCCATAATGGTTTCTTGGCATGCTACATCATTAGGCATAAATATCATTTAGACTAATATTTTTTTTTTTTTTTTTTTGACGAGGGGAAATACGTTACGTATCCCCCGTCACCCGCGGGGGAGGGCGACGGGGGTATGACGGACTCCCCCAGCGCTGGTGCGCTGGGGTTTACCGTCTAAAACCCCCCGATGCCTCTTCTGCGCGCCAATGCGGGGCCATGGGAACTACAATCTTCCACGACCCCGCAGCGCGTGCCGCGTCCGGCCCTCTTCTGTTGCGGTGGCGGCACTGCCACCGCATGCCTCACCGAGGGCTCCCCGGGCATAGGGGAGCCTTCCTCTCGGGACCCATAGTGTGGGCGACGATCCCCCGATCACCACCCACGGGTCTAGGCCTCTACTTCCATTGTGGCGGGGGCGGGTTGTGCCACCCTTGCGCCGGCCCTGGCCTTTTTAGGCCGAGCCTTAGAAGGAGCCTTCCTCTTAGTGCCGGGGGGCGGTTTGGGTGCTACTATGCACCCCTTGCTCCCCAGAGCGTGCTCTCTCGGCTTGCCCACGGCCTCGCAGACCGGGCAGCTTGGAGCCGCCTCACACCCTGGTGCTTTATGCCCCGGCTTTCCACAGCGGAAGCAGTTCCGACTGAGGTCCACCGAGGATTCGCACTTCGCTGCCAGATGCCCGGTGTCGAAGCAGCGGTAACACCGCTTGGGCCTCGCGGCCAGCAGCGTCACCCGCGCCTCGCTCCACCCGATCTGCAGTCGCCCAGAGCTGGAGAGCTTCTTGGCGGCCGCTACTGGAGCGCAGAGCCAGAGGCTCCGCGACCCTCTCGGCCCCACGACGACCTTGCCCGACCGGATGTTGGCGGCCGGGCAGCCTCCTTCTTTTGCGGCCGCCTTGATAACATCGGCGGCCGTCGTCGAGTCGTCCAGCCCGGTGACGCGCAGTTCTGCACATTTCACCGGGCGGGCGATTTTCAATATTTCGGGGCCGAAGACCTCACGCAACCTCGTGGCGAGTGCGTCGGCTTTCTCCACGGCCCCCTCTCCCTCTATGTAGAGAAGGCGCCCTCCGGTTTGAGCCTGGCGGAAACCGAGCCTGGGGATATTTAGTTCCCCCAGGTCGATCCTGGCTTTGGCCGCGATGAGCACCTTCGCGTAGGTTACGCCCTTTCGTGCAGCCTCCCCCTCTAGTGTGAGGGTTACTGCCGCCGTACTGGGGGGACGTAGCCTAGCCTTCCTCTTTTTGGGGGCGGCTGTAGCTGGTTTAGCCGCCCCTTTCTTCTTGCCCTTACGTGGACCAGCAATGGTCCACGGGGCCTCGGCAGAAGAGGGGCCGACATTCGCTCCCCCTTGCGCCGCCTCCTGAGCGGCCATTGATGGCCGCTTCTTTGCCTTCTTCTTGGCCTTTTTAGGCGGGGCCGATGCAGGCGCTGCCACTATGGGGGCCGCCGCACTTGGTGCCGCCACTTCGGCGTATGAGGGCGCCGTCGCCTTTTTGGGCTTCAGCGCCTTCGTCTTAGTTGCCGCTGGCGGGGTGCCTACAGTGGCACTATCCGCCGCCAGCGGTGGTCTCACTCGTGGGGCCGGCAGAAGACGGTCCTCTAACCCGGCCAGCCTTGCGTTCAGCATGTTGCCGAAGGTCTCCACGTTTGATCGGGAGACCTCCGCCAACAGCTCACGCATGTCCTGCTCCGGTAGGCGGTGGTTGTCGGCCCGCCTGCGCAGCTCTTCGAGTTCCCGGCCCAAATATTTTTTGTCCTAATTTAATGAGGCATAACTCGTAAGGCATAATTTTTTTGTCATAATAATACTTTGTCATAATTGCTTTTAGGCATAAACTCATTAGGCATATTTTTTTGTCATAATAATTTCATGGCATTCTGTCACAAGGCACAAATATGCATAAAATGGAAAGACATAACGAAAACACGGTTAAGGCAATTAAACGCACATTTATGAAAGATTAAAATCAGGTATTACACACATTATACATAGTGTAACATGTGTAACAGTAGGTTTAGTTGCGGCGGGGTGGCCCTGGGGCCACCCGTAAGGCTAATAAAACGAAAGGTTATTAATGCAAAAACAAAAAATACTTTATCCTTAAGTGTTAACTCGGACACCCAGTAGAATTTATCATTCATTAGTACGTGAAAAACAAAATGCTACAAAGAAGTATGCGGAAATATAATAGTATGCTTAAATATCATTATGCATAAATATATTTATGCTTTTTAATATTATGCGTAAAAACATGTACGCCTCTACAATAAGTATGCCTAACAATTATTATGCTTTTAGTAATTATGCGAAAAAAAAAATTATGCTAGAAAGTTACTAACTAAAAAAATAAAAACTAACTAAATTATGTTAGTTAGGGAACCGTTTTTTTTTGTCAAAGTAATTAAATTATTAAAAAAAATAGGGGATCTCAAGTCGTAGGAGGGGTTGAAATTTCAAGTTGAAGTTACTGGTTCAAATGGGATATAATATTAGAAAAGGGCTTGATGTGAGATTTCAAAACATATTCTATTTATATTTCACGACGCATTTTTTATAGCTTTTTCATACAAACTTTTTCATCCATTATCAGACTCAACAGAAACTGCGAGACTCGACTAATGAACTATTTATGATGTTCCTGCTTTGTACGGAGCCCTTGGTGGGCGAGTTGGACTCGCCCTTGTCCGTTTTTTTTATTAAATACTCGCTGGGTATTTTTTACATCAAACAAGATTTTTTGATGTAAAAAATACCCGTTGATCTTTTTTTTGTTAAATTTTATAATTTAGCTTTTATGTAGACACGCGGCAGCGTGTCAAGCCAAATTCAAGCAAAGGAACTGGCTAGCCAGCGCTGAGTGTAATATTACACGAACCACTTGGTGCCACTTTTGACCCTTCTATAACTCATAACCATAAAGGTAGCCTTTCGAACTGAGCGTCAGTGACGCCGCGGCACTGAATTGTATGGGACGCCGACAGCCTCGCGGCGCATCACTGTCGCCGTCCCATACAATTCAGTGCCGCGGCGTCACTGACGCTCAGTTCGAAAGGCTACCTAAAACTACGTGTGTTTTATTATATCCATAAGAACATGTAGAAGCCCAAATTTCATGAAGCTAGCTCAAACGGTTATAAAGATATGAAGATCAAAAAGTCGTTAATTTTAGCACTGACTGACTGACTGACATATAGTACCTAAATCTAACCTACTTCCAGATGACCTAGAAGGATGAAATTTGGAATCCAGCTCGGTAATTGTGTGTAAGCGTAGGAAAAAATCAAAAAATAATAAAGTCAAAAAATGAGTGGTGTCCCCATACATAAAATTCACAGATTTCGTGCCTCACACGACTATCGAGTATATTGGAAATGAATCTACGGAATTCGAAAAAATATCCCGAATTTTTAGGAAAGGTTACAAAATAAAACGATAAATGATAATTATTTTATACTTAGACTAGCTTTTGGTCGCGACTTCGTACGCGTTGATATTGAGGTGACTAATTTCCTAGTATTTTTGAAAGACACCTTAATTATGCTAAAAAATTTAAATTAAATGGTAAATGGATTAAAATCATTTTAATATTATAGTGTATTATGCTATTGAAGGACCTCTTTATATACAACATTATCTGTATTGCCGTGCGGAGAAAGTATCACCATACTACTAGCCGAGCTTACTCTGGAACACGCAACATAGAACTGTCAGTGTGTCTTAGGTCTATCCCAGCCACTTTCAATGACTGTCCCTGAGCTTTATGTCATAGCGAAGATTTAATTAGAAAATTTAATATGGTTATGATGGTCATGGTGAAGCATACTTTTAGGGGAATCTGAAGTCTTTAATAAAATACAAGTGTATACTCTGATGTGATCAATGGTAATTTAGATATGAATAGTTTTCCCTTGACCACATATTTTAGTGAGCATAGTAGTTTCGACAGTGTTGCGATGGAGAACAGGAATATATATAAGAATAAGAATAATTTTATTTGCGATATTTTACATCCATACATGAGTACAGTAATTATATATATCAAATCATCATAATATTTTATACACTCATTAATTGTTTAACGTTGGCGCCTGCACTAGGCTAAGCCTGTCCTGCAGATCGCCAACATATTTCTACAACTACTTATAACAGACAATTGTTAAATGAAAAATAATATGGGCGATATATATCTGTGCGTGTGTGTGTGTGTGTGTGTGTTTGGGTGTGTGTTTGTGTAAGTGATGAATGTGTGTCAACCTATCTCTCTCAAAATTTTTTCAATCTCTTCATAATCTAGAGATGTAAGCCAGTTAGTCACTTTTTCTTTAACTTCATTTATTGTGTAGTCCTTGATACAAAATTTGCAACTTATTTTATTGTAAATGAATGGCTGTAAGAATGGGCCAAATCTGCTTGCAAAACATGTGTGTATTTGTGGTAGAGGTAAATTTAAAATTCTTTTATTGCGCATGTTTTCATAATCAGGAGATTTGAGGAGGGCCCGGTTTTCTTTGATCATTACTCGGAGTATAAAAATACCACGAACTGTGAGTAAATCAATTTCTTTGTATAGGCACGCTGTAGAATACCAGATAGGTTTTTTAAAATGACTTTGAGTACTGAACGTTGTGCTCTCTCCAGGATTATCATGTTCATAGTGGCGGCTCCTCCCCATATTGATATGCAATATGCTATGACGGACTGGCATATAGATATATAAACGGTTTTTAGTAAGATTGGAGTGGCAGATGAACGTAAGTTTTTAAAGACATAAATAAGTTTTCGAATCCTATTAGCAGTAGTGACAAGATGTTCCTTGAAATCAAGTTTGTCATCCACTATGACTCCTAAGTATTTTACAGAGGTAGATTTACTTAGTTGTTTGCAGTTACATTCCACCACTTGCCGGCCTTCAAGAGGACACGTATGCACTGTAACATTGAGGCTAATAGGGGGAGCTGATGCTTTTGTTTTATGAAAGAAAAGAAGTTTTGACTTAGAGACACTCAAAGTTGATGCTGTCTCAACTCAAAGAAGGTTGTTCTGGAGCCATTCAGATATATTTTTAAGCGCCCCTTCAGCCGTGTCTACTGTTTCAGCCCAGTTTTTCCCATTAAAAATTATTGCAGTATCATCAGCGTAACAAATTAAGTCGGTATTGTTCAGAATTATATTAAATATATCGTTCATGTATAAAATAAAAAGTATAGGACCTAAAACACTGCCTTGCGGTATGCCAAAATCCATATTTTGAAGGTTACTTTTGTGTTGATTAATATTTACACATTGAGTACGATTGCTCAGGTAACTACGAAACCATGCTAAGGCGTTACCTCTTATTCCAGAGAGCTCCAGCTTTCGTAGTAGAATTGTAATAGAGATTGTATCAAACGCCTTAGCAAGATCTATAAATGCACCTATACACGTGCGTTTATTATCTAGGTGTTCTGAAACAATATCAGTCAATAGCTTAACTGCATCTTCCGTTGATTTGTTAGCGCGAATTATATCCTGGATATGTTTAAATTTGTCATCAAGAATAGGAATTATTTTTCGCACTTAATAAATAAGTATCCCATGAAATATTATCTGAATCATCAGATATTGATTATTATTGATAATAAACCCAAGGCATCTGTTTTCCTTAAAAATAGGTACCCACTTATTGTATGTGTGTAAAAATTTACAATAAGGTTCCGACACACATAAAATGTTAAACATAATATCATTGATCTGTAAGAGTGCTAAAATAGGCTAGGAAACAAGAGTTACTAGAGTACACTACAATTTAAAAATTTAAAGAATAAAGAATTCTTACAGTCGTAAATTTACTTATCAGTTTAATTACAGATACCTACTATGATTTAATATTTATATGCACTGAAATAATTTGACATGACGTAAAATTCAACCAATAATTTAAATAATATAAAATAATTGTTAGTTTACAAACGCAAACTCACACTACCTCATAATAAAATCTTCCTTTATATTTTTGTTTTAAAAATATAAAGGAAGATTTTATTTTCCAATATGACAATAATTATTTTTCTGCCTAAACGTCTATACATAAGCAGTAGATCATACGCCCTAAATATCCGTAATTGATTTTACTGACTCTTCCGCTCGTGTGTCACTGGGTACTACGGGTATCAAAATAAAGAGCTTGAAGGGAACATTCCAAAAAATATAGTCAAGTATGAGTCTGAGTGTGAATTTTTGAAAAAAATTAATTAGGGTTTTAGTAGATCATGTCAAAGAGAAATATCACATTTCAAACAAATTTGACCACAAACAAAAAAAGTTACATACTAACGTTGATTCCCTGTTTTAATCCTTTAGGGGGTGATTTTCGCAAAATCCCTTCTCAGTGGACTTATATGTCATAAAATGAAGCCACGGTCCAAATACTTAAGTATTTGTTTCTAGCTTTAGTAGTTTTGCCTCGGCGTTGATTAATCAGTCAGGACATATTACTTTAAGATATTATAATCTAACTAATATACATATTATATTAAAAAAAAAGAACACCTACTTTCAAAGCAAAAATGTACAAAAAGTATAAAATAAAACCTAATTTCTAAATAATTCCCCTTTAAATTTGGCTAAAGTTTTATTTATTTCTCTACTGTATGTAGTACCTGGGAGCCCGATCTTTGCTCGGTGTTAATAAAATAATAAAAATGAATAAATATATATATATATATATATATATATATATATATATATATATATATATATATATATATATATATATATATATATATATATATATATATATATATATAATGCAAAAATATGTTTTGAAATTGCCCCTGAACCTAAAGTTGTAAAAACTTCTGGTTAGGTTTGTCAGTTTTATTCAAAAGTTTGAAATTATTTTAAAATAAATAATAAGTGAAAAATTAGAATACAATATTTTCTATTGTATTCTAATTTTTTTATTTTTTATAAAATCACGTCATAAAATAATCAACTACGGGGAACTTGATTATTGCATACGCGGCAACACTGAATGGCGTTTTGAGTTTACGTAATTTTATGTTGAAATTTCGAATTTATACGATAATTACTGATGATATGTGATCCCAGTATCCTTCTTATTTCTTGTCGAATTCTTTTTACATAGTTTCACTACACAACATGGCATTTTTTTCCAATTTTAACTAAAATGTAATAAAATATTCGGGATGTACAACTGTCATAAAGCTTTCAATATGACTGGCTCGTGTAAGCCGATCTCAGCTTAGTATTTAGTGTGTATTTGACAAGCACGTCGGCTCGGTCTAGTAGAGCGCCCAGCGAGACTAATCATTAGTCTATGAGTTAAACATATACAATATTTCTCCCCCATAGTAAAAAGGAATATCGTACAAAGGAATGTAAATAATGTATTAAATTTAAAGTAAAATATTAACTGTCTAACCTAACATATTAAACAAAACAAAATAACATCTTAGTATATTACAAACTTAATTTATAAATAACTTCTATAATCTACACGAGGAATGTCTCTCAACAATCGGGTGGGATTTCTTGAAGACAAGGTGCTATTAATAATATTACGCAAAGGAACCTCATCATTTTGTGTTCTCTCTCTTTCCCCCGTCGTGTTTTCGAATTCTGAATTGAACACATTGTCCAAAAATCCTGCCTTTGTATGCAGAACTATTTGGTTCTTATGTTTCTTAGCATGCGATGACGTTTGATGATCAAAAATCAAATAAACAACTTTGCCAACTTTTTCTAAAATAGAGCCTCGTTCCCACACAAACTTATTATTGTTTAGGGGTCGTCCATTAATCACGTGATGCCTGAAGGGGGAGGGGGGGTCCGAAAAAAAATCACCAAGTATCACCAAGGGGGGGGAGGTATAAGGAGACATCACGTGTATTAATTTTCGAATCTATATTTTTGGTTGTAGATTCGTAGTGTTGTTTAAATACTTACAGAATAAATGACTCGTATAGTTTTAATTGCTTAAATTATTCGATTAAATTGTTTTTTAAGTTAGTTTTTCTTCAAACATGACCTGCATACTATGTAAAAAAAATACACGTGATCTTAGGTGGGGGAGGGGGGGGGGGGGGGTAGTATAAAACCTCACCAAGTATCACTAGGGGGAGGGGAGGGGTCTAAAAAGTTGTTAAGAACATCACGTGATTAATGGACGGTCCCTTAAATGTTTTTTATAAAATATTTCATCTCCCGGTTCAAAACATTTAATTTCATGGAGATGGCTGTACAAAGATCTCCTACAAAGCGGGTTTCTACATGTGCGAAAAGCTTTGAGTATCCAACCAACCGGAGGGGCCATTGTCAGGCGTTCCCCACTGCCACAGGTCGTGGCCCGCCGATCGTGAGGGTTTATAAAAACTAGTTGCCGCGCGATATTGACGTAGTTGGCAAATCACAGTGAGGCGGGACGGACCGGAGCTAAAACTGTCTAACCTAACATATTAAACAAAACAAAATAACATCTTAGTATATTACAAACTTAATTTATAAATAACTTCTATAATCTACACGAGGAATGTCTCTCAACAATCGGGTGGGATTTCTTGAAGACAAGGTGCTATTAATAATATTAGGCAAAGGAACCTCATCATTTTGTGTTCTCTCTCTTTCTCCAGTCGTGTTTTCGAGTTCTGAATTGAACACATTGTCCAAAAATCCTGCCTTTGTATGCAGAACTATTTGGTTCTTATGTTTCTTAACATGCGATGACGATTGATGATCAAAAATCAAATAAACAACTTTGCCAACTTTTTCTAAAATAGTGCCTCGTTCCCACACAAACTTATTATTGTTTAAATGTTTTTTATAAAATATTTCATCTCCCGGTCCAAAACATTTAATTTTCCTATTGTCTTTCCCGTTACTCTGCAAACACTGATTTTTGTTTACACCAGATGTGAATGACGATGATAACGAGGACAAGTTGGGATTTATTAAGTCAAGGCGACTCCTCAAGTTCCGACCGTACACCATTTGAACCGGTGACAAACCTGTGGCAGAATGTACAGAATTTCTATAATCAAATAAATATTTCAACAACAACTTTTTTTGTTGTTCCGTGTTATTGGTTAACAATAAAGTTGATTTAATCCCTTTTTAGGGTTCCGTACCTCAAAAGGAAAAAACGGAAAGTCCGTCCGTCCGTCTGTCAAGACCCTTTTTCTCAGGAACGCGTGGAGGTATGAAGCTGAAATTTATATCAATTACTCAGGTCTACTGTCCCTTGAAGCTGTGAAAAAATCAAACTTCTAAGCCAACGCAATCAAAAGATACAGCCGTTTATGCCGCAAATTTTCGACACTTGCAAGGGAATCAAAACCTACAGGGTGCTTCCCGTGAACTCAGAATCTTGAAATTTGGTACGAAGCAACGTCTTATAGCATAGATAAAGGAAAAATTACGAAAACCATAAATTTTTAGTTACATCACATAATATATATTTTTTTAATAATTTTAAACTTACTACCCATTTCCTCATAAACGCGTCATTTTGCAATAAAAATACCATAGTTATGACTCGATTGTCGTAATGAACGAACTTTGTAAACCTTGCAGGTTTGTACGGAACCCTCGGTGCGCGAGTCCGACTCGCACTTGGCCGGTTTTTTTTAATAATTTTGACAAAACTTTCTGCCTGCCCGTTACTCGCGGGATGATAGGCCGGCGATGTTACATGTGTAATGCCATTGCTTACACAAAAGTTCTGAAACTCGTACGACGTGAACCCCGTCCCTTTATCGCTTACTATAGTGATCGGCAACCCAAAACGAGACATGTACTCGTACATTTTTGATATCACCTCGCTTGAACCCGTGTTGTTGCTTTGATGCACTTCTACCCATTTGGTATGTGCATCAACTACTACTAAATACGTACGTGCATGAATTGGTCCTAGGAAGTCTATATGTATTCTTTCAAAAGAATTTTTTGGATATGGCCAGGGTACGGGCGGGACGCGCGGCGGAGATGGCCGCAACTGTGAACACACCACACACGACCTTATCATGGACTCTATCGTGCCGTCTATACCCGGAAACCAAAGCCTCGACCGGGCCTCGGCTTTAGTTTTAACCATACCTAAATGAGATCTATGTAACTCCGTTAAAACTTGAGATTTTAGTGTGTCAGGTATGACTACCTTATGACCGCGCATTATACATCCATTTTCGTAGGATAATTGTGCTCTACACAAATAAAAAGTGTGGCGTTTTGCCCTAGCTGGAGCTAAAAGAAACAAAACGTCGACAAAATTTATATATTTCAAATTGAAAAAATGGGGGTGGGTTGAATGGCCGATCTGGTTTGCTCACTACTCTCCTGATTATAGCGGGGGCTCCGAAGGTAGCAGTCGTAATCAGGAACACGGGGCGATGGCGGTTGGGCGACGTCGGCCTAGGTCAGCCGGGGTTATATCAGGGAAACAACTCCGTCGCTTCCAGGTACAGCGTGGCGATGGCGGTTGGGTCGGCGTATTTCACGTCAGCCGAAGATAAACGGCTCAGTAATTCCCAGCCAACGCTTACTCCAAAAGTCGGACCCTGGAATGTTTAACGCCCACTTTTAAAATTCGCTCCTCAGGCCTCCGTCGATAATAACCCTCTGCACGACGCGCCCCGGGGGGAAAATATCAAGAAGCGTAGGTAGCCGGTGCAGAGGTGATACTACCAGAACGGAGTTACAAAAATAATAATAGGATCTATACTAAAAACAAAAAAGAAAGTACGGAACCCAAAATAAGAAAATAAAATAAATACAAAGCATAAAAATAGCCGTACAGTGACGATTGGCAAGAAAGAAACAGTTTACATTTAAGCAATTTTCCGTTACACAGTTAAATCATAAAATGGCGGCGAATGATTAACTGCCTACAAAGAAAAATAAAACATTATTATTACGATGTTCAACACTTACCCTATCGGGATACAGGCGACACTTGGTAACTTTTGTCGAGAAATTAAAATATTAATTTTAAAAGGCCGCGAGGATCTCGGTGCCTACGAAAACAGACTTTATGCAACGTGAATTATAATAATGTATCAGTAAAATCAATGGTGACTGCCCACCAGGGGTGGTCGACTTTGTATGAATGACCTTGGACCAAAAAGGGGGCAGTTCGGTGCGACAAGAATGGTTATATTTCAATATATCGCTCTCTGTCTTACATGGTTAATATTACATAAAAGTTACTTAAAAACCACAACAGATGGCGCACAACAGACACTATGCCGCTTCTAGATCGCGCTATCGAAAACACTAGACGTATGTATTTAAGGGCTCACGAACATGACGTGACGTATAGTTATGATTTGTGCGTGGAGGTGGTCGCTCGCTTTTGTTGGAATGCAAAATTTAGCTCTAAAGAGAAATTTAACGTCAACTTAAACTTTAATTACGTATCTTCAATTTCCCGCCATATTCATATAATCAAATATTTAGTCCTCCTTTGTTGGAAGGCGGTTAAAAGTTTGAGGGGGCAGCTCACTAGAGGCGCTATTTTGGTCCCAATTTTTTCGTATGAAGTCGACCTTCTTCTCCGCGAGTAATAGTGTTCTGTGCTGCCCACGGCCGAAGAGCGCGGCCGACTGATCGCTGGGCGCAGACGCATCCAACACTAGGTACCTATGTCTGACCATCGCCGCGCGACCGGTTCTACAGCATGTACAGTGAGCAATAAAAGTGCTACATATTAATATTTTATTAACTAGTAAAGTACATGTACGTGCAACGTTACAAAAGATTTCAGACTATCATCGACAACCTTTTTAGGCCAACCAATCATTATGTAATTTTTTACTTTTTGTAACAAAGGATCTTTTAAAGTCTCCACGCGAACTCTACTAATGGTTACAGGTATATCACCATTAATTATAAAATTAGTATAAGATGCCCTATCGACATCGTCCGGTCCACCGGTCGCCTCAGCCCGCTGCACGTCCGGCAAGATAGCCGGAGAGAGGTAGTCGGCGCAGTTGTCGGCACTGCGAACGTACTCAATGTTGTAATTGTATGCACTTAAAAACATCGCGTATCGTTGCAACCGATTAGCAGAGACCTTTGGTATACCTTTATATGGTCCAAATATTTAAATCAAAGGTTTGTGGTCCGTGCGCAAAGTGAAAGGTGTCGATCTACCATACAAATATGGGTGAAAACGTCTAACCCCAAATATTATTGCTGTTGCCTCTTTTTGAATCTGCGAATACCGTTTCTCCGCAGAGTTAAGTGTACGAGATGCAAAGGAAATCCGCCCCCGTCTCGTCCACCTGCGACAACACCGCACCGAGCCCGCTCGGAGAGGCGTCCACTGTCAATATTAACTTTGCGTTTGGATTGAAATGCGTTAACACGTGATCTGATGCGAGCTGGTTTTTTATTTCACTAAATGCGTGTTCATGCGCGGCCGTCCATGTCCATTTAGTACCTTTTTTAATAGTTCATACAGAGGAGCCAGCAATGATGAAGCCCCGGGAACAAAATTTCTATAATAATTGACTAAACCTAAAAATGACTGTAACCTACTGACATTATCCGGCCTAGGCGCATTCAAAATAGCCTTAACCTTGTCCGGCGACTTCCTTAAACCGTTTTTATCGATGATGTATCCTAAATAACTGATTTCATCCTTAAAAAACTCACACTTACTCCTCTGTAGCGTAAGCCCCGCGTCCTGCAGTCTCTTTAGTACAGCGTGAATCCTTTTCATGTGATCTGCTCTGTTCGAAGCTGTTATTAAGATATCATCGAGCAGACACAAAACACCATCCATACCCGCGAGTACACCCTCCATTGCGCGCTGGAAAATAGACGGCGCGCTGGTCAAGCCGAACGACATACGAGTATATTTGAACAACCCGCGGTGTGTATGGGCAAAGTGAAAGGTGTCGATCTACCATACAAATATGGGTGAAAACGTCTAACCCCAAATATTATTGCTGTTGCCTCTTTTTGAATCTGCGAATACCGTTTCTCCGCAGAGTTAAGTGTACGAGATGCAAAGGAAATCCGCCCCCGTCTCGTCCACCTGCGACAACACCGCACCGAGCCCGCTCGGAGAGGCGTCCACTGTCAATATTAACTTTGCGTTTGGATTGAAATGCGTTAACACGTGATCTGATGCGAGCTGGTTTTTTATTTCACTAAATGCGTGTTCATGCGCGGCCGTCCATGTCCATTTAGTACCTTTTTTAATAGTTCATACAGAGGAGCCAGCAATGATGAAGCCCCGGGAACAAAATTTCTATAATAATTGACTAAACCTAAAAATGACTGTAACCTACTGACATTATCCGGCCTAGGCGCATTCAAAATAGCCTTAACCTTGTCCGGCGACTTCCTTAAACCGTTTTTATCGATGATGTATCCTAAATAACTGATTTCATCCTTAAAAAACTCACACTTACTCCTCTGTAGCGTAAGCCCCGCGTCCTGCAGTCTCTTTAGTACAGCGTGAATCCTTTTC
Source organism: Glaucopsyche alexis (assembly GCA_905404095.1). Taxonomy (NCBI): domain Eukaryota; kingdom Metazoa; phylum Arthropoda; class Insecta; order Lepidoptera; family Lycaenidae; genus Glaucopsyche; species Glaucopsyche alexis. Next base: position 26,347,281 of record FR990046.1, read on the forward strand.
ATGTGATCTGCTCTGTTCGAAGCTGTTATTAAGATATCATCGAGCAGACACAAAACACCATCCATACCCGCGAGTACACCCTCCATTGCGCGCTGGAAAATAGACGGCGCGCTGGTCAAGCCGAACGACATACGAGTATATTTGAACAACCCGCGGTGTGTATTGATGCACGTTATCTCCTGACTATCCTCATCGAGTATGAAGTATGAACTGATTGTACGCCATAGACAAGTCGAGTTTAGAGAACTGTTCGCCCCCGTACAAGCGTGAAAACAATTTATACCGTGGGCAAAGGATAATGTTCGACGACTAATTGCTTATTAATCGACACGGAGTAGTCGACGCACAACCTCACCGAGCCATCGCGCTTGAGCACGGGCACCACGGGCGACGCGTACCTCGAGTGCTCGATAGGTGTCAGTATACCGAGCCCGACTAACCGCTGCAACTCCTCAGCTATCTTATCGCGCAACGCAAATGCCAATGGACGTGCTTTGATTAAAATTATTGGCTTAGCGTCATCTCGGAGCCTCAGTTTAATTTTATATTTATTAATTGCCCCTAATTTATTAGAAAATACTTCCGGGTACTCGCGTTCTAAGTTCTGTACACAATTATTTACACTAGACACAAAATTACAAGTTGTCAAATATAAGCTGAACAAAGATATGAAATCTCGACCTAGGAGCGGCGGCCCTCCGCCCCGCACCACATACACGTCGAGCTCGCGGGTGCGCTGCTCGTACGTCACCGCCAACCGTACCTTACCTACACAACCAAACTTAGCACCGGTATATGTAAACAAACGTTTATTTGTTCCTACTAACGGTTTATCGCTAAAATATTGTTGTTAAGTAGCCACAGAAATTACGGTGACAGCAGACCCGCTATCTATTTCAAATTTCATCTGAACATTATCAATTGTTATAAATTCTCCCATAGGTTCGCCACGCTCAGAACGTATGACAAACAACTCACCGTCATCGTCATCATCCCCAATCACCTCATCGGCTCCCATGAAATTTAACCCCTTGCACATTTTCTGTAAGTGCCTCTGGTAATTACACTTCTTGCACTTATATTTTCTGAACCGACACTGAGATGAAGCATGGTTCCTACGACCGCACACGGAGCACCTCTCTCTGCTCGTGCCGCTGCTCTGCCCACCCTGCTGCACGCTGTTGACCTGCCCGGCGCCGCTGACGGAGCCCCGACGACTCCGCCAGCAGTCCGCGCGCATCGCCCGCTCTCGGCCAACTCCACTGCCTTCGACATGGTCAATGTCGCAATGTCCTGCTCGAACAATTTCGCTTTTTCCGGACATGCTGTCATTCCCATGACGAAGCGATCCCTCAGCGCCTCCTCTACGTCGCTGAAGCCGCAGTCCGCCGTGAGCCCTCTGAGACGGGTCGCCCATTGTATATGCGTCTCGCCTGGTTCTTGTGTCGCCGAATAGAATTTCTGTCGCTCACAAAACCCGTGACATTTTGAGACAAAATGCTTATCTAGTAGAGCTATAATTTCCTCGAAGGCAATATCCTCGATCTTTTTCGGCAATGCGGGATGCGACGCGAGCTTAAATGTGGCATCACTCAAAGCACTTAGCAATATAGCACGCTGTTTAATTCCGGTTGTATCACTTTTAGTAATGTCGTTTGCTATGAACCATTGCAACAAGCGCCCTTTGACGCTTTTCCAATCTTGTGCGAAATGGTCAAATACCGGCAGAACTCCATACGAAAACGACATTATGCGTTACTACACCGCTTTATTCACAGTATTCAGTTTAAATCCTCGTCGCTACTGTTAATGCGCTAATTTGTGCAAAAGGAAATGATACCACAGCATGCAATAAAATAGAATGATTATTCTGGTTGCTTAGCAACATGACATTAGACGATCCTTGTTCCTTTAGTTAAACATATATCCCACCAAAAACATTCTGTAAAAAACTAGCCAAGTCTCGATGGAGCTGCTTGTTTATCTCTAAAAAGTAATGAAATCTAGACTAAGTCGTGCCAAGTCTAAGGATCCTTACTGCGATTTATTTATTATTATAGTTAATGTTGTGTGACTTGGCCCTTGAAAATTCTTTATACGTTAGAAGTCAATTTTGTTTACACGTAATGTTATATCAGATTCTGTTGTAACTACCTATGTTTGTTAAGCGAGATAATAGCCCATACTGGTATTGGTAATTGGACGCTAGTGTCTTATTTTAGGCTGTTGTTGATTGTATAACACATGTATTGGAGCAATGGTGTTATGGAGCCCCTTTTGTACCCTTGTGTACTCTTCAACGGCCAAGTCACACAACATTAACTATAATAATAAATAAATCGCAGTAAGGATCCTTAGACTTGGCACGACTTAGTCTAGATTTCATTACTTTTTAGAGATAAACAAGCAGCTCCATCGAGACTTGGCTAGTTTTTTACAGAATGTTTTTGGTGGGATTTCACTTCTTTTTGTAGAAACGTAGGAATATTGATTTATTTTACTAGATTTTAGTGTAATTTGTTTATTTAATTTGTGTAATGTTCGAGTAGAATAAAGTTAATTGTTCGACTATTTCTTCTTGTAAACTTGTAAGTATAAGTATAAAAGCCAGTCTTGTCTTATCCAGAGTTTTCCTTTAATTTTATTTTTATGCGTATTAAAAGCAGAACGGGAGGCATTTGCCCAGCAGTGGGACGCTACCGGCTAGATTAAATTAGAAAATGTGTCCCACCTCACTGGATTTTTGCAATGACAGTCGATTTTTTATGTACCAATAGTAGAAGGGGGCATTGCCATATCTCTAATCAGCTGAGACCAGCTGAGGGTTCTTCATCAGATACTTCAGAGAATATTTATTGTAAAGGCAGTATGTCGATCTCTAATAGTTTGGTTGGGCTCTTGTGTTTTCTAATAAGGGTCACCAAGTACTCCAGATCTTCGATTATCCTAGTTTTTATAGTTTTTCCTTTATGTGGCCATTAAACCCTACCTCTGTACCAAATTTCAGCTCTCTGAGTTTATGGGAAGTACTAGTTCTATTCTGATGATCATGAGTGAGTGACTGGGTGAGTGTCATAAATGCGAAACTTTGCTTTCGTTTAACTTCGGAACTAAATGACCTACAGACTTAAAATTTTAGATTTTAAGTATGTGATTATACTTTACTGGATGACGAAAATTTCTGTCTTATCCAGAGGTTCTCAAATAGGGGCCTGAAAATGCGGCGAAATGGTTCCAGTAAATAATGGTACGGCAGTGTTTGCATCGCGCTCGACTTGGCGGGGGCACTGCCGTGCCCCCAGATCGACGTTCTGGTCTTATCCAGAGGTTCTCAAATAGAGGCCTGAAAATGCGGCGAAATGGTTCCCGTAAATAATGGTACGGCAGTGTTTGCTTCGCGCTTGACTTGGCGGGGGCACTGCCGTGCCCCCAGATCGATTATCCTAGTTTTTATAGTTTTCCCTTTATGTGGCCATTAAACCCTAACTCTGTACCAAATTTCAGCTCTCTGAGTTTATGGGAAGTACTAGTTCTATTTTGATGATCATGAGTGAGTGTATAAGTGAGTGAGTGAGTGAGTGAGTGTCGTAAATGCGAAACTTTGCTTTCGCTTAACTTCGGAACTAAATGACCTACAGACTTGAAATTTTGGATTTTAAGTATGTGATTATAGCTTACTGGATGACGAAAATTTCTGCGTTCTGGTCTTATCCAGAGGTTCTCAAATAGGGGCCTGAAAATGCGGCGAAATGGTTCCAGTAAAGGATGGTACGGCAGTGTTTGCTTCGCGCTCGACTTGGCGGGTGCACTGCCGTGCCCCCAGATATACAATAACCTTCTAGGTCTGGATCTGATGCTGGAACATTGAGCTGAGCGTGTGTGCCTTTCAAGCTCTAGCGTAAGTCGTTCCACCATCTTCTTCAGCTCGGCAATCTCACTCTTCTGCTGTGCCGCGTTCGATGAAAAATAAACTCCTGCAACGTGAGGGATGGCAATCTCCTGGATCCTGTCGGCGAGGGCAGCAAGTTGTTTCAGGGACTGGCCGGTCTGGGAGGCTAGCACTGTCTGCATGTGATGAGGCAGACGGCTGGTCCAGATCAACTAGATTAAATTTTCAGGAACAGTAGGTCCGGCCAGGTCTTGAAGATGACGAAGGAATTGTGAAGGCTTCCTGTCGCCTAGCTGTTCGTGGGTCAGGAGCTGGCGAACCTTCGTCTCCTTTGACGCAGATAGTCGTTTGACGAGCTCCGTCTTTATTCGCTCATATTTATTAAAAGCCGGAGGATTAAGTATGATATCCTTCACTGCTTTTTAGTGAACAATGTTGAGGCTATTGATAACGGTCGTGTATCTTTTTGTATCACTCGTAATATTAAATACGTCAAACTGACCTTCAAGTAACGCAAACCACATTTCGGGTTCCTCTGGAGAAAACGGTCGCACCTTCAAAACGTTGTTGAGGGAAGGTGTCGTGGCCACGTGTTTTTTACGCCGCACGGTAACGCCGCCTCTCTGCAAGTACGTGGTCGCCGTTGAATCACTGCTACTCTCACTCATTTTGTGTTCCCGGGGTCACCACTTATAGGGTTGTGATGTGATGGTGAGTGAGTGTAATAGAAAGTTAGTAATGAATAACAAAATAAAGTCTGAAGTTTATATTCAATGGTCACAATAGTCTTACACAATTAACACCACAAAAACCTATATTTAAATAGAAGGAGAGTGTGAGAGTTCACAGTAACAGAAAGTACATAAAAACATAGAACAACTGATCGCGATATTTATTTATTTATTTATTAATACTTTATGCACACAATATGGTACAGAGGCGGGCTTAATGCCTTGTGGCATTTTCTACCAGCCAACCTTTGGGTGATGCAGAAACAGTGTGAGGTAGATGCATAATACTTATTAAAAGAAAACCAGTTCATAGACTTAAGTACCTATATTATATATAAAATATAATGTAATAATATATAAATAATATAAATATGGTAAATACTATTATAGCGTTTTATAATACACCAAAACATGATATATATATTATAATTGCATACTTTATATAGTATAAACCTACTTAACATTATAGATACATAAATATGATATATAATATAATATATAACATAATAAGATAACTAAATTTACCAGATTATTCTATTCTTATTACGTCTATTCTGCCAATGACCTCAAGTACAGTTCACGAACTCTGCGTTTGAACACATTTTTTGTCTGACATTCTTACTTCTTGGGGTAGTGTATTCCAGAGGAGGATGGACTGAATATGGAAGGATGAATGGACAAGAGAGGAGCTATGGGAAGGACAAAGAAGGAGCAAATTATTTGTAGAACGGAGATTCCTATCATGGTTACTGCACAGATATTTAAAATGAGGAGTTAGATAGTGAGGAGCAAAAGGGGAGTGAAGAAGGGAATAGAGTGTACACAAAGCCCGTAGAGAACGACGTTGTCGTATCGGCAGCCAATGAAGCTTAGAGCGGAAGGAGGAGATGTGGTCGTACTTACGGAGGCCAAAGATAAATCTTATGCAATTATTAAGGAGCCGGTCGAGTTTGTTGAGGAGGTCTGCATTAAGGTCGAAGTAGCAAATGTCACCATAATCCAGTATTGGAAAAATGAGGGCTTGAACCAACATTGTTTTTATCCCAGAAGGCAAGAAATTTTTAAGACGGTAGAGAGATCGCAAGCAATTGGTAACACTATTACTAACATTAGTGACTTGTGTGCGCCAGTCAAGATGAGCATCAATATATAAACCGAGATCTTTAACACAGGAGCTTAAAGGGATAACGTTGCCGTTAAAGAGAATAGGCGGGAGACTATCAGTGTCGACTCTACTTAATAGTCTCGGACTTCCCAATAAAATCGCCTGACACTTAGTGGCATTCACTGACAGTCCGAACTCGGTGGACCAGGTGTGTATGGCATTTAGATCGCGGTTTATATCATCGATGGCAGTGGACAGATTTTCAACTGTTTCTTGAACGTACACCTGCAAGTCATCAGCATACAGATGATGCGAAGTGCGAAGAACATAGGAAATTGAATTTATAAATATGGAAAATAAAAGAGGAGAGAGTATTCCGCCTTGAGGAACGCCAGCTACGAGTACCCGCCAATCAGAAAAATACTGGTCAACGCGCACACGCTGCCGACGACCTCGAAGATAAGAAGAAAACCAGTTTAACGCTTCAGGCGAGATCATAAGATGAGAGAGGACAGCCAGGAGGATATCGTGGTTGACATTGTTAAAGGCGTTTGAAAAGTCAATCAGCACTAAAATAGTGACTTTCGAATCCTCCATGCCTGCCCTTATATCGCTAGTAATTTTTAATAGAGCCGAAGTGGTACTGTGTCCGGGTCTGAATCCAGATTGTAGTGGGGAGAGAACGTTGTGTTTGAACACAAACCGAGACAACTGCCTGTGAGCACACGCCTCGATCACTTTGGAGAGGAAAGGGAGGATGGAAATCGGTCTAAAGTGGGAGGGTTGTGCAGGATTTTGTACCTTTGGTAAAGGACGGATGTAGGCCTTACGCCATAAATCGGGAAAAGCAGAGGACTCAAAGGAGAAATTTATGATGTGGGTAATGGCTGGCAAGAGATGTTCAATGATGGGAATGATCATTTGGCGGCTGATTTCATCACAGCCCACGGCTTTCGAACTAAGTGTCTTAATGATTGTATTGATCTCGCCTGTAGCAACTGGTGTAAAGTGAAAATATTCTATATTCGCTCGTGGTAATCCGTTTAAAAAGCTAATTGTACGAGATTTAGTATGGATGTCTATGGTTATGGAAGTAGAGAAATGGGTATTAATGTCATCCAAACTAATCGCACACGGTAACTCCACTTGACGCGATTTACCTACACCAATGGTCCCAAGGATATCAAGGTGGCCTGAAATTTCGGCGCGCGAGCGTCATTAGTTTCACGTATCAATTATGGAATCGAACTGGCGAGCGGCTGCGCGGCGCATAGCGATACACCGCGTAGGCAGTAGGTACTCGCCTACAATAGAAAACCAGTCGGCGCGCGAGTGTCCGATACAGTTTAGCGTAAACATCTATAACCATAATATTTTAAATGAGCTGACCGGACACCTGATGCCTTGTCAGAGTAATGTAGTTTTTAGTTATAGAATATTAATGTAAATATTTCAATTGTTATAAATAAAGTAAATATGTTTAATTTTTAAGTTTGTAAATAGGTGTATAAATAAAATTGTGTGTAAAATAATATGTGAATATAAAATATAAAAATAAGATGTAGGAGATCCCTACACCTACTTTGTGTAATGCAGTCACTGCGATTCGGTTCTCTTTATTACCTCACTCCATTTTAATATCGCAAAATATTGTACAATGTATTGGCGCCAAAATGAGAAAATACAATGAACAATCATATAAAAATGACAGATTCCAAATTCAATTGTAATATTTTGTTTATTTTTTATTGTAACAGTATTTATGGCCAGACTAAGTATACAACAATATTATATTTTTTTTTCAGGATGAAAATGGCAATTTTACTTAAATGTGAACAAGTTTTGATAAATGTACACGCAAAAGTAGAACAGGTGTGTATTCCTTAATTATTATTATTGTAAATAAAAAAATTAAAACCGACTTCTAAAATAAAATTGCAAAAAAAAAAAAAAAAAAATTAAATCTTATTTTCTAAATCATTCACCTTTTGAATTATGCTAAAATTGTAACTATTTCACTACTCATTATTATAATTAAGAGCTCCGTAGCCTAGTGGGTAGACCGTTTGGTTCGCACTCGAGAGAGTGCAGGTTCAAATCCCAGGTTGTGGGCTGTGGCGTGTACCAATGAGACTTTTTAACCGACTTTCAAAAAAAGGAGGCGGTTATACGTTCGGCTGTATACAGGGTTACAGGACAAGTCGACGTAGATCCGTTAAGGGCGTGTAGTTAGCATCGTTTCTAACTGATTTGGCTATGAAACACCCTATCCTAAACCTAACCGTTTTCGAGATATTCGACTTTAATTTTTTTTCATAAATTTGCCAAATTTTTTGATATTTGATTGTATAATATGAAATTTAGTAGTCAAAATCGTATCATTTTTTGCTTTTTACAACAAGGACAAGATGCCTTATGACTTCAATAACCAAAATTGTAAGTAAATTAACTTAACAGCTCGTACTAAGACATTGAAAGTTCAAAAAAGTAAAATTTATTTATTAAGTTTATTTTTCTTTAAAGGATATCCAAAAAAAATATTATGAAAGATGTTCTGCAGATCTACTTCAAAATATCTACGTTTCATCAGCTATCCAACAAGGTATAACAATCAAAGATTTTATTGGAATTGGTGCAAAAAACTTAGCTTCAACGGCAACTAAGGAGGTAAAAATTACATTAGTTAATTACGTTTAATTTAACCCTTGACCCCAGAAAACAAAATAAAACAATAAATAAGTACACAATAACGTTTATTACTTAATAACACATGTTTAAATTTCATGTTCAATATGACCACCCCTGTTTTGCACACATTTTCGCAGTCTTTTTCTCAGTCCACTTTTCACTATGCCAGTTGTTAAATTGCCTCTTATTTCATTCGCCGCGTTAATTATTCTAGTTCTTAATTCTTGTACAGATGATATCGGGTTGGGCTCACTGTACACCAGACTCTTCATGTGCCCCCATACATAAAAATCCATGGGGGTTAGGTCCGGACTTCTCGGTGGCCAGGGTATAGGCCCACCTCGCCCAATCCATTTGTTCTGGTAATTTCTATCCAACCATTCTCTGACACCTCTCCTGTAATTAAGGGCTCACAACGCCGATTCAGCTTGAACGTGTGGATGGGTATCATTTCCAATCATTTGATTGGCCCATATTTTCTCCCTGATAATTTAAATGGGGAATTTTATGAAAATTTCCTGAGAGGAGAACTCAATGATTTACTAGAAGATTTGCCACTCACTCTGCGCCGAGACATGTGGTTCCAACATGATGGCTGCCCTGCGCATTACAGGAGAGGTGTCAGAGAATGGTTGGATAGAAATTACCCAAGGAATAGGCAATCGGACAAATTTTTTTTTATTGCATAAATGAATAGTACTCTTAAATATGAGTAACTTCTCAGAAGAAACCGTATATCAAAAGTCAATATTTTCAAAGGTACAGCGATTTGTATAAAAAATTTCGCGAGCCTCCTAAAAACGCTCCATACTAAAATCGATATACACATGACGTCACTTGAATATGAAGTAGTATGAAGTAGTATATGAAGTATATGGCCGCAGGAATATATTTGTAAATATCTCCGATATTTGTGCGTTTAAGTTCATACTTACCATAATGAATGTTTTTGTATATGATGTGAGTAAACTAATGATGTAGGTTTTGTTTACCAATTTCGCAAAAAAAAAAAATTTTTTTTTTGGTATAAAGACTCGCGAAATTTTGTATACAAATCGCTGTACCTTTGAAAATATTGACTTTTGATATACGGTTTCTTCTGAGAAGTTACTCATATTTAAGAGTACTATTCATTTATGTAATAAAAAAAAATCAGTCCGCTTGCCTATTTGTAAGTATAATACTTACAAATTCCTTGAAATTACCAGAACAAATGGATTGGGCGAGGTGGGCCTATACCCTGGCCACCGAGAAGTCCGGACCAAACCCCCATGGATTTTTATGTATGGGGGCACATGAAGAGTCTGGTGTACAGTGAGCCCAACCCGATATCATCTGTACAAGAATTAAGAACTAGAATAATTAACGCGGCGAATGAAATAAGAGGCAATTTAACAACTGGCATAGTGAAAAGTGGACTTTTTTTTTTTTTTTTTATGAAATAAGGGGGCAAACGAGCAAACGGGTCACCTGATGGAAAGCAACTTCCGTCGCCCATGGACACTCGCAGCATCAGGAGAGCTGCAAGTGCGTTGCCGGCCTTTTAAGAGGGAATAGGGTAATAGGGGAGGGTAGGGAAGGGAATAGGGTAGGGGATTGGGCCTCCGGTAAACTCACTCACTCGGCGAAACACAGCGCAAACGCTGTTTCACGTCGGTTTTCTGTGAGCCCGTGGTATTTCTCCGGTCGAGCCGGCCCATTCGTGCCGAAGCATGGCTCTACCACGTAAAGACTGAGAAAAAGACTGCGAAAATGTGTGCAAAACAGGGGTGGTCATATTGAACATGAAATTTAAACATGTGTTATTAAGTAATAAACGTTATTGTGTACTTATTTATTGTTTTATTTTGTTTTCTGGGGTCAAGGGTTAAATTAAACGTAATTAACTAATGTAATTTTTACCTCCTTAGTTGCCGTTGAAGCTAAGTTTTTTGCACCAATTCCAATAAAATCTTTGATTGTTATACCTTGTTGGATAGCTGATGAAACGTAGATATTTTGAAGTAGATCTGCAGAACATCTTTCATAATATTTTTTTTGGATATCCTTTAAAGAAAAATAAACTTAATAAATCAATTTTACTTATTTTAACTTTCAATGTCTTAGTACGAGCTGTTAAGTTAATTTACTTACAATTTTGGTTATTGAAGTCATAAGGCATCTTGTCCTTGTTGTAAAAAGCAAAAAATGATACGATTTTGACTACTAAATTTCATATTATACAATCAAATATCAAAAAATTTGGCAAATTTATGAAAAAAAATTAAAGTCGAATATCTCGAAAATGGTTAGGTTTAGGATAGGGTGTTTCATAGCCAAATCAGTTAGAAACGATGCTAACTACACGCCCTTAACGGATCTACGTCGACTTTTCCTGTAACCCTGTATATATTTATTTTTATTTTTTTTGTATGTTCGACGATAATTCCGCCGTCTGTGTACCGATTTTCAAATATTTTTTTTGATGTAATGTGTATAATCCCAAGTTGGTCCCATTTTCAAAAAAGTGGTGATTTGATGATGGCATCCATGAGGAATCGAGGGAACTCCTCGAAATTTATATGGACACATATAGTGATTTCAAACTTTTTCTGAAGTAGTCCAAGCATATTCTACCAAAAAGTAACATTTTGCTCCATGGTATACCCTGGATCCAAAAGTACAGAACAGAACTCCTGACTCTTTATAGATACATGTTTGGGGATTTCGGCGTTGTTTAAAGAACTGCAAGCATATGCCACCATGTCAATTAGAGTAATCATCATCATCACCACCACTATCACACCATACATCATCACATTATGATGATAAAAAAGGTACTTCTCATAGTATTTTACACTAACACGAAGATCTTTGAACATTACTCTGCCGTTTATGGACCTATTTGCGAAATTCATTTGTTGTTGTAAAGGATTTAATTTCGAAATTGGTCCTTTAGTCACTAAAGTGGAAACCTGATGATGCGATCTATGAGGAATCGAGGGAACCCCTCGAAATTTATATCGACACATATAGTGATTTTGACTGAAGTAACACAAGCATATGCTACCAAAAAATAAGACGTTGTACCAAGGTATACCCTGGATCCAAAAGCACTGAACAGAACTCCTCAGTCTTTAAAGATATGCGTTTGGAAATTTCGGCATTGTTTAAGTAACTGCAAGCATATGCCACTTTGTAACTTACAGTCATCATCATCATTATCTTAATAACAATACCTAGTGGAAGCTTGGCGCGTATTCAAATAAACATTTGATCGATTATTTTAGACGTTCTTAAGACGTATTAATAATAACTAAACAAAATATATCACTAAAAAGAGTGAAATTATTATTTTTAAACAAAAAAGGTATTGTAGGATATCGTTTGGGCTGGTAGCAACTTCAAAGTTAAGAAGATTGAGTAGAGAAATAGCCAAATTTAAAAGGGGAATTATTTAGAAAATAAATTTTATTTCATACTTTTTTGTGTATTTTTACTTTGGAAGGCGGTTGAATTTTTGGTTTAAAAAATAATTCAGATCTCAAGTCTCAACTCAACATCGTGAGGAAACCCGCACATGATTGGCCCCAGACGTATTGACCAGTCATTCCTCTGGACTAGGCTAACTGTGATGTGAGAAATGAGAATGCCGTATGTGCTTGGCCAACCACACGACATTTAAAAACTAACTGTCCCAGGCACTACAGTATTTCAAGGGTGGTTACTTCGCTCGTAGAAATACTGTATAAATATTAGGTTGGGGAAAAAGTTTCTTCGCATTTTATATAAAAATTCAAAAGGTTTTTTTATAAAGTTTATTTACAAGTGACTAAAGTATATAGGTGCCATTTTGTTCGATAACTTTTTGCCATCTTGTTGGTAGGTACATGATCCCATTGCTATAAAATTTTTGGGGCTTCTGATGAAAAAACTGCGACAAGTGGTTTTGGCAGTCCTCTTGTGATGTCAACCTGACACTGCCTAAGGAATTCTGCAGCGACCGAAACAGGTGGAAATCTGAAGGTGCAAGGTCAGGACTATACGGCGGATGCATTAACACCTCCCAGCCAAACTCCCGTAATTTTTTCTGAGTGGCTAAAGATGTGTGAGGTCTAGCGTTATCATGGTGAAAAACCACACCCCTTCTGTTGATTAATTCCGGCCGCTTTCTCTCAACTTCTTGCTTTAATCTCATCAGTTGTTCGCAGTACAGTTCAGAATTGATGGTCCTGCCTGGCGGTAACAGCTCATAATGAATAATGCCCTTCCAATCCCACCACACACACAGCATCACCTTGTTGCGAGTTAACCCGGGTTTCGCCACAGTCTGTGAAGCCTGACCGGCCTTTGACCACGATCTTTTTTGCACGTTCTTGTCGTACGTGATCCACTTTTCATCACCAGTTATCAGCTTCTTCAAAAATGGTTCGGTTTCATTACGTCGTAATAAAGAATCACAAATGAGTACACGGTTCATTAGGTTTCTTTCAGTGAGCTCATGAGGCACCCAAATATCGAGCTTTTTTGTGTACCCAGCTTTTTTCAAATGCGCCAAAACCGTTTTGTGGTCAATCCCCAGTTCTTCAGCTACATCGTAACTACTAATATGCCGATCTTGCTCCACTTTTTCAAAAATGGCAACAGTTTTGTCCGTAACAGGGCGACCAGAGCGACGTGCATCTTTGATATCAAAATTTCCGGATTGAAAACGCTTAAACCAAATTTGCGCTACTCTCACAGATACTGCATTAGGTCCATAAACATCACAAATTTTTTTCGCGGCTTGTGTTGCATTTTTACCTTTTTTGTAATAAAATTTTAAAATGTATCGAAATTCTTCATGAGAATCACTCATTTTAACAATAAGAAAAACAAATGAAAATCTCAAATTTACCTAATTTGAATTTGGAATTGTCTTCTGTAAAATTAAAACTTTTTAATGATACCAAAATCAGCCAGATACAATTGGTATAGCCCAAGATATTTTATGACAAGTTCATACATACTATAATGCGAAAAGACTTTTTCCCCAACCTATTATGTATAAAACGGATGAAAAGGCCCAAGTTCTTTCTCTCCTCAATTTAATTATTTTGAATTCGGTATCAGCCCAAACAATATCCTGATAACACAATATTAATTAGAACTTACGTTCAAGTTGGTTTGTATCGACTTCAAAATAATGAAGATTGAGTAGAGAAATAGTTAAAATTTAAGCCGAAAGTATGTAAGTAATGTAAGACGAATTGACTTAGTGATTAATCTCATCAGCTCCCGGCTTTTTCTCATGTTAAATGCTAAAAAGAAATATATTAAATATTTAAAATTTACTATAAATGAATAATACCTAATTATTTTTAGCAGAACATGCGACAGTCTGTCGATGTAGAGAAGACTTCCACTGAAAAAGATAATACTGACTTAAATGCTGCAAGAAACAAATTGAAATCGATCATCAAGTGCAAATTAAATGTACAAGAAACCACCGATACTTTTCCCGAGATTGCGAGAGCTATTAAGACTAAAGAAATATGCGTACAGGGTAGTAAGGAACCCGTTTTGTTCCAAAGGAGGCCAAACAAAGCAAGTAACTCCGTAAATATAAGTTCTGTGTCGTCTGCACACGAAACCGAGGTGACACCGTCTAAAAGAAATTACACTCGAGTGTTACAGTCGCCAGAAGCTGATGAAATACGATGGCGATCGAGCGTTGAAAAATCGGATGAACAACTATTTAGTAGAAGGTCTCCTCATCGTCGCACGGAATCGAGTAGCAGAAAGGAACGAAAAAAACTAAAACAAAAGGGAAAGCATGAAATGACAGACGATTTGAATGACACTAACATTACTCTTCAAGTTCCAGAAGAAAGTTTGTCATCATTGAATACAGACGATATTTTATCAAGAATCATTAATTGCAGCGACGGTGACGTTGATATCAATTCATTACGAGAATTAAGAACACAGATCCTTGGTGAATTAAAAAAAACCGGGTCGAAAGATGATATTGGTGCTTTAATTCTCAAATCTTATAAAAAAAGAAGAAAGAAAAACGATGAGATGGAAGATGGTGAATTATCCGATAGTGAAAGTGAAACAATTAAAAACGTTTATAGTAGTAAAGTGGTGTTGGATAAAGACAAAAAAGTGTTGGATAAAGACAAAAAAGTGAAAATATCAGTAAACGAGTCCACAGAAGAGAGTGAAGTTCCACGTATCGAAATTTGTCTAGTTTTTAACAATAAGGAACAGGTCACTCCTAAGATCGCGCCCGATAATAAAGTCGACGTTACCGATTTTGAGAATTATCATGAAGATAAATCCCTAAAAACTTTGACGAAAGGTGAGCCAGATAAATCGCTCGAAAAGAAAGATATAAATGACACTGAAATTAAAACTGATAGTAATAGTTCATTAGCACAGACTACAAAAAAAATATCACACGAGGATGAAAGCAAAGAAGTAGAATCTAATGTCGAGAAGAATGTAGAGTTTGAAAAATCTGAGGATATAATTCCAAACTCATCCAAATTAAATGAGGAAAGGTCAGAAGGTGGTGCCATCACTGATTCCTCAACAAAATCTAAACAAGATAAACATAATTCTGGTTCGGTTAAAGATATTTCATCAACGTTTGTGAAATCTTCGCCAATCATAGAAAAAATAGAAGAGATTAAAACTAATGAACGAGATATAAGTTGTGATAAAAACGTTGATATTCCCCTTTTAAATATAGAAGAAACATCAAAGAAAGAAGTAGCATCTGAAATAGATATTTTACAAGCTTTAAAGAAAGAAATACTTAGCGAAACATCTTCAGTCTTACTTACAAACGTAGACACTCCAGCTTTGCATCAACCAAAAATTACAAAAGTTCAGAATACTTCTGATATAGGTTCGAAGAAAAGAATATCTATTGAAAATTATAAAGCTAAAACAGTAAACCCTATCGAAAACAAAAAAACGCAGATGATTCCCCTGGACACAGATAGTGAATTAATAAAAAAACAAAGCTTGAAATTGACAGAAAAAGAACGCTTTAATTTTTCATCCAAATGTAATGCAGTTTTTAGTAATTCGAACTCTGGAATTCCTGATATTTCAGAACCAACAAATGTTGACAAAGATTTTTATGTTGAAAGCAACATTGAAAAGAAGATTCCCTTGCTGGATATTCGAATAAAAAGAGATTCAAATTTAAAAATAGACACTCCCGAGTCAACAGTAAATTCAGAAAATATATCTCGATCAATAGCTGGCTTCGAAAAATTAAATTCTTCTCAATGCAATTTAACTCATAATGTTGCATCAGGTTTGGCACATTTTGTAGCTCCCAACGTAACAGCTTCTTTGTTACCTATTGCTCCGGTACCAGCTCCAGTTCCTTTCCCAAATATGTCACCAGTGCAAAACATATCACCGATTTTATCGCATAATGTTAATCTAGGGATGCCTCTTCTGCCGCCATTATTACCACCCATCTTAGCAAATATGACACCGATTATGACACCAAACGCTAGAACTTATGAAATGACTCCGTCTCGCTTATCAATCGACAGTGATGATTTAAGTAAAGATAAACGTGTTTGCGCACCTATGTTTACCAACTATGATACACATGAAAGTGAAAACACAAGCGAGATACAAAGGCAGGAATGGAATAAAAGAGAAAACCGTGTCCCTGTTTGGGAACGTGACGTAAACTCTGAAAGTCACTTTTCTGTTTGGGAAGAATCTAACTCTAGAAATAACTTGAATAGAGATAAAAATTATCAAGGAAATCATGACACATATAGACAAGGCTATAATGATAACAAATATAGGTATGATAATCGCGAGTCTTATAATAGGCTCGAATGTCCTCGCACACCTATTCATTCATTTGGTCATATTGATTGTCCTGCAACCCCCACTCCTTCCTTTGCACGGTCCGATATGCCGACAACTCCAGTTCATTCGTTTGGTAGATCAGATTATAATATGCAGAGTCATTCAAACAATAAGCTTATTGATCCACGAAGATCAAGAGTTCCTGACTACAACAATAGAGATGATGAAAGGGAACGTAGACATTTTAACGAACGCAATTATAGTTCGCATTCATATAGATCCAATAATCTGAATAATCACTCTCGAAACAACTATGACTCTTCAATGCAATATGGCCGAGAAACAAGCGTAGGCAAATTTGATAGGTATGAGGGGAACAGAAGATCACACCACCGTGAAACTAGTGTTGGGAATTTATTCGAAAACGATTATGAAGATAATTATTATTCTAATCGCCGTAGTAGTCATACACGAGATGATTATTACAACCAAAGTAGAACTAATCGTGACTATCATCAACGAGAATATCGAGATTATATAAAAAATAAATCAAAGTCAGCAAAAACATATGATTATGATAATGGTAAAAATAATAAAATTACTGTCCAGTCGAATAGTAGTAAAGATTGTACAATTTACACGGATGTCAGCAAAACATTTCAAGTACATTCACGCAATAAAGACGACAACTTTGATACAAGACGTCGAAGCGCAGCCAGTGTTGGCCGGACATTTGATCGCGATAGTGATGCGACAAAATTAAAGTCTTCTAAAGAAGAAGATGTTACTAACAGTGAACGGAATAAACAAAGATTCCGCCGTGCTTCAAGTGCTGGAAGAGAGGTTACAAAAGCCTTGGAGGATTTTATTGTTATAAAAGAGGATTTAAAGTCTTTTAAATTAAGGTTTGATACAAAAATAATAAACGGCCATTGTAACGCGAATGATATGACGGTATCCCATAAATCTATTAATAAAACTGACGGCCACGAATTAAACAAAAAGAAAAATGACGACAAGTCGAAAATAAACGCTTCTTTAAATCAATATTCGCCAAAAAAGAACTCCCGCGATCCTCAAATACGGCAGGATAATAGAGGTACCAGTAAATATAGATATGACGATAAAAAAGTTATGAAACGAAAAAATCATCGAATTGTATATTCAAATGATAACACATCTAAAGGAACAATACTTGGATCAGGATATGGAGATAAAAACTACAAAATACCGAAAATAAAGCGACAGTCTACAGAAATTGAGGTAACCGAAACAATAGAAACAAAAACAGATATTACAAAGAAAGACACTAAGAATGACAGAAAATCATTGAAAGGTTTTAATGATATAGATAAAAATATAAATTCAAAACATACTACGACTAAAATTGAATGTACAGAATTAGCATCACGTACTGAAACTCATGAAGAAACTAATATTGAGACTAAAACAAAAAAAATAAATCCGGTTAAAGTTGATGACAGAAAAATTGACCATAGGGTCCGAAAAAATGTGGTTTCGGCTAAAGACAACGACTTGCTTTTAAACACACAACCAAACAACAGTGACAAAGAAGAAGTTATAAAAATAATCAGTAGCATCTCTACGGAGATAGCTAAAGATGCTTTCAAGTGTGATGGCCTTGAAACATTTGAAGAAAACTTAGTATCAGATCCTGTTATCGATAATATAACCTCTTTTATAGCTGACTTTGACCTTGGTGTTGAGGCTGCAAAAGACATCAGCATAGAAAGTCAAAACTTTGAAAAGTTAGATAAACATTCTATGAGCGAAAACGTTGAAATATCTTCTGATACTAATCAAGAAAAATTGAAACCAGATAAGCCTAGAGCATCCGGTGAAAAAATCTCTAAAATGCAGAATACATCTGTTAGTGTATCATTGTTGCAAGAAAACATAATAAATTTACTAAATATACATCAGGAATACGAGAATAAATTTGAAAATACCAAAACAGGGAAAATTTATGTAACAGGTGAATTAAATAATTATGGATCCTCTGCAATAAAACAAACCGTTCTTAGTTCAAACGATTCAAAAAATTCAAATAGTCAATCTGTTGTGTCAATTACAGGAAAATGTGATAATGAAGAAGAAAGTATAAATTATGTTAAAATAGACACAACAACTAAACAAAGTGTATGCAGTGATGGTGCCAATATTTTAAATAATGTAATAAATTTTTCAACGGAAGAACATTTAAAATCAGATGATCAAAATGAAATTTCACTGGAACACAAACTGTTTCTACTTTTGAAAGATAAAATAAAGATGAAAGAATTAATTTCAAAGCTGTCTAGCGATAGTTGCCAAAATGATAAGATTAAAAAAAAACTTGAAAAACTTAGTGAAATAGTATCTGATGATGAAGAAAATGGTCAAAATGAAGAAAAAATAAAAGAAAACAATAGTCAGAAAGCAATAGATTCTGAGATTGAAAAAGATTATAAAATTCATGGGAATTTCGATTTGGTGAAGGGAATCGATGTAACAAGTCCAAATAATCTTGCGGTTCCGTTAGATTATGATACTGAACAACACCAAACTACCGAGATTGAAGTTGGTAATAAGCAACGCAATTTAGCTATTGAAAAAGAGAGAACTGATAATAATCTTTTTTCTAGCATTGAGGGACCGAAAGAAAAAATATCTATATGTGAAGACAAATTATCTTTAAAATTGGACATGTCTGATAATATAAAGGAAAAACAAGAAACAGTTTGTGTACAGGATAAAAATAGTATTTCCAATAAAGAAAAGGTTGAAATAGAATCAGCGGAAAATATATTAGGATGTGAAAATAAATTATCGACGGAAACATTGAGCAAGCTAGATTGTATCGAAGAAGCACAGCAATCAGAAAATAACATATGCCTCCAAGATCAAAAAACAACATTAATTAAGGAAATGCCGAAAAGGAAAAGAAACAAAAATAATAGCAAATTAAATAAAAATGTAAAACCTATAAAAAGCAACATCAGCGCTAAGAACGGGGCATCGAAAATAGAAAAACCGTTATGGGAGCTAAAAAACTTAAAGGATGATTTAAAAGAAGTGTGTGTGAAAGAAAACATCATTGCCTCTACAGATATAAGAATGTGTCGGTTAGCCAAAATGGTGAACGACCGTCATAAAGACGAACTAAATATAACTGAAAACGAGTCTGTTGTAGAAGTGCATAAACGTGATGCTGTTGAGGCAAATGTAATAGAAGAAAAGGAAACGTTAACTAACTTTAATAGTAACAATGATCCTGAAAGTAAGAATGATGAAAAACCCTTAATGAGACGACCAGGTCCTAAATCGAAAACAAAACCTAAAATAGCAGAGGAAATTAATGATCCTTATGAGTTAGAAACCGATTCAATTAACGAAAGTATAGCTAGTGAAAGTAGTTTCGATTCAGATAGTGTAGTAGATATATTGGTTAATAAAACTGCCATAGCCGAGAAAGTAACGGTAGAAAAGAAGAAAATAAGAAGAAAACGTGGGAACAGAGGATGGGAAGCGGATATAATGAAACCAAAAAATAGAAGGAAAATAATTACCAAAGCTGACAATAATTTCAAAATTCCAGACTATAATTGTTTTACTGATAAAACTTATTGTTTCAAACCAAATACATTGGAATATTCATGTCGACTATGTGTTTACACTGGGACAGATATTATACCACATTATATGAAGCATCATCCTCATTCAGAGATACCATTGTCGCGATTATGTCCAGATTCTGCTACCGAAGCTATGAAACAATGTGAAGAAGTAAATTTTAAAGCTATAAGTAAAATGCCTACACAGAAATATATTTGTCGGTTCTGTTTTAAGGAGATTAAATTTATTCTAGAAGAATTCTTTTGGCATGTTGTTAGCACACATACAGGCGAGTATAAACAGCAATGTCCGGAATGTGAAGATATTTCCAAATGTCCGTTTAGTAATGATATTCCACCTTCCCCTGAAAATGTCAAGGGTCAACTGCTTGGCTATATTTGTTCGAAGTGCAATTTTACACAAGTTTCTATGGAAAATTTAAAAACGCATGTAATAATTCGTCACAACAATGAAGAAACTCATGTGTACACAATAAGTTTGTCAGTAGTTAGTAAGAAGGCCATAAACATTTACCTAAAGAACACAGAAAATCAGAATTCGATGTTAACCATTGATGAGCCCCGCAAACTTAGAAGCACTCGTTCAAAGCGAAGTCTTGCTGAGTCCAGTGATGAGGAAAATAGTGTTAGTGACACGTCCATTAAACAATCTGAACAAATTACGATTACTACGGCGGCTAGTAGTTCGGCCGTTAATAACAATGTAAACACCGACGTCATTTATTGTCTAGATAGCGATGAAGAAGTATCTACTGAAAACGTAATCGATGTATCCTATGAAATGACGTCTACGCCCGTCGCTAGTAGTTCAAAAACGAAAGTTGTAAAGTTTAGAAATCTGTTTAAGTGTAGTAAATGCACAATGGTGAAGAAGTCGGGGGACGGGCTCCAGCGGCACATCCGATCGTGCTACGGCTGGGACCCTGAAACTGTGCAGAGTGCGCACTGTGACGCGGACATAAAAAAATCTATGATCAACGCACATCTGATGTCTATTCACCTCCAAGAAGATATTGTTTATATCTGTCCCGTATGTAAGCTAAAATCTAGTTCACCCGCTCAGGAACATTTCAGAGCGGTACACTTCGATACCCATAAAGAAATGAATTGGATAATAAAGCTGGTCGATAACCACACCGAATCGTTTTCCCAGGTGCAGAAGATCGTCAAAGTGGACCAACTCGTTCATGAAGCGAGACCGAAGCGAAAATGCTCCGTTGGAAATAAAGATAAAACTAGTGAACCCCCTGAAAAAGTTAAGAAATTTGGACCGAAGGATATCAACAAGCTCCCCATCAACCCGATTCTAGACCACCTGATGTACTGCGCACTGTGTGAGTTTAGCACCAAAGTCAAGTTGAAAATGATGAGGCACCTGCGGCTACACGCGCAGCAGCAGCCAATCGCGGATACGGCGCACGTTAACCCCGTGCCGCACCTCGAGACTAACGAGATTCACTTCGACAAGATGCTCAACCTAGCCTCCAGTTCCCGGGCCCCCGACAAGCCCATCAGAGGCGATCAAACTCCGCGGGCGATGAGACGCATACCCCTCGATATGGCGGGGCGCTACCCCAAGTACGTGCCCGACAGGCAGCGCCACACTTGTGGCGCGAAGGACTGCTCGTACATATCGGTCGACGAGAACATGTTGAAGTGTCACTGGGAAACCTTGCACTCCGGTACGATGGACTATCACTGCGTCCACTGCCCTCCCACCCAGCACATGAACGGGCAGATAACGGCCGAAAGGATAATCAATGACCTAAAAATGCACGATGTAAGCTTGTACGCGTGCTCTATTTGCTCTTACTACCACTACAATATACCTATAGTAGAGAAACATCTGAACGACGCCCACAAGAGGGGCGAAGTGTTGATAGTGAGAGATGAGAGCTCGGTGGAGGCGGTCGCCTCCGCGCCCGTGCCGGCGGCCGCTCCCACGCTGGACCTGAAGGTGTGGCAGTGCGGGCTCTGCCAGTTCAAGAGCTTGCTGCGTCCTGAGGTCGCTGAACACTGTGCCAAGGTTCACAACTCAAAAATGCAGTATAAGTGTGGTTACTGTGCATTTAGAACTTCAAACTTGGAGAACGTTTCCAATCACCAATCTAGGTCCCATTCGGGAAGGCCGGAGGAAATATTCTACTACTACTATCGCGAGGGTTCCATTCCGAACGAAGCGGATGGAACTCCACGATGGATGAAGCAAACATTGAAAATGGGTTCCACATCTCAGGTTAAATCTGAGGTAGTGGACACTAATCCTGCCCCGCCTGTTGAGGCTGTAGTTTTGCCTGCTATTGTACAAAAAGTTGATTTGAACCTGGTAAAAACAGAAATTGCTGAACTGGACGAAGAGAGTGACCTGTGTCAAGAATTTGGTGTATTTTGTGAGCCCAACGGCTTGAAATATAAATGCCCATTGTGTCAGAGTGTCACAGAAGATACAGAGGAATTGATGCAGTCTCATCTTTATGAAGAATTAAAATACAGAAAGTGAGTATTTTACTTTAGCTATGTCTTACAGGTTGGTCGGATTTTTATTATTATCTATTTAAATTTATAATTTCTTGAAAAGATGTTTTGTTATGAATTACCGGTATAAATACTCTGTGTCGCTGGATGCGTTGTGGTTGCGATGTGATTTACAGGAACACGCTAGAACATCTAAGAAGACTGCAATTAACTGCACTCGTCCTTACTCCTCCAACTTAAACTGTGCCAAATTTATATACTCCTCGTTCTCATAATTTTCGTAAAACTTATTATAGATTATGTAGTTACATATTATAATATCTATATATATGGACGCTTCACACCACGTCAATCTGGCCCCGTGCTAAGAACTTGTATTACAGGTACCAGACAACGGAAATATGTATAATATTTAATATTTTTACACTATAGGTAAATGTATTTAAGATTTTTTTATATTATACACATCATTATTTAATACACATCCATGAACTAGGAACACAGAAAACTGTTTTCTTTCTTCGGCGGGATTCGAACCCGCGATCTCCGTCTTAAGCGCCAACGTGCCAACCACTGAGCCACAGAGGTCGACAAAACAATATAAAATAGCTGATAATACTACTGAATTTTATATAACTACTTAAAAAAATTGACTAAAAAGAACATTAAAACTAGAAAAACTTAAAAAGCTACAGTAAAAAGAAATCTCCCAGGTCGTCTCCGCCAGGCAGAGTACCTAGAAGGCTCAAAGAGTTTCCCCGCTGGATTGCGATACTCACTCTTTGGGCCAGATAGGTGCCGGCTCTGGGGTCTCGGGTGGCCTCAATTAGTTTTTTGGAAATCTCTCTAAAAAGTTTGTGCGCACCCGGACCCCATGAACCTAGGGTTTCAACCCAAAACAGTTCAAATATGAGATCCCCACTAAGGTTCTCATATTTGCGCCGCTTGAGGTTCTCCGCCTGATTGGCGGCCGCACCTGCAGTGCTTGAGGTGCCCTGGACATGGGACGGAGCAAGTGTATCGACGCAAGTTGCGTCCCATACAAGAGCCCGTCCCACTCTCCAAGGGACCAGGGTCATACCGTCTGGTCTCTTGCCATCGTCGCGCGCCAAGCTAGAGGGTTCCAGCACAGCTGGTATTCCGGCAGTGACAAGAGCCCGACGGATGTGGTCGTTTAGGCAGTGATGTCAGGAGATGCGGCCGGCGCTTCGCTGACAGGACAGACCGTGATGTCCAAGGCTGTCCACGTTTGCGCCACAAACACAGCGGTGGGGGACGACGTGAGGAGTGCGAAGACGCAGGGAAGAGGCTAATCGGAAAGCGGTTCGATCCAGCAATGTGCCCGTATTAGGTCCCGACTATTGGCCCGACTCCCACTTCTCCGCAGCTAAGAGGCGAGCCTGCTCCACAGGATTGGAGAAGACGTATTAAGAAGATTATTCCGTACCAGTCTGCAGAGTGGCTCGTCCCAGAGCCTTTGGGTAAAAGCGTTGTCAGGCAATTCGCTACAAGCACTAGTTGCGTCCTTGGCCTCGTCCAGAAAGGGAACTATAATGGAGTAGGATTGGTGCTCTAGTATTCTAAAGATAAGTCTATGGTTGGCGTGGAATGAGGACAAGAAGGCCGGGAGTGATATGTCGGAAGGTTTTCGAACACCCAGGCCACCGAACCTTACTGGAAGCGTTGCCTGAGTCCATGAGCGATCATCAAAATTTATGTTCAAAATCGTCGAGAGCGTATGTCTTAAGGTATCATCCAACTGTTTGAGAAGTTGAGGGAACTTCCACAGTTGACAACACCGCAAGACATACGTAAATTTTGGTACGAAAATGCAATAACGGATTAGGGTGAAGGCCATGTGACAGTTAATTTGGAGGAGGCGGTCTAAAGTTTCACTAAAATTTTGTAATTTATTATTTATGAATTCTGGGAGAGACTCGTCTAATAATTTTATATTGTTTTCTACTTTTAGATGGGGTTGTCCAGTGTGTTCGTACAATGCGTTCCACAAAGCTGGCTTTAGGGAGCACGCGCAGACGGAACACATCCAGTTTCCGTATCTCAAGGCCCACCAGTTACCTGTGGACCCTCAGATCGAACTGTGGACCGCAAAACTTTTAGAACATCAAAAAACATTAATCGCAAAGAATAAAGAGAAACTGGCCATACAGGAGGCCGAGATTAAAAGAACAAACCCGAGTGCAGGAACAATGGAGGACCCCATGGAGGCAACTAGAGACCCCTCGCTGCATTCCAACTGGGTAGAATCGACCGTGGAGAGCCAGACAGCCGCCATAGACAAGGAGAGAAGTACCACAAGTAATGCACCTCAAGAGGCGGTCACTGAACAAAATGAAAATTCGCTTTTGGTCATACGCTACGAGCAGCAAGTGTCGACACCGGAGGAGGAGATGGTTCGATCGAAACCGAGAGAAACTGACGCCAGCAAGTCCGCAGAGTCTTCTAAACAGGAGTCGGTAATGCACCGGTGCCCGTACTGCAGCTACATCACGCTGCACGCTAAGCTGCTAACCAGCCACATCCTCAATCACTACGACCTCAAGGCCTGCTCCTGTCCCTACTGCGGACTGGGTGGCAACAGAAAGCAGGTGACCAAGCACCAGCACAGGAGCCACCCTCATGACCCCGTCGACGTCATCGACACGGAAATACCCGAAGTAACGCCGCAGGAGTACTTCAAAAATATATTAATTTGCTTGGTCTGCCGAAAGCCGTTCACGAAGTCGGCGGCCAAAGTGCATCTTCACAACAATTTCAAACCCGATTTCGGAAGTGAAGGCGAGTTCGTCGTGATGTGTTGCGTGTGCTCGATGCTATATAAGGAGGTGACGGGCTGCCTTAACCACCACAGAGCGTGCCACCCCCAGGACAAAGTCAATTACGAGTTCTGCAAATTGTCGACCGGTCCGGATGTCACCTGTAGTGATTGCAGTGCGAAATTCTCGACCGCCGAACAGCTAAAAGCTCATATTTTGCAACATCATCCCAAAGAGAGCACATCCAGCACTTTGAGCGAAATCGAAAATAGACTTGACACTAGTATAAAACGGAAATCTAAAGATGACTCGATTTTGCCTGCGAGAAAGGTCGCGAAAAAGTCCACATCCAAACAGCCAAGGCATTTCGCTAAAAAGTCCACTACGAAGCTACCTCTTACCACACACCCAGAATAATATTCTTACTACGAGACGAGACAATCCAGTGAAGATCTCGATAAGTCAATATTAATACCATTTTGTAATACGATGATGCCATTTACTGTGAGGAAAATTCCCGAAATCTTCGGGAAGCCAGTCATTCCTGTAAAAAAGTTATGTGGTTAAGGTTTAAGACTAATTTTAGTGTTAAATGTTTACGCAGTCGTATCTATCTGTGATCTATGGCTGATAAGGAAACTTGATTCAATACCTACTTACTTTAAAAAAAATGGGTATGAGACTGATTTGTTCATATTTAGTATTTCTTCGACTTAGTTGAAAAATATTTAGTCATACATTGTAAGTTGTAACTTAAACATTGTCATGTATTAAAACAATAACTGATTACGCTTATTTTCAGTCCAATCCCTATTTTTGCTTTGCATTTATAATAATTCAGATTTAATATTTCTGTTACTACATGCAAGTAATTGTTTAAAAAAATATTTTAAGTTATTGTTTGTATGACTGTATTTTTGTAACAAGATCAGTATGTGCATCGATGCCAGATTGGTTTTGTCTGATTATAAATGTTCGAAAATATGCAAAAAGAATCAAAGATGCTCTCTAATTCTGTAATGTAGAATCGGGAATGATAGTTTAATAAGTGTTAATAATATAATATTTTTGGTCATTGATAGATTCTAGAATAATTAGATTAGATTTGAAATCTAAACCTCTACCTAATGTAAGAAATATACGATTTTTACTTTATCCCTAATTGTATTTATTTACACACTACAACGAAATTTTTGTACCCCAGAATTAAAAATTCGTTAATCCAGATAACATTACGATCCTTTGAAGATTTTTCGAAAGAAGAAACATATTGGGTTAGAAAGGTTGGAATAATCTGGAGGAAGTAAAATATAGAAGAAAAAGTGACGATGGAACCGTCTAGGTACTACATTTTACTATAATCTACAAGCACGTACTCTTTGATTAGTTATCGTAAATATCTTAATTTAATTTAATCTATTTATTTAATTAATCATCGTAAATATAAATATCTAAAAATTGTAAAAGTGATAAAAAACGAGGGTGGGCTTTAGAATAGGAGTAGCCTGAATTTATATATTTTGATGGTTGGGTTTTGTGGGGGGTATTTACCCCATCATTTTGGTACCAATTGTAGGGTGAGGAAATGAGTATTTTAATTTTTACAGCTATTTTTGTAACTAAAATTTTAATATTGTTTTTCACTTTTTTCACAAAAGTTACTTAGGTAAAGATTTACCTAAGTTACTTACCACTACACACACAAAAATCTGTTTTTATTACTAAAATGTGTATAATAATGCTGGTTTCTTAATATAATAATATACAAATTTCGTTTTATGTGTAAATATTATATAAAATAAATTAATTATTATAAACACGTCAACTAAAAAAACCGGCGTGAAGTAGGTTAGAACTTTCTTATCACGTCAAAACGCTCTCGGAGTAGTAGCACGGCCTCTCAAAACCTGGTGTGAAATAACGTTTGTGTTGTTTTGGGTTAGGTTAGTTTAGAACTTTTTATCACATTCAAAACATCTCCGGAGTGGTAACAGTACGGCCATACAAAAAACCAGGTGGTAAATAACGTTTGTGTAGTTTTGGGTTAGGTTAAGTTAGAATTTTTTTATCACGTTAAAAACGTCTTTGGAGTGGAACATGGCTTTAAAAAACCACAAACTTTTTCTCTCAGAGATTCAAAACATGACATCTTATAAATAGAACGTATAGCTCGCTTCTGTAGCACAAAATATATTGTGTTAATGTCCGCCGCGTTTCCCCATAGAAGGATGCCATATGACATTATACTATGAAAATAACTAAAATAAATGTAACAATACTGTGTGACACTGTTACATAGTGTGAGTGATTGTAAAGAAAAGAAAGAATTATGGATTTGATATGATTGATTATTATTATTAGGTCATCAGCGTATCCTTAAGAATAGAACCTTCTATTGTTCAGTTCTTTTAGCAGCCCATTCACTACCAGGGACCGCTCTAGCGGCAACAGTACCCTACCCCTCCCTGTGGGCATCCTTGGGTCAACCTGCTCCTGAGCGTCAAGCCCATGATAGTTGATGACGCTACTCTGTTGTTTAGCGTAGTTTTTTAAGGGGCGGCAAAATCTCATTCTTCCATATACACCTACTTACCTGTAGTGTAAAGAATTGCTTGAGTTTTGCGATGAGATAGTCTAGCCTAAACCTGTATTAGCTAAAAAAATTCTATTGTAGTAGAAAACAACGCTAGATTATCCTCCATATAACGGAGTCCTGCGCAGAATTCCTAGTTGGCCGGTTGAGGCCTAGTACTCCTCAAGCGAAGCGTACATTCTTTTTGACGACTCTGCCACTCCTCGTAACAATAAGAGGATTATTTGTTTCTTCAGTGATGTTCGTCTGCGATGTACACCTCTCCGCCGGCATATGCGACACCAATCTTGAAGTATTTTCAGGTTCACTTGATTCTTGATTGAGTAAGTATGCGGGTTTTAGTCGATCGAGTGAGACGACTGTGGTTCGCAGCGGTAACTGTATCTTGAAATATTTTTCGTTGCACTTCAATACTTCGTAGGGTCCATCGTACGGTGGTGTCAGCGGCGCGCGAACTGTGTCGTTTCACGACAACGAATACATGGCTGCACGTTAGCAGATCTTTGTGAATTAACGTAGATCTATTTTCACAGGAATGTTGTCGCAGTTTTAACATGGCTATTGCTTCAGTGAGTTTTCGTACGAATTCTGCATCTTCAATTCTTGACGTTGTCGGTACAAAGAAATCGGATGGTACTCGTAACGTAGTTCCGTATGTCATCAGTGCGGGGCTCACGTTGGTATCTTCCCGGAGGGCTGTACGTAGGCCAAGAAGTTCAGTAGGCAACTCATTTGTCCACTGTGTCGATGCGTCGCGGGCCATAAGCGCTGTCTTCATAGTGCGATGCCATCTTTCTATTTGACCGTTCGATTGCTGTATGGCTGTAGTGCGTATTCTTGTTATTCCAAACTTTTGTAGGAGCGTTCTGAATAGCGTTGACTCGAACTGGCGTCCTTGGTCTGTAGCGATACGCAAAGGAACACCAAAACGAGCGATCCAGTTGTCGTAGAAAGCTTTTGCTATGACTTCAGCTGTGATTTCTAGTACTGGTATTGCTTCTAGCCATTTCGTACATCGATCTGTGATAGTCACACAGTATCGGTAGTCTCGAGATAACCGCAGCGGTCCCACGATGTCGATGTGCACATCGACGACGGAAAACAATAAGGGCGTAACCCGAGCTAACTCAACTTTACACCAGAGCCATCTTTTTAACGGTAAATCGTGGGAACATATATTTTATACCATTACTTTAAAATAAAAACCTGCATTAAGTGGAATACAAGTCAATAACTTCCTATTGCTAAAAATAAAGTTATTTAAGTTACAGCTATTGTATACAAAAATAGCAGACCTCAAAAATGGCGTATCTTGACACTAATTTAGTACTGAACCATAAATTTATAAGAATTCGATGACCTCTAAACGGTCGTAACTAGTGTTCGTCTTAATTTGCTCTCAGGACCGGGGTGTAAGCACTTTCATAATGCATAAAATGGTTAGAAAATTAGTTGTAACTTAAACCTCTAGACACCCAATAACCTAAATAAAATAAATATCGTAAGCTTTTCTGAACGTAAATTTATTGAACTTTTAAATAATAACGCAATATGTTAAATGGTATTTCTAAGTGGCCCAATTTGTTGAAAACTGACTTCAATAGGTACTACATAATTATTATATTAAGCAGGGTACCTGCTATAGGTAAGGACCTTTAAAAAACAATAGCAATGAAGGAGATGGAGATCGGGGTACACTGGCAGCTCGGTAGGTAGAGGGTTCACCACTTGTTCCAGGTCGAGGAGATGGATATCGGGGTACGCTGGTAGCTCGGTAGGTAGAGGGTTCACCACTTGTTCCAGGTCGAGGAGATGGAGATCGGGGTACGCTGGTAGCTCGGTAGGTAGAGGGTTCACCACTTGTTCCAGGTCGAGGAGATGGAGATCGGGGTACGCTGGCAGCTCGGTAGGTAGAGGGTTCACCACTTGTTCCAGGTCGAGGAGATGGAGATCGGGGTACGCTGGTAGCTCGGTAGGTAGAGGGTTCACCACTTGTTCCAGGTCGAGGAGATGGAGATCGGGGTACGCTGGCAGCTCGGTAGGTAGAGGGTTCACCACTTGTTCCAGGTCGAGGAGATGGAGACTGGGCTACACTGGCAGCTCGGTAAGTACCAGTCTTGATGCTGGTTCCAGATCGAGAAGATGGAGATCCGGGTACGCTGGCAGCTCGGTAAGTACCAGATTCGTTACTGGTTCGAAATCGAGGAGACGGAGATCGAGGTACGCTGGCAGATCGGTAAGTATCAAGTTTGTTACTAGTTCCAATTCCAAGTCGAGGAGATGGACATCGGGGTAAACTGGCAGCTAAATAAGTACCAGGTTCAATGCTGGTTCCAGATGCAGGAGATGGAGATCGGGGTACTTTGGCAGCTCGGTAAGTACCAGGTTCGTTGCTGGTTCCAAGTAGAGATGGTGATCGAGGTACGCTGGCAGATCGGTAAGTATCAGGTTTGTTACTGGTTCCAATTCCAAGTCGAGGAGATGGACATCGGGGTAAACTGGCAGCTAAATAAGTACCAGGTTCAATGCTGGTTCCAGATGCAGGAGATAGAGATCGGGGTACTTTGGCAGCTCGGTAAGTGCCAGGTTCGTTGCTGGTTCCAAGTAGAGATGGTGATCGAGGTACGCTGGCAGATCGGTAAGTATCAGGTTTGTTACTGGTTCCAATTCCAAGTCGAGGAGATGGACATCGGGGTAAACTGGCGACTTAATAAGTACCAGGTTCAATGCTGGTTCCAGATGCAGGAGATAGAGATCGGGGTACTTTGGCAGCTCGGTAAGTACCAGGTTCGTTGCGGGTTCCAAGTAGAGATGGTGATCGAGGTACGCTGGCAGATCGGTAAGTATCAGGTTTGTTACTGGTTCCAATTCCAAGTCGAGGAGATGGACATCGAGGTAAACTGGCAGCTCGATAAGTACCAGGTTCAATGCTGGTTCCAGATGCAGGAGATAGAGATCGGGGTACTTTGGCAGCTCGGTAAGTACCAGGTTCGTTGCTGGTTCCAAGTAGAGATGGTGATCGAGGTACGCTGGCAGATCGATAAGTACCAGGTTCAATGCTGGTTCCAAATGCAGGAGATGGAGATCGGGGTACTTTGTCAGCTCGGTAAGTACCAGGTTCGTTGCTGGTTCCAAGTAGAGATGGTGATCGAGGTACGCTGGTAGCTCGGTAACTACCAGGTTCGCTGCTGGTTACAGGTCGAGGAGATGGAGTTCGGGGTACGCTTGTATTTCTCGGTAAGTGGTCAACAGACACACTGATTAAGAGAGTCGGATTATTATTATCATTCACATTCTGACATATTTTATGTAAATCAATTAGCTTATTAAAGTTAATGCTACTTAACTCATGTTCAATTTCACTTGAACCCAATTCTTCCATTTGGCTAGGCACGTAAGCCAACTTTTTGGGTGTCAACTTTTTTAACACATTCTTTGTTTCTGTAATATAGGAATTTGGACCGTTACTTTTTCTTAGGTGAGGAGTCAATGGCAAGCATGCTAGGCAATCACTATTCTTAGAACCAGAATATTGGAACTTCGAATCGTATTTACTACTATCATATTTTCTTTCTGTATTCTTAGTTTTCTTAACCAGTTTTCCATCTCTATAAATTTGTTCGCTCAAAACAATAACTTTATTATTATTACAACGCATACCTACCCGCAGAATTCGATATTTTCGATTAGTTTACAATTATTATTTTTCGAGTTTAGCTCAGGAATATATAATATAATATGTATCCCGGAACCTATTACTAGGTAATTAAATCTTTATATCTATAATTATATAACATACCTTGTTTAGAGAAATTATACATTGCAAAGTTTTCGCAACACGATTTTATTCTATACGGCAAAACTGTCACATTTCAACGTGGCGTCCACGCAGCGTCTGAGGTAAGTTGCCTGGGGCATAAGTAAGATGAACCGGAATATTCCACAAATGACGGGACCTATGACTCGTATTAACTACATAAAGTACAAAATATTGATGCGAGTAATAGGGCTTTATCATGGATTGGGTTCATTTTAACCATCCATGAAATTGTAATATCTTAGAAGTCTTTTTTTGTCCTTAGAAAAATATAAACCGTTAAAATGTCGTAAGTAAGGAAGTATAAAAATTGCTTCCCGAAAAAAGGTCGTAACATTAGTGGTGCATTGAAACAGGAACGGCGTAAATATTTTTTAATTAAAAACACAAACTTCTTCAAGTCGTATCTCCAAAAAGTATAAATACGCAGTTTTGTAGGCAGTTACACCAAAAAAAATCATCATATTTTTCAAAATGCTGCCTTATTTTTAAATTTTTTGTCGTCGTAGAGCAGCCAGACCCAGATCAATCGACGCAGTAAAAAAAGGCTGATTATTACCATATACGTAGTCTAGTTACGACCTTTTAACGGGATACGCGGTACGCCCTAACTGTTTTCCATCGTCGACATGTTCGAATCGCTGCGACTGCAGTATCTGTTGTAGCGGTGTTACAACGTATCGCTGAACTTAGCGCGCTGATAGCTGATGCATGTTTTCTTGTAGTTCGTATTCCAGAATGACTTAAGTCGTGTTGCGACTTAAATACAGCGTAGCGATATGGTTGCGGCAGATAGGGGCGGGGCGTCGAAGTACATAACTCGCATGTTATTTGTCGTTAACGCAAACTTATTTCGCTGAATTTTAAGTTCGGTTGGCTTCTTAATTTTTTAGTTCTTTATCTCTTTATCTGGTCGATGGATAGTTGACTATAGCCTATTGTAGATGGACATTCTATGTCTTCAATGCGATATAAAGCGTCGGCAACTATGTTTTCTTCTCCTTGTATATATACTCGATTCTCGAACAAAATTGACTAATGAAGTGTATCTGTCTCTCTCTTCGCGGTGTGTCACTGCTGCTCGATGTTTTCGTAAGTGCATATATGAGAGGCTTGTGATCTGTATATATTGTTACTTCGCAGCCTTCTATTAACCTTCGAAAATGTTTTATGGCAGTGTACATCGCTTATAATAATTCGCGGTCATATACACTGTATCGTTGTTGTGTAGCGCTCATTGCTTTTGAAAAGTATGCTAGCGGTCTCCAAGCATTGTTAATAGGTTGTTGTAGCACAGCGCCGATGCTGTGGTCGGACGTGTCGGTCATTATGGCGAGCGGGCAGCTAGGTGACTGAGTGTTGTAGCTTCTAAAATGCTTTGGCGGCATTTTTCGAAACTTTCTTCAGCGGTGGGCGTCCATTCTACTGGTGTCTTGTAATTTTTCTTTCTGTTGTGCAGATACTTGTTGAGTTCGTGTTGAAGATTCGCTTGTTGTGGTAGGCAATCACGGTAATAATTGATCATGCCTAAAAAACGACGAAGTTCGATCACAGTCTTTGGTTTTGGATAACCTGATATAGCAGATGTTCGTTCTTCTGTAGGTTTTATTCCGTTTTCAGATACTTCGTAGCTCAAAAAATTTTTAACACCGAATTGACATTTTTCTATGTTGAGTGTTACGCCATACTTGTTAAGGCGATGCAGTACTTCGTGTAATATTTTCTTGTGTTGTTCTTCATTTTCCGAGTAAAGTAAAATGGCGTCGACGAAACAGAAACAATCTTCGATGTTCTTTAGGACTTCGTGCATGAATCTTTGAAACGTTTGGCTGGAGTTTCGTAACCCGAATGGCATACTTTTGAATTCGTATAGACCAAATGGGATTATAATTGCTGTCTTATGTGCATCTTCTGGGCTTGCCATTGGTATACAGTAGTAAGCCATCTTCAAATCCAGCTTCGTAAAAATCTTCTTATTATGTAACGAGTAGGTGAAGTATTGTATTCGAGGTATTGGATAGCGATCGGGTTTTGTTACTGCACTCAGTCTTCTGTAATCGCCGCATACCCTTAACCCGCCGTCTTTTTTCTTCTCTATATGCATCGGATTTGCCCACGGGCTATTTGAAGGTTTACAAATGCCCATCTCTATCATGCGCTTGAATTATTCTTTAGCGGCTTTATATTTGTCGGGTGGAAGAGGGCGGGCGCGGGCGAAGAGTGGCGGTCCGGTTGTTTCTATGTGGTGTACGACGTCGTGTTTGACCGGATTCTTAAGTGAAAATGGGTGAAGAATGTCTGGATACAACTTCAAGATGTGATATACTTGCTTGGAGTTTAATAGGTGAATACTTTCATACTTGCAATTCGGGACTTGCAATTTCTATTGTCTTCATTGATAGTGCTGTTACACTGTCGATTAGTTTGTTCATATGTAAATCGACTAGTAGTTGATAGTGGCGAAGAAAATCGGCTCCTAATATAGATGTCTTGACGTCGGCGATAATGAATGTCCAAGTAAATTATTTTCGTAGCCCCAGGTTCAGTAGTTTTCTCGCCGTATGTCTTGATCTGCATGTTGTTAGCGGCGTGTGTACGGACTTGCTTTCTTCATTCTTGTTTTCTTAGTGGCGGTTAACACGGAGATATCTGCGCCTGTGTCCACGAGGAAACATTCGTTCGTGTCGCGGTCGCGGACACAAAAGCGATTAGTTGTCTTGGGGACACCGACATCAGGACGACAGGACACGTTTTGTTTCTCCTGCAGCATGGCGATTCCCATCTCTTCGTTCGCCATATCTAAAACGATATTTACATTCCCACGTCGATTCATCTTTCATTGCAGGACTTCGAGCGCGAGTGAGAGTAGCGCGAGTGAGAGAGAGGCGATAGTGCGGCCGCGTCGGATGAGTGCGTAGTTCGGCCACTTACCGCCATACATACACGACGTATGTATGGCGGTAAGTGGTTTAGGCCATTTTATTCTAAGGCCATCTTCAGTTATCATGCCGCCTCCAAGTTCTCGCATCTTTCGGAGCAGCTGCGTTCGTTTCTGGTCGCCGAGTTCTAGGCCGCTGATGAGCCTCTCTGGAAGTTCTGTACTTCTGACTTCTCGTATACGGTAAGTAGACGGTTTTTGATCGTCGTATACTTACTTATTTTTTCTGGCGGGTTGTAGAGGATGTCTGTTAGGTGCTGGAGGTCTTGAAGCTTGCTAGCTTGAAGTTGTTGAAGAACGTAGGGAATTTCTGGTCGTCCGATGTCTTCAGAGGTTCGACGCGGCTTCAAATTGAATGAACCATGCTCGTGGAATTTCGCGCCAAAATGGTAGGAGTCTTGATTGTACGGAGACAGCGGCGAGTTCGTTACGTGTTCAAATCACGTCGGGGTCACCAATTGTTGGAGTACTCTTCCGTCAGAGATGATTATTACTCGAGTGTGTTCGAAGGAATGAATGTTTATTAAAAAACGTACGTAGTCTCACACCGGGGCCCTTGAAACGGGCCTTGGGCGGGAAACCACGATCTACGTGGGGATATTTATTAAATATATCGACAGTACGCGTACTGGGCGAAATTAAAAACATATTTTTAGGGAAAGACCCCCCGCGTTCTGTCGCCGTAAACCCGTAGCGAGCGAGGGAAAATTCGCCACCAGGCCTGACCTAGACCTGCGGACGGCTCTAAACGGCGCGTGAGGGTCCCGACCCGGAGGCCGAGAAACGTGTTTGGGTCCACTCCCACACGCGCCGCGTTTGCCGACCACGGACTCGAACAACCTGGGGAAAGGGTGGGAGCAAGCTTCCGGACCCCAGTGTTTTTGTAGCGGGGGGGAAGGTACGCCCCGGAGGTGACGGGGTGGCAATAGGGCTGCCACTCCGACAGCCAAATGTTGCCATGGATGCGCCATCTGGCCTGGCCTGGGTGAGGCGCACATCTATGAATGTTTATTTACAGAGACTTAGCCTATTTATACAAATTTTTCTATTTACAATAGCCAATCAGATAGCACAAAATGAAATCCAATTAAATTGGAGCTTATTAAATTACAGAGACACAATATATATATATTTTATATCCCGCTCGCACGCCTAAAATTACCGAGTCCTGCGCAGAATTCCTAGTTGGCTGGTTGAGGGCGCTGCCTTTATGCTCCCATAACTTAGATATTTTTTTTATATTTAAAATCTAACCTATATGCAAAACAGCGATTACTGTTCTTGTCGAAAAGTACCCAGATTAATGTATGTAGGTAATGTATTGTATACAAAAACTTAAATGAGGGGGCGGCAAAACCTAAGTAAAGGGGCGGAAATATTATCATCCGCCCCGGGCAGCAGACACCCATGCTACGCCACTGGTTTTGCTTTACTTAACACTTTCGCTGCCACTACGATTTTTATGATGTCTTCTCGGATGCCGCCTACATTGTACGGCGGACTCAGCAGTTGAGTCGCCGACACTGTAATATGAATTGAATCGACTCACCATATGAGTTCACTGGCACTGCGTAAGGGTAAATTCAATTTTTTGTTATTTCTGTGGTCGTTACAGTGTAACTAAGGTGTTTAACGCAATTAAAAAGTGTTAAGTGTTGTTGTAGGACTATTCAGCTTGTAAAAATGACAAAAAACTCTTTGGATAAAATAAAAGGTAAGTTTGTTTCGTAATTTAAGCAGTGGTTGTCAATCTTTTAAACTTTGGTTATTGTTAAGGTTATATTTTGAATTTCTTAATACTTGTGAATAGTCAAATTTAGCCTGAAATATTTTAATACGGGCTTTAGATTAAAATGTATTATTTTTATTGTGGAAACGACGAATTTAATTGATAATAATTAAAAAATAAACCTTTTTTTTTAAGTTTAAAATCTGCTGAATTAAAATTAAATGATAACTTATTAATATGCAACAATAATAATGTCTATACGTGAAAAAACATTTTACTGATAATAATAATTATTAATTTTTTTTTCATTTTTATTATCCTATTCCCGACGAAGACAAATCCGAAAACACAAAAATCATAAAAATCTGTTCAGCCGTTCTTCAGTTATAATTAGTGTAACTAACACGACTTATAATATATATATATATATACCTACCGTATAGATTCTAATGAAACTAGTTTGTTGTATATTAGTTCCATATCACAAGTATGTAGGTCGTCCATGCTATTATGTTGACGTCGTTTTCTAACATGTACATACAGTCATAAATATTTCCAGTTTGAGGATCTATGTCCGGGAACTCACCTGTGTAGTTCATGGCATTGCATAATCGTTTTTTTCCTTTCAAAAATAAACGGGATCTCCACGCCCGGCCCACCGCATAAATCTTTAGTTTAGCATATATTTAGTCTAAACTATAATTTTGAGCAGAAAATACGGATGCATTTTGGAAATATTAGTGAAAAACACTGAACTATACAGGTGAGTCGTCGGCACTGGAATCAAATTTACGTGAACTATACAGGTGAGTCGGTGGCACTGAACGTGTTAATGTGCCCGGTTTCTTAGGTAAATTTATCGGTAGTTTGTCTATTTTATATCGTTTTTCGTAGTTAGTCCTAAGCTACTTTTCATCCCAGAAAAATACGGTATTCCCTTGTGATACTCGATAGTACCTACCTAGGTATTTTTACGTAGGCGGACCCGCGAGAAACAGCTAGTTTTTTATAAAAAAACTTTTTTGATTCAGTTAAACATTTTTGTCATTGCGAGTTTAACTTTTAACATTTTCTGGAAAAGGACATTGGGATTTGGGAACTTTACTGTGGAATAAATTAACTTGATTAAGGGCTGATTTTTCAATCATCAGATAACTCATATCTGAAAAGTAAATATGTGACTTTGACAGATTTTGTATGAAGAATATGTTAAAATGACTTATTTATTCCTCAGATAAGATTTAACTGACGCTTGAAAAATCGGCCCCAATAATAGTAAGATGATAGTAGCAATTATTTATTAAATCCACTTCTCC
This sequence comes from Glaucopsyche alexis, assembly GCA_905404095.1. Lineage (NCBI taxonomy): Eukaryota > Metazoa > Arthropoda > Insecta > Lepidoptera > Lycaenidae > Glaucopsyche > Glaucopsyche alexis. The sequence goes on from FR990046.1 coordinate 26,384,786, forward strand.
ATTGATTCAAATTAAAATAATAAAGAAAAATTGGCCGTATGTCCTCGTTTTGAAAGCATACCCATAACTGTCTCCTCGAACATTGGAATACTTGGTTTTAACATATCTAGAGAGGTTCCGATATCATATGGAGGGCAAGGCCAAGTTTGCCTCCAAGAAGCTTGGTGTTCTGAACAGGTCAAAGCAGTATTTCAGTCCGGTCCAACGCCTACAACTCTATAAGGCGCAGGTTCGGCCTCACATGGAATACTGTTCTCATCTCTGGACAGGGGCGCCAAAGTACCAGCTTCTCCCTCTGGATCGTAGTCAACGTAGGGCCGCTCGAATTGTCGACTGCCATAGTATTTCAAACAGGCTTGACTCCTTAGAGCTACGTAGAGATGTAGCATCGCTCTGCATCCTCTATCGGTTATATTACGGGGAGTGCTCCGAGGAATTGTTCGGACTTATACCTGCTGCAACTTTTCGCCACCGTTCCAAGCGACAAAATATTTATTATCCTCATCACCTTGATGAGTGGTAGTCCTCCACCGTGCGCTTTACCCGAAGCTTTCTGCCGCGCACTGCAAAACTCTGGAATTAACTGTCGCCAGCAGTATTTCCGGACCATTACGACCTGCAAACCTTCAAGAAGCGTCGATCGTATTCCCTCTTAAAAGGCCGTCAACGCACTTGCAACTTCTCTGATGTTGCGGGTGTCCATGGGCGACGGTAATCGCTTTCCATCAGGTGATCCGTTTGCTCGTTTGCCCCCTTGTTTTATAAAAAAAAATGAAATTTTAATAAGACATTGTTAAATCTAATAGTATTATGTTTTGTGGTTGCCACTTTTAAACAACAGGTAAAATACGTCTAATGTCTTTCACAGGAAAAGCGAGAATTTGAAACTTATTAACTGTTTAACTTATTACCTTTTAAAAAAAAAAGTACGATGCTGAGCTATCTAAGTTAGAAGTGGTCTTTTAACCTACTTACTTTAAAATTTAAAATTATCGCTTTAAATTGACAAAATCTCGGTCAGCAGTCTTAATACTAAAATCGTTAATCAATTTACTTCAATAATAGTAATAAGGAATTCAAGGGCGTAGATAAACAGATCATTAATTGAATATAATTCTAAATTTTCGTAATTGTGCTCGTTTGAATTCTAATCGCTCAGTTTGAGTCCTAACTACTCCGAAAAATGGAAATAAAAAAATTCAAAAAAATATACATTTCACACTTCAATCCTTCATCTTTAATATCCAGTGTCCGGAATGTGAAGATATTTCCAAATGTCCGTTTAGTAATGATATTCCACCTCCCCCTGAAAATGTCAAGTGTCAACTGCTTGGCTATATTTGTTCGAAGTGCAATTTTACACAAGTTTCTATGGAAAATTTAAAAACGCATATGTAATAATTCGTCACAACAATGAAGAAACTCATGTGTACACAATAAATTTGTCAGTAGTTAGTAAGAAGGACATAAACATTTACCTAAAAACACAGAAAATCAGAATTCTATGTTAACCATTGATCTTGCTGAGTCTAGTGATGAGGAAAATAGTGTAAGTGACACTTTCATTAAAAAACCTGAACAAATTACAAACATTCAATCAAAACTTACGTTTGTATCTGTTGTCAACTTGACTGAAACATCTTCTGATGAGAGTTCAGTTAAAATCGAATCCGTTCAAGAAGTTTATAACAAAAATGATTCCTTTGCTGATGATAATCAGTATGAAACAGTTGATGTGTTATTAGATAAAACGAAGGAAACCATAAATCCACAGGATAGCGTAGACTCAACATCTTCAATTGATATTTTTACGTATCCTCATTTTAAAGTTACGAATATAAATGGTTTTTAAAAGAAAAAGTTTGTTGTATTATTGGAAATGACTTTCACTATAAGACTTCTCTTTTGATATCCATGAGGAAACATTTACAAATGAGGCATAGTGAGAACTGGGATGGCTATTGTTCCATGTGTAAAGTTATCGTTACTCCTCAAGAGAAGCACAATTTTAAAGATTGTCTTAATCACTATCTCGATAAACACATTGATGATTTCCCAGCTGTGGAGAACTCTCAAGACGAGAAGGAAATAGAGAAAGATAAAACTCAGCTAGAAGAGCAGGAAACACAACCAGATAAAAACAGTTTAACAAAAAGTTATATAAACGTTAAACTGTTAGAACAACTAATTTCAACTGCAAACGAGGCTGAAAATACTGACGAGAGTAGCACGGGGCTTCCAGTAATAGAAAGCGTTGTAAGCCTTAACATGACAGACCAACCCTTGCCTAGTCCAAATTATCCCAAGTCTAGCAATACAGAGCCAGTCGTTGAATATAAAAATATGAGGAAGCTCAAGCTGACACAATGTCAAAAAAACATCGCGTAGTTTTGGATGAAATGATGAATAATACTCATTTGGTCCAAATATTTAAATGCGCCGGGAAATTTTGCTCATTCACGACCGACAACGCCGAGGAGGCGTTGCTGCATGCGTCTACTCACGTGAGAATCGGAGGAGAATATGCACTATGTTGCGTTTACTGCGACTACGATGCGTTAGGAAACGCTATCGACCTGGTAACGCATGTTTTTAAAAAACATGGATGTTGCCCATATGTCTGTGGAATATGTTTTTACAGAGCGGCGGCTAGTCAACTAGTACAAGCTCATATCAATCGCGTACACCCTAATTCGAATGCTCAAGTACTTCGAACAAAGATTTCAACTCAAGATAGGCTATCACGTACATTTAGCCGAAAAAATTTTCATACAAGAAAAAATTACGCCATCTATGTAAAATCAACGGAACTTCGATGTTCCTTTGATTTTACGATTTTACCATTCCGATGGAACAGTCCAAAGAACAGTCGCTAGTCGTATGATATAACTTTGTAAGGGCGTACAACGCATACATTTTTTTTAAATACATATCTTGACTAAAGAAATGTTAATAAAATTGTCCGGCGTATTTAATATAAGTTTAGCTCGCATTAATACTGGAATTACTAAAATATTAGCAACAATAAATCAATAAGGCTTACAAACAAATATAAATTTTACAGGTACGTAATGTAATTTAAATATTTCATATTTCTTATTACATTACTCTCATTATCATAAAGCATAGACGAGGCGTGTTGAGGCAAAAAGTGTCCACACTTAAACTGACCCACTTTTGGGGTTTTTTGGGGCAGTCGAGGTTTCATATTTTGTCATCTTGACATTTCGACATTTGCTTTCCGCAGATTTTTCAGTCCACATTTATTTGAATAAATCTTCTGAAATCAAGATGGCGTAACTTTTTCTTATACCTACATTATTTGTCAAATGTATGCCAAAGATCAGGAACGCACTTTTAACTCCTCTGGTGATTAGTACCCATAGATGACGATAATTACATACTAGAATATTATACAGATATTATATCGGTGTAATAGATTAGTGCAATGGCTATTATGGTATATGGTATATGCCATACGGCGTATGGACCTAGACCAGACAACAAATTTGTTTTTACACATGTGCCGTAGCTCCAGCGGCGCCACAGAAGGGGCGGAGCCGTAGGAGCTGTGACGTTTCACAGCCAGCGCTGCAGCAAAAATTACATACAAATCCTAGCGCAACAGCACTTAATATTCCTTTATTACCTAGATAAATAAAACAAGACTCATTAAAAACAAAACTAATTATATTAAGTACCATAAAAAGAATATTGAATTATAATTTATAAAAACTTATACATAATCTAATTCAGTTTGAAAGTAATAATCTACATCTACACTAATATTATAAAGAGGAAAACTTTGTTTGTATGTTTGTTTGTTTGTAATTAATAGGCTCAAAAAGTACTGGACCTATTTCAAAAATTTTTTCACCTTTCGAAAGCTACATTATCCACGAGGAACATAGGCTAAATTTTATTTTGGAAAAAATAGGGTTCCGTAAGATATTTGGGTTTTTCGGACACAAGGTGTAAAAATCAACCAGAAAAGTTACTTATTTTGCGTACGCTGCCTATACTATAAAAGATAGAACCATAAAATGTTCTAATTAATTGTAGATCTTATAAATATCTACAAAAAAGTCCGTGACACACTATACCTATCTATGTCAAGTGAGGCATAACAACCATTTTTTTATTTAGAAATCTTGAATTTTTTTTGGACTATATTTAAACGCATTTATTTTACTCATGCTATTAATCCTTATTAAAATAAATTATTTCATCACTAAGTACAGTTTATGTAGATAATATTTGGTCTTTGAATTATTCAAATTGGATGTTTGGTTTTGAAGTTATGGCGAAATTAAAATATTACGATTTCTGCTGCACGGCCCGTTGCGAAGTGGGTGTCACCAAGGCGCGAGCGGGAGGGGAGTTTAGATCTATGAGTAACTTTTTTGTTAGGCTCATTTCGTTGTTCTCGAATAAGGCGAGTCCAAATCTCTTTGCGCTCTGGATTATTGGGAAATCTGTAATTTAAATACTATAAATTTCTGCGATGTTTACAACAAATGTTCACTAAATTAGACAAAAGAAAAAAATAATAAACTAAGTATGCCAAAGTACTCTATTTTGTGTAACTATTATACACTGTTTCTCTTGAAACGGATTAAAAAATCACTCGGTATAAAGGTGCTTCCAGTAACATAGTAATATTTCAGAAATATTACTTTTTTTTCTCCAAAAGTGCATAATGTTAAATCGGCTGGCCCCTGAACATTGTAGGTGGTTGTTTAGGAGTAGAATAGACAATAGGTGCAGGTTATAGGTGATCTACATCTAGTAGATGTAGCTTGTAGGTTTTTAGTGGGGTAACTACTGTTTACCTACCAACCTATCACCTACCAACTATAGGTATGTAGTAGGTCTAGATGTAGGTTGTAGGTGTAGGGTATGACTTATGGGTGTAGCAACCTACGCTTACAACCTTCAAGTGTAGTTCTCCCGTAGAAAGAAAATTCTCCCGAGCATTTTTTATTTAATTTCATAATTCACAGAACAACGTCTGTCAGGCCAGATAGTAAATAATATTTTTAAATATAATATGTAAAAATCAAATAAATAGTAAGCCTTAGTTTCATTTTATTTAAATTAATCAAAAATGTGAATACTGACGGGTAAGGTTAGGTTTGGTTAGGTACTGAAATAAAAAAAAACTGAATCTCTTATTTCTGTAATTTACAATAATAAAAATAACGTCCCTACAAAGTTACCTTTTCACTGTTGCGCATACAATAACCAGTGTTATATTTCATAGTTGGCCGCCATTTTTTGAATATTTATTTAAAATTCCATAAGTATTTTAATTGTAACAAAAAATATTGTGATAATTACCTGTGATAAGATATCCCGTCTATCTTTTTTACACGTTTGTCATAGTTTTTACAGCCTTTAATTACGCAACTACTCGGCATTTTATGAATTATATGCGGACTGGATAAACTGCATAATTATAAAGCAAATGTAGAAATGGTAAGATCACAAGTGCCAAACCTCAACTGTCAAAATGGCCCCAAAATTTAAAAATTGGGGCCATTTTTTTGGAGACACTTTTTGCCTCAACATGCCTCGTCTATAATATACGTCTATGACTTCGAACGACGGTGGTTACCGGCACTACTGATGATGATGATTGTTTGCCACGTAATACTGCAGTCCCGTTTTACCGTTGTTGCGGTTAGTAAATTTATAAATTCTATTTGTGCACCTTGAAAATATATTTGTGGTAAAAAGTTTTGATTTGAAATTAAGATACATAATCTAGTTGAGAATTTAGTTGCGATAATTATTATTATGAATTTGTATAATTTTCCAGGTGACCAAGATACTCCAAATCCGTGTAAAGAACAATGGCCAAATCGTACCAGATGATAAAAGGTGGCGTCCCGATATGCTATTAGTAGGAAAAATTCCCTAATATTTTAAGGCATCGAAAAACATTAGAAATGTGTCTTTAAATAGCCACAAAAAAAAGATAAATATACTTTAGTTTCGTTGTTGTCTTTTATATGTTCTGTGCGTTGTTCAGAACGCACCCTGCATTCACGATTCATTTCACGTATAAAATGACTTGGTTTTTAAAAAAAACAAAAATTATTTTCGTTTTCTGTCAAGTTATTCTTGTAATTATATTAAACTATAATATAATAGCGATAAAATGATTGTCCTTTTTTATTATAAAGAAATGAAACTATGTTAAAAATAAAAAATATCATAATATGTACAATTTTTTTTTTTTTTTAATGCTTACAACGGAACGTCATTTGTCATCGACCCGGGTTATTGATTGACAGCCGGCGATCATTCGCATCTTACCAACACAATACTCAAAGTAAAACGTAGTGATTATATTCTCTTTGACTCAAAGTAGGTACCAACATCTTACTCGCTTGCCTTGTTGTTGTGAATTGTGATACCTACGTACTGTTTTTGATATCCTTCTATTGTTATAACCCTGGCTTTGTTTACGGACTGATATTGTAACTACGCTTGTGACAAATATTTTGTGCTGGACACCGATTTTGCTTCTTGGATTGGATTGTTTGTGAAAGACATGGAGTCCTCACAATTATTAGCTCTGCGATTGCAATGTGTTAATTGTAACATTCGCATTGAGACACTTCGTCGTCATCTCGTTCTTAATCTTAATACGAGAGTGATTTCTACGATCTGCGAGTGGATAGTACGTATTTAAACATCTTTTAATACAAATAACAACAACTATCACAATCCATAATACAACTCTTATTTTTATTTTAGATCACTGAGGAAGATTACATAATTATGTGATGCCTGCAACCAATTCGCAATGCAATATGTCAACTCGAGATTAGCTGGTGAACCTAGTGCCTCATCCTCCCGTAGCCACATACATGTTTGCACACTTTGTGGGTGTTCTTTGCGGAATCGCTTTGAAAATAATGTGTCTGGAAGGGAAGCTATCGTAGAATATCGTAGAATATTGTATGTTTAGTTGGAAGAATATCAGCGCCAGCAGCATTCCTTGGTGCTGTAGTTGTAAGAGAGGATTATGAATAAAGAGTTTATATCAAGCATATTTTTCATTTATGTATTCATAAATCCTACTTTTATAATATTACCTTATATTTATTATTTATTTCTATAACCTTCAATTATTCCATTTTTTGGTTATAATACATAGTCTCACGCCTGTATCCCCAAAGAGGTAGGCAGAGGTGTGTTACTACGCCCACGCTTCGCCAACTATATTTTTAAATAGGGCTGGCCTAATGCCGTTTACCGGGCACATTACCAGACTCCGTGCTGCTACTGAGAATCTCCAGACAGATAAACCCAATAACACTTGCCCGACCCGGGAATCGATCCCAGGACCTTATGGTTCGCAGTCGCTTATGCTATCGCTGTACCACCAAGGCAATCTGGTGCAATAAAAGTTATATTATAGTGCGACTTAATAGTAGATTTTAAGAGGGCGTTTAGCGACTTACTCTCACGAGTGTTTTTAGTTTCTTATTGCGGTTTGACAGATGTTCTATTTTTTGGGTAATACTCTAGGATAAATCATTAGAAACGAAATCGCCAAATATACACTTGTAGGCTACACCGCAGTCGGGAAAAAGGTAGTTCTTAATTCTAACCTCAAAATAATTGTTAACGTTATTATGAAAAATCGTGGCTATTTAGACATAATTCTCAAACGGAATTATGTTTAGAGCATAAGAACAACCAAATCTAACTATAGTTTATTTTGGGACATCAAAAATAAAAGTCGAGTCCAGCTCCTATACAAATTTGGCCATGATTCTTTAGGACATACACGCCCGGCAAGTTCTGCGAACACATACAAATGCGTCACCTAAACGCGGCGCAGCATTCATGCTTTGTGAGTATATTTTACCTCATTATTTTTCTTGCAGTGTAGTTCATTTTATTAACCGACTACCAAAAAAAGGAGGCGGTGTTGTATTCGGCTGTATATTTTTTTAACTAATAATAATAATTTGCATCTTACGATATATAAAATGATGACGCTTATTTTTTTGTTTTTCAGTATTAATTGCATTAATATGTTCTTAGGAACATTCTCGCATTCCTTGATATGATTTGTTCAATGATTATACATTTTTAGATTTGTTCGGAGTCGTCTTCGTCGGCTACTGAACTGGTGCGTCATTTGAAAATACACGGTCTGAAACTGTATCAGTGCACGCGGTGCGTGTACGGTGCCGACAACGAGCCCGAACTTCTCGGACACGCCTCGGCCAAACACCCCTATAAACAACCGACAGCATATGTCAGGATCAGGATCAACGGGATCATTAAGGTTTGCTCAATTTTGCTATTCTTTAAATAATTATAAATGTAAAAAGCAAATTTCTCGTCAACCTCAAAACTTAATAAAACAAAATTCTAACTTTGCAGGAAAGAAGCGCTGAATTCAAAGATTTACCTTTGGCTCATCTCGATAAATCTAAAGTTAGCGTCACTGAAGTAATTCCTAATGTGTCCGCAAAGAACCCAGTTCACGAAGCTGAAAAGGCACGAGAGCTGGAGACGCTCATTGGCGAAACGACTTCAATGATTGAATCTATTTCCACTTCAGTGGATACTAGCACAGCGCCTGTAACTCCTGCCCCTCTAGAAACCCCTATCATTGTGTCATCACTAATTGCAAGAGGTGCGAGTCCTCCAGTTCTACCGATGCTCCTCACCAAGTTTTCTCTGCCGACGCGGATGGCCACCCCGCCAGCAGATCGATCGGACTTACCTTCTGCTCAGAACTACACTACAGAAAAATTCCCTGCCTCCATGTACAGAGCGACTTTTACGTCAGTAGCGAGAATGGGATCCGATATTCCAAATATTCCGAATGTACCGGCTGAATCGCAGCACCTTATAAAGCCAAATATTGAGCCGTCGAGTAATATAGCTACAATGGAGGGTGCGAGAGCTCTATACGTACTCAATGTCGAGGCTAATTTAGCTCAAGAGACGAATGTGCTGGACGCTCCTACGATGACTTCGGCGGCTAGTCGTTCAGCCATTAAAAACAATGTAAACAACGATCACGTCGTTTACTGTCTAGATAGCGATGAAGAAGTATGTACTGAAAACGTAATCGATCTATCCGATGAAATTTCGTCTACACCAGTCGCTAGTAGTTCAAAAACGAAAGTTGTAAAATTTGTAAATCTGTTTAAGTGTAGTAAATGCACAATGGTGATGAAGTCGGGGTACGGGCTCAAGCGGCACATCCAATCGTGCTACGGCTGGGACCCTGAAACTGTGCCGTGTGCGCACTGTGACATTGTCATAAAAAAATCTATAATCGATGCACATCTGATGTCTATTCACCTCCAAGAAGATATAGCTTATGTCTGTCCCGTATGTAATGCTAAGCTAAAATCTATTTCGGCCGCTCAGGAACATTTCAAAGCGGTACACCTCGATACCCATAAAATAGTGAATTGGAAACTACAGCTGGTCGGTAAACACATCGAATCGCTTTCCCAGGCGCAGAAGATCGTCAAAGTGGACCAGCTCGTTCATGAAGAGGGACCGAAGCAAAAAACGCTCCGTTGGAAATCAAGATAAAACTAGTGAACCCCCTGAAAAACTTAAGAAATTCAGACCGCAGGATATAGACAAGCTCCCCATTAACACGATTCTAGACGACCTGGTGTACTGCACCCTGTGCGAGTTCAGCACCAAAACCCAAGTTGAATGTGGTGAGGCACCTGCAGCTACACGCGCAGCATCAGCAGGTCGCGGATACGGCGCCCGTCAACCCCGTGCTGCACCTCGAGACTAACGAGATGCACTTCGACAAGATGCTCAATCTAGCCTCCAGCTCCCCGGCCCCCGACAAGCCCATCAGAGGCGATCAAACTCTGCGGGCGATGAGAGGCATACCCCTCGATATCGCGGGGCGCTACCCCAAGTACGTTCCCGACAGGCAGCGCCACACTTGTGGCGCGAAGGACTGCTCGTACATATCGGTCGACGAGAACACGTTGAAGTGTCACTGGGAAACCTTGCACAACGGTACGACGAACTATCACTGCGTCCACTGCCCTCCCACCCAGCACCTGAACGGGCAGATAGCGACCGGAAGAATAATAATCAATCACCTAAAAATGCACGACGTAAACTTGTACGCGTGCTCTATTTGCTCTTACTACCACTACAATATACCTATAGTAGAGAAACATCTGAACGACATCCACAAGAGGGGCGAAGTGTTGATAGTAAGAGATGAGAGCTCAGTGGAGGCGGCCGCCTCCACGCCCGGGACGGCGGCCGCGCCCACGATGGACTTGAAGCCGTGGCATTGCGGGCTCTGCCAGTTCAAGAGCTTGCTGCATCCCGAGGTCGCTGAACACTGTGCCAAGGTTCAATTCAATTCAATTCAATTCAATTCATTTATTGATCACCAGAATGTAGTATAATTACAAAGATGGTAAATTAAAAATATTATAGTTCTAGTACATTCTGCCATTATAATGGCGTGTGACACTTGCATGTTCTTATTATTTACATAGATACCTACTACATATTTTTATTATTTGATTCCTTACATTTGAATAAACCTTTAAAATAACAATTAGAACATAATACGATTATTAGTATAATAATGAAAAAAAAAGCTATTAAAAAAAAAATGTCATAGAATTCAATTGGTACGAAAGAATACAATAATAATAAATAAGATTAACAATAAAATAATTAAAATCATCACATATAAAATCATTGGTAAAAATTCATTAGATATTAGATATTATATAATTTTTTTTTTAAATATATATTAATAATAATTATTAAATCATTATAAAATTAGAAAAGATACACAATGTCAACAATTAATTCAAAAGTGTAAGAGAATTTGATGTCATTTATATAATTTAAAAGTAATTTTAATCACAGGGTCATAATATTAACTATTAATATAATTAGAAATTATAATGTTTAGATAAGTAACTTAAAATTAAATAAATATGAATGCTTATGGTCACAATTTTAATGTTAAAAAGTGTCATTAAGATAGTCTTCAATACAGTAATAGCATTTTTCTGTTAGAAAGTTTTTGAATTTAATTTTGAAAAGATTTATATTTAACTCTTTTATATTTTTTGGAATCTTATTGTAAATTTTTGGACCCATACAAAATACACTTTTTAACATAAGTTCAGTCTTACATTTTTCTATGCATAATCTATCACCGTGGCGTCTATTTCTTTTAACATTGTCTGATAAACGTGAAAACAAGTTATAATTATATTTCACAAATAGGGCTACTTCAAGCAGATATATAGAAGGGAGTGTCAGAAGTTTATATTGTTTGAATAATGGTCTGCAACTGTCAGTAACTTTGATTCTAAACATGGCTCTTATACATCTTTTTTGCGTTTTAAATATCAATTCCTTGAGTGTTGAGTTACCCCAAAATATAATGCCATATCTCAAAACAGATTCGACTAATCCATAGTAGGCAATAATTAATGTGTCTCTATTGACTGTAGAAGATAGCTTGTTTAATGCATATGCTAAGCTACTCACTTTTTTACTAAGTTCTTCTACATGCTTTTTCCAATTTAATTGCTTATCTATTTCCACACCTAAAAATCTCGTATTATAAACTTCTTCAATAATATTATTGTCATAAATCAATTTCTTATTAGATGCATTTTGAGCTCTTTGATTAAAATGAATTATTTTTGTTTTCCTGAGATTGATTATTAAATTGTTATTATTTAGCCATTGAATTATAGAGTTTAATGAATTAAAAATGTCAGTTTCGTAAAAATTTATGTCATTGCAATTTATAGTTATTGTACTATCGTCAGCGAATAGTGTCATGGGGTGATTCAATGTTTTTGGCATATCGTTTATGTAAATAATAAATAAAAGCGGCCCAAGTACACTTCCTTGAGGTACACCATATTTATTAAGTCGCACTAAAGATTTAAATGTTTCTTCTATTTTTGATGTATTATTGATACGAGAAATTTCAGTGTATTGATATCGATTTGCTAAAAATGAACGAAGAAGTTGTAGTACATTTCCCCTTATGCCATAGGCTTCAAGTTTATCCAGCAAAATCTCATGGTTAACATAATCAAATGCCTGCGTCATGTCGCAAAAAATGGCGCATACGGGCTTTCTTCTGTCGACTGCATTCATAATATTTTTAAGGAAATCGAATATTGCCATGTTAATACTTTTGTTTTTTCGAAATCCCTTTTGTTCTGGGCATAAAATATTATTTTTCTCTAAAAATGACGTTATTTCTCCATATAAGTATTTCTCAAATACTTTCGAAAATATTGATACTAGTGCAATCGGCCGATAAAATTCCACCATTTCTTTATTTTCTTTTTTAAATAGCGGTTTTATAACTGTCAATTTAAGATCTTGTGGATATTCGCCGGTCGTTATAGACAAATTAATTAGATAGCAAATATGAGGACTTATATATTCATTAACAGCTTTAACTATTTTAGTAGAGACTTCGTCAAATCCTACGCTATGAGTATTTTTAAGATTTTTTACAATTTTATAAACATCCTGAGGCAAACATGGGGCTAGGAACATTGTTTTATTATTGTTATTATTTTTGTAGTATCTAAAATCAATTTTACAAGTGCCTGATTTAGGTTTTATTTTGTCTATAAAATAATTATTAAATTCATTTGCAATTTCTACTGGATCTGTTATATATTTATTGTTCTTAGTTTTTATCTTTAGTATAGGATGTTTTAGTGTATTTAAACGGGATTTATTAATTATTTGCCATACGGATTTAGATTTACTATTTGACATAACTATTTTATAATTGTTTTGTGATCGTTTAGTTAATGAAATTACTTTTTTAAGTATTTTGCAGTATTTTGTATATTTAATTTTGTTTTCTCTTGTAGGTTGTGCTCTAACTTCCCATAGCATTTTTCTTTTCTTTTTACTACATAATTTTATACCCCTCGATAACCATTTCGGTTTACGATTAACTTTAATTGTGATGTAATTTCTTGGGAAACAAAGGTCATAGAATAATTTAAATTGCTCAATAAAACACCTATATGCCACGGAAGAATTCGTAGAAACGTACATATCAGAAAAATTTAGATTTTTTATACAAGCTTTAAATTTTAATATATTTTCATGGCTATAGTCACGAACTTGTTTCCGCCAATGTTGTAGTTTTACGGTATTTTTTACTGGTAGGTTTATTATTTGTGCCGTGTGATCGGATAGACCTAATTCCAACACTTCAGTCTTACATGTGTTCTTAAAGTCATGTACAAAATTGTCAATACACGTCTTACTGGCTAAACGAGTTGGTTGCTTTATAGCAATTTTAAGATTATAGTTTAACAACAAACATTCAAAATTCATAGTTATATTGTTACATTTTAATATGTCAATATTGAAGTCACTCGCTATAATAATGTTATTAAATTTAAATTGTACATAATATTGCAAAATCATGTCAAGCTTATAAAAAAATGTATTAATATTATTTGAATTTGGAACTCTATACAAACATACAATTAAAATTTTGAAGGGAATGAGTTCAATTGCACAACATTCGATAATATTTGGTAAAGATAGCTTTCTTATTTCTTCGATTTCTCTCCATTCATGATTATTTTTTATTAATATACACGCTCCACCTCGTTTTCTGTCAGCTCTTGCAAAGCAAGTGGCCAGTGAATAGCTTGGTATATTCAAGTATTGCTCTTGGTCTTTTTTCATGAAGTGTTCAGTTATACATAATACATCAATGACCAAGTTTTTTTGTGAGAGTTCATCTAGGTTCACTATTAATTCATCACTTTTGTTCAATAGTCCGGCTATATTTTGATGGAGGATATATAAGGATTTATTCACAACTCAAAAATGCAGTACAAGTGTGGTTACTGTGCGTTTAGAACTTCAAACTTGGAGAACATTCCCAAACACCAATCTACGTCCCATTCAGGAAGGCCGGAGGAAATATTCTACTACTACTATCGCGAGGGTTCCATTCCGAACGAAGCGGATGGAACTCCACGATGGATGAAGCAAAAATTGAAAATGGGTTCCACATCTCAGGTTAAGTCTGATGTAGTGGACAGTAATCCTGCCCCGCCTGTTGAGGCTGTAGTTTTGCCTGCTATTATAATACAAAAAGTTGATTTGAACCTGGTAAACACGGACATTGCAGAAGTGGACAAAGAGAGTGACCTGTGTAAAGAATTTGGTGAATTTTGTGAGCTCGACGGCTTGAAATATAAATGCCCGTTGTGTCAGAGTGTTACAGAAGATAAAGAGCAATTTATGCAGTCTCATCTTTATAAAGAATTAAAATACAGAAAGTGAGTATTTTACTTTGACTATATCTTACAGGTTGGTCGGATTTTTATTACTAACTATTTCAAAGATGTTTTGTTATGAATTACCGGTATAAATACTCTGTGTCGCTGATTACGTTGTGATTGCGATGTTATTCACAGGAACACGCTAGAACATCTAGAAGACTGCAATTATCTGCACTCCTCCTTACTCCTCCAACTTAATCTGTGCCAAATGTATATACTCCTCGTTATTATAATTATCGTAAAACTTATTATATATTATGTAGTTACATAAAATAACTATTTATATCTATGGACGCTTTACACCACGTCAATCTGGCCCCATGCTAATAACTTGTGTTACAGGTACCAGACAACGGAAATATGTATATTTAATATTTTTATACTATACATGTATTTAAGATTTTTATTACATTATACACATCATTATTTAATACATATCCATGACCACAGAAACACAGAAAACTGTTTTCTTCCTTCGGCGGGATTCGAACCCGCGATCTCCGTCTTAAGCGCCAACGCGCCAACCACTGAGCCACGGAGGTCGACAAAATAATATAAAACAAACATTGCGTTTGACAGACTACATATAGCTCCCAGTTTTTGTAATATTAAAAATAATAAAACTAAAAATCTGTTAATTTCATACATATATATTATCGAACTGTAAGTGACAGTGACTATATTAAATATAAAAATATTTCCGAAAAGTGATTTAATTGAGTTAAAAACTGTGTAAGAAAGTATTGTCTGGCGAGTAACGATCAGCTGTTTAGTGTGTACCCTCTGTGTGTTAAAAAATCTTAAATCTCGTGTAATTTCTGTGACTTGAATTCCATCTTTTTCATTTCCCATATTAAAATTAAAAATAAAATCACCCACTCGTCATGCCAAATTTCAAGTGCAGTGCATGTGAAAAATTTGCCAGTTTCGCAGACAGCGCGAAATGCACCAAATGTTCCGGCCTATTCCACCCCTTCTGTGCCAAAGGCTACAATGCCAGGAATGCGTCTAAAACATGGACATGCCCTGCATGTACTACAGCTACTGCACCATCCTCTGTTAAGTCCGCTTCCGATACGTCACCTAACGAATCGTATGTCGACGCGCCCACTGGCAGTTCATCACCGAACCCATTAGCAGAGGAAATGAGTCTCCTCAGGAATGTTATCACTACTGTCCGACGTGAAATGGAATCCTTTGGGCAGGCGGTGTCCAAGTTGAACGCTACTATAATCGAAATTAATAGACGTATGGACGCAGTCGAGTTACGGGTCACCGCGATAGAGGAACAGCTGGACACACACGCGTGCGATCGTACGCACGATCCGGCGGTCACTAGCCTCATCGAGCGACTTCAGTGCGACTTAAATGACCGGGAACAAGATAATCTGTTGAACGATATACAAATTACCGGTATGCCAGAGAGCTCGGGGGAGAACGTGGTGCATGTCGTCGGTCTGGTGGCTAAGAAGCTGGGGAATGACATCGACGAGCGGGAGATTGTCAGTGGATCGCGTAAAGGGGCTAAACGTACGGCAACCGCGGGGGGAGACCAACAGAGACCTAGGCCTATTGTTGTCCGTCTAGCTCGTAGATCCGTGCGGGACGACATCCTTAGAGCGGCCCGCGTACGACGTGGGTTGGACACTACGGGCATCCTAGATGGCCCGGCTCACCGCATTCACCTGAACGAGCACCTCACCAAATTCAACCGCGTTCTGTTCTATAGGGCGCGCGAGGAGGGTCGGCGACACAACTGGCGGTACGTCTGGACTCGCGGAGGCCTCATCTTTGTCCGTCGTGACCCGGGTTCAACGGCTCACCGAATTAAAACGGATCGTGACTTAGAACGATTTTTTGGTACCGGCACCGTTTGATTATAGAGAAATTATCGCATTTTAACACGTATTGTTTGTCCATGTATCTGTTTACTATTTATGTTTTATCTTTCCTTACTTTTTATAATAAAAACTACGTCTTAATTTTTTCATGTTATAGAGTATTGTTAATTCTAATGTTTAATAGTAAAATCTATGTTATAGTCTTGTTATGTTACATGATCGAGGTGCATCGAGTTAGGGAATGGTATGGTGGTGTATTGCAAAGTCGTCGTGTTTTTTTAATCAATGACATGGGAAACTGTTGGTATGTAAAATCAATACTCAAGGCACACGTTTTGCACTTTACTAGTTTAATAAATTATCATATTTATGTTATTTATCATATGTGTTATACCTATCTATTTACAAAATACCACGGATGTATTTTAAGCATTATATAATTTTATTATATCACACTTATGTATGCCTTATTCGTACTAAAATTCATATTATAATAATGATATATGATAATACAATTTTATGCTACACAATACTAATTTTTAATAATTATTTAAATTTGTTTTTTAATTCTTGCATTTTCTCATCTGATATGATTCGTATATGTCTTTACATGATATTTAATTTTATTAAACTCAAAAATGAATGACCGTAATAAAATAAAAATTGGTTTCCTGAACCCCGGTTCTTTAGGCTCAAGACACGACGAGTTCTTAGTGGCCCTAAACAGACTCAAATGTGACCTCGTTGCTATTAATGAAACCTGGCTGCGACCGGGCGAGGACGGCCGTGCGCCGAGGGTGCCGGGTTAGCGCCTTCTACACATACCTAGACACGAGAGCGTGCGCTCGCGCGGCGGCGGTGTAGGTTTTTATATTACGAAAGGGTTTAACGCACAATTAATAAGACATCTTAATACAACTCACAGCGTCGAGCAGATGTGGTTGTCTTTTAAATCGAACGGCAAGGTTGTTTTTATAGGTACCGCGTACCGGCCCCCCTGGCTATCGGTTAAGCTGTTCACAGACGCACTCACTGATACAATCAGCACGTTATCAGGGTATGACTACCTGTATCTAGTCGGTGACTTTAATATAAATTATTTTAACAGTAGCACATCTCACTATAAAATCTTAGAGGATTTCCTGGCGATTCACCGCTTGCGCCAGTGTACTGCTGAGGCTACCCATTTCACCACGAATACTGAAACCCTACTCGACCTAGTCTGCACTAATGCAGACCTACATCGAGTTTGGGTAGAACATATACCCGACCTCAGTAGCCACGCGTTCGTGTCTTTTGAGATAGACTTACCAAAAAATAAAACTGTTGCTAAGAACATAACCATGAATACAATCGACTGGCAACTGGTAAAGCAACTGATGAAACGTCGAGATGAGGCACATAAGCGTGCACGTAAAACAAAAAATGATTCGCATTGCCATTATTACAAAGATCTAAAGCGTGAAGTTTCGCGGGCTATACTCAGGGAGAAGGCGTCCTATTTTAGCATATATGTAAATTCTAACATCAAGAACCCGAAAGCTATGTGGAATCATTTGAAGAACAACTTGAACGGGCACAATCGTAAGTCGGACTTTATTCTACCTAGTAACCTTATCGATCCCAATAGCTTAAATAAACATTTTTTGGACGTTCCGGGTTCTAATGTTGTATCTTCCTCAATTTTGGCCTACTTCAATTCTAACACATTATGTTTGTCCACTTTTAGATTTACTCCTGTTAGCGATGCGGATGTCAGTACAATTTTTAAATCTCTTAAGTCTCAAGCAATTGGGGCCGATAATATAAATCTAGATATGTTATTAATGTCGAGTCGCTTGCCCAGTTGCCTGAGTGCTATGACTCAGATAATTAACTTTTCTCTAAAAACTAGTACCTTCCCGGAATTGTGGCGTCTGGCAGTTGTAAAACCAATTCCAAAAAAAGACAACGTATCTGATTTTAAAGACCTGAGACCAATCAGCATTTTACCATGCTTGTCTAAGGTTCTCGAGAAAGTGGTATGTAGTCAAACCAGCAAGTATGTGGATGATAACAACATATTACCCTCGGTACAGTCAGGTTTTCGCAAACGTCATAGCACGACCACTGCCTTGATGGATGTCGTGGATAACATCCTCTCAGCGCAAGATGCGGGAGAGGTTACGGTTCTGGTTTTGCTAGATTTTTCGCGTGCATTTGAAACAATTAATATATCTCTGCTTCTATGTAAGCTAAAATATTACGGTTTTAGTGCAGAAGTCATCGCTTGGTTTTCCGCCTATCTGAATGACCGGTTGCAGGTAGTCGAAGTAAATAATAACAACGGGACGCCGCGCCGTTCGCAACCCTGTAGTGTATATAGAGGTGTGCCTCAGGGCTCGGTTATTGGGCCTTTAATTTTCTCCATATACTGCGCGGATATATCTCAGCACATAAGGCACTGCAAATTTCATATTTACGCTGATGACATTCAGATTTACATTAATTTTAAGCCGTGTAACGTCGTAGAGGCTGTAAGTAAACTTAATGAGGACTTAGCACGTATCAGTGAGTGGTCTGAGAATAATGCCTTAGTATTGAACCCTAATAAGACGAAAGCCATGATCTTGGGTACCAAATTTCAAGTACAAAAAATCGATGCAAACCTGCCTGTAGTCCATATTAAAGGCGTAAAAATTGAAAGGGTTATGGAAACTCGCAATCTGGGTGTACTGATGGACGAAGGGCTTCGGTTCGAGATGCACGTAGTTAACACCGTTAGTCGATGCTTCTATCGTTTAAAGCTCTTGTACAAGATTAGAAACTTCATTTCGGAAAGTTTACGGGCCACGCTTTGTGAATCACTCGTCCTCTCAAATTTAAATTATGCGGACGCTGTCATCGGTCCCTGTTTGCTCGCACGTTCGAAACACCTAATACAGAAAGTACAAAACGCATGCGCAAGATACTGTTGCTCCGTACCCCCACTTGCCCACGTGACGCCCTATATAAATAACATGAGATGGCTTAAGATGGACGGTCGCCGGCAACTAAATTTCGCTACCTTACTGTTTGGTGTAGTGAATTTTAAAACCCCCTCCTACCCTTACAACAAACTACAGTGGGCTGGGAATAATCAGCTGACCGTTACCACCAGAGGTTCGGCTTATCTACTGGTCACTCCACTCCATCACTCGTCTGCATTCAGAGGTAGTTTCAGATACCTGGCAAGCAAAATCTGGAATAACCTTTTGCCACCTTCTCTTCGTGCTCCGAAATTAATAAATAATTTCAAGATCAAACTTAAGGACTTCTTATTGCGAGATCAGCTTGCAAATTGATATATTTTTATTATATGTATTTACTTTTCTATATAAAATTAAGTATAAGTTTCTTATAAACATTTCTCAATTTAAATCATAATAATTACTTCCATTACTAAAAAAATAATAAATTATAATGTACCTACGCTTTTGTTTTTCCGAGCCGAAGCATGGTGGTTCCTGGGTGTCTCATATGTTTGCCAGGGATGTTTAACCGCTTTAAAATACCCCTGTCCCGTCTTGAAAGTTAGGCAAGTGTTTTTGACCTAATCTCACTTATTATTAAATAACAGTTGTATTATGTATACCGTATTCCTGTTTTGTTTATTAACCCAAATTGTTTTAAAATTTTACGTATTATGTGGTGCTAGTCGTTTAAGTAACATATTAACTTAATGCGCAGCGCGGAGATTGCGCACGAAGTGCGATGCGGTGCTGGCGCGTAAGCTGCACATTGCCCCTTGCCGACCCCCCCTGCAGGCCCCACAGCCTCCCGTCTTGCTGTAGTTACTAGGCTGTATTCTTTGCCTACTGAACCGTAGGTTTTAGCGATAAGCATTAAGCGCTTAAAGGATAATATTTATCACATATTTATTATACAATGTACTATTTATTTATACATTATTTTATATTTATAACACTTATGATATTATTTTTATTTTGTAACAGCGTGTTAGCGCTGGTGCCTTGAGTAGTCTGCCTCACGCCTGACAGTATGGATCCACTGAATATCAGGGACTGTGATACCACAGTCATTTACCTGAGTGGATTCCATTTCAATAATTTGAGCATTACACCACCTACCGATTATTCCTTCGCAACATTGTATCCTCAGTAATCTCATTTTTTGTAGTTATAATTGCTTGTTTTTGTTTGTAGGTATAATATGTAGTAATTAGTAGTGTGTTAATTACCCGTAAAACTGTGTTCCCGTTTACTGGATACATATTTTAAATGTTATGTACTTATCGTGGTTTAATGCCCAAATTGTATTGAATAAATGTTTTATTAATATTATTATTATAATACTACTGAAATTTATATTGTTTTCTACTTTTAGATGGGGCTGTCCAGTGTGTTCGTACAAGGCGTTCCACAAAGCTGGCTTCAGGGAGCACGCGCAGACGGAACACATCCAGTTCCCGCACCTCGAGGCCCACCAGTTACCTTTGGACCCTCGGATCGAACTGTGGACCACGAAACTTTTAAAACATCAAAAAACATTAATCGCTAAGAATAAAGAGAAACTGGCCATACAGAAGTCCGAGATTAAAAGGACAAACCCGAGTGCAGGAACACAGAACTTACAGAATGTTGCGAATCAACCATCATCGTCTCCTAAACCTCAGATGAAATCGAGTAAAGAAGTGGAAGCATTGTTCGGCACGTACGGGAAGCCTTCCGGGTTATTGTATTGCTGCCCCAAGTGTAGTACTACATTCAAGGAGGAAAATGACATGCGGGAACACTTAGAAAGCGAGTTGAGTAAGATAAGGTAAATACAAATACGAATTGTACTACTCTGTGTTTAATTTTTGAAATTTATTTATTTTTTATTTTTAAAGTATTAATATACCTATATTATTTATATACCAGGTGGTACTGCAACAACTGCTCTCAAACCTTTACAACCTACCACGAGGCGCAGTTCCACTGCAGCGCCCGCTGCAAATCTACCCAAGCCGGATTATATTCCAGACCCATGGAGGCAACTAGAGACACCTCGCTGCGTTCCAACTGGGTAGAATCGGCCGTGCAGAGCCAGACAGCCGCCATAGACAAGGCGAGAAGTACCACAAGTAATGCACCTATGTTGAAGTTGAAGTTGAATAAATTGAAGTTGAATGAATTGAAATTGAAAAGAATTTTTCTAAAGTTTTTCATCGTACTAGCAGCCTAAGCATGACGTGGCGACGCGAGCCGAAGAAATAAATTTAAAGAAGAAATATTCTATATATAAAGATTGAAACTAATTGTCTAGGAGCGCCATAATGTGGAGTAGTTGACATTATTGTAAGACTAGATGTTGCACGCGACTTCGTACGCGCAAAAGGAAATCCCGCCGTAACCGTACATTTTGCCGCGATAAAAATTAGCCTATGTCCTTCCCCGTGGTCATTATAATCTATAAAGCACCAAATTTCATCAAAATCTGTCCAGTAGTTTCGGAGCCTATTCAATGCAAAGAAACAAACATACAAACAAACAAACTTTTCCTCTTTATTATATTAGTATAGAGTATTTGACGTTAAATTAAGAAAAAGTTTCTACTTTAGCTGTCAAAAGAGGCCATTTTTTGAGCTCAAGCTCGGGAAGAAAAGAAATATTTTTTCTCATAACGACGAAGCATCAACCTTGCTGCCTTACAATAAGACCTATTCTGAATTCCGAATGGTATTAACGTTTCTTCGATCTCTCATTTTGTCGATTCTTCGGTATTTCTTGCAGGCTTAGCATGCACATCCAATGTGCATGCTAAGCCTGCTAGTCTGTGTAACAAAAGAGTTGAAAAAGGATTTCGTGTGTCATATTATATGACTAATGACACTGACATTTGACTCGATACTCATGTGTACGATTTTCCACTCTATTATATTAGCACAGAGTTCTATTTTTAATTAATTAATTCTCTGAATTTTAATCCGGTGTTCCGGATTCTGGAGCATAAAATATAGTCTAACTCCCAGCCTAAGGGTACCCGCCCACGTCATACTTTCTTTCAAGCGGTCTGGATCATTTACAGGAAACCGAAACATAGCAATTTCATTGCTTTTATTGCCACAATTGTGATATATCATTGAGGTATATACATGGAGGGGCCCTTACATTTCTATACATACTAGCGCTTATACAAATATGATGGAAATATGAGACAGACGGTGAAATATCATTTGGTCTCTTTCTATCTAATGCAATAATTTTCATGTTAGAAGAAACAGCAATATTTTTGTTTTTGCTCATTTTAGAAACATTAGACTTCAAAACTTTGACAATTAACGAAATGTGGAACGATCCGCCATTATTTGCTCATTAACTGTCAATTAACTGTGGTAGGTCTCCTGTCAAAAGGTTGTTTATGTTTTGTTTAATTAAGAATTTCCAAGAGATTATAAGGATTTATTCTTTAAAATTTTATTTGTATGTTGTAAAAGTGATAATTAACATGCCTAAACGTTATATTGCAAGGTGCAATGCATTAAAGAGTATAAATCAACCTCAATTGTATTTATGCAGGTTAGTAGCCGGTTTTATGCAATACTATAAACATTTCATGAAATAATTGCGTTGCAATTTGATTTTTTCATTTATTATATTCATATCCACTTAAATTTCATTAGAACAGTCCTTTAAATTGCATTTTAAGTCATTAGATTTATTTACGTAATTGAAAAGTGTTGTACCTACCGTTTGTAATAGTTATCGATAAAGGTACAAATAATAATTACATCGATAAAAACATAATAATTACATTTGTGTTATGTCTCAAAAAGCAATCTGAATGTATTCGATGTGGTTTTAAAAATATAAGTTTAATAGCTTTTAATAATATTGTTGTGACCAAAATTACTTGACAAATGATAAAACTAATAATACTTGTTTTTTATAGGTTTCCGAAAAGTGATACAATAAGCAAATTATGGTTGAAAGCTGGAGAAGAAAATATTAATCCCCGGACCCAGTCAATAGACTAGCATAACCAGTTTTTGAACAAACTTAATTTTATTTAGAAATGGATAGACTTATTCATTTTAAGATAAGTGGATATATTCCTTTGTCTTTTATTTCTATTCCACCTTAGAATCCTTAGATAGTTCAAAAAGTTTTTAGTTCCATCTGTCGATGCCACAAGGACTAATTATTTGCCAAGCTGTAAAAATGTAACACCTATTAATTGTAACCATATTTTCACCAAATAAAGCATCTTGTCATTATGTATAAGATTAGGTTACGATGGGACTGACTTACGCTGTACATCAAAAGTCCCTAAATAAAGAATAAAAAAAGCACCATTTCATTTCATATACCAATTTATACAGTTGGCTCAGCTCGTATGAAAATAAATATTTAACCATATTATTACCTATAAGGACCTAGGAGTTAAAGTATCCTTAAATAATAAAAGATAAACGTGTTGACTTCAATAAAGAAATGGCACTTCTTTCCCATGGTAAATAAAGTTAAGTCTTACTTGATTAATAAAGGTATTACAATTTTTTTTAAAAAATGGTCCAGTTAGAACAAATAGAATAAAACTATCCTCAGCAATCAGCATAGAATACTCAGGATGTCAGTTAAAAGATATTATCGATTAATAAAAGTAGTTAAATGTACTTGAATGTCATTAGTAAAATAAGTTTTTTTACTTACGTATGCATAAATTAAGAATAAAAAAAGCATAATTTCATGTCACCAATTTATACAGTTGGCTCAGCTCGTATACAAATAAATATTTAAGGATCTTTTAACTCCTAGGTCCTTAGAGGTTATAATATTATAACCTATAAGGACCTAGGAGTTAAAATATCCTTAACTAATAATTATACTTAAGCGTGTTGACTTCAATAAAGAATGGCACTTCTGTCCCATGGTAAATAAAGCTAAGTCTTACATGATTAATAAAGATATTACAAAAACTTTTTTGAAAGTGGTCCAGTTAGAACAAATAGAATGTGTACCTAAATATATCGTCAGCATCGAATACTTTTTTGGATGTCCGTTAAAAGATATTATCGATTAATAAAAGTAGTTAAATGTACAATGTCATTAGTAAAATAAGTTTTTTATTTACGTATACATGTAAGTTATTGTAAAACTTATGAAAATTTAAAATATCGATACTGTCGATACCCATAATTGCAACTCTAGTTCGGCAGCCATTTTTTGCTCATAATCAGCTGATAAATTGGACACGTTTTTGTCATAGGTAGGGCCTGTCCTTTGAATTCTTTAGTCATTGTGATATATACGCACTTGGTATACATTTTCTTCAAGTTGTTTATGGAAAAAGCTTTCCGAATTTTTAAACAAATAGTCCGAATCGTAGGCACACAAAGTCCAAAATACAAGCACAGGTTAACAATAAGGCGATTACTCGGAGTCCAGGAGGCAAAATAGGTAGGTAGGTCACAGGTAGTAGGCAGATTATCAGTTCCGGTGGGCAAGCGCAATATCGTATTTGAAAGAAATCTAAAAGCAATTGAGAAAAATACAACAACACAACGAGGAACGCAATCAAAACAATCCGAACTCCGAAGTACGTAGTAGCTGCTGACAGCTGTACGGAGGTCGGAGTACGGACGCGGACGGCGGAGTGCGGACCGGCAGAACATAGTGTTGCCACTTTCCGTTTTAAAAGTTTAACAATTAACTTTATTTTGAAACCTACAATTTTCTTTTGTTCTGAGAATTTTTTATTTAAATTAAATTAAGACGTTATAAACTTTAATTCAAAGTACAAAAATCGAGTCACAAGATTGTTGTTTAGGTTAAGGTATAAAGATAGAGGTGTTTAAAATTATTAAAACGCCGTAAATAAATACTGGTTATTACAGAACCAAAATAATATCTTGTCAAATAATTGTACACTTTATATAAACACTAATAAACAAAGCATATTTGAATATAATTCCAGAATGTTGGGTATCTATTTTATATGCATGGCAACATTAATTCATCCTCACACGCGCACGTAGAGAAATTTACAAATTAAAGAAAATTGAAGAAATTTTGTAGGTAGGTATAGGTAGGTCTTTATTAGCGGCTCAACCATAACTTGTTTAGCGCCACCTATTGACGTTTTTTTAAATATAAGATAACTTATGACGTTTCAAACGTAGTCCTAGAGATGGCGTTTTTATTTTTAAATAAATATGGCTAATTTTGTAATTTGATACACTCAACGTCATCTAACGGTCAACAAGAAAATTAAAAAATGTCGTACGTTTTAACCTGTCAAGCGCCTTGACACTCTTTGACAGCTTATGCAGACAAGCGTCGGGCCTTTTTGCCACCAAAAATTAATTTTCCTTACATTCTCCCGCAATTTTTTTCGCGATTTTTTTTCGCAATTTTAATGTTAATAAGTAAATAAAACCTATGGATGATGTATATATTTAAAAATATAATTAATTTCCTAAGTGATTACGTAATATAGAAACAGATTTATAAATTACAGTTATTAGATTCAGTATAATTAAGTACCTATCCACTTGAAAGTAAACATTTCAAATAACATAAACACTTGCACTGATTGTTTACTTTTGACTTCGTTATTGACACTCAAGTGGGAACATGCCAAATGATACCTCATCACACACATTACGGAGAGGAAGGAGGAGGACGACCTCATTCCCTCATGACAGATGCACAGAGTACCGACCTCTTTGAGTATATAACTACTAGAGAGAGTTTAGCCAGCAATCGCGTGTCCTTTTTCTGCTTGTGTGCATTGCATTAGTGTACGTGCAGGGATGTAACGTATATCGATATAATATCGATAAACTACTCGACTTTTTTGTGGTACCTATCGACGTTTGTAGATATTTTTATAATTCTGAATTTTTATTTTATAAACACATTTTAAGTTTTATGTCATCTGTTTATAATGTGTAAAACTCATTACACATTATAAACAGATGACATAAAACTTAAAATGTGTTGGGTACCTTTTTAATTTAAGATATAGGTATTTGAAATTAACAAAATTTTATTAGATGTTTAGATTAGTGTGTAAAAAATAATATATTATATTCTATACTAATATAGTAATGAAAGGAAAAGTTTGTTTGTTTGCATCGAATGGGCTCCGAAAGTACTTGACCGATTTTGATGAAAATTTGCACATATATAGAAGACAAAAGTGACCTACTTTTTAGCGGCACGGCATTTCTTTAAGCGCGCACGAAGGCGCGGGCAACATCTAGTAATGCTGATAGCATCGGCATTCTTTATCGATATTGTGTATCGACGCAATAGCCAAAGGCGAGTAAAATGTATGAAATAATTAGGAGTATATTTCTTTCACACTAGTCAGTCAATAGGGAATATGCATAAAATATAAAAATAGCTTAAAATATAATAATATAATACTAGACAGAAAAATAAAGAAAATGGCGTGAAAATTTTCAATATCTGTTGATAAATGAGCAAGATATGAGCGGTCAAAGTTTGTAATCTATCTCTTTCTAACAAAACGAAATTTAGTATGAACTTTCTATGAAAGTCGTGTTATGTGACGTCACGATACACGTCGGATCTCTCTGTCTAATAGACCACTTTAAACGTTCATATCTTCGTTATTTTTAATGATATCAAAAAACTGATTTTAACATACGGTTTACCAAACAAGATAGATCTATATAAATAAATAAAAAAAATACGTGCATATTCCCTATTGCGTATTTTAATTATAAAATAAGTATTATGAGAAAACGATTTATTAATAACTATTTACATTAAATAAAATTACTCCCTATATCTACCAATTGAAAGTTTACAATTCCTAACAATTCTGCACTATTGTAATAGAAATAGACCGTTCATAAATATTTTTAGTCGACTTTAAAAAAGGAGGTTCTGTGTTCGGCTGTATATAATAATTTGACTACCTCTGTGGCTCAGTTGGTTGAGTGTGTTAGTGTTCATGCCGGGGGTCGCGGGTTCAAATCCCGCCGAAGGATGTGTATTAAATATGTGTATAATATAATAAAAATCTTAAATATGTGTAGTATAAAAGTATTATATATATTTCCGTTGTCTGGTACCCGTAACACAAGTTCTTAGAGAACTTACCACGGGATCAGATTGACGTGGTGTGAAGCGTCCATAGATATTATTATATTATTATATAATATATAAAATGTCACCGTAAAATTTAAAAAACCGTTAGATTGTAATATTACTAGATATTGATAAGATATTATGTTATGTTGACAGATTGTCAAATAAAAAATTATCCTTACAATAATTGTACGCTTTATTTTTCGTTTTAATTATTATTATGAAAAAGGAAACAAATATGGCGGCGCGGGGCACTTGCCATTTAACCAATCGGCATGGTAAATATTACAATGTAGGTAACGAAAAATAACGTGTAAAATTGTAAGAAGAAATTTTTAATTGACAATCTGTCGACATTTTATAACATCTCTAGTAATATTACAATCTAACGGTTTTTACAATTTTATGGTGACATATATACATCCGAACACAGAACCTCCCCTTTATTAGTAAGTAAGCCTTAGTAATACCGACCCGATAATATATCCCTAAGGACATACTACCTATCAGGAATCTGTAAGGCCGGGGAAAATTCAGAGTATTGAAAATATAACTCTGGACTGATACAATAGAGCTGAAAATCGAACACATGAGTCTCATGTCAAATCTGACAACACAAAAATAGTGCGTTCGATTTCCTCTCTTTCTATTGTATTAGCATTTTTGATTAGCATCTAAATACATTGAGATTATAGCTGAGTCAGTCAGATTACTCACTTGCTTGGGGGCCTAGCAGGAACAATTGTCAATTGCGTAAACGTTACGTTATCGAAAGACATTTGTATATAAAAATTATGACAGCGCTCATACAATTGACATTCGATA
This sequence comes from Glaucopsyche alexis, assembly GCA_905404095.1. Lineage (NCBI taxonomy): Eukaryota > Metazoa > Arthropoda > Insecta > Lepidoptera > Lycaenidae > Glaucopsyche > Glaucopsyche alexis. The sequence goes on from FR990046.1 coordinate 26,412,881, forward strand.
ACATTGTATTTACGCACCTGTCAATTGTTCCTGCTAGGCCCATATTTACAGGAATAAAAGTGCTTTTCGATCCGATATCACACCAATAATGTGAAAGACCTATGTGTTTCATATATTTTACTTGCCCTTGCATGGCTATTGAATATCGACTACTGTATCGGCATTCGATACCGATATCGTATTCGATCCGGATCGGATAATGTAAAATAATTGGAAACTAAATAAAAAAAATATGTTTGAGAAAGTATATATTATTGTAACTCTTCTTAATTGTCCGGTAACATAGAAATATCTTCCCCGTATCAATACCGTCACACCAAGCTGTCTCACTGGTGGGACACACTCTTCTAATTCTCGCATCTAACTGCTTCAATATATTCGCCTCTTCTTCCGGAACATTTCCGAGACCTAATAAAACCGTTTAGTAAAAATTTATTATCTTTATCGATAAACTCTTGTGTCAGTAGGGTACATCACTCAAAATACGCAGAAAAACAAAGCTTTTATTTTCCTCAAATTATTACTCATTATGTGATATTCATCATTAAAGCGTGATATAGTACGAAAAAGGGTTCGTTAAACTTAATGATTATCTGTTTATATTATAAAAATACTCATTATTTAGTTCATAAAACATTGTTATAACATTACGTGTAAAATGATAATTCCAAGTATTTGACACCTTCTGTCGTCATTCTTGAGGCACAATATGAAGCGGAGCAACATTTATTTACTTGTTAAATGTTCAAATGTCCATTACACATTTATTTTTATTGATAAAACACTTAAAATACACAGAGCTACTGCTCTGCAATGGCCTACTGAGCTGGTCCTAACATGACACGAAACACGCGTTTATACACCGATATAAGCTCTCTCATACACACGTATTGACACATCGTTAGTAAGACAGAGCAACAGAAAACAATAGTACCAACTTTCAAAAACTATAGCTCCGTCTTTAGAAGTCTTTGACCGACCTCTATAAATCATATGACGTTTCCCGTCGTGTTTTTCTTCAAGATTATAATGTTTTAATGTGAATAAAACATATGCATGTTATATATATTTAGAAAGGTGATTAAATTTCCTAATTGATAATATAATTGGAATTAAGAAAAATCTAGTTTAATAAAAGAAATCTTGATCCTAACACAACACACGACTTTTTCTTATATTTTTATTGCAAATCTAAACTAAGGCCAAATTTATGTTTCTATATAGTAAAATTTGCTTAATTTACGTAGGTGCACACATTATATATAAAATTTTAATTCAAAAACCGATATAAAATAAGTTACAGTTACCTACTATAAAATTGTCAGTCTAATTTCGATTCCCGCGATTTTTATTTCTCCAAATTATATTGTTATAATTTATGTACTACCTATGCATGTGATATATATTTAAAAAGTAGAATAGATTTCCTAAGTGATGACGTAAATGGAATTTAGAAAAATACTCATTTAATAAATGGAATCTTGATACAAACACATAAACTTCGTCTTTTTTAATATTTTGTTTTAAAACTCAAATAAATATAAAATGTATGTTTCTATACAGTGAATGTTGCTTTATTTACGTAATTGGATATATTATACATAAAAATTTAATACAAAAACAGTTGTACTAACAAGGATTGGAGCAAAACTAATTACAATTACTATGAAAAATATCTGACATAGTACATATTTTGATTGCTCAATAAACTGTAACTGGGACATAATTAAATACATATTTTTATATTTTTATACATTTCAGGATGTTAAATATTACAGTAACTCATTATTTTTTTACAATGTACAATAAGGGAACTCCCTCATTGAACCCTCCGAAACTAGGCCTATTTTGACGGTAATGTCTTACAAAAACAATCATAGTAATAAATTTACTTATTCTTATCCATATATTCTATTCGTAGACTCTAGAATAAGTACCGTTCTAATAAAATTTCTACTAAAATGTTCAATTCAAAATGCATTTCACAAGAAAATCATAAACTCACTATGAAATAAAATAGCAATAAAAACGTATATTTTTCATTCGATTTTCTGAAGTAATTTGTAGTAGATTTATAGAAAATACTTAGTATAAGCATAAAAAACTTAATATTAATTACATAAATGTATAAATTATGTGGTACAAACAAACCACTTATAAATTAGAAATTTATTCTATGGGCGTGCCCACCTTGCCACCAGGCAGCAAGCGACGCTTGAGAGCCATGCTGTCACTTGCTGCCGTGCAGCAAGTGACGCTTGACAGGTGTATGGGATCTGTCAGTCTATAGTAATTGATTAGTCTATGGTATAATAAATCAGACCTAGTGTTATGTATTAAATGTGGGATTTCTTACTGACTCACTAAAACCTGAATTTATTACCAAAAAAATACTATACATACAGTCTGACAAGGATCTTTTGGCACGTGGACAAAATCAGAACTAACATCGCCGTCTTGTAAAATGTCACTTTTAGTATTATGTATTGTTTTGTAGTTGCGACACTTGCCTTTTGGCACGTGGATAAAATCAGTACCTACTAACATCGCCGGCCGTCTTGTAAAATTTCACTTTTAGTAATACCATGGACGAATTAAACAATAAGTATTGTTCTTATTTGCGACACTCACGCCCCCATCCAAGTGCCAAAAGATCCTTGTAGGGTAAATACGCTAAACGTCGGCCCCCCTCCAATCCTCGGCCGTCTGCACATTTTCAGCTTGCATTCATTCAAAAGGTAATTAAGTGGTAATTTTGCCACTGAAATTGCAAGCTTAGTTCATACTCTTCAAGTGCAAACCGTTACTATACGATTACGTCACTTGCTCTTCGCACACTGAGCGTCAGAAGCGATAGCGCCGTTGAAGCATTGAAGTTCGTAGTCAAAGCAGCTTACTTGCTGTGAATACCGACGATTCGGGGATTGATATTACATCGGAAGACATTTCTTTTATTGATTTTTAGCTTTGCTATCACTAAAATATATTTTTACTATATTTTGAGATAGTTTTTTCAACGTTTTGCGTATTGGTTTTAGGGAAAATTAGGGGACCGCCATTAGAATACTAGTTTCGACTGAAAATCGGAATCTCGGCCGGGGCCGACTTAAGATAAATGCAGTCTGTTTTATAAAGTCCAATACTACGAATTCCATTGTCTTAATAGTAAAATTTATAACGCTTTTATGTTAATAAATCTATTTTACGTTCAATCGCCAAATACCGGCCGGGGTGGTATTAGCTGAATCTCGAGAAATAAGCTATACGAAACAGGGGCCGACTTTGGAAATATTAAAGATCGTAATGTCGGCCAGCCTAAGAATCTAGTTCTACTTACAGGCTAATTACTTTTGTATTTTTCATTGTTTGTGTAGGTACTGGGTAGTCATTTTTCAATTTATTTATGAAACTTGCTGTCTCAAAATTGAATTATGTATTAATATAATTTATTAATATTATAATAGGCCCGGCCGACATTTGGGAAAAACGCGACCGTGAACGGCCGACTTTAAGGTTTTTTCGTTCTCGACGCATTTAAACCTTAATACTTCTTCCGTTTAGTAGAAAAGTCAACCATATGTCTATAAATATAAAATAGATTTATCAACCTGTCTAAAACCGTATAACAAGCTATCCTTTCGTTGCAAACTGATGGATCCGGAGCGATCTAAAGTGAGAAAATCAGTAAGTGGCCGACATTTAGTGTAGTAGAATTATTTTGTCCGTACAGTTTGGGTCATAAATCATAGCCCAGCTAGGGCGGTAAGCATGTTGCGCGGGCGCAATGCTATTATCTATAAAAACAAATGAGTCATCGAAACCGGTGCGCGCGGTACCTATACAAAGAGTGGTGCGAAATCGTTATGTTATGACTTATGAGTCATTTGTTTTCCATTATTAACCCCGCAAATTAGTGCAATTCTAATTTAGTACATACATGGACTAAACACTGTACATATAACTAAGAGAAATGTGTTTTTGCGCATTTCTCTCTCTGAATTTCTTTGGTGACACATTGGCTATTAAATACACTATCGATAACGCTTATCGACAACAATAATGCGCATCACTATGCTCGCCCATAATGTCGGCCACTCACGCTAGAATAATGCATGATGGTTTTAACCTTGCATGCATATTGCATAACCGACAGGCAAGCCCTAGCGTGTGTGATAAAACCACAGTGCAGTGTAATAAAGAGATACAGTGGTCCAACGCGTTTGAAGTCGCGCGAAATGCCGCTTTTGTGTAGGTATTCGTCATTGCTGCAGGGTTTTCACAATAATGTGTTTTATTATAATCTGTTCTACATTTTGTGTATTCGTAGTATGTGTATGTAGAGTACTAGGAATAAAGCAAAAAAACATATATTATTGAAGAGTTTTATTATAAAAAATACAAATGCGTATACAAAAGCTCAGGGTTCGCATGATATATATCAATTGATATAATTATATCGGATATATATCAATTGATATTTATGCTTGATATATATCAAAATTGATATTAATATTTAAAAATATAAAATAATGTTTTAAATGTAAAAAATCTTACATCAAGTCATAGTCTAAATACACAGGTCTTATTTTCCGAGAGTTTCACAAGCCTAGGTCATCAAAAACTTGCTATTTGACACGACATTAACTAATCATTAGGCTTATGACACCCACGTGACCCCCTGTTTTTCGGAAGAAAATTCCTTGTTTGTTATTATACTATTGTTATACCCTTTAAGTATACCGTGTGTCAAATTAATTCGACTGATAAAATTAATACACTTTTTTTTTCTTCTGGTTATAAACAAAAGTCATTTTATGGATTTAAGACTTAAATTGATACTCAAAAGTATCTATCGTTGATTTTTAATTTATTTGAAAAGTTTGAATATCAATAATAAATAAATGAGTTTAATTTTACTTCCCTATCTTCAAATTATCGGAGATACAAATTATTTCGATTCCAATATTACGAAAAAACATATCAGAGTATGAAATTTGTATGTAATTTTGAAAATATCAACAATATCAAAAAATCAAAAATATCGGATATATAATATATGGGTTAGGCCCCGTAACTATGCACTTTTCGAAAAAAGCGTGTGACTCCTTAGTTCATCCTTCACTCCTTGCTTACCAAAAATATTTTTATGCATTTTTATGTTAAAAATTACATGTGCAGTGTTTTTACGAGCTTATTTACAGTAGTAATGATGTCTCAGATTAATCTAAGGCTCACCATTAGACTTTATAATTCCTCTTTTTTTTCTGGTCTATGAAAATTTTACTGACCCCACGCCATTTTTTAAACTCTTAATCGTTATAATAGTAGATTATGCACCAAGGGGATAAAGCAGTGTCTTACGTCACGGGTAGCATATTGGACCCTGAGCGTAACGAGGGACTCTAGAGTTAACTCCCGAGCGTAGCGAGGTAGTTATAACTTAACTCCCGAGTGAAGCGAGGGAGTTATGTAGAGTCCTGAGTGAAGCGAGGGGTTCAAGCTGCCCAAGACAAAGACAGGCTTTATCCCAGAGGTGCATACTCTACTTTTCATACCTACTGCGAGGCAATAAAAACCCAGGGCTACATAAATAAAACATTTATTATGTTCAAAGTTAATATTGATATTAGACACATTTGTCCAGTTAAGAAGGGACAGAGTAATATTTTTATTAGGAACGTTATGAAAGTTGTGGTGGAGTTTATTTGAGCAGTAGGTACTTAAAGAAAACATTCCTTTTGTTTTAAATTTTTTCAATCGCGTTTTTATTTTGTTATAGGTGGCCAGTTCGATTTTCGAATAAACTCTCAGCAATACCATATTATTATTAAAAAACTCTATGATAGATACGTATCTATTAGGAGTTTTCATAGGAATTTTAACGTTCCAAATTCAAATCACTTTAATCCCTTGGGAGTTTCATACAACATTATCTCCCTTGGGAGTCAATGACTTGCCTTACATTGAGATTGCGTGATATATAATCGGATATTGTCGAATGTCGAATTCAGGTGGTATGAAAAAAAAAATATGCAGCCGAACGTATAACCGCCTCCTTTTTTTGGAAGTCGGTTAAAAATAAGATTTTGCACCGAGGCACTAATATTTATTCTGTGACCAAGGTATACCCTGGATCTAAAAACACTGAACAGAACTCCTGAACTGAACAGACTCTTTAAAGATTGGAAAAGAAGATCGAGTAGAGAAATAGTTAAAATTTTTGCCGAATTTAAAAGAGGAATTATTTAGAGAATAGGTTTTATTTCATACCTTTTTGGGTATTTTTACTTTGGAAGTCGGTTTAATTTTTATGGCTGGCTTGCTTTACGTTGAGATTACGTGATATATAATCGGACATTGTCGAGCAGGTGGTATGAAAATGTATTTTTTGTTACCTACCTGTGTAAAAAGTTCTTGCAATATTTAAACCCTTACTTTTTTGATATCATAGTGCTTTTTATGTAGTTATAAATAATTATCTTATCATATTTTATTCATAAAATATACGTGACTCCACTTTTTTTCCAGTGTGTTGCTTTGGCGTGTGTTACTCGTTTTTATATTATTTTCTTTTTGTTATGGCTACCCTTATATATTTAATTTATATGGCAACATTTCTTCATAACATTTCATTTGACAGCTTTGTCAAGTAGCCATCTTTGGAGGATTACGGTGACGTCGATCTCTGTTGCGGAAAATTCAGATACTGTTTTATTAGAGAAAAAAGCGATCATTCTATTAAAATAAGCAAACAAAAACATTACCTAAGAGTCTCCCAATATAGAAACTATTCGTAGTTCATGAACTGTTGTGTGAATCACGTAGAAAAAGCAAATTCAAGAGTGAAAAATGAAGTTGAGTTTAGAATTGCCACGCGATTCATTCCAGTGTGTTACTGTGTGATACCGTGTGTTACATAAAGCTTTATACACATTACACATACTACGAGAAAGCTGTTTCGGATAAATATTCGTAATGATTTACAGCACATAGGGCTATAAAGATTTTTGTATGGAGCCTGGCCTACCTACTTGTCCGCCATTGTTTTTTTTTTCAAATCGCGTTCACGAATAATTCTTTCAAAAATGGATAGCTCACATCAACACAAACAAGAAATAATCTTAGACAAAAACGCGTCAATCTTCTATCTTATCTTAGAAAAAAGCTGCTAAAGTTTTAATATTAGTAATAAATTATTTAAAATATTGCAATAATAAAACTTTGGTTGCTTAAATATCTTCAGAATGTGACACTTTGCGAGTTTTTTTCTTTTTTTCTTTATTTGTATTGAAGTTAGCTATCCGTTTTTGAAAGAATTATCTGTGAACGCGATTTGAAAAAAAAAATGGCGGACAATTCACTGCACTGTCTTCGCTGCGTCGTCATCCGCTGCTCTTCACTCGCTGCACTTCACTGTCACCGCTGCATCGTCATCCGCTGCTCCTCACTCGCTGCACTGTCTCCGCTGCGTCGTCATCCACTGGCCTTCACGCGCTCCACTCTACTGTCTTCTCTGCGTCATCATCCGCTGCTCTTAACTCGCTCTACTCCACTGTAGCCGCTGCGTCGTCATCCGCTGCTCTTCACTCACTGCACTCCACTGTCTCCGCTGCGTCGTCATCCGCTGGTCTTCACTCGCTCCACTCCACTGTCTCCGCTGCGTCGTCATCCGCTGGTCTTCACTCGCTCCACTCCACTGTCTCCGCTGCGTCGTCATCCGCTGGTCTTCACTTGCTCCACTCCACTGTCTCCGCTGCGTCGTCATCCGCTGGTCTTCACTTGCTCCACTCCACTGTCTCCGCTGCGTCGTCATCCGCTGGTCTTCACTCGCTCCACTCCACTGTCTCCGCTGCGTCGTCATCCGCTGGTCTTCACTTGCTCCACTCCACTGTCTCCGCTGCGTCGTCATCCGCTGGTCTTCACTCGCTCCACTCCACTATCTCCGCTGCGTCGTCATCCGCTGCGCTTAACTCGCTCTACTCCACTGTAGCCGCTGCGTCCGCTGCTCTTCACTCACTTCGCTTCAAAAAAGTCAAAGCCTATTTTATCTTATCATGCCTTACCATTATATTTTTCAGGTTATAAGTAGACACTTTGAAAATAGTAATTCTAGTAGAATGGCATTTTACATATTGTAAACTAAGCCTTACACAACTCCATTGTGTTACCATACTGTGTGTGTTACTGTTGTGTTACTTTTCCAGTGTGTTATTGTGCAAAGTTACGGGGCCTTACCCATATATCAAAGATATCTGATATTTTGATATTTATTATAAACTAGCTGATACCCGCAACTTCATTTGCATAACTTACTTGCCCGTAACTAACGGAAACGGAACCCTATTTTTTATACGGAACCTTAAAATAAAAGTAGCCTATGTTAGACCTTATAACATCAGCTATCTGCTAGTGAAAGTCCCGTGAAAATCGGTCCAGCCGTTTCAGAGATTAGCCGGAACAAACAGACAGACAGACAGACCGACGGACAGACAAAAATTCTAAAAATTTTATAATACGTACTGAATATACTTTAAGATGCATTAAGTGAAAAGCTGTTAATTGGAAGTTACAAACAGACACTTCCATTTTTTTTATTTGTATAGATATCGGATATTTACGAACCCTGCAAAAGCTACAATAGTCCGGTCAATTTAGACATTCGAAGTTACCTAAATTCCCACCAAGCTGAAAATTGGTAAGATTGTTTAAAATATCATTAAAAACAAAATTAGAAAGTTTCCCATGTTTCCCCTGTGAGGAAAAAAATTTATTCAAGGTCAAAGGTAAAAAAAATAAGTTTTTCGCGATTTTCAGCAAAACGGTAAGTTTTATCATAAAAATACTTCAAACAAAAATTGTAGATCATAAAATTATCTACAAAAAATTAATTAATACTTTTTTTTCTACGAGCCACCGTTTTTGAGATATAACGATTCAAAAAGTTGTAAAAGTTGTAATCGTCATAACACGAGTATGCACGTTTTCTCGCCACCTATGAGGTAGTGTACTTAACGCGTTTTTTTTTGTGGTTTCCCCAGTAGGCCTATTCCACGGGTCAGTTTTGATCCTGTTTAATTTGAAAGTATTGAAAAATAATGGATATTAGCAGAGATTGAAAAGATAAAAGCAATTTAAGTTAAAAAAAAAGTAGTGAAATTTAATCGTCCGAGTCGTAACTTTCAAAATCTTCTTCTTGTTCTTCTTCTTGATCTTCTTGTTCTTGTTCGTCTTGTTCTTGTTCTTCTTCATTTTCATCCTGAGTGCATGTAAACTGCGTTAACAGCGATGTATCGCATGTTGCCTCGTTGGAATCAAACGGATCCTCTACTGTTGGTGATTCAATATTAGAGCACAACCGGCCTTGACAATGTGTACATGCCGGAGAACAGAACAGTCCGACTTTTTGCAACCACATTTAGCACTGCATCCCTTTTTGCAGTTGCAAAAAATCGAGTTCAGCAGTTTTTCTGGCGAAGGTGGAAGTAAAGTGTGCACTGGTTCTAATAAATTGTTGACCAACTTCCAACCCCAGTCTGTAGGGTCTAGCTGATAACCAAGCCACACTTGAACTTGGTAATATACCCTAAAAAGATGTTGATGAGCAGCAACTGAGGTTGGAGGAAGACAAGCTAATTGTACTTGTTTTTTACTTTTGGTGTTTTTAACGAAACATGCATATCTATACTTTTTTTAGGAGCTCTGTAAATAGAAAGAAGAAAGCGAATGCCATTAGTAATAATTTCTTGTCGAGTAGAATTACTATTTTTAAAAACTTCAGCACATTCAATTAAATTTTGTTTTTCAAATAGTTTGAAGACTGTTATTTTACCCCTCCTGTAAAATGCAGATGTCGTATCACAGCCAGTTATTGCGTGTAAAAATAGTACATGATTTTGACACTTTGCAAAAGTAGATAAACTTTTTGATGAATACATTTCCGATTGATGTTGAGCTTTTCCTGGTTTTAAGAAGAAAACAGTTTTTTCAGTTGGAGTTCGAGCAGTCAGTAATACGAGTAAGTCTATATCTTCAGTATTTCATTTATTATAGCAGGTATAAGATCCTAGCCACGCACACAATTGAACAGGGGACAGATGTTTTCTCAAGGTTTCAATGGCGTATAAATTAAGGGACTGGGCTTCATTTTACCTGATATTCTTATGTATATTTTATATTAGTAGTGTAAGTTACAATAACCGACAGAAAAATATTTTAACATATATTACAACTATAGAGATGTGATATACGTGGCGTACTCATGCATATTATGACGATTACAACTTTTTGAATCGTTATATCTCAAAAACGGTGGCTCGTATAAAAAAAGTATTAATTAATTTTTTGTAGATAATTTTATGATCTACAATTTTTATCTGAGATATTTTTATGATAAAACTTACCGTTTTGCTGAAAATTGCGAAAAACTCATTTTTTTTACCTTTGACCTTGAATAAAATTTTTTCCTTACAGGGGAAAGATGGGGAACTTTCAAATTTTGTTTTTAATGATATTTCAAACAATCTTACCGATTTTCAGCTTGGTGGGAATTTATGTAACTTTACTCTTATTTTTTGGTCTAATTTGACCGGACTACAAATGCAAAACTGAAAGGTATTTTCGACATTTGGATTTACTAGTTTTTAGATTGCGATTGTTGAATTTGACGATGTAGTTAGTAAATTCTCATACGTAGATACAATTTTATTAAAAATTCTGACGGGAAACAGGCGCATGGTTTTGTATCAAAATTAATCTTCTATAGCTGTTAATATAATTGACCATTGCAAATAAGTATAGGTCTACCAGAATCTGATGGCATTTTAAAAAAAATAAAAAATGTGATTTTCATATGGCAATGTCAAGTATGACCCGTCAAATCAAAGTACGTGATCTGTCAACCGCTGCTAAAATTTTGTGATTATGTTCTTGGAATTTGTTGTTTTTGTGAAAATATCCAAAAAGGCAATTCAATCTCAAGCGAGAAATATTGTTTTCTATGTCTATAGTAAAATACAGAAAGAAGAAGGTGTAAATCGAACTCAATCTTATAATTTAAAGCTCGTGGTAGAGTTGTCCGGTAAGTTAGAGTGAGTTGTTTTGATACTATTAATTTTTTTTATATTTTCTTAGGTAATTATTGTGACTTTTTTAAAGGTATTTCCAGTATTACTATACGGTGAATCGTAGCTGATAGCACATTGAATGATGGTTTGTTTTCCATGCCTGGTAAAAGGAGGAGACGAGGAAAAAAGAAAATCAACATAAGACAATTTCGATTTATAGTTGATTAGGAATAAAGTAAACGAGTTCTATACAGTTCGGAAGGAAATTCCAACATTAAATAAACTGTTGCCAATTTAATTGTATGTTATTCGTAATAAATAAGTATATAAAGTAATTCACGATTGATTTATTTTTACCCGACTGCGCGACGCAAAGGAGTGGTAATGTGTTTATCAGCCTATGTATGTATGTATGTATGTATGTATGTTCCTTTGAAGGACTATACAGACCAAACGCCTAGGCCGATTTTTATGATTCGCATGTCAATCGATTTCTCTTAGTCCGGCGAGTGTCACTAAAGACATGACGTTAGTGAAAATTCAATATGGCGACTACTGGACGCCATATTGTGAAAATGAAAAAAATGAAAGTCAACAAACTATGTCAAGTGGGGTATCGTTGAATAGGTATTTAAAAATCATTTTTAGTTTTCTCTCAACATTTTTCGATTCGACTGACCGTTTAGGATCTATATCGATTTAAAATTGCATAACAACCATTCTCACATTAATTGTTAGTGTTCGTATCATCGTATTTTTGCTTTAAATCGACCAAACGTGTGTTGGTTAAACTAAAAAATATAAAATAAAATAAATAATAAATAAAATTAAAAAACCCGACTGCAAAAAAAAGACAGATACCTAAGCAACGCACTAAAAAGACCGAAACAAGATTGAGAAAACAGACTACACTATGAGCTGAAAGACAAAGTGAAATAATTGATGTTATGTTTGTTAGCAGGCGGGGCCCATATATTTTTGTACGATTTATAATTTGCGAATGGGTCCCGCCTGCTACCAAACATAACGTCAATTATTTCACTTAGGCTTTCAGCTCATAGTGTAGTCTGTTTTCTCAATCTTGTTTCGGTCTTTTTAGTGCGTTGCTTGGGTATCTGTCTTTTTTTTGCAGTCGGGTTTTTTAATTTTATTTTTCATGAAATATCATTATTATTACATAGTATAGTAAAACATTACAAAGTCCCTTTTTTGTCTGTCCCTATGTATGCTTAAATCTTTAAAACTACGCAACGGATTTTGATGCCGTTTTTCTTTTAACAGATAAAGTGATCTAACGGGAAGGTATACTACGAGATAGATCAAAATTATGTACTACAGTTTTATTATTCATCTTAAAAAAGCCTACAAAAAAGTCCGCGATAGCATATGTCTATCTCTTAGGGATAACCCACAATAACCATTTTTTATCATTTACTTTGATTTTAATTTAATAGCTTATTTACAAATTTTTATTTATTTAATTTTAAGCAATACAGTATTAATACTTATCCGATTAATTACCTTAAATACATTGTGCATTTAAGATAGACCAATACTGCCCTTTACGGCATGTAATTAAAAAGAATATTTTCGAAGATATTACAGATTTAAAATGCAGGGATATAGTGTTGCTGCGCGGCGCGGGCGCTCGCGTTTCTACATCGCGCTATCGGAAACGCGGGACGTATAATAGTAACTGCAGTTCTTAATTCTTATGGAATATCCAGAGGTGGTTTGTCAGTTTTGTTGTTCAAATAACTCTACTTATTACATAGCACATAGTATAAAACAAGTGGCTTTATCTGTCTGTCCCTATGCATATAGGTATAGTATATTGTACGCTTAGATCTTTAAATCTACGCAACGGATTTTGATGCGAGTTTTTAATAGTCTTTAAGTATTTAGTCTTTAAGATATTATAAGATTATGGTAAAATTTATATTCAAGTGCGATAAATATAATATTAATAATATGTAAGTATATTATCAAGTGGTCGCGCATGTCGTGTCGAGGTGATAGGGTCCCATTTTTAACAATTTGCATTGGGCAAACCTGAAAACATTTTCAATATTGTATCAGTAGTATATTGCTGTAAGTAGGTAGAGAATTATTCGCCGAAGTAGTTTTTCTCCAAGAACACTATTCCACGCGGGCGAAGTCGCGGGCAAAAGCTAGTTTTCTATATAATACACCGAACATTCTTCATACAGTCTTATTATAATTCATGTTCAATAATACTAAAGATATAATTAAATATTAACCAGTATCAAGATCGTTTAATCCAATTTCCCCAGTATTGCACACTACAAAATTTTATTTCCCTATTTGCCATGAGATTTTGGTACACCTTTACCTACATACAACTCAAACGAAACACTGTCGCAAACCACTTAAAACAATCAAATTAAAAAGCGTCAACCCCGGCTGACGTGTCCCAAGCGAGTGTATGGCAGCTTGGGCTCGCTACCGCCCCTCTCTCACCCCGCACGCCCCGCACGATTGCTCTGTCTAGACGTGTCCGTTGGACGACTGTAGGTAAGTTCCATAGGCTGTGATAAAACTGTACAGTAAAGGTACGCGCAGCGTGCCCGAGCGGAGCGCAGCGTAGCGCAAAATGCTAACAGGTAGGTATTCGGCGCATAGCTGTGCGGTCGACTCAGGGTCCGCTTTACGCTGTAAACTACTACCATAACTAGAGTCCGACCGAAACTGGTTTTCCGGCCGAAACCGAAACTGAAACCGAATATTCGGCCGTGGCTTCAGTTTCGGCCGAAACCGAAACCGAAACTCACGTGGTCAAGTAGAAAATTCCTTAAAATACTGAAATTTGGTGCATTTTATCCATTATTCTGCATTAATTACGACATGAAATGGAAACACGGTATATTAATTTTGTTGTAATCATTTACCTATTTAATATAATACTAAAAAAATATTTATTATATTTTAAACACTTCACATTTTTCATTTACAATCTCTTTTTTACATGTGACTTGATTTGTTAGTAACAACAAAACAAAGTTACTGTCTCAATATTTAACTATATAAATCATTCAAGTACAGAAACGAAACAAAAACTTATATGAATCAGTTCAATCAAAACAACCTCTAAAGAATGTTTGCGTCGAGTGATAACGCACTGACTGTTGTGTTGCTACAGAGCTATCCGAACGGCGCACGACAATAGGGAATATGCATGTGACACCAAAATGGATAAAATATTTTTATTTGTAATCTTTATCGATTAAGAAACATACCCGTACAATTGTTTTTTTTACTTATCGCGAATTAATAGTGAAAATTAATCATCAAAAGTATTGTTTTTGAAAATGCCGCGCAAATTTCAAAAAAGGATATTATTGGCTGAACAAAATGTGACGTCATAGACCGCACGGACGTGACGGACGTGTGTCAACTTTCAAAACTTTGTTTTTATTTATGGGGGAAGGTATTAAACCATTACCAATGTAAAAAATTTCATTGTGTCAAGTGAAACAGAAATTTCATATAAGGCTGGGACTTTAATATGATCCGGAATCCGGAAGGCCGAAGAAAATTCTGAGCTTTGAATATTTCTGTTTTCAATTATAATTTTGTATTATTTTTTTAAATTCATGTTATTTCGGTTTTTAATGTGTAATATTGGTGGAATATTAACCATAAATTATTATTCGTTGAGGTGCACTAGTGTGGAAAAGTGATACAATTACAAAATGCGTCCTAAATTGGGTTTCCCGCCAAAACTCCCTAGGAAGTTTCAGTAAAGCGTCTATCACTTTACTCGAGTCGACTGACATGACTGATTGACTACCGTGACTATTTATTTGGACTTTGACTAGACTTTGGACTTGACGATTTAGATTTTTAAATACGTTGATGAAAATATACTTGACACTGGCAAATGGTGATAAGCCGACGCCATAAATAATAATAAAAAAGTCAAACAATGATTTTATCTGTCAACTGTCTATCCAAGTGCGATGACGTTGTGACGTCATAGTCCACAACTCAAGCGCTCGAAAATGGCGTTTTTGGTCGCCCAAAAATGATTGTGATTTTAAATCATTTTTTCCAGGATAATAAATAATATTTTAGATGTGTTATATATATTTTGAAATGTTCATCATCATCATCATCATTCCCGAACAGGGCCGCCAGCGTCACCCAAAGCGTTGCCGTAAGAAACGAAGTTAGGCGAGCGTGCACGACAACTTCCGAAATCAGTTTCGGTTTCGGCAAAAGTTTCGGCCACTTTTGGCCGAAAACGAAACTGCCGCCGAAACTTGATTTTTGGCCGAAACTCGGCCGAAACCGAAACCGAAACCGAACTTTCGGTCGGACACTAACCATAACCACTCGTGTTTTGTATTTTCCGGACAGATTAGAATATCGTTTGACAGTTATAGCGTATCGACAGTTAACGCTTCCGCGTTGAGCGTTCCCCTGATTAAATCCTAAACAAGACTAAAAATTTGCTTAGTACCTACATAATTTCATCAAGATCAAAACATTACAGACATCATTACTTTTTACGCGCTACTAATATTCTTTTAACTTTGCTGAACGCGTCCAATACGCTGGGGTAATTCCCGTCTTTGTAGCGGGTACTTCCTCAGGAATCCCTGAATGAATGAAGTGCAAATAATTCACTCTTGTACGCCTACATTTACATTCACTACATTCTATTTACGTCTCAAAATGAACACTGGCCTCATTTAAAATATAGGTAGGTACCTATTAAATTTAATTATGTTGATATTAATTAATAGTTTATTAGTGTGTTCCGATATTTTCGCGAACGGATAAGTCTTTTTTCAAATTGTAAAGTAATAAACGCGATCTTATCGCGATCGTAATTTAGTGTTGTAACACACCTATTCAAAGATATTGAGGTATAATCTTAGTTTCCCCAACCACCGCTAGATGGCTATAGCATTTATAACTGAGAACAGTGAATTTATTGTCAGTTCTCCCAGCCGCCACTAGATGGAGCTGTAAGGGTCCTAGATCACGCTATTGAAATACCGACAGTGATCATGATGATTGTTTTGTATCATTCATTTATTCATTATTCGATTATCCATTGTCGCTAATCGCTATTGTATGCGCTCTTACGATTCCTAGTTCCTACGCTACCTAAGTAGTTGCTTCCACCATTGCTGGGACGGCAGACGGCTTCTTGTACGCTAAGGAATAAATAGCGAACCTATAAGCCGGTGGCATACTGATTGCTTCCTCACGGGACAATCTGTTGATAACCGAAATATAGGGGCGTAAGCGCTGCTCTAAAGTTGTACCTTGAACCAAAATATACGCCTCCGTTGTAAAGTCGCTGTTTGACTCTATCACTCCGCGCAAACCCCACGTTACAGTGTTTATTTTTGATTTTTGTTGCGGTATAAAAGTTAAATGTGTTCAGAGTTAAGTTAGTAATTCTTCGTATAATTTAGCCTAGAAATTATGATCCGCAGTTTCTAGTCAATATGCACCTACGAGTACATTGCTTCAGTTCTTGCATTTCGCGAGTGGTCCTTATTTTATTTGTAGTGCACGTTCATTAGGGACGTAGGTAGTACTTATTCTCATTGTGAGACTCAAAATGGCATAGTCTCTATACGTTTGTATATCGTCAAATCAATAATGACGCTTATAGACTAGGCCCACTAGGGCTTTTACCTTTGAAAATGGTCAAAAGGGGGAAAAAATATAGTAGAAACCAATTGGAAACGAATGCATTTTTGCAATTACAAAAATAAAAGGAAAAATAATTTACGGGCGATTTGAGATCGGGAAGTGTAAGGGGGTGAGTTTTTAAGGGCAGAACATTTTCTATTATCCTTATCTCGATTTCCAGCAAAACTACAAGTCCTATGGAAAAAAGTGGAAGTGCAAAGTTGTAGATAATAAAAAGATCTACTTACAACTTTTGTATTTACATTTTTTCACATATCCTCAAAATTTAGTGAAATATTCAAATAACCAAGTTTTTGGTTTTTATTTTTATCTTATACAAAAAAATATTTTTTTCACGAAATTTGGTGAAAACTTACCTTTTTATGTTCCAATTATGCTGTAGTTTTTTTATTTAAAGTACTTATTTTGCAACTTATTTTGACTTAATATCAAACTCAAAATTTTTATTTCCATGTAGGTTAATATATGAAATAATGCTTATAGAATTGTCCTACATGATGCCTACCACCGGTTCGGAAACTAGCCCGGCGAGACCTTTTAGCAAAAAGATGGGAAAATTGTTCTTTTCAAAAAAAAAATAATACAATGTTGTAACTTAACATTAGTCATAAGTACCTACATAGAGCATACTTAAGTACATAAAAGCAGCCTTGCAGGGGGCCATCTTATTCCCAAGGTGTGCAATCGTTAATAAAATCACTGATTATAATAAGCTTTAGCACATAAAAGTTCTTTATCAGCTTTTTTAAATTTATTAATGGTAAGATTTTGATCGTTTTCTGGGATATTATGGTAAAGGCGTATACATGAACCTTTAAACGATTTACTTACTTTGCTAAGTCTGATCACCGGTATTTCTAACTTGTTATTATTTCTAGTATTCCTACAATGGTTGTCGCTTTTCTTTTTGATGTTATTTAAATTCTTTCCGACATACAACACATTGTCCAAAATGTATTGAGAAGCGACGGTCAGAATACCTATTTCTTTAAACTTATCTCTCAGAGATTCAAAACATGACATCTTATAAATAGAACGTTTAGCTCGCTTCTGCAGCACAAATATTGTGTTAATGTCCGCAGCGTTTCCCCATAGAAGAATGCCATATGACATTATACTATAAAAATAACTATAATAAACTAGCCGCGCTGTGTCCTCATCGGAAATTTCTCGAATTTTTTTCACTGCATACCTATGCTGCAGAACTAAGCCTATCTGCCAGATTTGCAATTTACAATCTAGTGTTATTCCTAGAAATATAGTGGTATCCATTAAGTTCATTTTCTCATCGTTTAATAGTACATTGGTTTGTGTCTGCCTAACATTTGGCAGGCTAAACTTTAAACATTTTGTTTTATTGGAATTTAAAAGTAAATTATTAACATTAAACCAATGTACCATTTTTAAGAGAGCACTATTTACCTCATCGTATTTTAACTGTCGTCGCTTCACATTAAAAATTAGTGAAGTATCATCAGCAAAAAGTACTATCTCATGCTTATCTTTAATTAGATAAGAAAGGTCATTTATATAGATGAGAAAAAGAAATGGCCCTAAAATGGACCCTTGTGGCACACCTAGTTCTATTTTGGTCTCGTTAGACCTTGTAGAATTTACTTCTACTCTGCGTTCTATTTTTAAGATAAGAGCTTAAGAGTTTACGTGCCGTGTCCCTTATACCATAATGGTATAATTTTTTGACCAACGTAGCATGCTCGATACAGTTGAAAGCCTTGGATAGATCACAAAAGACACCAAGTGCATCATGCGATCCCTCCCAGGCCTCAAATATGCTGCATAGAAGACTGATGCCTGCGTCTGTTGTGGACCGACCTTTAGTAAACCTGAATTGATTACTATACTAATAAATTATTTATGTTAAAGTGAGCTAGCAAATGATTTAATATTATTTTCTCGAAAATTTTACTGAAAGTCGGTAGTATAGATATTGGTCTATAATTGGCTGGGTCAGATTTATTCCCGGCCTTGAAAAGAGGCATCACCTTGCTATGCTTCATTAGGTCAGGGAACACACCTTTCCCCCCGATGGTTGCACGCCTTGTCGTGGCGGTGGGACTTAGTAACCGTGGACTGGACACCCACGGTGAAGCGAAGAGGCAACCAGGGCCGGCTTGTTTGCCAACGGCTGGCCCGAGGAGGGCGCTCTCAGCGGGCTGGAGGAGTCCGCTGCGGACGCGCTTAGAGGTGGGACCGCAGAAGAAGAGGAGTGCCGGTATTACGGTGCGCCGTACTCCCTATCTTCTGCGGCCGTGGAGGGATCGCAGGGAGAGAGACGTGGTAGTATTGTGCCACTCTCCCTACCCCCCTGCGAGCTGGCGGGGCCGTTCCGTATGGTTAACGGCATTGGTGGGGCCGCAGAGGAAGAGGCAAGTTGGTATTACGGTGCGCCGCTTGCCCTATCCTCTGCGGCCGAGGTGTGGTCGGTGGCAGAACCATAGCTCAGATCTGCCACATAGGGCTGGTATCCGTTGCTTCCTAGTAGCAGACTCGGGGGGAGTCTGCTACAGTACTGGTTGATGCCGAGGTGGGAGGTGCACCTTACCATCTGGTGCGCCTGGGGCCTTCGGGCCGTGGATTGAGCCGCATATGTGCGGCTGCCGCCGGCGGGGTCGCGGATGTGTTTATCGTTCCCGTGGCCCCGTCACAGGGCGGCGAGGAGGAAGGTGGGGGGTGGTTTTTAGTGGGTATACCGTGGGTCCCATTAGCCTATACGGGAGTCCCACATCACCATTCGGGTGCCCCCTGCGCCTGGGTGGTATGCGTAATGCATCCCCCCCCCCGGAAAAAAAAGGGAACACCTTTCTTAATACAATTATTAAAAACTAAGGCTAGGTAGGGGGCAATGATGTCAATTATTGATTTTATAATTATTATAGACATACCCCAGAGATCAGTAGTACTTTTAATATTGAGTAATTTGTAGGTGTTAATAATATCTCTGGAGTCAATTTCTCTAAAATTAAAATTGACATCACATTCCTTGACATTTTCTCTGAGTATTTTTTCAGCAACTGCAGGTGAAGAATTTAAATTTTTTGTAGTTGAGACCGGAATGTCAGCAAAAATCTTTTCGAAGATCGTCGCAACCTCTAGGTCAGAATTGACCTTTTTATCATTGACACAAAGTTCAAATTTAGAGTTACGACTGGATCTGTCTCTTCCAGTCTCATCTGCAATTATCTTCCAAGTGGTTTGCACTTCATTGTTTTTTCTTTTATGTGAAGTGCCTTCGCTGCTTGACAAACTTTTTTAAACATTTTTGAATATTTCTTGACATATAGCATAAAAGATTTTATGTCTTTTCGTTGTACAGATCAATGATCATACAATCTTTGTCTACTTACTAAAATTCATGCAGTGGCCCAGTTTTTAAAATTACTTTTTCTATTATTTTAACTGACCGTTTTAGAAATAAATACAGAGTTAAAGTGGGTTCTAATTATTTTAAATAGTTTATTAAACGCTTCATCTGAGTTATTTATCGAAAAAAAAAACCCGAAAATTCTCCCGTCAAAATATCAGCTTTTTAAAAAAAGTTGGTGGGATTTTTGTTCGTTTAAATCTCTCCTTTCTGATAATGTAAAAAAAGTATATATAACCATAGTACATGTTTTCAGAAAATGCAAAGAAAAGAACAGGTAGCAAGGCCCAGACCCGCCTAGCCCCAATAAGATGACTACAATATTTTGAGTAAGTTGTCGAATCTTCTTTAAATTACATTCATAGATGCCTATTTATTGCTATTATTACATAACTTTTATACCTGAGTGACCTACGGATAATTTTAGCCTATCAAAACTCAAAAGGTATTTCATAGAGAAGTGGGGATAGAACTAGGCGGGTTTCAATAGAAAGAAAAAATTCCAAAGAAATCAATCTCACAGAAGTTATTGAGGAGTTCAGTAAATTGAAGGCACGAAAACACATAATATAACACGCTACAAAAAAAACTATCTTTGATTTATTTTATCTATTTTTTTTGTCGATCGATTTGTATTTTATTCTCCTCACTCATATCCATTCCATATTGTAGGTATGTATGTTTATTTAGCCGAAATAATTTAATTCGAATTTAAATTTCACTTGCCAGATTTTAACGAAATACACATAAAACTATTTTTTTAAAGCTCGCTTTGCCGCCCCGGGCCTCTGACGTTTTTGTTGATTTTGTAGAATTTTGTTAGGAACGTCCTAAAATTTGACTTTATCAGCTGCTTTATGTTGTTACAACGTAATACTGGTAAAAAGTGATCCCACCATAAACATATTCATGTAAAGTAATGCCAAGACGATACCGTATAACTCGCACTGTTAAAAAGCTATTAGATCTCGTGTAAAACCAAGCTTCTGACTCTACCAAATTTCTAACTCTACCCGCCTTAACTCTACAAGCCTAACTTCATGAACTCTACACCTTAGTCAAAATACGTGACCTGACAAAATGGCCAATCCACAAAATTTAATGTTGGATGTGTGCTAAAGCTAAAATTTTAGTTTTAACTTTCTATGACATCAGGAAGTACCCTATAATTTTGTTGATCATGATATTTTTTGATATCTAAAACCACTGATTTTGTCACTGACTAGTAAGTCAGTGACGAAATCAGGGGTTTTTAGATATCAATAAAATCTAAATTAAAATACTTATGAACCTCCGACGCAAAAACGACGGGGTGTTATAAGTTTGACGTGTCTGTGTATGTGTCTGTCTGTGGAAACTGGAATCGTAGCTCCCGAACGCATGAACCGATTTTAATTTTTTTTTATTGAAAGTTGAATTATTCGGGAGTGTTTTTAGCTATGTTTAATGAAAATCTGTTCAGCCGTTTGAAGATTATCAGCTCTTTTCTAGTTGATGAAGGGATCTGACTAACTTCCTTATATTCGATCGATTCGAAATTTGGTACCGTGTTAGTTCAACGATATTTAAAGAACATGGTAAGGTAATCATGGACTGATCAGCCGTTTCAAATTCATCGATTCTTTAATAGTAATTGATGAGGGGATTCGGCTTCCTTCCGTATGTCCTATAGATTCTAAATTTGGCACCATGTTACTTCAATGATATTGAAAGTATTTGGTAAGGTAACCATTATTTATACCTACTTTAAGAATTTTAGAATAATAATTATGTTTTCATGTAATGTAGTACATCTGAGGGTACGGCAGTGCCCCCACCTCGCCAAGACGAGTGAGCGAAGCGCAAGGGCACTACCAGACTACCTTTTCTCGAAGCGATTCGTCGATTTTTTGGGCCCTTATAACTTGGGTTTCGATTATAGCAGATACACAAAATTTTAAGGATATGTTCCCAGTAGCGGACTAATGAACTGCACTACCGTGCCCCCAGATGTACTACATAGAACATGATGAAAACATTATAACTATTATTCTAAAATTCTACATTGACAATCACAAGCCACTATAACGTTCGGTTTGTGATTGTAACTGTTATAAACTGTTGTAGAATTTAATTTAATAGTAAAAAAAGCTAGAAAAAAACCGAAAACCGGTTTTCAATATTTTGAAAACCGGGTTTTGTTGTAGGCCCGGAAAACCGGGTTTTCCCGGGTTTTCGGTTTCGGGTAAACCCGGTCTCGATGCCCTAATCCTACAATATTTTATAGAACTCACGTTCATATTTGCTGGTACCGACTTCAAAATTAAGAAGATTGAGTAGAGAAATAGCCAAATTTAAAAGGGGAATTATTTAGAAAATAAGTTTTATTTCATACTTTTTGCATAGATATATAATATTTAAAAGAGGTAGATATGTTATAAACGCGTAAAAATTAAGACTCGAATTGGCCCGAGTCGGGCAAATTTTGGTTATTGTGCTCCGCGAGTAATAGCGTGTTTTGTGTTACTATGCGACGTTGACACATTGACACGCGTCCCATGTCAATGTGTGTCGTGGCACAGAAATATTGTTAGTTTTGTAAGGATATAACGTATCTATGTATTAATTAATCAAAGCTTTTTTGTTTATTTTTACTTTGGAAGGCGGTTTAATTTTTGGTTTAAAAATAATAATTTCACTCTTTTTAGTGATATGAACGTCTAAAATAATCGATAGAATGTTTATTTGAATACGCGCCAAGCTTCCATTAGGTATTGTTATTAAGATAATGATGATGATGACTGTAAGTTAGGTACAAAGTGGCATATGCTTGCAGTTATTTAAACAATGCCGAAATTTCCAAACGCATATCTTTAAAGACTGAGGAGTTCTGTTTAGTGCTTTTGGATCCAGGGTATACCTTGGTCCAACATCTTACTTTTTGGAATGTGCTTGGACTACTTCAGAAAAAGTCGAAATCACCAAATGTGTCCATATAAATTTCGAGGTGTTCCCTCGATTCCTCATAGATGCCATAATCAGGTTTCCACTTTAGTTACTAAAGGACCAATTTCGAATTAAACCCTTTACAATAACAAAAGAATTTTGTAAATAGGTCCATAAACGGCAGAGTAATGTTCAAAGATCTCCGTGTTAGCGTAAAATACTATGAGAAGTACCAATTATATCATCATAATGTGATGATGTATGGTGTGATGGTGGTGGTGTTGATGATGATTACTCTAATTGACATGGTGGCATATGCTTGCAGATCTTTAAACAACGCCGAAATCCCCAAAACGTGTATTTATAAGGAGTCAGGAGTTCTGTTCTGTACTTTTGAAACCAGGGTATACTTGGAGCAAAACCATACTTTTTGGTAGAATATGCTTGGACTACTTCAGAAAAAATCGAAATCACCATATGTGTCCATATAAATATCGAAGAGTTCCCTCGATTCCTCATGGATGCCATCATCAGATCACCACTTTTTTGAAAATGGGACCAACATGGGATTATACCCATTAAAATACATCAAAAAAAAAATTTTGAAAATCGGTCCACAAACGGCGGAATTATCGTTGAACATACAAAAAAAATATATACAGGATGTCCCAGAAGTCGACGTCGTCCCTTCGAAGGCTGATAGACCAGCTCATGACTCACCAGAATATCGTAATATGACCTTAGTAAAAAATCTTTAGTTTTCGAGATATTGGCAATTTTAATAATTTCTTAAAAATTACACCTCATGTCAGTTTTTAGACTGCCGCAACTACAAATTCCCGTATTGTGGGATACAAATTTGTATTGCGGAATCCTGACCAGTTCTGCTATTGACCACGGTTATAAACAAAGCTAATAGAGTTTGAATTTTGTAGAAAAAAAGAAAACTTTTCCCTAATCGTGATTCCCTCGATTCCTCATGGATGCCATCATCAGATCACCACTTTTTTGAAAATGGGACCAACTTGGGATTATACCCATTAAAATACATCAAAAAAAATTTTTGAAAATCGGTCCACAGACGGCGGAATTATCGTTGAACATACAAAAAAAAAAAAAAATATATATATATATATATATATATATATATATATACAGCCGAACGTATAACCGCCTCCTTTTTTTGGAAGTCGGTTAAAAAGCTAATAAGTTATATCTATATTATCTTATGTTGATAATTTAGTCTTAATTTTATTGTACTTAATTGTTCCTATAAAGGAAATTAATACTAGAAACAAATAGAAAATTCGGTTTTCGAATTCGAGTCGCAGAGAATTGAACTCGAGTTGGTTCGAGTTAAGTCCAACTCGAGTTAACCCGAGTTAGTTACTCGAGTCGGCCATCACTAGCGCCGCCATCACTAGCGCCGCCATTATGTCGTTCATTTCATACTTTGCCAGAAGAGGAAGAGACGGATTGCGACGCTGGCGCGCCAGTTCTTTGTTGCCGACATTTTTATGGATCATGTTGAAAATAGTGTTGAAAAAGTGAACGTATATAACTGTGCACTATATTTATCGATCTGAGGTGCTTAAGTGTTTTTTTTTAATGTTACACCGGGTTTTTATTACGCGTTTTTTTTTGTTTCATTAACTTGCAATTTTATTCGCGTTGTGATGTTACATTATTTTGGTCTTGCAAGGTGCCATTCTCATAATATTTAACCAATTTACGTATATAAGGTGATTCAGAGTGGAAAAAATATAAACTTGAATCGGTTGCAAGTTGCAACTTGCATCATAGACATAATAGACCAGTGCAAATAGGTTTTGAATCAAAATAAATATATAGTAGGATTAAACCCATTGGAAAAGGAAGAGAATATAACAAAAATAAAAGGAAAAGTAAATTACGGGCGATTTGAGGTGGAAGGTGAAGGGGGTGAGTTTTTAAGGGTAGAAAACGGTTTATCTCGATTTCCGGCAAAACTACAAGTCCTATTGAAAAAAGTTCAATGGCGAAGTTGTAGGTAATAAAACTATATACAACTTTTGTTTTTATACTTTTTTCACATGACTTCAAAATTCATGTGAAAAATTCAAATAACCAAGTTTGTGGTTTTTTTTTTATCTTGTACAAAAAAGAATATTTTTTTTTCACGAAATTTGACCTTTTTATGTCTCGAATACACTGTAATTTTTTTGATTTGAAATATTTATTTTTTCAACTTATTTTGTCTTAATATCGAAAAATTAACCCTAATTTTCAATCCAAAATACTCTCGCGTCAAAATATCAGCTTTTTTAAAAAGTCAGTGGGCTTATTGTTCGTTTAAATCTATTCTTTCTGATGATGTAAAAAATATATATGTTACCGATGTATGAAATCTAGGAAATGTATAGAAATCCTAGAAAATTTATACAATTCCGAAGCTATTTAGGAAATGTATAAAATGTTGTTAATATTGTAAAAACTATTTAATACATAAATGTCATAGGAAATGTGTAAAATTCCTAGGAATTTGTATAAAATTCGAAAATCGTATTACGAAATGTATAAAAATAATGCTTTCTCTAATAAAACACGTTGTTAAAATGAAAATAATAATTTTTATTAAGTAAAGCATTCGTTGAGACAACAACGTTCAGGTAACAATCATTATCATATCGTAAAATATAATAATCTTTATATTATCTTACTAATTAAAGCAAAAATTAAAAGAAAATCAACTATCTAGTAACTTTTAAAATGTATTTATCCTATTATATAAAATGGGTACATATTTAAAATATATGTTCGCATTGATATTTCAAATTTTTTACATTTCCGAAAGCTATTTAGGAAATGTATAGATTTCCTAGGAACTGTGTCTTATATAATTTATTTTACACATTTCCGTGCGATTTAAGGAATTACATACATTCCCTATGAATTGTATGCAATGACGGATTACATACATTTCCTGTAACATATACACTACTATAGTAAATGTTCTCAGAAAATGCAAAGATAAGAATAGGTATTAAGGCCTAGCCCCAATATGATATCTACAATATTTTGAGTAAAGGCATGTACCTATTCACTTTGATTAGTGCGAGTGCGAGTGTGTAGTGCAATTGATTAATGATTAGTAGAAAATACGTGTAGACAGCGACTGTTTAGTGCAAGTGTTTAGTTGGCTGTGTAGTAAAGTGATTAGAAGCGTGTTATTTTTTGCGAGTGGACTGCGAGTAGCCCCGTCCCGCACGCCCCCCTTCCCCCTCACTCGCGGCCTTGACCTTTGTTTTCAAAACACGTTATCTATTCTCGATTTAACGACTGCCAAAAATTCATCACTAACTGGATGTTTTTTGGTAAATCTATAGATAATAATCTAAACTATTAGAAATTATATCAGTCCTGCAAATTGTATGGTATACTCGTAATGAAAGAGTCCCCCTCTTCCAACATGACGTATCGATAACACGGTCATATAAATTTATATAATTTAAAAACCACATTGTCCTACAAATTTCGTGGTTATCCCGGTCTTACATTCCAAAGTTGTTTGAAAGATATCTGATGTAAAATTATTACTAACTAGCTGTTGCCC
Source organism: Glaucopsyche alexis (assembly GCA_905404095.1). Taxonomy (NCBI): domain Eukaryota; kingdom Metazoa; phylum Arthropoda; class Insecta; order Lepidoptera; family Lycaenidae; genus Glaucopsyche; species Glaucopsyche alexis. The sequence continues at coordinate 26,439,537 of FR990046.1, forward strand.
GCGGCTCCGCCCGCGTAAATATAGTTTTTTCGCGGTCGCGTATAATATTATGTGACCGATGCAGAAATTAGATAAAAACAATCCTTGATTATATATCATGCCTAAATTCAAACTCGATCGGTGCAGAACTTTTTGAATTTTTGAAGCGTACAGAAACCAACATAACATTTATATATATATAGACAAGCAGCTGAATCTTTGTGAATAGCTTCTTTTCGATGAGACGCCCAACAATTTACCGTAGAAAATTCTCGATTTTGGTAGCTAACGATGGTAGCAGAGATAAAATATGTCGATTTAACGACTCTCAAAAATTCATTTCTAATTGGTTTCTTTTTGGTAAATCTGATAATTATCTAAATTATGTAAAAAAATATTAGTTCTATGTAATGTAATATTAAAACGTATGGTTTAAGTACCTAATCAGTACCAAAAGTACCTACCGAAGTTCAACCTAGTAATCATAACGCAGTTATCAAAAGTTATTACTATCCGGCTGTTTTTCCTGTTGATTTGTTTAATATTATATTTGTAATAGGTATGTACTTTTTAATTGTATTTAAAAATATGAAATTTTTTTGTCATGCGACGGGGTAGTTTTCAAAAACATCAATATAATATTTACTTAATCTCACATGGTAACAAGAGTGTTTTTGTGTAATTTGCTTCATGAAAACCCTCATTTTCGAGTGAAATAGAAGAAGTTAAGAAATTTAATAAACACATTTGGCTTTCTTGCAAAACTTTTTTAGCTGTTCGAAAGCATCAACAGCATAAATATCGAGATGTTACAAATCCTACGAACTTTGCCGCGAATAAAAGTAGCCTATGTCCTTTCTAATGGTCTACTCTATGTTTATCCAAATTTCATCAAAATTTGTTCAGTAGTTTCGTAGCCTAGATAGGCTACATAGGCTACATGCATTAGATAATGCAAACATATAAACAAAGAAATAAAATCTTTCCTCAATATAAAATTAGTATAAATATCTAACATATAAAACTCCTGTTTAGTGTTCGGAGACACACTCCTCTGAAACGACTTGATCGATTCTTATGCCTTATTTTGCATATTCTACCGAATATTTCCGAGTCTGAGAATCGGTCGTAATCTTTTTTTTATACACAACAAAACAACATTTGCTGGGTCAGTTAGTAGTTAGGTCTTCTCTCATCTAGTACTCTACATCCAGTCTCATCAATAAAAAGTCTTTCACGAAAAATTTTCTTGATAGTAATCAATTTAAAAACACGTTCTTCGTAACCCGGACTATATTAAGATATGAGTAATTTCGCCGTCTGACGTAAGACACTCGGTAGCTGCGCTACGTAAGTACGTAGCCCCGGATTTTTGCGTTGTTGCGAGTTGCGTCTCGGGTTGATTTTTTTTTCTTTTTATTTTTCTCGCACTGCAAAACTCCGAAAATGCTTGTTCTCCCAAGTAATAAAAGTATATTGTTAGTTATGTACCTATTTTATTATTAGTTACTCTAAGTTGTAAATATTAGTGTAGAGTGTAGACTATAAAAATATGAAAAGATTGTATTAGATGGAAGTACAAACACACTCTTTATAAGTAGGTACTAGGGAAACCGAGCTTTGCTCGTAGTTTTAGTACAACGATAAAATATTAATTATTTTAAATAAATAAATAAAATATTTTAAATAAATAAATAAAATATTTTAAATAAATAAAAATATATAAAAGCAAAACAAACACATAATAATAATCACAAAAGTATAGGTCTACCAGAATCTGATGGTATTTAAAAAAAAATAAAAAAATGTGATTTTCATATGGCAATGTCAAGTATGATCCGTCAAATCAAAGTACGTGGTCTGTCAACCGCTGCTAAAATTTTGTGATTATGTTCTTGGAATTTGTTGTTTTTGTGAAAATATCCAAAAAGGCAATTCGATCTCAAGCGAGAAATATTGTTTTCTATGTCTATAGTAAAATACAGAAAGAAGAAGGTGTAAATCGAACTCAATTTTATAATTTAAAGCTCGTGGTAGAGTTGACCGGTAAGTTAGAGTAAGTTGTTTTGATACTTTTAGTTTTTTTATATTTTCTTAGGTAATTATTGTGACTTCTTTAAAGGTATTTCCAGTATTACTATACGGTGAATCGTAGCTGATGGCACATTGAATGATGGTTTGTTTTCCATGCCTGGTAAAAGGAGGAGAGGAGGAAAAAAGAAAATCAACATAAGACAGTTTCGATTTATAGTTGATTAGAAATAAAGTAAACGAGTTCTACACAGTTCGGAAGGAAATTCCAACATTAAATAAACTGTTGCCAATTTAATTGTATGTTATTCGTAATAAATAAGTATATAAAGTAATTCACGATTGATTTATTTTTCATGAAATATCATTATCATTACATCTATATCTATACAGGATGTCCCAGAAGTCGACGTCGTCCCTTCGAAGGCTGATAGACCAGCTCATGACTCACCAGAATATCGTAATATGACCTTAGTAAAAAATCTTTAGTTTTCGAGATATTGGCACTTTTAATAATTTCTTAAAAATTACACCTCATGTCAGTTTTTAGACTGCCGCAACTACAATTTCCCGTATTGTGGGATACAAATTTGTATTGTGGAATCCTGACCAGATCTGCTATTGACCACGGTTATAAACAAAGCTAATAGAGTTTGAACTTTGTAGAAAAAAAGAAAACTTTTCCCTAATCGTGATTTCAAAAACTTTTTCTCCTAACTTTCACTATCCATACTGAACAAAAAATACACCACACTAACCTGGGTTGTTACTTTAAAAAGTTGCTCATTTTATGTAGTTTTTAAAATAGTAAAATAGTTGCTATTAAGCTATGTCAAAATTTTTTTTTGCTATTTTAAGTGCACAGAGAACACATTTTGAATGTTTTTCTTTAGTTAGAATTTCAAACAAAAACACTCGTTACATTGAAATCACCCAGATGTTTACTTAAAAATTGTACGTTGAAGTTAATTAATTAATTAATTAACTTAATTCATGCTTACTAAACTTAGAAACTAAACAGAATACAAGGATTTTTTTTAAGCTGTAAGGAGAAATGCAAAGAAGGAGAACACATTAATAATATCATTTAATGAGTTAGACTCATTAGAGTGAGGGAATAGGTGACGCCACGCACGTCTTTTGTTTGTTCTATACATGAGTTTGTTTATTAGTTACTAGTACGTTACACTATTGATGTGCATCGTTTTGTTATTTTCTTACTTTTAACGGATTTTGCATTGTAATTTGGACTTCGCTTGCCTAGTGACTCGGACTTAAGTGTGTTTGGAGACAGTAAAGAACTGACATGGCTCTCTTCTGGACTTTTATGTTTCTGTGATACGCGTCTTACTACCAGTCATTATGGCGTATACTATACATCAGTATGCTAACGTGCATTACATTAACGGGGAATACAGAGGCAACGGTGCTGCTGCAACTAATTTGTATCGCAAAAGGTTAAGGTACTCAAGTCCAGATTACAATGCAAAATCCGTTAAAAGTAAGAAAACAACAAAACGATGCACATCAATAGCGTAATGTACTTGTAACTAATAAACAAACTCATGTACCTATAAAACAAACAAAAGACGTGCGTGTCGTCACCTACTCTCACTCTAATGAGTCTAACTCATTAAATGATATTATTAATGTGTTCTCCTTCTTTGCATTTCTCCTTACAGCTTAAAAAAAAAACCTTCTATTCTGTTTAGTTTCTAAGTTTAGTAAGCATGAATTAAGTTAATTAATTAATTAATTAACTTCAACGTACAATTTTTAAGTAAACATCTGGGTGAATTCAATATAACGAGTGTTTTTGTTCGAAATTCTAACTAAAGAAAAACATTCAAAATGTGTTCTCTGTGCACTTAAAATAGCAAAAAAAATTTTTTGACGTAGCTTAATAGCAACTATTTTACTATTTTAAAAACTACATAAAATGAGCAACTTTTTAAAGTAACAACCCAGGTTAGTGTGGTGTATTTTTTGTTCAGTATAGATAGTGAAAGTTAGGAGAAAAAGTTTTTGAAATCACGATTAGGGAAAAGTTTTCTTTTTTTCTACAAAGTTCAAACTCTATTAGATTTGTTTATAACCGTGGTCAATAGCAGAACTAGTCAGGATTCCGCAATACAAATTTGTATCCCACAATACGGGAAATTGTAGTTGCGGCAGTCTAAAAACTGACATGGGGTGTAATTTTTAAGAAATTATTAAAAGTGCCAATATCTCGAAAACTAAAGATTTTTTACTAAGGTCATATTACGATATTCTGGTGAGTCATGAGCTGGTCTATCAGCGTTCGAAAGGACGACGTCGACTTCTGGGACATCCTGTATATATAAAAGAAAGTCGTGTTAGTTACACCATTTATAACTCAAGAACGGCTGAACCGATTTGGATGAAAATTGGTAGGGAGGTAGCTTAGAACCAGGAGAAGGACATAGGATACTATTTATCGCGGTAAAATGTACGGTTCCCGCGGAATACTGTATTTACGCTTTTACGTAAAAACTACTTAACCGATCATCATGAAATTTGGCACAGATATAAAGTAGACTACGAGGAAGAACATAGATTACTCTTTATTGCATAAAAATGTACGGTTCCCGTGGAATACTGTATTTACGCTTTTACGTAACTACTTACCCGATCATCATGAAATTTTGCACAGATATAAAGTAGAGCACGGGAAAGGACGTAGGCTACTTTTTATTGCAGAAAATGTACGGTGCCCGTGGAATACTGTATTTACGCTTTTACGTAAAAACTACTTAACCGATCATCATGAAATTTGGCACAGATATAAAGTAGACCACTGGGAAGGACATAGGCTACTTTTTATCGCAGGAAATGTACGGTGCCTGTGGACAACTGTATTTACACTTTTACGTAAAACAACTTAAACGATCATCATGAAAATTGGCACAGACATAGAGTAGACTACGAGGAAGAGCATAGGCACTATTTATAGCAGAAAAATATGTTTGGGGATTTAGTAAATAGGGGATTTAGGGATTTACAAATAATGTGATTTACGCGACGATACTCAAAGGAAAATTCGAAGGTGAGGAAGTTCTCATTCCGAAGATCATCATCGGGAGATGATCCCTACCGAATACCGATATGCCGTTTGAGTTCAAGCGACTTCAATTTCCGATCCGTCTTGCATTCGCCATGACCATTAATAAGTCACAAGGTCAATCCTTGAAAGTTTGTGGTCTGAATCTACAAAATCCATGTTTTTCACCTGGTCAATTATATGTGGCATATTCACGGATCGGAAGACCATCTGCGTTATTTATTCTTGCGCCTGATAGTAAACCGAAAAATTTCGTCTATTACAAGATGTTTTACTGAAGATTGCAACCCATGCACCAAAATACATGGCCCATTTTAACAATCATTTAAATAATAATTGATTTCTTTTTAATTATATCTATTATCCTAATGAAAAATTGCACTTAACGAAATCCAAAATCTGCTCATTTATTGCCTCTAAGGTAGAACAAAGTTTGCCGGGTCAGCTAGTATATAAATATAAAAGAAAGTCGTGTTAATTACACCATTTATAACTCAAGAACGGCTGAACCGATTTGGCTGAAAATTGGTAGGAAGGTAGCTTAGAACCAGGAAAAGGACATAGGATACTATTTATCGCGGAAAAATGTACGGTTCCCGTGGAATACTGTATTTACGCTTTTACGTAAAAACTACTTAACCGATCATCATGAGATTTGGCACAGATATAAAGTAGACTACGAGGAAGAACACAGGTTAGTCTTTATTGCATAAAAATGTACGGTTCCCGTGGAATACTGTATTTACGCTTTTACGTAACTACTTAACCGATCGTCATGAAATTTTGCACAGATATAAAGTAGAGCACGGGAAAGGACATAGGCTACTCTTTATTGCAGAAAATGTACGGTTCCCGTGGAATACTGTATTTAAGCTTTTACGTAACTACTTACCCGATCATCATGAAATTTGCTATAGATACAAAGTAGACCACGAAGAAGGACATAGGCTACTTTTTATTGCAAGAAAATATATGGTTCCCGTGGAATATTGTATTTACGCTTTTACATAAAAACTACTTAACCGATCGTCATGAAATTTTGCACAGATATAAAGTAGAGCACGGGAAAGGACATAGGCTACTTTTTATTGTAGAAAATGTACGGTTCCCGTGGAATACTGTATTTACGCTTTTACATAATAACTACTTACCCGATCATCATGAAATTTGGCACAGATATAAAGTAGACCACTGGGAAGGACATAGGCTATACTTTTTATCGCGGGAAATGTACGGTTCCTGTGGACAACTGTATTTACGCTTTTACGTAAAACTACTTAACCGATCATCATGAAAATTGGCAAAGACATAGAGTAGACTACGAGGAAGAGCATAGGCTATTATTTATCGCAGAAAAATATGTTTAGGGATTTAGTAAATAGGGGATTTAGGGATTTACAAATAATGTGATTTACGCGACGATACTCAAAGGAAAATTCGAAGGTGAGGAAGTTCTCATTCCGAAGATCCCGATGATCCCTACCGAATACCGATATGCCGTTTGAGTTCAAACGACTTCAATTTCCGATCCGTCTTGCATTCGCCATGACCATTAATAAGTCACAAGGCCAATCCTTGAAAGTTTGTGGTCTGAATCTACAAAATCCATGTTTTTAATAAAAGCGGCTAATGACTGCCATTCATGCAACGGCCGCCTCTTCGTCACCGACAGGAAGACCAAGTTGGAGTTCCTAATAGATACCGGCTCGGACTTATGTGTATTCCCTAAGAAAGCGACTAGAGGACACCGTAATAAAACAGAGTTGGAATTATATGCAGCAAACAACTCTAAAATATCAACGTACGGCTACGTACAGCTGCATTTAGATTTTGGTTTGCGTCGAGATTTCGCGTGGAGATTTGTGGTAGCAGATGTGGCAAAACCAATAGTAGGCGTCGACTTTTTAAGCCACTACAACTTATTAGTCGACTGTCGCAAGCACCGACTCGTGGATAACTTCACGACTCTCTCGGTACCTTTACCACATTGTGCTAAAGAAACGGAAGTACTTACCATCAAAGCCGTGACAGGCGACTCGCCATACCATCAATTGTTGAAGAGGTTTCCCGTTATCACGAGGCCCTCCGGCACACCTGTGGTACCGAAGCACAATACGAAGCATCACATACGCACCACACCCGGCCCATCGGTAAGCGCCCGCCCACGTCGATTGGCTCCAGACCGCTTTGCGATTGCAAAAAAGGAGTTTGATGAAATGATCCAAAACGGTACTGCGCGTAGATCTGAAAGTGCATGATCATCGCCACTACACCTGGCAAAGAAAAAAGATGATGGGTGGCGACCGTGCGGTCATTACCGTTCCTTAAACGCGAGAACGATACCAGACCGCTACCCTATCCGTCATATTAATGATTTTACATATGAACTCGCTGGCTCTAAAATATTTTCAAAAGTTGATCTAGTTAAAGCTTATAATCAGATAACTGTTTTCAAGGAAGATATACCGAAAACCGCCATAACTACACCTTTCGGCCTATACGAATTTCCCTATATGACTTTCGGCTTAAGAAACGCAGCTCAGACCTTTCAGAGATTCATAGACGAAGTACTTCAAGGAATGAGCAATGTATACTCTTACTTGGATGACATTTTAATATACTCGCGCACGGAGGAGGAGCATTTAAAACACGTGGAAGAACTTTTTGAGCGACTTTCGAAATATGGAATTTTAATCAACATATCAAAATGCAAGTTTGGCGTATCAGAGATATCATTCCTAGGGTATCATTTAACAGCTGACGGAATAAAACCATTGGATGAAAAAGTAGAAGTCATCAAAAACTTACAACCGCCAACCACAGCTAAACAACTCAGAAGATTCCTAGGAATGATAAATTACTAACGAAGATTTATCCCACAAGCCGCAAAACTTCAAAGTTCATTAAATGATTCCTTAACGGGTAATATTAAAGGTGCAACCCCTATAAAAATGACAAAGGAAATGTTGGAAACATTTGAGTTATGCAAACAAAGCCTCGTAGAAGCTACACTACTAACTCACCCGGACATATATGCAGAATTGGCACTCTTTACAGACGCTTCAAATCAGGCTATTGGAGCTGTCCTGCAACAAAAAGAAGGGAACATGTGGAAACCACTGTCGTTTTTCTCCCGAAAGTTGTCTCCTAGCCAAAAGAAGTCAAACATTTTCGATATATGTTAGAGGCAAGGCAATTCACTATATATACAGACCACAAACCACTTACCTTTGCATTTTCCACAAAAAGAGACAAATGTTCACTGCGACAATTTAGATACCTGGATTTTATTGATCAATACTCCACAGACCTTAGACATATACCTGGAAGCGACAATGTAATAGCGGACTCGTTATCGAGGATAGAAGACATTACTGAAGCTTTCAACTACGGAGATCTTGCAAATGATCAGGAACAAGACCCTGAATTGCAAAATCTACTCAGAAATTCTACGTCTTTAAAATTTAAAAAACACAATGATGTCTACTGTGACACATCTACCGGGAAAAATAGGCCATACATAACACCTAAATTGCGCAAACAAATTTTTACTAAGATGCATGAGCTCAGCCACCCAGGAACGTCAGCATCTGCAAAACTAGTTAGCGAGAGATTTGTATGGCCCGGAATGCAAAAAGACTGCCGACGATGGGCAAAAGAATGCACAGATTGCCAGATATCCAAAGTTACCCGCCACACATCCTCTCCTTTTTCCTCTTTCCCAATACCTTCCCAACGTTTTTCCCAAGTTCATATCGATTTAATAGGACCATTACCTTATTCCAATGGTTACAGGTACTGCTTGACTGCCATCGACCACTATACACGCTGGCCCGAGGTCTATCCAACAGCAGACATCACAGCTGAGACATGTGCACGAACTTTCGTCGCCGGGTGGGTGTCACGATTCGGATGCCCCGCCATCATCACGACGGACCGAGTCGAGACCGAGACCGAGAGGCCGAAATCATAGGCGCGGAACATCGCCCCACCACAGCATACCATCCACAGTGCAATGGAATGGTGGAGCGGCTACACCGCTAGCTGAAAGCAGCCTTGGTCTGCTACAATACGGCAGATTGGTCGGAATCATTGCCATGGGTCCTACTTGGAATGAGAGCAGCCTGGAAAGAAGATATCAAATCCTCATCAGCAGAGCTACTCTACGGTGAACCATTGAGGTTGCCTGGAGAATTTTTCGCGCCAGTGCCTGCTCTTGCACTCGATCAGACGAATTACGTGGAACGTCTTCGAAAACATTTTACTGACCTTTCACCAACACCCGCATCAAATCACTCGAGTAACCGCACATTTTACATACCGAAGGACAACTGGTCTTCAGATTATGTTTTCCTACGTCGAGGACCAGAAAAACGTCCATTGCAATTACCCTACACAGGTCCGTACAAGGTGTTGGCCAGAAGCCAAAAAACCTTTAAATTGCAAGTGCAAGGTAAGGAGATGTCAGTCTCTATAGACAGAATTAAACCAGCTCACCTGCCTAGTAACGAGACTTACAAAATTAAAGACATTATGCTTACGCCAGCAGTAATGTCTGCTCCGGCAAAACAGTCGTCGCAACAGCACCTGAAAAAACTACACGAAGTGGTAGACGCGTACATTTTCCCAATTACTATCGCCCGTGAACCGGTCTCGGCAGGGGAGTGATGTGGCTGGCAGCTCCTAGAAATAAAAATAAAAAGATTATGACAAAAAGGACAACGTTACTTCTTTACTCCTTTTCGCCTGCTTGGTAATAAATGTGTTGTGATCTTGTTGTGATATAGAAACCGTTTTATTTATTAAAAATTATGAGTCGTGTAATATTACACACGGTACTGCTCGCCAGTTCTGTTACTTGAACTTGAACTACCGCGTGTCTAGATGATAACTAATGGAAGTAAAATAGAATTCTGCCAGACTAAATTAAGACGATACTTCGATTCGGTCGAATCAATCTTGGCCCTAACGCAGATGATCTATTGTAAAATCATTATTAATACCAAATCTAAACAATGTTATCTCGTTAGATGCAAAATGCAAATAGGCGACTAACCGCCACGCCCGGTTATATTATAATATATGTTCGATAGCGGTTGTGGTGGGTGTGGTCGATTGTCCCTTTGCACTGTACTTGCCTTAGCTACCCGCGTTGTACCTTTTCTGAACCCTGTTGCTATTATAATAGGTCTAAATGTAGGACTGAGTTGGTCGCATGGAGACTTTTCTTTATTATTTCAAACTTTAATCTAGTTTTTAGAACTCTTTTAATCAGTAGAATACTTTTACTAATCTTAGGCAATACGGAATACGTACGGAATAGGTACGGTCGCGAACTAGTGCGGTGTACCACTTTTATAATAATAGGTCGAAAAGTGCTACACCGGGTTTGTCCACATCCACAGTCTTAAATTTTACAGCTTGTGGTGAGAAAATGAAGAAAGATATAATGAAAACACTCGATGATGTGTAATGAAACTAATGAAAATGTGTTTGTGTGTGAAAAAAGTTATCCTACGAGGGTTCCGTTTTTTCGAAGATATTACAGATTTTAAAATGCAGGGACACGTCCCGGCGGCATCTGTCATCTTTCAATCTACGCAACGGATTTTGATGCGGTTTTTTTTAACTCTAGTTCAAGGTCAAACAATGACAAGTCCAAGATAAAATTACCGCGCTTAGAATTACCTACGTTGAATGGAGATATTCAAAATTGGCCTATTTTTTATGAAAATGTTCGCTATTTTATTTACAATAATAAGACTGTCAAGTTCTGAGAAAATGCAATATCTACTTGGCAAGCTAAAAGGTCACGCAATAGAATTGAGTAGAGGCATCATATCTACGGGAGATAATTACGTAACGTTGTGGACGGCGCTTTGCGATAAATATAATGATCAACGCTCGCTTGTAGTTTCATATTTGAATGACTTCTGAAAATGCCAGTAATAAACAAAGCAACTCCGACCAACTTGGAAAGTTTTGTTGACAAATACTCGATTCTTGTATCCGCTTTAAAACAAATTAAAATTGATGATTTAGCAGAGTTTATATTTGTTCATCTAGGACTAAGAACTTAAAAGATTTGGAAACCATAAAAGTTTTGAAAATCATATTAGAGGAAAAAAGGAGTTTCCAACTTCATCTGAGTTAATTAATTTTGTCTATGGTCCCACTGCTTTACAGGTTCTCCATAGATTTCAATGCTCGTAAATTTTTATTCAATACGTCAATAAAATGTTTTAATTGAGTTGACGACTCCTTACCTAATATAAACATGGTTCTGAATTAAAATTCTCTTATTATTAAATCTGTCGCATAACAACTGCCACGCTAAATCATAATTAAGTAATAGATGATAACTTCCAATCCAAAATAATAGTGAATATAATTCTTCAGTCTGGTCCACATAATAATGCCATAGGTAATTTTAGTCCTGAAAATATCTGAAAATATCCGGTTCGATTCCGACCAAATGTATCTAAGACCGGAGATCTATCGGCCTTAGTACAGAAGAGGTTTTCTAATTGGTAAAATAATACAGCCAGACTAGCGCTTTCGCTGGGCGCTCGACCAGCGAGACTAATGTTTAGTCTATGTTTACAAAATTAATAGGTACATGTTTGTTTCATAAAAAATTATAATCGAGTCAAAATGTGACGTATGTGTTCCAAATTTAAATGCAATAAAAAAGTAATATTCAATGTGCCAGTACTAAAATAAGTTTGCATATCATCCTGAACACATATTATGCTATAATAGGTACATGTATTACAATTTATGTAACTCTTAACCGGCTGTGGAGCCCGTGGATATATTTCATTGTATGTTGACCGATTAAATTTGTCGAATTTCAAAATTCTTCTTTTAACACAAGAGTCAAGACTGTTTACGTGTGGACAGAGATCCCAATTCCCAGCCCCGCCAGACTTCTCTTATATTCTTACTAATGAAATGTGTGTCATAACTCATAATTTATCATTGTAGCATTAGTAGTGTGCGATGAACGTTTGTATACCCGCCAGATTGTGCGGTGGGCCAATTATTTTCAGGTACAGGGCGCCAAAGTTACAAAAAAATTGTACTTGTACTTATCGCTTACATTGGTGTACCAAAAATTTACTAGCGTACTTAAAATATAGTTATTTTTAGCCAATAAAAATATAGAGTTAATGAACGTCTCGACTAGTGTATTAACATAACCAATTGATCTAATGTTATGACGTAAGAATTAGGTCATAAATATAAGACATTCTGAAAGAGATCTAATGTTAATGACCTAAGAGATCTAATGTTTATGACTTGACCCATTACCTAAATGATTCTGAAAGAGATGTTATTTATGTTTATGACCTAATTATTATTAGGTCATAAATATAATTCTGAATTAGGTCCTAATTACAAGATTATTTTGAACCTACTCCAATTTGAAGCTATCGAGTAAAAGCATAGATATCTTTCAAACAAGTTCGTCATGTTATAAATAACAGCCTCCATGGTCTAGTGGTAGCATTGGCTCTCGACTTGGAGGTCGTGGGTTCGATTCCCGCACTGGAACAACAAACAATGTTGTTTCCAAGTTTGGTTAGGACAATGCAGGCTGATCACCTGATTGCCTGACAAGAAAGATGATCCATGCGTCGGATGGGCATGTAAAAAAATCGGACCTGCGCCTCATCTCTCGTCAGTCGTGTCGGTTATCCGTCCCACTGGATTACGAGAGTATAGGAAGAGAGAGTGCTCTTGTGTAGTGCGCACACACTTGGGCACTATAAAATTAGTCCTGCGTAACTGGCCTGGTTTCAATGAAACCGGCCACCGTCACGGAGATCGGTGTGGGGGAGTTATTAATGTCGAGAAATTCTTGTAGGCTACAAGATGGATTTGGAGTACGATCAGAAGTTCGAGGAGATGAAGAAGTATATACCTTTCTTGGAGAAAATGATCAAATTTCTGGAAAGTTCTGATCAGTCCCCGAACCCGCGACAGGCGCAGCTCGATAAGTTCCGATCGTTGCGAGATGTCCTATTGGATAAGAAGAAAAGGTGGGTGCTTCACTAAAATACTCAACATACCGGCCAAGTGCGAGTCGGACTCGCTTACGAAGGGTTCCGTACAAAACGGCAAAAACACGTTTGTTGTATGAGAGCAATACTTTTGTTCTGATTATACTTTTGTTGTTATACCGGCAACAGAATTACACATCATATTATGTGAAAATTCAACTGTTAAGCTATCACGGTTTATGTGATGACTGATGCAGCCTGGTGACAGACAGTCCCGTTTTGGGTACCGCACGTGGGCGGTGAGGAAGTCACATCCGTTTGATTTCTCATTTCGCTACGCCACCAAACTGTAACAAAACATAATATTATCTATCTACATTACTCAGATTACCAACATGTATTGCGAATTTATGTACTTTTTAGGGCTCCGTTATCAGTACCTCAAATTGTACAAAACGGAACCCTTATAAGATTACTCTGTTGTCTGTCCGCGTGTCAAGAGTCCAAGACTGATGACCCTTTATTTGGGGAACGCGTTGAGGTATCGATTTGAAATTATCCGTACGTTCAGGTCTACGGTGTCGAAAAAAATAGATACGGCCGTTTTCGACACAAAAACATTACGACACTCTCAAGGAAATTAAAATTCATTAGGGTACTACCTCATTATTGACCTAGAACCCTCTTTTTAATATAATACATCTATGCCTAGAACTACGAAATTTGGTGAGTAACCCTTTTATAAATGTGATAAATTTATTAAATGTAATTATGTAATGTAATGTAATTATTTATGTAATTTATTTATTATTTATTTAAATGTTTTTTTTGTAAAAGTAATTAAATTGAAATTAAATTATTAAAAAATTGTCTTCTTGATCTTAAGTCGTCTCTTACGACGGTTGAAATTTCAAGTTGAAGTTACTGGTTCAAATGGGAATCATATTAGAAAAGGGCTTGATGTGAGCATTCCAAAACATATTTTATTTATATTTCACGAGGCATTTTTAGTTTAAAATGTGAAATGACATTTATTAGCTTTTTCATACAAACTTTTTCACCCATTATCAGACTCGACAGAAACTGCGAGACTCAACTAATGAACTATTTATGATGTTCCTGCTTTGTACGGAACCCTCGGTGGGCGAGTTGGACTCGCTCTTGTCCGGTTTTTTATTAGATACTCGCATACTATGTGCATCTTGTTTGATGTAAAAATACCCGTTGATCATTTTTTTGTTAAATTTTATAATTTAGCTTTTATCTAGACACGCGGCAGCGTGTCAAGCCAAATTTAAGCAAAGGAACTGGCTAGCCAACGCCGAGTGTAATATTACACGAACCACTTGGTGCCACTTTTGACCCTTCTTTAACTCAAAACCTCTTTAACGTAAACACATAAAACTACGTGTGTTTTATTATATTCATAAGGACATGTAGAAACCCAAATTTCATGAAGCTAGCTCAAACGGTTATAAAGTTAAGAAGGTCAAAAAGTCGTTAATTTTAGCACTGACTGACATATAGTACCTAAATCTAACCTACTTCCAGATGATCTAGAAGGATGAAATTTGGAATCCAGCTCGGTAATTGTGTGTAAGCGTAGGAAAAAATAATAAAAAAAAGTCAAAAATGAGTGGTGAATACCACAAACAAAAAACCCATACAAAAAACTTATATGTAATATGCGCTGCACGGTGAAGCTAAGAGGCAACCGGGGCCGGCCTGTTTGCCGCCGGCTGGCCCGAGGAGGGCACTCCCAGCAGGCTGAACATGCCCGCAGAGGACGCGCGTGGAGGTGGGACCGCAGAAGAAGAGGAGTGCCGGTGTTACGGTGCGCCGTTCTCCCTATCTTCTGCGGCCGTGGAGAGCCGCAGAGGAAGAGGCATATCGGTATTGCGGTGCGCCGCTTGCCCTATCCTCTGCGACCGATGTGTGGTCGGTGGCAGAACCACAGACCTGATCTGCCACCGGGTACCAGTTTATCTGGTACCCATGGCTTCCTAGTAGCAGACTCGGGGGGAGTTTGATACAGTACTGGTGGAGACCGAGGAGGGAGGCGCACCTTACCATCTGGTACGCCCGTCGTGGAGGGCCTTCGGGCTTCCGTGATGGAGCCGCTTGTAGGCGGCTGCCGCCGTCGGGGTCGCGGATGTGTGTATCGTTCCCGTGGCCCCGTCAGAGGGCGGCGAGGAGGAAGTTGGGGGGGTTTTTAGTGGGTATACCGTGGGTCCCATTAGCCTATACGGGAGCCCCACATCACCACTTGGGTGCCCCCTGCGCCTGGGTGGTATGCGTAATGCATTTTCCCCCCCGGAAACAAAAAAAAAAGGGTGAAGCTGCGGGCAACCGCTAGTGAATAAATAAATACTTTATACAACCCGTTCGCTATAAGTTTTCCGCTGTCAACTGTCACTCGTTTAGCGTTGTCTTACATTTGTCTTACTCACTCAGTTCTAGTTCCAGTGAGATAACGCTATACTGACGTCATTTGACAGTACCAAACTTATGTTGTAGCGACGCGGTCGTAATTAGAGCGTGGTGTATATAAACTTATTTGCATTTCTTAATTGGCGGGTATGAATTTGTGATTTTTTGGTAAAGATAAATTGTGAGTGTATATCTTTAGTCAGTATTTTTCTTATTAGTAGCCAAGTATGGATTTTATAAATTTGTGTAATATTCATTAGTTTGGTTCTTTCGTAGAGAGTTTCAGTTGGTGTTAAGTAGTCATTATTAAATAGTGTTTTGGTAACTTTGTTTTGTTTTATTTGAAGTTTTTTTAATATTTTCTTTTGTAGTAGATCCCCATACTTCAATTAAGTAGGTTAGATTGGATTTGACGAGGGAGCTATAAACAAGATATTTAATATTTCTTGGAAAATAATATGAACTACCCTTAAGAATTCCCATTAGTGTCGACAATTTATTACATATTTTATCTATATGTGGTTTCCATGTAAGGTGTTTATCAATAGTAAGGCCAATATATCTCTGTTTTCACTTTATTTATGGGTTCATTGGTAATTGTTAAAGGTGTAAGATTACCTACTTGTTTTTTTTATTTTTTGACGAGAATATGTCGTAATTAGTTTTTCTTTTACATTGATTGTTAGCAAAATGTAAACCATTCATTCAATTTATCAAGGACATTTGACCTTTTGTCACTATAGACTCAACTTTTTGTCCAAAGTAAAAGAGGCATGTATCATTAGCGTACATAGTTGTATCAACTGTTAAGTCTAGGTCTTTTGTTGTTAATGTAAATTAAGAAAAGTAAAGGTCCGAGAATTGATCCCTGTGGAACGCCATAAGAAACGGAGATAGTGCTACTCAAGGTTTCGTCTATTTTAACTTTCTGCTGTCGATTTATTAAATATGTCGAAGAGGTTTATATTTTGTTGCTGAATTGACAAGCAAGTATATATACGGGAGTATAATCGGCGGGAACACTAGCGCCATGTTGTTTGGCGTTGATAGAGTCCGGTCTGACTAGCTGGCGCGTTCGGTGTGGTGGGAGTTGTGATCACGTTTTCCCTCCAAGGAATGATCATGGAACGGTAAGCTACCAACCGTCGTGGCGAGAGGTTCGGCTCGGGAACTATCGGTGTTCTTGTTAAAAAGTGATATAGAAAATAACTGCAAATTCATGAAATAAGTGCAGAGTCGTTATTATTTTAATAGACAGTGAAAAGTAATAAAAACAGTGTGAAGTGCTTAGTTTTAGTACTATTGAGAATAAAGGTGAAGTAATGCTGTTTCTTCTCTTTTCATTTTGTAACCAACATTACCCACGATACGCCCACAGTGTTAATTTGAGAGCCAGTACTTTAATATAGTACGATGTTTGAGGCATGTTCATCCCATGTCTTCTACAAACACGACTCTACAATTTTGTATGCTGTGCCTTTGATACCAATATTTTGTAATTTATGGAGTAGCAATCTATGGCTGATTGTATCGAAGGCTTTTTGTAAGTCTATGAATATTCCAAGAGCTATTTGTTTTTTGTTAATACAGCATTTTAGTTTTGTTACTAATACGATACAAGCAGACGAAGTATTCGATTTGTTTCTAAAACCATACTGTTTGGCGTAGAGAATATTATGAGAATTTAAACATTGCATTAATCTGACATAATATACTTACATAATACCTTTTCTAAGTCTTTTGATAAAACTGGAAGTACCGATATGGGTCGATAATTACCGGGGTCAGATTTATCGCCTGATTTAAAATTGGTGACACTTTAGCGATCTTTTTTGAGTCAGGAAAACGACCTTTTTCAAGGCAGTCATTTAAACAATTCATGAGTTCATTTATAATGACCTTTTTAAGGCACTTAAGAGCCTTACATGAAATCCCATGTAGTCCTGTTGTTGTATTTGTATTTAAACTGTAAATTATTTTATTAACTTCTTGTATTGACACAGGCTCGAATTTAGCAAGCTCGCAATCTAAAGGATTTACTATTTTGTCATAGAGCTGATTATACATGTTAATGTCGTGATATGGTTGTGGAATTTTTTCTGCCAAAGTTGTACTCACACTGCTGAAATATGAATTAAAAGAGTTGCATATGTCTGATGTTTCGGTGTAGGAGTTAGTAGGAGTTTCAAATATTGTTGGTGCAGTCCTGTTCTTTATCCTATTTACACTTAAAGAGTGCTATGTGCACAGCAGTATTAAGCAGTAGACACTCCACCTCCCCGTTTATTTTTACGACAGTTGAAATGATGAATATAGTTTTTTATGTTTAGTGATTGAGCTTCGAGATCGGTTTTGATCCCGGTTTCTGTAAGAATTACTAAGTGTATTTTACTCCGGAAGGATTTCAGTGAACAAGTGGTCCGCAATTCACCAAGTTTTCCTGGATTGACTATGCTTCGTACATTAGCGTATAGACATTTCAAGGATTTTTTCTTATTTATTATATTGTCATAGCTGTCTGATATTTGGTGACTTATAGTGTTTGAGAGTATATCAGTAATATAATTGTTTTCTGATGTAGTTAGTTTTTTGAATCGATCTTTACAATTTTGGGTAAATTTCTTATATATTTAATGGTTAGGTTAGTTTCTCCTCATTCTGGTCTTTTATTCATTTCACCACGCATTGCCATTACTTTCTTTTGCAGATCTGTTTGGTCAGAGTATCATTTGATTCCTGGGAATTTCTTAAAGATGATATTTTTATTGCGTAGTATTGTTTTAACAGTAAGAAGTAAGAAAAACCTTTATTGGTCAAGATTTATCACTTTGATATTTTCCCAGGCGAAAGCATGTTGCAGATTTGCTGTGATTGCAATCAACCACACTAAAGTGATAAAAGATAGAATCAGAAATTCTAATAACAGAATAAAAACCACTTGGAAAATAATTGCTAGTGAAACTGGAAAAGTCATCTGTCGCAGCTGTGACTTTGAAATTTCTGTTAATAATAAGAAGATTACTTCTGACTTTGAAGTTGCGACAGTCTTTGAGAAGTTTTTTGCTGAGATTCCGGTCTCAACTACAAAATTCCAAAATTCTTTGCCTGCAGCTGCTGAAAAGTTACTCAGAGGTAATGTCAAGGAATGTAATGTCAATTTTAAGTTTAGAGAAATTGATTCCAGGGATATTATTAATACATTTAAATTGTTAAATATCAAAAATACTGAAGATCTCTGGGATATGTCTACCAGAATTATCAAATCAATAATTGACATTGTAGCTCCTTACCTAGCCATAATATTTAACAATTGTATGAAAAGTGGTGTATTTCCTGACTTAATGAAGCACAGTAAGGTTGTGCCTCTCTTCAAAGCTGGAAATAAGTCTGACCCAGCAAATTATAGACCGATACCGATACTACCGACTTTTAGTAAAATATTTGAAAAAAATATCCTAAATCACACTTTAATATAAATAATTTATTGCATACTACACAATTCGGTTTTACTAAAGGTCGGTCTACTACAGATGCAGACATCAAGCTTCTCTGTAGTATATTCGAGGCTTGGGAAGAGGCGCAGGATACATTAGGAGTTTTTTGCGACCTTTCCAAAGCATTTGATTGTGTAGACTATGTTACACTAGTCAGTAAATTGCACCACTATGGCACAAGGGACTCAGCTCTTAATCTTTTGAGTTCTTATCTTTACAATAGGACTCAAAGGTAGAGGTTAATAGTAAAAGGTCCACTGGGACTAAAATAGAATTAGGTGTCCCACAGGGATCTATCTTAGGTCCATTTCTTTTTCTCATCTACATAAATGACTTGCCATATCTAGTTCAAGATAGGCATGAGATGGTACTTTTGGATGGCTGATGACACTTCACTTATATTTAAAGTGAAGGGACAACAATTAAATTACGACGAGGTAAACAGTGCTCTCTCACGTATAGTAAACTGGTTTAGTGTTAATAATTTACTTTTAAATGCAAATAAAACAAAAAGTTTAGCTTGCCAAATATTAGGCAAGTACAAACCAATTTAATACTCAATGATGAGAGAATGAACATGGTAGACTCCACTGTATTCCTAGGAATTACACTGGATTGTAAATTACAGTGGGGTCCTCATATTGCTAACCTAGCAAATAGACTCAGTTCTGCAGCATATGCAGTCAAAAAAATTAGAGAAATATCAGATGAAGAAACGGCGCGCCTTGTATATTTCAGCTATTTTCATAGTAGAATGTCTTATGGCATACTTTTATGGGGAAATGCTGCCGACATAAATTCAATATTTGTGCTGCAGAAGCGAGCTATTCGTGCTATTTATAAAATGTCCCCTATTGAATCTCTGAGAGAAAAGTTTAAGGAAATAGGTATACTGACTGTCGCCTCTCAGTATATTCAGTATAATTTGTTATACGTTACAAGAAACTTAAGCAATTTCAAGAAGAAAAGTGACAATCATTTTATAAACACTAGAAATAAGAATAAGCTAGATGTACCAGTGATAAGACTTAGTAAAGTAAGTAAATCTTTTAAGGGCCAACGGCTTTATAATAGGATCCCAGAAAACGTTCAAAACCTTTCTATTAATAAATTTAAAAAAGTAGTCAAAGAACGTTTGTGTGCTAAAGCTTATTATAAAGTAAATGATTTTCTTAACGATTGCACACCTTGGGAATAAGATGCACCCCTACAAAGCTGTCTCTATGTACTTGTGTACTGATTTTTGTTATATGTATTTAACATAGACTTAAGTTTACAATGTAAAATATTTATTTTATAAGAACAATTTTCCATCTTTTTGCTAAAAGATGGGCCCGTGCGAGTTTCTTACGCCGGTTCTTCTCGGCGGGTTAGGGTTGAACCGGTGGTAGCTTTTTTGTTGACTTTCCGAAAATAGGTTGTTAAGTTTTATTTGGAAATAAAAATTTTCATTTTCATTTTCATAACTGATGCCCGCTACTTCGTTCGCGTGGACTTTATGTCTTCGTCAGGTGTTCCAAATCTTCGATTTTTATACCTCAATAAGAAATGCTCATCAGGCTGAACAACTTTTGCTAAGGTGTAATTTTTATATTTCTTACTAGCTGATGCCCGCGGCTCCGCCCGCGTAAGGGCAGTAACCCACGGGAACCGTATATGTCCCGCGATAAAAAGTAGCTTATGTCCTTTCTCGTGGTCTACTTTATATCTGTGCCAAATTTCATGATAATCGGTTTGGTGGTTTTTACGTGAAACTGTAAATAAAGTATCTCACGGGAACCGTACATTTCCCCGTGATAAAAAGTAGCCTATGTCCTTTGTTAGGCTCTAGACTATCTGTGTTGTATTGATCGAAGCTATCTGTGTACCAATTTCATTTTAACCCTTAACTGGTATCGTAAATTTGACACACGTAACTGGTATCGTGGGGGCCGTGCGACCCCCATAGTATATTTGCTTCTAGCAAGTAAGTTTTAACTATGTACTTGAATAAATACTCAGAAATAATAAATAATAGGCTTGTTTTATGTAATCAAATAGTTTTTATTACTATAAATATTTTAACTTCAATACTAGAAGAGATCACAAAAAAGTATCAACATTTTGGTAATCTTTTTTTCTACGTCACAAATATCAATGAAAATTATAGTTTAAAGAGTTAAAATCAAAAATAACATTATTTTACTTAATATATAATACGTAAACTAAAAACAAACAATGTTTTATAATCTCTAATCAAATTTTCACATAAATCAACATGAAATAAATCACTTCTAATCTTAAGGCTCAAAAATACTACTATGAAACTTTGTTCAGTCTAGACAATTATCGCATAGTGTTTTTGTGCTACTATGGACTTTGAAAATGGAAGGAAGACGCTTTCGTATCAGAATCCACGTTGTGATTATTGTTCAACAATTCAAGTGTTATGGATATTCACAATTACTTATAACTTCCTTTCACTACAACAATCTTCTTCTGGCCTGCTACTAATTACTGATTCGGAATTAGAATATTCGTGTTAGAGTATTTCTATTATTTTATCACTTAAAGGCCGCGATATCTTGAATTAATAACTGTAAAAAAATAACAAATATAAAATTTACTATGCAAAAAAAAACTTACGTAACTGGTATCACGTGTATACCTGGGTCCCAATAAGTGATACAGTGCCGAACGTTCGGCACCCGCTCCGAATAGCGTCATAGTGAGAATACTTAAAATGGCGGCTGCTCACGATGCTTAGTTTATTAGAAAACCAAGAAAACGTCAAGCGTGGGGGCCGCGCGGCCCCCACGATACCAGTTAAGGGTTAATCAGTTCAGTAGTTTTGGCGTGAAATACGGACAAACATACACACTCATTCCCATTTATAATATTAGTATGGATAGTTTAGCTGGACCATTAGTTCTGCATCAGGTGTTCCATTTTCCTAGATCAATTATACCCTATTATAATTGCCCAGCTGCATAACAAAAAAAGTTTCATTAGAATCCGTCCAGTATTTCTGAATTAGCATGTAAAAACAGACTGACAGACATACGTATTTTTACTGTTTTATTATATGTAATAGATATAGATAGATTACTTATTTTTAATTAACAATATATATTGTGTTATCATTGAATACTCAAAAATTTAAAAACTATGAGTTGTGTCCTTTTTCGATCGGTCGTTCCATCAGAAACACACGCACACTAACTGTTGTGTGCGTTCACGCACACGTCTAGAGAAATAGCCAAACAGCGCCCGCGAGTCACGCTCGGAGCAGTCTTCAGTTAAGGGCAGCTAATGGTAGTGTTATAGAGACTTATGGTTTTATAGATCTTAGTTTAGATTTAGGCTTAAGGCGTAGTTTTCCTTGACGTTTTACAGTAGCTAATATAACTAATCCAATTTTGGGAGTTGATTTTCTTAGTAAATAATGGTAGACTGTAAAAACCAAAAACTTTTAGATATATTATTATTTAATTCTATATAGAATTCAAAGGTGCTTGGGTCTGTGCGGCATTAGGGAAAAAGCGCCGGTAAAAATTTACCATGCGCAGGAACCTACGAAGCTGTCAAACATTCGTCGGCGCAGGGAAGTCCTTGATGGCCTGGACTTTGGACTCCAGGGGCTAGGACCGGCTTCGGAGATGCTGTAGCCTAGAAAGGTTACTTGACGGACTCCGAAGACACACTTGGAAGTGTTCACAAGGATGCCGTACTCCTTCATGCGGTTGAACAGCAGTTCCAGGTGGGTCTCGTGGTCTTTTGGGGTCTTGGAGAAAACTAAGAAGTCATCAAGGTAGGCGTAGCAAAAATCCAAGCCTCTGGTCATCTCGTCGACAAAATGTTGGAAGGTCTGGCCAGCTATCCTCAACCTAAAGGTCATAAAAGGGAATTCAAACAAACCGAAAGGTGTGGTAATGGCCTTCTTTTGGATGTCGTCTTCGAAGACTGGGATCTGGTATACGCCTTCACTAGATCAATGGTCGAGAAAACCTTACAACCTGCAATGGAATGTGCGAAGTCGTGGATATGCCGTATAGGATAGCGGTCTGGGATAGTGCGGGCGTTAAGTAACCTCTAATCGCCGCAAGGACGCCAGCCGTTACCCTTTTTAGGGGCAAGGTGTAAAGGTGAAGCCCAGGGACTGTCAGATGGACGAGTTGTACCACTATTAAGCATAAGCTGAAATTCCTGCTTTGCAATTTTGAGCTTATCTGGAGCTAATCTACATGGATTATAAAATATAGATGAGCCAGGTGTAGTGCGTATATCATCATCAACATCATCATCAGCCTATCGCCGTCCACTGCTGAACGTATGCCTCCCCCAATGAGCGCCAACCATCCCGATCTTGGGCATCCCTCATCCATCCGCTGCCAGCCACCTTCTTCAAATCGTCGGTCCATCGTGCCGCAGGACGTCCTACACTACTTTTGCCTAAGCGTGGTCTCCACTCTAATACTTGTCTACTCCATCGATTGTCCGTCCATCTGCAAACATGGCCGGCCCACTTCCACTTCAGCGTGCTAATTCGTTGAGCAATGTCGGTAACTTTAGTTCTCTGTCGAATAACGTCGTTACGTATTTTATCCACCAGAGATACCTTTAACATCGCTCTTTCTACCGCACGCTGAACAACCTTAAACTTATGAACCAAGCCTACGGTGAGTGTCCACGTTTCGGCTCCTTATGTCATTACCGGTAGAACGCATTGATCAAAGACCCTGGTCTTAAGGGATTGTGGGATCGACGATTCAAAGATGTCCCGGAGCTTCCCGAATGCAGCAAAGCCCAAGCGTATTCTTCTACTTACCTCCTTTTCAAAGTTGTGCCGCCCGAGTTGAATGGTTTGGCCAAGATATACGTATTCTTGCATAACTTCGAGACTAGCGCCATTTACGACGACAGGTCTCGGGAGAACGTGTTCATTATACATGATTTTAGTTTTGTTCAGGTTCATACCGAGACCCACGTAGTGCGTATATAGTGTACGGTATTGTGCTTTTGGGTGCGCAAAGTGCCTGAAGGGCGGGAGATTTCAGGATATCACCCAATATAGCAAGAATCGCATGATACCTAGTGTCGCCCGTCGAAACTTTGATTGAATGTATAATACTATTCACAGAATTAGCAACACAAGCATTGGTATATAATGTAATAGTACTATCTAAAAGATTTTGGTTTTTACAGTCTACCATTAATTACTAAGAAAATCAACTCCCAAAATTGGTTTAGTTATATTAGCTACTATAAAACACCAAGGAAAACTACGCCTTAAGCCTAAATCTAAACTAAGATCTATAAAACCATAAGTCTCTATAACACTACCATTAGCTGCACTTAACTGAAAGTCCGTCTTGGTACGACGTTGGCGAAGCGCAGAACGGGGGTAAACGCAGAGGTCACTGCCGGTGTTTACATGAAATTGCAGTCTGGTGGTGCGGTCAGTGACAAAGAGACGACCTGAAGCAGCGCAGCAATCACCAGTTGTCAACAGTGACTGCTCGCGAGGTTTCCCGACATCTTGTGGAAGTCGCACGGTTTGATGCAGCTTCGGGCCTGGGTTCCGTACTTCATGTGGTACCAGCAAAGAGGATGCCGGCGGCAGTAGCTGGATTCAGATCTAGAGCGAGGACGCGAAGATGAGCACCTCTGTTATATGTATATGCGCTAATTTGTGCAAAAGGAAATGATACCACAGCATGCAATAAAATAGAATGTTTATTCTGGTTGCTTAGCAACATAACATTAGACGATCCTTGTTCCTTTAGTTAAATATATACAATATTACTCCCCCATAGTAAAAAGGAATATCGTACAAAGGAGTGTAAATAATAAATTTAAAGTAAAATATTAACTGTCTAACCTAACATATTAAACAAAACAAAATAACATCTTAGTATATTACAAACTATAATGCTTGATACAGTTTATTTACATATAACCGTAGCATTAAATTTTACACACTTAGATTAAACATAACACATTTAACATTACACAGTAGTACAAAATGTCTATAAACTAGAGTAGAAGGCATGTGGTCATGGAAGAAACGATGAATTGCGAGGGCACGAAATGACGCGTGACGCGGGCGAGTGTGAGCTCTGTAAACTCTTCACTGCTACTAGAGGCATTGGTCACTACTCTATCGAGACGCGGATGAATGCTGTAAGCATATGATTTAGGGTTCGCTGCTTCGCGCCTTAACCCACAGATGCGCGCCTTACAACCTCCCCCTCTAACCCAGGCGTTACGTCCTCGAAGCCGGGTTAGCCTTACGAGGTCTCCCCCTCCTACGCTTCTCCTGAATAGGAGCTTGGATGGGGCCTACGAACGGTGTTAACAACGAGACATGATACCTTCCGAGCGAGACGCCATCACATATACGCTCCAAAACGTATGTCGTACTACCGACCTCTTGAATACGATACGGCCCATCTCGACGAGGGATGAACTTCGGAGTCTGCCCTTTGCTCGTATCGTTTGACCCCTGGGTCTTAAGCAGTACGAGATCCCCTACCTTATAGTCCGGCGCGGGGCGACGATTCTCATCGGCATAATTCTTCTGGGCTTCCTGGGCTTTCTCGTGCACATCCCGTGCATCGATCAGCACGGCAGATAGCTTCTTAAGGAGCGGGGTAATCGATAAGACTACGTTTTCGTTTTCTATTATGGTGCGCATGTCAGACAACACGTCGGCGGGCGTGCGTATTTCGCGCCCGAAATTTAGGTAAGCAGGGGAATGCCCCGTGCTTGCAGTGACCGCGGAGTTCATGGCGAACCGGATTGCGGGAAGGTGACTATCCCAGGAGTCATGTTCTTTACCTACCAGAATCGCAAGCTGCGGTTTAAGATCGCGGTTCTTGCGTTCGACGGGATTGGACTCAGGATGGTAAAACGATGTTAAGCCTGTTTAATGCCCATGGCGTGACATGTCTGCTGCATTACTTCGCTCACAAACTGTACGCCGTTGTCACTGATGATGATGAGTCTTCTGGGTGCTCCATAACGCAGGTACACCTCATTCACCAGTGTTTTGGCGCACTCTTCACTGGTGGCGGATGAAAGAGTGAATAACTCAACCCACCTGGTACAGGTGTCTTCCAATATGAGGATCCACTTATTGCCAGAAGGTGTCTCCGGGAGTGGCCCAAACAGATCTACTGCGAGCACCTCGAAACGGCGAGACATAGCTGGAACTTGCAGCAGGCCGGCGGGTTTTCGCGTGCCTACCTTGTACCGTTGACATGCTGCGCAATTTTTAATGTATTGAGTAACATAGGCCCTCATTCCAGGCCAGTAATATTTACCTGCGAGACGCTGCAGAGTTCGCTCCACACCGAAATGGCCAGCTGTGGGAGCGTCATGGTACTCGGCTAGCACGTCCTTGCGCTCATGCTCCGGTACCATCAAACTGGCGTCATCGTCTTCTTCATTGTCGGGACCATAACGGTACAATACACCGTCTACCAATACGTACCCCTTATCTGCCCAGGACCTCCCCCTGAAGGGATCGTCGGATTCCAACGCCTCGACGATCTTACGAATCTCTGGGTCCTTGAGCTGGCCGTCTCTGGCCTCCCTAGGGTTGCGTGTGGGCAGGTTACCCACGGCGCGGCACAAGTCGCAATCGGTCCCCTCCGTGAAGCATGCAGGACGTGACAGCGTATCCGCGATCACGTTTGCCTTACCAGGTGTGTACTCGATCTTCAGGTTATATTCCAGAAGACTAAGCGCCCATCTGGCCAGGCGGCCGCTCGGTGACTTCAAGCTCATGAGCCACCTGAGCGGCTGGTGATCAGACTTTACTGTCACATCCGCACCATCGATATACCCCCTAAACTTTGACACAGCCCACACGACGGCCAGAGCCTCTCTCTCCGTCGTATTGTAGTTTTTCTCAGCAGCCGTGAGGAGGCGACTGGCGTATTCAACTGGTCGCTCATTGGTCCCCTCCCCCTGGAGCAGAGCCGCTCCAAGTGCATACCCACTACTATCAGTCCTGAGGACGAATGGCTTGGTCACGTCAGCCTGGCGGAGGATCGGCGCTGTAATCAGGAGAGACTTGATAGTTTCAAAAGCGCTCTGTTGCTCGGGGCCCCAGTTCCAGGTGCTCACCTTCTTAAGCAACGACGTTAAAGGTCTACTTACTTCTGCGTAACCAGGTATGAAGCGTCTGAACCAGCTGGAGGTTTGCAGAAAACACTTCAGGTGCTTCACGTTCTGAGGAGGCAGCATGTCGGCTATGGCGGACGTTTTGTCCGGGTCCACGTGAATACCACCTGGCACGATGACATGGCCAAGAAACTTGACAGACTCCCTCGCGAAGTGACTCTTCTCACGATTCACCGGCAAGTTAAACATTGCTAGGCGATCGAACACAGCCTCCAAATCTGCGAGGTGTTTCTCGAACGACTCTGACAGCAGCAGTAGGTCGTCTAAGTATGCGACTAAGGTTATACCTGGTAAGTTGGACTTGAACCGATCGATCAGTCTCTGGAATGTGGCGCCAGAGTTACGAAGGCCCATGGGCATGCGCTTAAACCTAAAGGTGCCCAGTGGTGTGATGAAGGAGGTGAGGTCCCTATGAGCAGGGTTAACACTCACCTGAAAGTATCCAGATCGCAGGTCCAACGTAGTCATGTACTTCGAGGTCTTTGCGGTGTGGAGTATATCTTCGATCCTGGGGAGCGGGAAGCGATCAGGCTCTGTAACCGTGTTGAGCTTGCGGTAGTCAACGCAGAGCCTAAAGCTATCGTCCTTCTTCTTCACCAGGACGACGTTAGAAGCCCACGGGGATTCGCATTCCTCAATGATATCGGCGCTGAGCAGCTTCTGCAACTCCTTCTCCAAAGCCTCTTTTTTCGACGGCGACAACCTGTACGGTGACCTGCTCCTGATCATCACTCACCTTGATCTTATGGGTGGCGAAGTCCGTAGGGGGTCCCTCAGGAGCAAACTGGTCCACTCTGCCACGCAGAAATGCGTTGAGCGCGGCCCTGTGCTCTGGTGACAGCTTCGTCCCTTCGTCACTGCGCAAGGAGACATCGGAGACGTCCGCACGCATCAAATCCGTGCTGTTTAGGGTGACAGATCGCACAAACGGAAATATCTGTTCGGGACTGTCTGAAAAATACCATGACTCCTGGGCTAAGTCCAGTGTGACCCTTGCCTTAGAAATAAAGTCACGGCCTAGCAATGTTCGGGTGTTTTCCACGGGGAACACCACGAATTCGGTATCTACCTGCCTACTTTCCAAGAATACTGGTACTGATGCAATCAGCACTGATTTTACTTGGCGGGAGCCGTCCGCAAGCCCAATGGTGCGGTTCACCTCTTGGAACTGTATTCCGTCCGCTCGTAAAATAGAATATAACAGGGAGCCAGCAAACACTACAAGTAGCCCCTGTATCGAGGATCGCAACGCCTTCCCTATTCGCAATAGTAACGGATACCGTAGGGTGCGATGCCTCTGTCGCGCAAGGTGTGCGTGTGACGTCATTACCGATCACGACATTAAAATCAGCCGACTTCGCGGGTACGTTTTTGCTACGA
This sequence comes from Glaucopsyche alexis, assembly GCA_905404095.1. Taxonomy (NCBI): domain Eukaryota; kingdom Metazoa; phylum Arthropoda; class Insecta; order Lepidoptera; family Lycaenidae; genus Glaucopsyche; species Glaucopsyche alexis. The sequence goes on from FR990046.1 coordinate 26,468,108, forward strand.
CAATTCTCGCATTTCGATCTCACCATACCGGGTTGACCGCACCCATAACATCGTATCGGGTTAGGCCCGGTATTATCACTTATACTACTAGAAACCGTATTTACATTTCGCGGTTTATTATTCTTATGTTGAAAATTACGACATTCGGTTACTGCATGATCATAAAACTTGCAAAAAGTACAACGAACGCGTTTCGAAGTTTCGTTCGAGTTCGAAGCGAGTTTCGCGACAATGGTACCGCTCGGACCCGTAGTAACGCTGCGCTCGGCCGATTCCGAGAATTCACGCGGCTGTGGTGCGAGTGATCGACGCGCGGTCGCGTTTGAACTTGTAGAAGTCATAACAACGCTCGGGTTTGCTGAGTAGGTACTTACATTAATTTCTACTATCGCATCCTCTATGACCCTCGCCTTCTCTACAAAACTATCAACATCATGAATACTGTCTCTAGATAACCGTTTTCTTACTCGACGATGTAACAAACCGTAAATAATGTCAATTTGCATACAAATAGGTACGTCGTACGGCAATTTAACGATTAAAGAACGCACTCTACTAATGAACACTTCCGCTCTTTCGGAGTCCTTTTGTTCCGTAGCGAAGATTTCACGCAGAACCTTGTGGGCCGGTTGCTGTACTCCATACATGGCGCGCAGGCGCGCCAGCGCGTCGGGCCAGGTGCCAGCGGCGGCGCGCGCGCCGCGCCACCACACGGCGGCGTCGCCCTCCAGCAGCATGGGCCGCGCAGCGTGTGTTCGTCGCTCACGTCTGCGCACTCCTTATACACCTGCACAGCATCGATGAACGCCTCCAAGACTTCCGCGTCGCATGACCTGCCGTCGAAACGTGCGGTGCACTTGGCGAAGTTGCCTCCGGTGACCGCAGACGAGTGTTTGCTGGGCGGACGCGTCTCGAGCGTTGGCGTCGATGTTGGTGTGTTCCCGGAGCCGTTGAAAGCGAGCGCTTTCAGGGTTTCCACTAGGGTTCTGTTACTTTCCGCTTGCATCTTGATGAAGGACTGCATCACGCCGGCCAGGAAAGTCTCGGTGTCCACATAAGTAGATGCGCCGGTGCGGCCGGGTGCAGGGACGGAAGCGGCGGGGGCGCCCTCGGCGCGCAGCTCTCGCGCTTCGTCGCTCTGCTCAGGTGCTTCGTCCAGGATGTCCACGCGGTCATCGTGCATATTGTCGTGTTGAGGTCGACTTCTCGTATTCATCGGCATGACCTGATTTTGTATTGTCCGAGTAGGTAAACGTTTTCCAACACTCGCGACGAAAACTTGTTACGTAGGAATAGTTCGTAATTCGAAGCCCCACGTTGGGCGCCACTATAATGCTTGATACAGTTTATTTACATATAACCGTAGCATTAAATTTTACACACTTAGATTAAACATAACACATTTAACATTACACAGTAGTACAAAATGTCTATAAACTAGAGCAGAAGGCATGTGGTCATGGAAGAAACGATGAATTGCGAGGGCACGAAATGACGCGTGACGCGGGCGAGTGTGAGCTCTGTAAACTCTTCACTGCTACTAGAGGCATTGGTCACTACTCTATCGAGACGCGGATGAATGCTGTAAGTATATGATTTAGGGTTCGCTGCTTCGCGCCTTAACCCACGGATGCGCGCCTTACAAAACTTAATTTATAAATAACTTCTATAATCTACACGAGGAATGTCTCTCAACAATCGGGTGGGATTTCTTGAATACAAGGTGCTATTAATAATATTAGGCAAAGGAACCTCATCATTCTGTGTTCTCTCTCTTTCCCTCGTTGTGTTCTCGAGTTCTGAATTGAACACATTGGCCAAAAATCCTGTCTTTGTATGCAGAACTATTTGGTTCTTATGTTTCTTAACATGCGATGACGTTTGATGATCAAAAATCAAATAAACAACTTTGCCAACTTTTTCTAAAATAGTGCCTCGTTCCCACACAAACTTATTATTGTTTAAATGTTTTTTATAAAATATTTTTATATTTAAATATCTCCCGGTCCAAAACATTTAATTTTCCTATTGTCTTCCCCGTTACTCTGCATTCTGCAAACACTGATTTTTGTTTACACCAGATGTGAATGACGATGATAACGAGGACAAGTTGGGATTTATTAAGTCAAGGCGACTTCTCAAGTTCCGACCGTACACCATTTGAGCCGATGACAAACCTGTGGCAGAATGTACAGAATTTCTATAATCAAATAAATATTTCAACAACAACTTTTTTTGTTGTTCCGTGTTATTGGTTAACAATAAAGTTGATTTAATCCCTTTTTTAATAATTTTGACAAAACTTTCTGCTTGCCCGTTACTCGCGGGATGATAGGCCGGCGATGTTACATGTGTAATGCCATTGCTTACATAAAAGTTCTGAAACTCGTACGACGTGAACCCGTCCCGTTATCGCTTACTATAGTGATCGGCAACCCAAAACGAGACATGTACTCGTACATTTTTGATATCACCTCGCTTGAACCCATTGATGCACTTCTACCCATTTGGTATGTGCATCAACTACTACTAAATACGTACATGCATGAATTGGTCCTAGGAAGTCTATATGTATTCTTTCAAAAGATTTTTTTGGATATGGCCAGGATGCGGGCGCGACGCGCGGCGGAGATGGCCACAACTGTGAACACACCGCACACGACCTTATCATGGACTCTATCTTGCCGTCTATACCCGGAAACCAAAGCCTCGACCGGGCCTCGGCTTTAGTTTTAACCATACCTAAATGAGATCTACGTAACTCCGTTAAAACTTCAGATTTTAGTGTTTCACTGTATAGACCTTATGACCGCGCATTATACATCCATTTTCGTAGGATAATTGTGCTCTACATAAATGAAAAGATTTCAGACTATCATTGACAACCTTTTTAGGCCAACCAATCATTATGTAATTTTTTACTTTTTGTAATAAAGGATCTTTTAAAGTCTCCACGCGAATCTCTAATGGTTACAGGTATATCACCATTAATTATAAAATTAATATAAGATCTATCGACATCGACATCGTCCGGTCCACCGGTCTCCTCAGCTGGCTCCGGTGCGAGCGGCTGCACGTCCGGCAAGATAGCCCAAAAGAGGTAGTCGGCGCAGTTGTCGGCACTGCGAACGTACTCAATGTTGTAATTGTATGCACTTAAAAACATCGCATATCGTTGCAACCGATTAGCAGAGACCTCTGGTATACCTTTATATGGTCCAAATATTGAAATCAAAGGTTTGTGGTCCGTGCGCAAAGTGAAAGGTGTCGATCTACCATACAAATATGGGTGAAAACGTCTAACCCCAAATATTATTGCTGTTGCCTCTTTTTGAATCTGCGAATACCGTTTCTCCGCAGAGTTAAGTGTACGAGATGCAAAGGAAATAGGCCGCTCCGCCCCCGTCTCGCCCACCTGCGACAACACCGCACCGAGCCCGCTCGGAGAGGCGTCCACTGTCAATACTAACTTCGCGTTTGGATTGAAATGCGTTAACACGTGATCGGATGCGAGCCGGTTTTTTATTTCTCTAAATGCGTGTTCATTTGTGGCCGTCCATGTCCATTTAGTATCTTTTTTAATAGTTCATACAGAGGAGCCAGCAATGATGAAGCCTCGCGAACAAAATTTCTATAATAATTGACTAAACCTAAAAATGACTGTAACCTACTGACATTATCCGGTCTAGGCGCATTCACAATAGCCTTAACCTTGTCCGGCGACTTCCTTAAACAGTTTTTATCGATGACGTATCCTAAATAACTGATTTCATCCTTAAAAACTCACACTTACTCCTCTGTAGCATAAGCCCCGCGTCCTGCAGTCTCTTTAGTACAGCGTGAATCCTTTTCATGTGCTCTACTCTGTTCGTAGCTGTTATTAAGATATCATCGAGCAGACACAAAACACCATCCATACCCGCGAGTACACCCTCCATTGCGCGCTGGAAAATATACGGCGCGCTGGTCAAGCCGAACGACATACGAGTATATTTGAACAACCCGCGGTGTGTATTGATGCACGTTATCTCCTGACTATCCTCATCGAGTATGAAGTATGAACTGATTGTACACCATAGACAAGTCGAGTTTAGAGAACTGTTCGCCCCCGTACAAGCGTGAAAACAATTCATGCACCGTGGGCAAAGGACGACGACGACTAATTGCTTATTAATCGACACGGAGTAGTCGACGCACAACCTCACCGAGCCGTCGCGTTTGAGCACGGGCACCACGGGCGACGCGTACTTCGAGTGCTCGACAGATGTCAGTATACCGAGCCCGACTAACCGCTGCAACTCCTTAGCTATCTTATCGCGCAACGCAAATGCCAATGGACGCGCTTTGAAAAAAATTGGCTTAGCGTCATCTCGGAGTCTCAGTTTAATTTTATATTAATTAAATGCCCCTAATTTATTACAAAATACTTCCGGGTACTCGCGTTCTAAGTTCTGTACACAATTATTTACACTAGACACAAAATTACAAGTTGCCAAATGTAAGCTGAACAAAGATATGAAATCTCGACCTAGGAGCGGCGGCCCTCCGCCCCGCACCACATACACGTCGAGCTCGCGGGTGCGCTGCAAACTTAGCACCGGTATATGTAAACAAACGTTTATTTGTTCCTACTAACGGTTTATCGGTTAAATATTGTTGTTAAGTAGCCTCAGAAATTACGGTGACAGCAGACCCGCTATCTATTTCAAATTTCATCTGAACAATATCAATTGTTATAAATTCTGCCATAGGTTCGCCACGCTCAGAACATATGACAAACAACTCACCGTCATCGTCATCATCCCCAATCACCTCATCGGCTCCCATGAAATTTAACCCCTTGCACATTTTCTGTAAGTGTCTCAGGTAATTACACTTCTTGCACTTATATTTTCTGAACCGACACTGAGATGAAGCATGGTTCCTACGACCGCACACGGAGCACCTCTCTCTGCTCGTGCCGCTGCTCTGCCCACCCTGCTGCACGCTGTTGACCTGCCCGGCGCCGCTGAGGAGCCCGCGACGCCGCCGTTGTGCTCGCCCTGCCGCACGCTGTACACCTGGGCGGGCGCGCGGCGCCACACATGGGAGCCCCGACGACTCCGCCCGCAGTCCGCGCCTTCGACATGGTCAATGTCGCAATGTCCTGCTCCAACAATTTCGCTCTTTCCGGACATGCTGTCATTCCCATGACGAAGCGATCCCTCAGCGCCTCCTCTACGTCGCTGAAGCCGCAGTCCGCCGTGAGCCCTCTGAGACGGGTCGCCCATTGTATATGCGTCTCGCCTGGTTCTTGTGTCGCCGAATAGAATTTCTGTCGCTCACAAAACCCGTGACATTTTGAGACAAAATGCTTATCTAGTAGAGCTATAATTTCCTCGAAGGCAACATCCTCGATCTTTTTCGGCAATGCGGGATCCGACGCGAGCTTAAATGTGGCATCACTCAAAGCACTTAGCAATATAGCACGCTGTTTAATTCCGGTTGTATCACTTTTAGTAATGTCGTTTGCTATGAACCATTGCAACAAGCGCCCTTTGACGCTTTTCCAATCTTGTGCGAAATGGTCAAATACCGGCAGAACTCCATACGAAAACGACATTATGCGTTACTACACCGCTTTATTCACAGTATTCAGTTTAAATCCTCTTCGCCACTGTTATATATATGCGCTAATTTGTGCAAAAGGAAATGATACCACAGCATGCAATAAAATAGAATGTTTATTCTGGTTGCTTAGCAACATGACATTAGACGATCCTTGTTCCTTTAGTTAAACATATACAATAACCTCCTAGGTCTGGATCTGATGCTGGAACATTGAGCTGAGCGTGTGTGCCTATCAAGCTCTAGCGTGAGTCGTTCCACCATCCTCTTCAGCTCGGCAATCTCACTCTTCTGCTGTGCCGCTTTCGATGAAAAATAAACTCCTGCAACGTGAGGGATGGCAATCTCCTGGATCCTGTCGGCGAGGGCAGCAAGTTGTTTCAGGGACTGGCCGGTCTGGGAGGCTAGTACTGTCTGCAGGTGATGAGGCAGACGGCTGGTCCAGATCGACTGGATTAAATTTTCGGGAACAGTAGGGCCGGCTAGGTCTTGAAGATGACGAAGGAATTGTGAAGGCTTCCTGTCGCCTAGCTGTTCGTGGGTCAGGAGCTGGCGAACCTTCGTCTCCTTTGACGCAGATAGTCGTTTGACGAGCTCCGTCTTTATTCGCTCATATTTATTAAAAGCCGGAGGATTCAGTATGATATCCTTCACTGCTTTTTAGTGAACAATGTTGAGGCTATTGATAACGGTCGTGTATCTTTTTGTATCACTCGTAATATTAAATACGTCAAACTGACCTTCAAGTAACGCAAACCACATTTCGGGTTCCTCTGGAGAAAACGGTCGCACCTTCAAAACGTTGTTGAGGGAAGGTGTCGTGGCCACGTGTTTTTTACGCCGCACGGTAACGCCGCCTCTCTGCAAGTACGTGGTCGCCGCTGAATCACTGCTACTCTCACTCATTTTGTGTTCCCGGGGTCACCACTTATAGGGTTGTGATGTGATGGTGAGTGAGTGTAATAGAAAGTTAGTAATGAATAACAAAATAAAGTCTGAAGTTTATATTCAATGGTCACAATAGTCTTACACAATTAACACAACAAAAACCTATATTTAAATAGAAGGAGAGTGTGAGAGTTCACAGTAACAGAAAGTACATAAAAACATAGAACAACTGATCGTGATATCAAGGTCGCGACCTGAAATTTCGGCGCGTTTCACGTATCAATTATGGAATCGAACTGGCGAGCGGCTGCGCGGCGCATAGCGATACACCGCGTAGGCAGTAGGTACTCGCCTACAAAAAAAAATCGGCGCGCGAGTGTCCGATACAGTTTAGCGTAAACATCTATTTAACCATAATATTAAAAAATGAGCTGACTGGACACCTGATGCCTTGTCAGAGTTATGTAGTTTTTAGTTATAGAATATTAATATAAATATTTTAATTGTTATAAATAAAGTAAATATGTTTAATTTTTAAGTTTGTAAATAGGTGTATAAATAAAATTGTGTGTAAAATAATATGTGAATATAAAATATAAAAATAAGATGTAGGAGATCCCTACACCTACTTTGTGTAATGCAGTCACTGCGATTCGGTTCTCTTTATTACCTCACTCCATTTTAATATCGCAAAATATTGTACAATGTATTGGCGCCAAAATGAGAAAATACAATGAACAATCATATAAAAATGACAGATTCCAAATTCAATTGTAATATTTTGTTAATTTTTTATTGTAACAGTATTTATGGCCAGACTAAGTATACAACAATATTATAAAACTTTTTTTTTCAGGATGAAAATGGCAACTTTACTTAAATGCGAGCAAGTTTTGATAAATTTACACGCAAAAGTAGAACAGGTGTGTATTCCTTGAAAATGAAAACCGACTTCTAAAATAAAATTGCAAAAAAAAAGTAAAAATAAAATCTTATTTTCTAAATCATTCACCTTTTGAATTATGCTAAAATTGTAACTATTTCACTACTCATTATTATAATTAAGAGCTCCGTAGCCTAGTGGGTAGACCGTTTGGTTCGCACTCGAGAGAGTGCAGGTTCAAATCCCAGGTTGTGGGCTGTGGCGTGTACCAATGAGACTTTTTAACCGACTTCCAAAAAAGGAGGCGGTTATACGTTCGGCTGTATATATATTTATTTTTTGTATGTTCGACGATAATTCCGCCGTCTGTGGACCGATTTTCAAATATTTTTTTTGATGTAATGGGTATAATCCCAAGTTGGTCCCATTTTCAAAAAAGTGGTGATTTGATGATGGCATCCATGAGGAATCGAGGGAACTCCTCGAAATTTATATGGACACATTTTTTTTTTTTTTTTTTTTTTTTTGTCGAAGGTAGGTCAAAATCTTGCCCTATCGTCACTGCGACCCAAGTGGATCTATTGTGACTCCTTCGCATTATAGTACTTCCCCCAGGCCTATGCTGCTCATGAACTGAACGATATGGTTGGGGTTGGTGCTACGAATTTCCTCCGTGGTCCACCACGGAGGAAATTCGTAGCACCAACCCCAACCATATCGTTCAGTTCATGAGCAGCATTCGTGCTGCCCAAGGTACCTGTTTCTGTTCTGTTGAAGTGCTGGACAGTCGAGGAGGAGGTGGAGCGGTGTCTCGTCCTTTTCCTCGCAGAATCTGCAAGTCGTTCTGTCACCGACACCTATTTTGTTGAGGTGTTTGTGGAGCTTGCAGTGCCCAGTTAGGGTTCTGGTAAGGATTCTTAATTGATCCCTACTCATTGAAAGCGCTAATTCCGCACGTCTTTTGTCAAAGCCTGGGATTAACGCTTTGGAGTGCACAAGGCCCGGGATTGCAGCCCATTGCTTAATGCTTAGGCTGCGGCTCCATTCCTTAAGTGCTCTGTTGGTAGTACTGGGAGATATTCCGCAGACTGGTTCTGGCCCGTAAATGAGACTTTCGGCCCCCAGCCTAGCCAGTTCATCTGCGGTTTCGTTACCGGGGATACTGCTGTGGCCCGGAACCCATACTAGACGAATACTGTTGTTGCGTCCTAGCATGTTCAGTTTCTCAACACAGTCCAGAACTAATTTTGATGAAATTTCCGCTGCAGTCAGTGCTTTCAGCGCCGCTTGACTGTCAGAGAAGATAAGGATGTTTTTATGGACTAGGGCCATCTCTAGGCTCTCTAGTGAACAACCAATTATGGCGAAGATCTCTGCCTGAAACACGGTAGCAAATTCTCCCAAGCAAGCGTATTTGCCCGTTGGTGGCATGCCTCCGTAGAATCCGGCTCCCGCCCGGTTGTCCTTTCTGGATCCGTCCGTGAACCATACTATGCCATTGGAGTGGACAGTAATTGGGACGTTCCCATCCCAGTCCTCCCTAGAAGGTATGATAACCTGGTATAGCTTCGAGAAGCTGTGCACCTTGGTCATGGCGTCCGATGGCATGGCCATGACCGGTGACTCAAGAAGAGACTGTTGCAGCCGTCCCAACAGGGTGGAAGTCCATTTCGTCCTGCCCGTCGCCATGACTCTGAGAGCTGCCTTCCTGGCCTCCATCTGAACAAGCAGAGGAAGAGGAGTCAGGTCGATCAGCGCCTCAAGTGAAGCGGTGGGTGCGGACGAAAGCGCACCCGTGATTATCAGACAGGCTAGCCTCTGAACACTATTTAATGTTTTAATGCAGTTCACCTGTTGAGCCTTATTGTACCACACCACGCAGCCGTATGTGGCCATCGGTCTCACTACAGCTGTGTAAAGCCATAGCATTGCCTTCGGCCGAAGGCCCCATTTTGAGCTGACAAGTCTCCAACAGGATCCCAGAGCACATCTAGCCTTTTTTGTGATGTGTTCGATGTGCTTATTCCAAGTGAGTCCCTTATCCAGGATAACTCCTAGGTATTTGACCTCACTTGCAAACGTGATAGTTTTCCCGAAGAGTGTTGGGGGTTTTAGTCCCTCCAACTTCCTCTTTTTGGTGAAAGGTATCAAGACCGTCTTATCAGCGTTGACTGTTAGCTTGACCCTCATGCACCAATTTTCGACGACTCTCAGTGCTGATTGCATTAGCCCAGCGACCACCGATGCGCATTTGCCCACCACTAGTATCGCTAGGTCGTCAGCGTATCCTTGAGCGTAGAACCTTTTGTCATTCAGTTCTTCCAGGAGCTCATCCACTACCAGGGACCACTCCAGTGGCGACAATACTCCCCCCTGAGGGCATCCTTGGGTCAGCCTGCTCCTGATCGTCGAGCCCATGATAGTAGATGACGCTATTCTGTTGTTGAGCGTGGCCTTGATCCATTCTATAGTAGTTGAATCTATATTCCTTAATGCCAGGCTGTCTGTAATAGAGCAGGTTGAGGTGTTATCGAACGCGCCTTCAATATCTAAGAAGGCACATAGTGCAAGCTCCTTATCCTCAATGGCTCTATCAATGCGATCTACTAACTCCATCAACGCCGTTTCAGTAGATCTGCCCTTCTGGTAGGCATGTTGTCTTTCATGCAGAGGCCTTTCAATGAGGTAGGTGTCCCTTATGTGAAGGTTGACCACCTTCTCCATCGTTTTAAGCATGAAAGAAGTGAGGCTTATGGGTCTATATGACTTGGGTAAAGCTTTGTCTCGATCACCACCTTTGGGTATATATGAAACTCTTGCCTTTGTCCATGCCCTTGGAATATAGCCCCACGCAAAACTCGCTCTAAATATCTTTAGTAGCGCAGGGAGGATAATGTCCTTGCCCTGTTGGATAAGGGCCGGAAATATGTTATCCTCGCCACCAGTCTTATAGGGCTTAAAGCTGTCAATTGCCCATTTGACTCGGTCAGGGACACATATAGTGATTTCAAACTTTTTCTGAAGTAGTCCAAGCATATTCTACCAAAAAGTAACATTTTGCTCCATGGTATACCCTGGATGAAAAAGTACAGAACAGAACTCCTGACTCCTTATAGATACATGTTTGGGGATTTCGACGTTGTTTAAAGAACTGCAAGCATATGCCACCATGTCAATTAGAGTAATCATCATCATCACCACCACTATCACACCATACATCATCACATTATGATGATAAAAAAGGTACTTCTCATAGTATTTTACACTAACACGAAGATCTTTGAACATTACTCTGCCGTTTATGGACCTATTTGCGAAATTCATTTGTTGTTGTAAAGGATTTAATTCGAAATTGGTCCTTTAGTCACTAAAGTGGAAACCCGATGATGCGATCTATGAGGAATCGAGGGAACCCCTCGAAATTTATATCGACACATATAGTGATTTTGACTAAAGTAACAAAAGCATATGCTACCAAAAATAAGACGTTGTACCAAGGTATACCCTGGATCCAAAAGCACTGAACAGAACTCCTCAGTCTTTAAAGATATGCGTTTGGAAATTTCGGCATTGTTTAAATAACTGCAAGCATATGATACTTTGTAACTTACAGTCATCATCATCATTATCTTAATAACAATACCTAGTGGAAGCTTGGTGCGTATTCAAATAAACATTCGATCGATTATTTTAGACGTTCTTAAGACGTATTAACAATAACTAAACAAAATATATGACTAATAAAAAGAGTGAAATTATTATTTTTAAACAAAAAAGGTATTGTAGGATATCGTTTGGGCTGGTAGCGACTTCAAAGTTAAGAAGATTGAGTAGAGAAATAGCCAAATTTAAAAGGGGAATTATTTAGAAAATAAGTTTTATTTCATACTTTTTTGTGTATTTTTAATTTAGAAGGCGGTTGAATTTTTGGTTTAAAAAATAATTCAGATCTCAAGTCATCGTGAGGAAACCCGCACATGGTTGGCCCCAGACGTATTGACCAGTCATTCCTCTGGACTAGGCTAACTGTGATGTGAGAAATGAGAATGCCGTATGTGCTTGGCCAACCATACGACATTTAAAAACTAACTGTCCCAGGCACTACAGTATTTCAAGGGTGGTTACTTCGCTCGTAGAAATACTGTATAAATATGTATAAAACGGATGAAAAGGCCCAAGTTTTTTCTCTCCTCAATTTAATTATTTTGAATTCGGTATCAGCCCAAACAATATCCTGATAACACAATATTTATTAGAACTCACGTTCAAGTTGGTTTGTATCGACTTCAAAATAATGAAGATTGAGTAGAGAAATAGTTAAAATTTAAGCCGAAAGTATGTAAGTAATGTAAGACGAATTGACTTAGTGATTAATCTCATCAGCTCCCGGCTATTTCTCATGTTAAATGCTAAAAAGAAATATTTTAAATATTTAAAATTTACTATAAATGAATAATACCTAATTATTTTTAGCGGAACATGCGACAGTCTGTCGATGTAGAGAAGACTTCCACTGAAAAAGATAATACTGACTTAAATGCTGCAAGAAACAAATTGAAATCGATCATCAAGTGCAAATTAAATGTACAAGAAACCACCGATACTTTTCCCGAGATTGCGGGAGCTAGTAAGACTAAAGAAATATGCGTACAGGGTAGTAAGGAACCCGTTTTGTTCCAAAGGAGGCCAAACAAAGCAAGTAACTCTGTAAATACAAGTTCTGTGTCGTCTGCACATGAAACCGAGGTGACACCGTCTAAAAGAAATTACACTCGAGTGTTACAGTCGCCAGAAGCTGATGAAGTACGATGGCGATCGAGCGTTGAAAAATCGCATAAACAACTATTTAGTAGAAGGTCTCCTCATCGTCGCACGGAATCGAGTAGCAGAAAGGAACGAAAAAAACTGAAACAAAAGGGAAAGCATGAAATGACAGACGATTTGAATGACACTAACATTACTCTTCAAGTTCCAGAAGAAAGTTTGTCATCATTGAATACAGACGATATTTTATCAAGAATCATTAATTGCAGTGACGGTGACGTTGATATCAATTCATTACGAGAATTAAGAACACAGATCCTTGGTGAATTAAAAAAAACCGGATCGAAAGATGATATTAGTGATTTAATTCGCAAATCTTATAAAAAAAAGGATAGAAGAAAGAAAAACGATGAGATGGAAGATGGTGAATTATCGGATAGTGAAAGTGAAACAATTAAAAACGATTATAGTAGTATAGTGGTGTTGGATAAAGACAAAAAAGTGAAAACATCAGTAAACGAGTCCACAGAAGAGAGTGAAGTTCCACGTATCCAAATTTGTCTAGTTTTTAACAATAAGGAACAGGTCACTCCCAAGATCGTGCCCGATAATAAAGTCGACGTTACCGATTTTGAGAATTATCATGAAGATAAATCCCTAAAAACTTTGACGAAAGGTGAGCCAGATAAATCGCTCGAAAAGAAAGATATAAATGACACTGAAATTAAAACTGATAGTAATAGTTCATTAGCACAGACTACAAAAAAAATATCACACGATGATGAAAGCAAAGAAGTAGAATCTAATGTCGAGAAGAATGTAGAGTTTGAAAAATCTGAGGATATAATTTCAAACTCATCCAAATTAAATGAGGAAAGGTCAGAAGGTGGTGCTATCACTGATTCCTCAACAAAATCTAAACAAGATAAACATAATTCTTGTCCGGTTAAAGATATTTTATCAACGTTTGTAAAATCTTCGCCAATCATAGAAAAAATAGAAGAGATTAAAACTAATGAACGAGATACAAGTTGTGATAAAAACGTTGATATTCCCCTTTTAAATATAGAAGAAACATCAAAGAAAGAAGTAGCATCTGAAATAGATATTTTACAAGCTTTAAAGAAAGAAATACTTAGCGAAACATCTTCAGTCTTACTTACAAACGTAGACACTCCAGCTTTGCATCAACCAAAAATTACAAAAGTTCAGAATACTTCTGATATAGGTACGAAGAAAAGAATATCTATTGAAAATTATAAAGCTAAAACAGTAAACCCTATCGAAAACAAAAAAACGCAGATGATTCCCCTGGACACAGATAGTGAATTAATAAAAAAACAAAGCTTGAAATTGACAGAAAAAGAATGTGAACGCTTTAACTTTTCATCCAAATGTAATGCAGTTTTTAGTAATTCGAACTCTGGAATTCCTGATATTTCAGAACCATCAAATGTTGGCAAAGATTTTTATGTTGAAAGCAATATTGAAAAGAAGATTCCCTTGCTGGATCTTCGAATAAAAAGAGATTCAAATTTAAAAATAGACACTCCCGAGTCAACGGTAAATTCAGAAAATATATCTCGATCAATAGCTGGCTTCGAAAAATTAAATTCTTCTCAATGCAATTCAACTCATAATGTTGCATCAGGTTTGGCACATTTTGTAGCTCCCAATGTAACAGCTTCTTTGTTACCTATTGCTTCGGTACCAGCTCCAGTTCTTTTCCCAAATATGTCACCAGTGCAAAACATATCACCGATTTTATCGCATAATGTTAATCTAGGGATGCCTCTTCTGCCGCCATTATTACCACCCATCTTAGCAAATATGACACCGATTATGACACCAAACGCTAGAACTTATGAAATGACTCCGTCTCTCTTATCAATCGACAGTGATGATTTAAGTAAAGATAAACGTGTTTGCGCACCTATGTTTACCAACTATGATACACATGAAAGTGAAAACACAAGCGAGATACAAAGGCAGGAATGGAATAAAAGAGAAAACCGTGTCCCTGCTTGGGAACGGGACGTAAACTCTGAAAATCACTTTTCTGTTTGGGAAGAATCTGACTCTAGAAATAACTTGAATAGAGATAAAAATTATCAAGGAAAACATGACACATATAGACAAGGCTATAATGATAACAAATATAGGTATGATAATCGCGAGTCCTATAATAGGCTCGAATGTCCTCGCACACCTATTCATTCATTTGGTCGTATTGATTGTCCTGCAACCCCCACTCCTTCCTTTGCACGGTCCGATATGCCGACAACTCCAGTTCATTCTTTTGGTAGATCAGATTATAATATGCAGAGACATTCAAACAATAAGCTTACGACTAACTACAACAATAGAGATGACGAAAGACATTTTAACGAACGCAATTATAATTCGCATTCATATAGATCTAATAATCTGAATAATCGCTCTCGAAACAACTATGACTCTTCAATGCAATATGGCCGAGAAACAAGCGTAGGCAGATTTGATAGGTATGAGGGGAACAGAAGATCACACTACCGTGAAACTAGTGTTGGGAATTCATTCGAAAACGATTATGAAGATAATTATTATTCTAATCGCCGTAGTAGCCATACTCGAGATGATTATTACAATAAAAGTAGAACTAATCGTGACTATCATCAACGAGAATATCGAGATTATATCAAAGATAAATCAAAGTCAGCAAAAACATATGAATATGATAATAGTAAAAAAAATAAAATTACTGTCCAATCGAATAATAGTAAAGATTATACAATTGACACGGATGTCAGCAAAACATTTCAAATTCATTCACACAATAAAGACGATAACTTTGATACAAGACGTCGAAGAGCAGCCAGTGTTGGCCGGACATTTGATCGCGATAGTGTTGCGACAAAATTAAAGTCTTCTAAAGAAGATGTTACTAACAGTGAACGGAACACAGAAAGATTCCGCCGTGCTTCAAGTGCTGGAAGAGAGGTTACAAAAGCCTTGGAGGATTTTAATGTTATAAAAGAGGATTTAAAGTCTTTTAAATTAAAGTCTGATACAAAAATAATGAAGGGCCATTGTAACGCGAATGATATGACGGTATCCCATAAATCTATTAATAAAACTGACTGCCACGAATTAAATAAAAAGAAAAATGACGACAAGTCGAAAATAAACGCTTCTTCAAATCGATATTCGCCAAAAAAGAACTCCCGTGATCCTCGAATACGGCAGGATAATCGAGGTACCATTAAGTCTAGATATGATGATAAAAAAGTGATAAAACAAAAAAATCATGGAATAGTATATTCAAATGATAACATATCTAAAGGAACAATACTTGGATCTACTATTAAAAACTACAAAATACCGAAAATAAAGCGACAGTCTACGGAAATTGAGGTAACCGAAACAATAGAAACAAAAACAGATATTACAAAGAAAGACACTAAGAATGACGGGAAATCATTGAAAGGTTTTAATGATATAGATGAAAATATAAATTCAAAACATACTACGACTAAAATTGAATGTACAGAATTAGCATCACGTACTGAAACTCACGAAGAAACTAATATTGAGTTAAATACAAAAAACATTTTACCGGTTACAGTTGATGAAAGTAAAATTGACCCTATGGTAAAAAATGTAATTTCGGCTAAAGACAATGACTTGCTTTTAAGCACACAACCAAACAACAGTGACAAAGAAGAAGTTATAAAAATAATCAGTAGCATCTCTACGGAGATAGCTAAAGATGCTTTCAAGTGTGATGGCCTTGAAACATTTGAAGAAAACTTAGTATCAGATCCTGTTATCGATAATATAACCTCTTTTATAGCTGACTTTGACCTTGGTGTTGAGGCTGCAAAAGACATCAGCATAGAAAGTCAAAACTTTGAAAAGTTAGATAAACATTCTATGAGCGAAAACGTTGAAATGTCTTCTGATACTAATCAAGAAAAATTGAAACCAGATAAGCCTAGAGCATCCGGTGAAAAAATCTCTAAAATGCAGAATACATCTGTAAGTGTATCATTGTTGCAAGAAAACATAATAAATTTAGCAAATAAACATCAGGAATACGAGAATAAATTTGAAAATACCAAAACAGGGAAAATTAATGTAACAGATGAATTAAATAATGATGGATCTTCTGCAATAAAACAAACCGTTCTTAGTTCAAACGATTCAAAAAATTCAAATAGTCAATCTGTTGTGTCAATTACAGGAAAATGTGATAATGAAGAAGAAAGTATAAATTATGTGAAAATAGACACAACAACTAAACAAAGTGTATGCAGTGATGGTGCCAATATTTTAAATAATGTAATAAATTTTTCAACGGAAGAACATTTAAAATCAGATGATCAAAATGAAATTTCACTGGAACACAAACTGTTTCTACTTTTGGAAGATAAAATAAAGATGAAAGAATTTATTTCAAAGCTGTCTAGTGATAGTTGCCAAAATGATAAGATTAAAAAAAAACTTGAAAAACTTAGTGAAATAGTATCTGATGATGAAGAAAATAGTCAAAATGAAGAAAAAATAAAAGAAAACAATAGTAAGAAAGCAATAGATTCTGAGATTGAAAAAGATTATAAAATTCATGGGAATTTCGATTTGGTGAAGGGAATCGATGTAACAGGTCCAAATAATCTTGCGGTTCCGTTAGATTATGATACTGAACAACACCAAAGTACCGAGATTGAAGTTGGTAATAAGCAACGCAATTTAGCTATTGAAAAAGAGAGAACTGATAATAATCTTTTTTCTAGCATTGAGGGACCGAAAGAAAAAATATCTATATGTGAAGACAAATTATCTTTAAAATTGGACATGTCTGATAATATAAAGGAAAAACAAGAAACAGTTTGTGTACAGGACAAAAATAGTATTTCCAATAAAGAAAAGGTTGAAATAGAATCAGCGGAAAATATATTAGGATGTGAAAATAAATTATCGACGGAAACATTGAGCAAGCTAGATTGTATCGAAGAAGCACAGCAATCAGAAAATAACATATGCCTCCAAGATCAAAAAACAACATTAATTAAGGAAATGCCGAAAAGGAAAAGAAACAAAAATAATAGCAAATTAAATAAAAATGTAAAACCTATAAAAAGCAACATCAGCGCTAAGAACGGGGCATCGAAAATAGAAAAACCGTTACGGGAGCTCAAAAACTTAAAGGATGATTTAAAAGAAGTGTGTGTGAAAGAAAACATCATTGCCTCTACAGATATAAGAATGTGTCGGTTAGCCAAAATGGCGAACGACCATCATAAAGACGAACTAAATATAACTGAAAACGAGTCTGTTGTAGAAGTGCATAAACGTGATGCTGTTGAGGCAAATGTAATAGAAGAAAAGGAAACGTTAACTAACTTTAATAGTATCAATGATCCTGAAAGTAAGAATGATGAAAAACCCTTAATGAGACGACCAGGTCCTAAATCGAAAACAAAACCTAAAATAGCAGAGGAAATTAATGATCCTTATGAGTTAGAAACCGATTCAATTAACGAAAGTATAGCTAATGAAAGTAGTTTCGATTCAGATAGTGTAGTAGATATATTGGTTAATAAAACTGCCATAGCCGAGAAAGTAACGGTAGAAAAGAAGAAAATAAGAAGAAAACGTGGGAACAGAGGATGGGAAGCGGATATAATGAAACCAAAAAATAGAAGGAAAATAATTACCAAATCTGACAATAATTTAAAAATTCCAGACTATAATTGTTTTACTGATAAAACTTATTGTTTCAAACCAAATACATTGGAATATTCATGTCGCCTATGTGTTTACACTGGGACAGATATTATACCACATTATATGAAGCATCATCCTCATTCAGAGATACCATTGTCGCGATTATGTCCAGATTCTGCTACCGAAGCTATGAAACAATGTGAAGAAGTAAATTTTAAAGCTATAAGTAAAATGCCTACACAGAAATATATTTGTCGGTTCTGTTTTAAGGAGATTAAATTTATTCTAGAAGAATTCTTTTGGCATGTTGTTAGCACACATACAGGCGAGTATAAACAGCAATGTCCGGAATGTGAAGATATTTCCAAATGTCCGTTTAGTAATGATATTCCACCTTCCCCTGAAAATGTCAAGGGTCAACTGCTTGGCTATATTTGTTCGAAGTGCAATTTTACACAAGTTTCTATGGAAAATTTAAAAACGCATGTAATAATTCGTCACAACGATGAAGAAACTCATGTGTACACAATAAGTTTGTCAGTAGTTAGTAAGAAGGCCATAAACATTTACCTAAAGAACACAGAAAATCAGAATTCGATGTTAACCATTGATGAGCCCCGCAAACTTAGAAGCACTCGTTCAAAGCGAAGTCTTGCTGAGTCCAGTGATGAGGAAAATAGTGTTAGTGACACGTCCATTAAACAATCTGAACAAATTACGATTACTACGGCGGCTAGTAGTTCGGCCGTTAAAAACAATGTAAACACCGACGTCATTTATTGTCTAGATAGCGCTGAAGAAGTATCTACTGAAAACGTAATCGATCTATCCTATGAAATGACGTCTACGCCCGTCGCTAGTAGTTCAAAAACGAAAGTTGTAAAATTTAGAAATCTATTTAAGTGTAGTAAATGCACAATGGTGAAGAAGTCGGGGGACGGGCTCCAGCGGCACATCCGATCGTGCTACGGCTGGGACCCTGAAACTGTGCAGTGTGCGCACTGTGACGCGGACATAAAAAAATCTATGATCAACGCACATCTGATGTCTATTCACCTCCAAGAAGATATTGTTTATATCTGTCCCGTATGTAAGCTAAAATCTAGTTCGCCCGCTCAGGAACATTTCAAAGCGGTACACTTCGATACCCATAAAGAAATGAATTGGATAATAAAGCTGGTCGATAACCACACCGAATCGTTTTCCCAGGTGCAGAAGATCGTCAAAGTGGACCAACTCGTTCATGAAGCGAGACCGAAGCGAAAATGCTCCGTTGGAAATAAAGATAAAACTAGTGAACCCCCTGAAAAAGTTAAGAAATTTGGACCGAAGGATATCAACAAGCTCCCCATCAACCCGATTCTAGACCACCTGATGTACTGCGCACTGTGTGAGTTTAGCACCAAAGTCAAGTTGAAAATGGTGAGGCACCTGCGGCTGCACGCGCAGCAGCAGCCAATCGCGGATACGGCGCACGTTAACCCCGTGCCGCACTTCGAGACTAACGAGATTCACTTCGACAAGATGCTCAACCCAGCCTCCAGCTCCCGGGCCCCCAACAAGCCCATCAGAGGCGATCAAACTCCGCGGGCGATGAGACGCATACCCCTCGATATGGCGGGGCGCTACCCCAAATACGTGCCCGACAGGCAGCGCCACACTTGTGGCGTGAAGGACTGCTCGTACATATCGGTAGACGAGAACATGTTGAAGTGTCACTGGGAAACCTTGCACTCCGGTACGATGGACTATCACTGCGTCCACTGCCCTTCCACCCAGCACCTGAACGGGCAGATAACGGCCGAAAGGATAATCAATGACCTAAAAATGCACGATGTAAGCTTGTACGCGTGCTCTATTTGCTCTTACTACCACTACAATATACCTATAGTAGAGAAACATCTGAACGACGTCCACAAGAGGGGCGAAGTGTTGATAGTGAGAGATGAGAGCTCGGTGGAGGCGGTCGCCTCCGCGCCCGTGCCGGCGGCCGCATCCACGCTGGACCTGAAGGCGTGGCAGTGCGGGCTCTGCCAGTTCAAGAGCTTGCTGCGTCTCGAGGTCGCTGAACACTGTGCCAAGGTTCACAACTCAAAAATGCAGTACAAGTGTGGTTACTGTGCATTTAGAACTTCAAACTCGGAGAACATTTCCAAACACCAATCTAGGTCCCATTCGGGAAGGCCGGAGGAAATATTCTACTACTACTATCGCGAGGGTTCCATTCCGAACGAAGCGGATGGAACTTCACGATGGATGAAGCAAAAATTGAAAATGGGTTCCACGTCTCAGGTTAAATCTGAAGTAGTGAACAGTAATCCTGCCCCGCCTGTTGAGGCTGTACTTTTGCCTGCTATTGTACAAAAAGTTGATTTGAACCTGGTAAACACGGACATTGTAGAAGTGGACAATGAGAGTGACCTGTGTAAAGAATTTGGTGAATTTTGTGAGCCCGACGGCTTGAAATATAAATGCCCGTTGTGTCAAAGTGTTACAGAAGATACAGAGGAATTGATGCAGTCTCATCTTTATAAAGAATTAAAATACAGAAAGTGAGTATTTTACTTTGATTATGTCTTACAGGTTGGTCGGATTTTTATTACTAACTATTTAAAATATGTTTTGTTATGAATTACCTGTATAAATACTCTGTGTCGCTGGTGACGTTGTTGTTGCGATGTAATTCACAGGAACACGCTAGAACATCTAAGAAGACTGCAATTAACTGCACTCGTCCTTACTTCTCCAACTTAAACTGTGCCAAATTTGTATACTCCTCGTTCTCATAATTTTCGTAAAACTTATTATAGATTATGTAGTTACATATTATAATATCTATGTATATGGACGCTTCACACCACGTCAATCTGGCCCCGTGCTAAGAACTTGTATTACAGGTACCAGACAACGGAAATATGTATAATATTTAATATTTTTACACTGTACATGTATTTAAGATTTTTTTATATTATACACATCATTATTTAATACACATCCATGAACTAGGAACACAGAAAACTGTTTTCTTTCTTCGGCGGGATTCGAACCCGCGACCTCCGTCTTAAGCGCCAACGTGCCAACCACTGAGCCACAGAGGTCGACAAAACAATATAAAATAGCTGATAATACTACTGAATTTTATATAACTACTTAAAAAAATTAAATCTAGAAAAAAGAACATTAAAACTAGAAAAACTTAAAAAGCTACAGTAAAAAGAAATCTCCCAGGTCGTCCCCACCAGCAGAGTACCTAGAAGGCTCAAAGAGTTTCCCCGCTGGATTGCGATACTCACTCTTTGGGCCAGATAGGTGCCGGCTCTGGGGTCTCGGGTGGCCTCAATTAGTTTTTTGGAAATCTCTCTAAGTGCGCACCCGGACCCCATGAACCTAGGGTTTCAACCTCAAACGGTTCAAATATGAGATCCCCACTAAGGTTCTCATATTTGCGCCGCTTGAGGTTCTCCGCCTGATTGGCGGCCGCACCTGCAGTGTCGAGGTGCCCTGGACATGGGACGGAGCAAGTGTATCGACGCAAGTTGCGTCTCATACAAGAGCCCGTCCCACTCTCCAAGGGACCAGGGTCATACCATCTGGTCTCTTGCCATCGTCGCACGCCAAGCCAGAGGGTTCCAGCACAGCTGGTATCCGGCAGTGAGAAGAGCCCGACGGATGTGGTCGTTTAGGCAGTGATGTCGGGAGATGCGGCCGGCGCTTCGCTGACAGGACAGACCGTGGTGTCCAAGGCTGTCCACGTTTGCGCCACAAACACAGCGGTGGGGGACGACGTGGGGAGTGCCAAGACGCAGGGAAAAGGCTAATCGGAAAGCGGTTTGATCCAGCAATGTGCCCGTATTGGGTGACGGCAACGCTTGTAGCCAAAGGCCCGACTCCCACTTCTCCGCAGCTAAGAGGCGAGCCTGCTCCACAGGACTGGAAGACGTATTAAGAAGATTATTCCGTACCAGTCTGCAGAGTGGCTCGTCCCAGAGCCTTTGGGAAAAAGCGTTGTCAGGCAATTCGCTACAAGCATTAGTTGCGCTCCAGGCGTCCTTAGCCTTGTCCAGGAAGGGAACTATAATAGAGTAGGATTGGTGCCCTAGTATTCTAAAGATAAGTCTATGGTTGGCGTGGACTGAGGACAAGAAGGCCGGGAGTGATATGTCGGAAGGTTTTCGAACACCCAGGCCACCGAACTTTACTGGAAGCGTTGATTGAGTCCATGAGCGATCATCAAAATTTATGTTCAAAATCGCCGAGAGCGTATGTCTTAAGGTATCATCCAACTGTTTGAGAAGTTGAGGGAACTTCCACAGTTGACAACACCGCAAGACATACGTAAATTTTGGTACGAAAATGCAATAACGGATTAGGGTGAAGGCCATGTGACAGTTAATTTGGAGGAGGCGGTCTAAAGTTTCACTATAATTTTGTAATTTATTATTTACGAATTCTGGGATAGACTCGTCTAATAATTTTATAATGTTTTCTACTTTTAGATGGGGTTGTCCAGTGTGTTCGTACAAGGCGTTCCACAAAGCTTGCTTTAGGGAGCACGCGAAGACGGAACACATCCAGTTTCCGCATCTCAAGGCCCACCAGTTACCTGTGGACCCTCAGATCGAACTGTGGACCGCAAAACTTTTAGAACATCAAAAAACATTAATCGCAAAGAATAAAGAGAAACTGGCCATACAGGAGGCCGAGATTAAAAGAACAAACCCGAGTGCAGGAACAATGGAGGACCCCATGGAGGCAACTAGAGACCCCTCGCTGCATTCCAACTGGGTAGAATCGACCGTGGAGAGCCAGACAGCCGCCATAGACAAGGAGAGAAGTACCACAAGTAATGCACCTCAAGAGGCGGTCACTGAACAAAATGAAAATTCGCTTTTGGTCATACGCTACGAGCAGCAAGTGTCGACACCGGAGGAGGAGATGGTTCGATCGAAACCGAGAGAAACTGACGCCAGCAAGTCCGCAGAGTCTTCTAAACAGGAGTCGGTAATGCACCGGTGCCCGTACTGCAGCTACATCACGCCGCACGCTAAGCTGCTAACCAGCCACACCCTCAATCACTACGACCTCAAGGCCTGCTCCTGTCCCTACTGCGGACTGGGTGGCAACAAAAAGCAGGTGACCAAGCACCAGCACAGGAGCCACCCTCATGACCCCATCGACGTCATCGACACGGAAATACCCGAAGTAACGCCGCAGGAGTACTTCAAAAATATATTAATTTGCTTGGTCTGCCGAAAGCCGTTCACGGAGTCGGCGGCCAAAGTGCATCTTCACAACAATTCCAAACCCGATTTCGGAAGTGAAGGCGAGTTCGTCGTGATGTGTTGCGTGTGCTCGATGCTATATAAGGAGGTGACGGACTGCCTCAACCACTACAGAGCGTGCCACCCCCAGGACGAAGTCAATTACGAGATCTGCAAATTGTCGACCGGTCCGGATGTCACCTGTAGTGATTGCAGTGCGAAATTCTCGACCGCCGAACAGCTAAAAGCTCATATTTTGCAACATCATCCCAAAGAGAGTACATCCAGCACTTTGAGCGAAATCGAAAATAGACTTGACACTAGTATAAAACGGAAATCTAAAGATGACTCGATTTTGCCTGCGAGAAAGGTTGCGAAAAAGTCCACATCCAAACAGCCAAGGCATTTCGCTAAAAAGTCCACTACGAAGCTACCTCTTACCACACACCCAAAATAATATTCTTACTACGAGACGAGACAATCCAGTGAAGATCTCGATAAGTCAATATTAATACCATTTTGTAATACGATGATGCCATTTACTGTGAGGAAAATTCCCGAAATTTTCGGGAAGCCAGTCATTCATGTAAAAAAGTTATGTGGTTAAGGTTTAAGACTAATTTTAGTGTTAAATGTTTACGCAGTCGTATCTATCTGTGATCTTTGTCTGATAAAGAAACTTGATTCAATACCTACTTACTTTAAAAAAAAAAATGGGTATGAGACTGATTTGTTCATATTTAGTGTTTTTTCGACTGTTAAAAATTGTTGAAAAATATTTAGTTAAACATTGTAAGTTGTAACTTAAACATTGTCATTGCATTAAATCAATAACTGATTACGCTTATTTTCAGTCAAATCCCTATTTTTGCTTTGCATTTATAATAATTCAGATTTAATATTTCTGTTACTACATGCAAGTAATTGTTTAAAAAAATATTTTAAGTTATTGTTTGTATGATTGTACTTTTGTAACAAGATCAGTATGTGCATCGATGCAAGATTGGTTTTGTCTGATAATAAATGTTCGAAAATATGCAAAAAGAATCAAAGATGCTCTCTAATTCTGTAATGTAGAATCGGGTAGTAATGATAGTTTAATAAGTGTTAATAATATAATATTTTTGGTCATTGATAGATTCTAGAATAATTAGATTAGATTTGAAATCTAAACCTCTACCTAATGTAAGAAATATACGATTTTTACTTTATCCCTAATTGTATTTATTTACACACTACAACGAAATATTTGTCCCCCAGAATTAAAAATTCGTTAATCCAGATAACATTACGATCCTTTGAAGATTTTTCGAAAGAAGAAACATATTGGGTTAGAAAGGTTGGAATAATCTGGAGGAAGTAAAATATAGAAGAAAAATTGACGATGAAACCGTCTAGGTACTACATTTTACTATAATCTATAAGCACGTACTCTTTGATTAGTTATCGTAAATATCTTAATTTAATTTAATCTATTTATTTAATTAATCATCGTAAATATAAATATCTAAAAATTGTAAAAGTGATAAAAAACGAGGGTGGGATTTAGAATAGGAGTAGCCTGAATTTATATATTTTGATGGTTGGGTTTTATGGGGGGTATTTACCCCATCATTTTGGTACCAATTATAGGGTGAGGAAATGAGTATTTTAATTGTTACAGCTATTTTTGTAATTAAAATTTTAATATTGTTTTTCACTTTTTTCACAAAAGTTACTTAGGTAAAGATTTACCTAAGTTACTTACCACTACACACACAAAACATCTGTTTTTATCACTAAAATGTGTATAATAATGCTGGTTTCTTAATATAATAATATATACATTTCGTTTTATGTGTAAATATTATATAAAATAAATTAATTATTATAAACACGTCAACTAAAAAAACCGGCGTGAAGTAGGTTAGAACTTTTTTATCACGTTCAAAACGCTCTCGGAGTAAGTAGCACGGCATCACAAAAACCTGGTGTGAAATAACGTTTGTGTTGTTTTGGGTTAGGTTAGTTTAGAACTTTTTATCACATTCAAAACATCTCCGGAGTGGTAACAGTACGGCCATACCAAAAACCAGGTGGTAAATAACGTTTGTGTAGTTTTGGGTTAGGTTAATAAATAATAAAATGTGTTTATTTCAGGTATCATAGACCCATAAAATTTGACTTATAATTAAAATACAATATATATATATATATATATATAACATCACAATAAATATTCAAAGACAATTTAATAATTTAAATTATGCCTAAAAATAAATTATGAATTAAAATAAATCAATAATTAAATTTTAGATCTTTGTGAATGAACGTAGATCTATTTTCACAGGAATGTTGTCGCGGTTTTAACATGGCTATTGTTTCAGTGAGTTTCCGTACGAATTCTGCATCTTAAATTCTTGACGTTGTCGGTACAAAGAAATCGGATGGTACTCGTAACGTAGTTCCGTATGTCATCAGTGCGGGGCTCACGTTGGTATCTTCCCGGAGGGCTGTACGTAGGCCAAGAAATACAGTAGGCAACTCATTTGTCCACTGTGTCGATGCGCCGCGGTCCATAAGCGCTGTCTTCATAGTGCGATGCCATCTTTCTATTTGGCCGTTCGATTGCTGTATGGCTGTAGTGCGTATTCTTGTTATTCCAAACTTTTGTAGGAGCGTTCTGAATAGCGTTGACTCGAACTGGCGTCCTTGGTCTGTAGCGATACGTAAAGGAACACCAAAACGAGCGATCCAGTTGTCGTATAAAGCTTTTGCTACGACTTCAGCTGTGATTTCTAGTACTGGTATTGCTTCTAGCCATTTCGTACATCGATCTGTGGTAGTCACACAGTATCGATAGTCTCGAGATAACCGCAGCGGTCCCACGATGTCGATGTGCACATGTTCGAATCGCTGCGACTGCAGTATCTGTTGTAGCGGTGTTACAACGTATCGCTGAACTTAGCGCGCTGATAGCTGATGCATGTTTTCTTGTAGTTCGTATTCCAGAATGACTTAAGTCGTGTTGCGACTTAAATACAGCGTAGCGATATGGTTGCGGCAGATAGGGGCGGGGCGTCGAAGTACATAACTCACATGTTATTTGTCGTTAACGCAAAATTATTTCGCTGAATTTTAAGTTCGGTTGGCTTCTTAATTTTTTTACTTCTTTATCTCTTTATCTGGTCGATGGATAGTTGACTATAGCCTATTGTAGATGGACATTCTATGTCTTCAATGCGATATAAAGCGTCGGCAACTATGTTTTCTTCTCCTTGTATATACTCGATTCTCGAACAAAATTGACTAATGAAGTGTATCTGTCTCTCTCTTCGCGGTGTGTCACTGCTGCTCGATGTTTTCGTAAGTGCATATATGAGAGGCTTGTGATCTGTATATATTGTTACTTCGCACCTTCTATTAACCTTCGAAAATGTTTTATGGCATTTCGCGGTCATATACACTGTATCGTTGTTGTGTAGCGCTCATTGCTTTTGAAAAGTATGCTAGCGGTCTCCAAGCATTGTTAATAGGTTGTTGTAGCACAGCGCCGATGCTGTGGTCGGACGTGTCGGTCATTATGGCGAGCGGGCAGCTAGGTACTGGATGACTGAGTGTTGTAGCTTCTAAAATGCTTTGGCGGCATTTTTCGAAACTTTCTTCAGCGGTGGGCGTCCATTCTACTGGTGTCTTGTAATTTTTCTTTCTGTTGTGCAGATACTTGTTGAGTTCGTGTTGAAGATTCGCTTGTTGTGGTAGGCAATCACGGTACTAATTGATCATGCCTAAAAAACGACGAAGTTCGATCACAGTCTTTGGTTTTGGATAACCTGATATAGCAGATGTTCGTTCTTCTGTAGGTTTTATTCCGTTTTCAGATACTTCGTAGCCCAAAAATTTTTAACACCGAATTGACATTTTTCTATGTTGAGTGTTACGCCATACTTGTTAAGGCGATGCAGTACTTCGTGTAATATTTTCTTGTGTTGTTCTTCATTTTCCGAGTAAAGTAAAATGGCGTCGACGAAACAGAAACAATCTTCGATGTTCTTTAGGACTTCGTGCATGAATCTTTGAAACGTTTGGCTGGAGTTCCGTAACCCGAATGGCATACTTTTGAATTCGTATAGACCAAATGGGATTATAATTGCTGTCTTATGTGCATCTTCTGGGCTTGCCATTGGTATACAGTAGTAAGCCATCTTCAAATCCAGCTTCGTAAAAATCTTCTTATTATGTAACGAGTAGGTGAAGTCTTGTATTCGAGGTATTGGATAGCGATCAGGGCCTCTAGTCAAGATGCATTCGATAATTTCGACGGCGAACTTCGTAATCAAAAATGTATGGGATTTGACATAAGTCATCGTTATGAGACATGTCGCTTGCGATGCGTTATGTCAAATCTCATACATTTTGTTTTCGAACTTCGCCGTCGTAATTATTTAATGCATCTTGACTAGACCCCCTGGTTTTGTTACTGCATTCAGTCTTCTGTAATCGCCGCATACCCTTAACCCGCCGTCTTTTTTCTTCTCTATATGCATCGGATTTGCCCACGGGCTATTTGAAGGTTTACAAATGCCCATCTCTATCATGCGCTTGAATTATTCTTTAGCGGTTTTATATTTGTCGGGTGGAAGAGGGCGGGCGCGGGCGAAGAGTGGCGGTCCGGTTGTTTCTATGTGGTGTACGACGTCGTGTTTGACCGGCTTCTTAAGTGAAAATGGGTGAAGAATGTCTGGATACAACTTCAAGATGTGATATACTTGCTTGGAGTTTAATAGGTGAATACTTTCATACTTGCAATTCGGGACTTGCAATTTCTATTGTCTTCATTGATAGTGCTGTTACACTGTCGATTAGTTTGTTCTTATGTAAATCGACTAGTAGTTGATAGTGGCGAAGAAAATCGGCTCCTAATATAGATGTCTTGACGTCGGCGATAATGAATGTCCAAGTAAATGATTTTCGTAGCCCCAGGTTCAGTAGTTTTCTCGCCGTATGTCTTGATCTGCATGTTGTTAGCGGCGTGTGTACGGACTTGCTTTCTTCATTCTTGTTTTCTTAGTGGCGGTTAACACGGAGATATCTGCGCCTGTGTCCACGAGGAAACATTCGTTCGTGTCGCGGTCGCGGACACAAAAGCGATTAGTTGTCTTGGGGACACCGACATCAGGACGACAGGACACGTTTTGTTTCTCCTGCAGCATAGCGATTCCCATCTCTTCGTTTTATCGCCATATCTAAAACGATATTTAAATTCCCACGTCGATTCATCTTTCATTGCAGGGCTTCGAGCGCGAGTGAGAGTAGCGCGAGTGAGAGAGAGGCGATAGTGCGGCCGCGTCGGATGAGTGCGTAGTTCGGCCACTTACCGCCATACATACACGACGTATGTATGGCGGTAAATGGTTTAGGCCATTAGGCAGTATTTCAGTCCGGTCCAACGCCTACAACTCTATAAGGCGCAGGTTCGGCCTCACATGGAATACTGTTCTCATCTCTGGACAGGGGCGCCAAAGTACCAGCTTCTCCCTCTGGATCGTATCCAACGTAGGGCCGCTCGAATTGTCGACTGCCATAGTATTTCAAACAGGCTTGACTCCTTAGAGCTACGTAGAGATGTAGCATCGCTCTGCATCCTCTATCGGTTATATTACGGGGAGTGCTCCGAGGAATTGTTTGGACTTATACCTGCTGCAACTTTTCGCCACCGTTCCAAGCGACAAAATATTTATCATCCTCATCACCTTGATGAGTGGTAGTCCTCCACCGTGCGCTTTACCCGAAGCTTTCTGCCGCGCACTGCAAAACTCTGGAATTAACTGTCGCCAGCAGTATTTCCGGACCATTACGACCTGCAAACCTTCAAGAAGCGTCGATCGTATTCCCTCTTAAAAGGCCGGCAACGCACTTGCAACTTCTCTGATGTTGCGGGTGTCCATGGGCGACGGTAATCGATTTCCATCAGGTGATCCGTTTGCTCGTTTGCCCCCTTGTTTTATAAAAAAAATGAAATTTTAATAAGACATTGTTAAATCTAATAGTATTATGGTTTGTGGTTGCCACTTTAAACAACAGGTAAAATACGTCTAATGTCTTTCACAGGAAAAGCGAGAATTTGAAACTTATTAACTGTTTAACTTATTAACTTTTAAAAAAAAAAGTACGATGCTGAGCTATCTAAGTTAGAGGTGGTCTTATTTAACCTACTTACTTTAAAATTTAAAATTATCGCTTTAAATTGACAGGACAAAATCTCGGTCAGCAGTCTTAATACTAAAATCGTTAATCAATTTACTTCAATAATAGTAATAAGGAATTCAAGGGCGTAGATAAACAGATCATTAATTGAATATAATTCTAAATTTTCGTAATTGTGCTCGTTTGAATTCTAATCTTAATGTGACAACTGAAACAATTAACGTGGACGTCCTGCTTACAAACCGAATAGTCGTCAATTATACGCGTATAAAATATACGTCGCGTCGCATTAATTTTGCGCTGTCTCCAATGACCTTCTAATATACACAATGGACATTGCATGAGCCCGCGGCCTGGGCAGAATCGCATTTGATGATATCATTAATCGAGCGAACAAAAAATAAGTTAGCAAATGCATGTGAGCATACTGTATTGCTGAATTTGGCAGTGAATTAATATGTTGACGACTAAATTACTAAACTTGTGAAATCACTCAGGTGAAGAAAATACTATAATAGGCAGATAATAAGTGGCGAAATTTAATCCAAATTAGCACCGAAATTTATAAGTTGGTGACTTAATTTCCGAGTTGGTGACAATTATACCATATAAGCAGCTATAAAACCAGATTTGGTTGATAAATTAATGGCTGCTAAAAATTCAATTTGTAGGCCATCTTTGGATACTGTTGGAGTATGTTCTTCTTTGGCGTGGGTGTCGTTTTCAAGGTTTTTCGAGGGTGCAGAATAATATGAAAATAACATCTGTTTTGAAATTCGAAAATGGCGTACATATTTTTAAAATTAAAAATGGATGTCCTCTTCCAGGTTTCTGGGGGTGCTGATTACAAAATTGTCTTCCAATTTCATTTTCCAAGATGGAGAATATTCAATCTTCGTAAAATTAACACGAATACTAATTTAAAAGATCTTGGGGATGCTGATTAGCATTGATGATTATTATTACAGCATGTTATGTAGTTCGAGGTACAAGCTATGTAAGGTATAGAAATTTTTTCAAATTCAGAATTTTCAAATTTCTTTTTCTGGCATCCATGAAGAAAATATGTGATTTCCGGGTTATTAAGCCGGGTAATTTCGACACGAACCTAGATTTCAGGGGGTGAGGTGTGGGGCGCCGGCAATGCGAATCTGAGACGCGCGGAGGAACTGTCCGCTCGCCCGCTCTCGCCACGATCACTGTCTTACGACATTATCGCTACGCCACAGTACAAAATATAATATTTTAGTAGTTCATTTTTTATTTGTTTTCATTACCTATAAAATATGAAATAATATTATTGTAATAATAAACAAAAGCAGATGACCGAGTATTATTTATAATTATATGTATAAGCCTTACTTCTTTCATGTTTTAAACGAGGAGAAGGTGGTTAACCTCCACATAACTCATCGAAAGGGTTCTGTACCTATATTTATATTTTTAAACAAAAAATTAAACCGACTACCAAAGTAAAAATACATAAAAAGTATGAAATAAAACTTATTTTCTAAAAAAATTCCCTTTTAAAATTGGCAATTTCTCAACTAAATCTTCTTAATTTTGAAATCGCTACCAGCCCAAACGATATCCTACAATATTTTATAGAACTCACGTACATATTTGCTGGTACCGACTTCAAAATTAAGAAGAATAAGTAGAGAAATAACCAAATTTAAAATGGGAATTATTTAGAAAATAAGTTTTATTTCATACTTTTTGTGTATAAAACTTTGGAAGTCGGTTTATTTTTTTATTTAAAAATAATAATTTCACCCTTTTTAGTGATATATTTTGTTAAGTTATTATTAATACGTCCTAAGAATGTATAATTGAACACGCGCCAAGCTTCCATTAGGTATTGTTATTAAGATGATGATGATGATTACTGTAAGTTACAAAGTGGCATAATATGCTTGCAGTTCTTTGAACGATGCCGAAATTTCCAAACGCATATCTTTAAAGACTGAGGAGTTCTGTTCAGGGTACACCTTGGTGTGCGCTGCGGAGGACACGACACACGCTGGAGGTGTGTGACCGATGGGCTGTGCAGCGCCACGATCTGGTGGCAGTACTTGGGCGGGACCTCTCGCTCTCGAGTGTGGTTCGCTGCATGCTCGAGAGCGATGAGGCCTGGCAGGCGGCGGTCTCTTTCTGCGAAGCCGTCATTTCGCAGAAAGAGGCCGCGGAGCGGGACAGAGAGAACGATCCATCCTCTGTTCCGCTCCGCCGGCGTAGGACGGGAGGAAGGAGGCGTCGCTTTGCGAACCTTCAACCTCCTGTCTAACCGGGGCTCCGGGAGAGGATGGGAACCTCCCCGGCTTAGCTAGTCCCGGCGCCGAGGGGGACGCTCCAGTTTGCCGGAGTGGCCCCTAATTGTGTTGGAAGTCCGGTCCCTTTGAGAGGTAGGCCGGCCGGTCGCGGGGGGTGTCCTGTGTTAGACAGATCCGGGACACTTCTCATATAGCGGCTGATGGCAATCCGCAGGTTCAGTTTTAGTGGGTAAACCGGCGAGTCGCGTCGGGAGTCCCACATACCCCCGGGTCCCCCAACCCGGGAAGGGCGTAACGACCTTTCCCCTGCGAGAACAAAAAAAAAAAAAAAAAAAAAAAAAAAAGGTACACCTTGGTACAACATCTTATTTTTTGGTAGCATATGCTTGTGTTACTTCAGTAAAAGTCAAAATCACTATATGTATCGATATAAATTTCGAGGAGTTCCCTCGATTCCTCATGAATCGCATCAGTGAGATAAATAATATAGACTGTCCCTTAAAAATATATGATATTTTAAAAGATAAATTTAACACATGCTATGACATAGCCACTTATTATAAAAAAGTTAGTTGTTGCAGTAAAAGAAACATAAAGCCTTGGATAACAAAGAAAATAAATGATATGTGTGTATATAGGGATAAACTATATAATCGATTAAGAAACGATTCCACTAATGCTTTGTTAAAACTTGAGTATAATAAATGCAGAAATAAAACACGTAAAATAATTGAAAAGTCCAGGAACAGGTATTATATGGATTTTATAAATAAAAATAAAACGAATCCTCGAAAGCTTTGGCAAACTTACCAATTGAGTACACCTTACTTGAGCCCAAACCTGTTAACAACATAACTTCATTCTCGAAATTATTGATAGACAACTTAGCAAAACAATCTAGAGAAATTAAGTTAACATCACTGCCTGTATCAATTAAGCATTGAACAGAAAAGTTACCAATTTTAACTATTTTTAGAGACTTGTTTATATTACAAATTTTGTTATTGACGTTCAAAACATTGGCATCTGAAATGTCACTTTGCTTTTGACAATTACAGGTAGTACAGTTCGATTGACACATAACGTCAGAGTTGATATTGACTTCCGAATCCCGTTCCAATAATTCCTCTGTGGCGCCCTCTTTAGTGTGCTTGACAAACATTGATTTAGCGCTCGATGTTTTCGTGACGTTTCCGGCGCTACTACTGCATTCCGAACCAATATGGCCGAATCTGTTGCACTTAAAACATTTCACGCCATTATCACATGTGCTTGCAATATGTCCAATTTTACCACACTTGAAACAACGATGAATTTGTTTTTGTAGCCTCTGTACTGTTTTCGAATTTTCCTGTCCTTTATTTGTTCTGACGTAATTTCCTTGCTGCTTAACTTTTTCCTTCATATTTTCATATTGTAATATTTTTTCTTTCAAAACTGAATAAGATGTTACACCAAAAAGCCCAATCTTGTATTGTTCTTGATCTATTATTCCGTCGATTATATATTGAATGGCAATATAGTCAGGGAACTCAGCTCTTTTTCCTAGTTCTTTCATAATAAGCATGTATTTGCACCTGTTTGCTATTGACGCTGTCTGGAAATTCCTTTTGAACAGCATTTTTGAGCTCTTCGTAGGTCTTGAAAGCTTTTTCCGTTTTTAACCATAATTCCGCAGTGCCCGAAAGCGATCTTCTAGCTATAATGAGTTTTTGTTGCGCCGTCCAGCCAAATATCTCGGCGTTATCTTCTGTGTCCTGTGACCACTTCGAAGAAGAGTACGTTAAATCCTCACCGTCGAATTTTTGTATAGAATCCATCATTGCAAAATTATAAGTTTGCGTCTTGGTTGTATTTTCTAGCTCCTTATCCATTTTTCGTCGTATTTCGTTGCACAAAAATTTACCGGCGCGTAGCGTCGTTAATGGCATCTTCATAGAAAAAAAACTAATACCGCTTTCGTCTTTTTCCACCCTTTTTTAGCCTTATCCCGGACGAGACTGTAGGAGGGGGGTGGGCTCGTTGCCGTGAAGAGTGGAAAATCAAAGTAAAACTTAATATATATATATATATATATATATATATATATATATATATATATATATATATATATATATATATATATATGTCGGAGCGTGTTAAAGCTAAGATTGTCTTTGATTGGAAACGTCAAGTAGTTTTACTATTTGGACTTGTTCGATGCCAGTGTTGACAGATGTGATGGAAAAATAAGGGTTGTCATGGAGACGGGATTATTATTTGCTTGGATTGGGAAATGACGGGATTATAAAATCTCAGGATAAATACGGGAGTTGGTAAACGTGGTGATTATATGCTCTTTGGTTGGTGATACGTGGCATCGAACTTGTCACGTTTCTGATCGTTCAGCGTTTGAGCTATTCGATAATATTGTAATAAATATCTTATTCTAATGGAGCCTTCGTTATCAGAAGTGCGATGAAACTCACGACCCACATAGAAAGACCCTTCGGAGCATAACGTGCAAAGGGCAGAATGAGAATGACACGCAGGATGAGCAAATTGCTTATATCGCAAATGAACAAATGCGTAGAGTCCAAAACGTGGGGAAAACTAAAAGTTGTCCGACGAAAGTAATAGAATATTAGATCGAAACCGATCAGAATGACACTAGAGTCAGAAGAGTGTATTTACTACTGTTAATCCGTAGCGGAGACTTAGTACACAAGATTCTTGACTTGAAGTTGAATTATATTGATCGCTAAAAATATAATAATAACAAACATAAGAGATGGAAAGCCAAAACTAGAGAATATAAGATCCTGTGGTCAACACACTGCTCGCAAATACTTTGTTTGTGGTTGATAGGGACACAAGTCAATTGATTGTCCTGCATAAGGAAAAGTTTTGTTAAAGACGTTGAGCTGCATCAGAACATCAAAGCTAGTTTAATAGCAATTCTGAGATATGACATGTATTGTTTATTTTTATTTTACAGCGGGAGACAAGGACACTATTTATTGACATACTTGGAGGGAATTGACGATAAATCACGTGGCAGATGCAGTTCTGCTCTCTTAAGTTGGTAAATAAGAATAAAGGATAATGTATTGGGCATAAAGATTCCAACTTGGACACTCAATAACTGTGGTGAGCGTATTCCTTCCATTACGATATTTTTCTCGAAATATTGGTAGAATTGATCTAGTATTGTTTATGAAGTCTCTTTCATATTTTGATACACATAGCGAAATTACCTAGCTAATAAAGATCATATAAGATGTTGCTTCTCTTGTTGCTAATGGCTTCATGGTCTAACCGAGTTAGCGCATCTCAAACTAAGATTTTAGGTTAGATACTAGTTTGTGTATGGAACGACTGCATATGTGTGTACCTACCTACTTATATAGCTACGCGTAGCCTGTTGAAGTCTGAGACGATGTGCATGAGTGTAATAATTTACTTTTTACAGTGTACTGCTATTTTGCAAATGATGCTATAAGAATGTATGACATAGTTGTTTAAATTTTGCAAATTTAAGTAATCTTTGTTATGTTATAGAAGGAGCGTGATCTTGCGCGTTCTCACGAATGACATTTTTATTTGAGTACATAATAACTTACAATTGATTTCATGAGACAAAAGTAAAAAGAATATTTAAAACGAACATAAAATTATAGTACTTCGCAACCTTTGGATCAAATTGAAAATACAGTTTTGACCGTTTGTCAGAATCTAACTTTGCAATAAGGATTCGCATGATACTTATAGATAGTAGATAGTAGTAGAAAATTCATGTGTCAGGCGCTAGATTATTGTCTAACCAAGTGAAATTGTTTATTAATTTGGAATGATACGTATGTACTTTGGGATGATTTTATTTTGACAGATAATTATTGTTTGCATAAATTCTCTCTTGGTTTTAGTATTAGGTACAAGGGGGCAGTTCGGTGCAACGAGAATGGCGACATTTCAATATATCGCTCTGTCTTACAGGGTTAACGTTACATAAAAGCTACTTAAAACCACAACAGATGACACTATGTCGCTTCTGCCTCGCGCTATCGAAAACGCTAGACTTATGTACATGAGGCTCACGAATGATTAATGTATTGTACCATAAAGACTAGCCAAATGGCAGTCACCAGTCCGATTAAGTTAAAACAACTTAAATGACATTAACGTAGCCCCATTCGAAAGAAAAACAAAAAAAAAATGAATATATTGTTCTGCAGTATTAATGAATTGTTTATGGAGATGGTAAATCGGTTTTGTTGGAATATCAAATTGTATTCGAAAGAGGAATTTAACGATATCTTAAACTATAATTACGTATCTTAAATTTGTCGCCATATTCATATAGTCAATTAAGTAGTCCTCCTTTGTTGGAAGGCGGTTAAAATTTTTAAGAGGCAGCTCACTAGAGGCGCTTATCTGGTCCCAATTTTTTTTGTATGAGGTCGACATTCTTCTCCGTAATAAGTGTTCTGTGATTAGGTAGTGTGGTGGACTGATGCAACTTCCAGTTGATGAGAGATCCGAGCCCCAGCGTTGGGAATGTTAGTGATCAGAGCCGAGCCATTGAAAAAATGTTTACTTAGAACAAAGAAATAACAACTTATTTCGATACGATACGAATGACTGTTTTTTTTACTATTATTTAACGAAATGACGAATCATCTATCTTCTGAACATAGGTTTCTGTTTTAAGAAAAAGCAGGCATAATGAAGGGGTTAATATCCGATTTTGCTAATAATAATTGTTTTCCTAAGGTCTATGGAGTATTTTGTATAACGGCCCCCAAAC
Organism: Glaucopsyche alexis; assembly: GCA_905404095.1. Taxonomy (NCBI): domain Eukaryota; kingdom Metazoa; phylum Arthropoda; class Insecta; order Lepidoptera; family Lycaenidae; genus Glaucopsyche; species Glaucopsyche alexis. The sequence continues at coordinate 26,504,462 of FR990046.1, forward strand.
CTTCAGAAAAATGAACCACTTGAACCTAACCGGAAATGTCAACCTATGGCAACGTCATCATATAGACACAACATACATACTATAGTTTGCGAAAACGAACATCAAAGCAAATCACCAATCTTTGTCCTGATCTTACTTTATCTGATATTTATGAGCTATTTGTACTTATAAATATTGTGAATTATTGATCGGTAAAGTTTTAAGTAGAAAGTAATGGCAAAGTTTCAGAAGCCTGAATTTTACTTGCGCATATTAAAACCGTGAACTTAAAATTGCAGTTACTTCCAATGAAGTTAAAGGATATCGACCAGAAAGTAACAGATGTAGAAGTAAGCTTATGAAATGTCAGGAGGAGGTTTTTCACTACTGGTATATTCAGTCATCTCTGTGTCAATTATCAGTTATTCTGAACCCCAATCCTCGTAGTTGACTTACACTTTTAGTTTGCTTTTATTGAGTTGTGGATGAGTAGTCTTGATGTCATGAACTGATTTTTGGAGTTGTGCCCAATCAAAACGGGTTTGACGTTGGTTAGACGTTTGTGAGAGTGCCATTTTTACAGTTTTAATATAATATCGGGACTGGATCGTAACTGTATTGTTACGGAATTTGATTAGTAGAATCGACCTTTTGGTTTACTTTGTGGGCTTCGAATGTATATTGTTACACATGCTAAAATCAAATTGCCTAGAATATTGTGGGACTTAGATAAAACCAAAAATACTTAAAAATTGCGCGACAGTATTTTTTTCGAATTATGTAGAATAATTTTTAAAGTGCTCGATAGTCATGTGAGGCACTAAATCTTTATTTATTTCTTGTAAATGTGCTACCGGTTCGGTCAATATTTTTTTGCTCGCCTGTCTCTGCTTCTGGATGTATTTATTAAAAAGTTAAATGTAAAAATATTTTGTTAAAAGTTCGTGACGTGTATGATAATGCAATACGACGCTCTGTTTAGCACTAAAGTAAAATGATATTAGCTTTTGGTTTAATAGTAGGTTTAGTTATTTCACCAAGATGTTCGGCGCGCTCAATCCGGTAATAATCTAAGCGGTCCAAAAGACATTAAGATTTTGAAGTACATTGTAAACTGTTTGTTAAAAGATGTAAACTGTGAATATTTTTGTTTGCACCTGTTAATTGCAACTGTAGATTGCGAATGCGAATTGCGACTGTGGATTGCGAGCGAGGATTGTGAATGGGTGCCGGACGGAGGCAGCCCATTACTTGACGAGAGTAGGCACCGGAGAGAGGTGGCCTTGTGACTGGGTGCCGGAGGGAGGCAACCCAGTGGTTTTTTGTAGTGAGGTGCACCGGATAGAGGTGGCCTTGAATTGTACCAATGCTGCAGTGGTTGAATATAGTTAGCCCGCATGGAGTCGGCTCTTTAGCTGCCTACCGGATGGGAATATAGTAGCATTGTTTTTCGATATTGAGATGGTACATGTAAAGTGTGGAGTGTGTGGTAAAGCATGTCATGATTAATTTGGTAGCAAGATTATGGTTGATATTGTGTTGTATCTGTATACTTCATGTGTGTTTAATCTAAGAGTATAAAATGTGAGAGTATAAAATGTAAATTAAAACTTAACTCTGAGAACACTAGATAGAGGTTAGATGAAGGATGTTAATTAGAGTGTAATTGACACAGGAGGGAGGTATTGATGTGTTAGAATATGAGAAAATTAAATGTTATGTCCATGGATTAAAGCAGTTCTTATTAATTTTCCGAGGTCAGGTTGACCGAGTGGGAACCTTTTACTGTGCTGTTAAATGTTTTTTTCAGAAACTTGAAACGAAGACGTGAGACGCTTCACACCGGGACGTGTGCATGGACAGAATAGCCGTGTCGGAGCGTTGATGCACATAAATATTCTTCACACAAGGATCTCAGAGTCACCAGGGTGATCTTGTCGGAGTGTCAACGGATTTGTTTCGCACAGGGACGTGCGAATTGTCAGAATGGCCGTGTCGGAGCGTGTTAAAGCTAAGATTGTCTTTGATTGGAAACGTCAAGTAGTTTTACTATTTGGACTTGTTCGATGCCAGTGTTGACAGATGTGATGGAAAAATAAGGGTTGTCATGGAGACGGGATTATTATTTGCTTGGATTGGGAAATGACGGGATTATAAAATCTCAGGATAAATACGGGAGTTGGTAAACGTGGTGATTATATGCTCTTTGGTTGGTGATACGTGGCATCGAACTTGTCACGTTTCTGATCGTTCAGCGTTTGAGCTATTCGATAATATTGTAATAAATATCTTATTCTAATGGAGCCTTCGTTATATATATATATATATATATATATATATATATATATATATATATATATATATATATATATATATATATATATATATATATATATATATATATATATATATATATATATATATATATATATATATATATACATCTTGCGAATAATGTTGCGTCCTACATGGCGATTTTTACGAATGATGCCGCGTCCGACCGACTTGTTGCGTCCGGTATACGGACGCAAGATTAACCGACCCTCATTTTTCGTCCAAGGGTGTCTTTTCATCATTAGAATGCATAGGCAAAAAATTGGCATGGACTCAATTTCATCACTAGAATGATTTTCAGCGTATTTCGTAGTTCAGCCATCGGCCGCGTGGAATTTCGAGGGCGCTACTGAGAAGCGTATATTTTGTACCGTATATTGAGCGTTTAGTTTACCGATTATATTGCGTCTCCCCGAATATACACAAAAAGTTTTTTTCAGTTCTCCACGAGCATCATCTTGCGTCCAGAATTTTTCTTATATCAGGACACCGCCTTGATCCTACTGGGGCCTTTTAGGGTGCACGGGTGTGGGGCGCGCGGGGGGCGGGAAGCGAGCCGGTCGTCAGCGCCAGCAGCGCGGTCGCATCGCATATTTTGTTAACCGACTTCCAAAAAAGGAGGCGGTTATGTATTCGGCTGTATAATATTTTATTATTATTTTGTATGTCAGACGATAATTCAGCCGTCTATGGACCGATTTTCAAAATTCTTTTTTTGATCTAAAGGGTATAACCCCAAAGTCCCGTTTTAAAAAAAGTGGTGACCTGATGATGGGATCCATGAGGAATCAAAATTTATATGGATACTTATGGCGATTTCGGCTTTTTCTGAAGTAGTCTAAGCATATTATGCTACCAAAAATTAAGATTTTGCGCCAAGGTATACCCTGGATCCAAAAGTACAGAACAGAACTCCTGACTCCTTATAGATACATGTTTGGGGATTTCAGCGTTGTTTAAAGAACTGCAAGCATATGCTTCCATGGCAATTAAGTGATCATCATTATCACCACCACCATTACACCATACATCATTACATTATGATGATACAAAAGGTACTTCTCCAAGTATTTTTCACAAACACGGTGATCTTTAAACGTTACTCTACCGTCTATGGACTTATATTTTGTAAAATTATTTTGTTGTTGTCATTAACATGGAAACTTGATGATAGGATCCGTGAGGAATCGAGGGAACTCCTCAAAATTTATATAGACATATAATATAGTGATTTAGACTTTTCCTGAAGTAACTTTAGCATATTATGCTACCAAAAAAATAAGATTATACCCTGTATAATAAGAAGGTATTTCCTGGATCCAAAAGAACTGAACAAAACTCCTCAGTCTTTAAAGATACGCGTTTGGAAATTTCGGCATTATTGTTTTAAGAACTGCAAGCATATGCCACTATGTACGTTACAGTAATCATCATCATCATCTTATTTTAAAATAGTGTCTGACCGAAGCTGGTTTTCACGACCGAAACCGAAAACGAATTTCGGCAACGGTCTCAGTTTCGGCCGCAACCGAAACTTCCGTAGGTATAAGGATCATGTTTTGAGAGAAAAATAAAGGAAACGTTAGTTTAATCAGTCAGTCTTTTTAGGGTTCCATAGTATTCAAGGAACCCTTATAGTTTTGCTTCGTCAGTTAGACTTTCTTTCTGTCTGCCCCTCTAGCTACTGTAATTTTGAACATAAATGGGAGAGATTTGGTAAAGTTATATATTGTGTATAGATCCGTGTTCTACATCATAAAATAATAATAATTTCATATTTTAGAGGGGTGGTTCCTCCATACATGTGAAATAGGCATGAAAAATATTGTTTCATTCTACTCCATCGTGTGAGATATCGTCGAAAAGATCTAAAATAAAGGCGTGGTTTCATACATAACTTTTTTACAAAGAACCATTTTCGAGTAATCGGCTTCCAAAGTGGTTTTATAATTTGGTCCCCCGCTGGCATTTTTAAACTATAGAAGATAGAAACTGGAAAGTTTGTATGCTGATAGATCATGCTAAAAACCTTTTAGAGAATTTATTTTGAGCGCAATCGGACTACAACTTTTTAAGTAATTCAAAGAAGGCCTATTGTGCGTTGATAGTTACAGAACCCTCCTTAGACATGTCCCAACATGCTTTTGATTTACTGCCGCTTAGTAGTTTATTTATACAAATCTGTGTTGCGAGCAAAACACGAAAAAGCACTATAATATTTACAATTGTTTATTGTAAAACAGCTATATTATTATGTACAACGGATCTTAAATACTTTAAGCTTAGCCCAATTCACGAAACGACTATCTCGTTATACCTAAATCAAATCGCGAAGTAGGTTACGAGAGTTAGCCTTATTAACTAAGCATGGCTTTCTCATAATTATGAGAAAATAGAATATCGCAAAAGTCTCATTGTCGTGTACGGTCAACGGTGTGACAGTTAAATATGGTCAAACGTTCCATCATTCTAATCTATGAACAAAATTTCAGGCTTAAATTGAAGTCGTTCTTAAGCGAATTAGGCACAATGCAAGCTAGTCAAACACCTCGTAAGCCTAATAGACTAGTGCTTTTACCTTTGAAAATGGTCAAAAGTGAAAAAAAAACTTATACTAGGATGAAACCCATTTTCAAAGGAAGAGAATTTAAGAAAAATAAAAGAAAAAAGTATTTTACGGGCAATTTGAGGTCGGGAAGTGTAAGGAAGTGAGTTTTTAAGGATAGAAAACGGTTTATCTCGATTTCTGGCAAAACTACAAGTCCTATGGAAAAAGTCAAATGGCAAATTTGTAGGTACCTAATAGAAAGATCTTTAAGCACGCCTCGGGTGTGCTCTATTCTCGAAAGGCCGCGTTGTGACAACGTGTGTGTTTTTTACGTGGTAGAGCCATGCTTCGGCACGAATGGGCCGGCTCGACCGGAGAAATACCACGGGCTCACAGAAAACCGGCGTGAAACAGCGTTTGCGCTGTGTTTCGCCGAGTGAGTGAGTTTACCGGAGGCCCAATTCCCTACCCTATTCCCTTCCCTACCCTCCCCTATTACCCTATTCCCTCTTAAAAGGCCGGCAACGCACTTGCAGCTCTTCTGATGCTGCGAGTGTCCATGGGCGACGGAAGTTGCTTTCCATCAGGTGACCCGTTTGCTCGTTTGCCCCCATATTTAATAAAAAAAAAAAAAAAAAAAAAGTTCACAACATAAATCTGTTGAAATACCCGAAATTCAATAATAAACTTACAGAAAAATTTAATTTATGTAATATAAAATGAAATAATAAAAAAAAACTAAAGCTGTCCGTAGGTCTGTTTGTTCCATAAATTAAGAAAAATATGGGCAATGAAATAAGTTGAATCTTTTTTAAACGTTTCCGTTTATCCTAAGGATGAGCCCTGTTGCTTGGCGTTATTAAATTCTAAATGGTTAAAAATATATTAATTAACATTTTTTGATAGAATAACCAGTTTTATTCGTTCCCCGTTCTCTTCTATTATTTTCCCATTTCTCAGTACCGCTTGCCGATATTTTTTTTATTGTTTGTTACATATTTGTTACATAATATTGTTCATTTAATGCATATTATATATTTTATGTGCAACGGATGCAAGAAAAAAAACGTAAATAAATGTATAAAAAATGACAAAACACTAATAAATATATATTGTAGTCACCATACCTTGTTTTATTGTAAAATCATCAAAATACGGTATTAATGGGGGCAAGAGGGGTCACTTGCTGATGTATCATACTCGTAATGCATACATAAATTATTTTGTACTAGATGATAATGATAGAGATGTAAAAAAAATATCAATATTCCAAATAAACTGTTTATAATTTACTGTAATATAATATTATTGGGTCTATTTAAGGATATGTATTGACGCTGTGGTACATCAGTCATTGTTTATGCGATCATTTTTCATCTTACGGTTTCCTGATTATAGTATAAAACGCGTGTGAGGCGTGCAAACTTTATATTTATATCACCTTTCACGTGACCTAGACCCGCCTAGCCTCAATTCTTATTGAAGCTAGGCACAAAATATTTTAGATGAAGATATCTACAAAATATTGTAGATGTCTTCAATCTTCATCTACAATATTTTGTGTAAGTTGTCCAATCGTCTTTAAATTATATCCATAGATGCTTATTTATTACTATTTTAAGATATCTTAAATACATGAGTGACCTACGGATAATTTTAGCCCATCAAAAGGTATTTCAGAGAGAAGTGGGGAACGGGCTAAGCGGGTCTGGGCCTTACTATAGCTCTACCAGAATCTGATGGCATTTAAAAAAAAAATAAAAAATGTGATTTTCATATGGCAATGTCAAGTATGACCCGTCAAATCAAAGTACGTGATCTGTCAACCGCTGCTAAAATTTTGTGATTATGTTCTTGGAATTTGTTGTTTTTGTGAAAATATCCAAAAAGGCAATTCGATCTCAAGCGAGAAATATTGTTTTCTATGTCTATAGTAAAATACAGAAAGAAGAAGGTGTAAATCGAACTCAATCTTATAATTTAAAGTTCGTGGTCGAGTTGACCGGTAAGTTAGAGTGAGTTGTTTTGATACTTTTAGTTTTTTTATATTTTCTTAGGTAATTATTGTGACTTCTTTAAATGTGTTTCCAGTACTACTATAAGGTGAATCGTAGCTGATGGCACATCGAATGATGGTTTGTTTTCCATGCCAGGTAAAAGGAGAAGAGGAGGAAAAAAGAAAATCAACATAAGAGAGTTTCGATTTATAGTTGATTAGGAATAAAGTAAACGAGTTCTATACAGTTCGGAAGGAAATTCCAACATTAAATAAACTGTTGCCAATTTAATTGTATGTTATTCGTAATAAATAAGTATATAAAGTAATTCACGATTAATTTACTTTTCATGAAATATCATTATATTACATAGTATAAAACAAAGTCCCTTTTTTGTCTGTCCCTATGTATGCTTAAATCTTTAAAACTACGCAACGGATTTTGATTCGAGTTTTTAAAATAATAGTCTTTAAGTATTTAATAGTCTTTAAGATATTATAAGATTATGGTAAAATTTATATTCAAGTACTTATTATGTAAGTATATTATCAAGTGGTCGCGCATGTCGTATCGAGGTGATAGGGTCCCATTTTTAACAATTTGCATTGGGCAAACCTAAAAACATGTTCAATATTGTATCAGTAGTATATTGCTGTAAGTAGGTAGAGAATTATTCGCCGAAGTAGTTTTTTCTCCAAAAACACTATTCCACGCGGGCGAAGCCGCGGGCAAAAGCTAGTTTTCTATATTATACACCGAACATTCTTCATACAGTCTTATTATAATTCATGTTCAATAATACTAAAGACATAATTAAATATTAACCAGTATCAAGATCGTTTAATCCAATTTCCCCAGTATTGCACACTACAATTTTTTTTTCCCCTATTTGCCATGAGATTCTGGTACACCTATACCTGTTCTTTTCTTTGCATTTTTTTGAAAACTTTTACTGTGGTAATGTATTTTTTTACATTATCAGAAAAGAGAGATTTCAACGAATAAAAAGCCCACCGACTTTAAAAAAAAAAGATATTTTGACGTGAGAGTTTTCGACTGAAAATTAGGGTTAATTTTTTGATATTAAATCAAAATAAGGTGAAAAAATAAATATTTTAAATAAAAAAAATTACAATATATTTGAAACACACGGGTACGTTTTCACCAAATGTCGTGTTTTTTTTTGTAATAACATAAATATAAAAAAAGAACAAACACTTGGTTAGTTGAATTTTTCACATAAATTATGAAGTTATGTGGAAAAACTTTAAATAAGTACAAACGTTGTAGATCTTTTTATCACATATAACTATAACTTTGCTATTTTACTTTTTTCCATAGGACTCGTAGTTTTGCCGAAAATCGAGATAAGCCGTTTTTTACCCCTTGTAACTCATCCCCTTACACTTCCCAACCTCAAATCGCCCGTAATTTATTTTTTCCTTTTTTTTTTTTGTTATATTTTTTCCTTTTCCAGTGGGTTTCATCCTACAAATTTTTTTTTTGTTTCAAAAATTATCGGCATTGGTCTACAATAGCTATTTCAAAATGACGTTTAGACAATGCGCGAGTTAGTGTTTTTTTTTATGTATACCAACTGTAAATGTGTAAAATCAAATACTTACTTTTATTATTTTTACCCCATCTCAAGTAAATGCAACGGAGTTAAATAAATCATGTCCTGTAACAAAACGTTATAAAATGTCATCGTCGCGTCGCGCGTCGCTTAGTTGGAATTTAAAAAAGCGTCGAACATTACCGATCACAGCCCGAGAACTCCATGCACATGCAGAATGTAGTTTCGGTTTCGGTCGTAGTTTCGGCAAAACCAAAACTAAACCGAGACACGTTTTTTTGCTGAAACTCGACCGAAACCGAAACCGAACACTCGGTCGGACACTAATTTATAATACCTAATGGAAGCTTGGCGCGTATTCGATAATTACAAACGTCACAAAAAATTGTAAAATTATTATTTTTAAACAAAAATTAAACAGACTTCCAAAGTAATCATACACAAAAAAATTATGAAGTCGGTCGTCAGTCGGGTTGTTTTTATTTTTTTAAATTAGTTATTTTATTTTAGATTTTTTAAATTTAACCAACACACACTTGGTCGATTTAAATCAAAAAGACGACTATTTAACATACATACATACATACATACATAAAAGATACGCGCGAAAAAAATAACCCTTCTTACAAAAATACAAAAACAGTAATTCGGAATCACAATCTCATAAAAGATTGAAGGGTGTAGCTTTATCTGCATAATGTTGGTAATATATGTAGGGCATTATACGGAATTGATTTGAACAAATTGATGAGAGGTAAGAGCATCCATGCAGTGTATAGAAGTATACGGATATATACTGTGTGCTGGATAGCTTTGGTGGTGAACGGAAGTACTAGCATCCATGCAGTGTATAGAAGTATACGGATATATACTGTGTGCTGGATAGCTTTGGTGGTGAACGGAAGTACTAGCATCCATGCAGTGTATAGAAGTATACGGATATATACTGTGTGCTGGATAGCTTTGGCGATGAACGGAAGTACTAAATGACCTGGAAATTTCCAAAACTGAATATTCATATTTCATTATATAACGCGATACCACGTCGACTCTCGATATCATACTGATAAAAACTACACATATACGCATTTATATCATGTAAAATCTTGCCACATACAGTGGACGCTACAGGGTGGTAGTTTGTAAGGACGCAAGAAGTCTTCGTCGATTTAATATATATATATATATATATATATATATATATATATATATATATATATATATATATATATATATATATATATATATATATGTATATAGCTGTAATATATATATGTCGAAGAGGTTAATATTTTGTTGCTGAATTGACAAGCAAGTCAATAGTACGGAAGTATAATCGACGGGAACACTAGCGCCATGTTGTTTGGCGTTGATAGAGTTCGGTCGACCAGTTTGCGCGTTCGGTGTGGTGGGAGTTGTGATCACGTTTTCCCTCCAAGGAATGGTCACGAAACATTATTTTACCAGCCGTCGTGGCGAGTGGTTCGGCTCGGAAACTATCGGTGTTCTTTTTAAAGTGATATTGAAATAAGTGCAGTCGTTATTATTTTAATAGACAGTGAAAAGTAATTAAAACAGTGTGAAGTGTTTAGCTTTAGTACTATTGAGAATAATGGTGAAGTAATGCTGTTTCTCCTCTTTTCATTTTGTAACCAACATTACCCACGACAAGCCCACAGTGTTAATTTGAGAGCCAGTACTTTAATATAGCGCGATATTTGAAGCATGTTTATCCCATGTCTTCTACATCAGAAAGTGGGATTCATGTTGGTTCAAGATGAATTTCAAGTCTTTGTTCATGTTTAAAAAAAGTGACGGTAGTTGAAAAAAAAAGTGTAATCTTGTGCGGTTTACAAAAAGTGAAAATAAAATCAGTGCTAATAATGTGGATCGAGTTTGGTAGTGTGCAACCAAGGCAGCACGCTAAATGTATGGTGTAATTGCGGAAAGATGGGACAATAGCGGGCCGAATTCTCTGAAGAGTGGATCGTGCCGGGAGTTCTACAATGACTGTGCTGCAGTGCCGTGGCAGTGGCAGACTGCGATGTAGTAGTGGCAATAGCTCGGTAAGCTCAAAGATGGGCCGCGGGGCCCCTAACTTATTGTTTTTTAATATTTGCAGGTGTATCTGCTTTGTATTTATTACAATCGAGTGATAGTGGTATAAACCGTGGCTGATGGTGATGGTATGAGTACGTGGCGACGGCGGTGTCACGCGCTCTGGACGGTCCAGTGGCCGTGACTGCGGCGGGTCGGAAAGCTCAGCATTGGACTCCGGTGAACTTGGTTACTTTGTAAAAGACTGTAAACGCACTTGTATTCTCCTTTGGTATTATGAGGGTCTAACAGTACTTACATTTTCTTTAGAAAATCTTAGATCGTTAAATTGAAATTCAATTTATTGAATAATGATTTCTACATTTTCCCGTTGAAGTTAAAGAAGTTCTTTAGTAGAACATTATTGTTGTGCCGTTATTTTTATGTGCAGATGGAAGTTCGACGTTCGAGTGGCAACGGCAACCGAGTACCGATGGGCGCTCCAAGGTATGCAGCGAGCTGCGAGCAGCGCTGTGCGACCGAGCAGCTTGGGCGACAGCGCCAAGTGCAAATCTTTAGTGGACTGGTCTAGTCGCTTCACAATGATGGGAGATACTTGGTGAAGTTGTTTTTGTATCATAATTAGTGGTGCTAAATTATGCTGGATTTATAAGCAAAGGTTTTTAGAAGTTCAAGTAAATTAGTAAAAAGGAACGTAAAGTAAAAACGAGTACATAGTACATACATCTTAAAGCCTATTATTATTATTGTTTGAATGACCGCTGAAGGTCACACCGGAAAATGCAGTACTAAAGTTTAATTACTTTATCTTTTGGTAATTACATGTCATTATTGAGATTTCATTTCGTGATATCAAATAATTTGTAACATGGTAATAGGTGATAAATGAGACGACTATAGTTTTCAGTTTACAATTTCTCATAATGAAATTGCCAATGCTCTTTATTTGTTTTCGGTGTGTCATACATTCATACGGGTCTTATAAGAAAGTGAATAACACTGTCGAGTCGATACTCACTTAGCAGACTACAGTGATTATTAAGTTGGTTCTTAAACAAACTACAACCTATTTATTGGACATACTATAATCTTTTTATATCAGGCGGAATCGGTAGAGATGACAAATAAGAATTTAACGTTTGATTTTTAACGGTATGATACATGTTGCGGCTAGGTGTTTACACCGGTTGTTTGTTGCAATTGTTAGGCGCCTGCCAGAGGCGTATCAAACGTTGAGAGCTCCATAGGCAAACATGTCATCGGCGTCCCTGGGGGCGGGGGATGATCGCCCAGGGCTTCGGCCTGGCCGGGTATACCACCTCGCTTGGTCGGAGCGCCCCTTTGTACCCTCGCGCCCCTAGGCACATGCCTAGATTGCCTTTAGAATAATCCGCCACTGGCGCCTGCAGTTAACTTTAATAAAGCTCAAACTTGCTGTTTACTTTTGAAGCATAGACATACAGTTTTAATTCTTTATTGGGGTACTACACATGTAGTAACACAAAATAATAATTGATTATCAATTTCAAAAGCGAACTTTAAAGAACATCGTGTATGTTGGAACTTTTTCCAAGAGTGTTAAGGAACTTTGTCACTTTACCGCTTATGGTAGCCACTCTCGCTACGGTCTACCGTATGACATACTGTTAAAACACAGTGTGTCTGCTTGTAATTTAAATAAAAGCTAAAACTTGTTGAAACTGTAAATTTGGAATCTGAAATACCTACTTTTAGACAATGCTAATTTCAATGATCATATCATTACAATAGTTTGTGTGGTACGTCCATGAGTATACACACGATGGGTTACATTAACTATGGGACATCAAAGTTTAATTGACAGCAAAAAAAAAGGGGTTCAAAGAAAAGCAGTCGTGATTTAAAGCAGTTTAATTGAATTAGCGTTTTGATTTGACGGTAGCTTAATAGACACCAATTATCTTCATTCTCGTGATGCTTTACTCTTTTGTTCTTGGCTTTTGGCCATTGCAACGTAGTGCGTACCTACTCCTCCTCTAATTTTCTATTAATTTCATCGAAGGTCTCAAGGCATGCTAAAGCTGCCCCTAGGGCACCCTTGAGATTACATCAATGGGTTTTATTTGGTGGTTACAGCTGTTTATCCTGGAGTTACAACAGTTACAAAAGTTACAATGGTGGGAATATATGGTGGGGTGACGCCCGTTTTAAACGTAATTTGCACTATGCGTTATACGAGTACACAGTATTTACAGTATCCCATTACAGCATAGTAGTGATGTTGTTGTTGATGGTATCCCATTACTACATAGTAATGAGTTGTTGATGATGGAATTCCGTTGCTGTGTAAGAATGATGTCAAGTATGTACGTCATTACTATACACCAATGATGTTGTTGATGGTGGTATCCTGTCGCTACTTATTAATACACATTGAGTAGTGGCAAAGGCATAATGATGTTGATGGTGGTATCCTGTCGCTACTTATTAATACACATTGAGTAGTGGCAAAGGCATAATGATGTTGATGGTGGTATCCTGTCGCTACTTATTAAAACACAGTACCCCTTACTAATAAACGCTGTATAAGCTTGGTATAACTAATACAGTGTTTTGTTCACGTCACACAAGTGACATTTTTAATTCGATAGAAGGAGACAAAACACTGTATTAGTTATACCAAGCTTATGCAGCGATTATTAGTAAGGGGGAGTGAGTAGTGACAAAGGCATAGTATTATGCGGTTCATATTGGTATCCTATTGCTGTGTAGTGACGATGGCATGTAGGTATGTTTGTCGTTACTACATAGTAATGATGTTGCTGTTGACGGTACAACGCTATTACTTGCTGTTTGATACAAAGTCATGATGAGAAATGGTGTTATTCTTGGGTTTCTATTGTTACTTAGTGACAAGTTTTAAATGACACGTACCTAGTGATGAGGATATAGTAACGGTCACATGTTTTGCGTTGCGTCAAAGAATTGCGTTAACATCCTAAATTCTAATGTGATGTGTCATAATTTTATGCGGTGTTTAATGCGGTTGGTCTACGGCATAAAAAATATGCGATGGGTGCTATAACCGGATAGGAAACATTAACCTTAGGTGTATATGAAATAATGGATTGAAGTGGGTTTAAGCAAAAGCAAATGAGTGAGCAATTGATCTCTCATTTGGTTACCGTAATGTTGTACCTGGGTCTAGCCATTATGTGCGGGAGATAATCTGGTAATAGATTGTCTAAATCAAACAAAGTACAGTCAGCTTTATGAATTAAGATAGCGTTCAATTTGGATCGAGGGTTATAGAATGTCATATCACGTGATGTGATAAAAATGGTCAGGTTGGCCGAGCTAGGGTAAAGCTAATACCTTGGTTTTAGGTTTGGTTACAGGATTTACTCACGAGGACGTGAGTCACGCAGGATGGCCGTGTCGAAGAGGTTAATATTTTGTTGCTGAATTGACAAGCAAGTCAATAGTACGGAAGTATAATCGACGGGAACACTAGCGCCATGTTGTTTGGCGTTGATAGAGTTCGGTCGACCAGTTTGCGCGTTCGGTGTGGTGGTTGTGATTAGAGATGTGATAAACGGCTTAAAATTAAAAGTTAACTTATCCGTTATTAAATATTCAAAAGCAACTTTTTTTAACTGCTTAGTTGCTTATTTGCTTATCTACTTATTGCCACTTATAAGTTATAATGTTTTTTGCGCTTATGTTACGTTTTTAGATCGCTTAAACTGATTTAAATTAACTTTCCTTCGTACTTTGCAGGCTTAGGACTGTCTGAAATCTGAATAATTATTAATATAATAATATGAACTTATAAAAAAAATGCAAAAAATAACCACTTATGTTTTAATTGTCTCAGTAACCAACACGCTATAATTAATTGTAATTCGGTTAATCGCTGTCGTCTTTGTTCACGTAAACATCATTTGCTAATTCATTTTACGGATTCTAGGCAAGATCTTTTCGCTAATATAGTGACCTACGCTAATAAAGGCCATAATAACAATTTTAGTTTTCCCGCAAAGGCTACTTCCAATCAATTTAATAAGCCAAGTTTTATGTGACAATAATATGCCTACAACTTCGTTGTCACTCGCTCATGCGCATTCCTCACCCGCTCGCCCTTTTCCCCTCTCGCATTACAGTCACATAACAGAAAGCTATTGATTAATAATAATAATAATATAATAATATCTATGGACGCTTCACACCACGTCAATCTGATCCCGTTGTGAGTTCTCGAAGAACTTGAATTACGGGTACCAGACAACGGAATAGTAGATTATGCACCAAGGGGATAAAGCAGTGTCTTACGTCACGGGCAGCATATTGGACCCTGAGCGTAACGAGGGACTCTAAAGTTAACTCCCGAGCGAAGCGAGGGAGTTATGTAGAGTCCTGAGTGAAGCGAGGGGTTCAAGCTGCCCAAGACGAAGACAGGCTTTATCCCAGAGGTGCATACTCTACTTTTCATACCTACTGCGAGGCAATAAAAACCCAGGTTTACAAAAATGTTACATTTATTCTGTTAAAAATTAATATCGATATTGGACAGATTTGTCCAGTTATGGAGGGACAGAGTAATATTTTTATTAGGAACATTTATGGAAGTTGTGGTGGAGTTTATTTGAGCAGTACTTAAAGATTCAGGAACTTGTGACTGACGATTTAACACGTGAGAATGTTAAAATTATAGGCGGCTAGTTCGATTTTCGAATAAACTCTCAGCAATACCATATTATAATTGAAAAACTCTATGATAGATACCTACGTATCTATTAGGAGTTTTCATACGAATTTTAACGTTCCAAATTCAAATCACTTTAATCCCTTGGGAGTTCCATACAACATTATCTCCCTTGGGAGGCAATGACATGCTTTACGTTGAGATTGCGTGATATATAATCGGACATTGTCGAGCAGGTGGTATGAAAATATATTTAATACTTTTATACTATACACATATTTAAGATTTTTATTATATTATACACATATTTAATACATATCCATGACCCAGGAACACAGAAAAACTTTTTGTTCCTTCGGCGGGATTGGAACCCGCGGCCCCCGGCTTGAGCACCTACACGCTCAACCAACTGAGCCACTGAGGTCGTCAAAAGTCGACCGTCGGTCGTCGTCGTCAGATTCCACGCGCGAAAACCTTATTATATCGGTTTGCGTACTCTCACACAAAGATCGCTTCTCTTGCCCCTCTAAATGAAATGCATACTGTGCTATTAGGAACAGCTGTTTGTTACGCTTACAGGAAAATTAGTTCCTATTCGTGTTTTAATTGATTCTGGTTCTATGAAAGATATTATAACTAGTGAATGTTGCACTCACTAGTTATAATATCTTTGCTAGTCAAAATGCACATGTTTCCTGTTTAGGTGACATTGTAAATAAACCGCTTGGTTAACACGTTAACTGCGTAGGCCCAAATCCTCTACCTAAATTTAAGTGCGTTACGAGGATGAGCACGCCCCTTTATGAAATAAATTATTATGCGTTACGGGTGAAAAAGTGCCCCGTACATCCGACTTCATTTAAACCCCTCTAAAATTGTCAAAAATAGTATTACCATTGTTTTTCTTATACCATTTCAAAGAGCATTAAGTGTACTACACTGTCCTTACTCCGCACGTAGGTACAATTAAAACAAAAATATATATAATGAAAAAAAAAAGTGCGGGATGCTTCTATCCCCGTAACGCAATGAAAATCTAAAAATACGGGATTCCAAAAACCCCTTAACGCACAGAATATATTTTTATCGATAAAATGTTGGTGATGGGAGTAAAAAAATTAAAACTATCGATATTTTAATAGCATATTCAATTTTTATGTATTTATTATTATTATAATTAGTAAACATATTAATTTATATTAAAAATAAATGTTCTTAGAATTACATAACATTATGTTCATGCGAATAACCGATATAGAAAAAACGACGACACGACAATATCCTGCAATATTTTTATTTTGGAAGTTTGCGTACTGCTTGATGAATCGTCTAGTTTAGGGTTTTCCGAATTTAATACAAAATTTTGCAATTACTGATATGTTTGACCAGTACTAGGGCTAGTGATCACATCGTATCTTGGACTTACAATTCGCTGAAGTACCTTGCGGAATAACGGTGATGATGCTGGTTGTCGTCGGGATAATCCTGAAGATGTTGATGCATCATGCTTATCGGCTTCTTCGTTATTTTTACCATAAGATAATTCCAACATACGCCGCGATAAGCGTTCGCGGTATTTAAAAAAAAGTCGATACACTTTGCTTCTAAGGACACCCCTACGCAAATGAGCTCATTACCCCGTACGGGGTAAGCAATAATCTGTACGGGGTGATATGGACCCCGTAGACGCACTTAATTACAATTTTTACTCCCTGGTCGCAACGGGGTTCAAGAAACCCCGTAGATTATTTTAACGATTCTCGGTTCAATTTCAAGCAAGGAACATAAATATCTATTCATCTCATTCATACAACAAAAACCCTCAAAAATACAATCTCCGCAAGAGCGAGTAGACACTACTTTTTTAGCACCGCACTGACTGATGTCAACGTACGGGGTGCGAAAGTACCCGTAACGCAGTGAACGTGTTAAAGGCATTTAAAACTAATTTCTCGCTTATTAAATTCAATTCGGTTTGATATACAACCTTATGTAGTCGATATGATACTTGGTTGTGGTATTTTTGCTCGCATATTAATGCAATGTAAATTCTGACGCGGTTTAAACGAACCCGTAGACATCGCTAAGATACTTGGTTCTAGGAAACGTGCCGCCCGTTTTAAATGACGGAATAGTTCAATCATTCTTTTGTAATTTCAATTGTACGTTTGAAAATTGTATTTCCCGCTTTTTTGATACAGAAAAATTACCTAGTAATAAATACTTAAGGCGAAAATATACGTAGATGACGTCACAGATTCGGGCGTGGCCTAACACTTCCCGCCGCGCCACCCGCATACACCCCGCTGCGCTAGCGATCTCCGCGCCGCGACTCAAATTATAAACTGAGGAACGGCCCTTTTATACGACTTTAGGATTGATTTAAATGCAACTTGAAAATATTAATTTATTTCTGGTCTATGAGCAAAGAAAAAACGTAGAATGTATAAGCTGCTTCTCCTTCTTCTGTAGAAGCCGGTCGAGGTTATTCCCGAAATCTAGAAATTATTTGGTAGGCAATGCGGCTTCCAACCCATCACTTTTGATTTCATTTTCGACCTCTACGCCCACCAAAATGCAATACTTAGTGCTATTGACAGAATCACTAAAATATCCAATAGGAGTTTTTTCGCTTTCCTAAGCGACAAAAATACCGAAAATGAGTTATATCAATGAGTTTGTATTTTTTTTTCTGCGTCGATTGGTCTAATCGTCGTCTTCCTACGACGATTTTTTTGTCGCTTAGATATAGTGAAATTTATACAAAATCATGAATGTTATGTTCACTAAGCGACAACAAAAAGCTATTTATAAAAAAATTCATTTGGATATTTTGAAGAATTTTAAAAATCTACTTAGTCTATTTTTCATGTTTTTACTTTTCTTTTTTTTGCACAAAAATAATTTTACTTGTTTAAAAAATTCTTTTCGTGAACACTTTGTACATTTTCTCCATACAAATTATTTGTGAATTGTCCTTACAGTGCATTTAATTTGATACCATTATTTTACGAAAGTGCAACTTGTAGAATTTTACCCATAGTGAAATAAAACAATATTGGCGTAAAGATAGTTTTACATATTTGACACAATAACTATTCGTGCTATGTAGATATTTTTACTTGAAAACTTTTGTTTTTAAGTATGTCGGTTAGATATTTTTTTTTGTCGTCGGTTAGATAAAATGTAACTAAAAGTATTAAATTTACAGTATGTGGGAACCTTAATGAACGCAAACATTGCTAAATATATTTCTATATTTATGCGCCTAATGTTTCGCTAGTTAGTCCTGTCGGTAGTAGAAAATATCAATATACTAAGTTATGGGAGTAAACTTTGCGCACATACTTGGACATAATAAAATAGCTCCTATAGCTGGTCTATTTTCAATAAATTGGCAACAGTCACTGAAATCGGTGTGGTTTCATTATTATTCCTTTTTTAAGGTTCCGTAGTTCATGTCTCAGAATCCTTATAGTTTCGTCATGTCCTTCCGTTCGACCGACCGTCCGCCCGTCCGTCTGTCCATCCAAACGGTGGTGCTTGAAATATGAAACTTTGAATGGATAAGTTTATTTATCACGTCAACATAGTGCTAAAATAAATGAAGATAATTTTTGATTACACCTACACGAAAAGGGGAGATATAATTAGGTACATAGACATTATAAGAATAACCTCTCAATAGAGGTTTCTGAGATTATATTTTGATGTACGTACGTATCCGTTTGCGCGATATTCCACTTTTAAGCGCATTTCTTGTTAAAATACGGCGTCCCCCCCTCTAAAAGCCAAACGGCTGGCTCTAAAAATGTGAAAAATTCATGATGGTAGTCCATGTAATAAACTTTGAACGAAAACTATAACGGTCCAAAAAACTTCATAAATTCAGGAGTTATAGAGACTTAAATTGAATCACTTTAGATGAAGATATCTGTGGCTCAGTGGTTAGCGCTTTAGTGCTCAAGCCAGAGGGCATGGGTTCGAATCCATAAGAGAATAAAAAGTTTTCCGTGGATTCCTTGGAAAAATTACGTTAACTGGGGTTAAGTTTTAAGAATTAACGCTGCCGACAAAATATGTTACTATGATAAAATTTTAAAGCGATTTTGCCAAGTTGATGTTCATAAAAAAATTATCAGAATATAACAAATATTGTTCATCTCTTTTGTTACATCAAAAGCTGCTATCACCGTACATTTTTAATGACAAATGTATGGCGGTAGTAGCGTTTTTCAAGGCCAGGAAGTCAAATGGACTTCCACCCTTCATAGACAAATGCAATAGTCTCTTCTTAAGACACCTATCATGGCCATGCCATCAGACGATATGATCAAGGTGCATAGCTTCTCAAAGCAACACCAGGTTTTCCTATCGTCTAGGGAGAGTAGAGGATAGGAATCAATGTTCACTCCAATGACATAGTCTGGTACACGGACGGATCCAGGAAAGACAACCGGGTGGACGGACCTTCTACGGGGGCATGCCACCTACAGGCTTGCCTATATACTTGCTTAGGACAATTTACAACCATGTTTGAGGCTGTGATGTTCACTACAGAGCCTACAGATTGTCCTTGTCCATAAAACATCCTAATCTTATAGAGAAGATTAGGATAATTTAGATGATATTTCTGCTACTGTCAATGCTTTCAGCGCAGTCTGTCAGAACAATCACACTGCGCTGAAGGCACTGACAGCAGCAGAAAGAAGAAGGGGCATTTTTGTATGGATCCCGTCCCCACTACTGTAGCACTACAAACCATATATCAAAGGACTTAAAAAGCGTGTAATTTTTTTGTATGACGAAAAATCTCTAAACCATGGGAGAAAAAAGTTAATGAGAGTTATAAGTGAAAAAAAGTTTAAAAAATCATCCTGTATTATTGCACCATTTCATAGTGTTGCTAATAAGGAACAATTTTCGGGAAGTAATGGTATACAGCAAGCTTCAGAAAAGTGTTATATTTTGATAAATTGTCCCATATTTTGAAGAAATGTATGGAATGATAATAAAATGCTAAAATAAGCTCTTTCCTCAATTTTGTCACATACTTACATTATGGAAATTGTTTCTTACTTGCGATACTATTTAAAGGTGCAGTACACAGGATGTATTTTTTTTTCATAATTTATGGGTTCGAATCCTGTCTAGGAAAAATGAGTTATCAAAAATGATGCAGTTTAAGTTTTCATCAAGTCGGCCTCGATATTCCGTAGGGCTAAATTGCTATTGCTATTTTTTTTTTTTGACTTCTCTTACAACGCCCAGAAGAATAATTCACCATGTACTATATCTTTTTTACTTTTTTTCTGTACCTAATCGTTTTAAAATTATTTTTGCTATTTAATTATATGTATTTTAATGTAATTGTTTTATCTGAATTATTTGATTTTACATAAACCACTTTTCCAGGCCAGGATTCGAATCCGCAAATTAGGAAAAAAATACATTTTGTATTATTGCACCATTCGATAGCGTTGCAAGTAAGAAACAATTTCCAGAAAGTAATTAGGTATGTAAAGAGCTTATTTTTAGTATTTTATTATCATTCCATACATTTCATCAAAATATGAGGCAGTTTATCAAAATATAACACTTTTCTAAAGTTGAGTGTATACCATTACTTTCCAAAAATTTTTCCATAGTAGCAACACTATGAAACGGTGCAATAATATAGAATGATTTTTTTAAACTTTTTTAACCCTCATCTACTTTTTTCTCCCATGGTTTAGAGGATTTTCGTCATACAAAACAATGACACTTTTTTTAAGCCCTTTCATTTGATATATGTCTTATAGTGCTACAAGGATGGGGACTTTTTGCCCCTTCTTCTTTCATCTAAATTAGTTATGGCTTGTGTTCAAACGCTAAACATGCTAGGACGAGATAACAGCATCAGTCTGGTATGGGTTCTAGGCAACGGCAATATCTCCGGCAACAAAACCACGGATGAGCTGGGTAGGCTTTGGGCCAATTGTGTCACGGTGTCATGCCCAGAATCGGTATGTGGAATATCTCCCAGCACTACCAAGAGAGAACTCAAGGAATGGGGCCGCAGCTTAAGTATAAAGCAATGGGCTGAAATCCTAGGCCTTGAGTTTTTACTTCTATATTTTTTATTATTTCAAGATCAAAATTAGCTAACGTTTTAGCTCGTTTTAGTCAGACAAGGGAACTGCAATTAATTTTTATAAACAAGAAGAAGGAGAATATTGTCAGTAAGGAACAAAAATTTACAATGTCATTGAATAATAAATT
Organism: Glaucopsyche alexis; assembly: GCA_905404095.1. Classification (NCBI taxonomy): domain Eukaryota; kingdom Metazoa; phylum Arthropoda; class Insecta; order Lepidoptera; family Lycaenidae; genus Glaucopsyche; species Glaucopsyche alexis. Next base: position 26,525,899 of record FR990046.1, read on the forward strand.
TACTAAGATAACTTTAGCCGTAGAAAATTCTTAATGTAAGCAACATTTATGTAACTTATCTTGTTTTATTTTATAAACTCTTAGGCCATTTAGATGAATACTCCTATAATTTTTTAAAAGTATTTGGAATTAGTTATTTTTACCTGTTATTACAGAAAATGTATCTATAGCTTTTTTTTTACATGTTGCTGAAAATCTTTAAAATAAAATGTAGGCAAATTTACTTGCTATTACATAACTTTCGTTGATAGCTTAGATAATTTTACCTATTTTTCGAATTAGGACTTTTTTACCTAAGCAACATAAACTGCCTGTAATTCGAAAGCTATATGACTCGTTTTAATATCAAAAATTGCAATAAAAATAAGATACACGTTGTATCTTATTGATATATAGATATATAGATGTATGTTAAAACCATCTAAATCCGACTATTTTGTGATATTTAATGATTTTTTTTTCTAAAAATTTTAACGTTAAATCACTCTTCTATAAAGTTTACTAAATTTATGCGCTATATGTGTCTTTCTTTAATTATTATTTTTTATCAATTATTATTATTTAAACTGGAAATATCATAATATGTATTATATAAAATATGAATTTGCTCTCCTACGCTATCGAATTGGATTTTGTCTGTAATGGTAGTTGTATGTGTGTTAAATAAATAAATAAATGTCGCTTAGGCATTTTTACCTCATATACTATATACCTCAAAACGTTGATATACTAAATAGACAATTAAAACAGAAATAATATAATATATCTATGGACGCTTCACACCACATCAATCTGATCCCGTGGTAAGTTCTCGAAGAACTTGTGTTACGGGTACCAGATAACGGAAGTATATTTAATACTTTTATACTATACACATAATTAAGATTTTTACTATATTATACACATATTTAATAAACATCCATGACCCAGGAACACAGAAAACTTTTTGTTCCGTCGGCGGGATTTGAACCCGCGACCCCCGGCTTGAGCAACGACACGCTCAACCAACTGAGCCACAGAGGTCGTCATAGAAATAGAACTATACACTTTCTGTGATATTTACAAGTACATAATATTATACAGGATGTCCCAAAACTCAACGATAATCTGGGACCGGATGAATGGCCAAGTTACACCAGTTCCGGGAAAAATAAAATAAAATTTCCATATCACTCAGTTCAGCGATAATAGACAATTTTGTAAAAAAGTCGAAATTCGACACCTTTGGTCGCATTTTCAAGTCCTGTGATCACCAATGTCACAATTTCGCTGTGATTTTTTTAATTTCGAGATCTTCATTAACGATGCTTTTAATCGCAACTACGAATTAATGCAAAAAACATTGTTAATTTAATAAAATAAGTTAAGTTTTAGTGAGTCATGGTTCACAAAAATATTGTTAGTTAACTTTGACACTTCATTTTGAAAAAAAATTGTACTACACTACCCTTGGCAAGTTATTTCAAAAGATGGCGCATTTAATCAAGATTTAAAAATGGTGCAACACTAGCCACTTTTCTTACCATTAAAATATTTATTTCTAATTTTTTTTCAAATTGAGCTCATTTCAAAAATAATAATTGATACTTTTTTGTATTAACAGATCGGGGTCTCGAGTGTGTGTAATGAACAAAAGTGATAGAATGAGATAGATAGTGACGCTGACACTCTGTCTAGAGCGGGACAGATTAATATTCAACTTAAGTGAGCGAGACGGATAGTGAGGGGTCGTCCGTTCACAACATTTAGTACGCATCGTTTCTTCGTCTACTACGCATCTCTCGTATTCGTGTAACCATCGTACTAACGACTTTGGCTTGTGTTACTTTGGACTTGATACTGTATCCGTACTGACGACTTTGGCTTGTGTTACTTTGGACTTGATACTGCATCACGTACTGACGACTTTGGTTTGTGTTACTTTGGACTTAATACTGCATTCGTACTGACAACATTAGCTTTGCTTTTCTGGACTTTGTGCTGTGAAAATAGTGTGTGAACAACATGCCGGATCTGTACACAGTACAAGAATATGCAAATATGCATCTTATCTACGGTGAATGCCGTTGTAATGCCTCTGCCGCAGGCAGATTGTATCGCGAGAGCGATAATGTGCAGCGTCACCCAGATTATCGCGTATTCCAAAATGTGCATGCGTCATACTCGGAAGGACGATTGCCCAGTGTTCGTACGTCCGGTGGAAGACCGCAAAGAGGCTATGACGACGTAGTTTTGAATGAAATTCAAAATGACCCCAGCACTTCAGTACGTGCGATAGAACTAGCAACGGGAGTACCGAAAAGTAACGCTCATCGAATTTTAAAACGATACTAATTTCATCCGTATCATGTGCAACGCGTCCAAAGTTTGTTACCACGAGATTACGCACCTAGAATTGATTTCTGCAGGACAATGTTAGCGAAAATTCGTGAAGATCCTGAATTCCTAAACAAAATTTTATGGACCGACGTATGTACATTTAAAAGAGACGGTTATTTAAACTTACATAACCTTCATGAATGGCACGTCGAAAATCCGCATTTAATGCGTGAAGGCCGATGACAATACCAATTCAAAGTAAACATGTGGACGGGAATTTTAAACGGACGAGTAATTGGACCATTTGAGCTAACTCAAAATTTAGATGGCGCCACCTATTTGCATTTTCTTCAAAACGATTTGCCAAATTTGTAAGGAGACGCACCGCTCAGTATTCGCAGAGAAATGTGGTTTCAGCAAGATGGTTGTCCGGCGCACTATGCTCGGGCTGTAAGGGATTATTTGAACGCTGATTATCCTGACAGATGGATCGGACGCGGTGGCTCAATTTTATGGCCTCCTCGTTCCCCCGATCTAAATCCAGTTGATTTTTTTTTACTGGGGATGCATAAAAGAAAAAGTCTATTCGAAACCAATACAAAATCTATCAGAACTTCGCCAAAAAATTGATGCAGCGTCAGAAGAAATAAATTCAAGGAATTTGGCACGACTGGTGCAAAGGTCTTTTGTAAGGCGTTGCAGAGCCTGTATTCGTGCCGGAGGCAAACAATTCGAACATTTACTGTAGTTTAAGGAGAATAATTAAATAAAAAGTTTTACGACGGTTCGTTCATTGTTTTATTAATTATTATTATGTTTTTTACAACTTTTTACCTCTTTACTAAAAATAATAATTTTATTTCAGACCAGAAACAAAAAATAACAAATTTTAGTAACAAAAATTCCTAATGTTGAGTTGTTCAAATTGAGCTCAATTTGAAAAAAATGAGAAATAAAAATTTTAATGGCAAGAAAAATGGCTAGTGTTGCACCATTTTTAAATCTTGATTAAATGCGCCAACTTTTGAAATAACTTGCCAAGGGTAGTGTAGTACAAATTTTTTTCAAAATGAAGTGTCAAAGTTAACTAACAATATTTTTGTGAACCATGACTCACTAAAACTTAACTTATTTTATTAAATTAACAATGTTTTATGCATTAATTCGTAGTTGCGATTAATAGCATTGTTAATGAAGATCTCGAAATTAAAAAAAACACAGCGAAATTGTGACATTGGTGATCACAGGACTTGAAAATGCGACCAAGGGTGTCTAATTTCGACGTTTTTACAAAATTGTCTATTATCGCTGAACTGAGTGCTATGGAATTTTTATTTTATTTTTCCCGGAACTGGTGTAACTTGGCCATTCATCCGGTCCCAGATTATCGTTGAGTTTTGGGACATCCTGTATAATAAAATATTATACTATAATATATACTATATAATATTATATTAATATATTATTAAAAATTCAAGTAAGAAGTTGATGGAACAAAAAAGTACATTCAACGATCGAACATTTTCATTCTATCGCAGGCAGAGTGCTCGCTAAGGTTTTCATAATTTATTTTTTACGGCATGTTGTTCCCTATTATTTCAAGAGTAAAATAAACGATTGCGAAATAGCGGCACCGCGGAGAGTGACACAACCTCCTCGTACGAAAGTCAGCGGCTCACTGTCCCGCGCGCCCGCGCACGCACCGCTTACAAATATTTTCACAAAATAATAGTTATTTACGTATATTTTGAAAACAAAACGGTATTTCGAAAAACCCAACGATGAAATGTTAGATAAATATATTCTTCACATTTTCGTAAAAGAACCATCTTTATAGCCGTAGTAGGTAGTAAGTAGATAGAAAAAGAAATCTGAAAACAGGGCTTTTTAATTTTAATTTATTTAATATTAATCTTCGTCTTATTAAAAAAATTAACGATGATATTAAAGATGAAGGATTGAAGTGTGAAATGTATATTTTTTTGAATTTTTTTATTCCCATTTTTCGGAGTAGTTCCGACTCAAACTGAGCGATTTTTAAGCTTTAGGGGCTATTTGCCCCTTAACGCCCGCGGAACAAGAGTGTAAGAATATGTTTGTACAAACTACGTCACGTGATAATAGCGGCCGCTGCCATGCCGTGTAAGAGAGACCCCACTACGCTCGGAAAATCTAGATATATATTAGGCATGTATTTAAACTTGCGACAAAACAATTAAATTTTGGATGTGAAAATACCCAATATTGAATACTAAATTACCAAGTTGGCGAAATAATGTAAGGAACAAAAAAATTACTAATCTGGTGACTAAATAATACCACTGAATTTTCCAAACTGGCAGACAGATTATGTTTTAGCGACTAAATAACCATCTTGGCGACAATTTGTGAGTACACATTTAATTTAAGAATAGGCACATATATTTTCCCTGATGTAGGTAACTCAAAAAACATAAAAGCAGCAAAACGAGCGCACACAAAAAAATATAAAGGAGCGTACAAAATTCCCAATTTTTAATTTTTCTCGGTTTTTATTAGGGGTTGTAGATTATTGTGTAGATTAATTTTAAAATTTAAAAATGGCGGATATTATTTTTCGTAAAATTGATATGGGAGTCAAACCACCCAAAAGCACGGACATTTTTTTTAAATAATAAATGAATAGGAACGAAGCCGAATGAAGGAAATAGTATCGTTTGCGATACTAAAACTCGGTTAGATGGATTAACACCTTGGACGTCGCAGAAATCGAACAAAGCGACGTTAAAATAATGGTTTCCAAAATTCCCTATTGTTGCAGACATCGTGTGCAGTCTACACACCCCTTTCCCCGCACCTCACATTTTAGTTTATAAGCAATTGTAACCGTGATTTCCCATCCATTTTACTTTACATCTTCAGCTTAGATTCTAGTTTTGTTTTAAATTAATTTTAAATATTGTAAAAGTTTTAAATTGTATTTTTGAATAAATTTTTTTTTTTTAAAAAGAGTTTAACTTGAGATATTTTGACTGGCGCCCAACGTGGGGCTCAGCAACGTAAAATTTCAGCGCAATTCAGCAAAAAGTAATTGCAAAAGGACTGCCTGGATAAACTTACGGAGTTTTTAAACAGAAAGCTGGGACCTAAAACAAATAAAAGTGTCAAAATACAAGGAGGATTAATAGAATGCTGAAAGCAGTGATCGTCATTTTGCTGTGAGTACCTAGCATAATATCCTTAAATATCCTACATTTCCAACTTTTACCTATAAAACTGTGTATAGAACTAAGTTGTTTTTGAAGTAGTGGATCACCCTTCTTCTGACTAGACAGGGTAATTCTAGCCAAAGACATAGTCACTGGCCATTATTTAATTTTAACAAACCCAACTTATAATTGAGTGAGGGCATTTTAGTTTTTAGGTACTTAACCCTTCTTCATAGAAGTTCAGGGCATTTTTTTAAGCGCAAACCATAAGTAGTTTGTTCGCGGATTTAAAAAATAAATAAATATATTAAAATATATTAAATAAATAAATTAAAAAATAAACAAATTAATAAATTTTAAATAAAATTTTAATAAATTAAAAAAAAATAATAATTTTAAATTAATTTCAAATAAATTAAATTATTTAAGATGGATAGTAGGTCATTGATGGGTTTCATCCCAACTTATGATGGAGATGCATTAACTTTATATAGTTATTTAAATTCTGCTAAACAATGGTTAGCTCATTCAGGCGAAACTCCTGAAAATGTTATGCTGCTCTTAGGAAAATTATCTGGAAAGGCGTTAGCAATAACAACAATGATAGACCACTCCTTTAAGTGGATTAATATAGAAAGTACATTAAAAGCAGAGTGTGGCGATAACTGTCAGCTAAACACTTCACTAACTGAAATAGGTACCTGTTCAGTGTCATACGATTTCTGAACGGAACCCAAAGACAATAAACGCACATACCGTAGTCAACGTACCTTCAATCACGTCATCACATACGCCAATCAGCTAAACGCTATATGACGTGATATGTGACGTCATGATCGCTGATTGGCTTATTGTTTCCAAATCCCTTTTATCCTCGACTGTTGTAAAATTCAAAATTATACGCTACTTAACATTCACTGAGGCTAGACGTTTTATTTCATCTCCTAAAAACCACCATCTTAGTCAGCCAGTAATAGTCCAAATATTTCACATATAGTTAGCTGATCATACGCGGCTACATACCTTTAAAAGAAAAGGAAGCTTTAAGGATTATATTTACGAATTAAAACAAAAATTATTTTGTATTATAAGCAAATTGATAGATGGAACAATCTATAAAAATACAGTAAATTTAATGATAGAGGCATATATAAGAGCGGCTCAAAATGCCTTAAGTGATAGTCTAGAAACTTGCTCAAAGGTATTGCAGTTAGAAGCGAGGGGTAAATTAAGTAATAATTTTAATAACCTGCAGTACCCACACATTAAACCAAATAAATTTAGAAAAAGGATTAGTCGCGGAAGAAGTTTTTTATCGTGACGAGGAGCCAGAATATATGGCACCCGATAATTATAACTTTAAATATCATTATTACGACGAGTGTATCGAGGTATTGTTTTCCGATCAAATTGATATAGCTTCAATTAAACAGGAAAATCAAGTAGCCGATGCATTAAGTAGAGTAGAGTTACACCACATAAGCACCGATTCAATCGCAGCACGATGCGGTGAAGACATCCCAGATAACACAATGCTGGAAAACGTTAATACAGATACTCCCATTAATACGGAATCCAACTCTTGGGTATCCGAGAACAATGCATCATCAAGTAACACAGTTCATTATTGTGTTGAAAATAATGATCCAGGTATACCCATTAGTAACACATGTCCTTTCAAACAAACATTAAGTAATACAGTTCATTCTTGTGTTGATAATAATGAACCAGGTATACCTGTCAGTAACACATATCCTCCCAAACGGTTGAGACGTGTTGTGTTTGAAGTGGCTCCATACAAAGACGCCAAATACGAGCAAGGTATGTGGTATTTTTATATTCCCCCTGATAATCAGGAATAAATTATTAAAGAGTTTATGATAGAATATTTAGGTAAAGAAAAATATGCTTTTATCATTCCTAATGACGAACTTTATTATAAAATTTCGGAAGTATACAGAAAGTTTTTTGATTTTACTAAATTCAAACCAGTTAGGTATGTTAGGTCATTAATAATAATTAACGATAAGAACAAGCAGTTAAAATTAATTAAATTATATCAAATTTTGGATAATAGACAAGTAGGAATAGAAGTTGTTTATAAACAACTAAGGAAAAAATATTACTGGAAAAAAATGAGAAAAAAAATATTATTTTTAATTTATTCTTACGAGGTTATAAGTATTGAGCCTCACAACAAGTTTAAATTAAGTAATGGCATAGTGTATCATTTAGAAGAATTAATTGTTGTTTCAGACTCAATAACGTCTTTGGATACAGATTCCGAAGGTTAACACCGTCGGAAAATGTAATAATAATAGAATTGAGCCCATCTAAAATCATAGAAGGAAGGTGGAATATTATCCATAAATTAGATATAACACCAATTAGAAATAATTTGGAACTAATTAATGTCTCCGTTAATTATGATAAGTCAAAATTTACCATAAGTGAATATACCTATATTTTCCAAAGAATAGATATTATTTTAGAACACATAAAATAAATTTGTAAGCATTTAAATATTCAGGGTAGAAATCGAGTTAAAAGAGGATTAATAAATGGATTAGGAACAATTATTAAATATATTACTGGTAACTTAGATCAAAATGATTTAGATAAAATTCAGAATGATTTAGAAACTACTAAAATTACTGTTAATAAACAAATATCTATTACTGATGAGACTTTAGAAGAATATAATAATCAATTATCAAATATTACAAAAATTCAACAAGATATTAATAATCAATTTAATCAAGTATTAAAAAGTAAATTACAACAAAAGGTTGCTATATCATTGCTTTTACAAGCCGAAACTTTACAAGATGTAGCCGAAAGGTTAGTCACAGCAATAACGTTTGCAGAACATATTAAGATGTTTCATTACTGTATAGTGCAATCACATATTTTATTAGACACTTTAAATAATATTCCTAAAGATGTTATGATATCTAATAATTTAAATGATATAGAACCCTAATTAACCATAGAAAGTAAGATTATTCATGATACAGTTTATTTTGTAATAGGTATACCATTAGTTAAGACTAGTTTATATAATACAAGAAAAATTGTTCCCATTATTCACTTTAACCTATCCTGTTCCTATACTATCATGCGAAAGGTAACTCTAGCATATAAAGAAGACGAAATTTATGAAGTTGATGATTGTTTGGAATTAAATAATTTAATATGTAAAGGAGAACTTATGAAATTGGAAAGTTGTGAAACAGACATTTTGATTAATAAAGAAAGTAAAAGGTGTCAAACCGTTCCTATATAATGTCCTGCACAAGAAATAATTCAAATATCCCCAAAAGTTATTTATATGTTTTTTAATAAAACAACTGAAGTTAATGTAAACTGTAATAAGCATCAAAAAACCAGCTGGACGAAGGGGTCCAATATTTTATATGGAGAAAATTGTGATTTGAATGTTTCAGGAATTAGATTGTTTCAGACAAAGGAATCCTCTGATAAATTAATTATTGGAGACATTGAGATGCAAAAGATTGAAGAAACACCTGAATTTAATCTTACTTATGATGAAGAAAAAATAAAAGCATCACTGAAACAACTTAGAAAACCTAGAACTTTACACTGAAAATAAACGACATAAATTAATACAATACAGTTGGATAAGTATTGTTTCAGTTCTTGTTATAATTACAATTGTGTTTCAAATTCTCAGATCCAGAAATTTAAAATCCCGGACTTCGAATTTGGACCCCTCCAAATTCGAAGTCCGGGATTTTAAATTTCTGGTCAAATGACAGTCAAACCACCCAAAAGCACGGACTTTATTTTAAAAATAATAAATGAATAGGAACGAAGCCGAATGAAGCAAATAGTATCGTTTGCGATACTAAAAATCGGTTAGATGGTTTAACACCTTGGACGTCGCAGAAATCGAACAAAGCGACGTTAAAATAATGGTTTCCAAAATTCCCTATTGTTGCAGACATCGTGTGCAGTCTACACACCCCTTTCCCCGCACCTCGCATTTTAGTTTATAAGCAATTGTAACCGTGATTTCCCATCTATCGAGCCACAATTGCCACCGCAGGATGGCTTGTGTCCGGTGTGCCGGAGAACACAACGCGAGGGATTGCCCCCGCCCCACTGTCGAGCCGCCCACCTGCGTGAATTGCAGAGGGGCACACCCTGCAAATAGTCGGCAGTGCCCGATCTTCAAGAAGGCCGCAAGAAAGTTGCGCGCAGAGCATGCGCGCGCCTCTCCTCCCTGCACAAACAGGGACCCGCCCATCCCGGAGCTAGAGGTCCCGCCTCCTCCGCCTACATCCACATCGTTGATGGCGGAGGCAAACGACTGTACCCCCAGGTATGTCGCCCCCTCGGTACACGACTTCCCCTCGCCCTCACCGAGGAAGAAGTCCAAGCCCAACTCCAGGAGGAAAGCCGCCGCACCCCCTGCGGCCGCTGCCCCTGCCACTGTCCCTACCGCTGCTCCTAGCGAGTGTGAGCTTGAGCAACCTTTGCTCACTCCACCCCCGACCGACCCCAACCCGGTGGTCCCACTTACAATGCGCCCCTCGCGCCTACCTCGCGATTCTAGCGCCTCCCCCGCGGCCGTCACGGCCGCGACAGCTATAACCGCCCCGGAGCCAGCCTCTTCTAGGGCTGAACGGCCGCCTCTACCATCCGTTGCCCGCCCGCCGTCCCAGGTAAGTGGTCACAGCGGGTCACAAACCACTGCTGATTTACTGCAGTTCCTCTTCTCCCTGGCCATGAATTGTTTCTACAAAATTCAAGCCGGGGAGGAGGTTCTGCCCTCTATCACTCGGGCCCTCATAGAAGGCGCCCCCACTCTCACGGCCTTAATTAAAATTTGGGTCCCTAGGCCTTAAGTTCGGACCCGCGGCTAGATATCTCCGGCATCCAGACGCTCCTACAGAGGAGCTGACTGTGACTGCCGGAGATCTACGACGCGCTTTCCGCTCACCCTACAGATGTGTGCTACGCGCACCGTCGCCCCCGCGCTCCCCGAGCGTGGCAATTTTAATCTTTATTTATGTTCGCAGTGTTGTCCATTTTCCAATTCGTGAGAGCGGAAGCGATGCGCCCGGTCGTTTCGGACCCGCTGCCGTCGCATGCCCGCCGCACGAGACAGCTATAGTGCACCCACACGCCACCTGCTGGGGACATCGCAGATTAATTGATGCCGGCGCGCTCGTGCACTGCGCGCCTAAATGCACCGATGGATCGCTGCCCCCCTCCACCCCTCCTTTCCCCGCGCTCACTAAACGCAGCGCTCCCCCCCCGGTACGTATGCCGGGGCAAGGGAATCCTTCCCTTTTTACCCTTTTTTCCCAGGTCGGTTTGTGTCCGCGGTCGACAAAAGCGGCGTGCGGGGAGTGGACCCATACACGCTTCCTGGTCCCCGGACCAGGACCCCAATCGCCGCCGGAGTCCCCCGCTGGTCTTGGCCGACCTCGGCCGTCGCTACTACACACCCCTTATTACTTCGGGTTTCCCCTGCGTTCTGTCGCGGGGGTCTTTCCCTTAAAACAGGTTTTTATGCGCCCAGTACTCGTATTGGGCGCATCCCTTTTGGATCTTCTCATGTAGAGGGGCAAAGCCCCTGGTCATGACTCCCCGCCCAAGGCCCCTTTCAAAGGGCCCGGCGCGTGACGACGTAAGCGATTTTCCCATCTATTTTACTTTACATCTTCAGCTTAGATTCTAGTTTTGTTTTAAATTAATTTTAAATATTGTAAAAGTTTTAAATTGTATTTTTGAATAAATTTTATTTTTTTTAAAAAGAGTTTAACTTGAGATATTTTGACTTGGGTGTCGTTTACCAGGTTTTTGGGAGTGCTGGATACAAAAATGACATTCATTTTGAAATTCCAATATGGCGGACATACTTAACTTCATAAAAATAATATGGGTGTCCTTTTATTGGTTTCTGGGGGTGCTGATTACAAAAAAAGTCATCCATTTTAAATTTCCTTAGTAACCGAACAACCTCATATTTTCTTCATGATGGGAGAAAAAGAAATTTGAAAATCCTGAATTTTCCAACATTTCTATAGCTTTATACATTCCTAGTATCTCAATGTAGAGCATTTACTATGTTTTTATAAAGTTGATTCTATCTCGGAAACGGTGCATCCTATTGAAAAAATAAGGAACATTTCGTCCCCCTTAGAAACCCCGCAACATCATATTTTCTTCATGATGGGAGAAAAAAAAGTTCGAAAATCCTTTCGAAAAAATTATCAGCCTGGAAACCAATTAAAAGAGGGGTTCGACAAGGATGTGTTCTGTCTCCCTTACTATTCAACATTTACTCAGAGGCCATATTGACTGAGCTACTAAAAAACCATAAAGCTGGAGTTTTTGTTAATGGCCACAAAGTGAATAATATAAGATACGCAGATTACACAGTTCTTGTGGCTGACTCTGAAAGTGGACTGCAAAGTCTACTGGATGATGTTGAAGCTGCTGGTGTTAGTATGGGACTAAATATCAATATAAATAAAACTAAAATAATGACAATATCAAAGATGCCTATACCTAACCCGCAAATAAAATGTAAAGGTAATATAATTTCAGTGGTAAATAGTTTTAAATACCTAGGGAGAATATTTACTTCGGATCTAAATAATCTAGAGGAAATTAGATGTAGAATAGGACAGGCGAAAACTGCTTTCTATAAAATGACTAAAGTACTGTGTGATCCAAAACTAGCATTCTCAACAAGATATCGGGTTCTTAAATGCTATGTCTGGTCCATCCTTCTGTATGCCTGTGAAGGATGGGTTTTAAACAAAGATAGTTGTCGTAGAATACAGGCGTTTGAAATGTGGACACTACGAAAAATGTTAAAAATTTCTTGGTCACAATTCGTATCGAATAAAGAAGTTTTAAAAAGAGCGGATTGTGAACGCCAATTTATGAATGTCATCATCCAAAGAAAGGTCTCTTTTTTCGGTCACCTACAAAGAGGATCCCATTACGAATTTATACGGTTGATCATAGAGGGTAGATTGCCGGGCAAGAGACCACCTGGTAGACCAAGAAGAAAATGGATCGATGACATAAAGGAATGGACCAGATGTAGCTACCCACAACTAAAGAAACTAGCCCAAGACCGGAAGAAATTCAACATGCTGACCGCCGAACTTCGATATGAAGAGGGCACTAGATGATGATGATCTCAGTACAGCATTGTCATATTTTTTTCTATAGTCGCTTCTATCTCAGAAACGGTGCATCCTACTGCAAAAATAATGATAATTTTCACCCCCTTATTAACCTAGAAATCGCATATTTTCTTCATGAATGGCAGAAAAATTCATGAATCCTGAATTTTGAAAAAATGCTCATAAAATAAATTGTAAAAATTCATATTCGTGGAACATATTTTTATCGTAAAGTACGTCTGTAAAGAGATATTATAGCCAAAATATTGAAAGGTATCGCCATTTTTTTAAGATGGCGGATCAAGTGGTAGCAATATCGGGTAGCAAATTTTAAATTCGGAAAGAATACATACAAATCTATCAAAATCACGCTTCATTAAGTGCAAATTACTCATGATTTACCTATTTGTAAGTATCACAGGAGGTAACTTTATACCGGTCTGGCTGAGTTTTGGCCAGGTTTGAACATGCCAGACCGACGATTTTCGAAAGAGGATTAGGAGACGAACAGATTGACATACAACTTGACCTTGTTCTCTATGAGCTATTTTTACTCAAAATTCTTACACGTTCAGGGCGGTCTCGCTGGAAACTGGTCAAGAGTAGGACTGCCAGACTTGCATTTTTATCGGTTTCTAGTTGGCGCGCAGCCGTGTATAACAACAGTTTTCTTGTTCCTTATGAGCTTTTTTACTGAAAAAATCTTCACACATTATGGTCAATAAAAAAAAATCTGCCAGGTTTAGGACCACCAGACCAGCGGTTTTATATCAAGCTTTAAGGCCCCTAGCGATCTGCAGTGGTCCAATACTTGTTCTCGATGAGCTCCTTTTTTGACGGTGGGCGCTAGCTCTATTTCTCGCAACCAGCCGCACTACCAGTAGTGTCGTTGCCAAATGAACGACACTACCGCACCTATTTGGGATCAAATTGTACAGTCAACACAAGTAAATAGCATCAGCTATCTTAATAAATGTAAGTCTTTATTTTTATAACTAAATAAAAGCAAACTAGTGTACTATAAATTAAAAACTTTTTAATATAATCAATCAATTAACTACCTATCTTAAATTATAAGTGACCGACTGTAACTTTATCTCCTTATCTGAGTTTATCAAGTGCATGGCCGAAGGTTATCTCATTGTTTAAGAGTTGTATTTGCACATGCAAGATAAAATCGTCTCTAGATATAACTCTTTTAGTTCTTTTAGTTTTACTATTTTGATGTTTTATGTCTGTGGTTTTCTGAAACTTTTGTAAAATGTTATATCATAACATGGTATCATAACATTTTGTAAATACGGTAACTCATTTACAAACGTATGCCATAAAGAGTTATATTTGCGGGCGACGTATCATTCCATTCTAAATTAATTTCCCAATGCGATTTTATACGGGTACAAACTTATAATATAACGCTTATAGAATTTTCCTACATGATGCCTACCACCGGTTCGGAAACTAGCCCGGCAAGAAGAACCAGCGTAAGAAACTCGCACGGGGCCACCTTTTAGCAAAAAGATGGGAAAATTGTTCTTTTCAAAAATATTTTTACAATGTTGTAACTTAATCTATATAACATTAGTCATAAGTACATAGACATACTTAAGTACATAATAGCAACATAAATAATTTATTACATAGCAATCAATTCGGGTTTACTAAAGGTCGGTCCACAACAGACGCAAGCCTCAGTCTTCTATGCAGCATATTTGAGGCCTGGGAGGGATCGCATGATGCACTTGGTGTCTTTTGTGATCTATCCAAGGCTTTCGACTGTGTCGAGCATACTACATTGGTCAAAAAATTATACCATTATGGTATAAGGGACACGGCACTTAAGCTCTTAAGCTCTTCTCTTAAAAATAGAACGCAGAGAGTAGAAGTAAATTCTACAAGGTCTAATGGGACCAAAATAGAATTAGGTGTGCCACAAGGGTCCATTTTAGGCCCATTTCTTTTTCTCATCTATATAAATGACCTTCCTTATCTAGTTAAAGATAAGCATGAGATAGTACTTTTTGCTGATGACACTTCACTAATTTTTAATGTGAAGCGACGACAGTCAAATTACGACGAGGTAAATAGTGCTCTCTCGAAAATGGTACACTGGTTTAATGTTAATAATTTACTTTTAAATTCCAATAAAACAAAATGTTTAAAGTTTAGCCTGCCAAATGATAGGCAGGCACAAACCAATGTACTATTAAACGATGAGAAAATGAACTTAGTGGACACCACTGTATTTCTAGGAATAACACTAGATTGTAAATTACAGTGGGGTCCCCATATTGCAAGTCTGGCTGATAGGCTTCGTTCTGCAGCATATGCAGTGAAAAAAATTAGAGAAATTTCCGATGAGGACACAGCGCGGCTAGTTTATTTTAGTTATTTTCATAGTATAATGTCATATGGCATTCTTCTATGGGGAAAAGCTGCGGACATTAACACAATATTTGTGCTGCAGAAGCGAGCTATACGTTCTATTTATAAGATGTCATATTTTGAATCTCTAAGAGATAAGTTTAAAGAAATAGGTATTCTGACCGTCGCTTCTCAATACATTTTGGACAATGTGTTGTATGTAAGAAAGAATTTAAATAACTTTAAAAAGAAAAGCGACAACCATTGTAGGAATACTAGAAATAAGAACAAGTTAGAAATACCGGTGATCAGACTAAGCAAACTAAGTAAATCGTTTAAAGGTTCATGTATACGCCTTTATAATAGAATCCCAGAAAACGTTCAAAATCTTACCATTAATAAATTTAAAAAAGCTGTTAAAGAACGTTTGTGTGCTAAAGCTTATTATAAAGTCAGTGATTTCATTAACGATTGCACACCTTGGGAATAAGATGGCCCCCTGCAAGGCTGCTTTTATGTACTTAAGTATGCTCTATGTACTTATGATATTTTATAGGTTATATATAGATTAAGTTACAAAATTGTAAAAATATTTGTTTGAAAAGAACAATTTTCCCATCTTTTTGCTAAAAGGTGGCCCCGTGCGAGTTTCTTACACCGGTTCTTCTCGCCAGGCTAGTTTCCGAACCGGTGGTAGGCATCATGTAGGACAATTCTATAAACGTTATTTCATAACCTATATGGAAATAAAAAAAAATTGAGTTATGAGTTTGAGTTTTTGCAGCCTTTCATGGGGCCATCTTATTCCCAAGGTGTGCAATCGTTAATGAAATCACTGACTTTTAATAAGCTTTAGCACACAAACGTTCTTTAACAGCTTTTTTAAATTTATAAGTGGAAAGATTTTGAACGTTTTCTGGGATTCTATTGTAAAGGCGTATAACCTTTAAAAGATTTACTTACTTTACTAAGTCTGATCACTGGTATTTCTAACTTTTTCCTATTTCTTGTATTCCTGCAATGTGTCACTTTTCTTTTTAAAATTCGTTAAATTCTTTCTGACATACAACACATTGTCCAAAACGTATTGAGAAGCAACGGTCAGAATACCTATTTCTTTCAATTTTTCTCTCAGAAATTCAAAACATGACATCTTATAAATAGAACGTATAGCTCGCTTCTGTAGCACAAAATATATTATATTAATTTCCGCAGCGTTTCCCCATAGAAGGATGCCATATGACATTATACTATGAAAATAACTAAAATAAACTAGCCGCGCTGTGTTCTCCTCGGTAATTTCTCAAATGTTTTTGACTGCTACTGCAGAACTGAGCTTGTTTGCCAGATTTGCAATATGGGTACCCCACTGTAATTTACAATCTAGTGTTATTCCTAGAAATACAGTGGTGTCCACTAAGTTCATTTTCTCATCATTTATCGTACATTGGTTTGTGCCTGCCTAACATTTGTCAGGCTAAACTTTAAACATTTTGTTTTATTTGAATTTAAAAGTAAATTATTAACATTAAACCATTGTACCATTTTTGAGAGAACACTATTTACCTCGTCATCATTTGACTGTCATCGCTTTACATTAAAAATTAGTGAAGTGTCATCGGCAAAGAGTACTATCTCATGCTATGCCCTGTCACTTACTGCAGGAGGACCTTGGCAGACTCGAGAGATACTGTTGTGTCAATAAACTAGACCTTAACGTCGGAAAATGTTGTTCAATAACTTTCAGCCGTGCAACTAAAACCGTTGACAATTTCTCCTACTTCCTGATGGAACAGAAGCTAAAAAAGGTTTCCGAGATTCGAGATCTGGGCGTCATTCACGATTGCAAACTAACATATGTTAAGCACTTAGACTTCATTGTCGCTAAAGCTAATAGGTCACTGGGTTTTGTCATAAGAATGAGCTTTCAATTTAAAAACATAAAAATACTGAAGATCCTTTATTGTTCATATGTTCGCAGCGTCCTCGAATATTGCTCTCAAATATGGAACCCACAATACAGCACCCATACTAACCGGCTAGAGTCTATCCAAAGAAGATTTATGATTTTTCTACAATTTAAGTGCAGGTCATCCGATACTAACTATGAGTCGAGATGCAGAAGGTACCATTTACTTCCTTTATACGACAGACGTCGAATAGCTGACATCTCGATTCTACTGAAAATCGCACAGCAAAAAATAGATTTTCCTTATCTCCTTTCCAAAATAAACCTAAAAGTCCCGTCGCGATCCTCCAGAACCTCTTCATATAACCCCCTCTATACCCCTTTTTCCCATACTAATTATCGTAAAAACTCATTCTTCGTAAGGTCATCTAACTCTTTTAACGATTTGAATAAGCTTCATGACCTTGATTTATTTAATTGTTCAATTAACGCTACAAAAAAGTTAATCACTAGGCAATGGTGTGAGGCTGTTTCTTAACTGTTAGTTCATCATATTGTTTTGTACACTACGGCACATAATATTATATACTTTATATTCATACTTAGATCAGAAAAGCATTTGTTATTATTTAGTTTTCTAATTGCGAAAACGTGTTAATAGTGTTAAGAATATTAAATTGTTTTTTAAGAACTTTATATCTATCACTGTATGTTTTCCTAATAAATAAAAATAAAATAAAATAAAATGCTTATCTTTAACTCGATAAGGAAGGTCATTTATATAGATGAGAAAAAGAAACGGGCCTAAAATTGACCCTTATGGCACACCTAGTTCTATTTTGGTCCCAGTAGACCTTGTAGAATTAATTTCTACTCTCTGCGTTATATTTTTAAGATAATAAGTTAAAAGTTTAAGTGCCGTGTCCCTTATACCATAATGGTATAATTTTCTGACCAACGTAACATGCTCGACACAGTCGAAGGCCTTGGATAGATCATAAAAGACACCAAGTGCATCATGTGATCCCTCCCAGGCCCCAAATATGCTGCATAGAAGACTGATACCTGCATCTGTTGTGGACCGACCTTTAGTAAAACCGAATTGATTACTATGTAATAGATTATTTAAGTTAAAGTGAACCAGTAATTGATTTAAGATCATTTTCTCGAAAATTTTACTGAAAATCGGTAGTATAGATATTGGTCTATAATTTGCTGGGTCAGACTTATTCCCAGCCTTAAAAAGAGGCATCACCTTGCTATGTTTCATTAGGTCAGGGAACATACCATTCTTTATACAATTATTGAAAACTAAGGCTAGATGTCAATTATTGATTTTATAACTTTTATAGACATACTCCAGAGATCGGTAGTATTTTTAATATTATGTAATTTGAAGGTGTTATTATTATCTCTAGAGTCAATTTATTTAAAATTAAAAAAAAAAAAAAATTCAGCAACTGCAGGTGAAGAATTTAAATTTTTTGTAGTTGAGACTGGAATGCCAGCAAAAAACTTTTCGAAGATCATCGCAACCTCTAGGTCAGAATTGACTTTTTATCATTGACACAAATTTCAAATTTAGAGTTACGACTGGCTCTGCCTCTTCCAGTCTCATCTGCAATTATCTTCCAAGGGGTTTTCACTTTATTTATAGAGTTGATTATTTTTTCTTTTATGTTAATTGCCTTTGCTGCTTGACATACTTTTTTATTTTTTTTTAATATTGCTTGACATATAGTTTAAAATATTCACTCCTATTAAAATGTCTTTCCGTTATATAAATCATATAATCTCTGCGTATAGTTATTTACATTTTGCGTTTCATAAAAAAGCTTCCTCGTAAATCCGAAGTTCAACATTTAAATGTTGCTGAATTAGCAAACTTACGTGATTTACAGAAGGTTAATTTTGCCGAGGAATTCAAACTCGCGTCATCGAATAGCAACCTACCTAGGTCATTCGCTAAGTTAAATGCATTTGTTTGAGGACGGCTTATTCCGCGTAGGAGGTAGACTAACAAATTCAAATCTAGAATATGAAAGTAAACACCCGATTTTACTGCCAGCTAAGGATCACATAGTAAATTTTATCATTGATTATGAACACAAACGAAATTTACACACCAGTAATAAGTTTTGTCTAATTAGTAAAAGTAGAAGTCCAGACCCGGACTTCTACTTTTACTAATTAGCCTTTAAAATCATTACAACACGCAGACTATAATAATGACCGCGAATCATTATTACAGAAGTACCAGTTAATTGATAAAATTGTACAATCGTTTTGGAACAGATGGAGGATAGAATACTGGAATTCGGTACAAAGCCGTCAAAAATGGTTTTCTAAATCTAATTTTCAATGTACCGGTACCATTGTTTTGATCAATTCAAATAATGTTTATCCTTTACAGTGGCCGATCGGTATAATTGTCAATTGGTGTTTTTTCGTCGTTCTGTTGTAAAGCTATGTCCGTTACCTAAGCAGTAAATATAATTATTAAAAATAAATCATTCGTGCAATATTTTTTTTAATTAGTTATACCGCATTTATTAGATTTATAGTACATAGGTTTAATCGCTAGATTTAGATAAGGTCAATAACTGCTAACCGCGTATTTTTTATTATATATTTATAACTTATTTTTTTAAGCGAATAATTATTCCTTTCAACCGGGTTATATGGTCTACCGCAACTAGATATGACCCATCGGCGCTCATATCTAGTTGCGGGGTTATTAAGGGGGAGGTAATTT
The DNA here is from genome assembly GCA_905404095.1 of Glaucopsyche alexis. NCBI lineage: Eukaryota > Metazoa > Arthropoda > Insecta > Lepidoptera > Lycaenidae > Glaucopsyche > Glaucopsyche alexis. Next base: position 26,545,606 of record FR990046.1, read on the forward strand.
TCATTACTTTTGAAGTAAGATGCACCGTTTCTGAGATAGAAGCGATTATAGAAAAAAATATATGGCAATGCTCTACTTTGATTTATGAACGATGTTTAAAGCAATGGAAATTTTGGAAAATTCAGGATTTTCAAATTTCTTTTGCTTCCATCATGAAGAAAATATGAGGTTGCGAGGATACTCAGGAAATTTAAAATGGATGACTTTTTTGTAATCAGCACCCCCAAAAACTAACAAAAGGACACCCATATTATTTTTATAAAATGAAGTATGTCCGCCATATTGGAATTTCAAAATGAATGTCATATCCAGTACTTACCCCCAAAAACCTGGTAAACGACACCATATCAATTTAACGAAAAAAAAATCCGCCTTTTTAAATTTAATTTCAAAATGAATCTACAAAATATCTACATCCATATAATTCATCATACATACATCCATACATCCATATAATCGAGAAAAAATAAATGCTTTATGTTTTTTTATGTGCGCTCGTTTTGCTGCTTGTATGTTTTTTGAGTTATCATATATTAGGGATAATATAATATGTGCCTATTCTTAAATGAAATGTGTACTCACAAATTGTCGCCAAGATGGTTATTTGTTCACTAAAATAATATCTGTCTGCCAGTTTGGAATATTCAGTGGTATTATTTAGTCGCCAGATTTCTAATTTTTCGTTCCTTACCAAGTTGGCGAAAGAATTTTCGCCAACTTGGTAATTTAGTATTCAATATTCGGTATTTTCACATCAAACATTTAATAAGTAATTAATTGTTTTGTTGCAAGTTTAAATACATGCCTTACGTTAGTCGTGTTTTGAGCGCAAAACAGGAATGATGCCGAAGTGTGTCGTGAAAAAGTGTAGAAATAATACTAGAACAACGCAAAAAAATATGGTGTGACCTACCACCGGTAACTTGATTTTATTTATAAAAGATAACAAGCAAAAACGTGTAAAAAGGTAGAAAAAACACTGAAATTTAAGTAAATTGTAAATTATTAACGATTACGCCCGTGCTATTCCCATTCTTTTCTTTTACGCGCGCCAGAAAGAATCAGGCGACAAGACGCGACAAGAACATAGCTTCGACTACAAATTTGTTTTACATGAGGATTTTTTTTTTCGAATGGGTCTACGCTAACGACATTTAAGTCCTTTTAGCTAAATCGGAATAACGACTGCCTTTTGGCTAGTCTCATGGTGGGAGTGAGAAGAGGGGGTATGAACCCTCCTACACCTGCCCCCTAGGGTGGTGTATGAAACCGGATTTTTAGGGATAGTTTCGAGTGAACTATTTTTTATGATTGGGAGGCCGTCCTCCCTACTGAGGGGTCCGACCCCTTCCTCGCTCTTTAACGAGTGAGGTTGCTCGCGCGCGGTGGCACAAACTATCGGTTTTCGTTTGTTTATCACGGTAGAGTAGCTCAATGTGTTTGAACTAGATCTGGGAGGGCCGTCCCTCCCCCCTTCCGCGTAAGGTTGGGTGGACTCGCGCCCGTGTGTCCTGATATTTATTTTTCCGCAATATTGATAAAGCTCTCTATGTCAATAACGCGGTCGCGGTTTCAATTAATTGTTAATTATTCTAATCTATTAGGAGCCCAACTCGGACCCGGGTTCGAGTTTGGTGGTCCCGTGTTTTTGTCGGTCCGTAAGTTTAATGTATGTTCGTGACTGATGTGAGACTTCGGGGTAGGCGCCGGCGTCGACCCCGGTGCTTTACTAACAACGCGGGTGCGTGTTTTTGATGTTTACGTAGTGTACATAATACACTACGTATTTCGTGTTTGGGTTGAAGTTAATATGCTAATATTAATATTAATAAAAGGTTTAGAAGTTCCTGATCTTATTGATCAGGTAGGAACATTAGGCTCTAGTTATATACGTCCGCGCGACCGAGCGGCTTGGCCGCAGATTCACGTCACCGCAGCGAAGTCGCTTTTCGATTTATATGAAGCGGTCCGAGCGCCTCCGCTCTCCACAAATCAAATCAAAAAAGTTTTATTTCCATATGGGTAACAAAGTAACGCTTAAAGAATTGTCCCTACTTGATGCCTACCACCGGTTCGGGAACTAACCCGGCGAGAAGAACCGGCATAAGAAACTCGCACGGGGCCATGTTTTAGCAAAAATATGGAAAATTGTTCTTTTTAAAAAAATTAAGTTGTTTACAATGTGAAAACTTAGGTCTATATAATATTGACAAAAGTCAGATACATATAGTACATAGAAGCAGCCTTGCAGGTGGCCATCCTACTCCCAAGGTGTGCGATCGTCAATAAAACCATTGACCTTATAATAGGCTTTTGCACACACTACTTTTTTAAATTTATTAATGGAAAGATTTTGAACGTTTTCTGGGATTCTATTGTATAGGCGTATACATTGACCTTTAAATGATTTGCTTACTTTACTTAGTCTGATCACCGGTATATCTAGCTTGTGCTTATTTCTAGTGTTTCTACAGTGATTGTCGCTTTTAGTTTTAAAATTACTAATATTCTTTCTAACATATAATACATTATCCAAAATGTATTGAGAAGCGACGGACAGAATACCTATTTCTTTAAACTTTTCTCTCAGAGATTCAAAGGGGGACATTTTGTAAATTGAACGTATTGCTCGCTTCTGCAGCACAAATATCGTATTAATGTCTGCGGCACTTCCCCATAAAAGGATGCCGTAAGACATTCTACTATGAAAGTAACTAAAGTAAACAAGTCGCGCCGTGTCTTCGCCAGAAATTTCCCTAATTTTTCTGACTGCATATGCTGCAGAACTGAGCCTATCTGCAAGATTAGCAACATGAGGACCGCACTGTAATTTACTATCTAGTGTTATACCTAGAAATACAGTGGTGTCCACAAGATTCATTTTCTCATCATTTAATAGTATATTGATTTAACTTGCCTAACACTGGGCAATGTAAACTTTAAATATTTTGTTTTTTTGGAATTTAAAAGTAAGTTATTAACATTAAACCAATGTACTATTTTTGAGAGAGCACTATTTACCTCGTCGTAGTCTGACTGCTGTCGCTTCATATTAAAAATTAGTGAAGTGTCATCGGCAAAAAGTACTATCTTGTTATCATTATCTTTAACAAGATAAGGTAAATCATTTATATAGATGAGAAAAAGAAACGGGCCTAAAAAATGTGGGACACCTAATTCTATTTTGGTCCCAGTGGACCTTTTACTATTTATCTCCACCCTTTACTACGTTATCTAGTGTTTGAGGACAATAGACGTGACGATAAAATGAAAAGAAATCGATACCGATATCATTGCTTTGTTTTTAATATTAAAAATAAGAAAAAAGCAACGCCGACGTCGGTGGTGGATACATCCTATGAACAGATTGTATCCCAACCAATTCCATATTGAGTATCAAAGAAGAAGACTGACCAATTTGGTGTCATTGCCGAAGCTATTGCGCTCCAGTCATTGGTTTTTTTTACTCTGTTTTTATAATCAAAATTTCTAACATCCCAAATGGAAGGCTTTTCCTCTTTAATTCTGTATCAAACATTATGGTCACTATACAACAGAGCGCTCAGTCCGCTTCAAATAAATCGATACAAATGAACACATTGAAACTTGTTAAGAGCGGCCGGGCCGCGCGACCGCGCTGCTCGAAGAAGCGGCTGCTCCGCTTGTCAAATAAATGTTGCATAAAATTATTGCTTGTAATTTCGCGGTGTAGCGGCCAAGCCGCTCGGTCGCGCGGACGCATATAACTAGACCCTTACTGCTTAGCGACTGAGGACATTTTAAAGGACACGACCATCAGCGGCAATGTATGGATAGACCAGTCATGCAGTCGAATCACAATACATATGGTGAAATATAAAAAACACGTGCCATGCTTACGCTTTGTTTTTGTATGGCGTGATTTGTCCATGTGTATTAGAAGGTCATTGGCTGTCTCTTAATTTAAAAATTTACTCAATTTAATAAAACAAATATTTGGTATGTTCTAGACCGATCTTAAGTATTCCATGTACTGAAACATATTAACAGTAAAAAATTTGTGCTACTTAAATTACAATGTAATACCTAGCACATCTTTTAGATACAAACCCTTTTTTAAAATTCGGCGTGCAGACGGTCTTCCCGTGCTATTGGAGGCAAGACCGTCTATTGACATTTAACACGTCACTTGGTATGTTATACATAATATTTATACCAACTTATATCTAAAAAATGTATTTGACCTTCAAATAAGGACATTAACTGTAGGACAATAAAGTTAAAAGTCATATGAAATTCTCGTTTTCATATTTAAAAGGTAAGACCGGCATATCGTCGCAATAAGGGGCTGTCAACATTTTTCATGAATATTTGCCGGTCTTACCCTATAAATATATTAAAACGAGATAAGGAATTTCCTTTCAAATTATAATTTCTCGGCTAGTTACTAGAATTTCTAAAATAAAAATCTAATCTGATATTTTGCTGCTAGGTTAGAATAGTAATGATATCAATTGAAATAATTTTGTAAGTTGGCCCTGTATAATAGTGCAAACAAGTGTATAATATATTTCAAATTGTGTTTATTAATAGGATTTTTGTTGAATATAATATAAATGAATTATGAAAAATAAATCATGTCAACATTTTCAGACAAAACAAACTCTTTAGAATTATTGTTCGGCGCTTGAATTACATGTATTTTCTTACGCTTGAATTACATGTTTTACGTTTATAGTTACTCACCATTCTTATAGGCAAACCTCACTGAAAAAGCAAGACGTGATCAATGAAACATACGTACCTAGTACAAAAAAAGTTTGTGATCTCTGTCTGAAGGCAAGACCGGCATATGACGATCTTCCCTTATACCACCCAGACGATCTTCCCAACTAGAAAGTTTTTAGGTTGAAAATATTTTACAGCAAATTGTGACAAAACTAAGAATATTTTGAATAATCTAATACGAAAATATGTTAAAGTTACAATTGAAATACTTACCCAACCACTTTGTTTTATAAAACTCTTTCGATAAATCACTTTTTTCTTTTTTTTCGTCAACACCTGTTATTTTTTAATGGACCTTCAAAACCCAAATAAAAATGGCGGCAAATTTTCTCCCATCATAGTGTTGCCAGCGGCATCTATGATTAAAAATTTTAACCAAAGTATGATACTGTTTTACCGACTGTCAATTCAAGCTGCATAGCTATTAATAAATATAAGTTATTGCGTGCAGACGGTCTTGCCTTGTAGACGGTCTTCCCCAACCTGACCCTACGGTATCTTCTGAGAAGTTACTCATCCCACTAAAAACATTCTGTAAAAAACTAGCCAAGTCTCGATGGAGCTGCTTGTTTATCTCCAAAAAGTAATGAAATCTAGACAAAGTCGTGCCAAGTCTAAGGTTCCTTACTGCGATTTCTTTATTATTATAGTTAATATTGTGTGACTTGGCCGTTGAACATTCTTTATACGTTAGTGGGTACAAGTCAATTTTGTTTACACGTAATGTTATATCTGTTGTAACTACCTATGTTTGTTATGCGAGATAATAGCCCATATTGGTATTGGTATTTTTTTTTTATGAAATATGGGGGCAAACGAGCAAACGGGTCACCTGATGGAAAGCAACTTCCGTCGCCCATGGACACTCGCAGCATCAGAAGAGCTGCAAGTGCGTTGCCGGCCTTTTAAGAGGGAATAGGGTAATAGGGGAGGGTAGGGAAGGGAATAGGGTAGGGGATTGGGCCTCCGGTAAACTCACTCACTCGGCGAAACACAGCGCAAACGCTGTTTCACGCTGGTTTTCTGTGAGCCCATGGTATTTCTCCCGTCGAGCCGGCCCATTCGTGCCGAAGCATGGCTCTACCACGTAATTGAACGCTAGTGTCAAATTTTTGGCTGTTGTTGATTGTACAACACACGTATTGGAGCAATGGTGTCATGGAGCCCCTTCTGTACCCTTGTGTACCCTTCAACGGCCAAGTCACACAACATTAACTATAATAATAAAGAAATCGCAGTAAGGAACCTTAGACTTGGCACGACTTTGTATAGATTTCATTACTTTTTAGAGATAAACAAGCAGCTCCATCGAGACTTGGCTAGTTTTTACAGAATATTTTTAGTGGGATTTCAGTTCTTTTTGTAGAAACGTGGGCTTATTTATTTATTTTACTAGATTTTAGTGTAATTTGTTTATTTAATTTGTGTAATGTTCGAGTAGAATAAAGTAAATCGTTCGACTATTTCTTCTTGTAAACTTGTAAGTATAAGTATAAAAGCCAGTCTAGTCTTATCTAGAGTTTTCCTTTAATTTTATATGCGTATTAAAAGCAGAAGGGGAGGCATTCGCCCAGCAGTGGGACGCTACGGGCTAGATTAAATTAGAAGATGTGTCCCACTTCGCTGGATTTTTGCAATGCCAGACGATTTTTTATGTACCAATAGTAGAAGGGGGCATTACTATATTATCTCTAAATCAGCTGAGACCGGCTGAGGGTTCATCAGATACTTCAGACCTTCGATTTTTAACATCAAATGAAGTGGCCCACCAAGTAGAATATTTTTTGTAAAGGCGGTATGTCGATCTCTCTAATAGTTTGGTTGGGCTCTTGTGTTTTCTAATCAGGGTCACCAGGTACTCCAGATCTTCGATTATCCTAGTTTTTTATAGTTTTCCCTTTATGTGGCCATTAAACCCTAACTCTGTACCAAATTTCAGCTCTCTGAGTTTATGGGAAGTACTAGTTCTATTCTGATGATGATGAGTGAGTGACTGAGTGAGTGAGTGTCATAAATGCGAAACTTTGCTTTCGCTTTACTTCGGAACTAAAGGACCTACAGACTTACAATTTTGGATTTTAAGTATGTGATTATAGTTTACTGGATGACGAAAATTTTTTCGTTCTGGTCTTATCCAGAGGTTCTCAAATAGGGGCCTGAAAATGCGGCGAAATTGTTCCAGTAAAGAATGGTATGGCAGTGTTTGCTTCGCGCTCGACTTGGCGGGGGCACTGCTGTGCCCCCAGATCGACGTTCTGGTCTTATCCAGAGGTTCTCAAATAGGGGCCTGAAAATGCGGCGAAACATTTCCAGTAAAGAATGGTACGGCAGTGTTTGCTTTGCGCTCGACTTGGCGGGGGTACTGCCGTGCCCCCAGATCGATTATCCTAGTTTTTATAGTTTTCCCTTTATGTGACCATTAAACCCTAACTCTGAACTCTGTACCAAATTTCAGCTCTCTGAGTCTATGGGAAGTACTAGTTCTATTTTGATGATCATGAGTGAGTGAGTGAGTGTCATAAATGCGAAACTTTACTTTCGCTTAACTTCGGAACTAAATGACCTACAGACTTGAAATTTTAGATGTTAAGTATGTGATTATAGCTTACTGGATGACGAAAATTTCTGCGTTCTGGTCTTATCCAGAGGTTCTCAAATAGGGGCCTGAAAATCCGGCGAAATGGTTCCAGTAAAGGATGGTACAGCAGTGTTTGCTTCGCGCTCGACTTGGCGTGGGCACTGCCATGCCCCCAGATATTTAAGAGTACTATTCATTTATGCAATAAAAAGAAATTCAGTCGTCTAGCCTATTGTATTAGTTTATAATTTATACTTTTACATTAACTGTATTAAATAGTTGTCAGAGTCAAAACTCAGCCATTTTGCAAAGGATTCGCAGTCACCAGTCCGACTAAGTTAAAGCGACATAAATGTCATTAAAAAAAAGCAAGGGATTCATTCTTCTGCTGTTAAGCTATGGAAGAGGCTGAACTGGACCAACTAGTATTATTGTAATATTTAAAAAGTACCTATACCTATAGAATTATATATTTAATTATATGATTTCGCCGGGGTAGTTGGCGCAGACCTATAATTAATGAACAGTTCTAACAGTCTTCACGGAATTTGTTTGACCGACCTACATTTATTTGCAGAAGTAGGTACCTATATGGTTCATGTGACCAAAGTTCTTTGTAATAATCCGTAGGTATTTTAGCGGGGCCGCGGCCGCCCGGCGGGAAATAATATATATTACGTTAGTAATATAATATATTCTTTGGCGCCGCGCCGGCGCGGGGCGCCGTGCGGGTGACTACTGCGCAATTTGCTTTGTTGTGTATTTTGGATACATTTTTGGATACAAGAGAGAGGAAAAGAATATTTTTTGATGGATTGACAGTTTAAACATTTGTGATAAATAAATATTGTAGGATCGATTGAAGTTTGTTATAATAATTTGAGTTCACATTTTTGCTACTAGATTGCGCGGATAGTCTAGTTAACTCCGAGTGCTATCGATATGATTTGTTTATGCTGTTTATTTTCATAACTTGTAAACGAGTGTGTTTAATCAACTAAATATTATATAGATTTTTGAACAAGTAAAATTAATTATATTTGATGATAGATGGATGGATTAAAGTGGTAACTTATTTTAAGAATTTTTGTTAAGAGTTATGACTAATAATTAGTGAATATACTTTGGATACTTTTATGGATATGTTTTTATGAATATAATTTGGATACCTTGATGGATATATTTATGTGTTTTATAGCAAATTACTGGATATTCTGGATAGCCTGAATCCGTGGGTCATCCGGATTTAATGTGGAAACTACAGTAAATTCGGATGGGACCCACGGTTTTTAGGTAAAATAACGGGCGGTCTGTGTGACTTGCAATTTTTTTTGTAAATTATATGAGAGGTAGGAGGCAGTACGTGGAATTTGCGGGCTGTCATTCAGCACCATATGCTACAGAATCTGGTGTAAGTCAGGGTAGTAACTTGGGGCCATTGCAATTTCTCATCATGATAAATGATTTACCGGAGATATTAAGGCAATATGTCTACTCTTTGCGGATGATCTGAAGTTGCTCTTGGCGATCAGAGATGTGAGCGATTGTGAGCGCCTCCAAGATGACTTAGCGAAGGTAGTTGAGTGGAGTCAGCAGAATAAGCTGGAATTTAACGTAACAAAATGTTCAGTTATTTCATTTAGCCGTGCGAGGACTCCACTGAACTACGAATACATGTTAAATGGAGTAGCGTTGACAAGGGAGAAGTCTGTTCGGGATCTTGGCGTCCAAGTGGATGAAAAGCTGTGCTTCCGGGACCACATCATAAACGTTTGTAAGAAGGCATACAGACGGCTGGGCTTCATACTACGAAGGGCCACAAAGTTCTGGAATATGAAGGCAATTACAGCGTTATATGATGCGTTCATTAGGAGTCAGCTGGAGTTCAACGCCGCAGTGTGGGCCCCGCATGAGAGCAAGCACAAGCTTATGTTGGAGCGGATACAGAATAAGTTTTTAAGATTTATATATTTTAAACGTTACGGAGTTTATCCTTTTTACCCGTTGATGTATCCAACATTATTTGTATTAGGAATGGTTGGGTACAATAAGTTGGAGACTAGGAGAGACCTGAGTAGCATGCTTTATGTTTAAAGTGTTGCGCGGTAAATTAAATAACCCGGATCTATTGCAATGGCTAGCGCTAAGCGTTCCCAATAGGTATGTTTGGCGGAGGCGTCCTCCCGATTTGTTCGCGACACCACAGGCCAACCAACTTATTGAAATACGCGCCCATTGTAAGAACAATCCGAATACAAAGTACACAAAAAATTGGACTTATTCGTGTGTCCGCTGAGCGAATTTACAAAAGTGACACTAGGCGTCGTATGTGTCTTTATTTAATTATTATTTCTTTAATTATTGTTCTTTATCAATTATTATTATTTAAACTGGAAATATCATAATATGTATTATATAAAATATGAATTTGCTTTCCTACGCTATCGAATTGGATTTTGTCTGTAATGGTAGTTGTATATTATGTGTGTTAAATAAATAAATAAATAAATAAAAAATAAAAATTGTCAACGTATGTTATACTAGCTTTTGCACGCGACTTCGTCCGCGTGGAACAGTTACTTTGGGATATCACTATTTACCCGCGACTTCATTTACGTAGAAGGAGAAGCGCTTCCACCTCACGACTGCTCGCCACGCACCGTACCTACATTATTATTTTATTACTGCGATATCTTCTAAAATACTCACTGAAATCAAATTATGTAAACGGCAAATTTCTCAGAAGAAATGGTATATCAAAAGTCAATAGTTTCAAAGGTACGATTTGTATGTCACCGTAAAATTGTAAAATAACTCACGAGCTTAGACCGAATAAAAGTATAGACATAACATTGCGTTTAAAAAGTGAGGCACGTAATATGAAGACGATTCGGCGATATGAATTCGGCCGCGCTGTAGTCTGCCGCGAGCGACCGAGAGCGCTAGATGTAGTTTTAGTGAAATAATAATTGCGAAATTATGCCGTCCTGCGTCTAGATATGAGCGCCGCGCCGGCGCGCCGCCGCCGCCGCCGATATTGCCGCGCCGCCGCCGCCGCGAAAATACATCGGCGCGCCGAGTGAGCGAGAGGAATAGTCATAATGTGTAATTTCAGTCAGTGACTATGAGCATTCATAGTACCCAAGTCAGACATACCCATATATGCCTTACTTCTTTCATGCTTTAAATGAGGAGAACATCCACATAATTCACTTAAGTGACACCTCTCTCATCGAAAGAGTTCTGCATAAAATACAACATGCTTACTAGAAAGGCAGATCTTCTGAATTGATGGAGCTAGTAGATCGCATTGATAAAGCCATTATGGATAAGAAGTTTGCGCTTAGCGCCTTTCTAGATATTGAAGGCGCGTTCGGCAAAAACTTAACCTGATCTATTACCTTGATAGTCTGGCTTCAAGAATTACTATAGAGTGGATCAAAGCTACGCGAAACAACAGAATAGCGTCATCAACTATCATGGGCTTGACGCTCAGGAGCAGGTTGACCCAAAGATACCCACAGGAAGGGCTGGGGTACTGTCGCTGGAGTGGTCCCTGGTAGTGAATGGGCTGCTAAAAGAACTGAACAATAGAAGGTTCTATGCTCAAGGATACGCTGACGACCTAATAATAGCTCCCATACCGATTTCGGTGATGGTAGCCGGTTTCATTGAAACCAGGCCAGCAGTTATTATTATAATGCACTAGTATGTGCGCAGTACACAAGAGCACTCTCTCTTCGTTTACTCTCGTAATCCAGTGGGACGGATAACCGACACGACTGGCGAAATATCAGGCGCTGGTCCGACGTTACCATGCCCACCCGACGCATAGACCTTTCTTGCCAGAAAATCAGGTGATCAGCCTGAAATGTCCTAATGAAACTTAAAAACAACTTTTTTTTTCCAATGCGGGAATCGAACCCACGACCTCCGAGTCGAGAACCAAGCTCAAATACGACCTAGCAATACTAGTTGTGGACAAATGCGCATCAGTAGTCGCTGGGCTAATGCAATCAGGTGCAAAATTGGTGCAAAAGGGCCAAGCTAACAGTCTACGCTAACAAGACAGTCTTGATACCTAACACTAATAAGAGGAAGTTGAAGGGACTAAAACTACCAACACTCTTCGGTTAAACTACCATGTTTGCAAGCGAGGTCAAATATCTTGGAGTGATCCTAGATATTATGAGACTTATTGTAATAAGCACATCGAGGACATTATGAAAAAAAAAGGCTAGATGTGCTCTGAAGACTTGTCGCTCTAAATTAGTCCTTCGGTCCAAGGCAATGCTATGCTTGGTTAAACACAGCTATAGTGAGGCTATTCTCACATATGCGTAGTGTTTATTATGTAGTGGTATGCCACACTATGCAGAAAAAAAAAACTGTACGAGTCAGCTGCATCAAAACATTAAATAGTGTACAGAGGCTGGCCTGTCTGATAATCATGGGTGCGCTCTCTTCGGCACCCACCAATTTACTCGTAGCCCTGATTCACTTGACTCCACTTCCTCTGCTTGTTCCTATATATAGGGGCTTAAGAAGGTTGTTCTAAGGGCCATGATGACAGGCAAGATGAAACGGGCCTCCACCCTACTTGGACAACTGCAACAGTCTCTTCTTGAGAGACCTGTCATAGCCATGCCATGACGCCATGATCAAGGTGCATAACTTCTAGAAGCTATACACAGTTTTCATAACTTCTAGGGAGGATCGGATCCCAATTAATGTTCGCCATAAGGACATAATTTGGTTCACGGACAGATCTAGGAAAGTCAACCGGGATGGTGCTGGACTATGGGAGCGTGCCACCTACAGGCAGATATGCTTGTTTGGGAGATTTTGCACCGTGTTGCAGGTTGAATCTCGGCTATTATTGGTTGTTCACTAGAGATCATACGCAGTCAGTTATACAGGAATACTTTTCATCGGTACAATAATTTTTCCACATCATTGGTATCGATAATAGAGTACATTTCTCAATTATTATTTTTTTTATTTCATTTAATTTTGCCTATAACCAATCTAATACCGTATGGACGCACTAACGTACGAGGTAGGGGCGGCGGGGTGGGGTAAGCGATCGGCCGGGTGGCGCACGAGTTGGCAACAAAGCATCGATAGATGCGTAATGCATCTACATTTTGTATTAGTTTAGCGGATAAGTTCGGGGATTGATAATTTTGTTTTTTGTTCCAAAGGGGTATAGCTCTACCAGAATCTGATGGCATTTTAAAAAAAATAAAAAATGTGATTTTTATATGGCAATGTCAAGTATGACCCGTCAAATCAAAGTACGTGATCTGTCAACCGCTGCTAAAATTTTGTGATTATGTTCTTGGAATTTGTTGTTTTTGTAAAAATATCCAAAAAGGCAATTCGATCTCAAGCGAGAAATATTGTTTTCTATGTCTATAGTAAAATACAGAAAGAAGAAGGTGTAAATCGAACTCAATCTTATAATTTAAAGTTCGTGGTAGAGTTGACCGGTAAGTTAGAGTGAGTTGTTTTGATACTTTTAGTCTTTTTATATTTTCTTAGGTAATTATTGTGACTTCTTTAAATGTGTTTCCAGTACTACTATAAGGTGAATCGTAGCTGATGGCACATCGAATGATGGTTTGTTTTCCATGCCTGGTAAAAGGAGGAGAGGAGGAAAAAAGAAAATCAACATAAGACAGTTTCGATTTATAGTTGATTAGGAATAAAGTAAACGAGTTCTATACAGTTCGGAAGGAAATTCCAACATTAAATAAACTGTTGCCAATTTAATTGTATGTTATTCGTAATAAATAAGTATATAAAGTAATTCACGATTGATTTATTTTTCATGAAATATCATTATATTATACATAGTATAAAACAAAGTCCCTTTTTTGTCTGTCCCTATGTATGCTTAAATCTTTAAAACTACGCAACGGATTTTGATGCGAGTTTTTAAAATAATATTCTTTAAGTATTTAATAGTCTTTAAGATATTATAAGATTATGGTAAAATTTATATTCAAGTACTTATTATGTAAGTATATTATCAAGTGGTCGCGCATGTCGTATCGAGGTGATAGGGTCCCATTTTTAACAATTTGCATTGGGCAAACCTAAAAACATGTTCAATATTGTATCAGTAGTATATTGCTGTAAGTAGGTAGAGAATTATTCGCCGAAGTAGTTTTTTCTCCAAGAACACTATTCCACGCGGGCGAAGCCGCGGGCAAAAGCTATTTTTCTATATTATACACCGAACATTCTCCATACAGTCTTATTATAATTCATGTTCAATAATACTAAAGACATAATTAAATATTAACCAGTATCAAGATCGTTTAATCCAATTTCCCCAGTATTGCACACTACAATTTTTTTTTCCCTATTTGCCATGAGATTTTGGTACACCTATAGTAACAAAAATCGCTAGTAGTTTTTATTTTTGATAACAATTACGTATGTTGATTTATTGTACTAGTGAAAAAATAATCCTATATAGATGGCTTCGACGTCAGTTCTTGAAAATGTAGACGTTTATAAAACGAAAATAGAAAAAGATTACAGTGATTAAGCTCTTTGGAATCAAAGCACAGTTAACTGCCAATTCCAAAGTAGTTCCTGCTTTGAAATTATATTACATATTACGTTGTCTCTTTTATCACTACAAAAAGTGTCATTAGTTGTATGTAACCCAATAAATAAAAGTATTTTTACAGCTATGAATGAACTACACTTTTTTACTACCATGAACAAACTTCAACCCTTTCAAGGTCACGCCGCCGACGCCGCCGCCGCCGACCCAAAAAAGCCGGCGCGCCGCCGCCGACCTACTAGCCATCGGCGCTCATATCTACCTGCGTCATAAACTGCTGCAAAAACAATTCATGTTTTCAGAAAAAGTCCTCTGGGATTACTTTTCACAAGTAAGTATTCGATTTGGTGTGTAATTTAAACAAAATCGTAAAATGTTTGTCTTCATTTCTCGGAACACGAATTACAGACGCTATTGTGTCAGTGTTGCAAGTTAAGAACATTATATTTTCCCAAAAGTAAGGGAAGTTGTGATTTTTCGAAGACTTTACAATTAAGTGTGTTTTAGGAAATTTCACTATTGCATATTTAGTTTTGGAGTATATTAGATTATATATGTCACCATAAAATTACGTGAATTTTAAAATAAATGACTGTCATATTATGTAAGTTACTTAATTGTCTTTCATTTAAGTCAACCAATACAAATAAAACACAATACTACATTTTTTTAAATGTAATGAACCAGGAAACGAGCAGACGGATCGCCTGATGGTAAGCGATTACCGTCGCCCATGGACACTCGTGTTGCGACTTGCGTTCCTGGTCTATAAAATCCGCAATTCCCCCCAAGGGCCTCCGGTAACCTCACTCTTTCGGCGAAACACAACGCAAGCATTATTTCCCGCCGGTTTTCTGTGAGGTCGTGGTATTTACCCGGTCAAGCCGGCCCATTCATGTCAAAGTGTGGCTCTCCCACAGTTAAATAATATAACTTAACCCTAGAACCACAACATTGGGTCATGGGTAGGGAATGTTATTATTCGACAAATTTTACTATTCGAATAATTCGAATAATGGCTAAACACTATTCGAATAAATTCGAATAATTCGAATAATACGAATATTGGTAATAAACTTTAAATACAAGTAATATATTGCGTTTATATATACCTGCATCTATACCAATATTATAAAGAGGAAAACTTTGTTTGTATGTTTGTTTGTTTGTTTGTATGTAATGAATAGGCTCAAAAAGTACTGGACCGATTTCAAAAATTCTTTCACCATTCGAAAGCTACATTATCCACGAGTAACATAGGCTAAATTTTATTTTGGAAAAAAATAGGGTTCCGTAAGTTATTTGGGTTTTTCAGACACAAGGTGTAAAAAATCAACCAGAAAAGTTACTTATTTTGCGTACACTGCCTAAACTATAAAAAATAGAACCATAAAATGTTCTAATTAATTGTAGATCTTATAAATATCTACAAAAAAGTCCGCGACACACTATACCTATCTATGTCGAGTGAGGCACAACAACCATTTTTTTATTTAGAAATCTTGAATTTTTTTTGGACTATATTTAAACGCGTTTATTTTACTCATGCTATTAATCCTTATCAAAATAAATTATTTCATCACTAAGTACAGTTTATGTAGATAATATTTGGTCTTTGAATGATTAAAATTGGATGTTTGGTTTTAAAGTTATAGCGAAATTAAAATATTACGATTTCTGCTGCACGGCCCGTTGCGAAGTGGGCGTCACCAAGGCGGGGGTGCGCGTGCGGAGTTTAGATTATTGGGTATTTTTTTTGTTTTGTGTTCGTTGTAACTATGAATTATGATGATGGATAGTTACTTGAATACCTATTTATTTAGTGTTTGTTGTATTGTTAGTCCTGAAGAGTATAGGTATTTCATACGATAAAAGTATAGCCACCTACTTATTACATTGAGTTTTAGTAGGTACCTATATTAATTTGTTTCTGTTTGTTTTGTACTTTTGACTAAATTTCGCCTGTTTGGTAGAGGTTTAAAGACATTCTGTAGTATTATTATCAGTATTGTACACGTGCGAAGCCGGGGCGGGTCGCTAGTATTTAATAATATTAAAATGCGAAGTGTTTCACAAATTACTCTAAAAAATTCAGCGTCTTCTTTTAAGTTTCAAACTTAAAATACTAAATTGCCATAACTTTTTAAAACTATTAACACATGAATGGTTTAGGTCTGGAGCAGACCATGGATTTGGTTGCCAACTAAGGGGTTTCTCCCAAAAATTAAGGAAAATATCCTATAGGGGCGAGAATTTTTGGGGTTTGTTTTAGAGGTTCGTATTTTCTGGTTTTTAATTGAGTTAAGATATTCATCGATTCAACATAGAGAATCGATTTTAAAAGTCAGACCTACAGTTTGAATTTTTAAATTAAGCTTTTGGTAGTATAATTTAATGTATAAAGAACACTAATATTATAGAACATTTTTTAATTATTTATATATCAGTTTGTTTGAGATTGGTGAGAAATATATTTGCAGAGTTGGAACACTGCACAGAAATTGGAATGCACTGTAAATAGTGCTGTACTCTAATATAATGCCAGCTGCAAAAAATAAACTCTAAACACATGAGTATCGTGCTGTCATAATAGTCTGCTCCAGACCTAATCGGTACATGTGTATATAAACCATAGTAAGAAAAAGTAAACAAGATAAACCGTCAAAATAAAAAGCACTGTTATGTTATCATAACAAAAAACTTTATAGTTGGTAAAAAGTGGGTGGAAAATCTTTAAAACAAAAATAACCTTTTTCCATTTTCAAGTTAACCATGTTTTTGGTCTCTTTATGTTTTTAATTTTTTCTTGAACGATGAGTCTTATTACAAAAAGGAAGTTAGACAACAGTAGATTTAAAAATTGTATCATAGCCTGAAGAATGTGTGAATGATTTTTCTGAAACTAGGCATTATAGGGGTAGGCATCAGGCATTGTACTGCAAGAACGGAATGTGTCATGTTACGAACCGTTCAGAAGATGAAACGACGGTACAAAGAGACTGAAAAACATTTGACAAAGCCGTGCAAGACTTTAATGGCAGACTCAGCGCTCAGCAAGACCGTTAAATTGTTCCACTTGTTGAAAATCAACACTTAAATGCAGTTAAGTTCAGAAACAGGTTCTTCAGACCCGAAGGGACTATGTGACTGACAGCACAGTCAAGAAGACTTGCTTAAGTAAATCTGAAACCCTAAAGACCGAGGCGAAGGGCGAGTGGTCTCACTTCGAGACCGAACTCGAGAGCCCTAGTATCAAGTAGCAACACTGTGGATACGTCCGTGAACACATACAAAAGGATAAACGAGTATAGTCCAGAATTTTGGTCCCAGATGAGTGGATTTACTCACTTTAACTTCACAAGCTTAAGTGAACATCTGAAGAGAGGCTAAGTAAACGTGACCTGGTAGGCGATATCTTCAAGCCTAGCCCTTGACAAAGAGTCCAGTATGCTCAGGCAGAGTTCATATACAATGGGTTGGCATACCTTCAGGAATCCGCACTGAGTATGTGGCCATGACCCATGATTGGACATCTACCTGGAGAAAGATATTATGGTCAAGAGATTCTTAAAGATTATCTTTAATTTCCTCACCTCAACACGATTAAGAAATTGAAAAGATCTTAGAAAGCTAGTCAAATTGTCACCTACAGTTCGTACCCTCACAGCACTTAAACACGCTCTGATATAAGAATGGGAGAGAATATTACATAATTCGGCTCCAAAACCTCGTTTTCATTATGACAAACCTTCTTCAAGCTGTTGTCAGGCCTCGAGGAGTTATTCGAAACCGCATTTTATATAACATGTAAATTTAGTCTTTAAAACTAAGATTGAAATGGTTAATTTTTGTTTAAAGATAAAAATATATGTGTGTGTTGAATATTATGTCTTTTAAAATAAAGGCAAAGTTTTATACATGACTTTACAAAGTCAACCATTTCCAAGTAATCCGCCTCCAAATTGGTTTCACCCCCCTCTGTTATTTCTGAACTATGAGGATTAGGAACTTATAATTTTCCATGCTGGTAGATCATGGTAAATTGTCTGTAGGAAAGTAATTTTGAACGGAATCGAACAGTAAGATTAAGAAACTAAAAATCGTATTACGCTTTATAGTAACAGAACCCTCCTTAGACACGTCCTAACTCACTCTTGGTTAGGTTATTTCGACAAGCGTGTGAGCATGGATTTCTTTCGCTAAAGCCTGTAGGAAGTATTCACCTTAAATATTTTTTATTTAAAAACAGATTTGTATTCTTTCATAAACAGTGTAGTAAAATCTGTTTTAGAATATTATTGACGACAATATGAATAAATAATAAAAAAAATGTATTAAATAACGAAACTTTTTCGGTTTATGTATAAGTTTATTACTATTATTAACATACTTTTGAAAAATAAATAAAATATTTTTATTATTCGTTTTATTCGAAATATTCGAATATTGAACCCTGTCATATTCGAATAATAAAATCGTTGAATATTCGAATAAAACGAATATTCGAATATTCAAATAATATTCCCTAGTCATGGGTGACCCCACGCACACGTATTTTTATTTTAATTTAGCGAGTTTTGCACCTACAACTAGAGATGGCCGTTATAACGTAAAGCGTTTAAAATAGCGTGCTTTTATAAATAAGTTGTAAAGTCGTTTAAAAATTTAAGCGTTTATCACTTATAATTATCGTTCATATCGTTTATAGTCATAAAGCCATAAGTGTGGTATGAGCAAAGAAAAATAGTTCTTATGACAGCGCAATAAGAGTGAAAATTCTTTAATGTAGCTCATCACTTATTTAAACGGGTTATTTTTTGTACTTATAACTATTAAGCTTTTTCGTGTTTATTCACTTTTTGTTAGTTGCGCTTTGCGGGTTGACGAAAACACGTTATATTACGTTACGCAATAATTCGTATTTTAATCGTAATAGTGGTGCTTTGGTGGCTTACCGTGAAGTTTTAATGTAAATAATAAATATAATAATGGTCCATATGGACGTAATATAAACTTTTCGTGTAGTGTTTTAGTATTAAGTTTATTAAGTTTTTGTCGTAAGATGACGAATAAACGACGTGAATTGGAACAGTAATTTATGGAACTACTTTGAAAGAAATGAGGTGGAAAAAGTGGCGATGTTTGTTATCCTATAAATCAACTATTACTAATGATAAGCAACATTTAAGATTAATGCATATTATCAACATGTAAAAACATTTTTATGAGTTCATATTATTATATTAATAATTATTCAGATTTCAGACAGTCCTAAGCCTGCAAAGTACGAAGGAAAGTTAATTTAAATCAGTTTAAGCGATCGAAAAACGTAACATAAGCGCAAAAAATATTATAACTTATAAGTGGCAATAAGTAGATAATCAAATAAGCAACTAAGCAACTAAGCAGTTAAAAAAAGCTGCTATTGAATATTTAATAACGGATAAGTTAACTTTTAATTTTAAGCCGTTTATCACATCTCTACCTACAACACTGTGCGGCTAGGTACCTACCGTAATTGGTAATCAGTGGCCCGTGACGCATGGCGGGGTGCGCACGCTCATTAGGTTCGGAGATATTCAAGTTTGCGAAAAATTTGCCCCAATCCCTTAAAATGATAATGCTTCATGTTTTGGGTGTAGATGAAGAAAACAGTGCTCAGGTAGCCCAAGCTCGATCAACTTCAAGTTCCCGCTGCTATTTATGCACTAGAGCCAAAGATAGGAAGGGCAGAGAGAAATGTGTTAAGTGCTCCAAAAATATACGTGCACAACACAGGTTACCTATTTGTCACCAATGTATCTAGATTTTCAGATTTGTACTAAATTTTTTTCCCTTAAGCATTCCATTAATATCCAAAAAACCTTGTAATAATTGTTTAAATTTATTAAAGTTTAATATTTTGTAAGTTATCATTTTTTTATATTGGGGTCACCCATGACCCATGTTGTGGTTCATTTAATTAAATTTGAATGTTGTAGTTGTAGGGTTAATATAACTTTTACCAAAGTATATCGCTCGCACTTGGGAGTCGCAGCACAATGCTTGCAACATTTTTCTCTAGCACATAATATGCGCAAGTCTACGATATCTTACACTGAGTTACGCACAAAAGCCGAGACTTTGCCTCACTTATTTCGTCCCAATTGTTTACGACGGCTCAGTCTATACTTTTATTCGGTCTGAGCTCACGAGATTGTAAAAATATGTCGAAAGATTCATACTATATATGTATAATCTAACGAAAAATAATGTGTTAAATTATAGGCAGAGTAGGTATTCTCGTCCGAAGTCTATCAACATTTTACAATTTCACTATCTTCATTCCCTTTCTAGTAAAAACTCCACTTATCGCAGTTACCATCTCCTGCAACTCCTCGGCCGAAGACGCAAGTAATACTTAGTCATCAGTATAGAGAAAACATTCGACGAGTAACTCATTCATTCCACCAACCCACTTTCATTCTCTTTTAAATCTGTCAAGCAATTGTCCATGAACAGATTAAACAGCCACGGTGATGCTACACATCACTGTCTAACACCTTTTTCGATATTGAACCATTCAGTGTATGCCCCGTTTATCCTTACATAAGCACTAGAATCCCTATAAAGAGATTGTAATGCTCGTATGAGGATACTGCTCACGCCGTTCACGGACAAAGCTGACCACAATTCATTCCTCACCAGTCACCACTCTATCATATGCCTTTTCTAGATCCACGAACGCGCAGTAGACGTTCTTGTTTTTAGCCAAACACAATATTTAACTATCAAATCAGCATCTTTAAGTTTATTTAAAAACCCTAGACGATTGTAACATTCCCATGTAATAAAATTACTTTGTGACGCACTGTCCAGCAAGCACCGCACGACTATAGGTTTGTTATATATAATATCGTAGACAACGGCCTGAGCAGTAGGTAACAAAGTTGTTTGTTTGACTGAGTTGGGCGTCGCATAGCCGGCGCGCGCACGGTGAGGTCATATACCTACAATCTTTATTCGTCTGTTTACGTGCGAGTGTGGAGCACAGTGACATCTCACTGTTGTTTTGCTGTTGTAATCCACTCGAACATCTGTATTACATGTAGGTATCAAGTTCGAGCGGCGGGAATTATTACCAAGTTCAAGGTCGCGCGTGACAACTGACTGCGGGGTCTCATCAAAATGCAGTAGGTGTGATGACGTCTGTCACAAACACGGCATTTAGACTTACTAAGACAAGAGTTCGATTTATGTTTCACACACACATTATTTTGTTTAACATAGGTATAAAATTTTTAAAGCGCGACACCTGAGAGGATAATTAAAATGAGCCAATGAGGCCAATTCATTGAACGCCGGACACTTATAATGATTTTCATGTACAATGTTAAGGTTATTACACATACATCGGAGCGGGCTAGAATTATTATTACTAGAATCCGTGGTTACATAAGACTGCGGACTAGGCGCGGTATTATTATTTCGGTGTTTAATCAACTTTTGTTAATTAATATTATTGAACGAGCTAGATGAACTAGGTTGCGTGTTACTAAACATTCTACACAGATCTTTAATGAATGCGATATAACTGTCAAGGGTAGGAATCTTCTTATCTCGTACCGTCATTTCAAAGGCGCGAATAGTTTCTGTATCGAATTTTTTCAATGCGAGTTGCAATAATATAAAATCGGAAAGATTTCTAATTTAAGTTTTTAAGCGAATTAACAGCGGTTACGAAGTTATTTATAAATGACTGTGTTCGCGCCAATGCGCGACGTTTTTAGACTGGTCACACAGACCGTTTAAATCGGCCAATCACGCACGAGTATTGGCTGTCTGTCCTCAAGCCGCTGTCAAGAGAGTGACGACACTTGCTCCTGAGATTTCGCCCGCGCCGGTAGCATATCCCGAATTACACGAAACTATAGTACCCGTGACGCGTTTGCGCATCTGTATGTGCGATCCGATCTCCTAAACTCAGCTCGCTAGCGACACGCGATAAAACTACCAATAAACTCCGCTCAGTTGTGTAGTGCCTGCTGCAGAAGAATCCGCCCATTTCTGGAACCATAGCTTCAGCCAGCTCACCATCAAAGGTTAGTGATCTAGTATTCTCCAAATAATCCTAAAATCTCAGCCCCAAACCCCAATTCTCCGCGTTTACACCTACCTACTCTCAGCTCATAGTCACGTATGCGCACACTTGCGCACACAGACTGAAAATTCGAAACAGACGCGGAACCATTTAATTTTAAATTTAAGGCTTGGTCTAGGTATGCAGACGCAAGAACACGAGCGTCTTGATACCTATCTACCAGCGACTGAAATATTAACTGATAATTTTCAGCGCGGGGGGTAACTCCAGCGAATACCGATTGAGCCCTTGGCGCCAATTTACCTATTAAATAATATAACCTGTCGGCATCGGTCAACGAACTATTATCATGTACCGTCGATTTAAAACTGACATAGAATAGTGGCCAATTTCGTTTGTCACCATAAAGCTGCGCGTCCACTGTATCGGAATCGGAGCGTACGCAGCGTACGGAGCGTCGTCATTTACAAAATGCCGATGGGGTGCGTCCACTGCATTCGGATTCATCATCGGCATTTTAGTTATTTTTAGTCCGTCAGCCTGAACGTGCGTTTGCATTATGGAGGATAGTGACGAGGATATTCTTGTAATTCAGCTAATTTTATCAGAAGAGGAAAAGAGAAACAAGAGGAAACGAAAGATATGGGTTCATAATATAAATTTAAAAAGATTAATTTTCGGAGAATTTCATACATTATAATATATTCTGATTTATTAGAAGATGAAAATAGATTTTTTGGGTACATTCATATGACTCGAAAAAAGTTTTTTGAACTTCACTATATTCTACAATTTTTATTTATTATTTGCCCAATTTCATCCCAAATATCGTCTCTCCTCAGTTGGTTATGATAATGTTGATGTTTAAGATTGTAAAGTTCTTCATATTTTTCCACTAAAGTAATTAAAATATCGTCATTCATCGTGAATAAGTATTTATGTATAGCCGTCGCGTCGTCGCAAACACGTCAGAACTTGAAACGTTCGGAATCCGAATGACGGGTTCACTGCCGATGACGTCATCGGCATAAATACCGGTCTCAGGCGCAGAAATGCCGATCCAGTGGACGCAGTACCATAGAAATCAATAGAAAGCAACAAATCCGTACGCTGCGTACGCTCCGATTCCGATGCAGTGGACGCGCAGCTTAACATTATTTCGATCGCAGGCAATCTTGGCGTTCGTAGGTTATGCGATACTTGTGTTACACCCAAGTACCTATTTACTAATTTACAAAAAGAATACCTAAGAATATATGCGGTTTAATTATTTATTCCTTTAGGCAACGACTTTAAAGCGGTTTGAAATATAATAGCGTTTGAAATATTAGATTAGTAGAACTATAATAATTCGAATAATAATTCCAATAAGGAACCTGACGGTAGCCTACGGCGCGCGGTGGCGCGGTTACCCGTAATGGGATTTATAGGAGGGTAAATAATATTTTGTATTACATATTATGTGTTACCCCTGCCTCGTTAGGTACTTTAGAAGATACCTATGCGGGAAATTAATTAAAATATGGATATTAAATCCGTGATGTAGACAGGTTAAATCCGGCTCGTGTGGACCAAACAATGGCGTCGCGTGCCAATGTTAAATATGAATTTTGCGGTTAGTCGCTTCGAATTTTAGTGGGCTGTTCTCAGAGGATGGTTGATGTCACCAAATGAAATATAAAGTCGCAGTCAAAGACTTTTAAAGACGGAGTCATAGTTTTTGAAAGTTGGTACTATGTTTTTCTGTTGCTCTGTCTTACTAACGATGTGTCAATACGAGTGAAAGAAAGAGCTTATATCGGTGTATAAACGCGTGTTTCGTGTCATGTTATGACTAGCTCAGTAGGCCATTGCAGAGCAGTAGCCCTGTGTATTTTTTGTGTTTTATCAATGAAAATAAATGTGTAAAGGAAATCCCACCAAAAACATTTTCATGTAAAAAAAATATGCCAAGACGATACCATATGACTAGCACTGTCAAAAAGTTATGAAATCTCATGTAAAACCAAGCTTCTTACCCTACATGCCTTAACTCTGCAAGTGTAACTTCACAAACTCTACACCTTAGTCATTTTATGTGGCTTGGCCATTTCGTTATTATAAGAGAGTATAATAGAAAAACAGTCGATTATAATTTTTTCTCCTTACAGCCAAGTGAATGTAGCGAAATGGCCAGGCCACATAAAATGACTAAGTTGTAGAGTTTGTGAAGACGCTTGCAGAGTTAAGGCGTGTAGGGTAAGAAGCTTGGTTTTACATGAGATTTCATAACTTTTTGACAGTGCTAGTCATATGGTATCGTCTTGGCATAATTTTTTTACATGAAAATGTTTTTGGTGGGATCTGTATGTCCACATGAGGCTTATTTAGCTTAGTTTTAATGTGCCTATATTACCTATTATCTACTAGAAAAATGAGAGTGGTCGAAGGCTAGGAGTTACGACTTAGAACAGCTATAATATACCTAAGGTTTGTTAAAATCAATTACGGATATTTTGGGCATAATATGATCTATTGCTTATGTAGAGTCGTTTAAGCAGAAAAATAATTGTCATACTAGGAAAAAAATTCTTTGTATAGGAAAGTTTGCGTTTTGCGGAGAGTCACCCATACATGAGATGATTTTTTTTTACTTTGAGTATGACAATTATTTTTCTGCCTAAACGTCTTTACATAAGCAGTGAATCATACGCCCGAAGTATCCGTAATTGATTTTCGGATACATTATAATTCCCGGAAACCAAAACGCTAAAAACCGTAATATCATCTATTCTGTAAGTACAAAAATAATTTGTAGAGACTACCTAGAGTATTTACCTCTACGGAACCATATCAACATAGCGCCTCTCGCACTTGTCGATGAGCTCACTCAGCCTAGCCCCTATGTGAAGTTTGCCAAAACTAGGGGATGTCTACCATAACCTTGTGTCTATTGATCGAGGGAAAGTAGATCAGTGACGTCACCAGTGACCTGCCCTCATGGACATTATAGATGTCAATAATATTTTCACGACATTCATGCTTACTACTAGCTTTTGCCCGCGGCTCCGCCCGCGTAAATACATTATCCCACGGGAACACTGTACTTTTTTGGGATAAAAAATATCTTGTCTTTTCCCGGGACCCAAAGTATGTCTAGGTATACCAAATGTAACACCTACCGTTATTTAAAGAAATAAAATTACGGTGTACAGTGAATTTATACATATTCAGTTAGATTACAGTAACATACCCGGTAGGTGAGACACAAAATTTATAGGGACGTGGTAAAGAGCCTACTTGATCTTGTCACTTAGGAATGTAGGGCTACTCTCCTGGTACAACCGTGGAAGGGGGAGAAGATGACAACAGCTAGGACGCTGGAGGGACTCTGCTTCCACCCGGACGGAGACAGCAAGGCAATGGCGTCGGATGGCGTCGAAGGTTGTGAATCACACTTGACGCTTGTGCTCTGCTTTCTTCCACAGCCAAGTCAAACCAGAAGACCAACGTAGCAGGAAACCCTGGAATTGATACGGTCTCCACCTTAATCCATTGTCCACAACTGTCTGGCGGCCCAACCACGATGCCCGAGAAGAGCGCCTACTAAGTACCTACAGCGGTAGCGGTATTGTCGTGATGGGCCGTCAGGAAACATTTATTTACAAAAAATACAATTAATTATAGCAAATAACTATCGAATACAACAAACAAATGTATCAATAAAGTTTTGTGAAGCAGAACAAAGGAATTTTTTAAACTAAGATAATATGTAATGTCGGTAGGTAAAAAAAACTATATCTTTAGATTTTACAAATTCTGCATCAATTACTTATTTAAGAGTTATATAATTACGAACTAAAATAAAATAAAAAACTGTTCACAATAATTAAATACGAAAACTATAGTTTTTAAAGCAAAATATTGTGTGCCAATAAACTTACCCTAAGACGGGGACTTGTCCAGCTTAAACTGTTGGAACGTTTAGATGAGTAGCAAATTTGTATTTGCTAAATATTAAATAAAAGAAAAGTGTTTATAAAGATTTTAAAAAAATAGAATTAATATATCGGTAGCGACGCGAAGGAATACGTAGTGACCAGCTCGCAGTCTAGGGCCGAATGATGACGCGACAGGCGAAGCGGCGCTCGAGTCGGTATACGCCCTCATCTATTGTTCGACTCTGCGAGCACAGTCGCTAACAATCTTCTTAATTATAATATTATTATTTTTTATTTATTTTTTATTAATGAAAAAAAAATAAAAAGGTATAGTTCTATTATGTTATATTTTTTTTAATTAACTATGTCAAAAAAACGCAAGTCATGTAACGTTCCGTTACACAAATTTCATAAAAATCGTTTCAGCTATTTAAGTGTGAAGAGGTAACACACAGACAGACACACTTTCGCATTTATCTAATATATAAAATTTCCATGTCATAACGTTAGTTACCGTACTCCTCCGAAACGGCTTTACCGATTTTTACCAAATTTTATATACGTGTTCAGTAGGTCTGAGAATCGGCTACTATCTATTTTCCATACCTAATTTATAAGGCAAAACAACGTTTGCCGGGTCAGCTAGTAATATTATAGTATACATAGTATAGACTATAGAGTATAGTTAGAGACTATAGAGTATAGATAGATTGTAAAGGTTACATATAACCATAGTAACTACTTAGACATTACCCTCTTTTTCGCGCAAAAGAAAATCGCGCTATTTCGATACCATATATTTTTGTTAAGAAAACTAGGTTTTTTCTTAGTTTTTATTATCTCTACAACAAAGTAAATAAAATTGAAGTGTTTGTTTGTAATTTTAAATAAACAGATTTTCATAAGTAAATGCATACCTAATATGAAAGTACATACAGATATTTTCATACCACCTGCTCGACTCTCTATCTCGACTCTCTATCTATCTTATGATATAAGATTATGCACCAAGGGGATGAAGCAGTGTCTTACGTCACGGGCAGCATATTGGACCCTGAGCGTAACGAGGGACTCTAGAGTTAAATCCCAAGCGAAGCGAGGGAGTTATGTAGAGTCCTGAGTGAAGCGAGGGGTTCAAGCTGCACAAGACGAAGACAGGCTTTATCACAGAGGTGCATACTCTACTTTTCATACCAGTAGGTATGAAAAGTAGCGAGGCAATAAAAACCCAGGGCTACATAAATAAAACATTTATTTTGTTCAAAGTTAATATTGATATTGGACACATTGGTCCAGTTATGGAGGGACAGAGTAATATTTTTATTAGGAACATTTATGGAAGTTGTGGTGGAGTTTATTTGAGCAGTACTTAAAGAAAACGTTCCTTTTGTTTTGAGTTTTTTCAGTCGCGTTTTTATTTTGTTATAGGTGGCCAGTTCGATTTTCGAATAAACTCTCTTTGCAATGCCATATTATTATTAAAAAACTCTAGATACGTATCTACTATCAATTAGGAGTTTTCATAGGAATTTTAACGTTCCAAATTCAAATCACTTTAATCCCTTGGGAGTTTCATACAACATTATCTCCCTTGGGAGTCAATGACTTACTTTACGTTGAGATTGCGTGATATATAATCGGATATTGTCTAGCAGGTGGTATGAAAAATTATAAAACAACCTTGTAGTGCCTTCTAAGATATATTACAAGAAAAAACCTGAATTTAAAAAACATGAATTTTCAATGAAGTGTAAACGCATAACGTCTGTGAGAAAAATCCTTCGAATGGAATTCAGTGCATCATGTGTTTATATTGCCATGACTAATTATTATTGGATACAGATGTCTTCGAAGTTCGAACACATGTAGTTAATGTTAAATGCACAAATGAACAAAACATGCCAATCTTACAATCATAAATAATTCATAGACGTATATTATAGACGAGTAGAGATGGCCGTTTAAACGCAAAGCGTTTAAAAAAGCGTGCTTTTATAAATAAGTTGAAAAGTCGTTTAAAAATTTAAGCGTTTATCACTTATACTTATCGTTTATATCGTTTATAGTCATAAAGCCATAAGTGTGGTATGAGCAAAGAAAAATAGTTCTTATGACAGCGCAATAAGAGTGAAAATTCTTTAATGGAGCTCATCACTTATTTAAACGGCTTATTTTTTGTACTTATAACTAATATGCTTTTTCGTGTTTATTCACTTTTTGTTAGTTGCGCTTTGCGGGTTGACGAAAACACGTTATATTACGTTACGCAATAATTCGTATTTTAATCGTAATAGTGCTGTTTTGGTGGCTTACCGTGAACTTTTAATGTAAATAATAAATATAATAATGGACCATATGGACGTAATATAAACTTTTCGTGTAGTGTTTTAGTATTAAGTTTATTAAGTTTTTGTCGACTAAACGACGTGAATTGGAACAGTAATTTATGGAACTACTTTGAAAGAAATGAGGTGGAAAAAGTGGCGATGTGTAATGTTTGTTATCCTATAAATCAACTATTACTAATGATAAGCAACATTTAAGATTAATGCATATTATCAACATGTAAAAACATTTTTATGAGTTCATATTATTATATTAATAATTATTCAGATTTCAGACAGTCCTAAGCCTGCAAAGTACGAAGGAAAGTTAATTTAAATCAGTTTAAGCGATCGAAAAACGTAACATAAGCGCAAAAAACATTATAACTTATAAGTGGCAATAAGTAGATAAGCAAATAAGCAACTAAGCAGTTAAAAAAAGTTGCTTTTGAATATTTAATAACGGATAAGTTAACTTTTAATTTTAAGCCGTTTATCACATCTCTATAGAGGCATGTAGAGGCAAAAAGTGTCTCCAGTAAATTGACCCCAATTTTGAATTTTTGGGGCCATTTTGAAATTCGAAGTATGGTGAAAACAAGATGGCTGACATTTGAGTTATGGTGAAAACCAAGATGGCGTAACTTTTTCTTCTTGAGACTTCTTACCTTAATAATTCTTAACATAATTAAATGAATGTTGCATATATGTTAAATTTTCCGTTCAAATTCAGAATATTCGGGAAATAAGTAATTATTTCAATCAATATTAGTCAATTAGTTTACAAGCCTAGCGATGAACCGTCGTTCATAACTTATCAGTGGCGTAGCTAGGTGGACAAGTGCCCCGGTGCAGGGAAGAATCGGGCCTCATGCCCCTCATCCCCTCTTTCCGCGTAGCTTGAACTTATACGACCTTTAAAATTAGTCATAGGAATAAAAATAGGAAACAGTGTGTTAAACTTATCCCTAGTAGGTTAAATCCATACGTCGTCTCTATGAGGGGTAGAATCTCTATGTGTTAAATGGAGGAAAATGGGAATAAATAAACAATGACGCACATACATGACGATATAGAATATTTATTAGACAGATGAGATCAATAAAGGGAAAAAACGATTTTTAATAAAATTCCCCGTCCAATTCACAATCTCATGCGCGCTTTAATTTTTGTGATATGCCAAAAATAAAGTTTGTTACTAAATAATAAAGTTTTTACTTTTTTCTTTTAACTTTTCATCTTTACCTATCCTTTACCTAAATTTATCTATAAATAAATAATAAACAGAATTATCCTTTTCTGTTTTTTTCATATTTAAAGACGTTTTGAACGCAATAAAAACGTTCTAATGTAACCCATTTTTAGAATTTCATAGTTTCGACAACGTTATTTCGCGCCAGGTTTTTGTGAGGCCGTGTTACAACTTTTACGTAAAATAGAGCTCTGCAAAGTTTTTTGACATAAAGCTATGGAAAACGAAACGTAAATGTCACAGAAAACAGTTAACATGGCCGAATTCCTATACAATTTTCGAAATTGTATCATATTTTTATCTCGAAAACTACGGATCTTATAATTTTGAAAACTTGCGAAATTACTGTGACAATAAAAGAACTTTAAGCGGTAAAATTACCATAAACCAATTAATAGTACAAATGTGGGATATTATTCTAAAGTTTAGCCCTTTGTTGTTCGTAGAAGTCCGTCTATACTTTTTATTTGGTCTGAGATAGTAGCTCATTCTTCAATTTGAACTTGAGTTTAGAAAAACGTTTTTTTATTTTTCGTTGTCGATCAAGTTAAAAGTTTGAGAGTTATTATAGATTATACGAATACCGTTGTGCTGCAATCTATATCCTGTATCATACATGTTTTGTCATCGGAATTTTTTAGCGAAAATGAGTTCTAGCAGAATATGGTGCCAGATGGATGAATGTGCGGAATAGAAATAGTATCATTTGCATTAGTGGCGATACTTATTGAAAGATGAAATAAAGCTGCTGCTGGTAGTAGGGAAAACGAATTGCAACGGTCAGTGACACACCTACTCGACCTAGCGTCAACTATAATAGTGTGCATCCAGACTCCATAAAGTTGAAAACATCGCAATGAATATCATAAATGAGAACTGATGCAATGCAAAAGGGAATGAAAACTTGACGAAAAAGTGAATATGGGTGGAGTATGGA
The DNA here is from genome assembly GCA_905404095.1 of Glaucopsyche alexis. NCBI lineage: Eukaryota > Metazoa > Arthropoda > Insecta > Lepidoptera > Lycaenidae > Glaucopsyche > Glaucopsyche alexis. The sequence continues at coordinate 26,576,044 of FR990046.1, forward strand.
ATTGTCGAATTGATCTCACGACCGTCAAGCACGTGAGCTTATCGCTGATCCAATGTGCTACGGGCGTACTCATCCCAACTATCAAATACCAAATAACTGAAATAACGATAATAAGCAGCACATGCTCATCGAGGACGCTTAGCGCATGTGTTGAAAATCTTAAATCAGAAGTCTTGTAATTGTTGGTTTCATTTAATAACATTTAAAAAAAAAAGAAAAAATTCAAGTCTCGAGCCTGCTCACAAGTTTTTTTTTTCCTTTTTTCTTATATGCTCCTCTCTTTTCAAAGCTGAGGCTAGAGGGCCCCTTGAGCTCCGGGGCCCTGGTGCACTGCACCACCTAGCCCTACGATAGCTACGCCACTGTAACTTATATAGTTCATAATAACGCGATAGATGGCGCTTTCACAGATAATTAACTTTAACTCCCTTGTTTAAGGGGTTGGAAGATGAAAGTTCCAATTTTGAGAATTTTTATGTTGGTTGTGTACTAATATAATATTACGTAACAAATTTCAGCTTTCGAGAACATCCGGAAGTACGATATAATTTTGTTGATCATCAGTAAGTCAGTGACGGAATCAGGGGTTTTTAGATATCAATAAAATCTAAAGTATAAGACGTAGGTAATCGAAACTTTACATGTTTAATGATACCGCTGATGGGAACAAATCCTGAAAGTTTCATTTATCTGGTACAATCCAAACTCATGTTAGGAGGGTTCAAAAAATCGACGAAACGCTTCGAGAAAAGGTGGTTTGGTAGTGCCCTTGCGCTTCGCTTGACGTCTTGGCATGGGGGCACTACCGTGCCCCCAGATAATAATTTTAAAACATCTAATATGTGTTGCTCCGCTACATATTGTGCCTCAAGAATGACGACAGAAGGTGTCAAATACTTGGAATTATCGTTTTACACGTAATGTTTTAACAATGTTTTGTGAACTAAATAATTAGTATTTTTATAATATAAACAGATAATCATTAAATTTAACGAACCCTTTTTCGTACTATATCACGCTTTAATGATGAATATCACGTAATGAGTAATAATTTGTGCAAAATAAAAGGTTTGTTTTTCTGCGTATTTTGAGTGATGTACCCTACTGACACAAGAGTTTATCGATAAAGACATAGACTAATCAAATTACTATAGACCGACAGATCCCATACAATAAAACGTACACGAAAAAAAGGTCCGGATTCTGGTTAGGTCTAGATGGCGTTAGTTCCTAGCACGAAAATCAATAAATTGCACAAATTAGCGAAGTAAATCAATTATGTTCTCTTTTAAACAAGAAAAAATATTTTTCAGTCTCTTTCCAGTGTGATTTTAAAGTTCAAAGGCTGATATTTGATAATTGTCTCTAAATCCTAAAAATTAAACTCAGTAGCTTGTTTTTAGACAATTATGGTAGATGGCGTAGTATTAGGGTACCAAATGTGATCACTAGATGGCGCGCAAAAGCATCGAATTACTCATAAAAGTAGGTACCTACTTATATAAACAGGTACAATACAATGTTGTTTAATGTAGATATTGATCATAATAATTATTGTAGCTAGGTGTTGTCCGCGACTTCGTTCGCGTGAATATGGGTTATCGCGGTTGGATAAAAAGACAACGTTAATTATTATGAAAACAAAACTAAATATGTACCTAGGTACCTACCTATCATAAAAAATAATACAACTCTTTAAAATACCAAGAAATCTTATTTTGCTTAAAATACCGACCTATTTAATAGAAAACTACATGAAATCAAAGTGTAACTTAATTAGAATATTGAATTAAACGATAAGTAACCGCAATAAAAATCAAAAATGTTTGAAATTACGGTTGACAAGTCATTTTGCAGTCGCGGACAGATCAGGTGAACTTTATTTTGAACCTTTTTGCTAAGGTATAAGGTTGAAAATGATACACCGTATCTGTCCGTACGCTCTATGCTTTGGCATAAGAGCGTTTCAAATTTTTATAAAGTTTTTCATCGTACTAGCAGGCTTAGCATGACGTGGCGACGCGAGCCGAAGAAATAAATTTAAAGAAGAAATATTCTATATATTATAAAGACTGAAACTAATTGTCTAGGAGCGCCATGATGTGGAGTAGTTGACATTATTGTAAGACTAGATGTTGCACGCGACTTCGTACGCGCAAAAGGAAATCTCGCGGTAACCGTACATTTTGCCGCGATAAAAATTAGCCTATGTCCTTCCCCGTGGTCATTATAATCTATATTTGCTCCAAATTTCATCAAAATCGGTCCAGTAGTTTCGGAGCCTATTCAATGCAAAGAAACAAACATACAAACAAACAAACAAACTTTTCCTCTTTATTATATTAGTATAGAGTATTTGACGTTAAATGAAGAAAAAGTTTCTACTTTAGCCGTCAAAAGAGGCCATTTTTTGAGCTCATGCTCGGAAAGAAAAGAAATATTTTTTCTCATAACGACGAAGCATCAACCTTACTGCCTTACAATAAGACGTATTCTGAATTCCGAATGGTATTAACGTTTCTGCGATCTCTCATTTTGTCGATTCTTCGGTATTTCTTGCAGGCTTAGCATACACATCCAATGTGCATGCTAAGCCTGCTAGTCTGTGTAACAAAAGAGTTGAAAAAGGATTTCATGTGTCATATTATATGACTAATGACACTGACATTTGACTCGATACTCATGTGTACGATTTTGAACTCTATTGTATTAGCACAGAGTTCTATTTTTAATTAATTAATTCTCTGAAACCGAAACATAGCAATTTCATTGCTTTTATTGCCACAATTGTGATATACGCACTTGGTAGATATGATCGCCGATGGGTGTTTGGTCGGCGGCGGCGCGCCGACTTTTTTGGGTCGGCGGCGGCGGCGTCGGCGGCGTGACCTTGAAAGGGTTGAAGTTTGTACTTGGTAGTAAAAAAAAGTGTAGTTCATTCATAACTGTAAAATACTTTTATTTATTGGGTTACATACAATTTCAATGTAATACAATTTATGACACTTTTTTTTAGTGATGAAAAAGACAACGTAATAGTACATATTCAAAGTAGGAACTACTTTGGAATTAGAGTTAACTGTGCTTTGATTCCAAAGAGCGTAATCACGTCGAAGTCATTTATATAACTGACTGCGTAGGCTCTCTAGTGAACAACCAATAATAGCAGAAATCTCAGCCTGAAACACGGTGCAAAATCTTTTAAACAAGCATGTCTGCCTGTAGGTGGCACGCCCCCGTAGTCCAGCGCCATCCCGGTTGTCTTTCCTAGATCTGTCCGTGAAATAAATTATGTCCTTAAGGTGAACATTAATTGGAACCGAGTCATCCCTAGAAGTTATGAAAACTGGTATAGGGGCATTTTCACGAAATTCAACTAAAATTAAGGGTTTTTTTTACTGTTGCTTATTTGACTTGATAGTGGTTTCATCATATTTTTATATGTTTTTTGTACTGATAAATCTACTTTATTTTCGACAAATAGCTTAATTTGTATATAAAAATCAATTATTAAGTGGACAGTGCAGCAAAATTATGGTCAGTTTGGTGACACTGAAAAACGGCTGTAATATTTAAAATAAAGACACTAGGCCATTATTTTTACCTTACATTAGTCCGAAATATTCACATTTATCATAAGAAAATAAATTTAAATCTAAAAATTATTTCAGATTTCTTAAAATTGAGATTTAAGTTCGGTTTGGTGACAAGTGGTGACAGTGCGATCATTATTTTCTTTCTAGTTTTAAATTCAGTAGCCTGATTTTTAATTTGTAAATTGTATATACAATATTAAACTATGCGAAACAATTTAATAAAAAAAGTAACTAAATAATGTTTAAAACAAAATTAATAAAATTTTTACAAACCACAAGCAAAATGGGACAGTCACCAAACTACATCTAAAATCCTTAGGGCGAGGCTAGATAGTATACAAATTGGAAATAAAAGTCATATTTTTTATAAATACTAGAAACATTTATTAGTTATTTTTATTACGCTTAAGCGTTAGTACTTATATTATTATATTGATATATTTTTAAATTTTTTTTATACGAATTCCGAATACTATATAGAATACGAATGGTTGGTAGAAGAGGTAGTTAAAGGAATGTGAATGTTTACCGATACACGCTGTACTTAACAATGGATTAATTTTCAATTGATTTATGCATTTTAATCAGAACTTTATACAACGATTGTTGATCAGAAACTAGTTTAATATACATGGAATCGATTTAATATTATAAAAAAAATTACATATTCATGTCCACACACAATATAACTTTTAAAACGTGTGACAGCGTAAAAGTGAGGGGGGAACTTTTTAGTGAAAATGCCCATAGCCTCTTGAAGCTATGCACCTTGATCAAGGCGTCAGATGTCATAGCCATGACAGGTCTCTCAAGAAGAGATTGTTGCAGTTGTTCAAGTAGGGTGGAGGCCCATCTCCGGGAGAGGATGGGAACTTCCCCGGCTTAGCTTATTCCGGCGCCGAGGGGACGCTCCAGTTTGCCAGAGTGGCCCTTACTTGTGTTGGAAGTCCGGTCCCTACAGAGGTAGACTGGCCGGTCGCGGGAGGTGTCCTGTGCCAGACAGATCCGGGACACTCCCCTTATAGCGGCTGAGAGCAATCCGCAGGTTTAGTTTTAGTGGGTAAACCGAGGAGTCGCGTCGGGAACTCCACATACCCCCGGGTCTCCCAGCCCGGGAAGGGCGTAACAACCTTTCCCCCATGAGAACAAAAAAGAAGGATGGAGGCCCGTTTTATCCTACCTGCCATCATGATCCTGAGAACAACCTTCTTAGCCTCCATCCATAATATGAATAAGCAGATACCACACTGTGACAATCGCCTCACTATAGCTGTGTATAGCCTAGCGTAGTATTGCCTTCGACCGAAGGCTTCATTTAGAGCTAAGTCTTAGGCAGGACCACAGAGCACATCTAGCCTTTTTCATAATGTCATCGATGTGTTTATTGCAAGTAAGTCCCATAATATCTAGGATCACTCCAAGATATTTGACCTCGCTTGCAAAACGTGGTAGTTTTCCCGAAGAGTGTTGGGGGTTTTAGTCCCTTCAACTTCCTCTTATTGGTGTTAGGTATCAAGACTGTCTATTGGCGGTGACTGTTAGCTTGACCATTTTTCACCAATTTTGCACCTAATTGCATTAGTCTAGCGACAACTGATGTACGTTGGCCCACCACTAGTATCAATAAGTCTGATTAGAGCTTGGCTCTCGACTACAAACATAAAAAGTTGTTTTCAAGTTTGGTTAGGACACTGCAGGCTAATCACCGGATTGTCTGACAAGAAAGGTGATCCATGCGTCGGATAGGCATGTAAAACCTCGGATCAGCGCCTGATCTCTCGCCAGTCGTGTCGGTTATCCGTCCCACTGGATTACGAGAGTAAAGGAAGAGAGAGTGCTCTTGTGTACTGCGCACATACTAGGGCACTACAATAACAACTGCTGGCCATTGGCTAACACTAAAATCGGTATGGGGAGCTATTCTTAGTATTAGGTCGTCAGCGTATCCTTGAGCATATAACCTTCTATTGTTCAGTTCTATTAGCAGCCTATTCACTACCAAGGACCACTCCAGCGGCGACAGTACCCACACCTCTCTGTGGGCATCCTTAGGTCAACCTGCTCCTGAGCGTCAACCTCATGATAGTTCATCAACTACTCAACAACAGATTAGCGTCATCACGCTACTATGTTGTTTAGCGTAGCTTTGATCCACTCTATAGTAATTCTTGAAGCCAGACTGTTAGGGTAATAGATCAGGTTTAGTTTTTGCCGAACGTACATTCAATATCTAGGAAGGCGCAAAACGCAAACTTCTTATCCTCAATGGCTTTATCAATGCGATCTAATAGCTCGATCTACTAGCTCCATCAATTCAGTAGATCCTTTCTAGTAAGCATTTTGTCTTTTATGCAGAACTCTTTCGATGAGATAGGTGTACATGAAATAAGTAAGGCATGACTCAGGTAATATGAATGCTCAAATATTTATTATCATGGTATTTTGACATTCTTCTAACATAAAATTAAGTTAATGAATGATGATAATAATAATTTTTTTGGTTAAAATATACCTATAAGTAATAATAAATTAATTGTGGACTAGTTAATATAAGTATTTGGACGTCGTTAATGCGACAAAATATGCGGTCTACTATAAAAATTGTAACACCTATTGTAACCATATTTTTACCAAATAAACATCATTTCATTTCATTTCATAGTCACTAACTGAAATTACACGTCATTATGACTATCCCTCTCGCTCACTCGGCGCGCCGATTATTTTTCGCGGCGGCGGTGGCGCGGCAAAATCGGCGGCGGCGGCGGCGCGCCGGCGCGGCGCTCATATCTAGCACTTGGTATACATTTTCTCCAAGTTGTTTATGGAAAAAGCTTTCCGAATTTTTAAACAAATAGTCCGAATCGTAGGCACACAAAGTCTATAATACAAGCACAGGTCAACAATAAGGCGATTAATCGGAGTCCAGGAGGCAAAATAGGTAGGTAGGTAGGTACAGGTAGTAGGCAGATTATCAGTTCCGGTGGGCAAGCGCAATATCGTATTTGAAAGAAATCTAAAAGCAATTGAGAAAAATACAACAACACAACGAGGAACGCAATCAAAACAATCCGAACTCCGAAGTACGCAGTAGCTGCTGACTGTACGGAGTACGGACGGCGGACCGGCAGATCATAGTGTTGCCACTTTCCGTTTTAAAAGTTTAACAATTAACTTTATTTTGAAACCTACAATTTTCTTTTGTTCTGAGAATTTTTTATTTAAATGAAATCAAGACGTTATAAACTTTAATTCAAAGTACAAAAATCGAGTTACAAGATTGTTGTTTAGGTTTGTTAAATTATTAAAACGCCGTTAATAAATACTGGTTATTACAGAACCAAATAATATCTTGTCAAATAATTGTACACTTTATATAAACACTAATAAACAAAGCATAAGCATAAGTATCTGACGACCTCTGTGGCTCAGTTGGTTGAGCGTGTTGGTGGAGCGTGTTGGTGCTCACGCCGGGGGTCGCGGGTTCAAATCCCGCCGAAGGAACAAAAAGTTTTTCTGTGTTCCTGGGTCATGGATGTGTATTAAATATGTGTATAATATAATAAAAATCTTAAATATGTGTATAGTATAAACATATTAAATATATTTCCGTTGTCTGGTACCCGTAACACAAGTTCTTCGGATACTTAGCTCGGGGCCAGATTGACGCGGTGTGAAGCGTCCATAGATATTATTATTATTATTATTATTATTTGAATATTAGGTTGGGGAAAAAGTTTCTTCGCATTTTATATAAAAATTCAAAAGGTTTTTTTATAAAGTTTATTTACAAGTGACTAAAGTATATAGGTGCCATTTTGTTCGATAACTTTTTGCCATCTTGTTGGTAGGTACATGATCCCATTGCTATAAAATTTTTGGGGCTTCTGATGAAAAAACTGCGACAAGTGGTTTTGGCAGTCCTCTTGTGATGTCAACCTGACACTGCCTAAGGAATTCTGCAGCGACCGAAACAGGTGGAAATCTGAAGGTGCAAGGTCAGGACTATACGGCGGATGCATTAACACCTCCCAGCCAAACTCCCGTAATTTTTTCTGAGTGGCTAAAGATGTGTGAGGTCTAGCGTTATCATGGTGAAAAACCACACCCCTTCTGTTGATTAATTCCGGCCGCTTTCTCTCAACTTCTTGCTTTAATCTCATCAGTTATTCGCAGTACAGTTCAGAATTGATGGTCCTGCCTGGCGGTAACAGCTCATATTGAATAATGCTCTTCCAATCCCACCACACACACAGCATCACCTTGTTGCGAGTTAACCCGGGTTTCGCCACAGTCTGTGAAGCCTGACCGGCCTTTGACCACGATCTTTTTCGCACGTTCTTGTCGTACGTGATCCACTTTTCATCACCAGTTATCAGCTTCTTCAAAAATGGTTCGGTTTCATTACGTCGTAATAAAGAATCACAAATGAGTACACGGTTCATTAGGTTTCTTTCAGTGAGCTCATGAGGCACCCAAATATCGAGCTTTTTTGTGTACCCAGCTTTTTTCAAATGCGCCAAAACCGTTTTGTGGTCAATCCCCAGTTCTTCAGCTACATCGTAACTACTAATATGCCGATCTTGCTCCACTTTTTCAAAAATGGCAACAGTTTTGTCCGTAACAGGGCGACCAGAGCGACGTGCATCTTTGATATCAAAATTTCCGGATTGAAAACGCTTAAACCAAATTTGCGCTACTCTCACAGATACTGCATTAGGTCCATAAACATCACAAATTTTTTTCGCGGCTTGTGTTGCATTTTTACCTTTTTTGTAATAAAATTTTAAAATGTATCGAAATTCTTCATAAGAATCACTCATTTTAACAATAAGAAAAACAAATGAAAATCTCAAATTTACCTAATTTGAATTTGGAATTGTCTTCTGTAAAATTAAAACTTTTTAATGATACCAAAATCAGCCAGATACAATTGGTATAGCCCAAGATATTTTATGACAAGTTCATACATACTATAATGCGAAAAGACTTTTTCCCCAACCTATTATAATTCCAGAATGTTGGGTATCTATTTTATATGCATGGCAACATTAATTCATCCTCACACGCGCACGTAGAGAAATTTACAAATTAAAGAAAATTGAAGAAATTTTGTAGGTATAGGTAGGTCTTTATTAGCGGCTCAACCATAACTTGTTTAGCGCCACCTATTGACGTTTTTTTAAATATAAGATAACTTATGACGTACTTCAAACATAGTCCTAGAGATGGCGTTTTTATTTTTAAATAAATGGCTAATTTTGTAATTTGATACACTCAACGTCATCTAACGGTCAACAAGAAAATTAAAAAATGTCGTACGTTTTAATGTATGGGATCTGTAGGTCTATGTATATTTCGTCCATGATAAAGATAATAAATTTTACTATAGGTCTACCAGAATCTGATGGCATTTTTAAAAAAATAAAAAATGTGATTTTCATATGGCAATGTCAAGTATGACCCGTCAAATCAAAGTACGTGATCTGTCAACCGCTGTTAAAATTTTGTGATTATGTTCTTGGAATTTGTTGTTTTTGTGAAAATATCCAAAAAGGCAATTCGATCTCAAGTGAGAAATATTGTTTTCTATGTCTATAGTAAAATACAGGAAGATGAAGGTGTAAATCGAACTCAATCTTATAATTTAAAGCTCGTGGTAGAGTTGACCGGTAAGTTAGAGTGAGTTGTTTTGATACTTTTAGTTTTTTTATATTTTCTTAGGTAATTATTGTGACTTCTTTAAATGTGTTTCCAGTACTACTATAAGGTGAATCGTAGCTGATGGCACATCGAATGATGGTTTGTTTTCCATGCCTGGTAAAAGGAGGAGAGGAGGAAAAAAGAAAATCAACATAAGACAGTTTCGATTTATAGTTGATTAGGAATAAAGTAAACGAGTTATATACAGTTCGGAAGGAAATTCCAACGTTAAATAAACTGTGGCCAATTTAATTGTATGTTATTCTTAATAAATAAGTATATAAAGTAATTCACGATTGATTTATTTTTCAATGAAATATCATTATCATTACATAGTATAAAACAAAGTCCCTTTTTTGTCTGTGTATGCTTAAATCTTTAAAACTACGCAACGGATTTTGATGCCGGTTTTTTAGCAGATAGAGTGATTTAACGGGAAGGTTTTTAGGTATATAACATGCATAACATAGTAGAGGTACACAAATAGTTTTAGAGGTTTCTAAAGTCCTAAAAAATCACATATTTTGCGCTTACATTGAAAATGCTGGCTGAACACTACGAGATAGATCAAAATTATGTACTACAGTTGTATTCATCTTTAAAAAGCCTACAAAAAAGTCCGCGATGGCATATCTCTATCTCTTAGGGATAACCCACAATAACCATTTTTTTATCCTTTACTTTGATTTTAATTAAATAGGTCATTTACAAAGCGATTTTAAGCAATACAGTATTAATCCTTATCTAATTAACTTTACTTTACGGCATGTAATTTAAATGAATATTTTCGAAGATATTACAGATTTAAAATGCAGGGATATAGTGTTGCTGCGCGGCGCAGGCTCTCGCGTTTCTACATCGCGCTATCGAAAACGCGGGACGTATACAGTATAAAGAGGTTCACGAATATTTTGAACTGCTGCACAGAATACAAAATAGTAACTGCAGTTCTTAATTCTTATGGAATATCCAGAGGTGGTTTGTCAGTTTTGTTGGAATGTCAAATAACTTTACTTACTACATAGTACATAGTATAAAACAAATCGCTTTATCTGTCTGTCCCTATGTAGGTATAGTATATTGTATGCTTAATCTTGTATGCTTAGATCTTTAAATCTACGCAACGGATTTTGATGCGAGTTTTTAAAATAATAGTCTTTAAGTATTTAGTCTTTAAGATTATGGTAAAACTTATATTCAAGTGCAATAAATATAATATTATGTAAGTATATTATCAAGTGGTCGCGCATGTCGTGTCGAGGTGATAGGGTCCCATTTTTAACAATTTGCATTGGGCAAACCTAAAAACATTTTCAATATTGTATCAGAAGTATATTGCTGTAAGTAGGTAGAGAGTTATTCGCCGAAGTAGTTTTTTCTCCAAGAACACTATTCCACGTGGGCGAAGCCGCGGGCAAAAGCTAGTTTTCTATATTATACACCGAATATTCTTCACACAGTCTTATTATAATTCATGTTCAATAATACTAAAGACATAATTAAAAATTAACCAGTATCAAGATCGTTTAATCCAATTTCCCCAGTATTGCACACTACAAAATTTTATTTCCCTATTTGCCATGAGATTCTGGTACACCTATAAACGGTTTTATTAGGTCTCGGAAATGCTCCGGAAGAAGAGGCGAATAGAATGAAGCAGTTAGATGCGAAAATTAGAAGAGTGTGTCCCACCAGTGAGACAGCTTGGTGTGACGGTATTGTTACGGGGAAGATATTTCTGTTTTACCGGACAATTAAGAAGACTTACAATAATATATACTTTCTTAAACATATTTTTTTTATTTAGTTTCTAATTAAAATGCACAAAGAGCATTTTTCCATTATCCGATCCGGATCGAATACGATATCGGTATCGAATGCCGATACAGTAATCGATATTCAATAGTCATGCAAGGGCAAGTAAAATATATGAAACACATAGGTCTTTCACATTATCGGTTTGATATATCGGATAGAAAAGCACTTTTATTCCTGTAAATATGGGCCTAGCAGGAACAATTGACAGGTGCGTAAATGCAATGTTATCGAATGTCAATTGTATGAGCGCTGTCATAATTTTTATACAAATTTCTTTCGATAACGTAACGTTTACGCAATTGACAATTGTTCCTGCTAGGCCCCCAAGCAAGTGAGTAATCTGACTGACTCAGCTAATCTCCCGATGTATTTACTATTTAGATGCTAATCAAAAATGCAAATACAATACAAAGAGAGTAAATCGAACGCAAAATTTTTGTGTTGTCAGATTTGACATGAGACTCGTGTATTCGATTTTCAGTTCTATTGTATCAGTCCAGAGTTATATTTTCAATGCTCTGAATTTTCCCCGGCCTTCCAGATTCCTGATAGTTGTTACATAACATGATAATTATTTAAGAGCGTGTTATGTCAACGCCAAACTTCGTACTGTCACTTTGATGCCTATGATAGTTTATTCAGTTAGCCGAAAGGCTATGTATAGTATAGACATATATTAGTATGCTCCTCTGATAAATGAGTTATATATTAAATGTATCTGTTGTACGTGTAATAATAAACCAACATATTGTGATGCTATGATTTGTATCATTTGTATCTCCATGTAACTTATAAGAAGAATCCCCAAGATATTCAACATAGAGATCCTGGCTGGAGCATCGAACATGGTGTCAGAAGCTGAAACTAAAATATAATAAAAAAGAAAAACAAAATATTAACGGAAGAGAGGGTACTTCAACAACAACTGCTGCGGGTGTGGCGTTTTCGAGAAAAAACGGTGTGTAAAGATGTGTGTGAAGACCTTACAATGGCTGGAAACGGTGTACAAAAACTTGAAATATCTACCGAAATTATCAACAATAATGCTGAGAATTTCAAGAAATGGGCGCAATCATTCGAAATATATCTACTGGCATCAGGTACAGAGAAAACTGAAGACAGAAGAAAAATAGCGTTAATGCTACATTCCATGGGGAAAAAAGGACTAAATATCTACAATTCCTTCAATTTGGACCTAGACAAAGTAACATTTCAAGAGGTCAAGACAAAATTCGTCGAGTATTTTGAACCCAAGAAGAATCTGACGGTAGCAAGACACAAATTTTTTACATTGAAACAACGCATGAACGAATCTCTGGACAACTTTCTTATGGAATTGGAAAATGCAAGTCATGCCTGTGAGTTTGGTTCGCTCCGCGATTCCCTGGTAAGGGACATCCTTATTGCGAATATGGCCACAAACTTCTCGCAATTTCGTCAGAAACTCCTACTAGAGCAAGATCTGACCCTAGAAAAAGCCAAACTTTTATGTAGAACCCTCACCATGGCACAAAAAAGCGAGGAATCCATGAATTCAACAGACAAGAAAGAAGAAAAAGCCACAGTATACAAGATACACAGAAGTCGTCGGGCCACTTCATATCAGAAAAGAAGAAAATCAAGATCTCCTTCGCGCCAAGGTCAACCCATTTGTGTTTTAAAAAGAAGAATAGTGTCAGGAATATAGCTTCTGAAATAGGGAAAATGGGTCTCGATAATGAATCGAGAGTTGCTCAAAGCAATACTCATACTGAGAGATTTACTATTGGGGCGTTATTCAATATTTAAAACATAAATTCTCAAAATACCAGTACAAATTTGATTAAAGAAAATTCCTGGCATTATTTTTTAAAAATAAACAATAAAAATGTAGATTGTTTAATTGACACTGGGGCCGATATAAATATGATGCCTTATAAAGTTTTTAAAGAATTAAATCTTAAATTTGATAAGCAAAGCAAAGAACAATGTAAAAAATATAATGTCTATGCTTATGGTGGAAATAGAGTTCCCATATTGTCAGTGTCAAACATATGGTGTATTTTAGAAAACAAAACAGAACCTGAATGTATTACTTTTGTGATAACAAGTTTAGATTGTCCTACTGTGATTGGCCTACCCACTTGTATAAAGCTAAATTTAATATTAAAAAATTTCAATTTAAAAATAGATCAAAAAACTTGTGACAAAATTGTAATCAAGTATAATGATGTGTTTCAGGGTCTAGGCTGTCTCCCATACGAACACAGAATAGTGCTAAGAAAGGATGCTGTTCCCTGTATAGACCCACCTAGGAAGGTGCCGTTTACGTTACGTTTTCACTCTGGGTGAGTAGCTTAGTTTGTACCATGAAAAAGAATGGAAGCTTGAGAATTTGTTTAGATCCTAGAAATTTAAATAAAAATTTATCAAGATGTCACTATCCGATTAAAAACATAGATGAAGTTAGGTCTAAATTGTCCAAAGCCCGGTATTTTTCACCTTTAGACGCATTTTCTGGATTTTATAATATAAAATTAACTGAACAGAGTAGTGACCTCTGTTCGTTTCAAACTCCCTTTGGCAGATATAAATTTTTGAGGTTACCATTTGGAATAAACACCGCTACAGAATTTTTTTATAAAACCATGATAGATTTATTTGGAGATATTGAAGGTATTATTATCTGGTGTGATGATATTTTAATATATGGGGAAACAATTGAAATACACAATAAAAGATTAGAAATGTTTCTTGAAAGAGTCAGGCAAATGAACTTGAAACTGAATAAGTCAAAATACAAGTTTCTTTTAGAAGAAATAGCTTATTTGGGTTATATTTTTAGTAAGGAAGGTATAAAAGTTGATCCAGAGAAAGTTAAAGCTATAAAAGACATGCCCATTCCTAAAAATATAAAAGATTTACAAAGATTTTTGGGCATGATTAATTTTCTAGGATCCTTTATAGAAAATTTAGCGGATAAAACTAGTATCTTGAGAAATTTGCTTAAAAAAGATGTAGTATGGCTATGGGATGATAATTGTCAAGAATGCTTTAATTCATTAAAAGAGGTCATATCTAAAGCGCCCGTGTTAACTAATTATGATTGTAACTCACCTTTGACTTCGTCGGTAGATTCATCAAAGAATGCTGTCGGTGCCGTCATTATGCAAAACAAACGTCCCATTGCATACAGCTCAAGAACACTTACAAGCTCACAACAAAATTATTCTCAAATTGAAAAAGAATTGTTTGCTATACAATTTGGATGTAATAAATTTCACCAATATATTTATGGCAGTAGAATAACTGTACAAACTGACCATAAACCGCTTATTTATTTATTTAAAAAACCTCTACATGAAGTACCTGCTAGGCTACAAAGAATGATGCTTTCATTGCAAGGCTATAACTTAGATGTGATACATGTACCTAGTAAACATATGTACATAGCTGATACATTATCACGAGCATCACTTAGTGATACGTATATACCTGAATATGAACAGGATTTAGAGTTTCATGTAAATTCAATTTTTTCTAACATATCTGTGAGCAAGCCATATTTGAACTTAATATTAACAGAAAGTAATAATGATGAATCATTAAATTTGCTTAAATCTTACATTCAAAATGGTTGGCCTCCCAGCAAAAACAAAGTTTGCTGTTCGGTGGAACCATATTGGAATATTCAAAATGAAATACATATAATGAATAACTTACTATTTAAGGGAAATAGGCTTATTATTCCTAAATCTTTGCAAAAACAGATATTGGATAAGATTCACTGTGGTCATTTGGGTATAAATAAAACGCTAAATGTTGCTAGAGAAACAGTTTATTGGCCTAATATAAATGTAGATATTAAAAATTTAATTGATCAATGTTTAGTATGTGCTTAGTTTAAGCCAAACACAACTAATGAACCGTTGCAGTGCTACGATATATGTTACCTTCCTTGGCAACAAGTTGGTATATATTTGTTATATTTTGACGGTGAAAATTACCTTGTTTGTGTGGATTATTACTTCAAGAATATTGAGCTAGCTTCGTTGCACAAAAATTA
Source organism: Glaucopsyche alexis (assembly GCA_905404095.1). Classification (NCBI taxonomy): domain Eukaryota; kingdom Metazoa; phylum Arthropoda; class Insecta; order Lepidoptera; family Lycaenidae; genus Glaucopsyche; species Glaucopsyche alexis. The sequence continues at coordinate 26,591,206 of FR990046.1, forward strand.
CACTGTAGACAATGTTGTCAAACACCTAAAGTCTTTCTTTGCTAGACATGGAATACCTAAATCGTTGGTGTCCGACAATGGTCCACCATTCAACTCATGTAAATTCAAATCTTTCCTTGTTGATTGGGATATTGACCACATAACTACTAGTCCTTATTGGTCCAGATTCAATGGGCAGGCTGAATCGATTTGGTCTGTAATGGGCGTAATTTAGAAAGCCATAATAAAAACTTAATTGACATTTTTACAAGATTGCGAGAGGTTAATTTAAAATTAAATCCCAATAGGTGTAACTTTTTATTTAAATAATTATTGTATTTGGGACATGTAGTTAGTGTAGAAGGAGTAAAACCTGACCCTGAAAAAACAAACATTATAAAAAATCCTGTTCCGAAAAATGCTGATGACGTAAGACGTTTTGTTGCTTTTTCAAATTAATATCGCCGTTTTATTCCGAATTTTGCAGAAATAGTTATTCCTTTAAATAAATTATTAAGATAAAATGATGATTTTATTTGGACACACGTATGTTCCAAATCATTTGAATTATTAAAAAATTGTTTGGTTTCTCCTCCTTTATTACAGTACCCAGATTTTTCAGAAAACAATGAATTTCAGCTTTTTACAGACGCGTCAGGTACCGCAATAGGTTCTGTGTTATGCAATAGCGACGGTCGCTTAGTAGCATATACAAGTCGTAGTTTAAATAAAGCAGAATTAAACTATCCGACCATAGAATAAGAAATGCTAGCTATCGTTTGGTCTATTAAATATTTTCGCCCTTATTTGTTAGGGAAAAAGGTTCAAAATTTTTTCAGATCATCGCCCTTTAATCTATCTATTTAACATGAACAATCCTTCAAGCCGCTTGACAAAATTTCGTTTAATTTTGGAAGAGTATGAATTTATATTTATAAGTTAGGCCTATAGATTAGGAGGTCACGACATTTTTGGTAACGATATCCAAAATGACTTATTTTAGATTGACAAGATAAAGAGCATTCTTTGATGCCAAATATGTCGGTCTGCCTGCGTAAAGTAGTTGCGTTCTCTGTATAGGGCGCCTGAAAACCCAGTTATCATGACCAAAAAAAAATGATAAGGTAAATGGCTGAGTAAGTTATATTAGGTAAGTACTAGTTGTTCTCATATCAGTAGCGTAAAAACTGACCAAATATTCGGTTGCGTTATGAAGCAACGAGCGTTCAAACGTGATTTATTGTGACCAAAAAAAAATGATAAGGTAAATGGCTGAGTGAGTTATATTAGGTAAGTACTAGTTGGTCTCATATCAGTAGCGTAAAAACTGACCAAATATTCGGTTGCGTTATGAAGCAACGAGCGTTCAAACGTGACTTATCGTGACCAAAAAAAAAAACGATCAGTTAAATGGCTGAAAACAACATAGTGTAAAGCAGCGGTTCTCAAACTTTTTTTGTGACGGAACCCTTTTGGAAGGCGAAATACTTGACGGAACCCTACAATAAAACAATTATTTTATAAATGTATTCCTTATAAATAAGCATAATAAAAGTACAATGTAACAGTTACAACTTATTGGTATGTAATAAGTTAGTTACTACATAACAAGTAAAAGAAAATAAAGTCTTTAACCTATTAGAAGCCCTGGGCACATTATGGACCCCCATTTTTTTCGTTTTTACCTGTTTCTTTCTGCTTTAAACCTGTAATTCGGAAACATAAAAATTTAAAAAAAAGAAAAAGAAAAAATTTCCCTATTTTACAGGTCAAAGTCTGTTCAAACGTTAAACTAAAACACTGAATAACGGTGAACTTCGGAAAAATACCATAAAATCAACCGGCTATATTGAACATCGGTACTAAATAATATGTTCTTTATAGTCAACGCGAGCGAGCGAAGCGAGCGAGCAAAATTTTTTTCCTAAAGACGTTGTTGCAACTCGTTTAACGCTTTTAAGCCAACGTTCCGTTCTTCTTTATTAATAATGATAAATGTCAGGATGGTTGGGTGAAAATAACGCACGATCGTTACTGCGTAAAAGAGTTGAAGAAAGAAGAATGAATGTACAAAACTGATACAATCAGAATACAGCAGTAGAACAATAAATACTTCGTTTAAAGTTCTCAATTCGCTGGTACTCGTACTTATAGCTATTCTTAAGTACTTATCGCTCCAAACGCTAATCGTTGACTGAGTGTCGCTTCATCGCCCGATTGGCTGTTACTGTTGTGATTGGTGACTAAGTTTAGCTGCGCCTTCATACGACGCGTAGAAACGTTTGACCAGAGACAGGTGTTTTGTTGATTTTTTTTTTCTAAATTCTCGCGGAACCCCTACAGGGGCTTCGCGGAACCCCAGGGTTCCGCGGAACACACTTTGAGTATGGCTGGTGTAAAGTATCAGTATGTGCTAGCTTAGTGACACCAAAAACTGACCAAATATTTTGTTGCAATTCATGGGTATAAGGTTGTTTAGGTTACAGTTATTTTTTATCACTATCACTGCATAGTATGCAGTGCATACCTACCTAATTTAAAAAAAACTCCCAATTACTTACCAGAGTTTTCTTTTTCTACTACCGTTTCGTAGTCTAACAAATAAGAACAAGCTAAGTTTGAAAACGCAGACAAGATTACGTGTCATTGTAAAGAATCTAATGGCGTCAGAGGGGGAGCTGCAAAGTTGCGCGTACTGGTGCCTATTTAGTAGGTATAGATAGGTAACTAGCGTTATCAAAATTGACGGTTCAGCCTTTTTACGTCTTAATGCTGGGATGACCTATTCTGATAAAGTTGATACATGCAGGTGTAGCATACGCTCGAAGTACGTGAAACAAGAACATCGCTCTGATAAAGCCGTTTTTAAGTCGTTTGTCGATCGAAACAAAGAACACGACATTCGTACGAATAAAACGAATATCCGAGTATTAATCCGTGACTGGAAACATCTTCATTCATCTTGACAGCGTTGCAGCCCCGAAAAGGACTTTTTCTAATAAGAATTTCACTTTGAAGCACTACACATCACAAACAATCTTCATTCTTCACACGGCAACAGTCGGTGCGCCGAGGTACTGCGTGGCGTCGTGTTCCCGCGGCGGCTCGTTCGAAATGAACGACGCCCGGCGTCGCGGGGTATATTTATACCCAAGCGTCGCGTGTCGCGACACAGCGGCGGTGTGTAGAGATGGCGCAGAAGCATGCACAGACGAACAGCCAATCAAAAGCGATTTTTATGTTTGTAAATTCTAAGTTTAATTATAATAATTAGGTTAAATTTTTGTATAAATACGTGTACATTTTGTAAATAAATTATTCACTTCAATTCACTTCACAATTGTAGATCGAGTTTTACTCTCTACCTAAACTGCCTCGACAAGACCTCCAAAGTGGAGTACCTACCTCCAAACAGGTTTTCGTCACGGTGCTTTCCTCCACCGTAAGAGCGTCGCACAGTGGTCCCGATTTTGACGCTCCATACTCATAGAACTCGATTCTTAAAAATCGTTGTTTTTTTCGCTCAGGAACGTTTCAGGGCATTGTTTGAGTATAAGTATTAGGATATAAAACTCTTAGGTTTATCTGTGTGCGTAAAATGAACGTTTAATTTTTTTTTTCTATGGACGAAATCATTCAAATTCATTTTATTCGAAACTGATTGAAACTAACACCTTGGGTTTCACAGGGATTGTTGTCCTACACGAGATGAATCCTATAATCTATAATACATGTACTAGTTTTTGCCCGTTTGGACGTGGAATAAACGGGAAAATTTTCTATGGACGAAATCATTCAAATTCATTTTATTCGAAACTGATTGAAACTGACATCTTGGTTTTCACTCGGATTATTGTCCTACACGAGACGAATCCTACAAGCTATAATACATGTACTCATTTTTGCCCGTTTGAACGTGGAATAAATGGGAAGTTTTTCTATGGACGAAATCATTCAAATTCATTTTATTCGATACTGATTGAAACTGACATCTTGGTTTTCACAGCGATTGTTGTCCTACACGAGACAAATCCTACAAGCTACAATACAAGTACCCGTTTTTGCCCGTTTGGACGTGGGAATATAAATGGGTAATTTTTCTATGGACGAAATCATTCAAATTCATTTTATTTGAAAGTGATAGAAACTGACATCTTGGTTTTCACAGATATTGTTGTCCTATACGAGACGAATCCTAAAATTTATAATACATGTACCCGTTTTTGCCCGTTTGGAAAATAAAACGACTCAAGAGTGATTTCATCTATAGAAATTTTTTCCATTTATGTTCTCACGTTCAAACGGGCAAAAACAGGTACATGTATTATAACTTGTCGGATTCGTCTCGTATAGGACAACAATCCCTTTGAAAACCAAGATGTCAGTTTGTTTCAGTTTCGAATAAAATGAATTTGAATGATTTCATCTACAGAAATTTTTTCCATTTATGTTCCCACGTCCAAACGGGCAAAAACGGGTACATGTATTATAACTTGTAGGATTCGTCTCGTATAGGACAACAATCCCTGTGAAAACCAAGGTGTCAGTTACATTCAGTTTCGAATAAAATGAATTTGAATGATTTCGTCCATAGAAAAATTACCCATTTATGTTCCCACGTCCAAACGGGCAAAAACAGATACATGTATTATAGTTTTTAGGATTCATCTCATATAGGACAACGATCCATGTGAAAACCGAGATGTCAGTTTCTATCAGTTTCGAATAAAATGAATTTGAGTGATTTCATCCATAGAAAAATTAACCATTTATGTTCCCACGTCCAAACGGGCAAAAACTGGTACATGTACTGTAGCTTGTAGGATTCGACTCATGTAGGACATCAATCGCTGTGAAAACCAAGATGTCAGTTTCAATCAGTATCGAATAAAATGAATTTGAATGATTTCGTCTATAGAAAATTTTTCCATTTATTCCACGTTCAAACGGGCAAAAACGAGTACATGTAATAAAGTTTGTATGATTCATCTCGTGTAGGACAACAATATCTGTGAAAACCAAGACGTCAGTTTCAATCAGTTTTGAATAAAATGTATTTGAATGATTTCGTCCATAGAAAAAAAAATTGAAACGTTAATATTACGCACACAAATAAACCTAAGAGTTTTATATCCTAATATTTATATTTAAACAATGCCCCGAAACGTTCCAGAGCGAAAAAAACAACGATTTTTAAGAATCGAGTTCTATGAGTATGGAGCGTCAAAATCGGGACCACTGTGCGTCGGTTACTATGACAAGAATGAATATAACTTCTGAAAAACTTATTGGTACAAGGTCCGGGTTGGAATTCGAACCCACGACCCTACGATCACGATTATTGGGATCATGATAAGTACATATGTAAATCGCTACACTTGGTTGGTGGTGAGAGTCTGATGACGGAGCAGGGTGAGATTTCAGATTTTTTAGCGATTAGATATTTTAATCATCGATGAAAAGTTTCCTCACTGGTCATAAAAGCGTGTGTTTTTCGTTTTTAAACCAAGCACTTTACTAGTAAAATACTTAAAGAATATACGTTCAGACATAGGTCGCCGATAACTATGAATTGCAACCAAATATTTGGTCAGTTTTGGTGCCAATAAGCTAGTACGTACTGACAGTTTACGATTTGCAATTTTCAGCCATTTACCTGATCATTTTTTTTGGTCACAATAAGTCACGTTTGAACGCTCGTTGCTTCATAACGCAACCGAATATTTGGTCAGTTTTTACGCTACTGATATGAGAACAACTAGTACTTACCTAATATAACTTACTCAGCCATTTACCTTATCATTTTTTTTTGGTCACGATAAATCACGTTTGAACGCTCTTTGCTTCATAACGCAACCGAATATTTGGTCAGTTTTTACGCTACTGATATGAGAACAACTAGTACTTACCTAATATAACTTACTCAGCCATTTACCTTATCATTTTTTTTTGGTCATGATAACTGGGTTTTCAGGCGCCCTATACAGAGAACGCAACTACTTTACGCAGGCAGACCGACATATTTGGCATCAGAGAGTTGTTCTTTATCTTGTCAATCTAAAATAAGTCATTTTGGATATCGTTACCAAAAATGTCGTGACCTCCCGTAATACTATGTTTTAATGCAGAGCTTAAACTACCACCATACCAATTATAATTAATTATAAGTTAGGCCTATGTTTTAATGCAGAGCTTAAACTACCACCATACCAAATATCATCAAAATCCTTTCAGTAGTTTCCCGTGAAAGAGTAACAAACATCCTTACATTTTCAAGGGAAGGTTTCGTGAGAAGGCTATTGGAGGGGTAAAAAAAAATTTGAGGATGTCATGAGGTTTTTGTAATTTTTAAAAAGATGACTAAGATATGCCCCGAGGGGAATTTGGGGGGTTTCGAATAGTACTTACTTATCTGTCAAATGTTACCAACTTATTATGAGCCTCCAAATAAGTTGACCTCCCGCTTGAAGTAAATTCTTAGTTTAAAGAGACCTTGTAGTATTGGTTTAACTCCTTCGCTATTTATTATATGTATTGAGTAGGATAGAGAATAGATTTATTAATCTGAAACATCTATAGGCGAGGGTAAACCTGGTGTTTGGCGTGGTGAAAATTGCCGTGGCGACGCTTCGCCACCCTTTTGAGATTTTTGAGGCCATTTTGAAATTTGACGTATGATGAAAACACTATGGAGAAAAAAAGTGTCTCCATTTAAATGGCCCACTTTTGAGATTTTTGGGGCCATTTTGAAATTTGACGTACGGTGAAAACACTATGGAGAAAAAAGTGTCTCCAGTTAGATGGCCCCACTTTTGAGATTTTTGGGGCCATTTTGAAATTTGACGTATGGTGAAAAAACCCTATGGAAAAAAAGTGTCTCCAGTTAAATAGCCCCACTTTGAGATGTTTCACTTCTACCGGCACTCCCGAAGTGCAACCCGTTTTTATTTTTGAGGTTTTAATTTAATGGTTTTATTTCAAAAGAAAACAAAATAATGCAGTTAAAAAAATGATTTAATGCGAAAAATGATGATTTATTCCAATACAATCTAACGGTTTTTACAATTTACGGTGACATATACAAATCGCTGTACCTACCTTTGAAAATATTGAATTTTGATATAGGGTATATTCTTAGAAGTTACTCATATTTAAGAGTAGATACTATTAATTTATACAATTAAAAAAAAAGTCCGATCGCCTATTGAATTCAAACAACATGTTACGACTCGCGCCATCTGTTGCCGTGACGCGGCAACTAGCCTGCAGCGTGGAGCGTGATAGCGCCATCTGGTGTCAAGGCGAGGACATCAGAGTCAACGGAGTGACGTCGCTGCGATCCGTGCGCCAGCGACCCTGCGGCCTGCTACGAACTTCACATCGCGCGCCCCTCTGTACATTTTAATATTGTGACCACCGAGCACTCCTCCTTTTGTCTCTAGACGATCAATACGTTTACTTTGTAATAACCATAATTCGTTTAAATAAATTCGTTTGTTGATATTTTAATAAAATTAGTCATTGAAAAGTCCTACATCACCATATCATAATTATTTCCCCAAAGAAATAATTAAATTACTAACACGAAGAAGCTGGACCTTCGGCCGGATACTCATCGTGCAACACGTGGCATGGTCAAGGAGAAAAACTCAGCGCGAGCGGTATTGGTCTGTCAATCGTTCCTTTCTTTATCCTTTCCCATTTTAATTAAAATCGTTGCTCACTTTTCAGGTTTGGTTTCGTACCTTCGAGGCTTCGACCACGTGGGCGTGGCTGGTTCGTGTAAGACTGTGAGTACCTTTCTATTCCATAATTTGCTAAAATGGCGGATGGTGAATCTAAATTAACTTCCCAATCAGAAAAACCCCATAGATCTAAATCGCCAATAATTCCTTCAGGCTCACAGGCAGGTAGCTCAACAGAGCGAGAGCACGTGGCTTTGTTAAAAAAACAGAGAGGTGCTTTAAAATGTAGATTAACTTTATTAGAGAAATACTTTCAGCAGAGTCGTAATTTAAATTTAGTTGAATTAGAGTTGCGCCACGTGGCGCTACTTGAGTTATACAAAGATTTTGCTAAAATTCAACAAGAAATCGAGAGTATCGTGGACGAGAGTGATCTTTTAGGGCAAGTAGAATACCGCGAGCTTTTTGAAAATTCGTATTATACTTTGGTGGCCACTGTAAAGCAACTTTTAATGAAAAGTGGAGGTACAGAACCCCACCCGGTTGCTACCACTCCTGTGGCGATAAAATTACCCGACATAAAATTACCGTGCTTTGATGGATCTTACGATAAATGGTTAGAATTTTTAAATTGCTACAAGACAATGATTCACTTGCGGAAAGATTTAGACCCAATTCAAAAGTTTCATTACCTAAAGTCGTCATTGAGCGGTTCTGCCCTTCAAGTTATAAGTTCTTTAGAATTTACTGCGCCTAATTATATAATTGCATGGGAATTATTACATAACAGATTTCACAATGACCGTTTGTTGGTACAGAATCATATTAAATCGTTGTTTTCAATACCGTCTATGCCGAAAGAATCGCCAAATCAGATTAGAAAAATAATTGACGTAACTTTAAGAAACTTACGTGCTTTAAATAGTTTAAATGAACCTACAGACAGCTGGGATACTATCATAATTTATTTAGTGGTGTCGAAGCTTGATGTTATCACAGAACGCGAGTGGGAGACCTACAAAGGTACCTTATATACCAATTTTGATAGTTCCAGGTCTCTAAAGTTAAACGATTTAATTACATTTTTAAAGAACAGGGCAGACATGTTAGAAATGATTCAAAATAACAACCATAAGCAGCCTACTAATTTTCCGAATAAATCTAGCCACGAATACTTAAAAAATATTGAGCATAAGAAATATTTAAATAAATCGTTCAGTTATGTAACATTAAAAAACGCCAACAATTCGAAACAAAATAAAAATATTGGGCGTGATTGTTTATTGTGCAGTGACTTTCATTATTTGTATAAGTGTCCAAAATTTCTGACTTTGTCCGTCTCAGATAGGGTTAAGTTTGTCAAAGATAAATCCGTTTGCAATAACTGCTTACGTGTAGGCGGCCACTCAGAAGAAAATTGCTTGTTCGGTTCGTGTAAAATGTGTCAAAAGAAACATAATACGTTGCTGCATATTGATAATAAAGTGGGAAGTGATACGATAGCTCACAATATCAGGTTACTTCATTTCATTTACAAAATAGCACAAGTATTGGTACTAATCACGCTAACCCGATACTTGCGTCCAATACGTCTTTACAGGAGTCGGTTTTACTATCTACGATACTTATAGATATAGCTGATTCATGTAATAATTTTCACACAGTGCGCGCTCTGCTCGATAGCGGCAGCCAGCACAGTATTATTACAGAAAATTTGTGTAAACGTTTAAACGTTGAATTACTACAGTCCACTATACGCGTTTGTGGTGTAGGACAAATTATTTCACAGTGTAACAATACATGTGAAATTAATATACGTTCAAAAATTCGTTCTAGTAATTTTAACACAAAGTTAAAATGCATAGTGTTGCCTACTATTGCCTCAAGCTTGCCCTCGATTAAAATTAATTATAATTCTTTACAAATACCTAGTCATATAAAACTTGCCGATCCTACGTTTTATATCCCATCCAAGATAGATCTATTACTAGGTGCAGATATTTTCTGGGATTTGTTAAAGATTAATAAAATTAAACTCAAAAGTGGTCCATACCTACAAGATACTCATGCGGGTTGGATCATATCTGGGCCGGTTAATAATAATCATATTCAGAGGGAGGTTAAATGTAATTTTGTTAGCACTATCGATTCCCAATTACGAAAATTTTGGGAATTAGAAGAAATACCTACTTCTACGAAAGTTCTTTCTAGTGATGAACAATTTTGTGAGAAACTTTTCACAGAAACCACCGTGCGTGGCGAAGATGGTAGGTTTTACGTTCGAATGCCTTTTCGAGAATCTCCAAACGTTTTAGGGGACTCTTATATAATGGCAAGAAATCGTTTTATTTCGTTAGAAAACAAGTTAAATCGTAACCCACAGTATAAAACATTATATTGTGATTTTATGCAAGAATACGAAGCGTTGGGACATATGTCCTTATGGACCGGAGATTTAAATAATATAAAAAAACCTTATTACTTTTTGCCCCATCATGGAGTTTATCGTGAGAGCAGCCTTACTACGCGATTACGTGTCGTTTTTAACGCTAGTGCGGCTACTACTTCTAATTATTCGTTAAATGACATACAATATGTCGGACCGGTTTTACAAAATGATATTTTTTCAATTCTATTGCGTTTTAGACAGTATAGATACGTAGTTTGTTCTGATATTCAGAAAATGTTTAGAAATATTTATTTACAAAAAGATCAACGAAATTTACAATTTATACTGTGGCGGTCGAATCAGAGCGATTCGTTGCGCGTTTATAGGTTAAATACTGTTACCTACGGTACGGCGTCCGCGCCATACCTAAGCATACGTTGTTTACATCAACTAGCTGCAGATTGTAGTGATAAACAAATATCTAGAATCATCACTGATGATATGTACGTAGATGACCTATTAACCGGAAGTGATAATTTAAATCATTTGTTAGAAACATGTAACAAAATTTCTGAAGTTTTACGAAAAGGTTGTTTTTCCCTATGTAAGTGGACATTTAATTTTAATATTACGTTAGACACTAGAAAGGAACTAGGGTGTAATGATTTAAGTCAGTCCAAAACTTTAGGTTTAGGTTGGTCGAATAAAAGTGATGAATTTAATTATACCACAAAAATAGAAAACTGCAACACACAATTAACTAAACGTTTTATGCTGTCAGTAATTTCACAGATTTATGACCCTCTAGGTTTATTGTCACCAGCTATAATTCAGGCTAAAATTTTATTGCAAAACCTATGGTTAACAAAATTAGACTGGGATGATGCAGTTCCCTCTGACGTGGCAATCAAGTGGAATAATTTTGTTTCAAAATTAAATTATTTATCTGACATCAAAATACCACGTTATGTTCTCATTGAAAATGCTAATAATATCGAGTTACATATTTTTTGTGATGCTTCACAAAACGCATACGGTGCGTGTGCATATATACGTTCATTTATCAATGAAAATATGCAACCAAAAGTTTTGCTGTTGTGTGCAAAATCAAAAGTAGCTCCTATTAAATCGATTAGCATTCCTAGGCTTGAGTTATGTGGAGCTTTGTTAGGTTCAAAATTATATCACAAAATAAAGAACTCTTTACGTTTAAATTTTAATAAAGTTTATTTTTGGACAGATTCCACCATTGTTTTAAGTTGGATTCGTATGTCCCCGCGATTGCTTAAAACTTTTGTTCAAAATAGGGTTACACAAATTAATGAATTAACGGGTGATTCAATTTGGCTGCATATTCAAGGCACTTTAAACCCCAGTGATATGTTGACAAGGGGTGTAGACTTAAATTTACTTCAATATGACTCGAATAGTTTATGGTGGTGCGGTCCCCCCTTCTTACGTGAATTATATTATGATACTAACAGCTGGTCTCATAAAATAAGCGATGAAAACGTTAACGTATCTTGTTCCGATCTACCAGATATAAAAACTTATACTATTAATTTATGTAATGTCCAGTTGACTGAATTTATTAATTTCAATATATTTTCATCTTTTATTCGCCTTAAACAAACTGGTGTATACATATTGCGTTTTATACATAACACTCGCGTTGATAAGAGCGAGCGTAAAACCGGTTCTCCTAGCGTAGATGAGTTAAACGAATCATTGCAAATGTTAACTCGAGTCGCACAACAACAATCGTTTCGCGAAGAATATTCTAATTTAATATCTAATTTACCAGTTAAAATAAAAAATAATAAAACGGTTAACAAGATTTCAGGTCTAAATATATTTCTTGATAATAAAAATTTAATTCGAGTCGGTGGTCGTATACAAAATTCAGAATTTAGCTATGACAAAAAACATCCTGTGTTATTGAGCGGTAAGCATCGTTTAGCTTGGCTTATTTTTACCTATGAACATAAACGTTTATTACACGCAGGTCCTCAGCTATTAGTGGCTAGCACACGTGAGTCATGGTGGACACTCGGTGCCCGTAATTTAGCTAGGAGTGTTACACACAGTTGTGTCACTTGTGCTCGAATGAGAGCTAAAACTTTAACACCTGTAATGGGTAACCTACCACCGGAGCGCCTGCAACCAGGGTTTCCTTTTATTAACTGTGGTGTGGATTACGCGGGTCCCGTATACGTTTTAAATAAGAAGGGCAGAGGCGCTCGATTGTTTAAAAATTATATTTGTTTATTTGTGTGCTTCGCTACCCGCGCTATTCACTTAGAATTAGTCGGTGGTTTATCGACACAGGATTATATTTTAGCACTTAAAAGATTCATTTCTCGCCGCGGTAAACCTCGTCAAATATTTTCAGATAATGGTAAAAATTTCGTAGGAGCCGAGAGGGAATTATTATTAAATGTTTTTCAAAATTCGAATGAAATTACAGAATTTTCTAGTATTAATAATATAAAATTTACATTCATTCCACCATACGCTCCACATTTTGGCGGGTTGTGGGAGGCGGGGGTGAAGTCTTGCAAGTACCACCTACGTCGCGTTGTAGGAGGTGCGAAACTAACATACGAGGAGTTGAGCACGGATTTAATTGAAATTGAAGCCGTCCTGAACTCCCGTCCCATGCATCCTATGTCCACAGATCCAGATGATTACCAAGCCCTTACTCCAGGTCACTTTTTGATTGGCCGACCTTTGACTGCGCTGACGTATGAAGACATGACCTCAACGCCCTCTACACGTTTGACCCGATACGACCGAGTCGAGCAGATTCGTCAACATTTCTGGCAGCGGTGGTCGAAGGAGTATGTATCCGAACTACAGAGGAGGACAAAATGGGGACAGGATGCTGGAGGACTTACACCAGACGCACTCGTTGTAATTAAAGAAGATAACCAACCTCCATTTAATTGGAAACTTGGTAAAATTATTCGTGTATTCCCAGGCAAAGATGGAGTTTCCAGGGTTGCCAGCATCCAGACAACCAGAGGCGTGATCCGGAGGGCATTTTCCAAAATCTGCCCCCTTCCTGTTCAACCAGAAGATCAAGTTTGAAAGACCACAGTCTTTCAAGGCGCCGGGCATGTTACGACTCGCGCCATCTGTTGCCGTGACGCGGCAACTAGCCTGCAGCGTGGAGCGTGATAGCGCCATCTGGTGTCAAGGCGAGGACATCAGAGTCAACGGAGTGACGTCGCTGCGATCCGTGCGCCAGCGACCCTGCGGCCTGCTACGAACTTCACATCGCGCGCCCCTCTGTACATTTTAATATTGTGACCACCGAGCACTCCTCCTTTTGTCTCTAGACGATCAATACGTTTACTTTGTAATAACCATAATTCGTTTAAATAAATTCGTTTGTTGATATTTTAATAAAATTAGTCATTGAAAAGTCCTACATCACCATATCATAATTATTTCCCCAAAGAAATAATTAAATTACTAACACAACAGAAATGCGTATTGCAAAAGTAATTTTATTTCCTTCTAGTATAAAGTTAGTTTGTTATAATTGTATCAACGTTATTTTTGTTTTCGTTTCGATTTTGTTTCTCTAGTTTAGTCATCTAATTTACACTTGATTTCATTTATATTTCTGTTATTGATTGCTTCTAGAATAAACTCCGGTTTCTTAATTTCCATCTGTCTATCTAATCTTGAATCAATTAGTTCTGGAAGAATACAATTAAAATAGAACTTCTTTAATTCTTCTTCCATATCATTCCAAAGTAGTATATTTTCATTCAGTAGCATTGTTTGATGATCCACCATCTTCATTATCATGATTTTTAATCCTGAAACAGAATTTTATGTAATATATGGTATATTGTAGTATTTGTTAATGTAGCAATAGTAAGGCATGGTGGTATCATCTTTAACATTTCCACGATGTTTCATACAAACTATAGTTATGCTACAACTAGACGAGGATACATATTTCTAAATATGTTGAAATAAAGATACTCACATACATACACACACGGAAAAAAAATCTTACCCTAATGGTGTCTACAGACACACGAATTTGGTACGGAGCGTACAGCGGATCTGGTACGCTCCGTACCAGATCCGAGCGTGTGTAGGGCCGGGCAGTCCGGCGAACGTATGAAGAAGGCGAAGAGTTCACCGTTGTCCGCATCGGATCTGGTACGCTCCGTACCATATTTATGCGTGTGTAGAGCAGTCCGGCGGTTTGGCCGTACAACAGTATCAGTGTTGCCAACTTAGGGATGTACCCCCCAAAATTAGGGAAAATATCTACGGGGTTTACTAGAGGACAGGATGTTTAGAGTTTACTCCTTATGAATCAATTTGTATGTAATAATAAAAATTATTTTAATGTGTGTATATAGCCAGGGATATGAAAATGTATTGGGAGTGAAATCAGATTAAGACAAGTTAGTTTTATGTTATTCACGCGTAAGTCTTTATGTTAAACACATAACCTTTCTTTCTAGCTTATTATCTCTTAGACTTAGTCAATGGTATAAGTAATCTGGGGTAAAATTTGGGGAGAAATATTTTTTAAAGTGTTGGTATCACTGCCCGTTATCAATGAATTGTGGGAATCATCGTCGTCGTTTAAAAACCGCACTGTAAATGGAACTCTGTGCTAATGTAATAGAGCATAAAATCGAACACACGAGTGTCGAGCGTTTCGCTTCACTGCACCGTACCAAATTCGTGCGTGTGTAGCGACACCGAATTTGGTCTCCGGATATGGTTCGCTGTACGCTCCGTACCAAATTCGTGTGTCTGTAGATAGCATTGACATTTTTTACAGTGATATTTGTGACAACGGTTGGTAAGTACATAGTATTAAAAATGAATCAAATCGTTGAAGGAACAAATAAATCTGTGGTATTAACATTATTAGTGTAGACCGTACTAACCGTGTCAGTTGTTTTTTTCCGTGCATACCCACTTACATACGCACATGTAGTCTAAACTCCTTATATGGGCAGTCGTGTAAAAACTAGGCTTTCTACGTGAAACCTATTACTGGCAATCCTATTTAGACATTTGGTAAATAGTACTTTATTTTATACATGCACGTTATTTATCCATTTTTTCTTGAATCTGGAGCTGCTGAGAGCTTTATAATATCTTTGTTTACGTTTTCCCATTTCACTGCAATAATTTGTCAAAGATTAGAGGTGTGAAAAAGATTGAGCTTTAGGGTTCCGCTTTCAAAACGATAATTTGAATAAACAAAAGAGAGGGATTTTTGTAGATGAATTAAGATAGAATTCAACACGCCACCTCAAAAATTTATATCTTTTGTTATGAACTCTATAAACAAAAAATACATTTAACTAAGGTCATGTAAATACATAGCAGCCAGCCAATACTAAATTATGACATAATTATAATATAATTGTCGTGATAATAAAATATTATAAACATACCTTTCTTGCACATTAACTTTTAAAATCTGGGGAACTTACAATATGATCCAACATTCGTTGCGAGGATGAGGGAAACCCAGAAAACCTCATCAGATCATTAAAACATATTTAACATTCACATATCATAATATTATATTAGTTATCATTACATTAATTTGTTACAATCAAAAGATTCTATAACACTCTTAATGTTTTACCAAAGGTTATACAAGAATATATATACCTATTAATTTTCATTTTAACTTTTCAAAAATTACTTAAAATTAATATTTTATTTTGACATCATATTTATTACCCAGTAATATTCTAACTACCGCATCGGATTTTATAACTACCGGATACGGGTACACCTTCACAGTAAGGATGACTATAATTGATTTTAGCCCGCCATGTTAGTCCACTACGGACAATATAGGTTGGCAAATTCCATAATGGTTAATGACTAATGTTTTGGTCATTATTACTTAACAGTCATTTCTCAATTCTGAAACATTTATTGGTCACTGGAACATACAAACAAATAGTTATTATAACCTGAAAGATAATTGAAAGTTATAATTAATAAATAGCCTTTTTCATCTGGTATTAGTTGTTAGGTTAGTACCCTTTTCTAACTTTTCATATTTGATATATGATAACCATTATAATTTATCTCAATTTAGTTTAATAATATCCATGGATTGGATATTCCAGATATTTATTTAATTTCCCTTTTCCTTAAGCCAACTTTTAATAACAACGCCCATAAAAGCTACATCTCTCGAATTAATATTGACGACCTCTGTGGCTCAGTGGTTCAGCGCTTTGGTGCTGTAGCCGGAGGTCGCAGGTTCGAATCCTGCCGACGGAACAAAAAGTTTTTCTGTGTTCCTGGATCATGGATGTGTATTAAATATGTGTATAATATAATAAAAATCTTAAATATATGTATAGTATAAAAGTATTAAATATACTTCCCGTTGTCTGGTACCCGTAACACAAGTTCTTCGGATACTTAGCACGGGGCCAGATTGACGTGGTGTGAAGCGTCCATAGATATTATTATTATATTATTATTATATTATTATTATTATTATTATTAAAACAATGATAATAGATATGTAGGAGAAGTACCACCTCTGTCAGGATCGGCCATAACGGTTTTACGTGGGTATTTGGGCAGTACAAAGTACAAGAAAAGTGCAGAACATAAAATCACTTTGTTTTAATGATATAATTTAAGTTCTTTACAAAAATCAAGATACGATCATATAGAAAAACTGTAATTTTAATTATAATAATAACTTTAAATAAAATCACTAAGATTGCGTGGAACAAGAGCGATACGTCGGTCACCCGGCGTGGCTGCCGTTATTGTGCTGGTTTTCTGCGCACTTCAATTTATACGGCAGCTCACCCCACTAACACAACGCTTCGCAAGACCGGAAGTTCACAAATTATTAAGTTACAGGAAGAAGTTAAATTATACGTAAAAAAATAATCAAATTATAACTTCCGGTCAGGTCCCAACGCAGTTCTATAGATGGCGCTAGAAGTGCGCTGTCACGGCCGGACTAACTTGCGACCGTCCTCGGGCGCTTCATGTTGCCGATCTGTAACAATTATAGAACATCTGTATCTCGTAAACTCTGAAAAGGCTCGTCCAGCCTGACATTAAATCTTGTGTCCTTTTATTCTCAATATTATCGAAGTGATGTA
This sequence comes from Glaucopsyche alexis, assembly GCA_905404095.1. NCBI lineage: Eukaryota > Metazoa > Arthropoda > Insecta > Lepidoptera > Lycaenidae > Glaucopsyche > Glaucopsyche alexis. Next base: position 26,608,401 of record FR990046.1, read on the forward strand.
CTCAACTCTTATCTCATATTATATCTCAACTCTTGAACCTGATCTCAACATCGGGTCTCCTCAACCAGCCAGGCCAGAGCCCGGCATGGCCCGGCACAGCATCGCCCATCCTAAGCCAGACAAATGCGTTATTCCAACCAGCCAGGGCGAAACCCGGCATGGCCAGGCACGACATCGTCCTCCCCAAAGATGTGTCCTTTCAACCAGCCAGACCGGAGCCCGGCATGGCGAGGTACTCATCGCCCCCCATGCCTCTACTTTTAATGTCTTTATGCTTAATGTCTCAGAACCGCACACAGACACACAAATAAGTTATCAAACACACACATACGTATTCTCAAAAGTACTCACATACTTAAAAGTTATGGACTGTCTTGCTCAGCTTGGCTTTCATGATCGAGAATATCATGGTCAGAGATAACACTCAAAGTATCTGATCCAACTGTGACCGTATTCGATTCAGCCGTTATCGTTTCAGATTCAGCCGTCATCGTGTCCGATTCAGCTGTAAGGGTATCGGAGTCCACAGAGAGTGTTTCACTACCACAACTAATCGGGCATTCACTATCGAGATTTACATCTACCGACGCCGTCTCGGCCTCCTCTTTATCCAGTAGACCAGTGCTTAATTCAACTAAACCATCATGACCCTGAGGTACTGGACGCAAGTTCTCGTGCGCGAACTTTAGAGTATGATGTGATCCGAATATACTCCTAAGCTCGTAACGATCGTTGTCTAAGACCGAAGTTATCACAAAGGGACCCTTAAATTTTCTATCTAGCTTAGTTTGATTACGTTCGCTACTTTTTATGAACACGTAGTCTCCTTTTGAAAATGGTATAATAACCGCGCGACCTCTATTAAACCTTTGAGCATTAGATGTGGCTGCTTTCTGTATATTGCTAGAGGCATCATTTCGCACCAAGTCTAGGTCAATTCTTTGTACATCTCCAGGAGCAGAAGAGCTTATCTTTCACATTCCCAAAGATTGTGACTGAATGCCAAACATAAGCTCCGTTGGCGTGTATTTGGTGACACTAGACCTGGTACTGTTAAGTGCCAGTTGGATGTTTCCTAATTCATTGGTCCATGTTTTATTGGGGTCGTTTTCAATGATCGTTAGTAAACTTTTTAATGTTCGCATAACGCGCTCTACCTGGCCGTTTGCCCTACTGGAGCCCGTCGCAATGTAATGTAGTTCAATATTATATTCTGCACAGAATTCTTTAAAGTTAGAACTTATGTAGCATCTACCCTGATCTGCAATGATGCGTTAAGGCGCTCCAAAAAGGCAAACAGCTTTTCTAAGCGCCCTAACTGCGCTAGCCGCATCAACCTGAAAAGTATGTTCTAATAGTACGTATTTAGTAAAGGCATCAATTATTACAGAGCAATATTCTTTGCGATCGCTCTTGCCGCTTAATTTTCCGGTGAAATCTATATGAATAGTGTGCCAAGGCACAGACACTTTTGGGATAGGATGTAGTTGGACAGGTTGGGCTCCAGATGGTCCCTTTGATGCTTTACATACTATACAAGATTCAATAAACTTCTTAACACATTTGGACATTTGAGGAAACCAGTACTGTTCATACAACTTGTCCAATGTCTTATCATAGCCCAAGTGTTGCAGTTCGTTATGAACATGAGTAATAAGGGTCCATATCAATGATCGCAGTACTACGGGAAGCCATGAAATAATTTTATTTCGCACTATCTTTCTGTAAAGTATACCAGCCCTAACATCATATGTTTGACCAACCGTGTCAGGGAAATCGTCGTTCATGTGTTTCCTAATTAAATCTTGGATTTCCGAGTCGCGTTTTTGCTCTACTGCAAGCCAACCTCGGTGAAGCTCTACAAAATTAACGGTTTCTGGAATAGGGGCCGAAGAAGACTGTAATGTAACGGTATTAGGTTCTGGAATCGGATTTCTAGATAGGTAGTCGGCGTGTCCCATACCACGGCCTTCGCGATAAACGATATCGAAATCGTAGGCTTGGAGGAAAGCCCACCAACGATGGACACGAGGAGTAAGATCAGTTTTGGATTTTGATGCTTTAAGAGAGTTGTAGTCTGTAAAGACTCTGAATTTATGACCGTACAAATAATGTCGAAAGTGTTCTACCGCTCGTACGACTGCGAGTGTTTCCAGCTCGTACGAGTGGTAGCGCGACTCAGCTTCAGACGTGCGCTTGCTAAAGTACTCTATTACATGCGGAAGGTTATTTTTCTTTTGTATCAGGATTGCACCGTATCCTTCAGAACTGGCATCTCAATGCAACTCGACTGGTAAATCAGGGTCAAAGATGGTCAGTACGGGCTCGGATGTTAGTATACGTATAATGGTATTGCGAATCTCCTCGGGCTTTTTGCTCCATTGAATAGGTCCATTTCGTTTTGTAAGTGGATATAAGGGACCAGCGATATTCGAAAAATTTGGTATGAATTTCCGGAAATAAGAAGAGAGGCCTAGAAACTGTCGGACTTGTGTAGCTGTTTTAGGTTGAGGAGAATCTATTAATGCCTGTATTTTACGCGAATTTGGCCTAACTTTACCACACTGAATAGAGTAACCTAAAAACTCGACCTTCTGCTTCATAAATTTACATTTTCTGAGATTAAGAGAAAATCCAGCTAGATATAATGGGGCTAAAACTTCATCAAGCCGTTTTAAACCTTCTGAAATGCTGCTAGAATAACATAAAACGTCATCCATATAAATTAAGGGTTTATCTTTTAAGTTATGAACGGCTTTATACTGCACCGCTGATATACTGACGGAGCATTGCGTAATCCGAAGGGCATAGCGAGATACTCGTATTGCCCCTCGGGCGTCACAAATGCTGTCTTTTCTACGGAATCCGGGTGAATGGGGATTTGGTGGAAGCCCGAAGCCATATCAAGTGATGAAAAGTAATATGCACCACCAAGCTGATCTATTTGCTCTTCAATCCGCGGTAAAGGATAATGCTCAGGCTTTGTATTGAGATTAAGTTCACGGAAATCTACACACATTCTGTCATCGCCATTCTTCTTTTTAACCAAAAGAATTGGGCTTGCGAAAGGCGATGAACTATCCCGTATTACACCAGCGTCAAGAAGTTCCTGAATCTTTTCCCTAACGATTTTCTTTTCTATAGGAGCTAGCCTATATGGTCGCCTTTGAACTATTTTATGGGGGTCTACTAACTCTATTTCTAGCTCTCCCGTAGTAACACGTTTTTTAGGAACACCCTCTATAAAGCTATCAGAATACTTATTTAGTATTTTAATTAAAGCCTCTCTATCGTCACCTGTTAAGTCTGTGTCGATTTCAAAATGCTCTACTTTACTCTCTACATAACAAACGTTAGTTCGCTCCAGAACGGAAAATTGAAGCTTATTATTATTAACCTGAACACTTATATTATGTTCTAATATGTCTCTACCAATAATAACGGGATCATTAATACACAGGTCCGGGACTACGTGAAATGTTAGAGTCAGAGAAATATTTCCTATTGTTATATCACTAGAAATTTGAGACTTACATTCAATTTGGTCACCGCCTATACCGGCAAGATAAACGATACTATTGCGTACAGTACCAGGGAATTTACTAGATAAACTTTGTTTTATCAGTGAGCAAGACGATCCACTATCGAATAAAAAGGAGACCGACTCACCGGATGATGTCTTCAAGACGCCCCTCGATAGCCGCTGCTCACAGAGATTGACCTCTCCCTTCACTGTCCCAACGCTGGTCTTCTTGTTTCGTTCTGGGCAGTTTGGTGAAATGTGGCCTTGTTGGCCACATGTATAGCAAGTAGTTGTTGATCCAGGTGCTGAAGATGAATTTTGTGATTTTGAGTTAACGATTGAATCCTCACGACGTTTTCGGCATTCAAATGCTCGATGACCTGTTAATCCACACCAAAAACAACTTCCAAGAAATCGAGTTTCTGACATTCTTGACCTTTTCAAATCTCCACCTCAAGGCTCCACCCTTTATTATACCACAATCCTAACAGTGGTACATAACAGTGGTGACCCCGACTATCTTCAACGCGCACCGACTCAGCGCCCCGACCCGACGCGACGTGCGACGCAGCCCGACTCGAGTGCAGCCAACTCAACTCCTACTCGGATTCCAACTCCAGCGCGTCATGATCGAGCCGCAGCAGCATCTCCCGGCCCCCGCGGCGCCAGCCAGGCCGACCGTAGCCGCGCCGACGGGCGTGAAAAGTGAAGAAAATGATATGGCTACTATATCTTTAGCGAATAAAATACCAGTTTTTTGGCAAGACAACCCACGGCTATGGTTCTACCAGGTGGAGGCGATTTTAGCACCGCAAAAGACGTCGGATGCAAACAAGTATTTTATGGCCGTCGCGAAGCTGAGCAAAGACGCCATACAACAAGTTGCTGATATTTTGGCAGACCCTCCGGAGAAAAACAAATTTGAAACTCTAAAACGGCGCCTGCTACAAATCTACGAAGAGTCAGAGGCAAGGCAAGTCAAAAAAATAATTTCGGAAATAGAACTAGGTGATCAAAAACCGAGTCAGCTATTAAGAAGAATGAAGGATTTAGCAAGAGGAAAAATCGAAGACGACACCCTGAAGATCCTGTGGCAAGGTCACCTGCCTTCGTCAGTCCAAGCTGTGCTCACCGTAACATCTTCGAATAATCTTGAAGAATTGGCTGTAATAGCCGATAAAATAATGGGCACTCACCAGCCCGTTCAGATCAGCGAGGTAGCCCGCAGTCACCAGCAGCCGTCATCATCCAGCTTCGAAGTAGCTACCATAATAGCAGAGATCGCGAAACTAAACCTGAAAATCAATGAAATGGAAGCACGAAGATTAGGCAGATTCCGGAGCAGAAGCAGGAGCAGAACATCCAGGAACTATACACGGAACCGCTCCCAGTCAAGGCCACGCAGAACACCGGAGAGTCCAGGTTGGCTGTGCCCGTACCACTGGAAATATCGAGGACGAGCGATCAGGTGCGATCCACCCTGCAGCTGGAAGAACAGGAATGAAGACACCATCCCGAGGTCGGAAAACTAGCAGAACTGCAGCCGGTGGCGGGAAGCGACGCAGTTACAGATCACCGCCTAATCGTAAGTGATAGAATATCTAATTTAAAATTTTTAGTAGACTCAGGAGCTTGTATTTCCGTATTACCTAAAAGTTGTATAAGAAATAAGTTAGATATAAATGTAAATTCTAATTATTCGCTTTTTGCAGCGAACGGTTCAAAAATTAAGACGTATGGCACTAAAATACTTACCTTAGATTTAAAATTAAGGAGATCTTTTAAATGGTCATTTATAGTGTGTGATATTAAGCAGCCAATTCTAGGCGTAGATTTTTTAAATCATTTTAAACTCATTGTAGATATTAATGGACGCTGTTTAGTGGATAAAATAACTAACCTGGCCGTACGTAGAACGATCGTAAACCATTGCGAAACTACGATTTCTACGTTACGAAATGATCATCCAGTTTATGAGATTTAAAAAAAATATCCTGATGTACTTAAGCCTATGTCATTTAAAGAGGCACCGAAGCATTCCATTTATCATTACATTGATACACAGGGTCCGCCGGTCTTTTGTAAGCCTAGACCGTTAGCACCGCAGCGATATAAAATTGCGAAAGAAGAATTTAACAACATGTTAGAAGCAGGTATATGTAGGCCGTCCAAATCGGCTTGGGCGAGCCCACTTCATTTAGTGCCCAAAAAAGATGGTCAAGTTCGACCTTGTGGGGATTATAGAGCTCTAAATGCAATAACTAAACCTGACAGATATCCCATCCCTCGTGTACAGGATTTTACTTATTTGCTGTCGGGAAAAACAATTTTTTCAAAAATTGACATAAAAAAGGCATATCATAATATTTTAATTAACCCAGAGGATATTTGTAAGACCGCAATAATTACTCCTTTCGGTTTATATGAATTCGAGCGCATGACATTTGGTTTAAAAAATGCGGCACAAACGTTTCAACGTTTTATGACTAATATTGTATTAACGGGTTTAGATTTTTTATATTGTTACTGTGATGACATTTTAATAGGGTCCTCTAGTGATGAGGAGCATGATTTACACTTAGAGCAAGTATTTAATCGCTTAAACGAATACGGTATTACAATAAATTTAGATAAATGTACTTTTAGAGCAACGAGTGTAGAATTTTTGGGGTACGAAGTCACAACATCAGGTGTTCGGCCGTTGAAAACTAAAATACAAGCGATTATCGACTACCCTAAACCGCAAAATGTTAGTGAGTTAAGAAAATTTTTAGGCATGGTAAATTTTTACAGAAGTCATTTACCTAGAGCTATAGATTATTTAGACATATTAAATAAGTATATTCATAAAGCTAAAAAGAACGATAGAACGCCGATAAATTGGACACCGGATGCTGATAGAGCATTCTCGGAGTGTAAGAACGGACTTATGAACGCAGCTACGTTATCATTTCCTGCGAACAACGTGCCACTTGCACTTTTTGCAGACGCGTCAAATAATTGTGTAGGAGCAGTGTTGCAACAATATGTCGATGGCAAATGGAACCCGTTAGGTTATTTTTCTAGAAAGTTAACGCAAACACAACAGAATTATAGCACTTATGACCGAGAGTTACTTGCTATATTCTTAGGTGTAGAACATTTCAGGAATTTATTTGAAGGCCGTGACTTAGTAATTTTCAGTGACCACAAACCCTTAACTTTTGCATTTTCAAAGCTCTGTAAAAATAATAAAAAAGAAAGTCCGAGACGAGTTAGGCAACTAAGTTTCATAAGCGAATTTACTACGGATATACGACATGTGAGTGGACAGGATAATATTGTAGCGGATGCGTTATCTCGTATACAAACTATTGAGTGCACATCGAGTACAATAGATTATGAAAAATTAGCCTTAGAACAAATTAAAGATGTAGAATTTCAAAATATTATTAATAATCCCAAATTTGAATTTAAAAAATTTTTAATTCCGAACTCCGATCAGTATATTTATTGCGAAATTTCAGGCAAAAATGCAAGGCCTTATTTAACAGAATCTTTTAGAAAAACAGTATTTAGTAACATACATAATCTTAGTCACCCAGGACTGCGTACATCACGCCGGATGATTAAAGAAAAATATTTTTGGCCAAATATGAATAGAGATGTAGGTTTATGGGCGAAAACTTGTGTGAACTGTCAAAAATCAAAAATAACTAGGCATACGAATTCCAGTTATGGTAATTTTCCGCAGGCCGATAGATTCGACCACATACATGTTGACATAGTTTAGGTATTGCTTAACAATCATGGATCGAGGCACAGGTTGGCCAGAAGCTTACCCTTTGAAAGATATTTCGGCTGATACGGTAGCGAATGTAATATATAAAAAATGGATATGTAGATTTGGCTGTCCTGTTAAACTTACAAGTGACCAGGGCAGGCAATTTGAAAGTAAATTATTTTCTAGTTTAATGGCACACTTAGGCATACAAAAGATAAGGACAACTCCGTATCATCCACAAAGCAATGGTGCTGTGGAGCGGTGGCATAGAAGTTTAAAGGCATCTTTGATGACAAGGCTAAATGGTAACAAAAATTGGAGTCACGAACTACCTAGCGTGATGTTAGGACTTCGTGCAGCCATTAAAAGTGAAACAGGAGTAAGCGCTGCGCAAATGGTTTACGGACGCTCACTACGATTGCCAGGCGAATTTTTTGTAGAAAGTCCTGAAAATCAAGATCCTGATTCAGTCGTTCAAAATATCAGAGATAATATTAGAAAGTACCAATGAATGTAAAATGTCACAGTGCCAAATCATTTTTTGTACATCCAGACCTTAAACATTGTTCACATGTATTTTTAAGAATCGACAGAAGTAAAGCATCATTAGTTTGCCCTTATGAAGGTCCTTATAAAGTTATAGAAAGATCAGAAAAGGTTTTTAAAATTCAGTTAGAGGATAGAGCAATTTCAGTGTCAATAAATAGATTAAAACCATCATATTTGTTAGAGCAAAATATTACAGAACAAAATAATACTGTAGAAAAAAACGTTATAAAAAATAATATAGTAGAAAATAATTTTGCACAAAAAAGTATTTAAAAAAATAATAATCAGAAGATTACAAAGTCTGGAAGAACAGTCAAAATGCCAGTAAGATTTTTAGACACATAAATTAAATTGCTACCTATTTAAAAGGTACAGTTGTTATGTTGAAAATATATACTATTCAAAACAAAATAAGGGCCACTGCGTTTTTTTGGTATTTTAAAAATGTTATGAGGTTTCAGGGTTAAAAAATGATTGGATTTAATAAATTGATTATTTTTTAATGTAAATAGGTAAAAAAATGATTGAAATAACAAACAAACGCCAGTAATGTTGTTTTTAATAAAATAAGCATTTATTCTTAAAAGTAAAATAAAAGTAAAAAGTGATTTCTTTAAAAAATATTAAACATTTTTAGGATTTTAAATGTTAGTGTAAAAATGGGGTAAAATAAAGTGGTTGAAAAAAAATCTACCCACTTCAAAAAATACGCAAGTGGTATGCTCCTATTAGTTTGTTAACACTTAGGGAATTACCACAAAAACGTTTAGCCACTTAGGGTTGCTTAAAAATTAATAAATTTGGTCAGACTTCAAAATTATCAAGTGGCCCTTATTTTCTTTTGACTAGTATATTATGTACGTATTCTTTTTATTAGTGACAGTAATAATAATTAAGTAAAAATAATAGCGAGTTTACTCGAAGATTCGAGTTTAGCATTCAGTAGTAACGCCAAGTAACGTTCAGTAGCGAGTTTCATTCGAGTTCAAGAAACAATGGTAACGCAAATGTAATATGATTCCTTGTACCACAGCATAAGAAAAGGGAAGTGGACAGACAGTAAGACAGTCAGTTCATTTTAAACATCTACAATTTATACTGATGATATTTATACACAAACGTATAAGAACAATATGAATATTAAATAAAAAAACTTATTTTACTATTAACATTTATTTTACATTAATATACACCTTACATTATTTTTTTACACTTTATACTTTGATTTACTATTTTGTTTAGGCTATGGCACAGTGAATGTGCAATGTAATTATGCAGTGTAATGATTTTAATTTGGAACATTGATTTCGAAATATTTCTCTTACTTACTATAAATAATAATGTTTAGATTTATTTCGTCATATAAATTAAAAGTTAAGCCTTGCGTACTTACCAGTAAATTCGATATTAGTAAAATGGGAAAGGCTTTCAGAAAAGAAGAAGTCATTGTTAACCAGAACGGAGAGCAAAGCATTGAGCATAAACTTAACCAATTTGGAATAATGATAATGGTTATTACGGCGATGTTGACAGTAGTTGTCGCCTACGTTTTTATCAAATATTGTCGTCAAAACATACAAGGTTGGCTTCGAAGAGAAATGGGTTTTGTAGCCAGTCAGCCGCCGCAGGTGGTGGTAAGAAATGCGCAACCCCAGCCAGCTACCACAGGTACTACTTACATGTAATTTGTACAATATATGTACTGTTTTTTGTACTTAGAATAATTTTGTACGAAAATTACTGAAAGGTATGTTGAATAGAAATTTTAAATTGTAATTGTTAGTCCCTTAACCTTTTGTATTGTAACGTAATATGAGTAAAAATTGCATATTGTGTAATGATCAGTATCTAGTGTGTTTCTAACCAGTGTAAATTGTAATTTTATGAACTTATTAAGAATTCTTATGTAATTTTTAATGTGTAAAATTTAAAAAAAAAAGGGGGGAATATTGTGGGGTCTGTACTCTGTATACAAGTGTGTGAATGCTGACGCGTGCGAGAAATAATTATTGTGTGTGTAAGATATGTGTGTGGCAGGAGTCAGATCGAAATTATAATAAACCAGTTGGCATCTAGCACTCGGGTGTTTCACTTGTGTTCCCTATTAGGCTCCACCCTTTATTATACCACAGTCCTAACAGTGGTACATAACATGAGTATTGCAGCAAAGACTTTTAGATAAATACTGCAGACTCGTGTTCCACAGGCATTCAAAATTCTGCACAACAATATATTAATATTTCTGATTCTGAATCGACCATTGTGCACTGCATTAATTTGAGTTTTGTTGACACATCACACAATGGCGCGGGGCCGGGCGCCACTTGTCAAATTTGCCCGTAATTCCGTCGCTATGTAGTCAGCTCCATACAACTGCATACAATATTGATAAACTCCACCCCTTTCGCTGAATAAATTCCGACCGGGTGCCCGGCGAGAACCAGGACGTCCGACGGTTGCTTACGGGGAAATTTCCGACCCGGACCGACCCGGCGGCAATGTAGTCGACGCAGGAAAAATTCATACGATTGTTTGACAGACGGATTGGTACCGGAATTGATTTTCCCCCGGAGTAACGGATTCCGGTGCCGTATAGTCCCAGCCTAACGCTTTTAATATCCTCATCTCAACCCGATTAAGTATACTCTGAGATGAGCTTGGAAGGCTAGTCAGAAACCGCAGATCGTCACCTACAGCTAGTACTCGTACTCTCACAGCACTAAAACACGCCCTGATAGGAGAATGGGAGAATATTGCATAAATCGACTCCAAAAACTAGTTTTCAGTAAGACAAATCCGCTCCAAGCTGTTGTTAAGCCCCGAGGAGTTATTCAAAACCGCACCATTATATAACATGTAAATTCAGTCTTTTAGACTTAAGATTAAAATGGTTATTTTTTGCTTTATAGATAAAAATAATATACTGATATATTATATATAATTTATCACTTTTAAAGAAAACTGATAAATCTTGTTATAATATTTTGAAAAGTATGAAATTTTAAATGTTACCTTATTTTGCAGGCCAGTGTAATACTGTACTCTATTGTAATAATCAACTCAACTAGGTATGTAGGTATTTGTTTTAATATTTAGGTAATTATTATCGTTTCACCCTGTCTGTCTTTCTATCCGCTCTTTTAGCTATATTGCGTCTAGATGTCGGTTTTGGTTTGATATAATAAATATAATTTTGTAAAGGGGTGGCTTTCCATAAATACTGGCTCAATTCCAGTAAAACTGATCATGCGGGGAGATCTGCCTGCGACTTTGCCCTTGCATATGAGTTATGACCTTACACAACTGGTTACTGCGCCTACGCGAATTCCAGATGTGGATGGTCAGATTCCTTCCCTGTTGGACCTTCTGCTGACGTCACATCCGGACGGCTACCAAGTATCCGTGGCCGCACCACTTGGCTCATCGGATCATTGCCTTGTCCGCAGCTCTGTGCAACTCACGAGCGCGTTGCGACAGCGTGTTGCTAAATACCGCCGTGTGTGGCACTACAAGTTAGCAGATTGGGATGGGATGCGGTCATTTTTTGCTTCCTACCCCTGGGGGCAGGCGTGCTTCTCGCCGGATGATCCTGACGCCGCTGCCAACTCTGTTGCCAACGTGGTGCTACAAGGAATGGAACTTTTCATTCCGTCCTCTGTGGTCCCTACTGGCAGCAGATTCCGTCCCTGGTTTGGTTCATCTTCCAAAAAAGCTTCTCGCCGGAAGCAGGAAGCTTACCAACCTTGCCCCTAGGTCCTTCAAAAGAGAGATCGCTTGGGCGAAGAAACAGCACATCGGTAGAATTGGCGAGAGACTCGAGCGTCTCCCTTCGGGAACCCGTGCATTCTGGTCTCTCGCCAAAGCTATCGAAGGGAATTTCTGTAAGCCATCTCTTCCATCCCTACACGTAGGAAATGGCTCGTTGGCTCATGACGCAAAAGAGAAAGCTGGACTTCTTGGCAAGCTCTTTGCGTCCAACTCGACCCTGGATGACGGGGGACAGGAACCGCCGACTATACCGCGATGCAAGAGCATCATGTCGGATATTCGGTTCCATCAGCGCTCAGTGCGAGTTGCTCTCCGTTCCCTTGATACCCAAAAGTCGAGTGGGACTGACGGAATTCCTCCTATAGTGTTGAAAGTGTGTGCTCCAGAGTTGGCACCGGTCTTAACGCGTCTTTTTCGGCTCTCCTACTCTTATGGCACAGTCCCAGCATCTTGGAAGACAGCTTTGGTGCACCCGATCCCTAAAAAAGGCGATCGCTCCAATCCTTCCAACTACAGACCAATCGCTATAACCTCTCTCTTCTCGAAGATAATGGAGTCCATTATTAATAGACAGCTCCTTCGATACTTAGACGTTCAGCAGTTGCTAAGCGACAAACAGTACGGGTTCCGTAAAGGTCGCTCGGCTGGTGATTTGCTGACGTACCTAACTCATCGTTGGGCACAGGCGATCGAGTCTAAGGGAGAGGAATTGGCTGTAAGTTTGGACATAGCGAAAGCCTTTGATCGGGTTTGGCACAAAGCGCTTCTTTCGAAGCTTCCTTCCTATGGGCTACCCGAGAAATAATGCAAGTGGGTCACGAGTTTCTTAGCAGACCGAAGCATAAGTCGACGGTGAATGCTCGGATACTCTGTCTGTTGATGCTGGTGTCCCACAAGGCTGTGTGCTATCACCTACCCTGTTCATACTGCATATCAATGATATGTTACAAACCAATGGCATTCATTTCTATGCAGATGACAGCACGGGTGATGCCTTATATACCGGCCACGCGAACATCTCTCGGCAAAATGTCATTGAGAGTCGAAACAAACTTGTCTCTCAAATTGAAAATTCATTGGAGAAGGTCTCTGAATGGGGTAGACTTAACTTAGTCCAATTCAACCCCTCTAAGACACAAGTTTGCGCGTTCACCGCTAAAAAGTTACCAATGGTCGTATATCCTCGTTTTGAAAGCTTACCCATAACTGTCTCCTCCAACATTGTAATACTTGGTGTTAACATATCGAGCGAGGTCCAGTTCCGATATCATCTGGAGGGCAAGGCCAAGTTAGCCTCCAAGAAGCTTGGTGTTCTGAACAGGTCAAAGCAGTATTTCAATCCGGTCCAACGCCTACAACTCTATAAGGCGCAGGTTCGGCCTCACATGGAATACTGTTCTCATCTCTGGGCAGGGGCGCCAAAGTACCAGCTTCTCCCTCTGGATCGTATCCAACGTAGGGCCGCTCGAATTGTCGACTGCCATAGTATTTCAAACAGGCTTGACTCCTTAGAGCTACGTAGAAATGTAGTATCGCTCTGCATCCTCTATCGGTTATATTACGGGGAGTGCTCCGAGGAATTGTTCGGACTTATACCTGCTGCAACTTTTCGCCACCGTTCCATGCGACAAAATATTTATCATCCTCATCACCTTGATGAGTGGCAGTCCTCCACCGTGCGCTTTACATGAAGCTTTCTGCCGCGCACTGTAAAACTCTGGAATGAACTGTCGCCAGCAGTATTTCCGGACCACTACGACCTGCAAACCTTCAAGAAGGGAGCGTATTCCCTCTTAAAAGGCCGGCAACGCACTTGCAACTTCTCTGATGTTGCGGGTGTCCATGGGCGACGGTAATCGCTTTCCATCAGGTGATCCGTTTGCTCGTTTGCCCCCTAGTTTTATTTAAAAAAAAAACATGTAAAGTGTTTGTTGAATATATAAATATACTTTTAAAATAAAGGCAAAGTTTCATACATGACTTTTACAAAGTCAACCATTTCCAAGTTTCAAGCCTCCAAATTGGTTTCAACTTCTGTTATTTCTGAACTATAAGAATTAGAAACTAACAATTTTCCATGCTAGTAGATCATGCTAAATTTTCTTTAGGAAAATTATTTTGAACGAAATCGAACAGTAGGTAAGTAACTATTTAAGAATAAAATAAAAATCGTATTACGTTTTATAATGGACCTAGTATAACAACAGGACCGACTACTGTGAGCAAAAAAACGAGCCGAGCGAGAGGTTTGAAGAGAGGCCGTGTGTCCCTTTCTAGTAGGGAGACAATAATATTTTCTGCTGTGGCAAACTGCAAAGCTGTGTGAGACACATTGTGAAACACTGAATGACATACAGCTGAGGCTTTAAAAGTCGACTAGATTGAATAGTGTAAAATCAAGAAGGTTTGAAGTGACGGCTGCATTAATATGTAACAGATTTTTATGTAATTCTCTGCCTTACTTAAACACTATTGAGCCATTTTTGTCGCATTTCTTCATTGTTGGGAAATCTATAAAAACTGTATTATATTATCATTAAAGGCCTTACTCGACTTCACACGTTTTTTCTCAGTAACAAGGTACTTAACTTACTACGATTCTAGGCGAGTCGCTACTGACTAGTTTATAACAAAACGTAGTACAATAATTATAACTCTTAATAACGTCAGTTGCTATAATGTAAACACTTTTATACTAGAATAACTAGATTAACATTAACAATTAACTTACTAATGTTACTAATAAACGAAATATTGCAACCAGCAGAACTTTCACTTCGACAAGAATATATACAACATTTTTTTCACCATTTTGACTGTTAAATCATCAAACAAATAATAAAAAACATAGTTACGGAGATACATGAAGTAAGAAATAAAAACTATTTTCAAATTTAATATTATTCGGTGTTCAGCATAAAATATGTGTAATGGCGTATCTATTGTCTTGCGAATGATACCATCTAATAAAAAAAGAAGGAAATGGATTTAATGTAAACTGCATTTTTATTTAGTATTATATGACTATTTCTAACTTTTTTAATTAGAATATGATATAGTTATAAACATTTGTTAAAATAATAATATAGTACACTCGTTTTATCTAAGATTTTTCAAGTTACTTTTTATAAATACCAACATTTTTCTGGTTGGCAACATGCAAGAACGAGACACACGGCCTCTCTCCTGGCTATCTCGCTCGGCTCGGATTTGCCTCTATGATACGTGCATTGTGAAATACACTCTATTACTAAGGTAATACAGTTCTTTTTAGCAATTACAAAATTCGGAGTCTTCTATCCATAGGTACTATATCCATGCGTTTTATAGTTACAGAGCCCTCCTTAGACACGTCCTGACATGATCTTGGTTGGATTATTTTACCATTGTGTGAACATGGCGTTCTTTTGCTGTTGTCTGTATTATATTATATTATTATTGGAGTATTCACCTTATATATTTTTTTATTTAAAAACAGATTTAAATTCTTTCACAAACAGTGTATTAAAATCTGTTTTAGGATATCATTGACTACAATATTAATAAATAATAACAATAATGTATTAAATAACATAACTTTACCGGTTTATACAAGTTTTTTTTAATATTCTTAACATATTTTTGAAAAATAAATAATATATTTTTATTATTCGTTTTATTCGAAATATTGCAATATTGCACCCAGTCATATTCGAATAATAAAATTGTTGATAAAAACGAATAGTAAATTCGAATAAAACGAATATTCGAATAAAACTAATATTGGAATAAAAATAATATTCGAATAATATTCCCTAAGTGCCTCCCTCCCTCCCTCATGCTCGGAGCTCGCGCGCAAACATAACCGAGCGGCATAAAATTTTTTTTTTTTGTATTTGCTCGGTTGCATGTAGTATGCGCAGATAACTATACGGTTTTATCAAAAAGATTTGTATGCCTCGTCAGAAAAAACAGCGAAATAACAGCTATTGTATGTCAATAAAAATTTTCAACATGTTGCCTAAAGACATTAGAGACATTTCTGTATTAATTAAGTTTAAAAGAATATTATTAAAATGGTTGCCGTTTGTCCAAATGCTTTTTAAATATGTTTAAAATTTCTCTCAAAAAAGAAAAAAAAAATGGGTGGTGCGAGGTACTGTTTTGTTGTGGGGTGTGTTCGTCAACAGCTGCAAAACCAGAAGAACAGGAAAATATTATAAATACATCTGTTAAAATGTATTTAAAATATTTTCCTGTCTGTAAAGTGTAAATCTATGGCGATTTTATGGCGGTTTCAAGTTTTGGAAATTTACATTTGTTTTATGTTACGTTATCTATACTTCTAAACTAATCTGTACTAATATAATAAAGAGGAAAAGTTTGTTTGTTGGCATTGAATAGTTTCCGAAACTACAGGACCGATTTTGATGAAATTTGGCACAGATGTAGTGTAGACTAGAGATGTCACGAATATTTGGCAAATATTCGGTATTCGGCCTATTCGGCCATCTTTTTTGCTATTCGGTATTCGGCCGAATAATACGTACCTACTATTCGGCCGAATACCGAATACCAAATCATGTAAAAAAGACACGTTATATTACTCCAAATATATTTATTTCAAAATTACAACAATTTAGTAATTAAAATTGATCAGTGGTAAGTTGTGATGGATAAAAACAAGCTTTTCAGCATTTTTTGGTAGCAAACGATTACGCTTTTCATCGTAAATGTTACCAGCCTCAGAAAATAACCTCTCACTATACACTTATACGCTAGTCGTCGCCTGCTGCGCCAACGCAACGAGGAAAACAGGTTGCGACTTGTCTTAATCCAGCTAACGCGCTCCCGACAAGTATGTATTTCGTGCCGAATATTCGGCGCTTCGGCCGACAGCGTTGCCGAATATTCGGTATTCGGCCAATTCACTATTCGTGGCATCACTAGTGTAGACCTCAGAGTAATCAGGTACCTACTTGGTGTAGACCACGGGGAAGGACAATGTGCTACTTTTTATCGCGGAAACATTTACGGTTTCTGAGAAATGCACTTTTGCGCGCACGAAGTCGCGGGCAACATATTGTTTTAAATAATCTTTCAATGTTTTCGTATAGGTAATTATAGGATTAAATGAAACCACCAAGGAAGCTGGCAGTACAAGCATTGCTTATCAAACTGATGCGTGTGACTACGAAGAAGAGACTGCAAAAGGAAATACTTTCTGGGGTTGCAACGACGATAGGAATGAAGCTTCGACGCAGACAAACATTTACATTGGAAAGCCTGATAAAAACGAGCGAATTACAGTCAAAGGGCTGAAAACCGCCGCCACTAAGTCACGCGGTCCTGACGATATTGTACATTATCTCAGTATTTTCAAATTATGACGAGGTTAATAGTGCTCTCTCAAAAATGGTACATTGGTTTAATGTTAATAATTTACTTTTAAATTCAAATAAAACAAAATGTTTAAAGTTTAGCCTCCCAAATGTTAGGCAGGCACAAACCAATATACTATTAAATGATGAGAAAATGAACTTAGTGGACACCACTGTATTTCTAGGAATAACACTAGATTCTAAATTACAGTGGGGTCCCCATATTGCAAATCTGGCAGATAAGTTCAGTTCTGCAGCATATGCAGTCAAAAAAATTAGAGAAATTACCGATGAGGATACAGCGCGGCTAGTTTATTTTAGTTATTTTCATAGTATAATGTCATATGACATCCTTCTATGGGGAAACGCTGCGGACATTAATACAATATTTGTGCTTCAGAAGCGAGCTATACGTTTTATTTATAAGATGTCATGTTTTGAATCTCTGAGAGAAAAATTTAAGGAAATAGGTATTCTGACCGTTGCTTCTCAATACATTTTGGACAATGTGTTGTATGTCAGAAAGAATTTAACGAATTTTAAAAAGAAAAGTGACACACATTGTAGGAATACTAGAAATAGGAACAAGTTAGAAATACCAGTGATCAGACTTAGTAAAGTAAGTAAATCTTTTAAAGGTCAATGTATACGCCTTTACAATAGAATCCCAGAAAACGTTCAAAACCTTTCCATTAATAAATTTAAAAAAGCTGTTAAAGAACGTTTGTGTGCTAAAGCTTATTATAGGTAATCAGTGATTTTGTTAACAATTGCACACCTTGGGAATAAGATGGCCCCATGCAAGGCTACTTATATGTACTTAAGTATGTTCTTTGTACTTAATATATGACTAATGTTATATAGATTAAGTTACAACATTGTAAAAATATTTTTTGAAAAGAACAATTTTCCCATCTTTTTGCTAAAAGGTGGCCCCGTGCGAGTTTCTTACGCCGGTTCTTCTCGCCGGGCTAGTTTCCGAACCGGTGGTAGGCATCATGTAGGACAATTCTATAAGCGTTATATTATAACCTACATGGAAATAAAAATTTTGAGTTTGAGTTTGAGATTGAATGTGATAAAACTATGTTGCAGTTAGGCGTATTTTCTGTAATTTTTTAAAATGTTTTGATCGTTCTGATTAGCGTCAAAACAGACGATTAACCAGCTTACTACCGGGTATTAAATACATATTCTGGTCTGTGGTCTTTTCCACGGATGATTCGTTCTCCACCATAATGGATTTCGAAGACCTCCTGAACATGATGGCTTTGGAATAGTTTGTGCCCTATAATTTTTAATTAGTTGAACATTCCGTTATTATTAGTAATACGATGATCCCACCAAATCATTCTGTAAAAAACTAGCCAAGTCTCGATGGAGTTGCTTGTTTATCTCTAAAAAGTAATGAAATCTAGACAAAGTCGTGCCAAGTCTAAGGTTCCTTACTGCGATTTATTTATTATTATAGTTAATATTGTGTAACTTAACCGTTGAACATTCTTTATACGTTAGTGGGTACAAGTCAATTTTGTTTACACGTAATGTTATATCTGTTGTAACTACCTATGTTTGTTATGCGAGATAATAGCCCATACTGGTATTGGTAATTGGATGCTAGTATCTCATTTTAGGCTGTTGTTGATTGTACAACACATGTATTGGAGCAATGGTGTCATTAAGTCCCTTTTGTACCCTTGTGTACCCTTCAACGGCCAAGTCATACAACATTAAATAATATGGCCAAGTCATACAACGATAAAGAAATCGCAGTATGGAACCTTAGACTTGGTACGACTTTGTCTAGATTTCATTACTTTTTAGAGATAAACAAGCAGCTCCATCGAGACTTGGCTAGTTTTTTACAGAATGTTTTTGGTGGGATTTCACTTCTTTTTATAGAAACGTGGGCTTATTGATTTATTTTACTAGATTTTAGTGTAATTTGTTTATTTAATTTGTGTAATGTTCGAGTAGAATAAAGTTAATCGTTCGACTATTTCTTCTTGTAAACTTGTAAGTATAAGTATAAAAGCCAGTCTAGTATTTTCTAGAGTTTTCCTTTAATTTTATTTATATGCGTATTAAAAGCAGAAGGGGAGGCATTCGCCCAGCAGTGGGACGCTACGGGCTAGATTAAATTAGAAGATGTGTCCCACTTCGCTGGATTTTTGCAATGACAGTCGATTTTTTATGTACCAATAGTAGAAGGCGGCATTACCATATTATCTCTAAATCAGCTGAGACCAGCTGAGGGTTCTTCATCGGATACTTCAGACCTTCGATCTTTGACATCAAATGAAGTGGGCTCTTGTGTTTTCTAATCAGGGTCACCAGGTACTCCAGGTTTTTTGATTATCCTAGTTTTTATAGTTTTCCCTTTATGTGGCCATTAAAGCCTAACTCTGTACCAAATTTCAGCTCTCTGAGTTTATAGGAAGTTCTAGTTCTATTCTGATGATGATGAGTGAGTCAGTGTCATAAATGCGAAACATTGCTTTCGCTTAACTTCGAAACTAAATGACCTACAGACATAAAATTTTGGATTTTAAGTTTGTGATTATAGTTTACTGGATGACGAAAATTTTTGCGTTCTGGTCTTATCCAGAGGTTCTCAAATAGGGGCCTGAAAATGCGGCGAAATGGTTCCAGTAAAGAATGGTACGGCAGTGTTTGCTTCGCGCTTGACTTGGCGGGGGCACTGCCGTGCCCCCAGATCGACGTTCTGGTCTTATCCAGAGGTGCTCAAATAGGGGCCTGAAAATGCGGCGAAATATTTCCAGTAAAGAATGGTACGGCAGTGTTTGCTTCGCGCTCGACTTGGCGGGGGCACTGCCGTGCCCCCAGATCGATTATCCTAGTTTTTATAGTTTTCCCTTTATGTGACCATTAAACCCTAATCCTGTACCAAATTTCAGCTCTCTGAGTCTATGGGAAGTACTAGTTCTATTATGATGATCATGAGTGAGTAGGTGTCATAAATGCGAAACTTTGCTTTCGCTTAACTTCGGAACTATTGACCTATAGACTTGAAATTTTGTATTTTAAGTATGTGATTATAGCTTACTGGTTGACGAAAATTTCTGCGTTCTGGTCTTATCCAGAGGTTCTCAAATAGGGGCCTGAAAATGCGGCGAAATGTTTCCAGTAAAGGATGGTACGGCAGTGTTTGCTTCGCGGGGGTTTGCTCGACTTGGCGGGGGCACTGCCGTGCCCCCAGATCTTACAAATAAATAAATACATACTAAAAATAACATACAATGAACATGAAAGAATATTTCATGGTTCGTGTAGGTATTTAATATATTATCTTTCGACAAATATATTCTGGAATCCATACTGAATAATAGATTGGCTCATAATATTGATAAAATATTTTTTTTGTGTTAAAATAAACAATCACCAAAAAAGTGCAGAAACTTTGTGGCCTAACACATTGGTTTACTAATTACTTGTGAAGTCGGTACACACAGCTATATATACAAATTTCTATTTACAAATTATTTAAATACAATTTTAAGCACATAAAATATTTACACAACAATCACTATATTTTTACATTTATTAAAAATAGAATAAAATTATTAAAACACTAAATCTATACATTTATAAAAACTATTGCTAAAATTATTAGTACTTATATATATTTTTCATGTATAGGTAACATGTTACGCAACCAGCTGGCCGATTCTGTATCGTACATTTTGTTAATCACTGAGTTAGTAACGAAACGGAGGAGTGAGTAACGGAAAGTCTCACTTTTGTATTCACTATAATACAAAAGTGAGACTTTCCGTTACTCACGCCTTCGTTTCGTTACTAAATCAGTGATTAACTCATAAAATGTACGATACAGAATCGGCCAGCGGAACGCCGCGCGTTGCGTGCCGACCCACTTGTACCATCAATAAATAAAAACAGGAATTCAGATTATCGTTAGGTATAGGTAGAGATGTGATAAACGGCTTAAAATTAAAAGTTAACTTATCCGTTATTAAATATTCAAAAGCAACTTTTTTTAACTGCTTAGTTGCTTAGTTGCTTATTTGCTTATCTACTTATTGCCACTTATAAGTTATAATGTTTTTTGCGCTTATGTTACGTTTTTCGATCGCTTAAACTGATTTAAATTACTTTCCTTCGTACTTTGCAGGCTTAGGACTGTCTGAAATCTGAATAATTATTAATATAATAATATGAACTCATAAAAATGTTTTTACGTGTTGATAATATGCATTAATCTTAAATGTTGCTTATCATTAGTAATAGTTGATTTACAGGATAACAAACATTACACATCGCCACTTTTTTCACCTCATTTCTTTCAAAGTAGTTCCATAAATTACTGTTCCAATTCACGTCGTTTAGTCGTCACCTTACGACAAAAACTTAATAAACTTAATACTAAAACACTACACGAAAAATTTTATATTACGTCCATATGGACCATTATTATATTTATTATTTACATTAAAAGTTCACGGTAAGCCACCAAAACACCACTATTACGATTAAAATACGAATTTTTGCGTAACGTAATATAACGTGTTTTCGTCAACCCGCAAAGCGCAACTAACAAAAAGTGAATAAACACGAAAAAGCATATTAGTTATAAGTACAAAAAATAAACCGTTTAAATAAGTGATGAGCTACATTAAAGAATTTTCACTCTTATTGTGCTGTCATAAGAACTATTTTTCTTTGCTCATACCACACTTATATGACTATAAACGATATAAACGATAACTATAAGTGATAAACGCTTAAATTTTTAAACGACTTTTCAACTTATTTATAAAAGCACGCTTTTTTAAACGCTTTACGTTTAAACGGCCATCTCTAGGTATAGGCACAGCCTATAGAACTAATACCTACAGTCGTCCAACGAACACGTCTAGACAGAGCAATCGTGCGGGGCGTGCGGGGTGAGAGAGGGTCGGTAGCGAGCCCAAGCTGCCATACACTCGCTTGGGACACGTCAGCCGGGGTTGACGCTTTTTAATTTGATTGTTTAAGTGGTTTGCGACAGTGTTTCGTTTGAGTTGTATGTAGGTACTTATTTACAATGGTCAATTATATGAACAGCTAAAGAAGATTAATTTTAATACAAAACCATGCGCCTGTTTCCCGTCAGAATTTTTAATAAAATTGTATTTACGTATGTGAATTTACTAACTACATCGTCAAATTCAACAATCGCAATCTAAAAACTAGTAAATCCAAATGTCGAAAATACCTTTCAGTTTCGCATTTGTAGCTTTTGCAGGGTTCGTAAATATCCGATATCTATACTATAATATTATAAAGCTGAAGAGTTTGTTTGTTTGTTTGAACGCGCTAATCTCAGGAACTACTGGTTCGAATTGAAAAATTCTTTTTGTGTTGGATAGTCCATTTATCGAGGAAGGCTTTAGGCTATATAGCATCATGCTAAGCTCAATACGAGCGGAGCTACAATCAATAATATTTCAAAATCGGGGTGTTTTTTTTTTCCTTTTGAAAGCTTTCGCTGCGTACGCTGCGGAAACGGTTAAAGTTTTGCTAAAATCATGTATGACAGAATTGTTCTTCTTTAAAAGTTCTAAAAAAAAGTCCGCGACAGTATTATGTCTATCTTTTAAGGTTGGCTCACAATAACCTTTTTATAGTAACCAAATTTGTTCTAAAATTAAGCATTATTTGCGAGGGTGTTTTCATAAAGTTAATATTAATCCTTATCCAAGTAAATACATTATTCATTACAAGCATTTAATTTAGAATAAATTTGCCTTTACATCATTTGATTTCAATGAGTATTTTAGAAGATATCGCAGTAATAAAATAATCAGCGCGCAATATGTAATGATGTGCGGTGCGCTGCGGGCAGTCGTGAGCATGAGGGGGAAGCGCTTCTCCTTCTACGTAAATGAAGTCGCGGGTAAATTTTAGCGATATCCCAAAGTAAATGTTCCACGCGGACGAAGTCGCGGGCAAAAGCTAGTTTTTAACCCCCGACGCAAAAAGAGGGGTGTTATAAGTTTGACGTGTCTGTCTGTCTGTCTGTCTGTCGGTCTGTCTGTCTGTCTGTCTGTCTGTCTGTGGGTGTGTCTGTCTGTCTGTCTGTCTGTCTGTGGCATCATAGCTCCCGAACGGATGAAGCGATTTCAATTTAGTTTCTTTTATATTAAAGGTGACTTACATGCGAGTGTTCTTAGACATGTTTGATGAAAATCGGTTGAGCCGTTTAAAAGTTGTGGGGGGTGAAAGCGAGGAAGAAAATCCGAATGTGCAAATATACTCGAGTAAGGTCTCAAATGAAAGCGCACTGAAAGATAATATTGATGACTTAATCGACAGTGTTCGTAGCTTCATTTGATGAGAAAATTGGTGGTGGGAAGATCAGCCGTTTGAAGATGATCAGCTCTTTTCTAGTCGATGAGGGGATCTGACTAACTTTCCAATGTCCGATCGATTAAAAATTTGGTACTGTGTTACTTCAACGATATTCAAAGAACATGGTAAGGTAACCATGACCTGATCAGCTGTTTGAAGATGATCAGCTCTTTTCTAGTTGATGAGGGGATCTGACTAACTTTCTTATGTCCTATCGATTCGAAATTTGGTACCGTGTTACTTCAACGGTATTTAAAGAACATGGTAAGGTAACTATGACCTGATCAGCCGTTTGAAGATTATCAGTTCTTTAATAGTTGATGAGGGGATCTCACTATCTTCCATTTGTCTAATCGATTCGAAATTTGGTACCGTGTTACTTCAATGATATTGAAATGGTAAGGTGACCATTATTTATACCTACTTTAATTAAAAAGGACAAAATAAAAGTAAAATTAAAATTAAAAAAAAAAACCCCGACACGAAAAATAAACTCTAAAAATAAATATATATTTTTTTAAACCTATTATAATTATTATTATTTCTAACCCCCGACGCAAATAGAGGGATGCTACAAGTTTGACGTGTCTGTCTGTCTGTGTCTCTCTGTCTGTGGTATCATAGCTCCCGAACGAATGAAGCGATTTCAAATTAGTTTTCTTTATATATTAAATGTGACTTATGTGTGAGTGTTCTTAGACATGTTTGATGAAAATCGGTTGAGCCGTTTAAAAGTTGTGGGGGATTAAAGTGGGGAAGAATAACCGAATGTGTGCAAATATACTCGAGTGGGGTTAAAATGAAAGCGCACTGAAAGAGAATATTGATGACTTAATCGAAAGTGTTCTTAGCTTCCTTTGATGAGAAAATTTGGACATGGAAATCCGATTGTCAAGTGAGAATATCATTTACTACATCTCAGTCTTTGCAATTCTGCTAAAGATGATTTGTCATGTGGGTTATTAAATAGTTTTCTTTGGTCGAGCTCACAAATAGCTACCCCATCCAAGGTTTTTACTCTACTTAACGCGACATAGGCTTGGCCTTTTGCGAATGTACTTTTGCCTAAGTAAACCACAGCTTTTTCAACTGTCGTCCCTTGCAACTTATGTGCTGTAACCGCCCAACATAAAATGATAGGAAACATTGTTCTTTCAATATTTCCATATCCTCTAAGACCTTGAAAAGTTACATTATATGGCCTTATTGGAATCCACCCATTCTCGTCAACACAACTCCGGCCGATAGTGGCATCATCAAATTGAATTGATATTGTTTTTGGAAGTTCCCCATCTTCCAGTTGGTCACGGCGAAGTCCATTCCATTCAATTTTTTTAATAATGCCCATACTGCCATTGACTAGCCCTTCAGAAACGTTTAAATTTACTCTCAACATGACCCTAGCCCCGATTGAAAGTTTGATTGTACTTAGCAACCCCCCTGTACAATTAGGATCTTGCGGTACAAAATTTTGATTCGGTTTCTGCCCATAAGTTGCAGGTTCTTTCGATTCATCGAGAGCATTAATGGTATACATTTTTACCGATTTAGCCATCCTGTCTACCATTTTATCATTATAGTTATTGACTAATTTTAACGTAGGAAAAATCCTTATAGCTTCGCCGTCAGCAAATTCTTTATCCAAAGTCACACGGCTTCTCTGAAGTAAAATTTCATATTGCTCCATACTCAGCTCACCTACTCGTAAATTATTCAGAATGTCTATAAATTGACTATCGTTTTGCTGTCTGACATTAGTTTGCAGCTCACAAAACCCAAAGTAACGCCATAAATGGGGCTCTCCTTCGAATATAGTCGGTTGCTTGAAGCACCAACTGCCTTTAACAGGTGGCAATTGCATAATATCTCCAAAAACTAAAATATTCAGTCCACCAAAAACTTTTTGAGAATTTTTTAATTCTTGTAAACGTAGATGAATACTTCGTAAAACTTCATACGATACCATCGATATTTCGTCTATCACAAGCCATCGAATATGACGCCATTTTCTCCGCATATCCTCCAGACGCTGGCCTGTTAACTGTCTGTACACTGTGGCTCGACCTTTCTCGATTCCTAAAGAAAACGCACTATGGAGGGTTTTCCCGTTGACAAGCCGTGCCGCCACTCCAGTAGGTGCGGTAATTTCGACAAAACTTGCATGCAACAATTGATCTACTGTGGGAGCATAACAGCGGCGGATATGTTGAACTAAAGTTTTAAGTACAAACGATTTGCCGCTGCCAGCTCCTCCCGTTACAAATAATTTTAAGGGAGCATTAGTGATTGGTTGATTAGTGACTTCCATGCGAATACGTTTTGTAACTTCGTCGAATATTTTTTTTTGTTCTGTGTTCATGCTGGCTACCATGGAGTGAAACTCTTCATCTGTTATGTTGACATGCATTGCATCTTCAACTTCTTCCACTTCGATATCAACATCAGCCATTCTTGGATCATATCCATCAACAATCGCTCCAAGGTCCTGATTCACTGGACCGAATTCTTGGTCATTGGAATGATTAAATACTGGAGGCTCGGCTAATGCTAATACTTGGCCAATAACCTGCTGGAGCTCACGTTCAATGTGTTGAAATTGCTCAACAGTATCTCCGTGAAACGGACGTAACCTATGTCGTTGGGCCATAAAAGCTTCTTCACATGTTTTGTAACCTGTTAACAAATCAGATTCATCTCTAAAAGGCACATGGGCAACAAGATAGTTATAAAAATAGCCTTCCCTGTCGCCCATTTGCGTGTAATATCGAGTCCTCAGAATAGCAGGCTTTCTTCGTTTTTTCATGACAATTCCATTTAAAAGTCGGATAGTTGTTCGTGAGATTTCGCCGTCTTCTATTTCTGCGTACGCTTCCAAATCACCGTCTTCTTCATCGTTAACAGCTCGACTTGTGTGTTCGTAATTTATGGCAAATTCCGCCAAACTAAGATTCTCCAAATTAGTCGGCCTTTGAACATACCTGTCGAATATATTTTGATATGTTTGACCTTCATTACTGTCATATCTTAAAATTCGGTAACGCTCGTGAGGTCGGCAAGTGTTGACAAAAATAACTTTTCGAGAACTATCTCTCAGTTTCAAATGGCATAATCTATATGCGCATTCACATGCTGACACTCTGCGATGATTTAATAATGCCATAGAAACAGCAAACAATTGTCGACCGATATCTCCATGACAGGCTCTGACTTTATTAACGGCATCTTTTACAGCTTGACCTACATCCTGGGGCTCGTGCTTTGATGTGTATTTGGCTATATAGTAAGATACAGCTGTTACATTTCCACAGGGTTGGATGTCCATATTACCTTTCCATAGTTTTAATATCTGCGTATTATAATTATTTATATACTGTTCATCAGAATGTCGTCGCAAAATGCAGAATCGCCCATTATTTTGCAAAGTCTCATCGGGTCCTAACAAAACTGTCTGATCGCTAACTGGTCTTGGAAAGTTAAATCTACAGTGATGGTCTTGTCTATTTTTGTAGCAGGTTGATGAATGCGAGTGTATTTGCACCCGTTTAACAATTTCATTTAACTCATCATCTTCATTATGTAAAGAACACGATACGATCTTATTAATCAGAGATTTGCCTTCGCGAGTATCAAAATTTGGTGCATTTTCTATCCAACACAGCATGTGCAAATGGGGACTTCCACGGTTTTGGAACTCAATCCTCCACCAGAAATCTGTTAGCTTTCCTCCTAAAATTTGGTTGTCGTTCTTTAACAATCTCATAAAAGCATTCACACGAATCATAAATTGACGACTTAAAGTCACAGGATGTTCATCTACTAACTTTTGTCTGGCATTGAAACTTAAATCATTAGGATTTTCATCGGGTCTTCCCGCAGCAATTAGTAGTGATCTCAATATATCGTCCCAATTAAGGTCGTTGCAACTCAATGTAAGAAACCACGTAGGAGCGCCCAAATTCTTTACCATCGCGATAAGATTTGAACACGCACTTTGCCAATAAGCATTTGAGCCTCGCATATTCCGCATATTCAGATGAATGTTTTCTACTAAATTGTCTGGTTGATTTCCTCCCTGGCGCATTCTTAAAACTACACCAACGTTTTGCTTAGCTCTATAGAACTCCATTACCGATAATGCATAAAAAAGATAGTCATTTCTTTGGAATCGTGTATCAGCTGCCATTATCCTAGCTTGACAGTAGTCTAACGGTGTAATCGGATGAGGTCGATTTTCCTGTAATCCATTTCTGCCATAAGGAAATAATTGGAACCAAGATAGTTCTTCTGCTCGTCTTTCTCTTGTTATTTGTAAGGGCGGCTCGGTTTTTCTTCGTAGCTGATGAACTGATAATTGATTACAATTATCGTTAGCAATTACAGTAGATAATTCAGGAATAGGTTCATCTATGACACGTAAAACTGACGAGGTAATAACAATATTGTCATTGTTCAAGTCATTGGATGATTGTGATGAAAGGTTAGTATTTCTTATAGCGTTAATATCGTTATCAGGTTCATTTCCATTTTGAATCAATGTATGTACATAAGGGGTAATTTTTATAATACTATATTGGTCGTTGTCGAGTCTATTTTCCTGTGATTTAGGTATATTTGATTTTAAAACCGTCCACAAGGCCGTAATATCGGTGAAAGATATCAAGCAAGCTGCTCCATTCTGAGCTACACGACCTTTCGGCCCCCTTGAATGGGAGTCAAACAAGTAGTATAAAATACCATTTTTCCAAATTGCGACTGATATGCCATTACAAGTAATAATAGCTCCCTGACCATCACAAGATTCCGTGAAGAATTCCATTAAGCCATTCTTTAGATTTGGAAAACCGTCAATATTAATACTCAAATGACCGCAAATCGAAGTAGCTTCATCGTGAATTTGTAATAAACATGAATGATTTAATATCTCAAAATTGACCTGTAACTCATGTACACGTAAATATTCTATATTAGTTTCAGCCAAATTTGGTGCCCTCCGAGATTGTATACTATTTGTGTATAAATGATCACCGGAAATCAGGATTGAATCAATCATATTTGAAGACCAAGTCTCAGTTCGTTTAATTTTTGAAACGGCAATAGCTACAGCTGCGTTTGCGGTACACTGCTTTCCTCTAGAATAATCATTAAATTTACTATGACTTTGATGAAATGAACCTCGCAATATACGTCGTTCATTGCCTATATCTTTGAAACAATCATTGTTAGTTTCGTTTGCGTTTTCTTCTAGTGCTATGTGGTTATGGTGAACATGACAAATTTCATTAATATTGTAATTATCGTTATTAAAGTTTATCGTGACATTTCCGTATAAAGGATTATTTGAAATAAGCCAATCTAATGCAGCTCGCAAGTTCTGAATATTCACAGAAAAGCGGCGTAATCTTTGAACTGACTCCAATTGCTCACAAACAATTACTAGGCCAGCACTACTCATTCGAAGTGGAAGTTGCTCAGCAATTTCTTCAACATCCTGGCCGAAAAGTACGGCTTGTCCATGGAAACCATGCTGTCCAAAACGACCACTAAGTTTCACCATTTTTACAAATGGGATTATCCTACTTAATAAACGTATCTCCACATCGGATAAAATCTTTATTTCAGGGGGAATTTCATCTAATGACATGCCATTCCAGTAAGCTTGCGTAGGTGTTCTTCCCCTACGAAGCGTTGTGGCACATCGGTGACAGCTAACGATAACGTCGTTATTAGTTAGTAACTCATTTGGTAGTATGTTTTCCGGTATATTACTTAACGCAACTGATTGGACTTGTTTAGGATAACATTTTTTTTTACATATCAAACAAATTTTATCAGCAAATGTCTGAATTGAATTATTAAAATCAACTCTAAGTTTGGCCCTAGATTGAGCTGTAGCTGCTGCATCTTTAGAAAGCCTGGAGGCACGTTGCTCTGGAGTCTCATTTGAACGTAACTCAGCAGTAGACCGCGCATCCCTGGCCAACCTGAAGGCACGTTGCTCTGGAGTCTCATTTGAACGTGACTCAGCAGCAGACTGCGCATCCCTGGCCAACCTGGAGGCACGTTGCTCTGGAGTCTCATTTGAACGTGACTCAGCTGTAGACTGCGCATCCCTGGCCAACCTGGAAGCACGTTGCTCTGGATTCTCATTTGAACGTGACTCAGCAGTAGACTGCGCATCCCTGGCCAACCTGGAGGTACGTTGCTCTGGAGTCTCATTTGAACGAGACTCAGCAGCAGACTGCGCACCCCTGGCCAACCTGGAGGCACGTTGCTCTGGAGTCTCATTTGAACGTGACTCAGCAGTAGACTGCGCATCCCTGGCCAACCTGGAGGTACGTTGCTCTGGAGTCTCATTTGAACGAGACTCAGCAGTAGACTGCGCATCCCTGGCCAACCTGGAGGTACGTTGCTCTGGAGTCTCATTTGAACGAGACTCAGCAGCAGACTGCGCATCCCTGGCCAACCTGGAGGCACGTTGCTCTGGAGTCTCATTTGAACGTGACTCAGCAGTAGACTGCGCATCCCTGACCAACCTGGAGGTACGTTGCTCTGGAGTCTCATTTGAACGTGACTCAGCAGTAGACTGCGCATCCCTGGCCAACCTAGAGGCACGTCGCTCTGGAGTCTCATTTGAACGTGACTCAGCAGTAGACTGCACATCCCTGGCCAACCTGGAGGCACGTCGCTCTGGAGTCTCATTTGAACGTGACTCAGCAGTAGACTGCGCATCCCTGGCCAACCTGGAGGCACGTTGCTCTGGAGTCTCATTTGAACGAGACTCAGCAGTAGTCTGCGCTTTCCTGGCCAGTCTGGAGGTACGTTGCACTAAAGTCTCATTTAAACGAGATTCAGCAGTAGACTGCGCATTCATGGCCAGCCTGAAAGTACGTTGCTCTGGAGTTTCATTTGAACGAGACTCAGCAGTAGACTGCGCATCCCTGGCCAACCTGGAGGCACGTTGCTCTGGAGTCTCATTTGAACGTGACTCAGCAGTAGACTGCGCATCCCTGGCTAACCTGGAGGCACGTTGCTCTGGAGTCTCATTTGAACGAGACTCAGCAGTAGACTGCGCATCCCTGGCCAACCTGGAGGTACGTTTCTCTCGAGACTCATTAGATCGTGAAGTACTTCTATAGCTGACATCTTTTGTTTGACGGATACTACGTGCAGTCTTAGTTTCTTTTGATCTATGCAAAGCCTTAGTCTCTGCGTCTCTATCGAATCGTAGCTGTCTCTGTGTTGGACTTTCCTGACGGCGTAATTCTGCCTTTCGCGTAGCTTGTGATAACAAAAAATCATTCCTTTCAGGAGTATTCTCCTCAGGCTGAGTTAATTTGCGCCTTTTGCTTTCGTTTTGAGCTTTTTTAGTTTTTCTTCCCAGACCCATTTTGCAGCGTAAACAAAACTTTTAAGTAAGATACTATTATTATTAGGACAATTAGTATTCGTTACAAAAAGTTATAAAGGTTAAATATTTTTTTTAAATTAAGTAAATTCGCAACCAATACCTACTAGTAATTATGTCAATAAAAAATCTACGTACTACGTATGTGCAGGTAATTATGAAATTAGATGGTTAAATAATTAATTACTACAGAAAGAATAAACAAAAAACCTGCACCAATGTAGCCTTTAGACCCTATGTTATTTTGTTATGACTAAATTTATTTATAAAAAAATATTATATACAGTGTTGAAAACTAATATAAATATTACGTAACAATTATTACTTATAGAAACAAAAAATATTAATTATTAAGTAAAATAAAAGCGAACAACCTTGACCTTAAATGTAATCTTTACCTCAAATATAAATTTGCAACCAACGACAAGAACCTATGTATTTAAAACAACAAAATGTTTATTGTAATAAGTATGTGTTAAATAAAAGCGAACAAACTTGACCTTAAATGTAATCTTTACCATAAATATAAATTTTCAACCAACGAAAAGAATGTATTTAAAACTTAACAAAATCTATATTATAATAAGTATGTGTACCTATAAAAAGTATAAAATAAAAAATTAAATTAAAAATTTAAAAAACCCCCGACACAAAAACCTAAGTTCCCTTTAAAAAGTAAAAAAATAATAATAATCTCAATATTAAAGTACCTAAGTATGTATTAATAATTCTAAAAAAATACGTCGCGTTGGGGGACCGCTCCAAACCTAACAATTTAATTACAAATAGTCTACCTAACTAAGCAACATAAAACAAAGTTAAGGAAAAAAAACTTTTATAAAATTTCTTCACAATATTGAATTTAGCATACGACCGTCAACGACGTCTGCCCTCGCGTGTCTGCCCGCTCGGGTAACGAAACTTGAGTACCTAACGCTTCGCCGCTTTATTCCCCACCCGCACACCGCGCCGCGCCGCGCACTGCCTGCAGTACCTGCGCATGAATGACGCTACTAGTACTGTATAATGTATGAATGACGTACTGCACTCCGCCGCCGCCGCGCCGCCCGCGCCGCCCGCGCCGCAATATTCCTATTTTCCGAGTGTACTTGTGTACTTTAACATCAATTTACTTTAACACACAAAAAATGAGTCTTGGGTAAAAGACTAAATAGGTAGGCATGTGATAGTTATGAAAAAAATCGTAGATAATAAATAATTTGGAGCGGTCCCCCAACGCGACGTATTTTTTTAGAATTATTAATACATACTTAGGTACTTTAATATTGAGATTATTATTATTTTTTTACTTTTTAAAGGGAACTTAGGTTTTTGTGTCGGGGGTTTTTTAAATTTTTATTAATAAAATTGTATCTACGTATGAGAATTTACTAACTACATCGTCAAATTCAACAATCGCAATCTAAAAACTAGTAAATCCAAATGTCGAAAATACCTTTCAGTTTCGCATTTGTAGCTTTTGCAGGGTTCGTAAATATCCGATATTTATAATAAACTAGATGACGCCCGCAACTCCGTTGCGCCAAAATTCGTTTATCGCGGCGGAACGTACATTTTTCTGGGATAAAAAGTATCCTATGTCCTTTCTCGGGTCTCAAAGTATCCCTATACCAAATTTCATCAAAATCAGTTCAGCGGTTTGGGCGTGAAGAGGTAACAGACAGACAGACAGACAGACAGACAGACAGACAGACAGACAGACAGACAGACAGACAGACACACTTTCGCATTTATAATATTAGTATGGATATCAAAATATCAGATATCTTTGATTATATATATCCGATATTTTTGATTTTTTGATATTTTCAAAATTACAGACAAATCTGATAGGTACTCTGATAAGTTTTTTCGTAATAGTTGAATCGAAATAATTTGTATGTCTGATAATTTGAAGGTAGGGAAGTAAAATTAAACTCATTTATTTATTATCGATATTAAAAGTTTTCAAATCAATTAAAAATCAACGATAGATACTTTTGAGTATCAATTTAAATAAACCATAAAACCATAAAATGACTTTTGTTTATAACCAGAAGAAAAAAAAGTGTATTAATTTTATCAGTCAAATTAATTTGACACATGGTATAAATGGTATAACAACAGTATAATAACAAACAAGGAATTTTCTTCCGAAAAACAGGAGGTCACGTGGGTGTCATATGCCGTTACAAGCCGCGTCGACGGCTATGATTAGTTAATGTCGTGTCAAATAGCAAGTTTTTGATGACCTAGGCTTGTGAAACTCTCGGAAAATAAGACCTGTTTTGTTTTATTCCTAGTACTCTACATACACATACTACGAATACCTACACAAAATGTAGAACAGATTATAATAAAACACATTATTGTGACAACCCTGCAGCAATGACGAATACCTACACAAAAGCGGCATTTCGCGCGACTTCAAACGCGTTGGACCACTGTATCTCTTTATTACACTGTGGTATAGGTGTGCGAGCGCTCGGTCAAGTTGCAATTTGCATTTCAGTATGAAATTTACTTCCGTGCGCTGTACGTGTATCGTCAGCTGTCTTATCGCGACATACGTTTGTTACGCGATCTATTGTAATTAGGTTTTTATAATATGACTAGATGACGCCCGCAACTCCGTTGCGCCAAAATTCGTTTATCGCGGCGGAACGTACATTTTTCCGGGATAAAAAGTATCCTATGTCCTTTCTCGGGTCTCAAAGTATCCCTATACCAAATTTCATCAAAATCGGTTCAGCGGTTTGGGCGTGAAGAGGTAACAGACAGACAGACAGACAGACAGACACACTTTCGCATTTATAATATTAGTATGGATATTAGTATGGATATTTAAGTAATACCTAACTAGTATTACCAATAGTACTATCCTTTAAATTTCTCCTTCTTAAACTGTGTAGGTAATATTAGGTGTGAACTATTTTTGCGTCGTATGACAGTAAAAATAAACTATAGTTTAAAGTGCTTTGTGTTAAGTTATTACTTTTACTACTTTAAATACTTACTTTTACTACTTTATAGTCTTGTATTTGCTGTATTATTGGTGAGAAATAAACTTTACTTTACTTTACTTTATTTATTTGACCTAACACTCATACCACACCTTACCACCACCTACAACTTTTATGCGAAATGCGAATCATATAAGTATTATTATGTTCACTTCTATGAGAAAAACGACCTCGAGTTGCCGCCGTCAACCGACTGATGGCGTTGCCATAGCTACGCCACGATATCCAAGAGCCCTATAAGGAATATTTTGACATTAAATTATAAATAAAAATATAAAAAATGTATTAGGTGACACACCCAATTGCTAGCACTGTACCAAATTACCAGCACCCCGAACTAATAGTAGAATTATAAGCTTCTCACTAATTATTTTTTGTGTCCACTTAATAAAAACACTAAATTAATGTTTCTCGAATTTACCGCCGACGACACCACACTTTTCAATTTAAAAACAGCGACATTTATGTAAACGAGTGTTGGCGTCTTACAGTTAGAATTTTTTGGCAGGTTCCTTGTGATCGACTGTAAGCTCACGTGTTTTCATATTATGCTATTTTTGACCTTTTGGTTTGTCTCATATGTGAGGCTTATCTAGTAAAAAAGCGTAAAAGTTATAGCAAAATTAATGAAAAAACATATGAAAAAACATATGACATCTGGGTCCAATATTTTGTAAATTCCAATTTATCAGCACTAGTGGTTTAATATGCAACAAATGAAGGTTATATCAACGTTTTTACTCTTTTAAGTTGCATAGTATTTTTATATAGGGGATCAAGTTTCTTTTATATGGGGACTTAAGAGTGCACTAGTCAACGGTTCGAACTCAGTGCAGCGCGCGGGGAAAATGCTTGTTATTTCACATAATATTGGGGAAAAAAGGATATATCTATAAAATAGTTATCTATACTTATATGAGAAGCTTTAGTGCACACATTTATACTGCTCAGCTGTTGGTGTTTTATGAAAAAAATATATAATATTTTTGTCTGAAGTAAAGTTATCTCAATTACTGAATAATATAACTGTGTCGGTAAGTTCTTGCTTTTTTATTTTAATTCTTCGTTTGTTTTTTATTTACGGTCAAAGTTGCACTAAAAATCCGATGTTTGAAGGCTTATCTTCTAAAGTAATTAAATTTTTAGAAATATAAGCACATACCGACCCAGATAAGTATAATAAAAATCGGTATTACACAAAAATTTGGGTCTACAATATTTGACTTTAGAGTAAATCACCAACAGCATTTGTATGGAGAATAAACCAACTAGCGCTGCTTTAAGTAAAATAATAAAGACGTCTTGAGTTTTAGCAGGTAAATTGGTACTTATTTTGACTGATATTTTGTTAGTTGTTGCAGATTCTTGAAGCTAGATAAACTCCACGTCTTTCAGTATCACTTTTTAGGGCCGTAGCCAAATGACAAAAACGGAACCCTTATGGATAGAACCGTTATGTCTGTCTGTCTGTCCATCCGTATGTCACAGCCACTTTTTTCCGAAACTATAATATGGTAACTAGATGTATTCTGTGAACCACATTAAGATTTTCACACAAAAATAGAAAGAAAAAAACAATACATTTTGGGGGTTCCCTATACCTACTTAGAATTAGAACTGAAACTCGATTTTTTTTTCATCAAAACCATACGTGTGGGGTATCTATGGATAGGTCTTCAGGTTTCTAATATCATTTTTAGTACTGAACTGAATAGTTTGCGCGAGAGACACTTCCAAAGTGGTAAAATGTGTCCCCCCCCGTAACTTCTAAAATAAGAGTATGATAAAACTAAAAAAAATATATGATGTACATTACTATGCAAATTTCCACCGAAAACTGGTTTGAACGATATCTAGTAAGATTTTTTTTTAATACGTAATAAATCGTAAACCGCAATTTACCTTTCATTCAATCAACTCTCTACAAGAACTTTTATGTTATGTTACTTGCTGCTACGGAATCCTTCTTGGGCGAGTCCGACTCGCACTGGGCCGCTTTGAATTATTTTAAATAGGATACTTAAGTAGAAAATAATGGAAAAAAATAAAAGGGGCATCAAGTCTCTCCATTTCCCGTACTAAACTGTAACTCACTATAGGTGTACCAGAATCTCATGGCATATAGGGAAATAAAATTTTGTAGTGTGCAATACTGGGGAAATTGAATTAAACGATCTTGATACTGGTTAATTTTTAATTATGTCTATAATATTATTGAACATGAATTATAATAAGACTGTGTGAACGTGAAGAATGTTCGGTGTATAATATAGAAAACTAGCTTTTGCCCGCGGCTTCGCCCGCGTGGAATAGTGTTCTTGAAGAAAAAACTACTTCGGCGAATAACTCTCTACCTACTTACAGCAATATACTTCTGATCATAGACGTATATTATAGACGAGGCATGTTGAGGCAAAAAGTGTCTCCAGTAAAATGGCCCCAATTTTTAAATTTTTGGGGCCATTTTGAAATTCGAAGTATGGTGAAAACAAGATGGCTGACATTTGAGTTATGGTGAAAACCAAGATGGCGTAACTTTTTCCCGTATGAATTTTTTTCTGCTAAATGTACGTGATGCCTATCTTGAGTTTGAAATCTTTGCTTCTGATACAATATTGAAAATGTTTTTAGGTTTGCCCAATGCAAATTGTTAAAAATGGGACCCTGTCACCTCGACACGACATGCGCGACCACTTACATAATATTATATTTATCGCACTTGAATATAAGTTTTACCATAATCTTATATATTAAAGACTAAATACTTAAAGACTATTATTTTAAAAACTCGCATCAAAATCCGTTGCGTAGATTTAAAGATCCAAGCATACATTATACTATACATACATAGGGACAGACAGATAAAGCTACTTGTTTTATACTATGTACAATGTAGTGAGTAAAGTTATTTGACATTCCAACAAAACTGACAAACCACCTCTGGATGTTCCATAAGAATTAAGAACTGCAGTTACTATTATGTATTCTGTGCTGCAGTTCAAAATATTCGTGAACCTCTTTATACTGTAACGTCCCGCGTTTTCGATAGCGCGATGTAGAAACGCGAGAGCCCGCGCCGCGCAGCAACACTATATCGCTGCATTTTAAATCTGTAATATCTTCGAAAATATTCATTTAAATTACATGCCGTGAAGGGCAGTATTGATCTATCTTAAATGCACAATGTATTTAAGATACTTAATTGGATAAGGATTAATACTGTATTGCTTAAATTCGCTTTGTAAATAAGCTATTAATTAAAATCAAAGTAAAGGATAAAAAAAATGGTTATTGTGGGTTATCCCTAAGAGATAGACATATGCCATCGCGGACTTTTTTGTAGGCTTTTTAAAGATATATACAACTGTAGTACATAATTTTGATCTATCTCGTAGTGTTCAGCTAGCATTTTCAATGTAAGCGCAAAATATGTGTTTTTTTAGGACTTTAGAAACCTCTAAAATTATTTGTGTACCTCTACTATGTTATGCATGTTATATACCTAAAAACCTTCCCGTTAAATCACTCTATCTGTTAAAAAACGGCATCAAAATCCGTTGCGTAGTTTTAAAGATTTAAGCATACATAGGGGACAGACAAAAAAGGGACTTTGTTTTATACTATGTAATGATAATGATATTTCATGAAAAATAAATCAATCGTGATTTACTTTATATACTTATTTATTACGAATAACATACAATTAAATTGGCAACAGTTTATTTAATGTTGGAATTTCCTTCCGAACTGTATAAAACTCGTCAAACTGTCTTATGTTGATTTTCTTTTTTCCTCCTCTCCTCCTTTTACCAGGCATGGAAAACAAACCATCATTCGATGTGCCATCAGCTACGATTCATCTTATAGTAGTACTGGAAACACATTAAAAGAAGTCACAATAATTACCTAAGAAAATATAAAAAAAAAACTAAAAGTATCAAAACAACTCACTCTAACTTACCGGTCAACTCTACCACAAGCTTTAAATTATAAGATTGAGTTCGATTTACACCTTCTTCTTTCTGTATTTTACTATAGACATGGAAAACAATATTTCTCGCTTGGGATCGAATTGCCTTTTTGGATATTTTCACAAAAACAACAAATTCTAAGAACTTAATCACAAAATTTTAACAGCGGTTGACAGATCACGTACTATGATTTGACGGGTCATACTTGACATTGCCATATGAAAATCACATTTTTTAATTTTTTTAAAATGCCATCAGATTCTGGTAGACCTATAGTAATTTTACCATAGTCATTTACCAATTTATTTTGATACTTCATTTAGACTTAAGAATATAAGTGGAATTAAAAATTAATTAAAAATACTACACTAAAACTTGAAATAACTATATACTAAGGTAAATGAGAAAGACTTGACTAATTAATAAGAATTAAGGTTATTTTTTAAAGACATTTTTTTTTATGAAACTGATTATTATTAGTAAGTAATTGTTTCTTTTCCTTTGTTATTATTCTTTGCTGTACTACCTGTATCCTTCTTATTTTATTTTTCCTGAACTCTGTCTAAGGTCTGCTGGCAGAGATCTCTTGTTAGAGATAAGCACGCCTATGTACCATCTCTTTTATATATTTTGTAATATTTAGTTGATTTTGTCATGTAAATGACAAATAAATAAAATAAAAAAGCAAGGTAAAAAAGAGATTATTCTCTGTTGATGTTTCTTTCTCTTTCACGTAAAACTACTGGACGGATTTTGATGAA
The DNA here is from genome assembly GCA_905404095.1 of Glaucopsyche alexis. Lineage (NCBI taxonomy): Eukaryota > Metazoa > Arthropoda > Insecta > Lepidoptera > Lycaenidae > Glaucopsyche > Glaucopsyche alexis. Next base: position 26,646,896 of record FR990046.1, read on the forward strand.
ATTCGATATGATAATAGTTTGGGCCCTGGATTAAAACATAGGCTACTTTTTATCCCGAAAAAGTACAGTGTTCCCAAGGGCTACTATATTGACGCGGGTGGAGCCGCAGGCAACAGCTAGTATTTCATAATATTGCCCTCGCGTAAATACAGTATCCCACGGGAACAAATTGTGCCTTTCGGAATAAAAAGTATCCTATGTTTTAATCCAGAGCTTAAACTACATGGTAGTAGTTTAAGCTCTAGATTAAAACATGTTGTTTGCTTGCTCTGGATTAAACAAACAACACAACAAAATGTCATCGAAATCCGTTTAGTATTTTTGAGTGAAAGAGTAACAAATATCCATCCATCCATACATCTATCCAGCCATCCTCACAAACATTTCAATACCACTATCACAGTGCTGATAATTTGGTAACCAAGTGCTGATAATTGGTGACGAGGGTGCTAATAATTGGCGTCGGGAACAAATGGTGCTAATAAAATGTGGATGAAGGTAAACTATATTAAGAAAAGAAAATCAGTCTTTTTTTAAATAATAGACCCAGAAAACTCATCATTGTGGATAAAAAAGTATTTTCCTCTGTAATAATCGGGGTTAAATCAGTGGCGTAGCTAGGTGGACAAGGGCCCCGGTGCATAAGGGAAGAATCGGGCCCTCATGCCTCTCATCCCCTCTTTCCGCGTAGCTTGAACTTATATTGACCTTTAAAATTAGTCATAGGAATCAGTGAGTTAAACTTATCCCTACTAGGTAAAATCCATACGTCGTCTCTATGAGGGGTAGAATCTCTATGTGTTAAATTGAGGAAAATGGGAATAAATAAACAACAACGCACATACATGACGATATAGAATATTTATTATACAGATGACTGATGAGATCAATAAAGGGAAAAAACGATTTTTAATAGAATTCCCTGTCCAATTCACAATCTCTTGCGCGCTTTAATTCATGAGTTCTTGGATGCTATTTCTCGATAGTGTTGTAATAAAAAAATGTTAAAATCCGAAGAGCCTTACGAATCCGAACATAGGGGGCATTTACCTTACTAATATCGCTACTGAACAAAGGGAGTTGATTTTAGAGTTATGTGTACATATTACATTTGTATGTTGATGCCAAAAATAAAGTTTGTTAGATACTAAATAATAAAGTTTTTACTTTTTTCTTTAAACTTTTCATCTTTATCTATCCTTTATCTAAATTTATCTATAAATAAATAATAAACAGAATTATCACTTTCTATTTTTTCATATTTAAAGACGTTTTGAACGCAATAAAAATGTTCTAATGTAACCTATTTTTAATTCCATATTTGAGGAGAGTTGTGACAACGTTATTTCGCGCCAGGTTTTTGTGAGGCCGTGTTACAACTTTTACGTAAAATAGAGCTCTGCAAAGTTTTTTGACATAAAGCTATGGAAAACGAAACGTAAGTATCACAGAAACGTTAACATGGCCGAATTCCTATACAATTTTCGAAATTTTATTATATTTTTTATCTCAAAACCTACGGATCTTATAATTTTGAAAACTTGCGAAATTACTGCGACAATAAAAGAACTTTAAGCGGTAAAATTACCATAAACCAATTAATAGTACAAATGTGGGATATTATTATAAAGTTTAGCCGTTTGAGAGTTATTATAGATTATACGAATACCGTTGTGCTGCAACCTGTATCCTGTATCATACATGTTTTGTCATCGGAAATTTTTTTAGCGAAAATGAGTTCTAGCAGAATATGGTGCCAGATGGATGAATGTGCGGAATAGAAATAGTAGCATTTGCATTAGTGGCGATACTTGATGAAAGATGAATCTCAGTTCAATATTCAATAAATCAATTAAATAATCTGAATATTTCCACACCTCTAAAGAGGTAGAAATTGTGAAACTAACACTGTACACCAATTTCTCACATACACAAATATCACATACACGCTAGGGCTTGCCTGTCGGTTATGCATGCATGCAAGGCTATCATGCATTACCCTAGCGTGAGTGGCCAGCATAGCAATTAGCGAGAGCCACTGGCGCCGCGGGCCGCCATTTTGTAGTTCATTTCATACTTTGCCACGATAAGGAAGAGACGGATTACGACGCTGGCGCGCGAGTTTTTTGTTGCTGACATTTTGATGGATAATATTGAAAATAGTGTTGAAAAAGTGAACGTATATAACTGTGCTTGTGTGTTTTTTTAATGTGTGTGACATCTGGTTTTCATTACGCGTTTTTCTGTTTCATTAACTTTTTTCGCGTTGTGATGTTGTCACACTATTTTGGTCTTGCAAAGTACAATCTTCATAATATATAACCAATTTACGTATATAAGGTGATTAGTGGTAAAAATATAAACTTTAATCGGTTGTAAGTTGCAACTTGCATCATAGACATAAAGTTTGTGCAGTAATGTTAGGTACAATCAAACATGGCGTAGGTATTTTTTGAATATAATATGTTAATAATATTATTTAAATTTATAAAATACACCTGAATCTGTAAAATTAACATAAATTGATAGCTTTCAAACTTATATCTGCAAGGATATTGTTTGTAATACTCTACTGTACCCAATTGAGTACAACGGCCGAATACGTACAGCAAATTTTTTAAATATTTTTGTTATACTAAGTACTAATCCTACTAATATTATAAATGTGAAAGTTTGTGAGGATGTATGGATGGATGTTTGTTACTCCTTCATGCAAAAACTACTGAACGGATTTTGACGAAATTTGGTATGGTAGTAGGCTCTGGATTAAAACATAGGCTACTTTTATCCCGGAAAAGTACAGTTTTCCCGAGGGTTACTGTATTTACGCGGGCGGAGCCGCGGGCAACAGCTAGTTTTTTGTATAATTTTGTAATTTATATTAACAGAAAAGCTAACTTTAGCTGAAACAAATGTTGTATAATAATACTAGATAGGTGTTGGAAGTAAAACTACCGAATTTTGTTTGTGTCCTAGACAAATCATCAATACATTTTCACAAAATAAGGTAGGTTTTTGACTTACTGCCGTAGGCGGCTGTACGACATTTTTACGAAAATGAGTTATAACACCAGCATACTATGTAAACGATTGCGCATCTACCCATCTTGGAATTATATTTCTAAGTTTATTCGTTCCTGTGATATCGTAAGCTATTTAGCGGCTAAATGCACATTTTTAAGGGTGAACCTAAGAAGGAAAGTAGTTACAGGCTAATTTTAGGTTAAATATACTTTAAAGTATCTTAACGTTTGTTTTACTTACATTGTCTTCTAAAATGTTGAAGCGCTATCCTACGTTATACAGCGGCAAAATACTTCAAACTAGATACTTATGCGGTTATGGCCTTAATACTGCATATTTCTGTAATAAGTCGTAATAATTTTAAAGAAAATTTGCTAAGTAAAAAGGCGGCCAACAGATATTCATAAGTTAAAAGATCGCTAAATATATTTAACTTCTATTTTTCATAGTATGATAACTTTTTAAAATATTTCAATGCTAAAAAAAGAGTCAGTGAATGCTTTTTAACGTATGATGAATGTGGAATTGCTAACTATATAGGTAAATAACGCTTATCACGGCAAAGTGCTTTTACTAGTTACTACGCATGTAAGCGGCTAAGTGTCCAACATACAAACTAAGATTCTGGCAAATCATCGCGACTTTTTTAGTTAATGTTTTGAATAATTTTAAAATTTGATGAAAGTTAATAGTCTAGCTGTTGATTTCAATATAATTATTATTATTTTAGTAGATAGTAACATGTCCTGACTGATTCATCAACGCCGAGACAAAACTACTGAATCTAGAAAAGTAAAATTTGGACCGTGGCTTTCTTTTGTAAGGTATAGGTTCACTAAGAAGGGATTTTGCGAAATTCAACGCTTAAAGGGTTTTTTTTTTTTTTTTTTTTTTTTATGGGCCCATTTCTGGTTCTTACCTTACTATTACTTGTTCCCCCAACCAGAAGGCTAGGACAATTATTTTCTTATACTTATTTACATGTGTGCCTTTTATTTATTATATTTATTATTCCTATTTTAAAAACATATCTATTTACTTCTGATTCTACTTATATTATTACATCTTTCTTTTTGTCATCTATTTTTAATATCTTTTCATTAATACATATTTTAATACATACTTACACACTCTAAGGTACAATGTAATCTAGCTAGCGACATTTTCTCTCATCTCTTTATTTCTATATATTTTACATTTTTATTCTCTAATAATCTTATTTGACATGTACCTAACATTTCAATTTCACAATATAATATATACTTTCACAATTTCACTTTGCTTCGTGCACTTCATTATCGCGTTTCAGCGCGAAACGCCCGAGCGGTCGTTTGCCAGAAATTATTATTATAATAATTTCTGTTGCAACTTTTGGTGTGCTACCATACACTGCGGGAATTTACGAATATATACAACACTACCAGTTTACATATTATTAAACATGTTTTAATTTATTGTATATACTTAGACTATATATGCTTTGTTATTATTACAATAACCATATATGTGTCAAGGTAATATTTTTTTTTGCCGTTTTTGGAGCCCTCGTTTTATTATTTACATTGGAGTTCTTAATGCTACGATTAACAATTTTCCAATAAAATAAATTTTAAACTGTTTGGCTTGTTGGCCGTACTGGTAATGTTGTATCTATTCATCCTCGTTATATGCCACTATCGCTCGTGCTAAAGCGTCCCATTTACGCCGCACCGGGCACTCCGCGCTGAACGCGTTATGAGCCATTTCACAAAAATAATACGCGCGAGATTAGGTAAAAACTCCGTTACTGTTTATGTGTGCGTGTGACACTCACACTACGCAACGTAAGCTGTGTAAAGTGCGCATCGAGGTGGACTTAGATACAATCTTGATCCGTGATCGTAATAAGAGTAGGCTAGTTTCCTACTTTAATATTATATGTTTTTTTTGTTCTAATTAAAAGCATACCTAAGTGCGATTAAATTCTCAGAATAAACTGCACATCAAAAATTAATATTTTCGCAGATACACCATTAGTGTGTATTAAAAAATCGAACTTTTTTTTAACATTGTCAGTGTAAAAAACCTACATAATTAGTTTACTCGCATCAAAATTTAATATAATTATTATGGTAAGTACGAGTATAAACATGAACACACAAATTTCCAAGATAATATGAGCAAATATGTTTGCACCCTACCAATTTCCTACAATCTAGTATGGAGTGTTTTAAGGTGATAGCGGAATTTCGCAAAAGAATAGCCGTAGGTACCTATACGAAAATATAAAGTTTTGGGATGCAGTATTTTCTGAGAATTTACTCACACTTAGGGGTACTTGTAATTAAAACAATAAAAAAAATAGGAAACTAGCCCTTAGACAAGATATGAATTTTAAATATTTAAAAAATCATATATCATAATCATATATTTTAATCTGGTGGCACGGCAGTGCCCCCGCCAAGTCGAGCGCAAAGCAAACACTGCCGTACCATCCTTTACTGGAACCATTTCGCCGCACTTTCAGGCCCCTATTTGAGAACCTCTGGATAAGACCAGAACGCAGAAATTTTCGTCATCCAGTAAGCTATAATCACATACTTAAAATCCAAAATTTCAAGTCTGTAGGTCATTTAGTTCCGAAGTTAAGCGAAAGCAAAGTTTCGCATTTATGACACTCACTCACTCACTCATGATCATCAGAATAGAACTAGTACTTCCCATAAACTCAGAGAGCTGTAATTTGGTACAGAGTTAGGGTTTAATTGCCACATAAAGGGAAAACTATAAAAACTAGGATAATCGAAGATCTGGAGTACCTGGTGACCCTGATTAGAAAACAAAAGAGCCCAACGAAACTATTAGAGATCGACATACCGCCTTTACAAAAAATATTCAACTTGGTGGGCCACTTCATTTGATGTCAAAAATCGAAGGTCTGAAGTATCTGATGAAGAATCCTCAGCTGGTCTCAGCTGATTAGAGATATGGTAATGCCCCCTTCTACTATTGGTATATAAATAAATCGACTGTCATTGCAAAAATCCAATCCTCTTCTAATTTAATCTAACCCGTAGCGTCCCACTGCTGGGCGAATGCCTCCCCTTCTGCTTTTAATACGCATATAAAATAAGCTTAAAGGAAAACTCTGGATAAGACTAGACTGGCTTTTATACTTATACTTACAAGTTTACAAGAAGAAATAGTCTAACGATTAACTTTATTCTACTCGAACATTACACAAATTAAATAAACAAATTACACTAAAATCTAGCAAAATAAATCAATATGCCCACGTTTCTACAAAAAGAAGTGTAATCCCACCAAAAACATTCTGTAAAAAACTAGCCAAGTCTCGATGGAGCTGCTTGTTTATCTCTAAAAAGTAATGAAATCTAGACAAAGTCGTGCCAAGTGTAAGGTTCCTTACTGCGATTTCTTTATTATTATAGTTAATGTTGTGTGACTTGGCTGTTGAAGGGTACACAAGGGTACAAAAGGGGCTCCATAACACCATTGCTCCAATACATGTGTTGTACAATCAACAACAGCCTAAAATAAGACACTAGCGTCCAATTACCAATACCAGTACGGGCTATTATCTCGCTCACTTTCGCTCCCACTACGATTTTCATGATGTCTTCTCGGATGCCGCCTACATTGTACGGCGGACTCAGCAGGTGAGTCGCCGGCACTGCAATATGAATTGAATCGACTCACCATATGAGTTCACTGGTACTGCGTAAGGGTAAATTCAATTTTTTGTTATTTCTGTCGTCGTTACAGTGTAAATAAGGTGTTTAACGCAATTAAAAAGTGTTAGGTGTTGTTGTAGGACTATTCAGCTTGTAAAAATGGCAAAAAACTCTTTGGATAAAATAAAAGGTAAGTTTGTTTCGTAATTTAAGCAGTGGTTGTCAATCTTTTAAACCTTGGTTATTGTTAAGGTTATATTTTGAATTTCTAATACTTGTGAATAGTCAATTTTACCCTGAAATATTTTAATACGGGCTTTAGATTAAAATGTATTATTTTTATTGTGGAAACGACGAATTTAATTGATAATAATTAAAAAATAAACCTTTTTTTAAAAAGTTTAAAATCTGCTGAATTAAAATTAAATGATAACTTATTAATATGCAACAATCTGCTGCTGCTGCAATCCTTAAACTTGAATATTAACGGACTGACTCCAAATAAAAATGAATTAAATTTTTTTATGGAAATGAATAAAATTGATATAATGCTTGTATCGGAGACTCACCTAAATAATAGAAAAACCTTTAAAATGGAGAACTACTGTGTTTATTACACAAACCACCCAGATGGCACCTCACATGGTGGTACTGCGGTTTTGATAAAGAGTAATTTGAAACATCACATACATAGTGAATTTCAAGAAGACTATCTACAGGCTACTACTATCACAGTCCAAGACAAAACAGGGTCACTCAATGTAAGTGCAGTCTATGCTCCACCTAGATTCTCAGTAACAGAAGATATGTTTAAATCCTACTTCAGATCACTTGGAAACAATTATGTATGTGGTGGCGACTGGAACAGCAAACACACCCACTGGGGATCCAGATTAATAACGACCAGAGGTCGTGAGCTTAAGAAGTGTATAGACTCACTCAATTTATCAACACTTTCTACTGGAGAGCCTACATATTGGCCTACAGACACAAACAAGACACCTGACCTTTCGGACTTTTTTGTAATCAAAGGATTATGTAATAGTTATTTTGACATAGAAAATTGTGCTGATACAACATCTGACCGCACACCAATCATAGCAAGTTTCAGTTCAACTGTTATATACAAATTTACAACATTGTATTATATAATCAAAAAACTGATTGGACTGCATTTCAGGAAGTACTAGATGCAGAATTAAATCTCAAAATTAGATTAAAAACTATAGAAGATATAGACGATGCAACATTTGTTATTACCAACAAAATACAGGATGGCTGCATGGCGCTCTACACCAACTATCAAAACTGCAGACAAGAGAATAAATATACCACTCCAGATACGAGAGAAAATCAAGGAAAAAAGAAAACTCCGAAGACAATATCAGCTCTATAGATCCCCCATAGACAAAAGGTTATTGAATAGGGCGGCACGTGAACTCAAAGAAATGATCAAAGAGCACGAGAATTTCACATTCCATCAACAGCTCTCTTCACTTTCAGCAACTAAGCAGGACAATTATTCCCTGTGGAAAATAACAAAAAATTTCCGGAGGCCACAGCAGTCGGTACCACCACTCAAAGCACAGGCAGGAAATTGGGTAAGAAAGCCACTTGAAAAAGCTGAACTATTTGTAAAGCACCTAAGCAAAGTATTTGAATCAAATACTTCAACTATGACATAGTTTGAAGATTGTCATTACCAATAAAAATGGTATCTCCCAGAGAACTGACAGCAGAAATTAAAAGACTTGTAAGAAGAAAAGCCCCTGGATATGACTTGATAACTGGTGAAGTATTAAAAAATCTACCAAGGAAAGCTGTTGTATTTTTGACAATGCTGTTTAATGCCATACTAAGATTGCATCACTATCCAAGGCTATGGAGGATATCGCAGATCTGCATGCTACCTAAACCAGGAAAATCACCAACAGATTCTAGCTCCTATCGACCAATAAGCTTGCTGCCAGTCACTTCAAAGCTATTTGAAAAGCTACTACTAAAAAGGCTCAAACCAATTCTAAATACAGAAAAAATAATTCCTGATCACCAATTTGGGTTTAGACAGCAACACTCAACGGTGAAACAAGTTCACCGTGTGATAAGAAAAATAAGGCAGTCTTTGGAGAAAAAAGTGTACTGTGCCGCAGTGTTTCTCGATATACAGCAAGCTTTTGACAGAGTGTGGCACAAAGGACTTCTATTCAAAATCAAAAATAAGTTGCCCAACTCTTACTACATGCTTTTCAAATCCTATCTTGAAGGCAGAAAATTTCAAGTAAAGTATGATGATGAAGTATCAGAACTGTATGATATCAGAGCATCTGTACCACAGGGTTCCGTCCTAGGCCCAATATTATACTCCATATATACAGCTGACCTACCTAACAGCAGAAATGTAGTCACGGCAACATATGCTGATGATACTGCCTGTCTTGCTAGTGATGTAAATCCAACCATAGCAGCACAAAAACTACAAGATCACATGAATAAGGTAGATCAGCGGCTTGAGCAGTGGAGGATAAGGCCAAGTGTCAACAAATCTGTACAAATTACTTTTACCTTGCGGAGAGGAGACTGCCTACCGGTCACCCTACGAGGAGAAAAACTACCGTCAGACAACAGTGTTAAATACTTGGGAATGTACGGTCGGGGTCAGATCCGGTCACCTCTGACTCTTGACAACAAACTACTGGTTTACAAAGCCATCATTAAGCCAATATGGACATATGGCATCCAATTGTGGGGCTCAGCAAGCAACAGCAATCTAGAAATATTGCAACGATTCCAGAATAAATGTCTAAGAATGATATCTATTGCACCCTGGTTCGCAACTAACTCTGAAATACATGAGTACCTTAATATTACAACAATAAAGGAAGAGGTATGTAAATATATAAAAACATACAAGACAAGGCTAGAAAATCACACCAATGAACTTGCAAGGGACCTGATAATAAATGATGATAATATACGAAGACTAAAACGTCTGCATATTCTAGACCAGAGAGTGTGAGGCATTGCTCTCTATGACAATGACAATAATGGAAGAGCTGAGTGTTTAGTGGCACACCTCTCGCAAAAGATAATATTAGAAGAAAACACACCATCTGATAATGGCTAAGTCAAAGCCGATGACAGATTATATAAGAAAAAAAAAAAAAAATTAAGTGACGAGTAAAATATATGTCCGATGATTACTATATTTTTTTAAGCGAATTATATCAGCATTATTAATAGATATAGGGATTTGAAATTGAGTCTACGACAATTTTTCATTAAAATGGTTGTGGGAGATTGGGCACTGAAAAATAATTAAATTAATTTTAGTAAATGTGTTACATTAAACGTCAAGACGAAAGATTGATCTATTGTTTGCAATTATCAAATAATTTCTAGGTGTTGCATAGAATAGAAATTGGGGAATCCGAAATCTTAGAAATTCGCGCGAAAGTGTGAAATGGCTCTTATGTTCTGTCTCATCCAACCCTCTTTCTTACAATTTATGCAACATGCCTTGCCTCCCTCTCTTCGGCTCTCGCATTGGGACTGATGGTGCACTCCGGAGCAGTGGCTGCACTTTTCTTCTGTTTCCTTGATGTAGTGTCGCCTTCCGTGTCCGTACCCTAAGCAGCGCGAGCACTGGATTAGGGGGGACTGGTCGGCAACCCTTAAATATCGGCGGCTTAAAGGGGTTAACTTCAAACCCTTATCAATGTTTGTATGTATTTTTTTTGTTTGTGGTCAGATCTGTTTGGAATTTCGTGATGTTGCTCTTGGCATGACTTACTAAAACTCTAATTCAATATTTTCTAAAATTTGATTTTTTAAGTGGAAAAAAGCGGTATATACTTACTAAACTTTTTAAAAGGGGTCCTAAGGGGAAAAATATTAAATGAGCGGTTCGGCTTGGAACTTTGTAAATGTAGTCATCAAAGAAAATAAGTAAACATGTCACACACCTAGATCTAGAGAGGAGTCAAATCAAAATAGCACTTTTTAGAAAAGGCGAAAAACTGATTAGTGTCCCTGTGTACTGCAGAAGTGTTCTGAATAGAAATAGGCTTTTATCACACATATAAAATAATTATGATATAGGAACCTAGTTTTTTCTCGTGCACTGGGGTAAAAAATGTATTTTCGGAGTTATTTCCCTATTGCTAAACAATCCTTTACTAATAAACGCTGTATAGGCTTTGAGTAGTTACACAGTGTTTTGTCTTCTTCAATCGAATTAAAAATGTCATTTGTGTGACAAATGTTCAAAGCTTATAGTATTAGTAAGGGGGTGTATGTATATTTTATTTGGATATTTTGAGTTGAGCCTGTGTTGGTGAATCAAGTTGTTAGTTAATTCTCTTTTGAAGAGTAACCAAAAACTTAAAATGCAATAGGATTTTGTGTTGTTTATAATTAGTCCGAGTAATAGATTTCTCTGTGACCAGTAAGTAAGGGGTTTGTTGGATTACGAATTAGCAAAAAACACTAGTAGTAGTAGTTAAATCAGTCAGTCTCTTATGTCGCATTTAAATTTAAAATATTTATCTTTCTTGTAGATATTCAACAAACCAACTTAAAATAGGAACTTCCCTTTAAAAAAATAGTCGTAAGATGTTTATAAAATCACATTTCACGAGTAAATCTACATACAATAATCTAGTTATGAAGTCTCATCTAAGGACACTCGTACCGTATTATCAATGGTTAATACATGATCTACCCCCAGCACACGTCTATGCAACAAAATTCTGGCGCACAAATTATTATATTTCACCAATCCAGAGTGATGAAAGTGATATTGACGATAAGGATACCAATTTTCGATTGCCTCACAAAAGTAACATTCCACCAAAGATCATACCTCCATCATCATCGTCGATTTCATCAAAGAGATAAAAGTGAGCAAGTAATCCCTCAAACGCTGTAGTTTCTGAAACTATTACCCAAAATCCCGGAATTGAAAAAAGGGCAAAATGAGGGGTACGCAAACCAGCAAACTGAAAGTCGAAAGTCGTAAAACAGCTAAGAAATCCAGGGTATGAATGTCTTTTTAGGGTTCCGTTCATCGAAAGGAAAAAACGGAACCCTTATAGGATCACTTTGATGTTTGTCCGTCCGTTCGTCCTTCTATCAAGGCCCTTTTTCTCAGGAACACGTGGAAGTATTAAGCTGGAATTTATATCAAATACTACTGTCCCTTGGAGCTATGGAAAAAGCCAATACAATCAAAAGATAGCCCAGCCAGCCCCTTGGTGGGTAAAATAGAGGGTAAAAATTAAAACCTAATTGCACGCTGGCGAAGCCGCGGGTAATTAATGCCAGTCTTAGATATGCGTTAATAATAATAATTAAAGAACTGAATTAATAAGTAAAGTTTTAGAATATTTTTGTTATTTGTTAAAACTTTAAAGAATATTAGCTTTGGGTATAATATGCTCCAACTTTACTGCCATAATTGATTATCTAGTGTAATTAATCCCAACATATCAAAAATATTCGTAAGTAATAATCATTCGAACTGAGTAAATACGATATGTTATAGGAATAGTTTTTGTTAATTTTTAAAGCTTTTAAGATTAATGAAGAATTAAGAGATGTTATTTTGAATACCTGCTGAAATATGAACCTGTGAGTTCATTTTCAAATCAATTTATTCAAACACACATAAAAATAGATACAAAACAAATATAGTAAGTACTAATATGATACTTTTCACCATTTTGATTTGATATGATAATTTTGAATACTTATTACTTTTTATTTCTCATCGATTCTATATATTTAATGCTCTCAAATGTTAGTCTTAATCGTCTTTATAGTAAATTATTAGGATTTTTCATACTACGATTACTACATAAAAAGCACAGAACACTATTACTCATAAAGAGAAGAATAACAACTTCATACAAAATTTGTGAGGAAAAATTTTCCTTGGCGTCTTGCGCCACCTATTTGCAGCCACCACAAAACTATCTTAAGCGTCATGTTTGCGCGGGAAATTCAAAATCCGTGTTTAGGTTTATAAAATGTAGGTACATAATATTATATATTTGCTTATTTTATTTAGGGGTTCAAAATTGGAAGCACTGTGTTTTTCGCAGAGTTCTATAGAAATATAGTTAATAATCAAATCAGCGATCCAAATCTTCAAAGAAAAACTATCGAAGAACACAGTTTAGAGAGTTCAATAAAATATGTAACTTTATAAAAGGTTTATAATATATATATATATATATATATATATATATATATATATATATATATATATATATATATATATATATATGTAAACAGAACAAAACATATCATGATTCATTTGATACTATATCCGATTGTTATAATTCTCGGCAAACTTCTTGATTAAGGAACTTATGCACAGAAGCTAACTTTGATTTTTGTTTAAGAAGTTGGACGAGAAATTTAATATTCTGTTTATAAAATATAAGTAGATAGCATGAATCAATAACACATTATTGCGAAAAATGTTAGTGAGTTTATTAAGTATGGACATGGAGCATGGAGTATGGAGTATGGCAGTTGAAGATCTACATTTGCAACACGTTCGCGTGTGTTCTTTAATGAAACTCATTGTAAAACAAACAAAACAATGTAAGAGTCACTTTCTCAGAACTTCCGAATCTATATCTCACAAAACAACACCATTGATTTCACCAAAACACTATAACGGAGGAACAGGGTGCTCGACTCAATGTTTTTAATGCAGGAAAATTAAAATTAGTTTAATTGTAGAAAATAAACCGAAAATACAAGATAAACCAGTGCGCAAGCGGCGGCAGACATTTTTCTTGTAGTGTTGCCAGTAAATGTAACGAAATGTTTAGTAAATGTATATATTTTAAATTATCTTTTTTATATTGCAAACTAAGATACTTTATTTAGTTGCTTATCTATCAAAAATGTAATTCATACTTGTTTCCAAATTTTCACATAGTATTTGTTATAAAATAAAATAAAAAAACTAATTAAAAACTTAAGTGTATTTTTTCAGTGGTATCATTTGAGTAGGCATGACAGTCATTATATCGCTATCTTGTTTTTCCATATCGTCCTCTCTGTCGAGTTTATCAACCCTCCAATCACAGTTTTGTGGAACAGACTTGACTGACCCTGATAAAAAGTCGGGCCCATTAAAATATACGAAACTAACCACCTTCTTACTTAATTTTGTCACTAATTAATAGTTTAAAATCTATCTGATACTACTAAAAAAGGCGACTAATAGGGTTTAACGGCTTTATTTAGATCTAATCGTTCTTAATTTGACATAATCTCAGAATTTTAAAAGCAGCTAAACAACTTAACCGCTATTTGTCGTATCACTAACAAAATAAATATGTGAAAATAAAATTCATGAGGAAATTCATACGCAAGAAGGAGGTTAAGGTACTTGTAGCGGCCTTTATGTATATTATTATTATAATAGACATAAAGGCCGCTACAAGTAATACCTAAGTACTTTGGATATATTTTACAACAAGTTACACGAATGCTTTATTCTCCATGTACCCATACTCCATTATTCTGTATACAACCAGCACTATCCAATTTGGTATACAACACCTTTAATCAAGATTATACGCGAAAAATGGAAAGCGCACCGCGCATGGAAAAAATACGGTAATCCTTTGGACTATGATGAATTCTCTTTGCTTAAGGCCCCCACAGACGAGAGGCCGATCGTTTCAGCTGGAACTGACGTCAGTTCGGCCTGCACGGATTCGAGCACACACACGGAAAAAATCGCATCCAATCCAATTTACGTCAGTTCGGCCTGATCTGATTCGTGCCCACACACGGAACAGTCGCATCAGTCCATTCTGGTTTGCCGCGCGCTACGGTCGTGTTTATCAATTTTGTATTTAAACACCGCGAAAACTCATACAACGCTTGTACAAGATACACGCCCGCACGGCCGCGGCTCGGGCAAGAACTGAAGCGATTTGTCCACACACGGTCAGGACAGGCCGCGCGTTCAGGCCGATCGGTCAGGCCAGAATTAATGTTGCCAACTTAGTTATTTTACAAAATTTTACTAAATTGAGTATTTTATTCCCTCCTTGGTAGAAATTTAGTTATTAATAGTGTTTAAGTAGGAAAGAGCCAGACAGTAATGATATGCAAAATAGCTACTAAATACGTAATATTTTTTTTATTATTATTATTATTTTATTTAATCAGGCAGGCAGTTGAGACAACTGATATTGCCTGTATCAGGTTATTTTCTGTCTTCTATCAGTGATTTTTGTTTGAGATATCTGTCAAGTCTGTTCTTAAACTGGTTCACATTTTGGGCTGCAATAACATCCTCTGGCAGGCTATTCCAAGCTCTTACGACACGGTTGCACAGGAAATGTTTATGTGGGTTGTTATTAGAAAAGCTGGCAGAGAGCTTCATGTTATGACCTCTTAAATGTGTGTTATCATTTCGCGTAAATATTTTATGAAAGTCCTGTATATCATAATGTCTGTTTAGGATCTTGTATGTTTCTATTAGATCTCCTCTGTCCCTACGTTCCTTTAAAGTGGTAATTCTCAAGGCTTCCAGCCGTTCTTCATATGACAGTCTTTTGATTTTTCTTGGTACTTTAGTAAAGGAACGCTGCACCTTCTCCAGGAGTTCAATGTCCTTAACGAAATAGGGGTTCCAGATCTGGAATGCATATTCTAAAATTGGCCTTATAAAAGTTTTATGAATTTGGAGCATCGTTTCTGGTGTCAGCTCTCGAAACGCTTTCCTCACCAAGTATATCAGGCTCCTATTTATTTTTTATTTCCTAGTATATTTTAATTTAATGATAAAATTTATAATCAAATTCAATTAATGAAAAAAATGTAATATAATAAAACCTAAAATGCAGTGGTTTTTGGGGGGCTTCAGGAATTCCTAAGTTAAGTAGCCTCTTTAGTAGGTTTTTAGTAGTTTTAGTAGAAATCGATACGAGTTTAGTAGTTTCACAAAAAAAGAGCTGGCAACACTGGAACGAATCGCTTCAGTCCGTACGGCCGCCTGATGCGATCTCGAAATTGCACACACACGATACGATTTTGCATCCGTTCAGGCCGAACTGAAGGTAGACCGGACCATGTATGGGGCCCCTTAGACACATCATAAGGTTCTGAGACAATGTTTTGAATATTTTGTATCTAAATCTGAAAAACACATAAAGTACTCTCCGAAATACTTCTGGAAATATGTGTGCTCAAAAAGAGACGTCATTAAATATCCTAAGCAATTCGCATGGGGAAATGAAAAGTACAACGATGGTTAATCTATATGTTCTGCATTTAGTAGGTTTTTCGAAAGTGTTTTTTCCCCTCCCTCATCTAACTGCCAACACCCAAGTCAATTTCTCCATGAATCAAAATACACTAGCTCAGACATATTATCTCATATTAATGTTTCTCACGATGAAGTTTTAAAACTCTTAAAGTCACTCGATAACACAAAAGGTGCCGGCTGTGACGGTATACCCCCCCCCCCCCCCTCGTGTTAATATCATGTGCTGAAAGCCTATTTATACCTATTACAATTTTGTTCCGTAGATCATTGAAAGAATGTATTTTTCCCGATACATGAAAAAAGGTCACATTGTACCCATTTTTTAAAAAAGGTAGCAGAATCACAATTGCCAACTATAGAACGTCGTGAATTACTTGACATGGGACTCTTACACGACATTATAAATGGAAATCTAGATTGTCCAGACCTATTGAAACTTATTTTCTTTAACGTACCACGCCGTAGAACACGCCATACGTCCTTGTTTCACATCCCTTTCCAACATACTAACTATGGTAAAAACTGTGTTCTAACTAGGATTTTGCATACTTTTAACAATAAATATCCTCACGTAGATCCTTGTATTTTACGGCGTGGTACGTTAAAGAAAATAAGTTTCAATAGGTCTGGACAATCTAGATGTCCATTTATAATGTCGTGTAAGAGTCCCATGTCAAGTAATTCACGACGTTCGGTAAGTCGCAACAGTTTATGACGACGACACTGAGCGTCGTAGCTTTCTGCTAGAAAAGATACACCAAATTTAAAATTAATAAATTTTAGAAACTTTCTTTGGATTCACTCAATACGTGAGTCATGCACAGCATAGGAAGGGGACCAGATTGGACTTGCGTATTCCAAAATGCTTCTAACGTAGGCACAATATAATACTTTTATGCAGTGAACACTCTTGAAAGGTCATTCAAGTCAAAAGTCAAAACAACAATATTTGCTAGCTTATGAGTTCATTTTTACAGGTACGTTTTTTTGTTTCTGTTTGTCGTTACCCCTAATGGTGTCTACAGACACACGAATTTGGTACGGAGCGTACAGCGGATCTGGTACGCTCCGTTGTCATGGGATACTCATCCCAACTTACCTGTCCGGTAGTTATGGTATAGTATACGGGTACGCGACCCCGGCTTCCCTAGCTATTACTGTCCTATCCCTTCCCCTCCTGGGCGGTAATATCCTACATTTCCTATTTCCCACTCTAACTTACCAATGTTCCTTTCCACACCACCTATCCTTCCCTTTCCCTATTCCTACCCTCTCCGCCAATCCGTGGGAACGCAATGGATAATCATAAAAATAATTCATTATCAATAAGTGGTCTCTGCCTACCCCTATGGGAAAGAGGCGGTATCTGCCTACCCCTACGGGAAAGAGGCGTGATTATAATATGTATATATATATATATATATATATATATATATATATATATATATATATATATATAGTATTTTTTGTATAACTTAAAAAAATCTACATTTTTTATTTTTTTTATTTATCTGTCATATACATATTATTATATTATTTATTATTACACACACATAACATATTGTACACGCTGAATGCTGCCTTTAGAGTATAAGTAATATAATTATAATTAATTTCTAAGTATAACTTTGTTACTATTGTTTAACGCAATTAAAGATTGTGATTGTATTTTTTGGATCAATTTATAAAAACTTGAATGCATGTAAAAGCACCTTAAACCATATTTTGTAACATGTGAATAACTGTTATTGGCCTTATTTAAAAAAAATATTGTAATACGTACTTTAATTAGATTAAGATTGATGGCTGTTGTTATTCCAAATAAAAAAAAATAATAACTAAGAGAGAAAAATTACTAAGATAAACGAGAAAAATACATTTTAAATTGTCATGAAACATGTTTTTTTAACGTAAGCTAATGAAAATAAATACTAGATTTTGTCCTCTACTAAACTCAAAAGACCGATTCGCGCTATCTGCCACACAGGTCAAGAAATCGCGTTTGCCACCTTTTTGCGTTTTTCTCGAAATCAACTTTCTATACGTAGCTGCCTTTTGCCATATCAGGGCAGATATACATAATAGTAAACTTGTTCAAAAGCCTGTCTCTCATATGCCATGAGTTAAGGCACACGTCAAGGGAAGTGGTAAAAATATTAACACGCTTTTCGATTTTTTTTTCAAATTTAATGGATGAGATCGAGTAATTTCAATACAAACTTTACTTAAAAAGTTAAAATATGCATAATTTACTTTTCAAAGCTTTGGAATCAATTGAACAGTGTTTTATTTCTTTAAAACAATCTACATATATTGATAGTAAAATAATGATATTTTTTTTACAAAAATTACAGTAAATTGCTTGCATAAGGCATAATTGTACACAAATGAGTAAAATGAGTACACCCTCCTATATGGGGGAGGAATAATTTTTTGCGTTTTTTTTATTATTGTGTTTATATGGCTTATATTAAATACTAGATGTTGCCCGCGGCTCCGCCCGCGTAAATATGGTATCCCTCGGGAACACTGTATTTTTTTTGGATAAAAAGTAGCCCTTGTTTTAATCCAGAGTCTAAACTACTACCATACCAAATTTCCTCAAAATCCGTTCAGTAGTTTTTGGGTGAAAGAGTAACAAACATACACCCATCCTCACAAACTTTCACATTTATGATATTAGTAGAAAGAAAATGTACATTTTATTTGTTTTACTTTGCTGCCTTTAATTTGGCGGTTAATGGGTTAATGTCATTATATACCTTTTTTTTAACATGGGGAAATGCTTTATGCATCCCTGGAGGGTCGCCGGGGTATGTGGGACTCGCCCGGGTGCGAGGTAACGTCATTATATACCTACTTGAAAGCAATCCAAGTCAATAAATTATTTTTCATACCACCTGCTCGACAATGTCCGATTATATATCACGTAATCTCAACGTAAAGCAAGCCATTGACTCCCAAGGGAGATAATGTTGTATGAAACTCCCAAGGGATTAAAGTGATTTGAATTTGGAACGTTAAATTCCTATGAAAACTCATAGATACGTATCTATCATAGAGTTTTTTAATAATAATATGGTATTGCTGAGAGTTTATTCGAAAATCGAACTGGCCACCTATAACAAAATAAAAACGCGATTGAAAAAATTCAAAACAAAAGGAATGTTTTCTTTAAGTACCTACTGCTACAATAAACTCCACCACAACTTTCATAAACGTTCCTAATAAAAATATTACTCTGTCCCTTCTTAACTGGACAAATGTGTCCAATATCAATATTAACTTTGAACATAATAAATGTTTTATTTATGTAGCCCTGGGTTTTTATTGCCTCGCAGTAGGTATGAAAAGTAGAGTATGCACCTCTGGGATAAAGCCTGTCTTCGTCTTGGGCAGCTTGAACCCCTCGCTTCACTCAGGACTCTACATAACTACCTCGCTACGCTCGGGAGTTAACTCTAGAGTCCCTCGTTACGCTCAGGGTCCAATATGCTGCCCGTGACGTAAGACACTGCTTTATCCCCTTGGTGCATAATCTACTATTTCATCCCGTCTGCTCGACAATGTATCGGATATATATCACGCAATCTCAACGTAAAGCATGTCATTGACTCCCAAGGGAGATAATGTTGTATGAAACTCCCAAGGGATTAAAGTGATTTGAATTTGGAACGTTAAAATTCGTATGAAAACTCCTAATAGCCAGTGTTTGGTGCTAATTTCAGAAAGTAAAATAGGTACCTATTACGCTTTTTTAACAGTTCCATGTTTTAACATTCTACCTCATAAAATATTACTCTGTCCCTCCATAACTGGACAAAATATGTGTCCAATATCAATATTAGCTTTTAACAAAATAAATGTTTTATTTATGTAGCCCAGTAGGTTTTTATTGCCTCGCAGTAGGTATGAAATGCGATAAAGCCTGTCTTCGTCTTGGGCAGCTTGAACCCCTCGCTTACTCAGGACTCTACATAACTCCCTTGCTTCACTCGGGAGTTAAGTTTTAACTCCCTCGCTACACTCGGGAGTTAACTCTAGAGTCCCTCTTTACGCTCAGGGTCC
The DNA here is from genome assembly GCA_905404095.1 of Glaucopsyche alexis. Lineage (NCBI taxonomy): Eukaryota > Metazoa > Arthropoda > Insecta > Lepidoptera > Lycaenidae > Glaucopsyche > Glaucopsyche alexis. The sequence goes on from FR990046.1 coordinate 26,666,963, forward strand.
AATATTCTGCCCGTGACGTAAGACACTGCTTTATCCCCTTGGTGCATAATCTACTATTAACTTTTTAAGCCTCGTTCGTACAGATGGACTCTCAAGTCTCACATTAATTATTATTATTCTGTACAGCTGTGTACATTACTCGTGATTCATGTATGATCGGTAATATTCGGCAATACTCGTGCTGAAGAAACGAGCTTCGCATTTTTACGCCCGCGCCGCGGTGTTATCGAAGGTCAAGCTAGGACGGGACATTTATGTTAAAGTAATGATAACCAATAGGAGTATTATTATTTTGAAACAAAAATTAAACCGACTTCCAAAGTAAAAATACCAAAAAAAGTATGAACTTAAACTTATTTTGTAAATAATTCCCCTTTTAAATTTGGCTAAACTTGTACCCAACTGGTACCCAACGCGAGATTTTTCTATCCGACTACGGTGAAGCCAAAAGGAAGGGCAATATTAGCCTTCTATGTATGTTTATTACCACCGTAGCTCCTAATGATCCGATTTTAATGAATGAGGTGTCAATAGATTTGTTATAATAGCGCGGGTAACATAATATTATGCTGTAATATAATCTGTGTAACTCTGAACCGGCTGTGGAGCCCGTGGATATATTTTATTGTATGTTGACCGATTAAGTTTGTGGAATTTCAAAATTCTTCTTTTAATACAAGAGCCAAGACTGTTTACGTGTGGACAGATATCCCAATTCCCAGCCCCGCCAGACTCCTCTTATATTCTTACTAATGAAATGTGTGTCATAAGTTCATAACTCATAATGTTAGTTATAAGTTGTGTGCGATGAACGTTTGTATTCCCGTCAGATTTTGCGGTGGGCCAATTATTCTCAGGTACAGGGCACCAAAGGTACAAAAAATTTGTACTTTTGTACTTATTACTTACATTGGTGTACCAAAAATTTACTAGCGTACTTAAAATATAGTTATATTTAGCCAATGCTAAAAATATACATTGAATGAACGTTTAATGTTTGAATGAATGAAAAATTAACATAATTGAACTTGGCTTGACACGCTACCGCGTAGCCAGGTTTTAGTTTCGGGGGGGGGGGGGGGGGGGTTCAAGAAAATAAAACGACTAAAAGTACAATAATAACCAGGGCCGTCTTTAACTTATTAAATTAGAATATTTGAATATTATTAGAATATTTAGATGGGCACATTAGAATATATTTTTTTTCGTTTTAAACCCTGAGAGACTGTGTAATTCGAAAAAATAGAAATAGGTATATATAGTCTACTGAATCTATTTGCGATGTTTTTTCTGACTTTTTTCAATCGAATTGTCTTTTACCTGACAATACTGATATCCTTAGCTCTGATTATGTTAGCAGTGTGGCAGCACGGAATACGGTAAGTGACTTATCTACTATTAATATTGACTTTGATACAGTTGTAAAGCTTTTAGAAGATTTAGATCCCCACAAGTCAGCAGGACCGGATGCGATTCCCGCTTTATTTCTTATCAGATGCGCTAAATCCGTTGCTGTTCCACTTACACTTATTTACAAAAAATCAATAAACGAATGCGTTGTACCTAAAATTTGGAAAAGTGCCTATATTACGCCGGTACATAAGAATGGTGCTAAAACGGATGTGAATAACTACCGACCGATTTCTAAATTATGTATTGCTGCTAAAGTTTTAGAGAAATTAGTTTATATTGAATTGTATTCTGCAGTTAGGAACTCACTTGCAACCTACCAACACGGATTTCTGCCTGGCAGGTCGACGACATCCAACATGGTCCTGCTAAATGATTTTCTGACTGATGCCATGGATAATGGGGCCCAAGTCGATGTCATTTACACTGACTATAGTAAATGTTTTGACAGAATAGACCATAGAATACTATTACATAAATTAGAGCAGATTGGTATTCATGGTGACTTACTGAGATGGTTTGCGTCATAAATCATCAATCGTAGTCAAGCAGTAGCTATTAACAACTGTACCTCCAAGTGGTTTCAGATACCTAGTGGCGTCCCACAGGGGTCCCTGCTTGGGCCTTTGTTATTCACTATATTCGTAAATGATATAAAACAATGCCTTACTTCATCCCATTTACTTTGCTTTGCTGACGATATGAAAATCTATAGTCGCATATCGTGTGTTAATGATGATCTTTGTGTCCAGGCAGATCTCCGTGCCCTTGAAGAATATTGTGACGTTAACCGTTTGGACCTTAACCCACTGAAATGTTCGGTTGTTAATTTTACCCGTAAGAAAAACAATATTATTTATGATTACTCCTTCTACTTAGAGAACCGTCGTGAAATTGCTGATCTGTCTTTTCTTGTCAAAATTGTCACAAATGCTCTTGACTGTCCTGATTTACTGTCTAAATTGTCTTTTAGGATTCCTCCTAAGTCTAGCCGACGTCATGTTCCCATCTTCCTTCCTGCTACCCAGACTTACTACCGACAGAACTCCTTCATGTATCGTGCAAGCAAACAATTTAACTCGGCCTGTTCTATTTTTGATTTAGACATTTTTAATTGTAATGTAACGGCTCTGATGAGATTGTTGACCAAGCAACGTATTGGTGATAATGTGTGACTGCGATCATCCCTAATATTGTAATATTGTATTATTACATCATAATGGCCTACTCAGTACTGATTTAATTAATTGTTTATGGTTCTATAATAACTATTTTATATGTCGTACATAAAGTATTGTTGCATTAGCACAATAAATTAATATAAAATGTTTAAGCATTGTAACTTGTAGATTTCATGTCAAAGTAATTGTAAACTATTACTACTAGCGAAAACTTTTAATTGGCTTAGTAATTGTGTATTCTATTATTTACTCTATTGTATCTAGCTGTAAGTTTTCCATGTATTTTAAAATAAAAAATAAAATAAAAATAGTCTAAAACTAAACGTCAGTACTAACTTTTATAATACGTTTTTTAAGCCAAAAACGAGCGAGCGAAGCGAGCGAGCAAATTTTTTTCATATTTTATAGGTTCAAACGTTCAAATCTGTTCAAATGTTTAACTAAAATATTAACAATGAATAACGGTAAACTTCGGAAATATACCATAAAATCAACCGGCTAAAACAGAACATCAGTAATAAATAATATAATGCCCTTTATGTTAATCGCGAGCGAGCGAAGCGAGCGAGCAAATTTTTTCCTATTTAATAGGTTAAATCTGTTCAAACTTAAACTTAAATCTGTTTAAACCCTACAAGACTGTGGAAATAGTATTATTTTATAATATAATGTATACCTATTGGGCGCGTAGAATAATGGGCGCCCAGTTTTTTTTTCGTTTTTACCTGTTTCAGGGTTTATTTTGAAAGACTGTGTAATTCGAAAAATACAAATATCAAAAGCCTAAAACTGAACGTCGGTACTAAATTTTATAGTAATATGTTCTGTATGCTAAACACGAGTGAGCGTAGCGAGCGAGCAAAATTGTTTTCCCATTCTATAGGTTAAAATCTATTCAATCGTTAAACTTAAACACTGAATAATGGTGAAATTCGAAAAAATATCATAAAATGAACTGGCTAAAACAGAACATCGCTACTAAATAATATAATATGTTCCTTATGTTAAACGAAGCGAAGCGAGCGAGCAAAATTTTTTCCTATTTAATAGGTTAAATCTGTTTTCATTTCAAATTTTAAACCCTAAATAAATTTTAAACCTCAAACCCCTTACTAATAATCGCTGCATAAGCTTGGTATAACTAATACAGTGTTTTGTCTCCTTCTATCGAATTAAAAATGTCACTTGTGTGACGGGAACAAAACACTGTATTAGTTATACCAAGCTTATACAGCGTTTATTAGTAAGGGGGCAATAGGATAATTTTATAATTTAAATTAAAGTAAAATTTTATAATTTAAATTATAGTAAAATTAGTGTCATTTCTGATGTTGCAAAATAGATGACAAATAACTTATTATGTTAGGTTTGTCATATATACCTAATACGTATTTCACACTTTTTTCGTAGTACATAATTACAACATTTTGTGATCAGTGACGTGCCTAAAATATTGTGTCGCATGCTATACGTTCGAGGATTCGATGGCACGCGTGCCATAGGTTCGTGAACCCTGTTTTAGGCTATTGATTTTATTGTTTTTTTTAAATACAACATTCTTTCAGGGCTTTAAAAGTATAAAAGATTTTAACAGGTTAAAGCGTAAAAACGTTCGCTCGCTTTCTCAGTTTGAACGCATTTAACATAAACACATACATATAGATAAAGTTAGCATTAAAGTTCTGTTTTAGGCTGTTGATTTTTTTTTCTAAAATAACTTTAATAAATCATCTTTCAGATAGGGTTATTGGGGCGGCAAAATATTTTAATTGGCCTCGAGCGCAAAATATCTAAATATCCCTCTGTATATGGGTTATCCACATGGACCAGTCGGCCCATTTCGGGGGGGGGGGGGGGGGGTTTGAACCCCCCTAACCCCCCCCTGGCTACGCCCATGTAAGCATTAGACATTCTGAAAGAGATCTAATAACTAATGTTAATGACCTGAGTCCTGACCCATTACATGATTCTGAAAGAGATGTAATGTTTATGACATAATTATTAGGTCATAAATATGATTCTGAATTAGGCCCTAATTACAAGATTATTTTGAACCTACTCCAATTTGAAGATATCGAGTAAATGCATAGATATCGTTCAAACGGGATCCCCTTTTTTCGCATAATTTTATTTGTCATAATTTAATTTGGCATACCTCACTTGAAATAATTTTATTACGCATAATATTACTTTGGCATAATGGTTTCTTGGCATACTACATCATTAGGCATAAATATCATTTAGACTAATATTTTTTGTCCTAATTTAATGAGGTATAACTCGTAAGGCATAATTTTTCTTGTCATAATAGTACTTTGGCATAATTGTTTTTTGGCATAAACACGTTAGGCATATTTTTTTGTCATAATAAATTCAAGGCATTCTGTCACAAGGTACAAATGTACATCAATTGGATGGACATAATAAAGACATGGTTAAGTTAATTAAACGCATATTTATGAAACATTAAAAGCAGATATAACACTCATTATACCTAGTGTAACATGAGTAACAGTAGGTTAAGTTGCGGCGGGGTGGCCCTTGGGCCACCCGTAAGCCGCTAACATGTTGAAAATAATTAATACGAAAGGTTTACAATAATTAATACGAACATGTTTAAAATAATGAATACGAAGGAAAATTTAATGCAAAAACAAAACTTACTTTATCCTTAAGCGCATTGGGCTTGTGGTTATGGCTCGGCATGTTCTTAGATAGCAGTTCGTGTTGTTTGTCCGAGTTTAATTTCGTAGTCAGTCGAAAATTACAATTATAATTGTTATTTCGTCTCAACTCGCACATCCAGTAGAATTTATCATTCATTAGTATGTGAAAAAAAAATGCTACAAAGAAGTATGCGTAAATATAATAGTATGCTTAAATATCATTATGCGTAAAAAAATGTATGCCTTACAATAAGTATGCCTAACATGAATAATTATGCGTAAAAAAATATGCTAAGAAAGTTATGACAAATGAATATTATGCGAAACTACTATTAGGTCAAATGAAATTATGCCAAGTAAAATTATGACATATGATTTTATGCGAAAAAATAGGGAACCGTTCAAACAAGTTCGTCATGTTATAAATAACAGCCTCCGTGGTCTAGTGGTTAGAGCATTGACTCTTGACTCGGAGGTCGTGGGTTCGATTCCCGCATTGGAACAACAAAAAATGTTGTTTCCAAGTTTGGTTAGGACAATGCAGGCTATCACCTGATTAACAAGAAAGATGATCCATGCGTCGGGTGGGCATGTAAAAAGTCGGACCTGCGCCTGATCTCTCGTCAGTCGTGTCGGTTATCCGTCTCACTGGATTACGAGAGTAAAGGAAGAGAGAGTGCTCTTGTGTACTGCGCACACACTTGGGAACTATAAAATTAGTCCTGCGTAACTGGCCTGGTTTCAATGAAACCGGCCACCGTCACCGAGATCGGTGTGGGGGAGTTATTAATGTCGAGAAATTCTTGTAGGCTACAAGATGGATTTGGAGTACGATCAGAAGTTCGAGGAGATGAAGAAGTATATACCTTTCATGGAGAACATAATCAAACGTCTGGAAAGTTCTGAACAGTCCTCGAACCCGCGACAGGCGCAGCTCGATAAGATCCGATCGTTGCGAGATCTGCTATTGGATAAGAAGAAAAGGTGGGTGCTTCACTAAAATACTCAACATACCGGCCAAGTGCGAGTCGGATTCGCTTACGAAGGGTTCCGTACAAAACGGCAAAACACGTTTGTTGTATGAGAGCAATACTTTTGTTCTGTTTATACTTTTGTTGTTATACCGGCAACAGAATTACACATCATATTAGGTGAAAATTCAACTGTTTAGCTATCACGGTTTATGTGATGACTGATGCAGCCTGGTGACAGACAGTCCCGTTTTGGGTACCGCTCGTGGGCGGTGAGGAAGTCACATCCGTTTGATTTCTCATTTCGCCGCGCCGCCAAACTGTAATAAAACATAATATTATTTTATTTATTTATTTATTTTGGAAAACCAAGAGCTTATATAAAGTATAAATAGAGTCAGTATAAGATTACAGAAAGCCAATAATAATAGGTTTTCACTGATAGAAAAACAATATTAAAAAATATTATCTACTATCTACATTACTCAGATTATCAACATTGTTTAAACCTCTTTTAGTATTTTCAGTATTTTATATTTTGAATTGATTTGTCATGTTTTGAAGGATCTTTATTTAAATTATTAGTTCATTTAATTTATAATAGATGGCAGAAAATTAGTTCTACATCACGCAATCGAAACACCGAGAGCTATGTACATAAGGCAGGAAGTAGTTTCTAAGGTTGAATTGGAATTGGAAGATAGTAATATACGTCTACTAGTGTCTAGTGATATAGTGTGTAAGCAACGGGAGGAGGAATTTCACGATGGAAAAACTGGATGTACGATTGAAGTCCTTGTATTCACTGTAAACACTGTTACATTAAAGAGTTTGAGGCACAATACTTAAAAACAGAAAATCTAACACTATATACTAAGCATGTGTCGTTCGTTAAATTTCTGCGAACCAGATCAGTACTGATCTATTGAGCTAACGAACCGGTTCAATTGACCCGTTCGATCGAACCGTTCAATGAACTGAAAGCGAGCTGAAGTCTTGCGTGTCAATCGCGACTTGTTGGTTCACGCGCGGTTCGCACGGGTTTTAGTACATTGGTTTCAGTTTGCCTTACATTCGGCAACGTGAACTTTACACATTTAGTTTTTTTGCTATTTAACAAAAGATTATTAACACGAAACCAGTGTACTATTTTTGAGAGAGCATTATTTACTTCGTCATAGCCTGAGTTTTAGCGATTAATATTAAAAGTAAGTGACGTGTCATCGGCAAATAAGACTATCCCGTTATTTCCATTAATAAGGTATGGTAGGTCATTTATATAGACCAGAAAAAGAAAGGGCCCTAAAATAGATCCTTGTGGGACCCCCATCTTAATTTTAGTACCTGTGGATCTTTTTCCATTTATCTCAACCCTTTGAGTCCTATTTGATAAATAAGATTTTAATAGGACGAGTGCTGGTCGCCTTACTCCATAGTGGCATAGTTTCCTGATCAACGTTGTGTGCTGCACGCAATCAAATGCCTTAGAGAGATCGCAAAAGACTCCTAGAGCATCCTGTGACCCCTCCCAAGCATCAAAAATATAACTAATCAGATCAACACCTGCATCTGTTGTAGAGCGACTCTTCGTAAAACCAAATTGTTTATTATGTAAAATGTTATTCAAATTAAAATGTGCTAGTAGCTGAATAAGTATTATTTTTTCATATATTTTACTTATTGTTGGTAAATAGATATAGGTCGGAAGTTAGATGGATCCGACCTACTACCAGACTTAAACAGATGTAAAACTTTACTATGTTTCATTAGAACAGGAAATACGCCACTTTTTATACAATCATTAAAAATTGTTGCTAAGTAAGGTGCAATAATATCGATTATAGATTTCATAACTTTCCATAAATCTGCAGTATTTTTAATATTTAATAAATTAAAATTTTTAATAATGTCTTGGGGTCCTATTTCTTTAAATCTAAATTCGATTTCACACTCTCTTACATTTTCTTTAAGAAGTGATTCAGCATCAGCAGGAGAGGCATTCAAATTTTTGGTGGTTGAAACTGGAATGTCAGCAAAGAATTTCTCAAAAGCAGTTGCAACTTCACTGTCGGATTTAATTAATTTATTATCTATATTCAATTTGAAATCTGTGTTGCGACTGGTGACTCTTCTAGTTTCATTTGCAATGATTTGCCAAGTTGTTTTAATCTTATTTTTCGAATTCTTTATTTTATTTCTAATGTGAAGAGATTTTGCTGCAGAGCGAACTTGCTTAAATAGTTTGGAATATAATCTTACATAATTTTTAAATTCTTCACTTTGATTCACTGTTCTTTCATTATAAAGTTCATACAATTTTAATCTACTTTTTAAAATACCTGCTGTTGCCCATTCACTAAATTTACTTTTATTGTTTGTTCTTACTGTCTTAGAGATGAAAATAGTGTCAAATTTATGTTTATATAATTTAAACAGATTACCAAACGACATATCCGGTCTACTATGATACTCTAAGGCCCACTTGCGCCAATCCGGGTTAAAGTTAACCCTGGGTTAAAAATCATGCAATCTCTCTCGTTCTTCGTATTTATGAAAGAGAAAGCATGATATTTTAACCCAAGGTTAACTTTAACCCGGATTGGCGCAAGTGGGCCTAAATGTCCAATATTAGCTATAATTTCACCTCATCTCAACTTCTCAATACGTTTAACATTTATTGGTATACATGTGCTTCTGTCCTTGTGTAATTGTTTGCAATTATTATCTATAGGGAAAATGGCTCGCTGTCCACAGTGATCAGAGCTTAGTATGTTAATGACTTCTTTATTTAATGGATCTATGTTGGTAAAAATGTTATCAATGCATGTAGCAGAGCTGTCACTGATCCTTGTTGGTTCAAAGAATAAAGTTATATGATTTTAATTTTAAACAATGAGGTAAATCTAACAGTGGTGGAATTACTTTCTAAAATATTTATATTAAAATCACCACACAATAATATATGTTTGTTAGATATACTTATCTTAGTTAATAATGTTTTCATTATTTTTTCAAATGAATCATATAACCCTAAAGAAGGCCTGTATACGCTAACAATAATAAAGTGTCCCACCTATATGCAGGCTATTTCAGTTGTTCGTTCTGTAGAGAGGCTTACTATGTCTTTTTGTTCTTTATATTTTAAATTATTCTTAATTAATATAAGTGAGCCACCTCTTATGGCTTTTTCTCTGCAGAAAGAACTAGCCAGCTGGTGCATACCAAGATTTAACAACATAATTTTATTTTTCTTCAACCAATATTCAGTTATACATAAAATGTCTATATTATTGTTTAAAAACAACTCAATTTCTAATTATTTACTAGACATACCTTGTATGTTTTGATGCACCAGCGTAAGTTTACATAATTTATTATCTTTAAATAAAATATTATTTTTATTATTTCTTATACCTACAATGCTAGAGACTTCCTCTGTTGTCTTACAGGCTAATTTAAATTATTATTATTTGGAACATTTTCCAAGCTGTTATAATAAGTCATATTATTATGACTAAACTGCTCAATAGAAGCAGTTGTTGTCTAACTAGCCAAGTACTTGGCTGAGTTAAAATATAAAAAAGTTAATAGCGTACTTGCTATAAGTCTTGTAAAATAAAAGGATAGATAATATCTATCTAATGTCAAGTTACATAATTTACAATTTAAAATTTTATTAATGTCAATTATATTCTTTTTATTGTCATATTTATTTAATAATACACAATTATTATTAACAGCAGTATACAATTGGCTGTTAAGCTTGTATCTAATTTTGTTTTCCAGTGGCAACCGTTTTATGTAAGGAAATGTGAATACTTAATATAATCTTACTAATATTTTGTAGTTTATTTAATGCTTCTATATAATATTCTAATTGGTTACTATTCACATTTCCCAGTCTCCCCACTAATATTATTAGTGTTGTATTGGGACAGTGAGTTGTACTTAAAATCTTTTTTATTATTTGTGAAAATGTTGCACCCGGCATACAGGTGTTGTACACTGACTGTTCCTCATACAACTTACTCAATTGCACCCCGACTCCCCGACCGAGCTCATCACTGTATATAGTGACTATGCCCGGACCCGAGGTCGATGGTGCAATCAAATATTCTCTATGGGAGGATATAGCATGAGCCTCCACACCTAAATTACAATTATTATTATTATTAGTTGAATTGTAGCTGTCATCCAGTAAAATATTCAACGCAGATATGTGACTAGATATTTCTAATTGGGCCAGTTCATTTTTTTTGTTAGTGTTAGTAGCACAGGAAGTAAATAAAATATGTCATAAGCAATATTTAAATGACAAAATAGGTAATAGCTATATAAAAGGAAAGGTAAGAAAGAAAAGTAAACTTACATCTTTGAATCCAGCATTGGACTCACCAGGTATCCAAAAATAGGTACCTAGTAGGCCTGTGCTTGAAAAGGTTTAATTGTTGTTTTGATTCTTTTTTTATGTACAGGTACATAAGGTTTATTGTTAATAAGGATTATTATTAGGTATGTAGGTTTTGGGAATATTACTTTAGGTTTATATTTAAAGTTTTTTTGTATGATTTATAGGTTTAGGATGTTAGTAAAAGTTAATATTAGGTATGTAGGTTTGCGAATATTCTTTTACGTTTTTAATAGTAAGGCCAGGTTTGTGCAAACTCAAAAGCATTGTCTCTTTCCATATACCTGCTAATATTGTTATTTGAAGAATTTGTATTCAATGTCAGAAATGTTAGTTTCAGTTTTAAGGTTTTATTTGTGTATAGTTCATTTTTAAAGTTTATGTTTATAAAAATTTCAGTCCTAGGTAAGGTATAAAAGTTATTTGTACAAATTATTTCAGCTATAAGTTTGGTTGCAAGAAGTTTACTTACGAGTTCTCTACTGTTTTAGTTAAGTTTTATTATAATATACAAATGCTTAAGTAATACGAATTACGAATGCTTATTGATTTTTGTTTAACGTAAAGGTTTAGGAGTTTATGATTTTTATAATCATCTTATCGTTTTATAGTTTCAGTTCAGTAACTAGTTGGTTCATAAATTGTTTAAAGTCGTTTTAAGTTGACTGCCATCTAACAAGTTTTAATTTATAAGTTTTTTTTATTATGAACGTAGCCGTTTATGGCAGCCGGTATATTTAAACGTCTTTTAGTATTTTCAGTATTTTATATTTTGAATTGATTTGTCATGTTTTGAAGGATCTTTATTTAAATTATTAGTTCATTTAATTTACAATAGATGGCAGAAAATTAGTTCTACATCACGCAATCGAAACACCGAGAGCTATGTATATAAGGCAGGAAGTAGTTTCTAAGGTTGAATTGGAATTGGAAGATAGTATATACGTCTACTAGTGATAAAATAGTGGTTTCATTAAGGGGTCGTCCATTAATCACGTGATGCCTAAATGGGGAGGGGGGGTCCGAAAAAAAATCACCAAGTATCACCAAGGGGAGGATGGGGTATAAGGAGACATCACGTGTATTAATTTTCGAATCTAGTCTATGCATACCGAAATTATTATCGGTTGTAGATTCGTAGTTTTGTTTAAATACTTACAAGTTACAAGACAAATGACTCGTATAGTTTTTAATTGCTTAAGTTATTCGATTAAATTGTTTTTTAACTTAAAGTTTTTCTTCAAACTTGACCTGCTTACTATGTAAAAAAAATACACGTGATCTTAGGGGCGGGAGGGTGGGTAGTATAAAACCTCACCACGTATCACCAGGGGGAGGGGAGGGGTCTAAAAAGTTGTTAAAAACATCACGTGATTAATGGACGGTCCCTAAGTAGATATTTTTGGGGATTCTGTCCAAACATATATTGCGAGTTTACAGAGCAATAGGGTACTACCTCTTTGTTGACCTAGAACTATGAAATTTGGCAAGTAATATCTTTATAAAAATATATGTATACAATACAATGTATTTGTTTGTAAAATTAATTAAATTGAAATTAAATTGTTAAAAAAATAGGGGAACTCTAGTCGTGAAAGGGGTTGAAATTTCAAGTTTTAGTTACTAGTTCAAATGGGATATCTATACATATAAAAATGTTATGTTGGTTTGTGTACGCTTCAAAAATTCAAAAAGTTCTGCACCGATGGAGCTGAAATTTTAGAATCATTATATTATATCATCCGCATCTATTTTTGCATCAGTCACATATCCGCAACCGCGAAACTATATTTACGCGGGCGGAGCCACGGGCAACATCTAGTCATATTATAAAAGGGCTAGATGTGACATGTGAGCATTCCAAAACATATTTTATTTATATGTTTCACGACGCATTTTTAGTTAAAATGTGAAATGACATTTATTAGCTTTTTCATACAAACTTTTTCACTCATTATCAGACTCGACAGAAACGGCGAGACTCAACTAATGAACTATTTATGATGTTCCTGCTTTGTACGGAACTCTCGGTGGGCGAGTTGGACTCGTTCTTGTCCGGTTTTTTTATTAAATACTCGCATACTACGTGCATTTTGTTTGATGTAAAAAATACCCGTTGATCTTTTTTTTTGTAAAATTTTATAATTTAGCTTTTATAAGCTATACATACAACAATATTATAAAATTTTCTTTTTCAGGATGAAAATGGAAAATTTACTTAAATGCGAACAAGTTTTGATAAACAACTTATACGCAATAGTAGAACAGGTGTGTATTCCTTAATATTATTGTAAACAAAAAAAAAATGAAAACCGACTTCTTAAAAATCTTATTTTCTACATCATTCCTCTTTTGAATTATGCTAAAATTGTAACTGTTTCTCTACTCAATTTAATTATTTTGAATTCGGTACCAGCCCAAATAATATCCTGATAACACAATATTTTATAGAACTCACGTTCAAGTTGGCTGGTATCGACTTCAAAATAATGAAAATTGAGTAGAGAAATAGTTAAAATTTAAGCCGAAAGTATGTAAGTAATGTAAAGCGAATTGACTTAGTGATTAATCTACAACAGGTCCCGGCTATTTCTCATGTTAAATGCTAAAAAGAAATGTATTACATATTTAAAATTCACTGTAAATCAATAATACCTAATTATTTTTAGCGGAACATGCAACAGTCTGTCGATGTAGAGAAGACTTCCACTGAAAAACATAAGAAAAAGATAAGATTAAATGCTGTAATAAACAAGTTGAAATCGATCGTCAAGCCCCAATTAAATATACAAGAAACAACCGATACTCTTCCCGAGATTGCGAGAGCTAGTAACGCTGAAGAAATATGCGTACTGGGTAGTAAGGAACCCGCTTTGTTCCAAAGGAGCCCAAACAAAACTAGTAACTCTGTAAATACAAGTTCTTTGTCGTCTGCACACGAAACCGAGGTGACACCGTCTAAAAGAAATTACACTCGAGTGTTGCAGTCGCCAGAAGCTGATGAAATACGAAGGCGATCGAGCGTTGAAAAATCGGATAAACAACTGTTTAGTAGAAGGTCTCCTCATCGTCGCACGGAATCGAGTAGCAGAAAGGAACGAAAAAAATTGAAAGAAAAGGGAAAGCATGCGATGACAGACGATTTGATTGTCACTAACATAACTCTTCAAGTTCCAGAAGAAAGTTTGCCATCATTAAATACAGACGATATTTTACATGGATCAGGATATGGAGTTAAAAACTACAAAATACCGAAAATAAAGCGACAGTCTACGGAAATTGAGGTAACCGAAACAATAGAAACAAAAACAGATATAACAAAGAAAGACACTAAGAATGACAGAAAATCATTGAAAGGTTTCATTGATATAGATGACAATATAAATCCAATACATACTACGACTAAAATTGAATGTACAGAATTAGTATCACGTACTGAAACTCACGAAGAAACTAATATTGAGTCTAATACAAAAAATGTTTTTCCGGTTAAAGTTGATGAAAGTAAAATTGACCCTATGGTAAAAAATGTTATTTCGGCTAAAGACAACGACTTGCATTTAAACACACAACCAAAGAACAGTAACAAAGAAGAAGGTATAAAAATAAGCAGTAGCATCTCTACGGAGATATCTAAATATGCTTTCAAGTGTCCTGTTGATGGTCTTGAAATATTTGAAGAAAAGTTAGTATCAAATCCTGTTATCGATAGTATAAATTCTTTAAAAGCTGACTTAGACCATGACCTTGGTGTTGATGCTGCAAAAGACATCAGCATAGGAAGTCAAAACTTTGAAAAGTTAGATAAACATACTATGAGCGAAAACGTTGAAATGTCTTCTGATACTAAACAAGAAAAACCAGAATTGAAACCAGATAAGCCTAAAGAATCCGGTGATAAAATCTCTGAAATGCAGAATAAATCTGAAAGTGTGTCATTATTGCAAGAAAACATAATACATTTATCAAATAAACATCAGGAATGCGAGAATAAATTTGAAAATACTAAAACGGAGAAAATTAATGTAACAGATGAATTAAATAATGATCGATCCTGTGCAATAAAACACACCGTTCCTAGTTCAAACGATTCAAAAAATTCAAATAGTGAGCCTGTCGTGTCAATAACAGGAAAATGTGATAATGAAGAAGGAAGTATAAATTATGTTAAAATAGACACAACAGCTAAACAAAGTGTATGCAGTGATCATCCGTGTGTGAAAATGAAAGAAAACGTCCTTGCCTCTTTAGGTATCTACAGGTTAGCTAAAATGGTGAACGATCATCATAAAGATGAACTAAATGTAACTGAAAACGAGTCTATTGTAGAAGTGCAGAAACGTGATGCTGTTGAGGCAAATGTAATAGAAGAAAAGGAAACGTTAACTAATTTTAATAGTAACAATGATCCCGAAAGTAAGAATGAAAGTAGTTCCGATTCAGATAGTGTAGTAGATATATTGGCTAATAAAACTGCCATAGCCGAGAAAGAAACGGTAGAAAAGAAGAAAATAAGAAGAAAGCGTGGGAACAGAGGATGGCAAGCGGATATAATGAAACCAAAAAATATAAGGAAAATAATTACCAAATCTGACAATAATTTAAAAATTCCAGACTATAATTGTTTTACTGATAAAACTTATTGTTTCAAACCAAATACATTTGAATATTCATGTCGACTATGTGTTTACACTGGGACAGATATTATACCACATTATATGAAGCATCATCCTCATTCAGAGATACCATTGTCGCGGTTATGTTCAGATTCTGCTACCGAAGCTATGAAACAATGTCAAGAAGTAAATTTCAAAGCTATAAGTAAAATGCCTACACAGAAATATACTTGTAGATTCTGTTTTAAGGAGATTGCAAAGAAGAAATTTATTCTAAAGGAATTCTTTTGGCATGTTGTTAGTACACATACAGGGGAGTATAAACGGCAGTGTCCGGAATGTGAAGATATTTCCAAATGTCCGTTTAGTAATGATATTCCACCTCCCCCTGAAAATGTCAAGGGTCAACTGCTTGGCTATATTTGTTCGAAGTGCAATTTTACACAAGTTTCTATGGAAAATTTAAAAACGCATGTAATAATTCGTCACAACAATGAAGAAACTCACGTGTACACAATAAATTTGTCATTAGTTAGTAAAAAGGCTATAAAAATTTACATAAAGAACACAGAAAATCAGAATTCTATGTTAACCATTGATCTTGCTGAGTCCAGTGATGAGGAAAATAGTGTAAGTGACACTTTCATTAAAAAACCTGAACAAATTACAAACATTGAATCAAAACTTACGTTTTTATCTGTTGTCAATTTTACTGAAATATCTTCTGATGAGAGTTCAGTTAAAATCGAATCCGTTCAAGAAGTTAATAACAAAAATGATTCCTTTGCTGATGATAATCAGCATGAAACAGTTGATGTATTATTAGATAAAACGAAGGAAACCATAAATCCACAGGATAGCGTAGACTTAACATCTTCAATTGATATTTTTACATATCCTCATTTTAAAGTTACGAATATAAATGGTTTAAAAGAATACGTTTGTTGTATTAATGGAAATGACTTTCACTATAAGACTTCTCTTTTGATATCCATGAGGAAACATTTACAAATGAGGCATAGTGAGAACTGGGATGGCTATTGTTCCATGTGTAAAGTTATCGTTGCTCCTCAAGGGAAGCACAATTTTAAAGATTGCCTTAATCACTATCTCGATAAGCACATTGATGATTTCCCAACTGTGGAGAACTCTCAAGACGAGAAGGAAATAGAGAAAGATAAAACTCAGCTAGAAGAGCAGGAAACACAACCAGATAAAAACAGTTTAACAAAAAGTTATATAAACATTAAACCGTTAGAACAACTAATTTCAACTGCAAACGAGGCTGAAAATACTGACGAGAGTAGCACAGGGCTTCCAGTAATAGAAAGCGTTGTAAGCCTTAACATGACAGGCCAACCCTTGCCTAGTCCAAATTATCACAAGTCTAGCAATACAGTGTCAGTCGTTGAATATAAATATGAGGAAGCTCAAGCTGACATAATGTCAAAAAAACATCGCGTAGTTTTGGATGCAATGATGAATAATACTCATTTGGTCCAAATATTTAAATGCGCCGGGAAATTTTGCTCGTTCACGACCGACAACGCCGAGGAGGCGTTGCTGCATGCGTCTACTCACGTGAGAATTGGAGGAGAATATGCACTATGTTGCGTTTACTGCGACTACGATGCGTTAGGAAACGCTATCGACCTGGTAACGCATGTTTTTAAAAAACACGGATGTTGCCCATATGTCTGTGGAATATGTTTTTACAGAGCGGCGGCTAGTCAACTAGTACAAGCTCATATCAATCGCGTACACCCTAATTCGAATGCTCAAGTACTTCGAACGACGGTGGTTACCGGCACTACCGATGATGATGATTGTTTGCCATGTAATACTGCAGTCCCGTTTTACCGTTGTTGCGGTTAGTAAATTTATAAATTCTATTTGTGCACCTTGAAAATATAAGAATTTGTTGTAAAAAGTTTTGATTTGTAAATAAGATATGTAATCTAGTTGATAATTTAGTTGCGATAATTATTATTATAAATTTGTATAATTTTCCAGGTGACCAAGATACTCAAAATCCGTGTATATTTAGGACTTACATAACGAGCAACTTCTGCGAACACATACAAAAGCGTCACCTAAATGCGGCGCAGCATTCATGCTTTGTGAGTATATTTTACTTCATTATTTTTCTTGCAGTGTAGTTCATTATGTTAACCGACTTCCAAAAAAAGGAGGCGGTTATGTATATATATATATATATATATATATATATATATATATCAAAGACTCCATTAGGATAAGATGGCGAACGGTTGAAATATTCCAAGTTTAGATGTTTATTACAATATTATCGAATAGCCCAAATGCTGAATGATCAGAAACGTGACAAGTTCGATGCCACGTATTCCACGACTTCCGTATTTTATCCTGATTCCTGAGCTTTTATATCCAGTCATTCCCAAATTCAGGCAAATAATCCCCAAGTCTCCATGACAACCATTGTTTTCTATCACATCTATCAATAATGGCATCGACCTAGTCCAAATAGTAAAACTACTTGACGTTTCCAATCATAGACAATCTTAGCTTTAACACGCTCCGACACGGCCATTCTGACAATTCGCACGTCCCTGTGCGAAACAAATCCGTTGACACTCCGACAAGATCACCCTGGCGATTCTGAGATCCTTGTGTGAAGAATATTTATGTGCATCAACGCTCCGACACGGCTATTCTGTCCATGCACACGTCCTCGTGTGAAGCGTTCGTTTCAAGGTTCTGAAAAAAACATTTGAAGCACAGTAAAAGGTTCTCACTCGGTCAACCTGACCTCGGAAAATTAATAAGAACTGCTTTAATCCATGGACATAACATTTAATTTTCTCATATTCTAACACATCAATCCTGTGTCAATTACACTCTTATTAACATCCTTCATCTAACCTCTATGTAGGTAGTGTTCTCAGAGTTAAGTTTTAATTTACATTTTATACTCTCTGTTTAATGTACTATCAATATTGTTTGGCGGTCTCGACCGATAGATGGCGCTGTACCGGAGCTAGATCACGCTAGCGGTGTGTCGAGCTCATTATTATAAGAGGTGACCTGTATTTTGTAATAAATACTTTTTTCTCACATCCAACTGGTTTGTTTCATTTATTGGACGCCAGAGGGGCGAAGAACCTGTATCAGATGTTCGACATTTGTACATGGTCCTACTGAGCCGGATTCGGATGTTGAGCGATTAGTCCTGCTAAGCACGCGGCAGTTGTGGTGTGCCTTTTTGCCATCGAGACGAAGACCGGACAAGTGGGTTGCTTGTGCAACTGGTCATCAGCTGTGCAGCAGTAGCAACGAGAGGAGTTGCGACGTGCTACAGCGGACGGCGCGGCGCTAGGAGAACGTGCCTGTCAGGAGGAGCGGTCAATGGTGAAAAGGAAGGTGGGACGAGGAATGCAGACGCAGCCACAGCCTGCAACTAGTGAACGGAAAGTATACAGTCCATTGGAGTGAAATGGGAAGAAAAACTGTGAGTGACTAATATTTTATTAAAAATTGAACTTTATTTCTTTGAGTGATTTAACTTAGTGAGTCATAACACTTTCATTGGAAATTGAACTTTATTTGTTTGAGAGTTTTAACTTAGAATAATTATTTAATAGTTAATAGTAGTTTAGAACTTAGTCGTTTAAATCGAAAATTTGGTTGAGACGGGGAACCTATGCCCGATTTTATAAAATTTAATAGTTTAAAACACTTGTAAAAATTTTCGAATTTCATTATTGACTTAGAATATTTTTCTACTTTATAAAAATACGTCTCATAACTATAGTTCCTATATTTTTGTGTTTACTTATTTTACATTTAGTTTAAACATATTGTTCGTTGAACTGGTCTCGGGAAATTTAGTTTAAAATGGAGAAGTTAATAAAATTGCAAAATAATCTTCAAGTTAGAATTTCGAAAGCCTTCACTAATTTTAAAAAGTCTCCAAAGGAGCGCATCAATAAACAATATGTTGAAACTAGAATAGAAATGTTAGAAGAATTTTGGTCTCAAATTAATGACAATCACAATAACATTATTGATATGTCTGAGAATCAAAATGAACCGTATTTCAATAACGATGAAATGGAGACCATTGAAAACTTATATGTGGACTATAAAACTACATTAAAACTTGCTCTCAGATCTTTACAAGGCCCTAGTAGTAATAATAACGAAGTGACTAATGGTTCTAACATAAAGTTGCCGCGTATAGTGATTCCAACTTTCAGCGGTCAGTATTCAGAATGGATAACTTTTAGGGATCTCTTTGTTTCACTTGTCCATTCTAATGTACAATTAGACAATGTACAGAGAATGCATTATCTTAAGGGTTATTTGTCCGGGGAGGCCGAACAGCTTCTGAGACAAATACCTATATCGGAATCAAACTATGAGAGATGTTGGTCGTTGCTTAATTCTAGATATAATAATAAAAAATACTTGTCGCACTTTATTTTAAAACGTTTATTGAGTCAAAGAAACATTACATACGAATCGGCTAGTGGTCTGAAAGATTTAATTGATACTACAAATGATTGTTTAAGTTCATTAACTAACTTAAGTATAGATGTAAGTACATGGGATATTATTGTTATTCACATAATTACCTTAAAGCTTGATCCAGAGTCCAGGAAGCAGTGGGAATTTTCTGTAACAAGTAGTAACACTTCCGACGAATTACCTACACTTAAACAATTTATAGAATTTTTAACTAATCGTTACCGAGCGTTAGAGTTTTTAGACACTAAAACAGCACCTGTAAATCGAAATGCTAATGTTCACAATAACAATTCTAATGTAAATAAGCTTAAGACTTTTCATGCTTCTTCTTTCAAAAGTCAGTGTCCATTTTGTATGGAGAATCACAATATCATAAATTGTACTGGTTTTGCTCGGGAAACTGTAGACGCGCGACGCAATTTTGTTCAAACCAACAACTTATGTTTCAATTGCTTGGGAGGAAACCATTCAGCTAAATTCTGTCGAAGTTATAAAACATGTCGCATATGCAGGAGGCAACATCATTCCTTATTGCATCCAAATAATAATATGGCTGATACCAGTGCCGTTGTGACTCAAACCCGTAATAAAGTGACACCTAGAGAAGTTACGTCATCGTGTTCAAAACCCAAAACACCCGAACAGGTGACGGACAATGTCAATCCGATAACTACATTGTTTTCCACCGGGCGCGCTCGGAATCAGGTATTGTTAGCTACTGCATTAGTCAAAGCCGCTTCGAAAACCGGAGAGCATGTAATAATCAGAGCATTACTGGATCAAGGATCACAGACATCGTTTGTGACGGAAGCAACAGTCCAATACTTAGGACTAAAGAAAGTTCCAATAACGGAACATGTATCAGTACTAGGAGGTGATACTAGTTTATTCCCAAGAAAAATGGTTTTCATAAATCTTAAATCACTGGTTGACTCATCTTACAATATAACTGTAAAAGCTTACGTTTTAAAAACAATCACTAGTCTTTTACCAGCTACTAAGCTAGATGTATTTGAATGGCTTGATGCTCTGGAAATAAATTTGGCAGATCCGAATTATCATACACCCAATAAAATTGATATTTTGTTGGGCGCTGAGGTTTATGGCATGATAATTCAGGAAGGTATAAAAAGGGGTCCTTTAGGTTCACCCGTGGTACAATGTACATCTTTCGGATGGATTGTTTCCGGTGAGGTAAATACAGCACCTAGAGGTATAGAAACATACGAATACAAAACATTTCACTGCCGTACCGACGAAAATGATATGCTCAAGCGATTTTGGGAACTGGAATCGGACTTAGAACTTACAAAACAACAAAAAATGTCAAAGGAGGAAATAAAATGCGAGGAACTGTTTAATCGTACTACGCAAAGGGACGAAGATGGTAGATACATAGTTCACTTACCTTTTAAAACTGATGATCCGGATTGCAAACGCAGTCCTTCTCGGGAAATAGCTGAAAACAGATGGCAGAAATTAAAATTAAAATTTGAGAGAAATTTGGATTTTCGTAACAAATATGAAGCGGTAATGGAAGAGTACTTACATCTCGGTCATATGGAAGAGGTACCTATATCAGAGGAAAATGTGTCAAATGCAGTTTACTTACCTCATCACGCAGTCTTGCGAGATGACAAGGATACTACAAAGCTGAGGGTCGTATTTGATGCATCTGCAAAAGGAAAGAACGGAGTTTCATTAAATGATTGCTTATTAATAGGGCCGACTCTTCAACCAGATTTACGGCATATTATGATGCGCTGGAGGGTACATCCTATTTGCCTAGTGAGCGACATTCAGAAAATGTACAGAATGGTCAAAGTAGCGAAACAGCATGTGGATTTTCAGCGGATAATCTGGAAAGATAAAGAATCAAATAAGGATAAAATTTTCAGACTTTTGACTGTTACATTCGGTACGGCTTCCGCACCGTATCTTGCAATAAAAGCACTTCAACAACTGGCAATAGACGAAGGTATTAATTACCCATTAGCAGCAAAGATAACACTAAATGATTTATATGTGGATGACATGTTAAGCGGGTGTGAATCTGTAGATCAAGGGCTTAAAGTGTACAATGAAATGAGTACTATGTTAAGCAAAGGGGGTTTTAAATTACACAAATGGTCGAGCAATAGTAATACATTGTTAGAAAGCATAAAAAAGCAAAACAAAAACGAGGAAACAGTAGAAGGTTTACAGCTGAAATTAGATGATGTTTTTAAAATATTAGGACTTACCTGGGACCGCAGCAGTGACTCCTTTGTGTACTCGGTGAATCTTCCAGAAATGCAGCAACCTGTAACAAAAAGAAAAATATTAGCTGATGTGGCACGTTTATATGATCCGCTAGGCTGGGTAGCACCAAGCATTATAATAGCAAAGGTAATGATTCAAAAGCTATGGTTAGCGGGTTTGACTTGGGATGAGACAGTGCCTACAAATTTAATGAATGAATGGAGTACTTACCGTGATGAGTTAAAGGGGCTATCAGAATTTCGCTTACCTAGATGGTTGGGTACTTCTTCCAAGAACGCCATGGTGGAACTGCATGGATTTTGCGATGCGTCCAAGGTGGCCTATTCAGCAGTTGTTTACATTCGCGTAATTAATCCAGATGGTTTCATTCACTGCTCACTTGTAACAGCAAGAACAAAGGTAGCCCCGGTCAAGCAGGTGTCCATACCGAGGTTGGAATTATGCGGTGCAGTTTTACTCACCAGGTTATTGTTAGAAACATCTAAGGTTTTGAACGTTCCAAAAATAAATTTGCATGCTTGGACAGATTCTACAATTGTTCTTGCGTGGCTAAACAGCCATCCAAGTCGATGGAAAGTGTTCATTGCTAACCGCGTTTCTGAAATCTTATGTTCATTAGATTCACATCAGTGGGCACATGTAATATCAAAGCAAAATCCAGCAGATTGTGCCTCGAGGGGTCTACATCCTACTGAATTGGTGGAAAATAACTTGTGGTTGAAGGGACCTGAATTCCTTACTGAAAATACCATACAATATGCAAGGCCTAAGGATATAAGCACTAATTTAGAAGCAGTGAAGTCACATTGTGCTGTAGTTGACGCTTCTTTCATCGAGAGATTTTCTTCTCTGACGAGATTGACTCGAGTTTTGGCCTATTGTCGCCGCTTTATTTCTAAAGCTAAAAAATCTAAAAATATTAAAAACCCTTACCTTTCAAGTGAAGAATTATCCGAAGCGCTAGAAGTATGCATTCGATTCGTTCAACAGGAACATTTTGAGGAAGAGTTGTCTGATATAAATAATAATAAAACCTTAAATAAAAAGAGTCGACTTACCTCGTTAAATCCGTTTCTTGACAAAAAACAATTGTTGCGAGTTGGTGGCAGATTAGAGCACTCAAATTTAAACTGGGAGAGAAAACACCCAATTCTGCTGCCGCGGACCTCTCATTTATCAAAACTGATAGTAGAAAATGCACACAAGTGTACACTACACGGCGGACATCAATTGATGCTAACTTATTTACAATCTAAATATTGGATATTGGGTGCAAAGCAGCTGGTAAAGACTGCAACAAGAAATTGCGTAACCTGTGTTAAAAATAATGCTATAATCAAAAATCAGATAATGGGGCAGCTTCCGACATCCAGGTCAACACCATGTCGTCCATTTAAACGCAGTGGAGTAGATTACGCGGGGCCCATTCAAATAAGAACGTCCAAGGGTCGTGGACATCACTCTTATAAAGGATACATATGCCTGTTTGTTTGCATGTCCACAAGAGCAATACATCTGGAAGTCGTAAGCGACCTAACTGCACAAGCTTTCTTACAAGCTTTTAAACGCTTTGTTGCTCGCAGAGGCCATTGCCAAGATATCTGGAGCGACAATGGAACTAGTTTTATCGGAGCTGCAGCAGAACTAAAGAAAATGTTCGTTTCTGAAGCTGCAGGAATATTTAAGGAAGTAGCAGAATCTTTGGCTGTAAATGGAACAAATTGGCATTTCATTCCACCTCATTCACCCAACTTTGGCGGATTATGGGAGGCTGGCGTGAAATCTGTCAAATTTCACTTGAAAAGGGTAATAGGTGACTCCACGTTAACCTTTGAGGAAATGACGACAGTATTGGCACAAATAGAAGCTTGTCTAAATTCTAGACCCATGTGTAGTGTTAATGATCCACAACTTGAAATTCTAACACCAGCTCATTTTCTCGTAGGTGAACCTTTGATTCTACCACCTGAGTATACTTATGAACACGATAATGTATCGTCTCTCCGAAGGTGGCAGTACGCGCAAAAAATGGTGCAATCATTTTGGCGACGATGGTCTCAGGAATATCTGACGAAATTTCTCGTTAGATATAAATGGCTAACACCATCGTCATCACCATCTGTTGGGGACGTTGTGATTATAAAAGAAGATGGTTTGCCTCCTTGCAGATGGCTATATGGTCGGATAACGGAAACTCACCCTGGCTTGGACAAGGTTGTGCGAGTGGTCACGATCAAAACCAACAAAAACACTTCGCTTAAAAGACCAATTTCCAAGATTTGTATTTTGCCAATTGGAAATTAAATTAAAATGTACTTTTTTTAAACTTCCATGTATTCTAATTTACTTGTTATATATTGTTTTTGTTTATAATTTTACTTCGTTAGAAATGTAAAGCGTTAGTTTCAAAGTGCCCACGGTGGGCGGTACTTTATAAGGACATCACTGTCCTTATGGTGGGCG
This sequence comes from Glaucopsyche alexis, assembly GCA_905404095.1. Lineage (NCBI taxonomy): Eukaryota > Metazoa > Arthropoda > Insecta > Lepidoptera > Lycaenidae > Glaucopsyche > Glaucopsyche alexis. The sequence goes on from FR990046.1 coordinate 26,691,446, forward strand.
GTATGTTTAATGTACTATCAATATTGTTTGGCGGTCTCGACCGATAGATGGCGCTGTACCGGAGCTAGATCACGCTAGCGGTGTGTCGAGCTCATTATTATAAGAGGTGACCTGTATTTTGTAATAAATACTTTTTTCTCACATCCAACTGGTTTGTTTCATTTATTGGACGCCAGAGGGGCGAAGAACCTGTATCAGATGTTCGACATTTGTACATGGATAAAACACACATGAAGTATACAGATACAACACAATATCAACCATAATCTTGCTACCAAATAAATCATGACATGCTTTACCACACACTTCACACTTTACATGTACCAATCTCAATATCGAAAAACGATGCTGTTATATTCCCATCCGGTAGGCAGCTAAAGAGCCGACTGCATCCGGGCTAACTATATTCAACCACTGCAGCATTGGTACAATACAAGGCCACCTCCATCCGGTGCACCTCACTACAAAAAACCACTGGGTTGCCTCCATCCGACACCCAGTCACAAGGCCACCTCTATCCGGTGCCTACTCTCATCAAGCAATGGGCTGACTCCATCCGGCATCCACTCACAAGGCCACCTCTCTCCGGTGCCTACTCTCATTAAGTAATGGGATGCCTCCACCCGGCACCCAATCACAATCCTCGCTCGCAATCCGCAGTCGCAATTCACATTCGCAATCTACAGTTGCAATTAACAGGTGCAAACAAAAATATTCTCAGTTTACATTTTAACAAACAGTTTACAATGTACTTCAAAATCTTAATGTCTTTTGGACCGCTTAGATTATTACCGGATTGAGCGCGCCGAACATCTTGGTGAAATAACTAAACATACTATTAAACCAAAAGCTAATATCATTTTACTTTAGTGCTAAACAGAGCCGTCGTATTGCATACACGTCACGAACTTTTAACAAAATATTTTTGCATTTAACTTTTTTAATAAATACATCCAGAAGCAGAGACGGGCGAGCAAAAAAAACATTGACCGAACCGGTAGCACATTTACAAGAAATAAATAAAGATTTAGTGCCTCACATGACTATCGAGTACTTTCAAAATTATTCCACAAAATTCGAAAAAAAAATACTGTCGCAAAAACGTTAGACCGGGCAACCCGATCGTCTTTGTTTTAGGCTCAAATTGTAGCTGACTAAATTGTCCAGAGGAATTTTTCGCAAATTTTGAAATAATTCTCCGTTTCCAAATTATCGCGCTCCAAAAAATATAAAAAAATCTGAATAAAATTTAATTTTTATTTCACTGTTTCAGCCAGCAGCAGTTTCAGCGTTTTCGTTTTTTTGAATATCATATCCTTCACAACTCTCCGAGATATAAGGGAATCTTAGTTTTTCATGAAATCGGAGCTTGCACTGGAGCGAACGAAAAGAAAGTTACAATGTCGAAAGTATTTCGTATTTTTTCTAGCTATACACACTACAATTAATGTTGAAGGGTCAGGTGTTTCACAATACTCCCGCCGAATGTAAGCAGTTGTAACTTGTTACACTAAGTTAACATAACACATATTAGGACGATTACGCTAAATATTGATATCAATATAAAACTTTCAAATTTTCAAAGTTTCTGATGGAAATTATACGTTTCTTTCTCATAAATTTAATAATCGTTTGGTCGTAAGCAACTTTGGTGCGTTTATAACGAACGACAAGGGTATTCAACTCGAGGTTCATTTTCACGTTTACAGATGAGCAATCGGATTGTTGATGGAAAATAACCATAGCCGTCGCTTTTATTACCATACCAAAAGAGTCATAAATGCGTTGCTAGTCGTTAAGATAATCTTAGGTCTCCTGTCGCACAATTTTTAAGTATTTTTGGTTTTACCTAAGTACCACAATATTCTAGGCAATTTGATTTTAGCATGTGTAACAATATACATTCGAAGCCCACAAAGTAAACCAAAAGGTCGATTCTACTAATCAAATTCCGTAACAATACAGTTACGATCCAGTCCTGATAATATATTAAAACTGCAAAAATGGCACTCTCACAAACGTCTAACCAACGTCAAACCCGTTTTGATTGGGCACAACTCCAAAAATCAGTTCATGACGTCAAGACTAGTCATCCACAACTCAACAAAAGCAAACTAAAAGTGTAAGTCAACTACGAGAATTGGGGTTCAGAATAACTGATAGTTGACACAGAGATGACTGAATATACCAGTAGTAATAAACCTCCTCCTGACATTTCATAAGCTTACTTGTACATCTGTTACTTTCTGGTCGATATCCTTTAACTTCATTGGAAGTAACTGCAATTTAAGTCCACGGTTTAAATATGCGCAAGTAAAATTCAGGCTTCTGAAACTTTGCCATTACTTTCTACTTAAAACCGATCAATAATTAATTGACAATATTTATAAGATCAAATAGCTCATAAATATCAAAAAAAGTAAGATCAGGACAAAGATTGGTGATTTGCTTTGATGTCCGTTTTCGCAAACTAGAGTATGTATGTTGTGTCTATATGATGACGTTGCCATAGGTTGACATTTCCAGTTAGGTTCAAGTGGTTCATTTTTCTGAAGGTTTGGGGGCCGTTATACCAAATACTCCATAGACCTTAGGAAAACAATTATTATTAGCAAAATTGGATATTGACTTTTCATTATGCCTGCTTTTTCTTAAAACAGTGACCTATATTCAGAAGATAGATGATTCGTCATTTCGATATATAATAGTAAAAAAATGTAGTCATTCGTATCGTATCGAAATAAGTTGTTATTTCTTTGTTCTAAGTTAAACATTTTTTCAATGGCTCGGCTCTGATCACTAACATTCCCAACGCTGGGGCTCGGATCTCTCATCAACTGGAAGTTGCATCAGTCTACTACGCTACCTAATCACAGAACGCTTATTACGGAGAAGAATGTCGACCTCATACAAAAAATTGGGACCAGATAAGCGCTTCTAGTGAGCTGCCTCTTCAAAATTTTAACCGCCTTCCAACAAAGGAGGACTACTTAATTGATTATATCAATATGGCGACAAATTTAAGATACGTAATCATAGTTTAAGATATCGTTAAATTCCTCTTTCGAATACATTTTGATATTCCAACAAAACCGATTAACCATCTCCATAAACTATTCATTAATACTGCAGAACAATATATTCATTTTTTTTCTGTTTCTTTTTTTTTTTCAAATGGGGCTACGTTAATGTCATTTAAGTTGTTTTAACTTAATCGGACTGGTGACTGCCATTTGGCTAGTCTTTATGGTACAATAATATATTAATCATTCGTGAGCCTCATGTACATAAGTCTAGCGTTTTCGATGGCGCAAGGCAGAAGCGACATAGTGTCATCTTTTGTGGTTATAAGTAGCTTTTATGTAACGTTAACCCTGTAGGACAGAGCGATATATTGAAATGTCACCATTCTCGTTGCACCGAACTGCCCCCTTGTACCTAATACTAAAACCAAGAGAGAAAATAATTTATGCAATCAATAATTATCTGTCAAAATAAAATCATCCCAAAGTACATACGTATCATTCCAAATTAATAAACAATTTCACTTAGTTAGATAATAATCTAGCGCCTGACACATGAATTTTCAACTACTATCTTAAAGTATCATGCGAATTCTTATTGCAAAGTTAGATTTTGACAAACGGACAAAACTGTATTTTCAATTTGATCCAAAGGTTGCGAAGTACTATAATTTTATGTTCGTTTTAAATATTCTTTTTATTTTTGTCTCGTCAAATCAATTATGAGTTATTATGTACTCAAATAAAAATGTCATTCGTGAGAACGCGCAAGATCACGCTCCTTATATATCATAACAAAGATTACTTAAATTTGCAAAATTTAACAACTATGTCATACATTCTTATAGCATCATCTGCAAAATAGCAGTACACTGTAAGAAGTAAATTATTACACTCATGCACATCGTCTCAGACTTCAGCAGGCTACGCGTCGCTATATAAGTAGGTAGGTCCACACATATGCAGTCTTTCGATACACAAACTAGTATCTAACCTAAATCTTAGTTTGAGATGTGCTAACTCGGTTAGACCATGAAGCCATTAGCATCAAGAGAAGCAACATCTTATATGATCTTTATTAGCTAGGTAATTTCGCTATGTGTATCAAATGAAAGAGACTTCATAAACAATACTAGATCAATTCTACCAATATTTCGAAAAAAATATCGTAATGGAAGGAATACGCTCACCACAGTTATTGAGTGTCCAAGTTGGAATCTTTATGCCCAATATATTATCATTTACCAAGTTAAGAGAGCAAAACTGCATCTGCCACGTAATTTATCGCCAATTCCCTCCAAGTATGTCAATACATAGTATCCTTGTCTCCCGCTGTAAAATAAAAATAAACAATACATGACATATCTCAGAATTGCTATTAAACTAGCTTTGATGTTCTGATGCAGCTAAACGTCTTTAACAAAACTTTTCCTCATGCAGGACAATCAATTGACTTGTGTCCCTATCAACCACAAACAAAGCATTTGCGAGCAGTGTGTTGACCACAGGATCTTATATTCTCTAGTTTTGGCTTTCCATCTCTTATGTTTGTTATTATTATATTTTTAGCGATCAATACAATTCAACTTCAACTCAAGAATCTTGTGTTCTAAGTCTCCGCTACGGATTAAGTGTACCCAATATCCTTTGTAATTGGAATGTGAATGCAGTCTGATTATTTCATCTTGCTTTTACACCATGAAGATTCACCCATGCTAAATGCATGTAATACACTCTTCTGACTCTAGTGTCATTCTGATCGGTTTCGATCTATTAATCTAGGTATTACTTTCGTCGGACAACTTTTAGTTTTCTCCACGTTTTGGGCTCTACGCATTTGTTCATTTGCGATTTAAGCAATTTGCTCATCCTGCGTGTCATTCTCATTCTGCCCTTTGCACGTTATGCTCCGAAGGGTCTTTCTATGTGGGTCGTGATGTTCATACCAGTTCTGATATCAAAGACTCCATTAGGATAAGATGGCGAACGGTTGAAATATTCCAAGTTTAGATGTTTATTACAATATTATCGAATAGCCCAAATGCTGAATGATCAGAAACGTGACAAGTTCGATGCCACGTATTCCACGACTTCCGTATTTTATCCTGATTCCTGAGCTTTTATATCCAGTCATTCCCAAATTCAAGCAAATAATCCCCAAGTCTCCATGACAACCATTCTTTTCTATCACATCTATCAATAATGGCATCGACCTAGTCCAAATAGTAAAACTACTTGACGTTTCCAATCATAGACAATCTTAGCTTTAACAATGGACCTAGTATAACAACAGGACCGAGAACTGTGAGCAAAAAAACGAGCCGAGCGAGAGGTTGGAAGAGAGGCCGTGTGCCCTTTCTAGTAGGGTGGCAATAATATTTTCTGTTGTGGCAAACTGCAAAGCTTTGTGAGATAAATTGTGAAACACTGAATGACATACAGCTGAGGCTTTAAAAGTCGACTAGATTGAATAGTGTGAAATCAAGAAGGTTTGAAGTGACGGCTGCATTAATATGTAACAGATTTTTATGTAATTCTCTGCCTTACTTAAACACGATTGAGCCATTTTTGTCGCATTTCTTAATTGTTGGGAAATCTATAAAAAACTGTATTATATTATCATTAAAGACTTACTCGACACACGTTTTTTTTCTCAGTACTTACTACGATTCTAGGCGAGTCGCTACTGACTAGTTTATAACAAAACGTAGTACAATTATAACTCTTAATAACGTCTGTTGCTTTAATGTTAACACTTTTTTAATAGAATAACTAGATTAACATTAACAATTAACTTACTAATGTTACTAATAAACGAAATATTGCAACCAGCATAACTTTTACTTCGACAAGAATATACACAAATTTTTTTCACAATTTTGATTGTTAAATCATCAAATAAATAATAAAAACATAGTTACGGAGATACATGAAGTAAGAAATAAAAACTATTTTCAATTTTAATATTATCCGGTGTTCAGCATAAAATATGTGTAATGGCGTATCTATTGTCTTGCGAATGATACCATCTAATAAAAAAAGAAGGAAAAGGATTTAATGTAAACTGCATTTTTATTTAGTATTATAAGACTATTTCTAACTTTTTTAATTAGAATATGATATAGTTATAAACATTTGTTAAAATAATAATAAAGTACACTCGTTTTATCTAAGATTTTTCAAGTTACTTTTTATAAATACCAACATTTTTCTGGTTGGCAACATGCAAGAACGAGACACACAGCCTCGCTTCTGGCTATCTCGCTCGGCTCGGATTTGCCTCTATGATACGTGCATTGTGAAATACACTCTATTACCAAGGTAATACAGTTCTTTTTAGCAATTACAAAATTCGGAGTCTTCTATCCATAGGTACTATATCCATGGCTTTAACACGCTCCGACATATATATATACAGGAATTCCCAGAAGTCGACGTCGTCCCTTAGAAGGCTGATAGACCAGCTCATGACTCACCAGAATATCGTAATATGACCTTAGTAAAAATTCTTTAGTTTTCGAGATATTGGCACTATTAATTTTTTCTTAAAAATTACACCTCATGTCAGTTTTTAGGCTGCCGCAACTACAATTTCCCGTATTGTGGGATACAAATTTGTATTGCGGAGTCCTGATCAGTTCTGCTATTGACCACGGTTATAAACAAAGCTAATAGAGTTTAAACTTTGTAGAAAAAAAGAAAACTTTTCCCTAATCGTAATTTCAAAAACTTTTTCTCCTTACTTTCACTATCCATACTGGACAAAAAATACACCACACTAACCTGGGTTGTTACTTTAAAAAGTTGCTCATTTTATGTAGTTTTCGAAATAGTATAATAGTTGCTATTAAGCTACGTCAAAATTTTTTTTTGCTATTTTAAGTGCACAGAGAACACATTTTGAATGTTTTTCTTTAGTTAGAATTTCGAACAAAAACACTCGTTACATTGAAATCACCCAGATGTTTACTTAAAAATTGTACGTTGAAGTGTAAGATGCTTACTAAACTTAGAAACTAAACAGAATACAAGGATTTTTTTAAACTGTAAGGAGAAATGCAAAGAAGGAGAACACATTAATAATATCACTCCTCCCACACCGATCTCGGTGACGATGGCCTCATTTGTGTTTGTGGTTTCATTGAATATATAATAATATGCATCTTACGATACATAAAATTATGACGCTTATTTTTTTGTTTTTCAGTATTGCATTAATATTTTCTTAGGAACATGCTCACATTCCTCGATATGATTTTTTCAATGATTATACATTTTTAGATTTGTTCGGAGGCATCTTCGTCGGCTACTGAACTGGTTCTTCATTTGAAAATACACGGTTTGAAACTGTATCAGTGCACGCGGTGCGTGTACGGTGCTGATAACGAGCCCGAACTTCTCGGACACGCCTCGGCCAAACACCCCTACAAACAACCGACAGCATATGTCAGGATCAGGATCAACGGGATCATTAAGGTTTGCTCAATTTTGCTATCCTTTAAATAATTATAAATGTATAAAGCAAATTTCTCGTCAACCTCAAAACTTTGTAAAACAAAAGTTTAACTTTGCAGGAAAGAAGCGCTGGATTCAAAGATTTACCTTTGGCTCATCTCGATAAATCTAAAGTTAGCGTCACTGAAGTAATCCCTAATGTGTCCGCAAAGAACCCAGCTCACGAAGCTGAAAAGGCACGAGAGCTGGAGACGCTCATTGACGAAACGACTTCAATGATTGAATCTATTTCCACTTCAGTGGATACTAGCACAGCGCCTGTAACTCCTTCCCGTCTAGAAACCCCTATCACTGTGTCATCACTGATTGCAAGAGGTGCGAGTCCTCCAGTTCTACCGATGTTCCTCACCAAGTTTCCTCTGCCGACGCGGATGACCACCCTACCGGTAGATCGTTCGGACTTACTTTCTGCTCAGAACTCCTCTACAGAAGAATTCCCCGCCTCCATGGACAGAGCGACTGTTACGTCAGTAGCGAGAATGGGATCCGACATTCCAAATATTCCGAATGTACCGGCTGAATCGCAGCACCTTATAAAGCCAAATATTGAGCCGTCGAGTGATTTAGCTACAATGGAGGGTGCGAGAGTTCCATGCCTACTCAATGTCGAGGCTAATTTAGCTCAAGAGACGAATGTGCTGGATGCTCCTACGATGACTACGGCGGCTAGTAGTTCGGCTGTTAAAAACAATGTAAACACCGATCACGTCGTTTATTGTCTAGATAGCGATGAAGAAGTATCTACTGAAAACGTAATCGACCTATCCGATGAAATTCCGTCTACACCAGTCGCAAGTAGTTCAAAAACGAAAGTTGTAAAATTTGTAAATCTGTTTAAGTGTAGTAAATGCACAATGGTGATGAAGTCGGGGTACGGGCTTAAGCGGCACATCCAATCGTGCTACGGCTTCGACCCTGAAACTGTGCCGTGTGCGCACTGTGACATGGTCATAAAAAAATCTATGATCGATGCACATCTGATGTCTATTCACCTCCAAGAAGATATAGCTTATGTCTGTCCCGTATGTAATGCTAAGCTAAAATCTATTTCGGCTGCTCAGAAACATTTCAAAGCGGTACACCTCGATACCCATAAAATAGTACATTGGAAAGTACAGCTGGTCGGTAACCACATCGAATCGCTTTCCCAGGCGCAGAAGATCGTCAAAGTGGACCAACTCGTTCATGAAGAGGGACCGAAGCAAAAACGCTCCGTTGGAAATCAAGATAAAAATAGTGAACCGCCTGAAAAACTTAAAAAATTCGGACCGCATGATATGGACAAGCTCCCCATCAACACATTTCTAGACGACTTGGTGTACTGCGCCCTGTGCGAGTTCAGCACCAAAGTCAAGTTAAACATGGTGAGGCACCTGCAGCTACACGCGCAGCAGCAGCAGATCGCGGATACGGCGCCCGTCAACCCCGTGCTGCACCTCGAGACTAACGAGATGCACTTCGACAAGATGCTCAACCTAGCCTCCAGCTCCCCGGCCGCCGACAAGGCTATCAGAGGCGATCAAACTCTGCGGGCGATGAGACGCATACCCATCGATATCGCGGGGCGCTACCCCAAGTACGTTCCCGACAGGCAGCACCACACTTGTGGCGCGAAGGACTGCTCGTACATATCGGTCGACGAGAACATGTTGAAGTCTCACTGGGAAACCTTGCACTACGGTACGATGGACTATCACTGCGTCCACTGCCCTCCCACCCAGCACCTGAACGGGCAGATAGCGACCGGAAAAATAATAATCAATCACCTAAAAATGCACGACGTAAACTTGTACGCGTGCTCTATTTGCTCTTACTACCACTACAATATACCTATAGTAGAGAAACATCTGAACGACATCCACAAGAGGGGCGAAGTGTTGATAGTAAGAGATGAGAGCTCGGTGGAGGCGGCCGCGCCCACGATTGACCTAAAGCCGTGGCATTGCGGGCTCTGCCAGTTCAAGAGCTTGCTGCATCCCGAGGTCGCTGAACACTGTGCCAAGATTCACAACTCAAAAATGCAGTACAAGTGTGGTTACTGTGCGTTTAGAACTTCAAACTTGGAGAACATTCCCAAACACCAATCTACGTCCCATTCGGGAAGGCCGGAGGAAATATTCTACTACTACTATCGCGAGGGTTCCATTCCGAACGAAGCGGATGGAACTCCACGATGGATGAAGCAAAAATTGAAAATGGGTTCCACATCTCAGGTTAAGTCTGATGTAGTGGACAGTAATCCTGCCCCGCCTGTTGAGGCTGTAGTTTTGCCTGCTATTGTACAAAAAGTTGATTTGAACCTGGTAAACACGCACATTGCAGAAGTGGACAAAGAGAGTGACATGTGTAAAGAATTTGGTGAATTTTGTGAGCCCAACGGCTTGAAATATAAATGCCCGTTGTGCCAGAGTGTTACAGAAGATAAAGAGGAATTGATGCAGTCTCATCTTTATAAAGAATTAAAATACAGAAAGTGAGTATTTTACTTTGACTATATCCAAGTTGGTCGGATTTTTATTACTAACTATTTAAAAGATGTTTTGTTATGAATTACCGGTATAAATACTCTGTGTCGCTGATTACGTTGTGATTGCGATGTTATTCACAGGAACACGCTAGAACATCTAAAAGACTGCAATTATCTGCACTCCTCCTTACTCCTCCAACTGAATCTGTGCCAAATTTATATACTCCTCGTTATTATAATTATCGTAAAACTTATTATATATTATGCAGTTACATAAAATATCTATATCTATGGACGCTTTATACCACGTCAATCTGGCCCCGTGCTAAGAACTTGTGTTACAGGTACCAGACAACGGAAATATGTATATTTAATATTTTTATACTATACATGTATTTAGGGTTTTTATTACATTACACACATAATTATTTAATACATATCCATGACCTAGGAACACAGAAAACTGTTTTCTTCCTTCGGTGGGATTCGAACCCGCGATCTCCGACTTAAGCGCCAACGCGCCAACCACTGAGTCACAGAGGTCGACAAAACAATATAAAATAACTGTGATAATACTACTGAACTTTATATTATTTTCTACTTTTAGATGGGGTTGTCCAGTGTGTTCGTACAAGGCGTTCCACAAAGCTGGCTTCAGGGAGCACGCGCAGACGGAACACATCCAGTTCCCGCACCTCGAGGCCCACCAGTTACCTGTGGACCCTCGGATCGAACTGTGGACCACGAAACTTTTAGAACATCAAAAAACATTAATCGCGAAGAATAAAGAGAAACTGGCCTTACAGAAGGCCGAGATTAAAAGAACAAACCCGAGTGCAGGAATACAGAACTTACAGAATGTTGCGAATCGACCATCATCGTCTCTTCAACCTCAGATGAAATCGAGTAAAGAAGTGGAAGCATTGTTCGGCACGTATGGGAAGCCTTCCGGGGTATTGTATTGCTGCCCCAAGTGTAGTACTACATTCAAGGAGGAAAATGACATGCGGGAACACTTAGAAAGCGAGTTGAGTAAGATAAGGTAAGTACGAATATGAATTGTACTGCGCTGTGTTTAATTTTTTAAATTTATCCATTTATTTCATATTTTTAAAGTATTAACATACCTATATATTTTATATACCAGTTGGTACTGCAACAACTGCTCTCAAACCTTTACAACCTACCACGAGGCGCAGTTCCACTGCAGCGCCCGCTGCAAATCTATCTACCCAAGCCGGATTATATTCCAGACTCATGAAGGCAACTAGAGACCCCTCGCTGCGTTCCAACTGGGTAGAATCGGCCGTGCAGAGCCAGACAGCAGCCATAGACAAGGAGAGAAGTACCACAAGTAGTGCACCTCAAGAGGCAGTCATTGAACAAAATGAAAATTCGCTTTTGGTCGTACGCTACGAGCAGCATGTGTCGACACCGGAGGAGGAAATGATTTGGTCCAAACCGAGAGAAACTGACGCTGGCAAGCCCGCAGAGTCTTCTAAACAGGAGTCGGCAATGCACGGGTGCCCGTACTGCAGCTACATCACGCTGCACGCCAAGCTGCTGACCAGCCACATCCTCAAGCACTACGACCTCAAGGCCTGCTCCTGTCCCTACTGCGGGCTGGGTGGCAACAGGAAGCAGGTGACCAAGCACCAGCGCACGAGCCACCCTCATGATCCCGTCGAGGTCATCGACATGCAAATACCCGAAGAAACGCCGCAGGAGTACTTCAAAAATAAATTAATTTGCTTGGTCTGCCGAAAGCCCTTCACGGTGTCAGCGGCCAAAGCTCATCTTCACAAAAATTTCAAACCCGATTTCGGAAATGAAGGCGAGTTCGTGGTGATGTGTAGCGTGTGCTCGATGCTATATAAGGAGGTGACGGGCTGCCTCAACCACCACAGAGCGTGCCACCCCCAGGACAAAGTCAATTACGAGTTCTGCAAATTGTCGACCGGTCCGGATGTCACCTGTAGTGATTGCAGTGCGAAATTCTCGACTGCCGACCAGCTAAAAGCTCATATTTTGCAACATCATCCCAAACAGAGTACATCCAGCACTTCGATTGAAATCGATAATAGTCTTGACACTAGTATGAAACGGAAATCTAAAGATGACTCGATTTTGCCTGCGAGAAAGGTCGCGAAAAAGTCCACATCCAAACAGCCAAGGCCTTTCGCTAAAAAGTCCACTACGAAGCTACCTCTTACCACACACCCAGAAGAATATTCTTACTACGAGACTAGACAATCCAGGGAAGATTTCGATAAGTCAAATTTAATACCATTTTGTAATACGATGATGCCACTTACTGTTGTAGCGCCAAGTAATTTTAAATTGCCGCGCCATACGGCGTCAGGAAGGCGAATCCGCCCGCCATACCGATATCGCGCCATAAATTCAACTACTCCCCGCTAGAGGGTGCCGGGACTCACGGAACAGTCGAGAACGCGGGCGCAACCGGGAATGGCGGCTGGGTTGCATCTCCCGTAAATATTAACATTGTGGTGTAATTGGTGTTTAAATAAAGATAATATATTCGCTAAAATTGGCTGCCCAACGTATGGCCGGACTAACAAATATTAAGTATAAACCGGTTTTCTTCTTTTCAAAAGAAAAGTGAACGTAAATAGTTACAGTGCAAACCCAAGCAAACCAGTAAACAATTTACTGTATTACCGTGATAAGAACTGTGTCTACGAGCTTATTTCACGTGGAGTGGTTCTAGGAATTTTGTTTTCATCCTAGTTGTGAAGCGTACCTACTCTAATAGGTTACCTAGGCTTGCCGAAATCTCACTTCTAGCGACAAAATTCTAGAATACCTATTGTGTGCCCGCGTAGTGCTTCTAGACTTTGTCTTCGGTTCTTTTCTTGTGTTCGGTAATTTAGGACTGTACTTAATTACACCACAAAAGACGTTTCGTTTAATATACCTATCGCGTTTCGTACTCAGTTGAACTGTGCTATTTAGCGTACCTACTTTGTGTTAAAACTTTTGGGAACGTTACCATGGACGTAAAAAAGGCGGACGGAAGATTATTCGTTATATTTTGGTTACAAGTTAGTTTTAGGTTTTAATCGAACATTCTCGGGAACACTTGAAGTACCTAAACTCGTAAAAGTGAATTCATGAGTGACTATAGTGAGAATAAGTGAGAATAGTAACTCGCTTATGTTTTGACGATTGCAACGACGTAATAAGTTTACGTTGCGTCGAGTGTCGTCGGCGCCGTGTGATCGCCGAACGTTGTTTACTTTGCCGCCTCGCCGCCCGACGACGCCTAGGTTATTGGATACCTATGACCGTTGGTGGGCCGCTGCTTAGAGGGAAGTAGAACTTTTGTTTATTTGTGTGCCATGCCTAAGTATGGTGATGTGGACAATTTTTAAATATGGACTTATAGCCATTTTATTAGGGTATGGACACACTAGTGACTTTTGTTTGATATAATATACATATTTTTTTGAACATTTAGTTGCGTAAGGAACATTATAGTGTTATGTTTTATTACTTACGTGAACTTTATTATGGTGGACTTTAAAAGTTTAACGCACAGAGATTAAGTTAGCCTACCGTATTTTGCCAAAATGGTGTTAACGAGAAGTTCTCGCGCGAGTAGTCTTGGACAGCTTTCCGCCGCGGCGTCTGCTGACGCCGAAGCTGCCCGTGGTGGTGATGCGACACCACCCGTGACTCAACATACTGTGTCCTCCCCGGTGCAAGGTGCACACACACAGATGTTTACGCCGCACTCGAGTACCTCGACTATGTTGCCGCCTGTGGGCGCGACTTCCACATATATTACTATGACGGATCAACATCTACAACAACTAATCTCTGCTCTGCGTACTACTGGCCCGCCGCCGTCCACTGCTAGTATGATGGGGAGCCAGAGCAACTTCGCGAGATGTTCTGCAAGATTTGACGGAGCTCAAGGCACCGACGTCATCGCTTTCATAGACTCCATAGAGATCTATAAAGAATGTGTCACCATGGATGATAGCATCGCGCTTCGTGGTCTCCCTATGTTATTGACGGGGATGGCTGGCACATGGTGGCAAGGCGTGAAACATTCCGTGTCGACTTGGCCTGACGCCATTCAGTTCCTGCGGCAGACATTTGGTCCTCGCCTCCCACCGCATAAGATTTATCGCGAACTCTTTAGTAAAGAGCAAACTGATGAGAAGACAGACGTTTTCGTGTGTAGGGCAAGAGCCTTGATTGCACAGCTGCCACCAAACACATTACCCGAAAACCCTGTTCAGCTGGATATGATATACGGCTTACTCCATCGACGACTGCGTGAGAGAGTGTCTCGCGCCAGTTTCTCTTCGTTCGCCGAGCTACTAGAGAAGGCTCGCTCCGTAGAAGATCTCCTAGAGGAAAGTCGCATGCGAACACAAGTGCGTTCCCCTGCTTCCTCTGCTTCGGCTATCCCAGCTGTGGTATTTCCTCAGCACGTCGCTCCAGTGCCTGCTGTGACTTCACCACCTGTACCTAGTACCTCGAGTGGTAGTTTTACTCCCAAAGCCAGACCCCGTTGCGGATACTGCAAGAAGTTTGGCCATGAGAAGGATGTTTGTCATAAACTACAACCACGCAGGGTAACAACGGGCCCGAGTGAATCGAGACCAGAGGCAAAGCCATCGCCTATAATGTGTTTCGGGTGCGGCACTCCAGGAGTGATTCGAGCAAACTGTACGAACTGCAAAAATAAGGATGAGCTGCCTACGACATCGGCTCCTCTCCAGTCGCTCTCCGTTTCTGCGGTCGGCACAGCGCCAATCGATGCGCGCGCTCGGCCTAAAATAAAAATTAAGATTTTTGGTGTTAGTGGTTGTTTTCTCGTGGATACTGCCGCAAAAATCTCTATCGCGAGTGAATCTATGAAAGAATTACTAGTGAAAAACAATGTTAAGTGTAAGGATGTCAATGTTGACATAAAACTAGCTGACGGCTCTATTTGTAACAAAAATGTTAAATCTGCTGTTATCAATGTAGAAGTATACAATGTTGTTATACCTACTGTCTTTGTGATCTTACCTGGTGCTACAGACTCTCTCCTGGGTATGAATTTTATACGCGACGCTGGTATGGTACTTGACTTTAAGTCACATCGGTTTACTTTAAATGCGGTAAATCAAGGTCGTACTTACTTTCCTTTAGATTCCGAGGGTGAAGTCACTTCTCTTGTTTGTTCTTCCGTGGTGCTCCGCGAGAATGAGGGAACGTTATTGACTGCTCCTGAAAGGGAAGTTCTTTCATCAGTGCTCGTAGGTAACGAAGATATCTTTTCACCAGGGGGAGCGCCGACTCCAATTGCCTCTTGAATGCAGTGACCCGGACGGATAAATATCCGCTGCCGGCGATCGACGACATCTTGTCCTCAACTAAAGCCGATTGTGTGATGTCCACTATTGATCTCAAGGCCGGCTATTGGCAAGTAGAAGTCGCGCCTGAAGACCGTCACAAAACTGCATTTACGACACCTTTCGGGACGTTCCAGTTCCGCCGGATGCCGTTCGGATTAAAGAACGCTCCAGCGACGTTCCAGCGCTTGATGGATCGGTTTCGATCAGGGCTCAAAGATGTCTGTGTGGTTGCGTATTTAGACGATATTTTAGTGGTGTCCGAGAACATGGAATCACACATGAAAGACTTACAGAAAGTCTTTGATAGACTCCGATTGTTCGGATTGAAAGCAAATCGTGACAAATGTGCGTTTGCTCGTGATAAAATAACTTACCTCGGTCACGTGATTTCAGCAAGTGGGATACAGACTGACCCAGAGAAGGTTCGAGCTATCTTGGAGATGGTACCACCGGCTAATCTGAAGCAGCTGAGAACATTTATACAGACGTGTGCTTGGTTTAGGAAATTTATTCCTAATTTCTCAGATATAGCCCGGCCTCTGACAGAGCTGACTAAGAAGAACGCGAGCTGGATATGGAATGCTGCTCAAGCTCAAGCTTTCGCATCCCTTAAGGAGAAGCTTACCTCTGCGCCCATTCTTCGCCAGCCGGACTTCAATGCTCCGTTCATTCTCCGAACCGACGCAAGTGCTTACGCGCTTGGGGCTGTCTTGCTGCAAGGAAATGACGTGCACGACGAGAGACCTATCGAATATGCGAGTAGGTTACTGTCGCCGGCGGAGCGCAATTATAATACGACTGAAAGAGAGGCGCTGGCTGTTGTATGGGCCCTCGACAAATTTCGAGGATATGTTGAAGGCGCTCATATCAGGGTATGTACAGATCACCAGCCCTTGCGGTGGCTATTGTCGCTCAAGACCCCTAAAGGTCGCCTCGCTCGGTGGGCAATTAAGTTGCAGTCTTATAACCTAGACCTCGAGTATACTCCAGGGAAAAGTAACATCATCGCCGATTCGTTGAGTCGTCCTGCGCTTCCAGATGCCCCTGAAATAGAAGAATCGTGTGGTTTATGTCCTGTTTCAGTCGACTTACCTCACCGTGGACCCGCTGAAATCCGCGCTGCGCAGCTCGAAGATCCGGAGACTCAGAAAATCTTGAAGGACTTCGAAGACGATCACGATTATAAAAGGTGGACAGATAGAGGGTACTATGTGTCCCAGGGTGTTCTTTACCGTGTAGATTCTGATAGCGAGACTGAGGAGCCTCAGTTGGTAATTCCGCTATCCCTCAGAGATGAACTGATGAAGGAGCTCCACGACGCTTCTACAGCTGGACACCTCGGTGTCGAACGAACTCTGAAGAAAATCAAGGAACGGTATTATTTTCCCCAGATGCGTCAGTACGTTACTCAATATCTCAGGTCATGTGATTTGTGTCAGGCTTTCAAGCCTACTAATTTGAAGCCAGCCGGTTTGTTACAAACACCGGTCATACACCAGCGTTTCGAAATTCTGGCTATGGACTTATTCGGGCCCCTACCAGAAGGTACTCAGGGTGAAAAATGGATATTCTTGATAGAAGACACTGCCACGAGGTGGGTAGAGCTTTTCGCTCTTGACGAAGCTACCTCTGAGAAATGCGCCAAGGTCCTGATTGAGGAATTCTTCCTGCGTTATGGGTTGCCCAGACGTGTCGTGAGTGATAACGACACTCAGTTTGTTTCCGCGGTCATGCAGAAGACCATGTTGGCCTTAGGGATCGATCAAGCCCTTACACCGGTGTATCACCCGGAAGCAAATCCCGCCGAGCGTAAGAACCGCGACATGAAAGCCATGTTGGCGATTTTGGTCAATAGCAGTCATCAAGACTGGCCGAAGACTCTACCTGCGGTGAGATTTGCGCTTAATACGGCCTATAACCAAGGAACTGGTCATACCGCCGCCTATTTGAACTTCGCTCGTGAGCTTCGGTCTCCTATTCATGTGCTTAATGACATACGTGCTATTGTCGAGCAAGAAAATTTTGTACCCCAGATCACCCCTTACCTCCAGAACTTTGTAGACACCTTACAAGAGGTTCGTTGGAGGTATGAGCATCAGCAAGATCTTCGGAAAAAAGTTGCCGATCGGAGCAGAAGAGAAGGACTCTCTTTTCAGGAGGAGAACCTTGTGTGGGTCACCAATCACGCCCTCAGCCAAGCAGCTAAAGGTGTTACTAAGAAATTCGCTCCGCGTCGCATAGGTCCCTTTAAGGTTAGCCGCGTCGTATCGCCTACCACGTACGAGATCGTGGATAGTCAGAACGTGGTGAAGGGCAAGTACCATGTCAGCCAACTCACTCCCTACGTCGGAGAATCCGAACCTATTGCCGCTAAGTCGAGGGGTAGACCCAAGTCACAACCGGGGCGGTCTAGTGACTTGGAGGGGGAGGATGTAGCGCCAAGTAATTTTAAATTGCCACGCCATACGGCGTCAGGAAGGCGAATCCGCCCGCCATACCGATATCGCGCCATAAATTCAACTACTCCCCGCTAGAGGGTGCCGGGACTCACGGAACAGTCTAGAACGCGGGCGCAACCGGGAATGGCGGCTGGGTTGCGTCTCCCGTAAATATTAACATTGTGGTGTAATTGGTGTTTAAATAAAGATATATTCGCTAAACTGTGAGGAAAGTACCCGAAATGTTTGGGAAGCCAGTAATTCCTGTAAAAAAGTTAAGTGATTAAGATTTAAGACTAATTTTAATGTTTACGCAGTCGTATCTATCTGTGATTTATGTCTGATAAACGGCCCGTTTCAATAACCTATCTATCTATAACTTTTTGTTAGAAACGTCAAATTTGTATCGCGTTAAACCGACAAATGATTGAATGAAAACGTTTTTAATAAATAGTTACAGATAGGTAGGTTATTGGAACGGGCCGAAAGAATGTTAAATTTTATCACAATTCATCTACAAAAATCCGTCTCTTTTGTTTATTCAAGTTATCGTTTCGAAAGTGGAACCCTAAAGCTCCATCTTTCTCATACCTCTAATCTTTGACAAGTATTTGAAATACGATTTTTACTTACATAGTTTTAGTTTAACACAACAACCCCTATTGTTGTGTTCAACTAAAACGATGTAAGTAAAAATCGTATTCGGTATCGGACAACATCTGAAATATTTAGTTTCAATATATTCAGAAATATTGAGGCATTACTACTTGGTAAATGTAAAAAAATATAATATTATTTTATGTGTAATTTTTTTTTGCGAAATCGGTAAACAAAACCTACATCATTAGTTTACTTACATCATATACAAAAATATTCATTATGATAAGTATGAACTTAAACGCACAAATATCGGAGATATTTACAAATATATTCCTGCGGCCGTATACTTCATACACCTTAACCTACAAGTGACGTCACTTGTAGGTTAAGTTTATCATGGGGCGTTTTTACGAGACTCGCGAAATTTCGTATACAAATCGCTGTACCTTTGAAAATATTTATATTGACTTTTGATATACGGTTTCTTCTGAGAAGTTACTCATATTTAAGAGTAATGTTCATTTATGCAATAAAAAAAAATCAGTCTGCTTGCCTATTAAAAAACAAAAGGGCTATTCTTGGGTTATTCATCGTAAAATGTCTACTGATTGAGTTGTGTAATAAATATTGCAATTTTAATTATGGCAACCAGATGTTGACAGTTCATGGGAATAACCAGCCACGCTACTCAGATCAAATAAAAAACCTAGATAGCGCATGGTGATTGGCGCTTGTTTCAACTGAAGCCTCAAAACTACGCTGCTTTAAATAAACACACGCGGTCACGCACATGCAAAACGTCGTGCAGTGATTTTGGCAAAAAAATGCCGTCCTGCGCTATTAAGTAGTGTAAAAACTGTACAAAGGCGAACAAAAAGTGTGATGGAATACCATTTCTTATGTACGAAAACACAAAACTGTAATTTGTTTATGATAATTTATCACAATTTTGAGGTTACTCGACGCCAAAAAATGTCAATTTCATAATGGCGCACCGAGAGAGTGTTGCCAGGATTTTATATTCCCGATAGCCTAAAAGGGAAGCAATTTGTAGGTAAATTCTTAACAAAATTATGAATTAGAGATTCAGACTGTAGTTTAAATAATAATTAAAAAATAAAACTACTAGTTTTATTTTTTAATTAGGAAGTTTTGAAGTTTGAAGCAATTTAAGGTAAATGCCCCTATATTCAGGATACGGAAAATATCGGAAACGATAATTCCGCCGTCTGTGGACCAATTTTCAAAATTCTTTTTTTAATATAAAGGCTTATAATCCCAAGTTGGTCTCGTTTCAAAAAAGTGGTGACCTGATGATGGGACCATGAGGAACCGAGGGAACTCCTCGAAATTTTTATGGACACATATGGTGATTTTGACTTTTTCTTAAAGTAGTCCAAGCATATACTACCAAAAAGTAAGATTTTGCTCCTTATAGATATATGATTGGGGATTTCGGCGTTATATAAAGAACTGCAAGCAAATGCCACCATGTCAATTAGAGTAATCATCATCATCATTATCACCACCACCATTACATCATACATTATCACATTTTGATGATATAAAAGGTACTTCTTAATAGGCAATTCGTTGGTAACAAAGATATTTTTCGCAATTTAGAATATAATCATGACAAATTTGGACACGAACATAAAATTAATTTAATAGGGTAAATACAGGAATACTTTTTCATCGGTACAATAAATTTTACCACTATTGTCATTGGTATCGATAATAGAGTACATTTCACAAATAAAAATAATTTTTTTTTTTTCATTTCAATTAATTTATCCTATAACCAATCTAATACCGCATGGGCGCATTAAATACAAGGCGTCAACAGGTGCGGTACGAGGAAGGGGGCAGCGGGGTGGGGTCTAATACAGAAACCCTAAATCTAATACAGAAACTTGATAATCAATACTTACTTTTAAAAAAATTGGGTATTAGGCTGATTTGTTAATATTTACTTATTTAGTGTTTTTTCGACTGTTAGTTGAAAAATATTTAGTTATATCTACATTGTAACTTAAACATTGTCATTATATTAAAACAATGATTACGCTTATTTTCAGTAAAATACCCTCTTTTAAGAGGAGAGCTTTACATTTAAATAATAATTTAGATTTAATATTTCTTTTACTAGGTGCAAAATAATTGTTTAAATAAAAAAATATTTTAAATAATTGTTTGTATGATTGTATTTTTGTAACAAGATGAGTATATGCATCGATGCCAGATTGGTTTTGTCTGATTGTAAATGTTCGAAAATATTCAAAAGAATCAAAGATGCTCTCTGATTCTGTAATTTGATAGAAATGTAGAATCGGGAATGATAGTTCAATATGTGTTAATATTAATATAATATTTTTGGTCATTGATAGATTCTAGAATAATTAGATTAGATTTGAAATTTAAACCTCTTACCTAATGTAAGAAATATACGGTTTTTACTTTAACCCCAATTGTATTTATTTACACTACAACAAAATTTTCGTACCCCAGAATTTAAACATTCTCTAATTCAGATACCATTGCGATCCTTTGAAGATTTTTTGAAAGAAGAAACATATTGGGTTGGAAAGGTTGGAATAGTTTGGAGGATGTAAAATAGGTAAAGAAGAAAATCCCCCCGATGGTTGCCCGCCTTGTCGTGGCGGTGGGGCTTAGTAACCGTGGACTGGACACCCACGGTGAAGCTAAGAGGCAACCAGGGCCGGCTTGTTTGCCGCCGGCTGGCCCGAGGAGGGCGCTCCCAGCGGGCTGGAGGAGTCCGCTGCGGACGCGCTAGGAGGTGGGACCGCAGAAGAAGATGAGTGCCGGTATTACGGTGCGCCGTGCCATATCTTCTGCGGCAGTGGAGAGATCGCAGAGGGAGAGGCGTGGTGATGTTGTGCCACACTCCCTACCCCTCTGCGAGCTGGTGGGGCCGTTCCGTATGGTTAACGGCATTGGTGGGGCCGCAGAGGAAGAGGCAAGTTGGTATTACGGTGCGCCGCTTGCCCTATTCTCTGCGGCCGAGGTGTGGTCGGTGGCAGAACCATAGCCCAGATCTGCCACCGGGTACCGGTTGTGGAGGCTGGTATCCGTGGCCTCCTAGTTGCAGACTCGGGGGGAGTCTGCTACAGTACTGGTGGAGGCCGAGGAGGGAGGCGCACCTTACCATCTGGTGCGGCTGGGGCCTTCGGGCTTTGAATGGAGCCGCTTGTGAGCGGCTGCCGCCGGCGGGGTCGCGGATGTGTTTACCGTTCCCGTGGCCCCGTGTCACAGGGCGGCGACGAGGAAGGTGGGGGAGTGGTTTTTAGCGGGTATACCGTGGGTCTCATTAGCCTATATTAGGGTGGTATGCGTAATGTATTCCCCCCTCCCCCCCCCCAGAAACAAAAAAAAAGGTATATAAGAAAAAGCGACGATGGAACCGTCTAGGTACAACATATTACTATAATTTACAAGGACGTACTCTTTGATTAATTATTACACCTCTTTTGTATAAGCTTTTATTTAGTTTCATCTGTCCCGTTGTTTGTAATGGAATCTTGCAAGATAAAGAAGAAGGGGCATTTTTGTATAGAGCCCGTCCCCACTAATGTAGCACTACAAGACATATTATATCAAATAAAAGGGCTTTATTGCACCATTCGATAGTATCGCAAGTTAGAAACAATTTCCAGAAAGTAATGTGCGAAAAAATTGAGGAAAAGGCTTATTTTTAGCATTTAATTATTATTCTATACATTTCTTCAAAATATGAGAAATTTTATAAAAATATAACTTTTCTAAAATTTGCTGTATACTATTATTTCCCAAAAATTTTTCCTTATTAGCAAAGCTATGAAATGGTGCAATAATACAGAATTATTTTTTAAACTTTTTTTTACCTTCAAACCTTATTAACTTTTTTCTCCCATGGTTTAGAGATTTTTCGTGCTACAATAAAATGACACACTTTTTAAAAAAATTACTTTCTGGAAATTGTTTCTAACTTGCGATACTATCGAATGGTGCAATATACAGTGTTTTTTTTTTCCAATCTATAAGTTCGAATCCTGGCTAGTAAAATTGGGTTTTCAAAAATCTAATGATGCAGTTTAGATTTTCATCAAGTTGGACTCGACATTTCGTAGGGCTAAATTGCTATTCCTAATTTGTTTTAGACTTCTCTTACAACGCCCAGAAAATAATTTACGTTTTTTAATCTAATTTTTAATGTATTTATGTTTTTTAATGTAATTGTTATATCTGCATCATTAGATTTTACATAAACCAATTTTCCAGGCCAGAATTCGAACCCGCAAATTAGAAAAAAAAATACATTCTGTATTATTGCACCATTAGATAGCGTTGCAACATGCAAGTAAGAAACAATTTCCAGAAAGTAAATATTGTGCGAAAAAATTGAGGAAAGAGCTTATTTTTTATTATTCCATACATTTCTTCAAAATATGAGGCAGTTAATCAAAATATAAAACACTTTTCTGAAGTTTGCTGTATACCATTACTTCCCAAAAATTGTTCCTTAATTGCAACACTATGAAATGGTGCAATAATACAGAATGATTTTTTTTACTTTTTTTAAAACTTTAACCCTCATTAATTTTTCCCTTGGTTTAGAGATTTTTCGTGATACAATAAAATAACACACGTTTTAAGCCCTTTCATTTGATATATTGTGTCTTGTAGTGCTACAAGGGTGGGGACGTTTTGCCCCTTCTTCTTTGACCCACTTTCCGGTTTCCTATTGAGCTGAAATTTTGTACGAATATGCAAATCTCGTGACAATGCAATATTATGATGACGTGAAGCTGATCTGATGATGGAGCTAGAAGGTGGCAATAGGAACACCGTAATAAAACCACATAACCCCATCGAGTTTGGGCTCGTTTGATTCGTCTTTATGAATACCTACTTACTATTCCCCAGTAATAAAAGCTTATTTAAACAAACAATGAAATAATATAATTTTTTATATAATACATCTATGGACGTACCTAAAATAATTATTATATGAATATGTTAAGCAAAAACATGCAGAACAGATTTAAAAGAATTATGCAACCGGAGGAGTATAAAATTTAACCTTACCGGCTTAATAAGTTTATGAGGAGGAAGGTGTAGAGAAAGCAAATAAAATTAACAAGAATTACAACGAGCACTACCTCAAGATTATTAACACTTATGTAGGTACAACATGCATAGGTACATTATATTTTTGATAGATACCTACCTAATATACAATTTTATCTTCTTAGAGTAGGTAATTACTTATCTTCTCCATGCGTTGACGTTTGTCAACATGTTATAACATTTAAATTTTTTACTTTTTCCAAATACGATTTACAAAAGAGCCCATTAAAAGTTCAAATTTATAAATTATACTCGTACTAGCTTTTGCCCGCGGCTCCGCCCGCGAGAAATGGGGTTTTTTGGCCACTTACGACTGTACTCTAAGTTAAATCTGTATATTCCTTATCTTACGTTCTCTCTTTAATTACTAATTGTTTGTCCGAAGCACCATCATACCATATTTCATTTCAATGGTTTAAACACTTAAGCCATGAAAGACATTAAAAAAATATACACAATAGTACATTATCCCTCGGGAACAATATTATATATCTTTTTGGGATAAAAAGTAAAAATACACAAAAAAGTATGAAATAAAACTTAATCTCTAAATAATTCCCCTTTCAAATTCGGCTAAAATTTTTACTATTTCTCTACTCAATCTTATTAATTTTGAAATCGATACCAGCCCAAACAATATTCTACAATATTTTATAGAACTTACGTTCATATTTGCTGGTACCGACTTCAAAATTAATAAGATTGAGTAGAGAAATAGTAAAAATTTTAGCCGAATTTGAAAGGGGAATTATTTAGATATTAAGTTTTATTTCATACTTTTTTGTGTATTTTTACTTTGGAAGTCGGTTTAATTTTTGTTTAAAAATAATAATTTCACCCTTTTTAGAGATATATTTTCTTAAGTTATTATTAATACGTCTTAAGAACGTCTAAACTAAACGATCGAATGTATAATTGAATACGCGCCAAGCTTCCATAAAATATTGCTATTAAGATGATGATGATGATTACTGTAAGTTATAAAGTGGCATATGCTTGCAGTTCATTAAACAATACCGAAATTTCCAAACGCATATCTTTAAAGACTGAGGAGTTCTGTACAGTACTTTTGGATCCAGGGTATACCTTGGTACAACATCTTATTTTTTGGTAGCATATGCTTGTGTTACTTCAGTAAAAGTCAAAATCACTATATGTGTGGATATAAATTTCGAGGAGTTCCCTCGATTCCTCATGGATCGCATCATCAGGTTCCCACTTAAGTGACTAAAGGACCAATTTCGAACTAAACCCTTTACAACAACAAAAGAATTTTGCAAATAGGTCCATAAACGGCAGAGTAATGTTCAAAGATATCCGTGTTAGTGTAAAATACTATGAGAAATACCTTTTATATCATCGTAATCTGATGATGTATGGTGTGATAGTGGTGATGATGATGATGATTACTCTAACTGACAGGGTGGCATATGCTTGCAGTTCTTTAAACAACGCCGAAATTCCCAAACATGTATCTATAAGGAGCCAGGAGTTCTGTTCTGTACTTTTGGATCCAGGGTATACCTTGGAGCAAAATCTTACTTTTTGGTAGCATATACTTGAACTACTTCAGAAAAAGTCAAAATCACCATATGTATCCATATAAATTTCGAGGAGTTCCCTCGATTCCTCATGGATCCCATCATCAGGTCACCACTTTGATATCAAAAGGACCAATTTGGGATTACACCCTATACATGACAGAAAAAACTATGAAAATCGGTCCACAGGCGGCGGAGTAATCGTTGAACATACAAAAAAAAATAACCGCCTCCTTTTTTGGGAAGTCGGTTAAAAAGTACACTGCGCGTTTGTCCAAAGCATAAACCACTGCCATACCAAATTTCATTCAAATCAATTCAACCGTTTAGCAGTAAAAGACAATCAAAGTACACATAATAATAATACATTATCCCACGGGAACACCGCAAATTTTTGGGACAAAAAGTATCCTATGTCCTTTCCCAGGACTCAAAGTATCTCTGTACCAAATTTCATCAAAATCGGTTCAACGGTTAAAGCGTGAAGAGGTAACAGACAGACAGACAGACAGACAGACAGACAGACAGACACACTTTCGCATTTATAATATTAGTATGGATATCTAGGTAGGAAATATGAATTACTGTGGTCTAATTTCGGCCACAGGGCGACATCTATGTATAAAAATGTAAATTTCTGTCACGATTTCTGAATTTCCTTACGCTCGCGTAGGTACTATAAAAGGCGCCACCTACCAGGGATCGAGCGAGTGCGTATGTTGCGAATGTAGCTTAATGTGATAAGCTCGTGTCAGTGGAGTAATCAGGCTATGAAGTATCGACTTCTGATTATAGACGGCGCTTTATTATGCTTTACAATGAAAACGTTAGCATACCTAGGCCCACTTGCGCCAATCCGGGTTAAAGTTAACCTTGGGTTAAAATATCATGCTTTCTCTTTCACAAATACGAAGAACGAGAGAGATAACATAGTCTTATATCACAGCAGATCATCACAATGTCTATTGTGTACAGTTCTAACCACCTCCTTAGACTCTGTCCAGAAAGTGCGTAAGCCTGCGTAAACCTACGCACGTAGAGATTCTTATCTTATCACAACAAAATTTCTGCCGGTCTATCTGTGATGCCAACTTGGGACTTTTTCCCTAAATTTAGGGAGAAAAGGTATCTGAAGGGGTTATTAGGGGGGGTTTTATGCTTGTTTTATTTAAATATGCAATTGATTTGCTTGACGATAAGTTATTATATAATATACTATTATTATTTAATTACAGCTGACCTATCACTTATTGGTATAAAAAATTTATTGTATAAAAAACCAAAATTCTTATTGCAAGCGTCTACCTGTTGCCAACTTGCCATTAAAGAATCACGCCAAAAACGTCAAAAAATTCACGTTTGTTGTGTCTAAGGAGGGTTCCGTTACTATCAACGCGTAATACGTTCTTCAAATTACTTCAAAAGTCACAGTCCGGTTTGGTTCAAAATAATTTTCCCTTAGTTTTAAGCATTATACATATAACAGCATGGAAACTTACAAGTTTAACCTATAATTTAGAAAACTACTCTACAACTATTCGAAAATTTTGAAAAAATGTCATGTATGAAATCTTGACTCTATTTTAAAGCGCTATTCAACGTTATGCAATCCGTTGTATTGTGTAGGTACAATGAAAAAATATTTTTCATCCCCACTTCTCATGTATGGAGAGCCACCCTCAAAATATAAAATTATTATTATTTTACGATGGTAAATCCGAGATAATATAATATACAAAAAACTATACCAAATTTCATCCATTTATATTCATAATTACAGAAGCTAGAGGCGTGGACAGACAGACAGACAGACAGAGGGACAGAGCAAAACTATAAGAGTTCATTTTTATTACGAAATCGACTATTTTTAGTAAAGGTTATCTCAAATTTTTAACTGTCTAGCTATCAAGGATTATGATCTCATGAGACATAGCCTGGTGACAGACATACAGTTTTTACCCTCTAGATATCTACGAAATAACTTATAGTCTGTAAGTGTTAAAAAAAGCAGTGAATCATGCATACAAATGTCAAAATTGACGCATTAGCTGTGATTACATTAATTTACCTATTAAAGTAAGCCATTTTGACATATAATATAATAATTATAATAATATAACATATATGGACGCTTCACACTACGTCAATCTGATCCCGTGGTAAGTTCTCGAAGAACTTGTGTTACGGGTACCAGACAACGGAAATATATTTAATACTTTAATACTATACACATATTTAAGATTTTTATTATATTATACACATATTTAATACACATCCATGACCCAGGAACACAGAAAAACTTTTTTGTTCCTTCGGCGGGATTTAAACCCGCGACCTCCGGCTTGAGCACCAACATGCTCAACCAACTGAGCCACAGAGGTCGTCAATAGTATGTACATACGCATGATTCACTGCCTTCATAACGTGAATAGGCTAAAGTATAGACTTTATATGACACGAATAGGACGCGACCGCGTCATTCAATGTGCTGCGTACAGTGCAACTAACTAATGCCTTCGGCAATCATCGTTTTTTTTCTACGGAAATGACGGATGTTGGAAAGCATATGTGGGATTTCCGAAAGATATTAGCAAAGTAGTTTTACTGTATAAAGTATCTTTATAGGTATGTTTTTCTAAAAAGGTAATACTTACATATTTGGTATGTAACTTTTTTGATTTTTAACGGTACCTATATATTTTATCGTATTATGTAACTTTATGAAGTTTCGATGAGGCATAAGTACTTTAATAATTATATTTGAGAGTATTGGTATGCTAGGTAAAATCCACGGGAACCGTACTATTTGTTTTAGGGAGAAATATTTTTTGAAACTTGGCAACTCGATCTTACTACGCTTTCATTGCACTCCAAAATACAGGGGATGACACTTTTGACTATTTCAAATCGATATCAATTGTGTGTTGAAGGTTTTAATATAAAGTGTCTTCAGAAATAATTGGTTTTGACAAAACATTGACAGCACAAAATTTCGGAACACTCTGTAAAGCAAAATGCCAACAGTGTCAACCGATCTGAATGCTGTGTAACAAATGAACTGAATACTTCTGTCTCACTCTGAATCATACAATCGGAGCGAGAAAAACATTTTTCTTTCACTTTGTGTCTAGCGCGTACTCGAGGTAGCTGCGTATTACTGCGTAATTGCTGCTCCTATTTGAGTCAGGAGCGGAGCATCTATACGTGTAGTATGGGCATACCCACAATCCCAACAGCCTTTGAGTGCATACTTTCAAGGTCTATTAATTTATAATCAAAATAGGTTCAGTGGGTAGTTGTATTGGTATTATTAACCTTTTGAGTCTTATCTGGTGCTTTTTACCTGCTGGTCATACTTACATTATTGTTAAAATACATACCTATTTATAGTAGTGGATTTAGTGTTAAGCGGACCTTTAGTCAGGTAGATTGAAGAAAGCGCAAAATTTGTCACCTCTCCATAAATTTTCGACCCTTTTTTATTTACTAACCAACAGATTTAAGAAAAAATAATACTTTGTTTGAACCGATAGGAATTACTCCTGCCGATGTTATATAATCTATAATTTGTGTATGTTTCTATACTATATATGCATATATTTTTTATTTAATTAATTTATAATCTTAGTTGATGTTAATTTGTTTAAGGTTTAAGGTATTGAAAGCTTATTTTTTTTTACCAAACAAAATTATTTTTTGCTAAATAAGCGAAAAATTTTCTCGCTCACTCCGCGCGTTAGCTTTTAATTAACATAATATTATAAAGAAAATAATACAACTCTTTTTAAAAATTCTAATAACCATGTTATGAAGGAAATAATAAAATCAAAATTTTCGGGCCACATCTTCTTTTGAGAGCTGGATCCGTGCCTGAATCAACCAAAGCGGTTTAAGCTGCGCGTCCACTGCATCGGAATCGGAGCGGACGGAGCGGACGGATTTGTTGCTTTGTATGGATTTCTATGGTACTGCGTCCACTGGACCGGCATTTCTGCGCCTGCGACCGGTATTTTTGCCGATGACGTCACCGGCAGTGAACCCGTCATTCGGATACCGAACGTTTCAAGTTCAGACGTGTTTGCGACGACGCGACGGCTATACATAAATACTTATTCACGATGAATGACGATATTTTAATTACTTTAGTGGAAAAATATGATGAACTTTACAATCTAAAACATCAACATTATCATAACCAACTGAGGAGAGACGATATTTGGGATGAAATTGGGCAAATAATAAATAAAAATTGTAGAATATAGTGAAGTTCAAAAAACTTTTTTCGAGTCATATGAATGTACCCAAAAAATCTATTTTCATCTTCTAATAAATCAGAATATAATGTATGAAATTCTCCAAAAATTAATCTTTTTGAATTTATATTATGATTTATGAACCCATATCTTTCGTTTCCTTTTGTTTCTCTTTTCCTCTTCTGATAAAATACAGCTAATTACAACAATATCCTCGTCACTATCCTCCATAATGCAAATGCACGTTCAGGCTGACTGACTAGAAATAACTAAATTGCCGATGCTGAATCCGGATGCAGTGGACGCACCCCATCGGCATTTTGTAAATGCCGACGCTCCATCCGCTCCGTCCGCTCCGATTCCGGTGCAGTGGACGCGCAGCTTTAAAGCTGCGCGTCCACTGCATCGGAATCGGAGCGGACGGAGCGGACGGATTTGTTGCTTTGTATGGATTTCTATGGTACTGCGTCCACTGGATCGGCATTTCTGCGCCCGCGACCGGTATTTTTGCCGATGACGTCATCGGCAGTGAACCCGTCATTCGGATTCCGAACGTTTCAAGTTCTGACGTGTTTGCGACGACGCGACGGCTATACATAAATACTTATTCACGATGAATGACGATATTTTAATTACTGTAGTGGAAAAATATGATGAACTTTACAATCTAAAACATCAACATTATCTTAACCAACTGAGGAGAGACGATATATGGGATGAAATTGGGCAAATAATAAATAAAAATTGTAGAATATAGTGAAGTTCAAAAAACTTTTTTCGAGTCATATGAATGTACCCAAAAAATCTATTTTTATCTTATAATAAATCAGAATATAATGTATGAAATTCTCCAAAAATTATTCTTTTTGAATTTATATTATGATTTATGAACCCATATCTTTCGTTTCCTCTTGTTTCTCTTTTCCTCTTCTGATAAAATAAGCTAATTACAACCTATTCGGTCTGAGATTACAACAATATATCTCGTCACTATCCTCCATAATGCAAGTGCACGGTCAGGCTGACGGATTAAAATAACTAAATTGCCGATGCTGAATCCGGATGCAGTGGACGCACCCCATCGGCATTTTGTAAATGCCGACGCTCCGTCCGCTCCGTCCGCTCCGATTCCGATGCAGTGGACGCGCAGCTTAATAGGTCAATTTTGTACGATACGCGCATAGCTAAAATAATACGCACGTAGCTTCTGGACGCAATGTATGGGGCCCTAGTACCTCGACTACGTGCGTTGACCTTGCGTGCGTAAGAATACGCAGTTTCTGGACATAGTCTTACAGTACGAGAGAAACACATCTCTCCCCTTTCCCCCCAGGATGGAAGGCAGGTGCTCACCCGTCATCGCGATGCCCAATTTCTACTCAATATCGTATCTATTGTTTGCAAAAATTGGGCACTTGGACACATTTTCGATATTCAGTCAAAATAAGGTGAAAAAATAGATATTTTAAATCAAAAAAAATACAGTGTAGGTCTTTGATTAATTATTACCTCTTTTTAATATAATACATCTTTGGTGTAGGTACTTATTTGAGACATAAAAAGTAGTGTCCAACCGAACGTTCGGTTTCGGTTTCGGCCGAGTTTCGGCCAAAAATCAAGTTTCGGCGGCAGTTTCGGTTTCGGCCAAAAGTGGCCGAAACTTTTGCCGAAACCGAAACTGATTTCGGAAGTTTTCGTGCACTCTCGCCTAACTTCGTTTCTTGCGGCAACGCTTTGACAACGCAACTGAATTTGAAAACATAATTAAAATATAATAAATATTGTTTAATATTACATTAAATTAATGATTACAACAAAATTAATATACCGTGTTTCCATTTCATGTCCTAATTAATGCAGAATAATGGATAAAATGCACCAAATTTCAGTATTTTAAGGAATTTTCTGCTTGACGACGTGAGTTTCGGTTTCGGTTTCGGCCGAAACTGAAGCCACGGCCGAATATTCGGTTTCAGTTTCGGTTTCGGCCGGAAAACCAGTTTCGTTCGGACTCTAATAAAAAGGCAAGTTTTCAACAAATTTCGTGAAAAAATTTGTTTCTACAAGATAAAAATAAAAAACCATAAACATGTTTTTTTTTTCACATAAATTTTGAGGTTATGTGAAAAATGTGTAAATATAAAAGTTGTAGATCTTTTTATTACCTACAACTTTGCTATTTCACTTTTTTCCATAGAACTTGTAGTTTTGCCGAAAATCGAGATAAAGCGTTTTCTACCCTTAAAAACTCACCCCCTTCACTTCGAGACCTCAAATCGCCTGTAAATTATTTTTCCTTTTATTTTTCGATTTTTCGGAAGTTCGGAAGTATACGTATATACGACAGCTGAAATGACTACAAGTGGGCTTCGGCCTGACCGAGCATACCACCTCGCTCGGTCGGAGATCTCCCTTTGGGGCATGCCACCTCATCCCACAGTACTATAACTACTATAATTCGCTCGGTTGTCCCATAAATCAAAGCTAAATCTACTAAACAAATATTCGAAGTTCTAAAACTCTACTGCTTTGTATTCGAAGTACTACAAACGGCTTTTATTCCTACATACATAATTATTCTATTCTCTAATAATGAATTCTTTTTTTTTCAGAACGTAGTAGTAGGCAATAGGCATACGGCAAAGAAATCGTTATAAAGCCCTTTCATGCTTGTCGCCTTAAGTAAGAGCGCGAATGTTCAGAACAAACCAGGTGTCGTAATGAGGCCCTACCACTTATGTAGGCGCTTTTCAGGAAGGTGGCCTTTTTAAACCTGTTCCGCTACTATAAATTATCGAAAGAACTTTAAACGTAAACTTTCCTACTCTTTAGTAAGTGGTAGAACCGATAAAAAGTATCAACCACACCAAATTTTATCCATATCCGTTCGGTACTTATTGCGTGAAAGAGTAACAAACATCCGTACACTCACACATACAACCTGTCGCGTTTATAATAAATATATTTCGTAAGGAATAATATCGAATGAACAGAAAATACAGACTGACTGAGAGTCTGAGACACAGATAAATCTTGATTCTTATTGTAGGTTATCTTCTTAATTTTTCTTCCAGTATTAAAAAAAGCAATTATACTCAGACTCGAACCTTTCTAAAAAACATTTGTTAAGGTTACCAAAACTTTTTTTAAATATTTAAAACGCTTTTCATTTGTTTGATTTTAGTAAGTCTGGGACGATATTATGATCCGAAATTCGGCGGGCCCGGAAAAATTCAGAGCACTGAACATAGAGTCCGCGCCGCCAAAGAAGTGTGACGGCAATTAGTGGAACTAAATGTTAAATTGTTATTACAATGCCTGAGGTTGTAAAAAGTGTTGTCTGAAAAATGATAACTAAGGTAATGGAGTTTTGTAAAGCAGAACAGCAGAATCAAGGTATTCTGCTGTTCTGCTGACATTATCTTGTCGCACGACCGCAGCGCTGCGTCTAGGGATCTCTTTGGTGGCGCGGACTTTAGAGCTCTGCGTTAATATAATAGAGTTGTCATATATTTAACATTAACATTGACTCGACACTTGTGTTTTAAGTTCGATTTTACACAGTTAAGAATATAATTATATTACTGCATTTTTGTGGTACCTATCGACGTTTGTAGATATTTTTATAATTCTGATTTTTAATTTTTAAATACTATGTTTTATGTCATCAGTTTATAATGTGTAAAACTCACTAAGTACCTTTTTAATTTAAGATATAGTCTTTGGTCGCCACCTTAGTATGTAAATTTTTTGTCTAAATATTTACCGACGAATTTCTGAACCTCGTATTTAAGTAGATATATTCATTAGTTTTGTAAATGTAGTGACATGTTACCGTGAACGGATTTTATGACGTTTCGACCAATCAGAGCGCGTTTCACGTTGGTTTAACGTTCATAAAAACACCTTTTGAGAGTGTAAGCGTGTCGGGACTTGATTTTAATTGTATTAATGCAGGTTTTATTTAGCAGAATTGCCCCCCAGGTATCGACTTTCCGTAGTACGGGTACTTGGTCGTTCACCGCGCGCGGTGTGCGGTGAAATTACTTCAATTTGCTCGTGGAGGAGAAACGGTCTCGTTTGTCCGCGGGTGGGGCTCATTACGTGCATTACTGTGTCTTTGAGAACTGCCGAGCGTCATGTGACATGTCGTCATAAAATGTGGAGTAACACTCCAAAGGTGTTAAAGATAGTTGTAAGACCATAATTTGTTACAGATTGCGTGAAAGAGCTTTATCTTTTTTACCCGACTACGGTGAAGCTAAAAGGAAGTGTAACTTCGACAATGTATGTATGTATGGTTGTTCCAGTTCCACCGTAGCGCCTTAACGACTGGTCCGATTTTAATAAATGAGGTGCCAATAGATTCGTAATAATAGCCCGGGTAACATAGGCTATATAACTTAGAAGGTTCTCTAAAACCAATTACGGATATTTTGGGCATATGATCTACTGCTTATGTACAGATGTTTAAGCAGAAAAATAATTGTCATATTAAGTAACAAAAAAAAACTTTATATGGGCGAGTTTGAGTTTTGCGGAGAGTCACCCATACACGAGATGATTTTTTACTTTGAGTATGACAAATATTTTTTGCCTAAACGTGACAAAACACAAGCAGTGAATGATATGCCCGAAGTATCCGTAATTGATTTTCAAAGATGTTATAATATACTCGTAACTTACGTAGCCGTAAGGTTAGGGGCCGTCCATTAATCACGTGATGATTTAACAACTTTTAAGACCCCTCCTTTGCCCCTGGTGATACGTGGTGAGGTTTTATACTACCCCCCCCCCCCTCCCCCCACCTAAGTCCACGTGTATTTTTTTGTACATAGTAAGCATGTCATGTTTGATGAATAACTTTAACTTATAAAACAATTTGATCGAATGATTTAAGCAATTAAAAACTATACGAGTTATTTGTCTTGTAAGTATTTAAACAACATTACGAATCTACAAGTACAACCGATAAGAATTTCGGTATGCATAGACTAGATTCGAAAATTAATACACGTGATGTCTCCTTAAACCCCCTCCTCCCCTTGTGATACTTGGTGATTTTTTTTCGGACCCCCCCCCCCCCCTTTAGGCATCACGTGATTAATGGATGACCCCTAATATGAGTAATTTTGAACACCATAGTCTATTCGCGTTTGATATTCGCGTACGTTTGCAGTGAGTCAACAAGTGTCAATTAATGTGAAAAAAGTTTACTTCATGGGATATTGTGAACAATCGTCGCGTCATTGGTCCATTTGGACTTTTGCACTGATGACTCGCCGTAAACTTAACTCAAATAGACAAGCAGTGTTTTTCAAACTTTTTCATGACACATTTAGGATGAAGAATTATTTCGCGACCCTCTAACCCGTTGCTTTTTTCATGTGTTTTATTTTGTGACAAATATTCAATCCAACATATTTATTCATTTTCATAATAAGGGTTCGAATAAATACATAATTAAGTACCTACGTAACACACATTTTTTATGTTTTGTTTATGTGATTCAAATGTATGTCCTTTAGTTACAATTTATAAAACAATAAATCTTTATAAACTTTATTGTTTTTTTACTGCAGTAGCTTTCCCCACCTTTTACAACTTCCCTAGAGAAGCTTCGCAAATGGGGGTCGCGACCCACACTTTGAAAAACACTGGACTAAAGTATTACAATATCATCTCGTTAACTTCTATTTTCGTTTAGGTTACTCTCGCTTTGATGACTTTGTTCGCCTTTTCAGTTCGGTATTATTAATTTATATTTAAGGTATTGGAACAAAAAATGAGCATTTTGTGAACAACTTTTTATTAAAAATGCGATAAAAATGTGTGACCCTTTTATATAGTTTGAACCCTGTTCATTAAAATTATACATCATTATTTTAGTTATGTACTTTACTTATCACAAACAAATCAAACTAAATGTTTACAACTTAATCATTTAGCGAAATTTATTTATTTATGAATAACAATAATGAATATTTTTGGTACTGGAATTTTCATCAACAATAACAACTAAATTAAATTAACAAACACTTCTATAACTTAAATAAGAACACATTTTTAAAACTCCATAAATAGACTTAGGAACTACAAAACTAACTTTACATAACACAATACACACTTAAATGAACTACAGTTTTATATTTTATTATGTTATATTACCTATTGCAAAACCCCGCAGTATATTTTTAAAATAAATAGTTATGCAAAATATTTAGATTTAATTTTTAAGTATATTAATGTATAATATTTTGGTATTTTCTTGGATAACTTTCGACTATGCTCAATTTATTCCTATTGTCCTCTCTTCTGATGGATATCTTGTCTTACTTCTCTTACTTGACCAATCTTTCGTTTTCGACCATGCTTGTGATTTTGTTCGTCTCCTTTCCTTCTGTCGTCTGTCCCGAGAGCTGTCTGTTGATGATATTAGCACAGTCCTTATTCTCTACGATGGTGGAGTGGTTTCCTTCCAGAAAGTGGACCTTGACCTCTGCCTCCGTCAGCTTGTCCAGGCCGTAGTTGACCTCGGCCATGAAGTCGCTCAAGTTTTCTTTGGGACGGAGCAGGGTTATCGGTGCCTTGATCTTTTCGCTGATGACGGTGTCACTGTGCTTGAGGACGATCTTCAGCCGGTCGAAAGCGCACCTGGCCATCCAGCCGAGGAAGGTATTAGTGTAGTTCGGATGCCAGGGCGAGTTGGAGATAGCGAAGTCGATTTTTTCGTCGAAGGTGTTGAGTTTCTCGAGTTTGGCTTCTATTTCTTGGAGCATCTCGTTCTTGGGCGACACCATGTTGATGCAGTGGCAGATGAGGCTGTTCTGCAGGTGGGCGTCGGTGTTGAAGGCGATGGTCTTGGTCAGGATGTTGTAGATATACTCCGGGCTGCCGTCAACGCAGAACAGCTGGCCGCTGTGACCTGCAATGTACGGCTGATTTTAATTTGCTCCCAGAAAGTCTCAGTAAACATGACGACAGTGACGTAGTGACTGTTTAATCTCTATTAATTTCGCAGGTTACTGCATTAAACCAGGAGATCGAGTCAGAATAAATTACTGTTGAGTTTTTGGGTTATGGGTTACGTACCTTCACTTTCCAATATGCTGGCGAGTTTCATCATGGGCAGAGTACCAAAACTGTATCCGAGCATGATGTACGGCGCGCCGGCTAGGAGCCGGGATTTGATTGTCTTAAAACAAACGAAGTATTCATTTAATATCATCATTATTAATAATAATAGCTCCTACACCGGTTTCGGTGAAATCAGCCCGGCTACGCAGGAATTATTTTATAGTGCCCAAGTGTGTGTGCAGTACTCAAGAGCACTCTCTCTTCCTTTACTCTCATAATCTCTGGCGAGAGATCAGGCGCAAGACCGTCTTTTTAGATGCATATCCGACGCATTGTCAGACAATCAGGTGATTATCCAGCAGTGTCCTATCCAAACTTGACAACAACATTTTGCTGTTCCAACGCGGAAATCGAACCCACGACCTACAGTCGAGAGCCAAGCGCTAAACACTGGATCACAGAGGCTGTTTCTAGTAAGTAGACTGTAAATATATCCTCACCTGGTACAACCTGCTGACCATGTTCTCCATGGTGTCGTTCTTGACCTCAACTCCCAGCTGCAGCACGCACACCTTAACCTTCAGCCGCTTGCACAGCGGAGCCATGGCGGCTGCTGTTCCCTCTAGACCTGGGATCACGAACATGATCTTCTCGTCCTCGTGGACGGTCACGTCGCTCTGGAATGACAGTTAAAATGTTTGAAAGAAATAAGGTACCCAGTAAAATATTAGTACAAACTACAGGAAGTACCTAATGCCTGTTTTAATCTATTTTTTAAACTTTGTATCTACTACTTTCAAATAGCAATAGTATAGCTCTGCTCATCACAAATCTCTTAATCTGCTATCACATCTACACCAACTGCAAGTTTTATATAGTCTCTTTGGACTTCCACGCTCAGCAAAACACACTTTACCGATGAGACTTAAGACGCTCTTCGTAGATTTTAGCGACAACTGCACTCCTATTTGAATATTATGAGTGTGGTTCTCTGGATGCCCGTTAATAAAAACTCAATGAAAACACGTGAAGTAAACAAAAATCCAGTTGTTAGGTCTTTAAAAATCTTCGCTGCTGTAGACGTAGTAAAAAAGAAAAGCGACAACCATTGTAAGAATACTAGAAATAAGAACAAGTTAGAAATACTGGTGATCAGACTTAGCAAAGTAAGTAAATCGTTTAAAGGTTCATGTATACGCCTTTACAATATAATCCCAGAAAACGTTCAAAATCTTACCATTAATAAATTTAAAAAAGCTGTTAAAGAACGTTTGTGTGCTAAAGCTTAATATAAAGTTAGTGATTTCATTAACGATTACACACCTTGGGAATAAGATGGCAAGGCTGCTTTTATGTACTTAAGTATGTTCTATGTACTTATGACTAATGTTATATAGATTATGTTACAACATTGTAAAATATGTTTTTGAAAAGAACAATTTTCCCATCATTTAGCTAAAAGGTGGCCCCGTGCGAGTTTCTTTGGCCGGTTCTTCTCGCCGGGCTAGTTTCCGAACCGGTGGCAGGCATCATGTAGGACAATTCCATAAGCGTTATATTATAACCTACATGAAAATAAAAATTTTGAGTTTGAGTTTGAATTCTGCTTACATCGGTGCCGTCGCTGACCATGGTGGGTAGGTAGATGAAGGGCTCCATGGCCTTCTGCTCGTCGCCGAAGTTGCGCATGAACACGCGGATGCCGGCCGTGCTGTTGGCGGCGGGCGCGGCGGCGGCGGCGGGGGACGCGGCCGCCTCCTTCTGCGCGGTCAGCTCTACCAGTCTGGAGAAATAGGAAATGTATACTAATATTATAAAGCTGAAGAGTTTGTTTGTTTGAACGCGCTAATCTCAGGAGCTACTAGTTCGAATTGAACAATTATTTTTGTGTTGGATAGTCCACTTATCGAGGAAGGCTTTAGGCTATATAACATCAGGCTAAGCTCAATACGAGCGGAGCACCAATCAAGAAGGTTTAAAATCGGGCGTTTTTTTTCCATTTGAGAGCTTTCGCTGCGTACGCTGCGGAAACGGTTAAAGTTTCGCTAAAATTATGTATGATAAAATTATTTCTCTTTAAAAGTTCTAAAAAAAGTCTGCGACTGTATACCTATGTCTATATTTTAAGGTTGGTCACAATAACCTTTTTATGCTAACCAAATTTGTTCTAAAATTAATTGTGAGGGTGTTTTCGTAAACTGTTCCACGCGGACGAAGGCAAAAGCTAGTAAGTAAATAACGAACAAAACGAATAGGCTGGTTATGAATGTGGATGCCACGAAGAAAAAAGGCCGATAAGTCTGTCTACCTCCATTGGAAATCCGTACGGATAAACCTAATTTATACTCGATATGACAGAAAAACCATTACCAGGGTCAAAAAATGCAACCGAGAATTTTGGATGTTATATCATACTTATTGTAACGTAATTTGGCCTTTTCTTTTTCTACGCATGTAGATGCATCAATCCTGGCTCTCCTATAAGACTCCTTATTGTCTATTGTCTACTGACCTGGCGAAGCTCAGCGTCCTGATGTCCTGCGCGGTAAGGAAGATCTCGAACTCTCTCTCCAGCGTCTGCTTGATCTCCACCGCCATCATACTGTCCATGCCCAGCTCCGCCAGAGACACCTGCTGCGACACTGTCTTCAGGTCCTTGATACCTGGACATGAATAGTTTTATGTTATATTGATTCATATTGAACTGACTGAAATTTGAAGTATGGTGAAAACCAAGATGGCGTAACTTTTTACTGTATAAAGATTTGTTCTGTCCAATGTACGTCATAGCCCATCTTGAGTTTTGAAATCTTTGCCCTAATAGCTTACCCATGATCTGCGCAACCGCATCAACAATGCTGCCACAGCCGGAGCCGCCCGCCTTCTTCTCGGCGACAACCAGCGAGGACACGACCACGGCGTCCTGCTTCAGGAACTTGTCCAGCGCCAGCAGACAGGAGGAGATGCGCTGCTGCAGGGTTCCGCCGATCTCCAGTTGCACGTCCTCGTCCTGCATGTCCGCTACTATACCCACCTGGGGGATTGGATAAGGCACGTTAGTAATTGGAATAAGATGGCCCCTGCAAGGCTGCTTTTATGTCCTTAAGTATGCTCTATGTAATTATGACTAATGTTATATATAATATTAAGTTACAACATTGTAATTTTTTTTTTTTTGAAAAGAACAATTTTCCCATCTTTTTGCTAAAAGGTGGCCCGTGCGAGTTTCTTACGCCGGTTCTTCTCGCCGGGTTAGTTTCCTAACCGGTGGTAGGCATCATGTAGGACAATTCTTTATGCGTTATTTCATAACCTACCTACATGGAAATAAAAATTTAGAGTTTTGAGTTTGAGTTTTGAGGATGCTGGATGAAATGGCTTTTATTAGAGCAGGATAAGAAGTATTGTGTTGCTTTACAAACATTATAAATCCTAGATCTTAGCCTGTTAATTTGCTGTTAATAAATAAATCTTTAAGGCCTGCTTCACCCATAATTTTCTTTCACCCTAAACGCACGATGCAACGCTTTACAATACGAAGAGTTTTTATAGTTTTTATACCTATCCCTCGACAAGTATCCATCAAGACGAGCCAAGCGACGCGCAAGGGCACTACCAGACCCCTTTTCTCAAAGCGTTTCGTCGATTTTTTGAACCCTCATAACCTGGGTTTGGATTATACCAGATAAGTGAAATTTTCAGGATATGCTTCTAGTAACTTACTTAAGTGCTAAACATTTTATTTTAAAAGTTATAATTCCATACAATTGCATATCTCTCGTACTTTTGATTTCATTGACATATCGTATTTCTGTAGCAATGACAGAGCACGTATGCGAAACGAAGTGTGGACGATGGTAGTACCAACATTATAATAAACTCCTACGAAGAAACAGTCGCCAGAATCCAGGTGTCTAATACTCACATCACCGATAGCTCCCCACTGCACGGCTAACGCGGGCAGCCCACGTTTCTTGCGCGCCTCGCAGATGCGCTCCATGACGGAGTTGGACAGGCCGTAGTTGGTCTGGCCGGAGTTGCCGCGGCCGCAGGACACAGAGGAGAACACCACGAAGTCCCTGATGGGGAATAAGGTATAGATTGTATACCAGTGGTATAGAGAAGCCCCAGCCTGTATAATAGGTAGAGATTTGGATAAGGGTCTTCAAAAGGTAAGTGGTAAGCGAAGCCGATGGGAATGGAATTATAGAAACCCCATGACACTATTCTATACGTCATACGGGTACGATTTGTTGGACCTGGTGGTAGGACCTGCAGCATCGGTGGCTCAGTGGTTAGCGCGTCGGCGCTCAAGCCGGAGGGTTCGAGTCCCGCCGAAAGGATAAAAAGTTTTTCTGTATTCCTGGATCTTGGCTGTGTTGGTACACATCCACGGAAATATATTTACTAATATATTTCCGTTGTCTGGTACCTGTCATACGCTTGTATCACAGGTAAGTACCAGACAACGGAAATACTCTTCGGATACTTAGTACACGACCAGATCGACGTGGTGTGAAACGTCCGTAGATAATATTATTATTAACCTCATTATCTTTCTAAACATCATTGTAGCATTAAATTTTTAAATTTCATTTTAGCTTTAATTATTATTATATATGTAACAGTATAGAAAAGCAATGGCATTTCTTTCTAAGTACTTTTTTATTTTATATATATTTTTTTATTATAAGTACATTTTTTATTTCACTAATCATTACGACATAACTATAATTAATTATACATAAAAATAAGATTATTCTTACTTCAATGCTGGGCACATCTTCTGCGTCAGTGTGTCCAGGTACATGGTGGCTCTAGCCTTGGGTGCGAAGGAGGCAATGAACTGCTCCGGTGTCAGATTCTGGAAGAGCGCGTCTTTGAGGACCACAGCCAGGTTGAAGACGGCCTCAACTGTGCCCATGGCGTTGGCCATCTTCAGCATGGCCTCGCAGCCGGCCTCGCTCGTGATGTCGTGGGTGGAGATCTGGACGTCCGCGCCGTAGCCAGCCCAGGCCCTGAGAGAGGAAGTTATGGTGAGATTTCATATGATGAGACACGTAACATATCAGTAAATAGTGAAAGTATTATAATATTATGTATTGAAATACATTTTAGTAAATAATAATTTATATTAAGGATTATTTTAGTCCCACGATTACATGATCCGTCTCACCTGAGTCTGGACGCCTGGTAGCCGTTGGAGATGCCCCTGCGCGACGTGAGCAGCACCTTGCGGGCGCCGCGCAGGATGAGCCAGTCAGCCAGCTCCAGACCGAAGCCGCCCAGCCCGCCCACGATCACGTACACGAAGTCCTTGTTGCAGATGTATCTGCGAAGAAAAAAAGTTTTTAGACCACATTCTCTGACCACAAGAATAAATAATATGACCATGATAAATCTGTTATTTATCGCGATGGTGATGGGTTAAAATACGTGATCAACTATATTGAATTTTCAGAACGTAGAGGGAGGTTCATGAATGTAAGTAATTTTATAAATAAAGATGTTGTCCGCAACTTCGTGCGCGCAAAAGAAAATCCCACGGATCCATACATTTGTCCTTCCCCGTGGTCTAGTCTATATCTGTGCCAAATTTCATTAGAATGGGTCGATTGTGAGTAGTTTCGGAGCCTACACAATACAAACAATAAAAAAAAACAAATATACAAACAAACCAATCTTTCCTGTTTATAATATTAGTAAGTGTAGATAAGAGGTTACGATTACCTGGGCAGTACTTTCATGATGATAGGTTCTGGTTGTCCACACACTGGCGTCTTCTCTTCGTCGCGAATCTTGACGATTACCTGAAACGCATTACGACCATATGGATTAATTATTCCCTAAATTTCATATTATACACTGTATAATATTTATACTGTTTATGTTCAAAGTTCAAGACCTTACATGGTGCCAAGACAAATACCATTGACTTGCATGTGAAATGTATGAGGCAGGAAATTTTAAATCCGATTTTTTAATGTACTTCTTTAAACGCGCTTAGCACTAAACCCGCATCCGATCTCTCTTTCTCTCATTCAATGTTAGAGCGGGACAGCAGATCGAAACCGTAGCTCAGCGTTAAAGGTCGGCTTAATACGTTGGTGAAATTAAGGTTAATTCATAAGCATTTTCAGATTCCGGCTCCACAGTAGGTGCTATTGTATCCAGTACTAAACAGTTGCAAGAAAAACTGCTCACCTTTCCGATGTGTTTCCCGGCAGCCATGTATCTGAAGGCCTGTTCTACTTCGTCCTGCTCGAAAGTGCAGTACGTGAGCGGGCGGATCGCGCCTGACTCGATACCGCCCAGCAGCAGGTCTTGGAGGAGCTGGTGGGTAATGATAGACATATAATAAGGGATTATTATTGAGGGAGAATATATACAGTACAGGGTAGCTCCTATTGCTACTTAATTGGGCACTTATAATTTCTATGCTAATCGTGGAAATTGATGACTGAATACTGGAAAATGTAATTGGTGAAATACAAAAATTGAATATTACGTCACTGTGCAAAACTTTATTTTTACCCGACTTCGGCGAAGCCAAAAGAAAGGGTAACTATTTTGGCTGCAGTTTACGTATGTATGTACTACCAAACAAGTTCCCGCTCGACCAGGCATAAGATGAAAATCGCTCAACAGCGCCGTTGAAAAGTGAGCTCGCAAACATACTCACGTGTAAATACGTAGTTCAACCTCGTCTGCAGTCTATGCGGTTACTTCCTTTCCGTTTAAATATTTTGAGGCGTCCTAGTGCAAAGGTGAATATTTAGAGACTGGTCGAGCGGGAACTTTGTCGGTGATACGTTTGTTCCACCATAGCGTCTAAACTACTAGTCTGATTTTAATTAATGAGGTGTGAATAGATTCGTAAGAATAGCCCAGGTGACATAGGCCATATAGTTTATGAATGAATGAATGAATGAATATTCTTTATTGTGTTCATACTTACATACAATAAATAAACTTAAAATTATGTTTATGTAGTTTTTTTATAAAAAATCTAGTTTTATTAGTGAAATACGCTCAGCGTTTTTGTATGGATGTTTATTATTGAAAAATCATGTCTGAAGTCATAAATTAAGTCTGAAGTCGGTGACCCTTATATTTCTGTATAGTTTATCAATGGATATTCTGATGGGACCTCTAGGGAATTCTTTTCAGACCTTGAAGTATATCTAGGAGTAAACGGCCAAAATAAAATAAAAATAACTTACAACTCTAAACTCGTAGTTCTGCTCGAACACGTAGTCCAACATGATGCCGTGGAAGGAGGTCTCCTTGAGCAGGAAGTACATGCCGATGGGCGTGTTGTTGCTGATGTCGAACTTGCCGATTTCCAGGAAACGACCGCGGTACGCCAGGCAGCGGACTGACGCCTAAGAACATACATTTATTTGATAATCTACTTTTTATGGTAACTGCCTCCGTGGTCTAAAGCTTTGCTCTCGACTCGGAGGTCGTAGGTAGGATTCCCGCGTTGGAACGACAAAAATGTTGTTTCCAAGTTTGGTTAGGACAACACAGGCTAATCACTCGATTGTCTGACAAGAGAGATTAACTGACAGACATGTAAAAATTGGTTTTGCGTCGGATCTCTCACCAATCGTGTCGGTCGGATGACTGTTCCACTGGGAGTAAAGGAAGTGAGTGCTCTTGTTTACTGTGCATACACTTGGGCACTATAGATAACTCCTGCATAGCTAGCCTGGTTTCAATGAAACCGGCTACC
This sequence comes from Glaucopsyche alexis, assembly GCA_905404095.1. Lineage (NCBI taxonomy): Eukaryota > Metazoa > Arthropoda > Insecta > Lepidoptera > Lycaenidae > Glaucopsyche > Glaucopsyche alexis. Next base: position 26,735,603 of record FR990046.1, read on the forward strand.
GTCACCGAAATCGGTGTGGGGAGCTCTTATGGTAAGGGAAAAAAATGGTCTGCATGATGGGTTGCGTTTTGATGAGCTACTATTTCCGTTCATTGACAGCAACTGCTGAGCAACAACAAGTTCGTTCCCATAACGGTTTATCCCTTGTGGGTCTCTCAGCCCTTAGTTGATGTCCGAAGCCTTATTTACGCTTATGTTGTAGTAGTAGTAGTATGGTTTTTGTACCGATCTGGTATCACTCCGGTTGTGGCATTACCGTAAGAAAGCAGCAGGGCTATTTTGTTGGTGAAATGTCAATTAAATGATCATGTTAGGACTGATCACACATGGTATTAATATCCACAAAAATATGAATACAGGACTGACCTGCAGCTTCTCGTCGGCGAGGGAGTTGAGCACGATGTCCACGCCCTGGCCGTTGGTCTCGCGCCGGATCATGTCCTCGAACGACGTGTCACGGGAGTTGCCGATGTGGCTGTCTGCATATAAAAATATACTTTCATCTTATATGTCACCGTAAAATTGTAAAAACCAATAGATTGAAATATTACTAGAGATATTATAAAAAGTTGACAGATTGTCAAATAAACATTTTTCCTTACAATAATTGTACACATTATTTTTCGTTATATTGTAATATTTACCGTGCCGATTGGTTAAACGGCAAGTACCCCGCGCCGCCATATATGTTTTGCTTTTTCATAATAATAATTATGTTTAGTCGCTTAGTGGCATGTCGCTTGCGATGCGTTGTGTCGAATCCCATACATTTTGTTTTATAACTTCGCTGTCGAAATTATCGAATGCATCTTGACTGGAAGCCTAGATTGGCTGGTTTGTTGTCTCAAATTGCGGCGGACACATAAATCGGAAGGCTACCTTTAGAGTCTGAGGCTTACAGCCGCACTCAGAGGGATATTTTACTTACTTAAGGCTTACTTAAGAAGCTACTGAATAGAAGTTTTGATAGAAAATTTAAACGACTTTATGTCAAACTCTGTATAAGTAGCTCCCAAGTAGCATTAAATGTCTCTGAGTGCAGCCGTTTGAGTCTATTTGGTAAGGTCTGTGAGTCAAATAGACATAAATTTAAAGGATTATTCGTATTTAAAAGACCACCGCAGGACCTTTACTGGGTTTGTCCGGGTATCTTTGCAAAGATTTCCCCATCGAAATGGAGTTGCCCTATTTACCTTTGAGTTGCGGGAACAATTTCTTCAGGAAGGCCCTCTTCTCCGGAGTACCGACCGTGGTGAATACCTCGCAGCCGTAGAACAGAGCGACGTTGATGGCGGCCTGACCCACACCACCCGAACCCGCATGGATGAGTACCGACTCGCCGCGTTTGAGGCGACCTACCATCACCTGGAATGGAAATAGTTAAGATAATGGTCTTGAGAGTTGAGAGATGTTAAAGTGAACGTCTGCTTCTGATATAATTAATAGATCAATCGCTTATTGGTGAGAAGCCCTTGGACATTCGCAAATCAATTTCGTTGACTAACTATAAGGGTCAGTTCACACCGGTACGATACGCGACGCAACGCGGCGCAGCAGTTTTAAGATAGCTATTCAAATTTGAACTTTATTCATTAAGCAAATAATTACAATTTGATTTGAATTAAATTAAATCGTTCCTTGCAACTTCCTTGAGCTATTATTTAATGGCATTATTATAATGAGACGTTTGCACGTAAAGACGTACGTGAAAAAAAATGAGTGAGCTTTTAGACCACACGACTGAAGTAAAACTCGCAAAAGAACAACAAACTGGGATATCTGGGGGCACGGTAGTGCCCCCATGCCAAGACGAGCAAGCGAAGCGCAAGGGCACTACCAAACCACCTTTTCTCGAAGCGTTTCGTCGATTTTTTGAAGCCTCATGACTTGGGTTTGGAATATATCAGATGAATGAAATTTTCAGGATGTGTTCCCAGTAGCGAACTTACTAAACATGTAAAGTTTTAATTATATAGGTCTTATACTTTAGATTTTATTGATATCTAAAAACCCCTGATTTCGTCACTGACTCACTGATGATCAACAAAATTATATCGTACTTCCGGATGTCCTAGAAAGCTGAAATTTGTCACGTGAGATTGTAGTAGTACACAACCAACATAAAAATTGTCAAAATTGGAACTTTAATCTTCTAACCCCTTAATCTAGAGATTGGAAGTTAATTATTTGTGAAAGCGCCATCTATCGCGTTATTATGAACTATGTAAGTTATATATCGTCATTTATCGCTTGGATTGTAAAGTAATTGACGTAATATTGAAATAATTGTTTCCCGAATATTCTGTAGTAATTTAAACGGAAAATTTAACATGAAGGTAACAATCTATTTTATTATGTTAAAAATTAATAAGTTAAGAAGTCTCGTATAAACTTTTATCCTTCAACCCCTTAAAATACAGGATGGAAGTTTGTATAAGACTTCCACTTTAGCTAGAGGTCTGAAAATTGTTTTTGTTATTATTTTTATTATTAGGGATCCTCTTGTGGGCAAGCTTATATAATACTCACTCTAGAGGAGTGACCAATTTGCAAGGCGTTCACCTAATAAATATTGACTTCAGTTGTATTAAAGCACAACAGTCAGCTATAGTCGAATATAATCGACTAAGAGCCATCGCCCTGATCTGCTACTTATTGTAAATGGTAACCCAACAAAGAAAAGGCAAAGATATCTAGTGGTCAGAAAAAAGTGTCTCTGTTGTACAAGAAATACACCCTAAAAGAAGAGAAAGAAAATAACAATATTGTTATAACAACTTACAAAAAGAAGTGAAATCCCACCAAAAACACATCCATGTAAAAAAATTATGCCAAGACGGTACCATATATGACTAGCACTGTCAAAAAGTTATGAAATCTCATGTAAAACCAAGCTTCTTACCCTACACGCCTTAACTCTACAAGCGTAACTTCACAAACTCTACACCTAATAGGCATTATATGTGGCTTGGCCATTTCGTTACTATAAGAGTATAATAGAAAAACAGTCGGTTATAAATTTTTCTCCTTACGGCCAAGTGAATGTAGCGAAATGGCAGGCCACATATAATGACTAAGGTGTAGAGTTGTGAAGTTACACTTGTACAGTCTTATTAATAAAATTATTTACACCACGGATTAGCTAATCCAACATGGCTGTCTCTGTCAGATACTTTGGAACAGTCACTTGATAGACAAAGAGAGCGATTTGGATTTGCTTATCCATGGTGTAAATATTTTTATTAATAAGGGTGGTAGAGTTAAAGCGTGTAGGGTAAGAAGCTCGGTTTTACATGAGATTTCATAACTTTTTGACAGTGCTAGTCATATATGGTACCGTCTTGGCATAATTTTTTTACATGGAAGTGTTTTTGGTGGGATGTATATTTCATGCACTGTCTATGTGACAAAGAGAGAAAGAAAATGTGTGCGCGCACTACTCTCTCTTTTCATATTCACTATAACTTATATCTCCCTCTCAACTTCCGTTCGTCTCACTCTATTACACTTTTCGTATCGCTCTCATCGCGCATTCACCAGGTAACTCCCGTAGTCAAGCGTGCGTAAAGACTGTTCTACTTTAAAAATACGTTCGTACTCACCATAGCATAGTACACAGTGCCATAAGCGACGGGCACAGTGGCGGCCTCCTCGAAGGACCACTCGTCGGGGATGGACCATGTGAGCGTCTTGTCGGCCACCACCAAGTTGGAGCAGCCGCAGTTCGGCACCATGGCCATCACGCGGGCACCACTGGTGATGAATATAACATTAGCCAATACTAGATGTCGCTAATGACTTCGTACACGCAAAAAGAAATTACGCTGAAACCGGACATTATGCTGCGATAAAAAGTAGCCTATTTGTTTATGCTCTAGTCGTAGTCTAATCTACTACCTACCATACCACATTTAATTAAATCCGTTTAGTAGTTATTGCGTTAAAGATTAACAATAATCTACACATATACACATCTATACATTTTTTTCTACAAACTTTCGCGTATCCTCTAAGGTGTCGCGCTTTAAAATTTTGTAACAGAATACGTGTCGCCGGGGAGCGGCGAGGGGTGCGGCGGGTTTCCCGCTTTTTATATTTTTAAGATTAGATTGATAAATTGCTGCTAAGACCTGTGCATATGATATATATTTAAAAACTAGAATAAATTCTCTACATGACTACGAAACTGGAATTTTAAAAATACTGAATGAATACAAGTAATCTTGATGTGAACGCAATGTTTACACAAAAAACCCTTGCGTGTCGAATGGCTGTCCACGCCAAACGTCATCCGCGTTTGTTTTTCGATTTTTATTAATTAATCATTAGTAAAACCTTGGCATGTTATATATTTTTGGAAACTAGAATAAACATACTACACATTTTATTAAATAAATATCAAGAAATATAACGTTTAACATGCAAAATATCAAACATAATTTCACATTTTTGGTTTCGGTTTTTGAAGCTAAATTATGGCGAAATACTACGACACACATACCTAAGTTTGTATTAAATTAGTTAAATATATGTTTAAATAACTATTTATACAAAAAAATTTGAAATATGTAAATAATTTTTATCATAAATATCAAATAATGCAGATGACAACTGATGCCATTTGTCATTAGATTTCTTTACTCATAGTTTGAAGTTTTTTCTTTTTTATTCGAACGTATTCAGGCAAAAACAAAAAGCTACAATGCCTTCTTTAATGTCTGTAGCAAAATAATAAAAAAAAATCAGAGACTTTATACCATATAGTCTTTAAATCATACGACGCGGGAAGATTGACCTTGAGCTTGCCGTGGTACGGCAAGTGACACTTGCGTCTATAGGTGTCACTTGCCGTGGCACGGCAAGTGACACTCAACAGGGTATATAATATTCGTAAGGATGGTATTGGTATGTTTATTTACGGACATATAATATAATTCAAGGACCTAAGTAGTTTAAATGAATTTGAGATTTAAATTATTAATAGCAGCATAGATGATTATTACAAGCGAAATTAAAAATGTAGAAATTTAAGAACATAATAAGATTTTCGTTAATGGACTAAACTCATTTTACAATATATAGAGAACAAAGTCTTCGTTACATACTTGGGAGTCCTGCCAACAATTTCGAAGCCCTGCACGCACTCCTGGGCCAAACGACCTCGGGCGACCGCGTCCACAGTTACGCGACCGATCGCCGTCATGACGTCACGGAAGTTCAGCGCAGAGCAGTAGATCTACAACCGATGATAGTGTGTGAACATGATGGCATATATTGAAATATTAAAATATGATTATCGCAATATTCATTTAATGTTTTTCAGTGATATCGTTGAGCTAGATGTAAGAGTAAGAAAAAAGAGCTTTCTTATTCTTGGTCTCGTTCTTCAGCTGGGGCTGCCGCCTGCCGGGCCTTTGGAGAAAGTCCAACATCTAACAGAAGCTTAATCCTTAAAATATTCAATATGATACTCACGGAAATCAAGGTCTGGTCCTTTTGGTCGAATACGGTGTCAGGTCTGATGGAGCCTTCCAGCCATTTCAACGTCGACAAGTCTCCGACGGTTGTGACGTTCACGAAGCCGTGGTAGGCGTCGATCCTCTCCAAGTCTCCCAGTAGCAAGTGTCTGTATGTGCCCCATTGGCCCTACAGAAAGAATTAGAATTGTTACATAAGAACAGCAGTAGCTTAGTAAATATTATTTTCTTAAAAAAAGGTTGCATTCTTAATTACAAAACGTTTTAAAACTTACATTCTTATAAACGTTGATGGCCAAATCCTTGTCTAATTGCTCCTCATAGAACTCTAAGTCAGGGTTGAACGGCGGAGCTGATGAGTCAGCGATGAGGAATCCATGGACCACCTCACCACCGGGCTCCTTTCTTATACAGTTGACCAGACCAAGCAGACCGTTGATTTCTTCTCCTTCGTCGAAAATGACGACCTTCTGTCCAGATTTGAGCGCTTCCTTCACGACATCTATCCAGGCGTATGTCTGATCTGCGTTAGAGACTTTGACATACATAGCTGGTTTGGATCCAATCCTCCTTCTTAACAGCACGAGGTATTCCTCGCCACTATCTTGGATAGATATAATGTCAATTTTGTCGGCGTATGCCTTGGGATCAGGCTTAACCTTTTCTCTGCTGATGACGAAGCCTTTGTCACGAAGAGTGCTGAGCACTTGTGTTAGGACCTACAGCAAAATACAATAATTGTAATACGATTCAAGTACTTTTTTAACTTGAAAGGAATTCAAATAAAAGGCAAATTTATTTAATATAAGCGAATTTATCTTTATACTTCAATACAGTACATTTTAATTACGATAAATGAATAAATAAATAAAACTTTGAGGCAAATTGAGTGATTTACTGACCTCAGGTCGGTGCAACAAGTTGGCACCAACAAACAACACCACGTTGGATTCGGCGAAGAACTTCTTGTTCTCTACTGGAATGTGCTGAGGCAGTTCGAGTGGGTTCTCCGATATCGCCAGAAGTTCTGGCTGCACCAGAGGCAGGTCGCCCAATATGTCCTGAACCGTCTCTATCACTGGTTTGAGGTTGTGGTTCTTGTATTCGTCATCAACAAGTTCGAGAGCCTTGACTTTGTATGTTTGAAGATTTTCGAGTATCAGCTGAATGTCTGCTCTGAGAATGTCATCCATCTAGAAGAAAATTTAGTATGTAAATTGTAGCAATAATGAAAGTCAATAGCTATCTACGTAGAAAACTATTTATTTGCACATACACATAATAAAACAAACAACAGTTGTAACTAAACTAAATGAACTGTACAAAAAGGCAGTCTTATTTTACAGTTGATAGCAGTTTCTGCCAGATAACCTTAAATTCTAGACAACCTATAATATGAATATAGGGAACATTTTGTACAAATAAATAACTAAATTTGTACTTTGTATTACATACCGACATCTTCTTCTTCTCGAAGTTGGCAACGAATTCGTTCTTCTCCAGAACAGGGATACCCAAAGGCGCTTTCCTGGTGATTGGTGTAGCATGAAGACCTCGGATCTCTACACCACCAGCTCTGTTGAGAAAGAAATGAAGTTTATATTAGTGTTGTCAATTTCCTATAGTTCCTAAGTTGTTTTAAGCTTCTTTGTTTCGTCGACTTTTATTAATTTCCAGTTTGAAACGAGCTCACTCAAAACAATCCGTCAATACTTCTTACCTGATAACATCAACATAAGGATACACCCTGATTTCGAACGACTGTTTCGTGGACTCAGGGTTCATCTTGGAAATAGCCTCGTAATGCATGGTGGCGTCAATGGAGAGCCTTTCGATTCTGGTGGGGACGAACAGACCACGGGTGTCCTGGCCGACCAGCTGCAGCTGCAGCATGCAGTCCATGAAAGTCACCCAGTTGTTGACCCAGGCAAGACGGCCGCGCGTGCCCTCGACGTTGCAGCCGATGACGCCACGGAACAGACCACTAGAATCACGAAATAGTTATTTGTGCAACAAGAGATCAAAGTTGTTTTTTGTTTCGAGTGCTGATTTTGAGCCCCGAGCAAGCGAAGGATTCTATGATTGATTCACGAGCGTAGCGAGTGTTTCAAAGTTAGAATCCTGAGCGTAGTGAGGGACTCAACAGCACGAGATGCAAAAAACTTTGCTCTTGTGTAGCACACATAACTTTTCACGTCAGCAGTGAGAACACATATTACTTAGGAGACATAGAAATGAACAGGAATAGATTGAAATAACGTTTATTATTTAATATGAATCAAAATCACGCTAAACATTTTAAAAGTTACAATTATTAAAGGTACAATAATTATTGAAAGTAATTGGTTTTTCTTATCAATTTATTAAATATTATTCTAATTATTAAAGGATTCGAAATTCGTCGAATTCGAAATGTTTCAAATTTATGGCTGAACAATGTCAATTCGTGGCACTTAAGTTTAAAAAATTTAAAAAGCTGCTTTGATCCACGCTCGAATCAAAATCGCGTTTTGTTCAATGTTGTCTCACAGCAAAAGTTTGAGCTGCAGTGTTATTCTTTTTTTTTTTTTTTTTTTATGAAACTAGGGGGCAAACGAGCAAACGGATCACCTGATGGAAAGCGACTACCGTCGCCCATGGACACCCGCAACATCAGAGAAGTTGCAAGTGCGTTGCCGGCCTTTAAAATATCATATAAAAATTTGACACTCACCGCGGATTCAGCTTTCGAGATTTGAAAATGTTCTTACAGAATAGACAGGCTGCTGAGGTGAAAAATCATTTAAGTATTATTTAATAGGAAATTCTGAAAACAAGAACTTCAGTCTTGCACTTAAGTAGATGATGCTACTTTCATCAGATTAACATTTTTCATAACTAAATCGGAGACAGAAGGATTAGTTTCACAGTTTAAGAGATTAATATTACAATATTTTTATTACCTGTATTGGTATCCTCTGAGACGCAACTCCTTGTAGAAGTCCTTGGTGAGCAAATGTTTGACGTTGGGTCCACTGGATTCGGTGGGCGCGGGGATCACGCGGTAGTCGCGACCCACGTTCTTTTTGGCGTAGATACGACCGGTCACGATGGAGGCACCACTTTCTACGATCTGAGAGAGAAATATTGAGATAAGAAAATGGAAAAGCTGACATTTACTTCGTAAGAAGATAGTTAAATAACGCTAGAGTTTAATACAAGTTTACTAGCGAATAGACTCGTAAAGTAATTTTTCAAACAGAGTTTAACTTTATAATGACTTTGATATTATGAACTTATAAATACTAAATCAAATAAAAATACACGTAGAAAATAAAGAAGAGATAATATTATATAAAAACAAAGTGATAATGATAAGAAATAAGTAAATAAATCTGGTGCAATCTATAAAACTTTTTAAAATAAAATATAAAAAAATGTTTTAAAATTTCAAAGTTTAAATATTTACCTCAAACAGACCACTGCCCTTTTGGATCATTATGATGAATTCCAAGTTTCCTTCTTTCGGGATGTTGGTGGCACGTTGGAAGCGGACGTTCTCGAAGACCACGGATACCTCAGTGAAGAGCTCTCCCATCATCATACCCAGGGTTTCCCAGACAAGCACCAAGTATCCAGTAGCTGGGTACAGGTTACGGCCTGAAAAGAATATATTTGAATGTGTTTAAAGGTAGGACTAACGTAATGCTTACAAGTAATTGTATTCAAACTATCTACTTATAAACATATAAAGTTAGCATTTTGAAACTAATAGCCGAATACTGAAACGATAGTCAAACTAAGTGACGTTCAAGTCACATGCTGTCCTTGTCATTTCGACTAACAGAGACAGCAACAGCCTGTGGATACGAGATTCATCACATCATTGCTGATTTCTAATGATGTATGAATTAATGCTGAATAACGATTATCATCATCATTTAATATAAATGCCCTAAGATGATGATGATTATCGTCATCTTTGATGGTAATTTTACATAAATATGCCATATATTTTCTTTGGCCGAGCGTTTTGGCGGTAAATTCAAAACCATCTATACAGATAAATAAAATTTAAGTGTCTGTATGTAATTTCAAATTAACAGCTTTCTACTCAATGCATATACGGCAGTATATACGGTACTTACAATAAAATATTTTATTTTATTTTAATTTTGTCTGTCCGTCTGTCTGTATCTGTCTGTTTGTTCCGGCTAATCTCTGAAACGGTTGGACCGATTTTCGCGGGACTTTCACTGGAAGATAGCTGATGTTATAAGGTCTAACATAGGCTACTTTTATTATAAGGTTCCATTTCCATTAGTTCTATGCAAACGAAGTTGCGGGCATCAGATAGTTAGAAATAAATTCGACTTTAATTGGTTTAATCAGTGATAATATTATATATCTATGATATATAATATTAAAAAGAGATAGATAACGTATCTATGTAATAATTAATCAAAGGTTTAATAGAGAAAAATAGACATTAATTAATTTGATTTTTATTTTTCTGTTAAATCGTTCGTCTCTTTAAATATCATCTTTAAATATAAGCAGTTTTCAAAAACTTGGAAAATACTCTATTGTTTAATTTTTTAAATAATATTTGACTTACCATCAACAACGTGTCCTGCCAAGTATTCGCTGTCTTCGTCTACAATCGACATCCTCACTGTTCTTTCTCCAGACTTCATCTTTTCTTGAGCTTTGTATGATGTTACATACCTACAAATAAAAACCAATACTTTAGCTTATTTTACATAAACATTTGTTTAAATAAGAATAAAATAATTATCTAGGTTTATCTAATAATTATCAAAAACAATAAGTATTTTTTACGTTTTATAAACAATTCTTACCAATCTTCGCTGTGCTCCCATTCCACTAGATGGCTAAGCATCGGTGTGCCCTGTGAAACTGGGAACGGCACGTGTGGGTAGATGTTAGCTAGATGCGGGTTCAAGCCTAGCTCGTACAGTCTGAAAGAGACAAGAAATCATTTCAGTATCAATATTTTGCTTCTATATAAAAAGCAGTCAACGATTTTAATCCAACAATAGACTAGGTACATCGAAATTGGCTTTAAAATCTTATACTGTTTTTAAATGATTTTAAATCCCACATAGCTAGATGTTAAACATAAATAAGACTAGCTTTTGCCCGCGGCTCCGCCCGTGTAAATACAGTATCCCACGGGAATACTATGCTTTTTCGGGATAAAAGGAGCTTATATCTTAATCCAGAGTCTACCACTACTACTAATACCAAATTACATCGAAACAGATCAGTAGTTTTTGCGTGAAAGAGTAACAAACATCCATCCATCCTCACAAACATTTATATTTATAATAGTAGTAGGATAGCACATACTTTCCGATAGCCGTGATCAGGTATTCGGCGTTGTCGTGGTGTTTCTTCTCCGTGAGCGGTATATTGACCACGTCCTTGGGCAGTGAGCGGCGCAGGATCGCCTGAAGCAGCCCATGAGGAGCTATCTCGATCGTGATCGCATTGTCCGGGATCAGACGAGTGGTTTCCTCGAAGAGAACTTGGCTCTGGGGGAAAAAGAGATTTTAGATAATGGAAAGGAATATGACTGCAAAATAACGATTTTTTCAAAGATGATTTAACTTTGAACGAAAAGGGTTTTAAACTTTTGGGAAGAGAACATAACGACAAGCCTCAAGAGACTCCAATATGTCTAAAGAAATTAAAGTTCAGTCCGAACGATAACAAGAAAAATTAAATTTTAGGACTCGAAAATATTTAAAACATTTTGGTGTAATTCTGGAAGTCGTCTTACCAACAAGTTATTGGTGTGATATTCAGCCGACGACGTTTCAGCTTTAGGATCCTTCCACTGCGACTGCGGCACGGAGGTGGACAGCCAGCGGTCGGAGCGGTGCTTCGGCGTCGGGATGATTTCACGCAAGTATTTCAACAGCCTTGTACCTGAGAACGGATGTCATTAAGCGTTAGTTCACACCGAGACACGACGCGGAATTTATGAGATTTCGAGACGTGTTATTGCAATGAGGGTGTTTGATATTTTTCTGCCGTTAGGGGGTAGACCAAACGCACACAAAGCATCATCTGAACCTCAATTCTCGTATTTAAAGTAGACTTTTACTTTACTTTGATCGTATTCTGAGTGAAGCGACTTGTTATCATAATCTGATTTTGTGAAGTTTGGACCAATCAGAGCGCCTTTCACGTTGGTTTAACGTTTACGAGAACACCGTTTGACAGTTTGAGCGTATCGGGACTTAATTGTAATTTTTATAAATTTGTATTAGTGCAGGTTTTATTTAGAATTGACCCTCTGGTGGCGTAAGTTGTATCAAAAACGGTTCAATAAGAATTTTCGATTCTTTTTATGTCACCAGGCGGCGCTTGGTAGCCCGACGGCCCTTGTTCGTACCTATCAAAAAGCTGTCAGATGTCACGAATTTAAAAACCCTCATTCAAAAGAGGGATTTCTCTCTCTGTCTCTCTCTGATTGACACTCATTAGTCTATTATATATAGCAGTATTCAGAGGTAAATAGTCATGCTGTTGAATCGAAAAGTGTTTTCCAAGTATATTTGCAAGAGTTAAATACATTTGTAAATAATCATGAGTATTTCTAAATTATTCTAACCAGCCTCAGCGATGTATCTTGAGTGATAAGCGATGCCGGAGCAGTTTACTTCCTTGGCGAAGATGCCCTGAGCGACCAGCTGAGCCACGAAGGTCTTCATCTTGTCAGCGGGGCCAGATATCGTGCTGGAGTCGGGGCCGTTGTGGCACGCCACTTCGATCTCTGGTGGACACATTGGCTTGATCTGCGAAGGAACAATCAACTTCGTTAATAGATGATAAGGGGCCATCCACATATTACGTCATGCAAAATTTCGACATTTTGAACCCCCACCCCCCCTATGTCAAATCAAATCAAATCAAATCATTTATTGCAAGAATGTGGTGGTATACATGAGGTCTTACAAAGTTACAAATAAAATAGATCCTACATTCTGCCATCAGAATGGCGTGTGCAATTATTAACATGCCAGATGCGTAAATTTATTAATATAATTAAGCCACAAATCTTAATAAACTCTTAACAAATTAAACATTAAAATATAATTAGTAAAAATACAAATGTCATAGGCAATAAGAAATTAATTTTAATAATTAATGTCAAAAAAATGTGTGTAACAATTAAAAAATAAAAAGAAGACAAAGAAACATAACTTGACAAGTCAAAAAAATACTGAATAGGTAGGTATGTAAGTACGTTTAAATTCTAGCGTGTCACATACGTGGCATCCTAATACAATCTAACGAACATATTGTGTACAATATTTTATTATGAATTCACAAATTTACGTGTTTACTAAAAGTTATAAGATTTACAAACTATAAAGGGCGAAAACGTAACTCACGGGCGAAACCATTCGTCCCGCTGTTTCACATTGTCCTCCATAACACAATGTGCATTATAATACAGGTATAGTAATATTCTATATTTAATAGTATTTAATATATTATACTATAGATCTTTTATTATAGGATTTTTATTATTATTACAGCACCCATAGGCAAAAGTAAAAATGTGTGTGAAGCAATCATTTAACATTTTCACCATTGACACGTGGTGTATACATTGAAGGTAGGTAATAGTTTTATTAACCTATAAAATATCATGAGATAATATTATGATTGTCTTGTACCTACTGAAAGCATTTCAATTTTTTTTTCAGCATCCAAAAATATAATATATTATGGTGAAACAAAGAGAAGATATTGTCAACAATTTGTATTAATAATTAATCATTATAAAATTGTTAGTTAGTGTAGTTCAACATATTGTCATTATTAAGTTTGAATATAATGAAAATGTCAATAAGTGCATAAATAAGTCAAAATCTATAAAATCTTTATGATAATATGTTAAAAAACAATTTTTATTAAGCAATTTCAATAGTGTCAGGAATTAAAATATAATCAAAACAAATTTCATATGCGATTTCAGCAAAAACGTAGGTCATACAGAATAGTTAATGTCATAGTATATTAGTCATTTAAAAATTCTTTAAGGTTATAGTATGATTTCTCTATTAACAATTTTTTTTATTCTCTTATGGAGTGTTTTTTTGATAGTAGTTTAATATCTGCCGGCACCTTATTATAAATCTTTACACACATTGCATATGCATTATTTAAGTATAAACTTGTTTTAGGTGTTTTGTCTATGATTAGTCTATTTGAATTTCTGAAATATTTTATAGGTATCTTATCTACTAATTGAGTAAAAATGTGATTGTTGTCAATTACAAATTTAAAAATTTCCAAAATGTACATGCTTGTTAAAGTCAATATATTATATTGTTTAAATATAGGCTTACATGATTCGTATGGTGGAATCTTAGCTATGGCACGGAGACATTTTTTTTTGTACAATGAATGCTTTATCTATGTGTGTGGAATTTCCCCAAATTACGAGTCCATAGCGCAAGACTGACGAAACATAGCCATGATAGGCCATCATTGCAGTCTGAATACTTACTGTCCACGCTAATGTGCGTAAGACAAATACAAATCTGTTTAGTTTAGAACACACTTTTTCTATGTGTGCATGCCAGTTACAATATTTATCAATTTGTATGCCTAAAAATAAGTTCTCATCTACTTGGTCTATAATTTCATCTTTATATCCTAATTTTAGTTGTAAAGGGTTTTTATTGTAGCTTCTAAATTGCATATATCTAGTTTTATTAAGATTGATTTTCAGATTATTAGATGTAAGCCATTGAATTATTTGTTCAAGTATTAGATTGATGTCAGATTCGATTTTATTCATGTCTGATTTATTACTATATTTAAATAGAATTGATATGTCATCTGCAAAAAATGTCAATTTATAATTAGTCTTTATATTTTATAATTAGTCTTTATATTAATGTCACGCTTTTTAGTATCCCTCTACCTGTATTTAACATGTACTGTCACATTTAGTATGACCCCCTCCCCCATCCGCTGTGACGTAATTTGTGGATGGACCCTAAATATTAATAAGATTAAAAACATATTTTACTGGAGGATTAAGTTTGCAAGAGCCATAATGGCTTTAACAGTATTACGTGGGACTTGATGTTGGAGAAATTAGGGGCTCAGTCCCTTAACACCATTGAAGAAAAATAACAATGAGCTCAGACCATTCACCAAATAAACACAAAAAGTTACATAAAAATCGGTCAAGCCGTTTCGGAGGAGTTTGGTTCAAAAACTGTGACACGAAAATTTCACATAGGTATTAGATTTCATAATTTTATTTCTCTATAAAGTATCCAATAAGTTTTTGAAATATACCCTGAAGAGTTCCTTACCTTGTTGAAACCTAAACCTACAGCTGCCATGGATCCCTTGATAAGTTTAGACTCAATTGAAGCCAGGCCTCTGTAGTAGGCTGCGAGTATCATCTGCTCTGCTGTGAAGCAGCCGTCGGCATAGGCGCAACCTAATTCACCGACACTGTGACCTAAGAGATGAATGAAATAAAAGGTTAGTCTTCAAATAATTTCCAATTTGTTCGGCCAGCTAGATAATAATCAGAGTTTTAAGTAAAAACTTTTGTAGGTTCGACCTATCAAAATAATTAATTTTTTGGACGGCAACAATCATAAATTTTGTTATAAACTTACCAATAATGAAGTCAGGTTCGATGCCAAGGGTCTTCAAAATGTCCGTAATACCGATTTGAATAGCAGCGATTCCGACGAAGGAGTTGAGAATATTGTCGAAGATCTTAGGATCTTGTTCAGTGACGATCTTCATGAGATTGATGCCTTTGGGTTCGAGGATCTTATGGCACTTCTCAATGGCTGCGGCAAAGACGGGTATGCGGAGGAGGTGGATCGCCATACCCGCCCACTGGGAACCCATGCCAGAGTACACGAACCAGAGCGGACGGCGGACGCCCGAGAAGTAGCGAACGTCACGGGATAGCACTACGCTCTTAGATGGGGTGGATCCTGAAGGAGAATACACAAAATTAAATGAAGATTAAAAGTCTACGCGCTAACATAATGTAATTTGACTAAAACAAGAAAAGACAAAATTTGAGGACTTGATAAAGCAAATTTAATCATAAATAAATTATTTTAGAAATGCGAAAAAGTTTTTCCATTTATAAAACAGAACATACCAAGAACAGTGTATCCTCTTACTACATGGCCATTGATATCTTCATTATGGATGGAGTGAAGCAGCCTGATTAGTTCCACATCTACAGGCCTTGATGCCATATCATCCAGAATCTTGGCTACAGCCGATTCCGTGCGTCCAGATGCGCAGACTAAACGTGGTAGGTCGTCTGATGGAAGACCATTGTTGACCTAGAAAAAAAGCTTATTTATAGTGTGTAATAGACTTGTACTATTACGCGTTTAATAGTGACAAAGTCTGGGTTCGAAATAATACCACGGCTTCGAAGAGTATCGTCGTGGAATAAGGCTTGTGTTGTATCCGACATAATATTACTATGATCTTCACATTTGATGGAATACAACGCAGGATTTTCCTCCAGGTGGCAGTAATCACTTATCATCAGGTAGTTTACTCGTATATTAGGGTACATAAACAAAACTTATCTTTGTCTGACGAAAATACCTTGTCTTTAGCGAAGTTCTTTAGGAGTATGTGAGCATTCGCACCACCGAAGCCGAAACTGCTGACACCAGACATGCCTCGGTTCCACGGCGTCTTCTCTGTGACCACTTGCAGGCGGTTCTCAGCGAGAGCTGGGACACCTTCCCTGGGTGTTTTGTAGTGCAAGTTCGGTGGAAGGTAGCCGGTGACGTAGGCGATGCACATCTAAGATAGAGTATTGATATTAAGTATCCAGTTAAAGTCAAAGTTGATGATATTTATTGCAGTTTTCCATATAACTAATAAAGTTTAAGAAGATCTTTTAATCATTTTGTGCCTTTTTCTTCTCATTTTAGTGTTATTGGCGTTGATCAAATTTTAAAGAATCTTAAATTATTTATTAGTCCGAGAATCAAGTATTACAGGAATCGGTCAAGGTATATATACTACGAAAAAAATCCCAAACATTTTGTTCGGAATTATAAATGATATCATTGGATGATATAAACTCCAATCAGCTTATTAATAAAAATATTTACACCACGCATACGCTAATCCATCTTTGTCCGATACGTTTGAAAAGCCACTCGGCAGACAGCAACGTGGATAAGCGTATCCGTGGTGTTAATATTTTTATTAATAAAGTGGTAAAGGGTCGATCAGCATTCATTTAATGCATTTTTAACTGACTTCCAAAAAAAAGGAGGCTATATTTTTTTTAACCCCATATGCACAGAGCTGAGCAGTAAGCATACCTTAGCTATAGAACAAAGTCCAGAAGCAGGTTCGCTGTGTCCCAAGTTCGATTTGATGGAACCAATCTTAAGTGGCTTGGATCGGCCGGTGCAAAAGATTTCATCAATAGCCTTCAATTCCTCCGGGTCTCCTACTTTGGTACCTGTATTGACAAAAATAAATGCCTTTATTTTTTATTCATAAAACTATACAAGTTATTTAGTTTGTCGGTAGTCCTACACTGTTATAAATGTGAAAGTTTAGTGAGGATGGATGGATGGATGTTTGAACTTTCACGCAAAAACTATAGAACGAATTTCGATGAAATAAAAAAAGAGCCTAAAACTACTACCACAGTATGGTTAGGCTCTCCATGATAGGCTCTTTTTTATCCTGAAAAAGTACATTTAGAAGTAATTACGCGGGCGGAGCCGCGGTCAAAAGCTAGTTTCTAATAAGACTTTTGATTTTGGTAATCGTTGTAGAATTTAAGACAGAAAAAGGCAGGCTTGAGTACAGCAATATCAGGGAAAGACTTAATTGGAATTTTAGACTTTAAATATAACTGTGGACGTGGAGTAAACTACTGGTAACTCACCAGTGCCGTGGGCTTCGACGAACTCCAGGCTAGACGGTGGGATAGCACACTCCTCGTAGAACTCCGAGAGCAGCAGTTTCTGGATGTTACCGGCGGGGTACGTGATACCCTGCTCCTTGTAGCCATCGCAGTTCGTCTTGGCGTGTAACAGCTGGGCGTATACCCTGAAATGGTACAGATACTGAAGAATAGAACTCTGCTTTTTGTCTCAAGATAAAAATTAACCTGCTATTATGAAATGACTAAGGAATGAGAAATGTATTTTTAGTGCTATAACAAAAACAGAAAAAGAAATAACAGGAAAAGATGATTGTAGAGATATGTAAATGCAGGCTAGCAACTCCTTTCAGCATTTTTCTCTATTCTTTCCTTTTAAAAAATCACCTGTACCTAACCCTGTACTGTAACCTGTGTAACAAAAAACCTATATAATGTCTGCATTATTTACCTTCTGGAATCCTTGGCCTTCTGCAGTAAGCAGACGACGATGGCTTCGGAACGCGCGTAACCGTTGGCGCTGTTGTCGAAACTCTTACATCTTCCGTCAGCTGATAGTACACCCAATCTGGAGGAAAGTATATGATAGCATTGATCAGATGTAAAATGGGGTTGTTCCAATGGTTCCTTAATTTCGTTTTGTTACTGTTCCACAGTACAGACTTATTTTGTCACAGACTACTTTTCACCAGACTAAAAATATTCTGTCATTGAGTCATTCTGTTTCTAAGCGCTCAGAACAACCCTCACGGCTGGAATTTTACGATCCGGAATACGGAAGGTAGGGGAAAATTCAGTTCATTGAAAATAGAACTCTGGATTAATACAATAGAGTTCAATAGCGAACACATGAGTATCGAGTTGTCAGATTTAACTTGACATTCTGTGTTCGATTTTCTGCTCTATTGAATTAATGCAGAGTTCTATTTTCAGTACTCTGAATTTTCCGCAGTCTCAGCTATAGAAAGGTACCATACAATCATCGCTCTATCTTCATTCAATCTCAATGCCATCATTGTCTATTCAACCCACCTTGAGAACTGCAGCGACACATAAGGATGTAGACACAGGTTGGATCCTCCGACAATGGCGGCGTCGCAGTGGCCATCTCTGATAGCTCGGAAGGCATGCTCCATGGCGTATAGCGAGCTGGAGCAGGCGGAGTCCACGGTGTAGGACGGTCCGGTCACACCCAGCCAGTAGGAGATACGGTTGGCCAACATGGCTCGGGAACATCTGAAAAGAAGGTTTTGATATTTATCCAGATGCATCCAGATTTTAGTCATCAGGAGACATTTTGCCTGAGATCCTAGTTCTGATAATACTCTATATTTTAATAGATATGTGTAAATTGAATACTGGTATATGTGTACATAAACTATAATATCCTAAATACGTAAATAATTTCAATTAAATTCTTATTTGGACAATTTACTTGTAGTCTGTCTACTGAGGGCGTAGGGGAGACCGAGGGGTTTTGACACAAAGGTGATTTGAAACAGTGCCGATTTCATGGAACTTAAAACTGTTAGCGAGTTCGCAATGTTGCATTTCAATCACTCCCCTCCACCCGCTGACTTGTCAATATGCGTCGATGGCATGAGTCGCTTGGTTATGGAGTTCTGCGTGCCATGTGACAAAAATCGTGAAAAGTAAGTTATTTACGTTTTTTTACCATGAATATATTTTCATAAGGGTATTGTATTTTAGTTTGATTTATACTGCTTTTGAAAGCTCATTAACTAGAGATTTATTGTATATATTTGGTACGATTGATTTCTGTGTATTTGATTCTAGATTGCAGGTTAAATTAATATTGAGTGCTTTTTTCTTACTGAGAAGATTTGAAACAGGTTGTTTCAAATCTCCTCGTATTCAATATTATATCAGAATATTTACGCATTAAAAAGCAATAACGTTGTGTCAATTAAATAAATGCTTTTTAATTTATTTATTTTATTTCAGCATTCCTACTGATCATAAAATAAAGACTGATAGAGGTATGGCAAGTCGCAAAATATATGATTTTGCAGCAGAAGATATAGTATCAAGTTACTTTGCTACATTTTTGCCTGATTGACGTTTTCTATTTACATTTTTGATATTTGTGAGATTATTCTTACATAAATATTTGAAGAAATAATTATCAAAACTAATTATAATTCTAAAGAAATGACTGGAAGTTAATTATTTATTTAAATTCAATATTTTATTTTTTAAGATTTTTTAATTTAATGTAAAATATTTTGTTTATCTCACTGTTATATTAATTAATATTACGAATAATGACGTTATGATACTTTTAACTACTTTAGGAGTTGATCATATTGTGTATCAGAACTGTAGTTATCTACTGATGCGATATATCAGTACAAAATGTGAATAGATACGTAAAACAACGAAGTATGTGCTTAAAAAGATAAATTTTAATACATGCCTTTAAATTATATCACAACTTTTATTTTACAGCCCTGAATATTTCACAGAAATCATATGTTTTAACTCTCCTCGACCCCTGTTTCATTTTACCTCGGTATGAGGAGAATTGAAACAAGATGACTTGTTGCAGTTAAATCGATTTTTTGGCACAATATTTAATACTTACAATTTCTTTATGTTAGTCATTTGCAAGTGTAAAGAATGACCTAACGTTTGGTACTAATGTCATACCATTTCTGGCAATAGTGTTTGGTATATGAGACAAAATGTAAAAATTGTGTCAACACCCCTCGGTCTCCCCTACACAAAGTAACATTTTGTCGCTAAATCATGTGGTTGCTCAAATACACTTTAAGTTAGCCATACATGCTGCGGTCTAACGGAGAGGTTACCTGTACAGGTTGGCCTGCGTATGTCAGCCGAACATCGGTAGCGTGGACGTTCCAGTGTACCAGTCTTCGGTTCTTTTGGCAGTGGCATCAATAAAACACGATGGCGTGGTGGCATTTTTTGGCCTTTTTTTAAGAAAACTACTAACCCGACCTGCGCAGGCGACCGGAGTTCACGCACACATGCACAGGTGTATATTGTACGATCGCACTATTAGATCTTTCGCCGGTCGCGTACAGGTTCATAAAACTGCGCAGGTCTTTCCCACTTCCCACATACGTTGCGGTCTACCTGCGCAGGCATACCGGCACATATAGACCTTTCCGATGAATAGCGTGTATGGGAAGCATTATGCATTCCTAACTTCGTTATCGTTTTGATATTGTACTTTGTCTCAGCACCCGTTCTTATTCTCACGAAGTTAAAATAATTGATTCTCCTGTTTGTAATTTGACGCCATCATAGGGAGGCCTGTGAGCCTGTCTGTTGCAGAACTTATTTTAATCATATCTTATGAAATTTAGTTCCACAGACAAAAGAAGTTGTCGTGGCCGTAAATAAATACAAGTACTTAGGTATTCATTATCTATAAGTTATTGTTGTAGGTTACGAAGTGTTAAGCTGTATTTTCATCGGTATTGTATCTGAATTAAACGTGAAAACGGTGTGAATCGTGTTGTATCAACACCGACTTTTAATATACTCTCAGTTGTATGCACACAACGCTAATGGTATACTGACTATCCTCTAAGCACAATTCGTCGCGATTAAACACGATAGACTCGAAAATACATCTAAGCGAGTCGCAGTCTTTGGAGTGGTCTCAAATGTGTCGCTTTTTGGTACGTTCTCAACTCGTTCCTTAAAAATACCCTACCCTGTGACACCGAAGCCGTTGACCTGCATTTTCTCGTAGAACCAGGTCTTCTCGGACTCGGAGAAGCAGGCGCCCACGAACACACCGGTCTTAGTGCCACGGAGCTCTTTGGGGTTCAATCCTGGAAAGGGGAATAAGATGTTAGCCCGTCCATATCTGCCCTACCATTTTGAATATTATACTAAAACGATGATTGAATATAAAATATTAAATATTTGAAACTTATTACTTTGACTGTCAAATATTTATAGGTCTGTGAGTTTATTCTGTTTGGTTTATTTTAAAAAAATATATACAGCCGAACGTATAACCGCCTCCTTTTTTGGAAGTCGGTTAAAAAATCGGGAGGCGCGGCCCCTGTAGATTGGTAGGTGTAGATGTAGATGGAGACTGTAGGTGTAGTTGTAGTTATTTTTTCTAGTTCATAGTTGAGACAGAACAACTGTGCCGGGACAGCTAGTAATTTATAATAATATTAATTATCTCTTTGATTTCATTTTAGTGCAGTTTTAAAATAAACATCAAAATTTAAATGGCGTTCAACAGCGATTTCTGTACGTTTCATGCATTCGCTAATCCTCATAATGTTTTAGTACACCACGCTTTGAAATATTATTCTGTTTAAAGACGTATATTTAGATTCTGGGTAAATTGAAATTATTACTAAACAATTAACAAAGTTTAATGGATTCGTAGGAACGATAAGGAGGGATTGAAAAGTACTCGAAGCAAAATATTTCCCGTCTATTTATAAACACGCGTCTTTTGCGAATATGAAGTAAATTCGTGTTGGAACGTTTTTTGGCTAGCCTGCTTAGCCATGAGCCCATGAAACTCCATAAAAAATATGCCGGAATCAACGAAGTTGAAGTTTTTGATATGGGCTTTTTGTGTAACTTATTAACCTCGAGAAGTACCTACCGAGTATCGATAATATTTCGACGCAAAATATTATGGACAATGGTTACGCGCCAATAAATGTAAATGGCGCAATGTGTCATTACTCATTAAGTCATTAGCTTGTGTACATTTTTGCAATAATGTTAAGTTTACATTATAATTATTTTTTTATAATAAAGCTTTATTATGTCTTATAAATTGATAAGCAAAAGTAAGAAAATATCTACATATTTTATCAGTTATTGCGTGGTTATCGCTTAAGAGTTATATTATACTTCGAAATCTATTGTTTGATATAAATTGTCAGCTTCAAATACCTAATCCATAAATAAAGAAAGTAATTAATATTTGGACAGCTTATAATAGCGATCAACAACAGGCCAATTTGTAATCTTGGCGTTTGTCGTTAGATCAAATCTCTTTGGGGCCGCCATTTAAGGCTCCGACTACATGGAACCGGTATCTCTCTGGTCGAAAAAAATAGCGCTCAAAATAAAAATCTGCGCTAATAGAGCTGAAAATCGAACACGCTCTAACACACGGCAGCAATTTAAAAATCGATGCTTGTGTGTTCGATTTTTGACTCTATCGGCTGACTTGTGTTCCGCAGAAAAAAGCGCTTGTTAGTCCTTGCTAGCGCTAAAGAAAAAAAAAGAACATTATCGGCCAGGATACGTTTGCTAACATAATCCACCATTTTGCTTATTTAACACCAGCGGTCGCCATTTTGCGTACGTTTTTTGTTAGCGCTATTTTCCTCTTAATACAGCCATTGTTTTAACTACGTCCATTTTTAGCACTTTTTTTTTCGACCAGAGAGATTCTAGATCTATGTAGTCGGAGCCTTAAAGGCCTTTTATTTGATGGTTTTTAATGGATTCCAAAATTATATTAGCGATTGTGGGCACAAGAATTTAATCTTATTGTTTGTTTTTACTAAGGGTACTGAATCTAATATCTTTTTATTATATTAAATTCTAATTTTGGCAGCGATTGTATGTTTTTTATTGAGATTCCTTACTTTTCCCTACTTTCGAGTAGGTACTGAGTTTTTTCCTCTGCTACGAACTAAACCGCTACATCTGCTGTCAATAATAGCTTTGCTTGGGCTAACTATGGATAACTCTGCTGAGGCTCAGGGCTTACGCATGCTTATGCGTGCACCCACACAATTGCTTGCAGGTTTTGGGTATTTTTTCGCGGAATATTGCTAGATATAATATTGATTAAATTGTTTGCTATGGATTTCTGCAAGGTAACGACTGATGCGTTATTATCTATTAACTATCGTGATGACCGAATGATGGAGAGCATACTGGAGTAACCAGTATACTCTCCACCAATTATTAAAACAACTATAAGGCCTAAGCTACCCTGTCCGAAACGCAAGCATATCCTCATTAGGTCAGTAAGCTCACCGGCATCAATAACTGCCTCGTACGCCTTCTCCAGCAGTATCCTGCACATGGGGTCCATGGTGTGCGCCTGCTTGAAGTGCACGCCGAAGAAGGAGGCGTCGAACTTGTTGACATTGTTGATCTTGCCCGTGCGCTGCGGGATCTCAGGGTGGGCGAGCTTCCAACGCCGACCGTCGCCTGATATCAGGTCCACCTGGGGAAATGAGGAGTCATTTTACTGTGCACGACGATCTGTGGGTCGATTCTGCTAATTAAATCTAACAATAATACTGTGTCGATGCAGTTTCGATGTATTAAAACAGCAAAATGTATTCTCATTAACGTCAAACGAACGCTATATTTTTTGTGTTACAGAATACAATAAATTTGCTGAACAATCTTTGCCTACAAACAAATAAGCCTATCTTGCCTAGATCGTTTACCTATGCACGATTGTCTGAATCTCTTTTTGACTTCTAGGCTGGTTAACAGAATATATATTATAGACAACGAGCCAACCAGAAACAGCAAGCTAGATCTTGTAATGTTTTGAGGTACCAAACCCCTAAGCCAGGGAAAAGACATTCCACATATTTTCTACGCATGTGTAATGTTGTTTTCTTACCTTCTCTTTATTTGACTGTACATACCTTATTAAAGAGGTTCTCCTCCAGGTGTTTGACGGAGTCGGAGTCGGGGAAGTAGCCGGAGATGCCGGAGATGAGGATCTCCTCCCCGGGCGGCGGGTGGGACAGCCGGTGACCCGACGTCAGACGGTCTTCTGCTCCCAGGATCGGTGCCATCTGGGGAAAGGTAGCAGTTTTACTGATTATTCTATAGAGTAAATTAGTAAAAAACTTTACTAAAGAATAAGTAGGTAATAGATTTCGCGATCATGGGCTACGACGAGATTAGGCTTGTGAATGATCAAAGTTAAGGGCAAAGGGCCGCTATGCGATTAAGCTCGTCTACGGTCAAAATTAGGGCAATGGACTACTACGAGTATTTAAGATAAGGCTCGTCAGTGGTCAAAGTTAAGGGCAAATGGCTACTAAGAGATTAGGCTCGTCTATGGTCAAAGTTAGTGCAAAGGGCTACTACGAGATTAGGCTCGTCTATGGTCAAAGTTAGGGCAAAGGGCTACTACGAGATTAGGCTCGTCTATGGTCAAAGTTAGGGCAAAGGGCTACTACGAGATTAGGCTCGTCTATGGTCAAAGTTAGGGCAAAGGGCTACTACCTGAGCTTGGATCCGAGCCCAAAGAAGTCAAGCTCGACAATAATTTAAGGCTAATTTTTACGAGTATATATTAAAATGATTTTATGAGCTCTGAATCTACTGTCCAACACGCTAGTCTACGGCGGGTTAGCAGACAGAATCCCAATTCTCATGCATATTCGAATCCCACAGCATGCGCTGAGATTGGAGCCTAACCAAAATTTATACAAAAATAATGACACGAGCTTGGCTTCTGGCGCTTTTGAAGAATGTATAGGTGCTCGCTTGGATACGCTTTTATAAAATTTTCACGATATTGTATCGATACGCACTAATTATGCCTATAACTTGTTATGCAACATTTAAATTCACGCTGACTACATTATAAGGGTCAATTATTCGGCTCCTGCAGGTCGTGCCATTCAGCTATTTGCAAGTCAAAAAAATAACACAATGCTTCACCACAATAGCATTCATTACTGTTTACGTACGTAATATTGGTAAGGATTAAAACAACGGATTTCAATAATAAAAATGAAAAAAAGCTTTCGTTAAATATAGAATTTCCACATTTTAAATAAGAGATGAGGGTATTTACATACATTTTAGTAATATTTTTTGCGAGGTTTGCAATTTCCAAATCATTTTCATTGTTTATTTATATGGAATACACGGTACTTACAAAGAGAGGATCATATTATATGTAGGTTATAAGATTATATTCTTTTTCAGATTTTTAAGTTCGTTTTCAGCGGTAAGTTTTCAAATAAGACAAATATTCTTCAATATATTTTTTAAATTAAGTATATTTCGAATGTTCGGGTTGATGTTCCAGTTAATTATATTCTAAATAATTACAATAAATCCGATTAATTATACATTTAAATTGATGCTAAGCGAAGTCACGTGATTTGCGGCTACGTCGCGTAGGTGTGGGGTTCGTACAGTAAAAGTCATAGTACAATCAGTAAATAGTTATTAAGTACACAGCTACGTAAGTAATAGTAACTTTTTAAGGTAGTATATGTCATGTCCAAATAATAGGTATGTTTTTTTAACTCGGCGGCGATGTGGTTCGCCACCCATCACGTCTCGTTTCTCGCGGAGGCGAAAAGCGGACCATGGAGAGACGCTTGGCTACGTTGAATGTAAGAGGAGGAATGGATGGTAAGAATGAAAGTGGACGAAGCGAAACAAGTATGTAAGGATCGTAGCTAGTGGAAAGAAGTGGTCTCTGCCTACCCCTACGGGAAAGAGGCGGTCCTGCCTACCCCTACGGGAGAAAGGCGTGATTATATGTATGTATGTATGTTTTTTAACTCTTGTATATGAAAATATTTAAAGGACTTGTGACTTGTAGTGAGGATTTTGTCAGCATTTCTTTTTTCTATGAAAACGACAGACGATGTATGAAAAACGAGTATAGCCGAAAGTCATTGGAGGTTGTGGTCGTATTATAGGTTCCTAATTATTTGTCTTTCAGCTATCCATACATCGCCTGTATTTTTCACATTGTGTAATAAAAGTAGTTGCACTATCGATGGGTACACTCAGCAAAGTTGCCGCTCGACAAGGCATAAGGCTATATTTGCTTGGCAGCTATGAATCATGACAGATGAGTCGTGTGCACGCACACACATACTCACGCGTAAAAACTGACTTAAAACACATATTTGCTGTACGGTCAAGCACACGACGATGTGTGCGTTAACCAATCACGCTGTTATTTACTATGTGCTTAAGAATTTTTGAGGCATCCCAGTACAAAGGAAAATTTTCAAAAACTGGTCGAGCGGGAACTTTGCTGATAGTACATCTGATTTGCCAATGGACAGGAGGTGATATATATTATGGTTAGCTAATCGTTTAAAAACTTTGACTGTAAAAGTTACGACTTGCGACGACACATCGCACAATCGACGTCATACAATTGTTTCTGGCGATACGTTGTCACACCACAGTGTCACAGATTACAGAAAGAGGAACAGATAAACAGCTATATAGTTAGCTTTCGAAATGATTGTACTACTACAAGCATACGATATGTTGTGAAAAAACAATGTAACGGTTTTTACAATTTTACGGTGACATATATATAATATTTTCTACTCTGTGGCTGTGTTGTGGCCTCGCCCCATAGGAGCATGACTGTAATTAGTGACGTAGTAGATATTAGTATTCAGTAGGTATTAACTATTGAGCAATTACTGACAATTTTATTTTAATATTATGTTTCTACGTTTCTACCTACGTACTTAATAATAATAATTAACAGCTTCTCAATAAATGCATAATATGCATGTATGTACGGTACTTACAATAAAAATCATTTTTTTTTCTGTCTGTCTGACTGTCTGTTTGTCTCTCTCTGAAACGGCTGGACCGATTTTCAAGGGTCTTTCACTAGCAGATAGTGTGCGATACTTGGTGTAAAGTGATCTCGACAATTAGTTCTTTGTTCATTAGTTACTGTTCTACTTCACATAAGCTTAGCATAAACTTAGCACAAGTTCGTATTTTCAGTAAGTTGATAATGCTTGTAAGTTGTACTTACAATGATCTATGATCTACTTGTTTTACGGTCGAATACTGGAACGATCAAAGACTTCTAGGAACGATAGTTAAACTAAGTGACGCTCAAGTCACATGCTGTCCTTGTCATTTCGGCTGGCAGAGACAGCGACAGCCTATGAATAGGGGCCTCTTAATTTTGATAAGCGTTACAGTATTCGTTAGCTAGGTAGTTGATCACAGATGATGTATTTTTGTACAACAAATACTATAAAGAGAAATAAATAAGTATTTAAGGGGGCACCAATAAAACAAACGTAATTTTTTACCGTTTTATACGAAACCCTGTTAGAGTCCGACTCGCACTTGGCCGGTTTCTTCGTAGAAGTTATTGGTGTACAAACTGAAATACCGACGCGTCACTTTACCCCGACGATTAATCCATCCTACGATTTTCGACATAAAAAACTTATCTAAGAAAGAGTCTGTCTATAAAACTGTCAATAACTAAAGTAGGAACTTACGATGTATGTAGAATGTCGGGAATCGAACCTGCTTCGCGGACACGGCGGTGCCCACTACACGACTGGCGGGGCCGGCAGGGCGCACTCCTTTTATCAAATCGGGAATTAAAAATTTACATACAGGGTGTTGTTTTCCATTGTCATTTCAGGACGCTACAAAATATATAACTAGATGTTGCCCGCGACTACGTGCGCGCAAAAGTTAATTTCGCAGAAACCGTACATTTTTCCGCGATGAAAAGTAGCCTATGTCCATCCCCGTAGTTTACTCTACATCTGTGTCAAATTTTATCAAAATCGGTCCAGTAGTTTCGGAGCCTATTCAATGCCAACAAACAAACAAACAAACTTTTCCTCTTTATTATAAAAGTAAAGTAAAGACTAACGTTACGCTATTGTATTCGAGTTGTTTTGATGAAGTGAAAACTTATTTAGGTGTGATGAGCATTTCTTGAGGTGGGAAAAAACCATTAAACTGGCGACACTGTTACCGACATTATGAGGTAGGGCGGGGTGGGGTGGTCGCGCACCGCATGCTTGCCTATGCGCTATTATTTTCCCTCCTATCGGGGCTCCTACCTCCACTCCCACCGGGAGTGTCACTGTTTTTATTTTTTTATTTTGTATTATAGTGGTATAGCATAAAACCATTGATAAGAAGTTATAAGGCGGGAAAATAGAATTTTCGTTAAGTTTTCAACACTTAAGTTAAGTTTTTCTAAATCGTCAAATCCACAGTCAAAGTTATTTCATTGGATAGTAATAATAATTCCCACACCGATTTCGGTGCCAGTCCGGACATCAGCTACGCAGGATTTATATACAGTAACTATTAAAATAATGCCCAAGTGTGTGCGCTGTGCATAAGTGCACTCTCTCTTTCTTAACTCTCATAACTCAGTGGGGCGGATAACCGACACGATTGGCGAGAGATCAAGCGCAGGACCGACACTTTACATGCACATCCAACGCATAGATTATCAGGTGATCAGCACCTGCAAATACTTAGCACCCCATCTAAGGATTTTTGAAATCAAATGACCTTAATCGATAGGTCTACGTTAGGTCCGGATAGGTCCACCACAATTTTCCTTAGGTATAACACAACTATGCTTAACACCTTAACACTATGCTAGAAGACCTCTGTAGAGTTTCACAACAGGTGGGACTTGGTATGAACATGGATAAGACAAAAATTATGTTTAATGCCAATGTTGTACCCATCCAAGTGACCGTTGGAAATACTACGCTCGAAGTTGTTGACGACTATATATACCTGGGGCACAAAGTCCAGTTAGGTAGGTCCAACTTCGAAAAAGAGGTCAACCGTCGAATCCAGCTCGGCTGGGCAGCGTTCGGAAAACTCAGAAACATTTTCTCGTCAAAAATACCTCAGTACTCAGTACACCAGTACTCAAAAATAACTCAGTACACAAAACTTTTCGAGCAGTGTGTTACCGGTGATGACATATTATAGATGGCTGGGGCCGAAAGCTTCTTGAGTGGAGACCACGAACTGGGCGTCGAAGCGTAGGACGGCCTTCCATTAGGTGGACAGATGACCTGAGAAAAGTCGCAGGGAGTCGGTGGATACAGGCCGCGAGCGACCGGTCGTACTGGAAATTTAAGGGGGAGGCCTATGTCCTGCAGTGGACGTCACCAGGCTGAAACGAATATATTTTATTAATAATATTTAAATTAAAAAAAATGCATCTTAGCAACTCATCTAAACGGAAACTGATTAATCTATATATTTCTGCATTCTGTGACGTTAGGTCCGAATAGGTCCACCATAATTTTTGTTAGGTCTCCTATAGTTTTTTATTAAATAATAAAGTAGTAAATAATTAAATAATATGAACGCAATTTGTAATAAAAATATCAATGTCAATTGTAAACATAAGAAATCATTAAGAGCTAACTTGGAAACAGATATTTTAAAGGAAGGGTAGTAGGGAAACACAACTAGTCAACTACACGTTAAGGCGCTCTTACCCTAAAAATACGCTTCTTTAAAAAATTTTTTGAGACGAATGGATACATTTTAGTGCAGCAAAAAAATATATGTTAATTTTGATCATATTTGCTAGGGGACCTTCGTTTTCAAAACACGTTATCTGAACATTTTCTCGATAAAAAAAAATCATAAAGTAACCATTAAAATAGAAATTCTTGGAGTTGTAACTGTATTATTTGTGAACAGAAATGAGAAAATTATTTGCAGTTTCGTAAAACATAATAAAAGGAAGGGAATTGTTGTTTTGATTTTTCGATAGGAATAAGATACTTGTTAGTATTAATTTATTTCAATAATAAATAATTCGGACGAGTCGAATGAAACATCGCGAAATGGCTACCTGTCATTCCTTCTCTTTCATATCTATGGAATAAGACAGTACCGGCTTAGGCCTCTTGCTAATGAGACGTATGTCAAATTTTTCCCCTTTTTTCTGCTCAAAAATCATTCGAATTTAATGTTGAAAGTCCGTTCAAATTTATTTTACCCCCGACTTGACCTTTATGTCGTCTGCATAAAGGTCAAGTTGGGGGTAAATATTTGTTTTTCTTTCATCGTTTAATACTAATAAGATATGCGTAATTTCGCTATCTGACGTGAGGCGCTCGGTAGCCCTTTGGCTTTTTGCGTTGTTGCGACCAATTGGTCTCGGGTTCGAATCCCGGTCAGACGATTTTTTTTTTCTTTTTCTTTTTCTCGCACTATAAAACTCCGAGCTTGTTCTCGCAGTAATCAAAGTATAATATTGTTAGTTATGTACTTATTTTATTATTAGTTACTTTAAGTTGTTGTAAATATTAGTGTAGATTATATTATAAAAAATATGAAAATATTGTATTCGATGAAAGTGCAAAAACCGTATTTTTAAGATGGAAGTACAAAAACTCTTTATAAGTAGGTACTAGGGAGACCGAGCTTTGGTCGTAGTTTTAGTACTTACAACGATAAAATTTAATTAAAAATAAATAAAAAATATTAAAGAAAAACAAATACATTATGTATAAGAATCACAATAAAATATTTATCTTACCGGGATTTGAACTCATTAGCTTATGATATTTATCTTGGCACGTATACACATAGATAGTACGTATGTGTGTATATGTGTATAAAAGTGTGCAGGGCCGGATTAACCTTAAGGTAAAGGCCTTAGGGCCCGTGCCTTTTCACGGTCATATTATGTATATGCAAAATTCTTAAGTTGTTAAGTACTTTTCAAATGGAAAACAGGTGGATAACATTTCACCACAATTACAATGGCTCCGACGGTCAGTCCGCTTCTACATGCTTAGTGCTTTATACATTTATCTAACTCATCACACGGTTCCTTGAGTACTTACTTGCAGGTTGAATTTTTTTTTTTTGGCGGGATATTGCTAGATAATAATTAAATTGTATCCTCGAGGAACTTGTGTTACGGGTACTATAGACAACAGAAATGTACAATCCTTTTAATACTTTTATATTATGTATACATAATATATTTAAGATTTTTATTATAATATACATTTAATGCTCTTAGTATTATTAACATCCATAACCCAGGAATACAGAAAACTATTTTGTTCCTTTTGTTGAAATACCAAAACACTCAATCAGTTAGTCATAGAGTTCGTAAAATAACAGCAATGAGTCAAAATTTTTAATTAAAACTGTGTACATATTTACTTAGTTGAGAATAAATAAAAACAATTTTGTGTTACTTATAAAATGTAAACTGTTTTATTAGGAGCATACCTATTATACGGTATACAATATAAAAATCTGTCTATTATAGGCCGATTCACTAGTATTGCCGAGACTAACCGCGTAAAGCTTATGAAGCACATGAGGTCTATTCTTCTTTTCCTAAAGAGAATTGACAATCGTAATTTAAATAAATTTCTAAGTTGTAGTATTTTGCACCTAGGTAACGAGTTTGCTCCGAGTTCTGAAGGCCTAAAACCCGTGTTTCATATTATGTTTCATATATTTTTATAGAAAACAATTTTGACAGTTTTTAATAGAAATGCGTTAAATGGCGTTAAATGCATAATATGAATTGCATATGATTTATCTTATGTTCACCTAAAGTGGCCTTTTAGACCCCCTGATAAATAAAAAATAAAAAAAATATCGCAAAAATATTTATCTGAGCAGGGCCCTGTGTAACAAATTTGTTAAGTAGTATTACCTTCTGTATATTGATACGTGTGTAAGTAGAAGTATACTTCCTGAAGGCTATTCGATTTAAGTAGCTGTGATAGAAATAAGTTGTTGTCAAATTACTTAACTCAAGCAACTTCGTCCTAACAATTTTATATTTTCGGGTGTTTCCTCAATATATTTAGGAGTTAAGCTATAGTCAGCTCACACTATCTACTTATAAACCTTTACCAGCACATTAAAAAGCAATAAAGATTACTTCGATAGGTTGGCACCGAAGAAGAAACGGGCCTTGGGCCTCATTTTGGTTATGCCGGCCCTGAGCGCTCTTCTGTTTACAAATACAGCGTGATACATAATTTTTTAAATTTGTTTATCAATGACTGTCACTTGTCAAATCGATACTTTCTAAGTGAAGTTTTGCATATAAAATGCCTTCTGAAAAATTGGTTCCGGCAAAATATTGACAGGACAAAACAATTATCATACTGTACAACAAATAGATTTTTTTAAATAGTTGTGACAGAAAAGGCTGCATTCTAAATAGAACTCTGCGTTAATGGAATAGAGCTGAAAATCGTATAGAGTTTTCAAATCTGGGCGAAGACGCCAACATATTTCAATTCAGCTATACGCAAACCGAGCTGCCAGTCAGACTGACATAAAGTAACCGAAATTATTGATATAATTTATTACACGACAAAAGAAAAAACATATTTGATTCAAAATTGACAACATTGATTGACAACAAAATTAGTAATTATATCTTATATAATAATAATAATAAAGCCTTTTATTTCCTTAATAAATTACAATTTTAACAAACATAACCATATTATATAACAATTTTTAAGTTGAATAGGTGCATGCAGTTTTAGATACAGAAAAAAACAATAATTAATAGCATTAAAAAAATATTACACAATTATAAAATTTCTTAACTATTGTTTTTAATTATTCATTTCATTTCATTCATTATTCATTCATTAATCATTACATTTAATATTATAATAATAAGAATTTTTAAGATTTTTTTTAAATTAATTTAGATTACTTAATTATAATAATTTATTGTAAAATTATTTATTTATTTACTTATTTGATTAATTAGTGTATTATTATACTTATATTACATTTATAGATATAATTAATTTAATTTTTATATAATAATTATTATAACTTAATTTCTAGCGTAAATACATTCAATATAATATTATTTATTTCTTATTCATATTTATCAAGGACCTCTCTATAGAGTGAAGGCCTCCTCCATATTTCTCCACACTATTCTGTCATTTGCTTTATTTGTCCAATCCTTTCCTGCTACTTTTATAATTTCATCAAGCCATCTTTCTGCCGGTCTGCCCCTAGTTCTCTTTCCTACAGGTCCCTTCCATAAACTTATATTTTTAGCCCATCTGTCCTCTTTCATGCGCGCAAACTATATATATCCCTAAATATTATGTTTGCAAAGTTTATACACAATATAATTATATCAATTATTATAATCAATTCTAATTCTAATTACCATGAGCAATAACGAACATGTATTCAGTAATCTACGTTTATTTTTAATAGCTTTTTCCCGCGACTTCACCCGCGTGAAGTTCGGTTTACATACAAAATTATAACCCCTTTGTTACCCCCGTAGGGGGCGAATTTTCAAAAATCCTTTCTTAGCGGATGCTTACGTCATTACAACTATCTGTATGTCAAATTTCAGCAAAATCCGTTCAGTAGTTTCGGCTGTGCGTTGATAGATGAGTCAGTCAGCTTTGCCTTTTATATATTTAGAAATTAGACTAGGTGTTGCCCGCTACTCGGAAAAGGAAATCTCGATGGAACCTTACATTTTTCCGCATTAAAAGTATGCCTATATTATGTGCTTCCCCGTGGTCTATTCTATTATATATCTGTCCTAAATTTCATCAAAATCGGTCCAGTAGTTTCCGAGCCTATACAATGCAAACAAACAAACATAAACACAAAAAAACCTCTCTGTATTATAGTAGTATAGATTAAATAAAACAATATTTACAATAAATATGATGTAGCCGAAGAGACTATTTGGTTAAACCACTAATATATGTAATATCAGAAACTAGATAGGTACCTATTTGAAATTGTAATTTTTTGGGTGTCAGATAGCCGAAGTTTCTTGTAAGTAGGTAGAAGGGGAATATTGGATATTGAATTTTTATACAATATTTATGTATTGTATAAAATAATTTAGCTTTGTGCTACGCGAACGAAGTTGCAGGCAAAAGCAAGTTTAGATTTTGTAATCGCTGAAAAATGCGAATTAAATAAAATTTTGACATACTGTCTTAGAATTAAACGTCAATGTGTGTAATGTGTATGTCGTAGTGCGTATTCCGCAGTACTTCAACAGCATAAGTATTATAATAATACTAGCAGCTGTCCCGGCAAGCTTCGTACCGCCTTAGAATTAAATTTGTTGACGTACTGACAGCAGCGCCACCTACCAGGTCCAATTGCAAATCTAAACCATTCTCGAATCCACCTGAAGACACAAAAATTTTCATTAAAATCGGTCCAGCCGTTTAGGAGTTCAGTGACATATTATACACGCATAGAAAAAATATAATATATAAATATTAGATTTGCATTTTGTTATTTTAAGTAATAAATCCATGAAAAATGAAGAAATTAGGATATAGATTAGATAGGTATATAGATTCTTTATGACTAAACAATATTGAATACGTGAACTTTATTTAACAATTAGGTTTTTTAAGCCTTTTTAGCTTAGGGAAACTAAAAATATTAATTTCTCAAATCGCAATGGCTAAATTTAGTACAAAACTAGGAATTAGACTTCTTTTAATGGACCTAGACAGAAAATAGACATTTTGAAATTTTGAATTTAAAAAATTTGAATTTTTAAATATAATTTATTTGTATTGAGATTTGAACCTAGACGCTACGCGTCGCACTAGGCGTGCACAATACCGCCAGGCTATGAAGCTCATTACAATTTTGTCGAAATTACGCTTTTGTACATTATGGACACATCACTTTGACGTAAATCGCATGAAGCCCCCCGCAGTCACGGGGGCGGCACGTCCCCCACTCATCTCCTTCACCCCCTCGAATACTTCATAGTTGGCTACTCACAGCGCCTTAATGTTATATTGTAGCTAAATGTTAGGCATATTTTCAGCGGACTGACCTTTTAAAGTTTATTAATAGTTTTAAATTCCGACAAAAACACGAGAGGAAGTAGAACGGGTTTCCCTCGTCATTCATCTGTCAAACGCACTCGGTCCTTAAACGTTACGATACGGTTTGGACACGGACACGACACGGTTGGACGTTGCCGTCTAGTGTCTCGCGTTTTATAATAACCTAACCAAGACCATCTCAGGACATGACTAAGGAGGGTTCCGTAACTAACAACACGCAATAGGTTTACTTTGAATTAGTTACTTCAATAGTTACTCTCCGATTTCGCTCGAATATTTTTCTTTTGACTTTTTAGCATGATAGAAACTTACTTTTTATCTCCTATAGTTTAAAAATGCGAGGGGGACTAACTTATATAAACCAATTTGGAGGCCGATTACTCGAAGATGGTTGACTTTTATAAAAAGTCATGTATCAAATGTTTTTTTACAAAATCTTTATTTTTAAAAACCTATTCAACGATACCCCACATGATGGGGTAGAATGAAATATTTTTCATCCCCACTTCGCATGTATCGAGAGCCACCCTTAAACTATAAAATTATTTTTATTTCATGATGTCAAAATCTATACAGATTGCATAACTATACCAAATTGTATCCATTTACATATTGTATATTCATAATTAACGAAGCTAGAAGGGCGGACAGACACACAGACAGAGACAGCAAAACTTCCTTGAGTATTTATTACAGAAACGTAAAAAGAAGTTTCGAGATAAATTAAGTCTACATACGATTCGTCTAGTACGGACACTTAATATTATTTTCTTTGTGTTTAGCCCCGTTACTAATAAAAATAGTGGATAAGCAATAAATGGTTCGTCCTTATCTGTCAAGCGACTTTTCCAACACGTAAGACGAGACCAAAACATTGTATTGCTTATCTACTGCAAAACTATTTTTATTAGTAAGGGGTTGAAATTCCCTCGACATAAAGACATTATGAGATTGTAGTAAATACAAAACTAGTTTTAACTATTCTACCTGTTATATTCTATAAAATTTTATCATTCTCTCGTCCATTGTAATATTGTAGACTAGTATCTAGAAATAATAATGTAATACCTAGATTAGATTAAATGTCTCTATTTCTGATTTTGTTAAATAAAATGTAGAGCTGTAGAGCAGGACAAGATCTTTAATTTTAATAATTGCAATGACTGAGTATTATATAAGTGATTACTTGTCATATTTATTGACTAGCTGGTGCCCGCAACTTCATTTGCGTGGCCTTATGAATGGAAACGGAATCCTAAGATTAAAGAAGCCTAAGTCCTTATAACATCAGATTTCTGCTAGTGATAGTCCGGCCAAAATCGGTCCAGCCGTTTCAGAGATTAGCCGGAACAAACAGACAGACAGACAAATTTTTTATCATATTTTAGTATATGCATCGTATACCTATTCTATCATAAAATGCATTTAGTGCAAAACTGTTATTCTGAAATTACAAACAGACACTTCAATTTAATTTATTTGTATAGATGATACACTTGCATATTATATGTACCTATTCGGCCATGGGACCAGTTGCTTTACATAATGAAGGTTGCTAGCTCAGCATTGACAAGTTACTAATGTTACTACTAGTTACTAGTAGCCCTAGCCCTAGCCATGGCACATTAATCACTAATCAGGTATGTTTTATGTTTATTTTCTTCGAATGCAAATTATAACTATCGAGACGACAGGGGCGATAAACAAGCCGAAGAATGGGATTGTTTCGGAATCCGGAACGCTGGTAAAATATCGGATCGGTAAAATTAGAACTCTGGACTATTAATACAGTTGCAAATCGAACACATGAGTGTCGACTCAAATGTCAATGTCATATATGATAGCTCGACACTCGACACTTAAATTTTCGACTTTATTGTAATAACGCGGAGTTCTATTTTCAGTGCTCTGAATTTTCCCAGGCCTGCCCAATTCCGGATTATATAGTCCTAGCCCCGCTATCCCCAACCCGCGGCCCGCGGGCCGCATGCGGCCCGCCGAGCCTTTATCTGCGGCCCGCGTGAAATCTGTAACCGTTAGATAAAATTGTGAAAAAGCGTTCACAATTCCAAAAATCTCACTGAGTGAACATAATTATTATAATACATATTTGTTATTTTATTTTAGTTTGTGTCGTTAGCTCATCTTAAATGTTTAGTTTCACTCTTTTAACTACCTTGTGTTATTCTATTATTAAATCGTTAAAAGAGATGTTCTAGAAATGTATGAGGCGTGGGCCAGCCCTATGTACACTATATGTAAATATAGCTACATAATATAGTAACTGTTTCCTATCCTTTATTTTATTTAATTTCACTTCGTTTCAATGCACATTTAAAATAAATTCGTCAAGGAGAGCAACACAACGTAAAATAAAACATGGCGGATTAGATCAGAATTAACCAAAGAATATCATTTTGACAATGACATGACTTTTCACAAAGAAAGACGTATGACACTCAAGAAGATGTCTCTTCCTAAAACTATATTGAATTAACTATATTGAATTAAAAATTACGTATCAAATAATATTTTAAATTAATCAAGCGAAAAAAATTGTATATTTGTGGACAAGAAATAGCCTTCATTGAATTTGTTTCATCTCACTGAATAAAAATTTATGTAGCATTGAATCTATTGGGATTTATTGATTTATAATTTGGTGATATTTATAAATTAATGATAGATAATTAGCGTAACATAATACTTTTTGCATTAATTTTACGTGATTATATAAATATTATGTTGTTGTGGTTTGAAAATGTTACAGAAAATGCAATTACAGTGGTCACGTATTTTATTATGTTTATGATATTAAATATCTGTACATTATCTCAGGTCCACTTGCGTAGATCTCGGTTAAAGTTAACCCTGGATTAAATTATAAAGAGCTCCGTGGCCTAGTGGGTGACCGTTTGATTCGCACTCGAGAGAGTCCAGGTTCGAATCTCAGGTTGTGGCGTGTACCAATGAGACTTTTTCAGATCTCAAGTACATTATACGGACGCTCTAACGGTGAAGGAAAACACCGTGATTCGTGAGGAAACCCGCACATGGTTGACCCCAGACGTATTGACCAGTCATTCCTCTGGACTAGGCTGACTATGTTGTGAGAATGCCGTATGTGCTTGGGCAACCATACGACATTTAAAAACTAACTGTCCCAGGCACTACAGTATTTCAAGAGTGGTTACTTCGCTCGGAAAATACTGTATAAATCGTCCAATAAGGATGAAAAGGCCTAAGTATGGATTAAATATTACGTTATATCTCTCGTTCGTATTTATGAATAAGAAGGCATCAAGGCATGGTATAATTTTAACCCAAGGTTAACTTTAACACAGATCTGTGCCAGTGGGCCTTACTTTATTAATCAGTAATCATGTCGTTGGCGCCTCCGTGGCAAAGAATATAATATATTACTAACATATCCGTGGTCCAGTGGTTTAGAGCTTGGCTCCCGGCTCCAGAGGTCGTAGGTTCGATCCCTGCATCACGAAAAATGTTGTTTCCAAGCCTGGTTAGAATAATGCAGTCCGATCTCTTGATTGTCTGTCAAGAAGCTTCAGATTTTCACGTCCTTTTTAAAATTTTCAACTTGTACTTCGGTGTAAGTATATGGATTCTATAGTTCATACGATTCTCTTCTCCAGACGGAAAAAAATATCAACAAGTGGCCAAAATATTTAAATTATTAAATATAATATTATGATTATGTAAGATTATGTAAGATTTATTATTATTAATACATATAAGATTATGTAATAGATATAATATAGTAGATTATATGGTCCGTAAAATTGTAAAAACCATTAGATTGTAAAATAACTAACGAGATTGTAAAAATATGTCGAAAGACTTATAACTATATATTTATAATCTAACGAAAAATAATGTGTTAAATTATAGGCAGCATATTCGCGTCCGAAGTCTATAAACATTTTACAATTTCACTGTTTTTACAATAATTTTACGGCGACATATATATAGTAGATTCGCCGACATAAACACCAGAGATGGAGAGGACGAAAAAAGCGATAAACTCGACGTAGTTAAAACAGTTCAATTTGTAAGACAACAACAAATTTTTGTACACCCCGTATATAATTTCAAGTTCAACGGTTGATAAAGTATTGAATGTCGCATAATGCACGGTTCTATTATGTTCAATTCAATTATTTACATTAGGCTCTTTTTGTGACTTCAATTATTATTACGATATTAATACGAGAATCAGAAACTTTCAGCACAGTCTTACGAGAATTGTGCAACCGGAGGAGTATGATATTTGGCACAGTTGAAGTTTATGTGTAGGAAAGTGTGCAGAAAGCTATAAATATTCGTTTATAGTTTAGTTTAGTAGTAGTTTTTTCTCCAAGAACACTATTCCACGCGAGCGAAGCCGCGGGCAAAAGCTTATCATTTATAATTTTTGCCTACAAGTCCGCTTCAAGACTGCGGTATTTGCAGGCTGGGCCGTGAGTACGGCGCTAAGAATACACGTCTGACGTCTCCCACTTTTAATGATGGTCTTAAGTCTTAAAAGTTATGTAATATTATGATCGTCCGTCCGTCTTCGGCTTACCATCCAAATGGTTAGTGCTAGAAAGATGAAACTTTGCAGAGATATATATTTACAAGTAAAATAAAGTCACGATTTTTTTTTTCTGGTATCTATAATCGTACGTAAAGTTAGATAGGTCTTTTAAAAACATTGAGAGGTTTCAAATACAATTTTTTGATTTATCAATCCGTAGATTCAACAGTAAAGTTGTTAAAATAGCCCCCCCCCCCCTCTACTTTATAAGCTAAACGGCTTGCAGCTTGCTCGAAAAATCTGACAAATTTCATGATGGTAGTCTTGATAATTATGTTATAATATGACATATAAGTGATACCTAAACTGTGAAGGAAAACTAAATTACGGCTTAGTTAAGTTTTTTAGTTCAGGAGTTATAGAGTTTTGCTTACTTGGAAAAAATCGTATGAAAATAACGAAAGTAAATAGGTATGTAAATTATTAAAAACTAGCTTTTACATGCGGCTCAGCTCGCGTAAGTTCAGTAACAGGACAAATGAAAAAAAAATCGAAGAAACGGGAAAACATATTGGGCATAAAAGTATAGAGCTCAAACTACTACCATACCAAATTTCATCGAAATCCGTTCAGTAGTTTTTGCGTGAAAGAGTAACAAACATCCATCCATTCATCTATCTATCCTCACACACTTTCACATTTATAATAGCAGTAAGATGAAGGAAGAGCTCCGTGGCCTAGTGGGTAGACCGTTTGCTTCGCACTCGAGAGAGTGCAGGTTCAAATCCCAGGTTGTGGCGTGTACCAATGAGACTTTTTCAGATCTCAAGTACATTATACTGACGCTCTAACGGTGAAGGAAAACATCGTGAGGAAACCCGCACATAGTTGGCCCCAGACGTATTGACCAGTTCATTCCTCTGGACTAGGCTGACTATGTTGTGAGAATGCCGTATGTGTTTGGGCAACCATACGACATTTAAAAACCAACCGTCCCAGGCACTACAGTATTTAAAGAGTGGTTACTTCGCTCGGAGAATACTGTATAAATCATCCATTAAAACGGATGTAAAGGCCTAAGTAAGATGAAGGATATGATAAGATGAAATAAGCATACAATATTAAATTAAATCAAGTTATTTAATCCAATCTACTTAGTTTGATGTAACATACACCACGCTATTGTTTGGTAATCAGTTGTTTTCTTCACCTGACCCGGCGGTCAACTACCGACCGTTTATGGAGCAGCTAATAGTTAATACGAACGAACTATACTAGTTCAAAAAACATTGGAGTCCCACATGGTAAAACTATAGGACACAGAGGAAAAAACCCTAGTTTTTCCTGCACGCTCCATAGCATAGAGTACTATAGAGTAGGGTTGTAACGGAGCTCCGCCTCCGCCTCCGTTACTGCGGAGCCTCCGCAACAAATTTCACCTCCGCCTCCGCATCCGCCTCCGCAAAATTGATGCGGAGTTTTAACGGAGGTTTATTTACGATTACATACAACGCGCAAGGAGCGACACTGGGCGATGCCTTGCTTTACATGTAAAACCTAAGTAGCTACATGTAAGTACCGACTTCAAAATTATGAAGATTGAGTAGAGAAAAGGTTAAAATTTTAGCCGAATTTGAAAGAAAATAATTCCCATTACTTATTTAAAAAATTAGTTTTATTTCATACTTTTTTGTGCATTTCTACTTTGGAAGTCGGTTTTCGTTTTGTTTTTATTATGAAATATGATGTTAATTTGCGAGAATCAACATCATAATAAAAAAATCTCGCAAGTTGAGTTCGAGATTGATAAGACATTTTACGGGGAATCCTCTACCCCCAAAGAGAGTTGCCATAATTACCTACTGATATTTAAATTAGCACATTTTTTATCGATGCTACTTCAATACTACAAATAAACTTCTGAATCTTTGAATCATTTTACTGCCAAATCTACCAGCTAATAATATTGCAATAGTGCCACATCCTGCCAAATTACTTAAACGTCAACAAATACTGCCAGAGGCTAAAATTATGACCAAAATGGCAGGATCCTGCCACATATGTATGGTCACACTTAGGGGATCGAAAACCGGTCACATTTAAAAAAACCGGTTTTTTCGGTCCCAGCCTTCTTCAAAACCGGGTACCCGGGTTTTTCGGGTATTTCGGGTTTTTTGTAGATTTTGTTAGGAATGTCCTAAAATGTACCTTTATCTGTTTTTTACTGTTACATCGTAATACTGGTAAAAAGTAATCCCACCATAAACATTTTCTGTAAAGTAATGCCAAGACGATACCATATAACTCGCACTGGCCAAAAGCTATTAGATCTCATGTAAAACCAAGCTTCTGACTCTACCAAACTTCTAACTCTACAAGCCTAACTTCACAAACTCCTTAAGTCAAAAAATGCGCCTTTTTGCTACATTCACTTAAGCGTAAGGTCAAAATTTACAGACATTTTTCTGTTATACCGCAGAATACTTAATAGTAGGCACAAAAGGCTCTCTCTGAAAAGTCATTAATGAAAAGGAGCTCTAGCGACGATACGATTAAGTTCAATTTAGATCGCGCAGCTCTTGATTGCCTACGATTATATTTACTTAGAAGTTGCGTCTCTTTCTATCGCCTATCTTTTATTTTTTTCCGTCACAACCGGGGTTGTCTCCTTTTGGAAAATAATTTAATCTCAATATTTAATTACAACTTTTTTAGTACTTACCTACTGTACTTTAGTGAACAAATTACTTTCCAAATAAACCTAAGGTCGGTGTTAATAGTACTTTAAGGGCCGATTTCTCAATCGTCAGTTAACTCTTACCTGAAGAATAAATATGTGACTGACAGATTCTTCATACAAAATCTGTCAAAGTTACAATACAATACAAAAACTCTTTATTGCACACCAAGAACATATAAAAATACAACAATATCGCTAATACTAATAAATGATGTACAAAAGGCGAACTTATTGCTACCAAGCAATCTCTACCAGTCAACCTACAAGTTACATAATAATTCCTCTGGTAAGAGTTACAGCTGACAATTGAAAAATCGGCCCTAATTGTAATAAATTCGCGCATACCTACTTACATTTTCGATACCTTCACGACAAGTGAGAAAGACCTACAGGCTTAGCATGGCGATCCGCAGAAATAAATGTAGAGAAAAAATATTCTATCCAAATAGTTTGTTACAAAATATTTATTTTGAGATTATTGTAAGACTTTTGACATTGAATTAGGAAAATATTTCT
Source organism: Glaucopsyche alexis (assembly GCA_905404095.1). Taxonomy (NCBI): domain Eukaryota; kingdom Metazoa; phylum Arthropoda; class Insecta; order Lepidoptera; family Lycaenidae; genus Glaucopsyche; species Glaucopsyche alexis. Next base: position 26,778,438 of record FR990046.1, read on the forward strand.
ACTTTAGCTGTCAAAAGAGGCCATTTTGTAGGCTCATCCTCGGGAAGAAAAGAAAGATTGTTTCTCATAACGACAATGCATCGACCTCGCTGCCCTGCCAAGGCCTATTTTGCTCCGAATGGTATTAATGTTTCTTCAATCTCTCATTTCGATTGTCGATTCTTCAGCTAGAATAACTTATTGGTAGAAGTATATCGAAATAATAGGCACTTAAAATTTATGTGTTCTTATTTTTTTAATATAACTTCAAACGGTTGCTTGGCGACCGCATTGTATTGATAGTTACATACAAGCAAACAAGCTTACAAGGAGGTGAAGTTAATAACAATAGTCAACAGCATTTTTGCGCACGGGTTATACATAGGTACATAATTTTTATTGCTTCTATACCTAGAAATAATAATAAGAACAAAAAAAGTTCTGTATTTGCTTTTAAGTGTAAAAAATGAAAAATTCAAATCAATTAAAATATATGAAACATTTACATAGAGGTGATTTATTAAAAGATACTGAGCATCAATTTTATGATATAATCTCACAAAATAAGTTCTAAAATAGTGTAAATGTCTAAAAATTAACAGTTTTGCTTTTCCTGTCATGTTCAGTAGAAGTTATTTTATTAACCACCAAATATAGTCCATCAATCATCAACATGCTTTCAGTATGTATACTGGCTTTGGGAACGTCTCTCAAAATCAATTCTTCCGAATAAGCTCCCATATTATCTTTAAACTTATCAAAATGAGAATGGAACATTTGCCTCTTTAGAAACATCCTATAGCTGAAGATGAGAAAAATCTTAATCATCTCGTTATTTTATTCATACATTTATTTCAAAAGCCCATTTTTGGTCTTGATTTGTAACAGGTAGATGGAAGTAAGCTTCTTATGCCTTGCAAATCTTTAAATCTGTAGTTAAAACACTTTTTCTCTCTCACAATTATAGCAAAACGAGTCACCGTCTCCTTTTCAACTTCTCGAAGCCATGCGAGCTCATACCGTCGTACACAAGAAGGGATGCAAGAAAGACAACCCTCATACCATACCTCTCTTTCGCCAGGAATAGAGCGCAAAGACCGACTTTAACTGGAAGCAAAAATCATAAATGGTCAAATCGCTATAACTTCTTAAAAAGCAAATATTTTCGATTTGTAATCGCACTAAATCAAGTAAAACCCATGTGCAAAAAAAAAAAATGTTGACCGGTGTAATATAGCGTGTTAAAAATAGAAGTTAATGGCTAGCCGCATACGTGCAATATTATTGACGGAATAAATTGGTCAATACTAGTCAACACATACAAAAAAAACGGCAATATGGCCCGCACACAAGGAATATTATTGTCAATATGAGCTTTATTGTCAATAATATGGTGTGTGTGCTAGCCAATAACAACACCTAAAGTGCGCGATTTTAGAATATGAGTATAATAATACAGAATACAATGAAAACCCTTTATAATGACATCATAATATGATGTCATTATAAAGGGTTTTCACTGTCATAATTATTATGACTTGTTATGTATATAATGGTATATAACAAGTTCAGTGAACGGGGTAATTTATGCGACATTTTGAGTTCCATCATTATAACGACTCATCAATTACGACTATAATAAATTAATAAATTAAATATAAAGACGACCTCTGTGGCTCAGTGATTAGCGCATTGGCGCTCATGCCGGAGGTCGCGGGTTTGAAGCCCGCCAGGGAATAAAAAATAATGTGTTCCTGGGTCATGGCTGTGTATTAATTATTATGAGTTTAATATATTATATCTTATATATAATATGTACTATAGTAATTATAGTATTAAATATATTTCCGTTGTCTGGTAGGTACCTGTAAGTAACACAAGTTCTTCGGATACTTACTACGGGACCAGACTGACGTGGTGTGAAGCGTCCATAGATATTATTGTTATAATATATCGGTTACTGCATTATATTAAATTAAAACAGATTTTATCTGTATGACCATTGCGTTCTACTTACTCGATGTAAAATTATTAATTAATTTCGACTCTTACATATTATTACTATCTATCGCTTGAGAGCTCGACATGATATAAAATTATTTGACTGTTTACATCTGACTAGTTTTCTGTTAAAATTAATCAAGCAGATTGGAATTGACTTTCTAATCTACTAAGTACTATCTACTCGTTATCTCATTGGAAAATCGGCCATCAAACTCACGAGACTCGATAGAGCCGCACCGTGGGAGTACACCTTTATAGTTAGATTATAAAAACATAAAAACTGGTTTTCCATTGAGTGTATCATAGTCGTCTCGGGCGGCATAGTAAAGTGACGTAGAAAATGTTTATCTTTTTGTTTCTCCTATGTTTAAGTGGTGTTCTCTGTCAGGATCCGCTGGTTAATATAAGGCATGGCGCGTTGAAGGGAAAATGGGAGGAGTCGACCAAGGGGAGAAAGTTCGCAGGCTTCTGGGGAATACCCTACGCCAAGCCACCTATAGCTGAATATAGGTTTAGGGTAAGTCAAAATACTGATAATTGTTGCTGAAGTTAATTAGTTTTAGGTACTCTTAAAAACTCAAACCAATAGTAGATAATATGTCGAGTCTAGGAGGGTTCCGTACAATTAACACACGTACAGATTTGGTGCGGAACAAACGACGGTTGGTTTGGTTGCCAACATAGGAGTTTCTCCTTAAAATTTGGGAAAAAATCCTCGAGGGGAGGAAATTTTATTTTAGTGTTATTTTTAGAGGTTTTTATTTTCTTGTTTTTAATTAAATTAAACTATTATATTTATTTTAATTAAAAACAAGTTAACTGTTTTAATTGTCAACAAGCAATTTAAAAAGTCAACCTGTAGAAACTAAACTTTTGGAATTACATATATTTTAAATATTTTTTTATAATTTATTTATCAGTCTATTTATTTTTGGTGAGAAATATTTTTGAAAGTTGCAACATTGCACAAAAATGCGAATGCATTATAAATACTATCTACTAGTCTTAAACAATAGAGCTAAAAATCAGGTGAGTGTTGTGCTGTCATATAGGCACTAGGCTCCGCGAGTAATAGTGTTCTGTGCATATAGGTCCGCTCCAGACCAAATCGGTACGTGTGTAAGCACTAAGCAACATCGATTATTTACTCGAAAATTGTTAATTTTATATAAAAGTAGTATTTTATGAATCCTAAAAAACATGGAAGATTTTGTCCTTAATGTCAGTACAAAATTTTTCGAATCGAACCGTTTCATTACCATCATAATCTCTAACCTAAAAACTCCTAGCCAAAACTATAAATTTATTAACCAATACAATAAATTATTTACTATTAATTCTGGTAAGATGAACGGTTCACTAGAGCGCGATGACATTTCTTCTTCCATTTCAAGGAAAAGTTCGCGAAGGCCAATGCTAAAGTCTATGTCCAAAAGTTTACCTACTATAAGTCCTCGTTGTCACGAGCGTTTTTAGTGGTCGCGACAGAAAAACAGCAGTGGTATTCTCTAAGAAAATTTTCATATCTCGATAGCTGAATCCGCGGTGAGGTGTCTAATTCGTATACTGGGCCTCTAGTCACGATGCATTCGATAATTACGACGTCGAAGTTCGTAAACAAAATGTGTGGGATTGACATAACGCATCGCAAACGACATGTCACTTAACGATGACTTATGTCAAATCCCATATATTTTTGATTTCGAAGTTTGCCGTCGAAATTATCGAATGCATCTTGACTAGAGGCCCAGATTTGACACCTCACCACGGATTCAGCTGTCGAGATATGAAAATGTTCTTAAAGAATAGCACTGCAGCACTGTAAATAGAACTGTGCGCTAATACAGCATACTGCATAGCTGAAAGTCATATAGAGTTGCAAAAATTGACATTTAAGACTTGACACTTGGATTTTTAGCTCTATTGTACTAGCGTATAATTCTATATATAGAGTACTGTTTTTTCTGTCGCGACCACTATAAAACTCTCGTAGGAACGTAGCCTAAGTTTTAACATGTACATGTACGGTGTAGCATTTTAAATCTTATTGATTTAGTAACAAGGTCACCAAATGGTACACCGGCTTGGCGGCGACCGTACATAAACAGGAAAAATATTGCTTGATGGAAGCGCGCAAATTCTCAAATAAATCAGAAAAAATCCATGACATCACTAATTTACTGATATTTTCGGCTATCAAGGCTATTTTGCCGCCAAAACTACAAAAAAATACATAGTAAGTAATATATAAATGTATGTAACAAATATGTATTAAATTATTATGTATTATGTTATATTATGTAGTTATGTTACCTAAAATATATACACGGTATGTAGGTATGTTACAATGTAATTGTTATTCTGTTAACTAAAACGCCAACTTTTAAATGTACATAATATTGTTTTGCCCTGACATGTAGAGTAGCAGCCAGATATATAAGTAGTTGTAGTACAGTAATCATCCTAGGTTACAATTGACTAGATATAAGAAATTGTCCAGGCAAAATGTACGGTTTTCATGGGACAGATATGCGAGCGAAATCGCAGGTAGTTTCATAATCTTAAGACGCATGCACACGCTCGGCAAGCAGGTATTCACTGGGGAGGGGAGGCTCAACAAATGGATTTACTTGCTAAGTGCTTACCAAGCTGTTTGTCTAGCTTGTAAATCTAGCGTTATACATTATTATGTTTACGATTTTTGCGAAAAAATGTAACAAACAAACTTATGTTTAGTATTAGACTAGCCGTTGCCCGCGGCTCAGACCGCGTAAATACAGAACCCTCGGGAACACTGTATTTTTTCGGGATAAAAAGTGTCATATGTTTCCAGAGCCTAAACTACTTCTATTCCAAATTTCGTCGAAATCCGATCAGTAGTTTTTGCGTGAAAGAGAAACAAACATCCGTCCATCCTCACATACTTTCACATTTATAATGCTACTAGCTATTGCCCGCGCCTCCGCCCGCGTAAATTCAGTATCCCTTGCGAACGCTGTATTTTTTCGGGATAAAAAGTAGCCTATGTTTTAATCCAGAGCCTAAACTACTAAGGTACCAAATTTCATCAAAATCCTTTCAGTAGTTTTTCCGTGAAAGAGTAACAAAAATCCATCCATACGGATGTATGGATGGATGGATCACAAACTTTCACATTTATAATTTTAGTAGGTTGAGAAGGAATAGGATTAGTAGGATACTTAGATAGCAACTAGCAATTAATAGCTGACGTCGGAAAATACCAAAATGTTAATGCCGGTGCAGCCACGAATTTCGCGGTGTGCGGCGCGGGCGGCAGCGACAGAAGCGGCGACGCGCGCAAGCGGGCACCGTAGTCACCACTTGACAGAAATGTAATCCTGTCAAGCGGCGACAATGGAGTATGGCCACAGATTTATGATGAACAGATAAACAGCTACATAGTTAGCTTTCGATTTGATTGCACTACTACATACGGTGTGTCCACGATTGTGTGGATATATTGTGGGGCGTTGAAATGGACGCGTTGACGTCTAAATTTTCTCATTTGGATCGTTCTATGAAAGCTGTTACTTTGTACGTAAGTATCCTGCTAATATTATCTCTACTAATACAATAAAGAGTAATAGTTTGTTTGTTTGTATTGAATAGGTTCCGAAACTACTGCACTGATTTTTATGAAATTTGGTACAGATATGGATTAGATCACGGGGAAGGATATAAGGCTACTTTTTATCTCGTCAAAATGTACGGTTACCGCGGGATTTTCTTTTGCGCGCACGAAGTCGCGTGCAACATCTAGTTATAAATATGAATGTTTCTGAGGATGTATGGATGGATGGATGGATATTTGTTACTCTTTCACGCAAAAACTACTGAACGGATTTTGATAAAATTTGGTATCATAGTAGTTAAGGCTCTGGATTAAAATATAGGCTACTTTTATCCCGAAAACATACAGTGTTCCCGAGGGATACTATATTTACGGGCGGAGCCGCGGGCAACAGCTAGATATATTATATTTTCTACTCTGTGGTATGGATCACGCCTCACGGTAGACCGTATGGCAATTGGCATGGCACCCGCCTGCGTGTGCCGCCGCTGCTGATACTGCCCGCCGCACAGTGTTTTTCGTAGAACAAACTGAACGGACAAAATACCGATTGTAACTTTGGGAAATATTTGTTTCTAATAAGTTTTTTTTTAATAGTAATTAAGATGCTTTACCAGGTAGCAAACGAATAATTGGCAAACAATGAGCATTGGCCGATGCAGACTGGCTCAAACACAATAGATCAGAGGGAGCGTCTATCTGTGAACATTTTAGTTCGCATCTTTCCATTACTCGCAAAGGTTGTTGCTGTCGATTTTTTTGAGCGCCGCTGCAAATAAGTGATTTCTATTCTATTTCTGTTCTATGACGCCGCACCGCACACCGCGAATTTCGTGGCCGCGGCCCAAGAGCCAATGACTTCTAGCCTAATGGTTTTTTTAACGACTTTACTAAACAAGTAATGTAAATAAGGAAATAGATATGATATTATTATTACTGTCATACCAGACTAACGAGTTCTATTCATAGTTTCCGTTTCTATGTGCTTTGCTGAAAAATGTTAAGTTCATTTAGGTACCTATGCCAAAAATACTATTTCGGATTCTTATTTACACTAAAGTTTATAGGTTTACTTTCCTACTAATTAAAATATTTACACAACTGATTACTTTATTCAATGTTTCTGTCTTTGTCACGAAAATTTTCCAACGTATCAGACAAATACTTGCACATTGAACCAGAAGAGGTAATAATTAAATATGAGTTGTTTGAAATATATTTTTACTAGCTATAGGGGGTTTACCTACATATTGTAATGAATTACAATGAAAACAAGAAGTTTTAATAAATAATATGTACATATTATTATAAATATAATGTACAAAGTAAATACAGTAGTGGCATTAAGTCCGCCATTGTACATAGTACAGAAAGTGTTAATAAATAAATAGTACATAGTACTTATAGCGAGGAAAATTTACATTTTCCTTTAGTTTCATCAATAATTAAATATTATAATGATCATTTTTTATTGGTTGGGCAAACAATGAAATCATGTCAAGGTATTTTGGTGTAAATATTGTAATTTATATTGGCTCAGTTATTATACAAGGAAAGTACCTACCATCGTAAAATATCTTCCCAGAGAAAAATCGTCTTAGAAAAACATGATTAGACCGTACTGACTGCCTTTACGGCGCAGCAACCTATACTAATACAACTGATTGTATTGAGGTAATTTGGCAAAATCCAAGTTGCAAGCAAAGGCAAAGTTGCTTCCTCTTCAAATCACTTGTTTCTGTGAGGTTAATAACCTCAGCGCCTTAGAGAGCGTAACGTAATTTTATTTAGTACCTAAAATATTATTTTTTTTCGAAATGTTCAACCTAAACGTCTTTACATAAGAAGTAGGTAGATCATAATAATCATAATTATGCTTATCATATGATTATTATCATATGATTTTGAACAACCTTATACATGTAGGTACCTACTCGCGGAATATAAAACACACTGTGTTTTTAAATGCATGCAATAATGCATATTGCATGACGTACTAGAACTAGATGCAGATACAATACAATTATTGTTATATTACTTCGGAAACATATTCGCTAATTCGCTTTCGATTTGTGATGATGTACGCATCACCGACGAATATAGTCCCTTACTAGCACTACATTACTGATAGAGTTGTTGGAAACAAACCAATTATTACCTACAAGTAAACAACATTTTAGAGAGATCCAATTAATTTTGTTAAGCCATTGCGTTTTAAAATTAATATATTGCGTAACATTATACAATTTGAATTCTGCGTTAAAAAATATGGCGTTTAACTTCTTTTTAATATAATACATCTATGGCATGTAACTAATTTTTAACAGCTTGTAATTGTTAGACGAAGCTGTCAAAGTAAAAAAAAAAATATTACTTGCAAGTAAACAACAAATTCGAGGGATCCAAAGCATTATTAATTTTGGTAAGTCATTGCAAGCCAAATTAATATATTGCGTAACATTATACAATCTAATTTGAGTTCTGCGATAAAAAAATATGGCGTATAATTAATTTTTAAGTACAGCTTGAAATTGTTGGACGAAGCGGTCAAAGTAAAAAAAATAATATATTAAACACTGTCATGAGTCATGACCATGTTTTTATAAATTATAAACAGATGTGCGTAAAAATTTCAGTGTAAATTTTAACCGTTATTAAACTTATGAGATTCGCCTTTCGACTTGCTTTTTTTGTTCCCTGGCAGGATTCGAACCCGCGACCTCCGGCTAAAGCGCCATTGCGCTAACCACATGAGCCTCAGAGGTCGTCAGACATATTCATCGGCAGTCAATTAATCATTAAGGTCCACACTCCACTATTCTACGACTCTTCTAACGGCCGAATACTGGGACGACGGTTAAATTAAGTGACGCTGTCCTTTCGTGTTGTCCTTGTCATTTTAGCTAGCAGTAACAGTGACAGCCTGTGACAACTATTCTTAATTTTAATTAGCGTTTCATTATTCCACACAGACATTCCATATCGACTAAGGGCGGTATTCTTGGTCGTCGCTTAAGAAAAGAATTAAGAATTTTGCGAATAAGTCCACCTTATTTGTATGAAATAATACTTAAGATAATGCTTAAGTTACGTTACGATTGTGAATCGAAATGTCACCTTAAGCATGTCTATAAGGCGAACTTAAAAATAAGAATCGACCAAGAATACCGCCCTAGATAATGCAAGTCTCATCGTCTATATAGAAATCAAGCGTGACATTATTAGGGTTCCGTAATACTTAAGGAACCCTTATAGTTTCGCTCTGTCCGTCTGTCTGTCTGTCTGTCCGCGCCTCTAGCTCCTGTAATTATGAATATAAATTGATGAAATTTGGTACAGTTATAGATTGTGTATAGATCACGGTTTCAGGATCAAAAAAAATAATAATTTTATATTTTAGGGGTGGCTCTTCATACATGTGAAGTGGGGATGAAAAATATTTTTTCACTCTACCCCATCGTGAAAGAAGTTATCGTAGAATAGGTCTTTTAAAATAAAGGCAAGGTTTGATACGTTACTTTTTTATAAAGTTGACCAGTTTCGAGTAATCGGCCTCCAAAGTAGTTTGTAAGTTGGTCCCCCCCCCCCCTAGCATTTTTAAACTATAGGAGATAGAAACTTGCAAATTTCCATGCTGATAGATCATGCTAAAAACTCTTTAGGAAAATTATTGTGAACTAAATCGGACAGTAACTTTTGGAGAAATTAAAAAAAAAGCATATTACGCGTTTATAGTTACGGAACCCTCCTTAGACATGTCCTGACATGCTCTTGGTTAGGTTATTTTTCTATTGACTGTGGCGTCACACGGTCACAAGAGCGATTTAGTGCGAACTTCCCGTCCCCGAGTAAACGTTTCAAAGACCGTCGCCGCGCACCGCCCCGTCGTGTTTTTTTTTTTTAGTTTTCGTTTGATGTTTGACATCGAGAATACTCGAGATTAATTTTACTACACTTTTACACGCGAAGTACATGACACTTGCGTGGGTGGTCGTAACCTTACCTGTATTTCTAGGAGCCGCAGCCGCTGCAGCCATGGCTGGGAGTGTGGGACGCCACCAAGGAGCTGTCACACTGTCTCCAGTGGGAGCCCACCGCGGTCGCCATCGTTGGTAAGGCTTAAACAAATCAACGGACTGCGGGATGGTGATGGCTTTTCAACCTTTGTCTTAGATTGATAATAATTAAAATCACGAATGTCAGCAATCTTGATTTCACAATACCTCAAATGTCAAAATGGCCCCAAAAATACAAAAAAAAAAACCCCAGGCCATTTAAGTGTTTTTTTGCCTCGACATGCGTCGTCTATAATAATATATACAGCCTATGGCTGAACATTAATTTTCCTCGACTGTACACGTGTACGACACAGAAGCCGTCAACACGCTTGAAAGTGAGGCCGTCACAACCACTCCAAATTGGAATGGTTATCCACACATAAAATGTTGCCACAGAATAACGGAATATTTTACCTAACTTTTTTTCAATTAATTTTGATTAGATACCTAATTGTCGTAACATAACAACGTGATTTGTTTTGTAAGTGTAAAGAGTAAAAATTAAAAAGAGCTAGCGGGGCGGTATTTCGCCATGCTTTTGGACACAGTGCGCTGCATACAAATGTGATCGAACACTCATTCTGCATGTTCTGTATTCTGTGGTGTACGATTTGTAATTTCCTACACACGTTCATGCTCATTTTCCTATTTAAAATTGACCATTTTCCTGTTATATACTGTATTATTATCTTGATATGTTACCTAATACCTGGAAATACCAGCTACATAGTCTTAACTATTACAAAGTATATGAATATTAAATCAGTAATTTGAAATACGTTATTTGTATGGGAGCCCTACATAAATACCTGTTCATTTTATTTTACTTTTGATGGGTAATTTGTTATTAAAGCGGCAACAGAATTACACCTTCTGTAAAAATTTCAACTCTAGCTATCACGGCTCATAAGATAGGTACCTACTGCCTGCAGGCTTAGCATGCGCTTAGAAGAAACAACGAAGAATAGAAAATATGACAGATTTGTATAGGTCTTATTATAAGGTAGCAAGGTCGATGTATCATCGTTATAAGAAATAACGTTTCTTTTCTTCCCGAGCATGAGCGCACAAAATGGCCTGTTTTGACAGCTAAAGTAGAAACGTTTTCTTAATTTTATGTCAAAAAGTCCCACAGTAATGTCAACCACTCCACATCATGGCGGACCTAGACAAAAAGTTTCTTTACGTTGAGTCATATACTTGAATATTTGTTCGTTTTTGACAGAAGATTTCCCGGCAACCATTTTAAAAATATGGCTGTTTAGAAATGTTGACTTCTATTGACGACCTTGTTATCATGGATTAAGAACTTTTATGCAATGAACTGTTTTGGATAGAATATTTCTACTTTAAATGTATTTCTATGGATCGCCATGCTAAGCCTGCTGGTGACAGACAGTTGGCCGTATGGATTTTTAACGGAACCCTAAAAACACCGTGACAAATCATTTTTTCTATTTAGTTGTTTTATAGCTATTTGCCAATATCCTTATCCTTACTATGTAATATTATAAATTCTTACAACTATTATAAACGTAGAACGTTTTTTGTATGGATGTGTGGATGTTTGTTACTCTTTCACGCAATAACTACTCAACGGATTTTGATGAAATTTAGTATGGTAGTAATTTGGAATACGGATTAATAGTTAATACATAGGCTACCTTTTATCGCAAAAAAATGTTCGATTCCTGCGGGATTACTTTTTTCGCGGGAAACATCTAGTGTTACTATATTTTATAACACTGATATTAATGGTATTATCTGTGGGTAATGGGTATATTTTACCGATAGATTTTCTTTATATAATGTTTGGCAAAATCAATTACGGATATTTTGGGTATAATATTATGATCTACTGCTTATTATAAAGACAATAAATAGATTGCAATTTGAATGTCTCGCTAAAACTGGAGAACTGCTGGACCGATTTGGCTAATTTTGGTCTTAAAATAATCGTATCAGTTAAGGGAAGGTTTAAAAGGTGAGAATTTTGGAAAATATTAACACTATAATATGTATTTATAGGTGCGACAGAACAACATGTGTCGGGACTCGGGAGAGCTAGTTCTTTATAAAAGTTGTAGTTATTTTTAATTCGTCTTTTCCCCAGGCTCCGAAGACTGTCTCTTCCTCAACGTGTTCACGCCGGAGCTGAAGCCAGCGACCCCGATGCCGGTGGTGGTGTACATTCACAGCGGGGCTTTCATGTTCGGAGCTGGATCACTGTATGGCCCAGCACATCTCATGGACAAGGATTTGGTGGTCGTTACGATTAATTACCGACTGGGTCCTCTGGGTAAGGCTTTGTTTAAATGGTTAAGGAGGAAAATTAAATGAAAAATCACCTAAATAAGTAAAGGTTTAGCGAAGTTAGTAATAGAATTTGCAGTTGCAACAAAATATTGGCCGATTAAATACATATAATATAGATTCTAGAATCTCTCAAGGTAGTTTGACACTTTTCTTCATCCAAAGTGTTATAAAGTTCCTTACGTTCACGGTCATTCATTTTGGCTATTTCTTTGAGGAGCGCCGCACGCCTTTTGTTGGTCATTACTAATAGAGTATAGTTTTTTTTTTATTTTTATTATTAGGTTCACATACCTAACGTGCTGATGAGTTATTTTTGTACTAAGATCTGATGCTGATGATTGATGGTGTTTGTTTCAGGATTCCTCAGCACAGGAGACGATGTGATATCAGGCAACGCTGGACTCAAAGACCAGACGTTCGCGCTGAAATGGGTGCAGGAGAACATTCGGCAATTCGGTGGAGACCCCAACAGCGTGACCCTTACTGGCTGCTCCGCTGGGTCCGCTAGTGTGCATTATCAATACCTGTCACCGCTATCTAAAGGTAGGTTTTAATCTCTCTACCTAGTTATTTCTTTATCTAGATCTCTGATTATATCTGTGTCTGTCACCGCTGTCTAAAGGTAGGTTTTAATCTCTCTACCTAGCTATTTTCTTATCTAGATCTCTGATTATATTATCTGTGTCTGTTACCGCTGTCTAAAGGTAGGTTTCTATCTTGTAATATCACGATGCCTCAAGCCTGTTGAGGCTGGTGACTGATAGACAGATGGAGAGACGGACAGCGCAGACTTAGTATATGGCTATGTTTTTACCCTTTGGGTACGGAACCCTTAAAACGACGATAACCGAAAGACATTGAGGTTGTGGTCGTACGTATAACTATTTACAGTGTTCTTTAATTCATCGCTTGCTTTTTCTACCCAGGTACATTCCACCGGGGCATCGCATTCAGTGGTTCAGCCTTCGCACCTTGGGCTTACGCGCCGAAGCCTGCCAAAAACGCTAAAGCCCTGGCCAAGCTCGTAGGCTGCCCACACAAGGATACCAGGGAAATGGCAGAATGTCTCCGCCTGAGACCTGGAGAAGTCATCATAAATGCTATGGTGCAGATGTTTGTAAGTTTTTTCTTTTAATTTTTAAAAGCTAAGAAAGGCAGATGCAACTTTGTGGCACCGCTAATATTTTTGTGAACTTTAAATGTTATGTAAAAATGTTAAAATTATGAACCGCAAAAGTTTTCCACAAAATTATAATATTTTAAGACTGTGAGACATACCTAATTACCTACTAGTTACCGTAAAGTTAACAACTTACACAAACGGGGCTGTAACCTATACTAGGTATTGACTATATACTAGGTACTAGGTATACACAGACATGCTATTAATTAAATGGACAGACATTTTTTTAGAGTCAACACAAAATTGTATGAAAATTGTAAGCAACCTTCAATCAGAGAAAACTTTGAAAACCTACTAATAGGCACGGATAGTTGGTAGTATTACCACTCGCTATTGTTCTCTTCATTTTCGTTTTGATATTATTGAACCTGAATGGAGTAACCTACTTCTGTTATAAATGTGAATGTTTGTGAGGTTCGATGGATGAATGTTTCTTAATCTTTCACGCAAAAACTACTGAATGGATTTTGGTTTTTGGTATGGTAGTAGTTTAAGCTCTGGATTAACAGATAGGCTTCTCTTTTTCCCTAGTTTAAGTTCTGGATTAAGAAATAGGCACCTCTGTTTTCAAAAAAGTAAAATATTCCCGTGAGGCGGAGCCGTAAGCCCAAGCTAGTATTATATTATCATAGGTAACAGTAACAATCATGTAATATGTTGCAGGACTGGCACGCGCATATGTTCACGCCCTTCCTGCCGACGCTCGAGGTGTCCACCGCGAAGGACCCCTTCATCACGGAGTACCCCTACTTCGCGGCGCTGGCGGGCACCATGCACCGTCTCCCGCTCGTAGCGACCATGACAGCAGCTGAGGGGTTATATCCAGCTGCGTGTAAGTTTCATGAGGTTTTTGCTTACGTTCATTTCTTTGGACTTACTTTTTCTGGCGTCGCGTCGGTCACTGTAGAGTAGGAGTGGGTAATAGAAACACTTGTATACGGCTGTATAACAGACCCACTCTGGTCGGTGGTCATCGGTCGAATGGGCTGGTAGGCGGTAGCTTGAGCTCCCAAGTTCCCAACTCAGTCCACAGCTAGTTATATTCTCTACTTCACGAGTGTGCGTGTTTTATTATAATGTCAATACACTACAGTCACTACGGATCACTTATCGGATATACGAAGTATCTCTGTTTCGTGGGCTCGTGGCGCTGGCGGGCGACAGCACCATGCACCGTCTCCCACTCATAGCCACCATGATAGCTTAGGCTGGGACTAAAAGATGACCCGGAAGCCTGCGGTTCCGGAAAAATTCAGAGCATTGAGAATATAGAAGTGAGAATGCAATAGAGTTGAAAATCAGTGTCGAGCTTTCATGCATGACATTGATATTTGACTCGACACTTGTGTATTCCATTTTCAACTCTATCGTATTTGCGCAGAGTTCTATTTTCAGTGCTCTGAATTTTCCCCGGCCTTACGGATTCCGGGCAATATAGGCCCTGTGTATATTATATGTGAGATACTTTACGACATAGCGTTCTTTTCTTGGGTTAATCCATTGTTTCACTTCTTTAGAACTGTCACTTTCCTAAATTACTTGCCTTGCGTTAAATTCTATGGTTTAATGTTTTCTAATGAATAAATGTTACTTAAAATACCTACTTAATTAATAATGCACACTATAATTAGTCACATCACTGTAGCAGGTATGATTAGTCATTGGCTAAGCTACAGTTCGGTACAGTCGCTGATAAGCCGGTGTACGTCTTGTGAACCTTAACGCTATAGTAATAAGAAGAACAAGCGGTACATAAGTTTGTCGGCTATCGTACATATTGTACTTTTAGGTACTACAAAGTACTATCGACTAAGTTGCTGCTCGACCAGGCATAAGATGAAATAGCTTGACACTGCCGTCGAATCGTGCGCACGCACACATACTCACGTGAAAATACGTATTCAGTCGCGGCTGCAGTCGTTACGGTCACTTCTTTAGCGTTTAAATATTTTGAGGCGTCCCAGTGAAAGGGAAATATTAAGGAACTGAAAAGGAAAGTCAAGATGCATTCGTATAATTTCGACGGCGAACTTCGTAATCAAAATGTATGGGATTTGACATAAGTCATCGTTATGTGACATGTCGCTTTCGATGCAATACCACAGAATAGATATTAGTTACAAGCAATACGTCAAATCCTATACATTTTGTTTTCGAACTTCGCAGTCGAAATTATACGAATGCATCTTCTTTGTCATCAACTTTGTCGCTATTTATCTAATGATATTCGATTTAGCTTTCGACAATAATTTTCAATATGCACCATATGCACCAATATTTCAGACTACCAAAAGAACCCAAGTTACTTACAAGAGATAGAGGACAAATGGGAGGTGCTATGTAGTAACCTATTCGAGTACAACGACACCGCCACACTCTGCCAGCGGCCAGTGGTCGCTCGGAGGATAAGGGAGGAGTACCTGGGGGGGAAGCCCGTCAGCCAGGAGACGTATGCGCAGCTGGTGGAGGTGAGCTCATCGATCACACGTTAATCCAAGTAAAGTAAGTGATGGGCTTTTATCCCCAAAAATTACAAGTGTTCCCGTGGGATATTATATGTATGTGTGTATGTTTGACTATTTATTTAACATTATTCTAATTCTAATTAGGCCTCCTTTTCACAGGAAAAAGCATATCAATAAGGCGAACTAGTATTTAGATATATCAGTACCTACCTAATGTAAGTTTGTAAAACATTTGTGCTACATAAGGTTCGATTTCCTGAGGATACAAAACAGGGCTGCCGTAAAGCTTAATGTACATAATCTCTATAAAAGTGGATTGTATATTTATTGCTGGTAGTCAGAAAGTTACAAACATATTTAGGTTTAAGGACTTTCCGATTTCGCGCCACGATGGGCAATCGCCCGCCAATAGGCAATCATTAGGTACTCCCTGTACACAATGGTGATAGCGTGCAATGGGCCAACATGGACCACTGTGTACTGCAGGGGGGTGAAACTCTCATACATGCACAAATTAACAGAGTACAGAGACATCTAAAAATGACTGTCCGGTACTAACAGTTTGAAAGTTTTCGGATTGTCACAACAGATGCCACTAAGCGACTTCTACATCGCGCTATCGCTAACACAAGGCGTATTTATAAGGGCTCGCGAACATTTTACTATGCAGCAATCATATCCCACTATTAAAGAGGAACTTGGTCGTTGTTGTGTCTACGACTTTCGATAAAACTTAATTTCTGTCCATAATTCAGTTCAATAAAAATTATCAGGCGGTACTACTTCCATCTAGCGGGTTTGATAGTAACTAAAACGGTACAACGCCATCTAAAAACGACATTCCGAAACTTTTGCAAGACTCAGTTTCAATTTTAGAGTTGCGCATCTATACTAATATATATCTGTATTATCTATGGTGTACTGGCTACTTTACGTAAATTCAGAACATTTAAAAAGTTCTTAACCCTCTTTTTAATCTTGACAGTGATATTTTTTTATCTCTGCGTAATTTTAGGCAATGGTGATATTTTGATGTATAAAAATGAAAAAATTGAAATATTTTTATTCTTGATTCTTCATTTTACTTTGATAAGTACCTAGTCTACTCTGTAATCTACTTAGGGTGATGACCCCAAGTAGTTTACATAATAATCCGTTCTCTGAAATTCAGAGGCTAAAATAAACCATATTTAATGAGAAAATTCGTTTTAATAAATAGGGAAACTGATTTCTACGAACCGAAATCTAACAGGAAAATAAAATGAAGTAGGTTCACTGTTGTTTAATAACATTGTTACACTATGAAGGCCATATTTTTCGTAAATATCTTATAAATAAACTTTGTACTCTTTTTTACCAATATTATGCGAACGGAGGAGTATTGCACAGAAATTTGGCACAGTGGAGTTTATATGGAAGAGGAGTGAACGGCACATACCCTATATTTTTCTATTGTAGGGTTCCCTTTCGGAGAATTGATTTAAAAAATACTTAAAAATACATAAAATTAATAAAATATTATTAATAACGCTCGTAGCTCATACTACTAATTACTATGCATTCGATACAATTTTTTTCACGCGTTTGTATCAATGAGTCAATCTGTCTTTTTTTTTATATACAAAATTAAAGTTATTAAATTAAATCTTAATTTTAATTAGCCTTCCAGTATTCGGTCCTGAGTCTATTGAATGGATAAATACTTATAACAGCCTCCGTGGTCTAGTGGTTTGAGCATTGGCTCTCGACTGTCGTGGGTGTGCTCTTGTGTACTGCGCACACACTTGGGCACTATAAAATTACTCCTGCGTAACTGGCCTGGTTTCAATGAAACCGGCCACCGTCACCGAAATCGGTGTGGGGGAGTAATAAATACTTATATGTGGGTTCCAGGCGCTGGGCGACCGCCACTTCGGCGTGAGTATCGCGCGGCTGGTGACGTCACACGCGCGCGCGCAGCCCACCTACATGTACAAGTACAACCACCGCGGCGAGCACAGCCTGTCCCACCACATCGCCAAGAACAAGAACTACTACGGTAAGACGTCAGCAGGTCGCCTGATGGTAGGCACTTAGTAAACTTTTCGAACTAGTAACTCGGCAATGAGGTTCAATAGTGGTGTGACGTATTAGATCCTTGTTACTACAATATAATCTTTGGTATGAATTAATAAAGGCGGCAACCCTGTGCGAGCGGGGTCCGAGTGGCAACACTGCCGGAGGGCATTGCAATCATTCCAATGGCGGACACCGTGACCACTGGACGTCGGAATGCAAACAGTGTATTTTATTCAACCAAGACATCCAAGAAGTTGGATACTATTTATCAATGAACATGGAAAGTAGATAAGATACAAACTAAAAGGAAAGTGAGAAGTGGGGAGCTGGTGTAATTTGTAAATGAAGAACACGACCGTCTTTGTTTAAGTTACCATTTACTATGCCTATGTACCCGTCTTCCTAACTTATACATAATAATAATATTATATGAAACGTCTTATACTATGTACACTTGTCTATACCCCAACTCAAAAGGGAAACAGATTGGATTAAACATTTGATCTTGGATATCCAATATTTGATTAAATATCTTGTCTTATTCTCTTTTATCTACATATATCTCCTTTCCCTATTTATTTGACAAAGATATTTAGATGGAAACATCCAATTTTTTCTGACAATCAAATGCATATCAAATATTACTTTGATCCACCCTTACCGCTGGCGGAAGCCTAAGCGCGCACTGACGGTAGGCGGTAAGGTTCCGCGGCCTGGCCGTTGCGGCCACCGTAATGTATATGCAAGCGGTCACTATCCTCTTGCGGCCAAGTGCACGTACTGATGAAACAGTGCATAATACCCCGTCCAGACTGCTCGCGAAGTAGGCCGAGGAAGTGCTCCGCGAAATAACCCGAAGTATAAAAAGGCGAAACGAAGCGCCCACACCATCTTATTCGGCCAACCTCGGCCTACTTTGTGAGTAGTCTGGACGAGGTGTAATATATTATCCAAATTATCGCACGTCTGGAGACGGCACACGCATGCACAGACCACCGTCCACCTGCATGTACAAGTAAAACCCAAATTCCACCCAAGAACAAGGTCGCTAGATGGCTCGCTTACTGCAGTTCGGTAAAGTAAACCCGAAATGCCACTGTTTCTCATAAAATCAACATAAATAATTCAATATTAGGCACGTCTCTTAAAGTTTTTTTAACTTCTAGGTGTGAGCCACGCTGACGACATAATGGAGATCTTCCAGTTCCTGTGGACGTCCACATCTGATGCCGACGTCAAGATGCGAGAGGCGCTGCTCGACATGATATACAGCTTCGCGAGCACTGGGTAATATACATTAGCTTCAATTGAATTGTATAATAATAGGTTGGGGAAAAAGTCTTTTCGCATTATAGTATGTATGAACTTGTCATAAAATATCTTGGGCTATACCAATTGTATCTGGCTGATTTTGGTATCATTAAAAAGTTTTAATTTTACAGAAGACAATTCCAAATTCAAATTAGGTAAATTTGAGATTTTCATTTGTTTTTCTTATTGTTAAAATGAGTGATTCTTATGAAGAATTTCGATACATTTTAAAATTTTATTACAAAAAAGGTAAAAATGTAACACAAGCCGCGAAAAAAATTTGTGATGTTTATGGACCTAATGCAGTATCTGTGAGAGTAGCGCAAATTTGGTTTAAGCGTTTTCAATCCGGAAATTTTGATATCAAAGATGCACGTCGCTCTGGTCGCCCTGTTACGGACAAAACTGTTGCCATTTTTGAAAAAGTGGAGCAAGATCGGCATATTAGTAGTTACGATGTAGCTGAAGAACTGGGGATTGACCACAAAACGGTTTTGGCGCATTTGAAAAAAGCTGGGTACACAAAAAAGCTCGATATTTGGGTGCCTCATGAGCTCACTGAAAGAAACCTAATGAACCGTGTACTCATTTGTGATTCTTTATTACGACGTAATGAAACCGAACCATTTTTGAAGAAGCTGATAACTGGTGATGAAAAGTGGATCACGTACGACAAGAACGTGCGAAAAAGATCGTGGTCAAAGGCCGGTCAGGCTTCACAGACTGTGGCGAAACCCGGGTTAACTCGCAACAAGGTGATGCTGTGTGTGTGGTGGGATTGGAAGGGCATTATTCATTATGAGCTGTTACCGCCAGGCAGGACCATCAATTCTGAACTGTACTGCGAACAACTGATGAGATTAAAGCTAGAAGTTGAGAGAAAGCGGCCGGAATTAATCAACAGAAGGGGTGTGGTTTTTCACCATGATAACGTTAGACCTCACACATCTTTAGCCACTCAGAAAAAAATACGGGAGTTTGGCTGGGAGGTGTTAATGCATCCGCCGTATAGTCCTGACCTTGCACCTTCAGATTTCCACCTGTTTCGGTCGCTGCAGAATTCCTTAGGCAGTGTCAGGTTGACATCACAAGAGGACTGCCAAAACCACTTGCCGCAGTTTTTTCATCAGAAGCCCCAAAAATTTTATAGCAATGGGATCATGTACCTACCAACAAGATGGCAAAAAGTTATCGAACAAAATGGCACCTATATACTTTAGTCACTTGTAAATAAACTTTATAAAAAAACCTTTTGAATTTTTATATAAAATGCGAAGAAACTTTTTCCCCAACCTAATATTTATGTATTTTACTTATCATTAGAACAGCCGGACTCCGGAGTTCCCAATTAGACATTTTTTTTGCACTTAAATATCACAGGGGATATTAAAGTATTTTTATTAATAGTCCGAGAAGGGCTCCGTAAAAAAGGTTAGGAACACCTGATGAAAAAAGGCTCTTAACTTTTTGATGGCGAAATGAGAATCTAAATCGCTGATACATACTTATCTCTGTCTGTCTCTGTCACCCACCATTTGCATTCGGATTATGAAATTTAAAGCGCACGCAAAATAGAGTTGACTTTCCGCAAAACATGA
Organism: Glaucopsyche alexis; assembly: GCA_905404095.1. Lineage (NCBI taxonomy): Eukaryota > Metazoa > Arthropoda > Insecta > Lepidoptera > Lycaenidae > Glaucopsyche > Glaucopsyche alexis. The sequence goes on from FR990046.1 coordinate 26,799,002, forward strand.
TTGTTTTCCGAAACAGTCAGGTTTTGCGGAAAAGTTGACTCTATTTCACGTGAGCTAAAGCTGATAATGGGAATGCAAATGGTGGAGGAAGGAAATAGTTTTGTTGCCAGTGTGCGCACTGCTTAGGTATCTGGGTCTCCTAGTTTTGATTAACTTGGATTGGATTGGATTATATTCTCCTAATTTGGACAAGGTACAAACGCACTGATATATTAAGTCTTTGTAATATATTGTACTTACTTTTTACAGCGTACCGAAATTCCCGAACGCTCCCGAATGGTCGCCCGTCAAGCCGAACTCCCCCGAAGTGGATTACCTGGAGATCTTCGAGCACGACAAGTACGAGATGAAGGCAGAGGCTGACATCGGCAGACAGGCGTTCTGGGACAGCTTGGGGCTGAAGGAGTATCAGAATTATCACAATCTGATCAGAGAGGAGCTGTAGATAATAAATGTTTGATATAGAATTGTTTACTTTTTAGGGTTCTGTATAGTTCACTTCTTTGAACCCTTATGATTTTGTCATGTCCGTCCGTCTGTCGAGACTTACCGTCCAAACGGTTAGTGCTAGAAAGACGAAACTTAGATATGTGTATTTACCACATAGATAAAGTGCTAAAATAAAATCACGTATTACTTCCCCTACTCGTAAAGTGGGGATGATTTTTATCTTGCTTCTATCCCATAGTGTACTCGGAAAACTTCGTACAAAATAACGAAATAGGTACTTAATGAGTAAACATTTAAAATATTGATATAATGGTACGGAACTCTACGTGCGTGAGTGCGACTCGCACTTGGAAACGCATTTTTGAATAAAACTAGTGTAATAAAGTTTTATTACACTAAAGTGTAACTTAGTAATAAAACAAAAATGTATCTATATTCTCTATACTTACTTACATTAAAAAGGCTGTTTATTGTAACAACCTTTCAAGTGATCTTACATACCTAGTAAAATTTTCATTTCTCCAGTCATCCCAATCAGATTCCAAAAAGCTATTCCATCATTATTCATGCTATATATTCTGTTTAATCAAAATTTCATCAAAATCAGTTCAGCATTTTGGCATTTATCCATAAATCCAAATTTTCGCGTTGCAATGTTAGTAACATTTTTATGTAGGTGCTAACGGTTTCCAATACCTTGTACTTCTCGACCCCTGACCCCTGCCAAACTTTGAACCCGACCAATTTGAGAAGTTATCAAACAACAACGCCGAACAAGTAATATACATCAATTTCACATTTTCATCACTCGTGCTGCTAAAGCAGTGTTTTTCAACCTTTTTCATGATACGACCCCCCTTGTATGAAAAAATATTTCGCGACCCCCCGACCCTTCGCTTTTTTATCATGTATGTATGTGTAATGTGTATGTTACAGTGTTACAAATATTCATTCCATACGACGTTTTTATAAGTCTTCGTAATTAGGATTCGGATATAAGTACATATTAGTACATCAAACACATTACTTTACAATTACATACATCGATGATATCGATGACCGATTTATGAGTATATCCTTTTGTTAAAATTCTCTTACTTAATAAATCAATCTTTTTAATCTTTATTGTTTTTTACTAAAGTTTTCTCGAACTCCGGCGACCCCCCTACAGAAGCTTCGCGACCCCCCAGGGGGTCGCGACCCACAGGTTGAAAAACACTGTGCTAAAGTATAAATTATGATTGATGTAGGCCTATAGGGCTTCGCCTCTACGTTCATTTTTCATTGTGGATTAGCTGAAGGCTAAGAATACTTTTATCAGTCAGGACTTGGAAGGTTGGGACTAGGACTGTATATGATCATGAATCCGGAACGCCGGTGAAAATTCAGAGCACTGAAAATAGAACTCTTGTGCTAATAGAATAGAGTTGATAATCGAACACACGAGTGTCGAGTCAAATGTCAATGTCATATATGACAGCTCGCGACATTCGACATTTCGATTTTCAACTGTATTGTATTATCGCAGAGCGTTAGTGCGGAGCGTAAGTCACTTTAAAAAGTAACGATATAATTTTGTAAACATGTAGAATATTGGTATAAGGGTACGGAATTCTTTGTGCGCGATTCTGACTCGTAATTGGCTAGTTTTTTAAGATCTATTCGACAATAGCTAAGACGTCAAAAAATGAGAAAAAAACAACTCTCTATCTTCACATGTATGGGGCGACGTTGGGTGACGTCCCGAACATATAAATTATTATTATATTAGGATGATAAAATTAACCAATTTCTTGCATTTATATTCATAAATTCAGAAGCTCGAAAGGCGGACAGACAGACGGACAGAGCGAAAAAGGTTCCTTGTAGTGATACGGAACATTATAAAGTCTAAATTAAAAAATTAGGGTTCCGTAATACTCAAGGAACCCTTATATTTTCGCTCTGTCCGTCTGTCTGTCTGTCCACCCTTTTAGTTTCTGTAATTTTGAATATAAATGCAAGAAATTTGGTATAGTTGAATAATGTATATAGATCTCGGTTTTGGAATTATAAAATAATAATAATTATACATCTTTGTAATCAAACTTCAATCTTACTAATATTATAAATGTGAAAGTTTGTAAGGATATATGGATGGATGTTTGTTCCTCTTTCACGCAAAAACTACCGAACGGATTTCGATGAAATTTGGTATGGTAGTAGTTTAGGTTCTGGATTAAAATATAGGCTACTTTTTAACCCGGAAAAGTACAGTGTTCCCGCGGGATACCCGATACTATAGTAACGGGTATCCCGCGGGAATACTGTTAAAATAAAATATTTACGCGGGCGGAGCCGCGGGAAACAGCTAGTATAATTTAATTACCAGCATTTGACCAGCACAGAAATCATTAATAAGGCAAAGAGATATAACCGATATCACCGACTGTGTATTTTGTATGGAAAGAAATTGTTCTCTACTCAACAAAGGTTTGTTTACATTTTCGATGACAGGTGGCCCGACCTAATCAGATATTAAAATGTTTCTACAGTTAATCACTAACGAATCAGTGATACTGTATCGCCTTATCAACGATATAAGACACCTGTTGATAAGTGCACCAAAGTCATTAGTGTGGCAGCTGTGTAACAAACAACAAGATGATGCGTTTGGTGTTACTGTCCGCGCTGCTAGTGTGTGTGAGGGCCCAGACCACTGCTGTTACGAGATGTAAGTAGGTTTTCGTGTTAGTAGCCTTTATTTGGTATCAGTTGATACAAGTAAGTAGCCTTTATTTAGTAATAGCTGATACAAGTAAGTAGCCTTTATTTGGTATCAGTTGATACAAGTAAGTAGCCTTTATTTGGTAATAGTTGATACAAGTAAGTAGCCTTTATTTGGTAACAGTTGATACAAGTAAGTAGATTTTCCTGGTGCTAGTCGATGAAATTAGCTTTTATTTAAGGTAACGAATACGTCTGGCAATCTACAGTTTATAATTGCAAAGTTTTGTTAAACGTTCAGGTGGTTTGAACTCTGAAGTAGGTATGTTACCCGGTACTTTGTTTGAGCAGCAAAATGTAGAATACCTGACGCGGAAAATGTACTTCATTTCAGGATAAAAAGTTACGCTGTGCACTGAATTTCATTGAAATCCTATTAGCTTTAAAGTAGGAATTCCCAAACAGTAGGGCGCGCCTCCTTAGGGGCCCGTAGACTTCTTCTGACCAGCTTCTGATTCTACCAAACTTCTAACTCTACAAGCATTATTCTACAAGCATAACCTCACAAACTCTACACCTTAGTCAAGTTATGTGGCTTGGCCGTTTCAGTTCCTAAAAGAATAGTAAAACAGAAAAACAGTTTATAAATTTTTTACCTTACGCCCAAGCGAATAAAGCGAAATGGCCAGCGGGTCTAAAAAGGCCACTTGTGCACTATCATCGCAATATTGCTATTTGACACTAAAGTAATTCTGCTTGTAAATCTGTCAAATGAATGCATTTCAGCCAATTTCTGCATATGAATTGTATCCAAATCATATAATGAATTGCAATTCAAGTGGCCATTTTACGATCGCTGTCATCTTTCATACAGTAATTCATAACAAGAATTGAAAATGAATTGCCAAAACGGCCTTTTTAGACCTGCAGGGCATTTCGCTACTACATACAAACGGCTAAGCCACACAACTTAAGTAAGGCGTAGTTTGTGAAGTTAGGCTTGTAAAGTTAAGGCGTGTAAAGTTAGAAGTTTACATGAGATCTGATAGCTTCTTGACAGTCATATTATGGTATCGTCTTTGCATCACTACATGAAAATGTTTTTGATGGGATAATACCTTTATTGTTAATGCCACGCCGAAAGTTGTACGTTGGTATAATATTTTTTCCTGTTTTACAGGTTAATTAATATATTGTGTCTAAACTTTAGACCCTGAAATATTGAAAGATTGTTCATTGTTCACCTCAAAAGAAATCATTTGGGTACAACTCGACAGAAGCGAGTAGAGCTTTTTTTTTCGGATGGGTCTACGGCCTACGCTAATGGCTTAAGGCCGCCTTAACTTAGTCGGGTGATTGCCGGATGGCTAGTCTATCGGTGGGAGCAGGGACCACCAGTGCTTACCCTTTAAGGGGTTTTGATTGGGTATTTCGAAAGGCTGGCTACTTTAAGTTAATTAAAAACCCTTATGATGGGGTTACACTTATGATTTGGTAATCCGTTGAACGAAAAACCCTTTCAAAGGGTTTCCCAATAAATAAGTCGAATAGTAGTTAAGCACAACGAAAAAGCCGTATGGATTGAATAACCTCATCTAAAAGGGTTACCCCTTCATAAGCGCTAACCAAGTAACCTCTTCGAGCGACTTTAGATTGTAATTCTTTACGAATAGGGTCAATTATTGTATGCGTTAGCGTACGCTACCGGCTGGCGCATGCGCACTGCGTGAGCTGGGTTCAACTCGATCACTACTTGCACGCAACAATGTATCTTAAGATGTAGGACGAACGGCTATATTATGGTAGAACAGAAATTGCGCTCACGCACGCCTTCTTCTCCCCGTTAATTTGTTAACTGTTTTTACTTGCACTTTGCTTGTTTATTCACGTCTTATTTCGTTCTTGGTTAATATTTTCTAACCAAACGAAACTACGTTTGTATGGGATTTCGACGCTCCGTCTAAACGTAAAAACTCGTTAATACAACTATAAAGGTTAAACGTCTAAACGTTTAACCTTCCAAGCCGTTTAGCTGGACCTTGATTATTAATCATGTTAACCGAAAGAGCATGGCATCGACTGAGCGAAGCGAGCGACAGCCATGCTAGCGACGAGAAGCGCGCGAGCCCTGAATAATGCGCGGGCAGAAAGGGGACATTGGCAAACGAAACACCAACGTGTACAAACTAGATATGAGCGCCGCACCGGCGGCGCCGACGATTTTGCCGCGCCGCCGCCGCCGCGAAAATCTATCGGCGTGCCGAGTGACAGATTTCAGTTAATGACTATGAGCATTTATATTACCCAAGTCATTTATTATACCCATATAGACCTTACTTCTTTCATGCTTTAAACGAGAAGAAGGTGTTTAACCTCCACGTTCATCGAAAGGGAAATGAGCATCAAATTCTTTATTCAAATTCAAATTCTTTATTCTTTATTAAACACACAAAATAACATACAATAGAATAAACATGTAATATACATCACATAAACCTAATCCCATGCTAAGTTAAGACTTGTGTTTCGTGACTATCAAAGACAACAATATGCTTACTAGAAAAGCAGATCTACTGATACGGCGATAATGGAGCTAGTAGATCGCATTAATATAGCTATTGAGGAGTTTGCGCTGAGTGCATTTCTAGATATTGAAGGTCAACCTCAACCCTTATAGCCTGGCTTCTAGAAATGTAGATTCAGCTACAGTAGAATGGATAGATTATGGGATTGACACTTTGACCCAAGGCTTTGGCAGTTTGACCCAAGGATGCACACAGAAAAGGGTGGGGTCACCGCTGGAGTAGTCCGTGGTAGTGAATGGGCTGCTAACTGAAGATCTAATAATAATAATAGCTACCAACAACCATTTCGGTGACGGTGGCCGGTTTATTTTTATAGTGCCCTGGTATGTGCGCAGTACACAAGAGCACTCTCTCTTCCTCTACTCTCACAGCCAGTAACCCAGTAGGACGAATAACCGACACGACTGAAGAGAATGATCTCTCGACCTCTCATGCCCATCCGACGCATAGATCATCTTTCTTGTCAGACAATCAGGTGATTAGCCTTTTTTTCATGGGGAAATGCTTTATGCATCCCCGGCGGACTGCGGACGCCAGCCGGGGTATGTGGGACTCACCCGGGTGCGAGGCGAGGAGCGCACCCGGATTTGCCACTAAAACCCCCTGGTGCCTTCTTCCCCGCTGTAGTGCTAGACCGCCGGACCCACAAAAGCGATAACAGCAGCGGCCTACCAAGCGGCTTTTGCATGATATCGCAGAGCCTTCGCATGGCAGTTTGTTCTGCCAACACTTCGGGAGAGTAGTCCAGGCACTGGACGCTCTGTTACCGGGAGGACTCGTGCATTGGGCAACGGATTCCCCAATCCGTCACCCAAGTCCTTTAGGCCGGTAACTGGCGCTCATATATAGCGCGCCTGCGCCCTTGTCGCCGCCTACGAACAGGGTCTGCGACTACATCCGCCTCTCTCTCCCGTTCTGTGGCCTCCTTTTGCGAAATCACGGTTTCGCAAAAGGTGGCCACCGCCTTAAAGGCCTCTCTGGAACGAACCATCCCTTCAAGGATGGCCGGGAGACTTAGCTATGCTCCAATTACGGCGCATAGCATTGCTCGCTGCTCGTCCCAGGTGAGGCAAGACTCGAGCGTATGCTGCGCCGTGTCGTCACTGTCCAGGCAGTGGTAGCACTGGGGCAACGGTTCTCTCTGGGCCGTGTAGTGCAGGTAATGGCCGAAACACCCGTGCCCAGACGGCATCTGCACCATCCGGTATGAGAGGGTGCCCTGTCTATGCGCCACCCACTCCCGTAAAACCGATCTGATTGCGGCCACTATTCTGTGGCCAGCAGTTGGAGACACCATTCTGTCTTGCGCGCTTGACGACACCATCGGGCTGTCAATTCGGGAGATACCCTTTCTCCGCGCTGTTTAAACTCCGACGTGCGGCGGTAGATCTCCGCTAGCACGCGAGCCTCCAGATTCCATGGAGGGGTTCCAGCGAGAGCAAGAGCTGCTTCGTTTGATACTGTGCGGTACCCGCTTATCATTCTCAGCGCCATGGCTCGTTGTGGTCGCCGCAGAAGTACTCTATTTGCAGCACTCAGGTCATCCGCCCTCACGGGCGCTCCATACGGGGCCATTGACTGTAGGACCCCCGTGTAGAGTCTCCGACAGCTGCAGGCCACTTGCGCAATATCATCGCAATATTGCTAAAATTCATTCATTCGCAGAATACCTTGCAATTCTGCTTAATGTTGCTAATTCACCACTTTTGGGATTTTTTGGGGAGATTTTGAAATTTGAGGTAATTTTAACCGACTTACAAATAAGGACGCGGTTATACGTTCGGCTGTGTATATAGTATGTGTGTTTTTTTTGTATGTTCAACGATTACTCCGCCGTCTGTGTGCCGATTTTCAATTTTTCTTTTGTTGTATAATTGAAATAATTATATATTTATATAATTTTCTTTTGATTTCAAAGTGGTGACCTGATGATGGGTTCCACAAGAAATCGAGGGAACTCCTCGAAATTTATATACACATATTATAGTGATTTCGACGTTTTTTGAAGTAGTCCAAGCATAAGCATATTATGCTACCAAAAAGTAATATTTTGCTCCAAGGTATACCCTGGATCCAAAAGTACTGAACAGAATTCCTGACTAAGGAGTTATAAATACATGTTTGGGGATTTCGGCGATTGAGGATTATTTATATTTAGGTAAGGTAATCAATGAAGTACAAAAATTTCGTGATAAATTCTTATTCTTCGACTGGCAACTCGTTAGACGTCACGGCGAGTTTCGTTTGACGTATGGACTATGGAGATAGTTTGACGTTTCACCGTTCACGTTTGTTTATAAACATTGCGGCCCTCGAAACCAAATCGCTTTTATGGTCAATTTCACTAACTAAATGGTTATTTTTCACTAACACGGCTCACACTAACTAAAATGCAAAAGTTTTCAGAGAGTTCTAAATTTATTGTAAACACCGAGTGTCCTCACGAGTAACTTTTTATGAATTATTGCTATTTGACACTTAAGCAATTCTGCTTGTAAAGCTGTCAAATGCAAGCATTTCAGCCAATTTCAGCATATGAATTGTATCCAAATCATATTATGAATTGCAATTCAAGTGGCCATTTTACGATCGCTGTCATCTTTCATATAGTAATTTATAACAAGAATTGAAAATGAATTGCTAAAACGGCCTTTTTAGACCTGCTGGACTCCGGTCTTCCAAAGTTGGGCAGGAGGCGCCCGAGAACGGCAGGCGTTCTCTTCAACTTGGCGCCAAATCCATTAAAACCAGACCAGCTACGCAGGAGTTATTTTATAGTGGCCAAGTGTGTACGCAGTACACAAGAGCACTTTCTGTTCCTTTACTCCCGAAAACAAGTGGGACAGATAACCTAAACGACTGGCGAGAGATCAGATGCAGGGCCGAATTTTCACATGTCCAGGCGTCGCATGGATCATCTCTCTTGTCAGATATTCAGGTGATCGGCCTGCATTGTCCTAACCAAACTTGAAAACAACATTTTTTTCGTTGTTAATTTGTGGAAATCGATCCCACGACCTTCGAGTCGAGAGCCACGCTCTAAATATCACTAGGTTGTCAGCCTCCATCGTCCAGGCTGACAACCTAGCGATACTAGTGGTGAGCAAATGCGCATCAGTAGTCGCTGGTTTAATGTAATCAGCACTGCAGAAAATCGTCGAAAATTGGTGCAAAAGGGTCAAACTAACAGTCAACGCTAATAAGACAGTCTTGATACCTTACACCAAAAAGAGGAAGTTGGAGGGACTAAAACCCCCAACACTCTTCGGGAGAACTACCACGTTTGCGAGCGAGGTCAAATATCTTGATAAGTATTACTTGGAATAAGTACATCGAAGACATTATGAAAAAAGCAAGATGTGCTCTGGGGTTCTACCCGAGACTTGTCAGCTATAATGAGGCCTTCGGTCGAAGGCAATGTTATGCATGGTTATACACAGCTATAGTGAGACCGATTGTCACATATTGCGAAGTGTGGTATGCCACACTATGCAGCCAAAAAAGTTGAACATGTCAACTGCATCAAAACATTAAATAGTGTACAGAGGCTGGCCTGTCTCAAATCACGGGTGCGCTCTCTTCGGCACCCACCGCCTCACATGAAGCCCTGATAAACCTGACCACTGCTTGTTCATATGGAGGCTAAGGTGGTTCTCAGGGCCATGACGGCAGGTAGAATGTAACAGGCCTAAAAGCATAGCTTCTAAAAGCTATACCTGCTTTTCAAAACTTCTGGGGAGGACGGGGAAGGATAGGTCCCAATTAATTTTCATCCTAGTAACATAATTTGGTTCACAGACAGATCCAGGAAAGACAACCGGGTGGGCGCTAGACTATAGGGGAGGAACCACCTATAGGCAGATATGCTTGTTTTGGGTTATGCACCGTGTTTCAGGCTGAGATCTTAGCTATTATTGGTTGTTCACTAGAGAGAGCCTAGATAGTCAGTTATACAAAGGGCTTCAATGTCAGTTCCTGAAAAAAAGGGCGTTGATAAAACGAAAATAGAAAAATATTACAGTGATTATACTCTCTGGAATCAACGCACAGTTAATTGTTGGAACTAATTTGGAATTCTATAATTGTCTTCTTCACCACTACAAAAAGTGCCATAAATTGTATTGCATTGTAATTGTATCTAAACCAATGTATTTACTACACTTTTTGACTACCAAGTACAAACTTCAAAAAAACCTTTTCAAGGTCGCGCCGCCGACGCCGCAGCCGCAGCCGCCGACCCAAAAAAGTCGGCGTGCCGCCGCCGAGCCGATCTACCTACCATCGGCGCTCATATCTAGTACAAACTAATTAAGTTGATATTCAGGGGGTAGGTACTTATTAAAAATCATACAATATTATACTTCATATATATGTATATACTTAATCGCCTACTTAACACCTATATTTTTCTTAATTATTTAGATTTTCTAATGTGATTAGGTTAGGTTATTTAAGTAGGTACATTAGAATTATTATCTATGGTTACATTGGCGAAATCTAATAACCTGATACATAAGAAGGTACCTATATGTATGATCGCTTCACGGCTTACTGTAGGAAACGAAATTATTAAAAGATGGCCCCGTCCCTCCTGCAAAAAATCTTGGATAATAATATGAATTATACCAATCAAAAGTCAGAACCAAGAAATCGGACGTGTGTGGGGATAAAACCTCTTCAATAGCGGAAACCCAAACCAGGAAGCGCTTTCCCTTTCAAACCCCCGGTAAGCGCTTACGTTTTCGTTAGTGTTTCCCAATTCATAGGGTAAGCCTTATTTTGGGTTACCCAATCAATAGGGTTTCCCAAATGGTTATGGTTACCAAATGACCTGGGTTTCCTTTTATAAGGGTTTTGAAATTAAACGGGTTTTCCGGTCCCTGGGTGGGAGCGAGTGGAGCAAGCGAGAATGCTTATTAAAGCCTGCCGCCGCGGGCCATAGCCCCAATGGCCCTAGGGTAAATACTGGGTTATCTACAATTCCCATTTTGAATTAACGCTATTCAACGCTAATTACGTTTGTGGGAACGATAAGATAAAACCAATATTATCTGGTATTGAGTTAATATTTAGTTAAAGCCGACACACACGATCGATTAGTTTGCTAGGTTCAAGCTGATGTGCCAAGTGTGTGGGAAAATTACACAAAAAGAAATTGCACGATGCAACACAAATGTGAAAATCGCTTAATATCGCCATTGAGTTGTGCACCCGCACACAACATAATTAAATGTATGTTTTTGTAACTGGTTTTTATAACCAGCTACCAAAAAATCAATATTTTTCTCTATTTATAACTAGTTACCAAAATTCGACCATAAAAGATTTAAGAACCAATATTATAACTGTCTGGAAAATAATATTTAATGAAAGTTCCTGGTATTTTTAATATGTGTATCATACGCGAGAGCTATTTAATAAAGCAAAGGCACACTTTTAAGTATCGCAATATTGAATTGTTGATGTTGAAAATTATACTACTTCCAGTAGGGAATTCGACAGGAAACCTAAAACTTTTTTTATTGATCAAAATATGATTTTTTTTACTTTAAACGACCAATATTAGTTTACTTTAATACTAGAAGAGAAGCGAAAAAGCACAATAAATATTTGATAAAAATAAAAATTATGTTATATCATAATTATTGCAGAATAAAACCAAATGAAGGACGTGTGTACGTCTATCCGCCCTTACTTCTGTAGATGTCCTATCTCATGGTTTTCTTTAGTATGTAGTATGTACTATGTGTGCAAAACTTCTTCAAAATCTGTCCAGCTTCGGGGCCTATTCAATGCAAACAAACAATCATACAAACAAGTTTTTTTTTCTATCAATAATATGGTGTGTGTGCGGCTATCTAATAAATAAATGATTTATTTGCAAGAATGTTAAACAGTTGTGATACGTTAGTAATATTATATATTATATTGTTTGGTTGTGATGATGTTAGTCTAGTAATTATATTGTCCATAACATTCAACTAATTTAATATATTGTAGTATGTAAATATTTTTAGACATTGAATATTGATTGTATATTATATAATATTATAATATTAACAGCCTCCGTGGTCTAGTGGTTAGAGCATTAATAATATCTATGGACGCTTCACACCACGTCAATCTGATCCCGTGGTAAGTTCACGAAGAACTTGTGTTACGGGTACCAGACAACGGAAATACATTTAATACGTTTATAAATACTATACACATATTTTAAGATTTTTATTATATAATACACATATTTAATACACATCCATGACCCAGGAACACAGAAAAACTTTTTGTTCCTTCGGCGGGATTTGAACCCGCGACCCCCGGCTAGAGCACCAACACGCTCAACCAACTGAGCCACAGAGGTCGTCAAATTTGGCTCTTTGGCGAGAGCATTGGCTCTCGACTTGGAGGTAGTGGGTTCGATTCCCGCATTGAAACAACAAAAAGTGTTGTTTCCAAGTTTGGCTAGGAAATGCAGGCTGATCACCTGATTGTCTGACAAGAAAGATGATCCATGCGTCGGATGGGCATGTAAAAAGTCAGACTTGCGCCTCGTCTCTCGTCAGTCGTGTCGGTTATCCGTCCCACTGGATTACGAGAGTAAAGGAAGAGAGAGTGCTCTTGTGTACTGCGCACACACTTGGGCACTATAAAAATACTCCTGTGTAACTGACCTGGTTTCAATGAAACCGGCCACCGTCACCGAAATCGGTGGGAAGAGTTATTAGTATGTTATTATATTGTTTTTCAGGCGTGAACAATGCGGGGGACCTGCCCATCAACACGCACCTATCGGGCTGCACCACCCCGCCCTGCCAGCTGCCGCAGCTCACCATGGCCGAGATCGACATCGTGTTCCGAGCTCGTGAGTAACACTTAGGGTCCGTTCCTATGAGCGTTTTACAAAAAGCTCTCGTGGGTGCGAGCTCTTGGAGCTTGTTCCCACGAGCGTTTTTAGTGACAGAAAAAAAAAAGCACTGTAAATAGAACTTTGTGCTAGCACAATAGAGCTGAAACTCGAAGTGTCAAGCACGAAGTATAGATACCAGGAGCCCGAACGTAATGTTAAAATAATGGTCTCAATTTAGGGAACAGATTTTTTGCCGGTAGAGCGCGACATTTTTCAAGAAGTACCAAGCGCGATCCAGGACTGTGCGCTGATTGGTGCGCCACAATAGCATCGGTACGTCCAAAATTCTAGCGCAGCCAGTGGCAGAAAGGAGAACTAAGAGATCTTATGTATTAAGAGACCTTATATTATACAGTATTTATGTACACAATAATAAACCCAGATGGGTTTATTATTGTGTATATAAATACAATGGAAAAGCCTATAGATACCGTTCGGACTCCTGGTATTCTATACTTCGTGGTGTCAAGTGTCAGGTTTGTCAACTAACCAAGGAATTTGTAAGTATTATATACAACTGGAAAGAGCTCTCGGCATCAAATCTGTGCCGAGAGGGAGATACAATACAAACCGCTCCGTCTCTTTTTAACAAGGGTGACAACAATATTTTTAATTTGAGGACAAATTAGTTGAAGTTTGGAAACATTTATGGTGATTTCAACTTTTTCTAAAGAAGTCCAAGCACATGCTATCAAAAAGTAATATTTTGCTCCAAGGTATACCCTGGATCCAAAAGTATAGAACAGAACTCCTGACTCATTATAGATACATGTTTGGGGATTCTGGCGTTGTTTAAAGAACTGCAAGCATATGCTACCATGTCAATTAGAGTAATCATCATCATCACCACCACCATCACACCATACATCATCACATTATGGTAAAAGGTACTTCTCATAGTATTTTACACTAACACGGAGATCTTTGAACATTACTTTGCCGTTTATGGACCTATTTGCAAAATTATTTTGTTATTGTAAAGGGTTTAATTCGAAATTGGTCCTTTAGTCACTAAAGTGGAAACCTGATTTTGCGATTCATGACGAATTGAGGGAACTCCTCGAAATTTATATCGACACATTTAGTGATTTTGACTTTTACTGAAGTAATACAAGCATATGCTATGCTACCAAAAAATAAGATTTTGTACCAATGTGTACCCTGGATCCAAAAGCACTGAACAGAACTCCTCAGTCTTTAAAGATATGCTTTTGTAAATTCGGCATTGTTTAAAGAACTGCAAGCATATGCCACTTTGTAACTTACAGTAATCATCATCATCATCGTCATCATCTTAATGACGATACTTAATGGAATCTGGGCGCGTATTCATTCGATCTTAAGACGTAAATAACTAAACAAAATATATCCAAGGAATTTGTAAGTAAACAACTGGAATGAGCTCTCGACATCAAATCTGTGCCGAGAGGGAGATACAATACAAATAAATAAATAAATAAATAAAATAAAATGTTTTTATTTCGGTCAACAGGCCATAAGTGTTAGTAAACATTTTTACTTAGAAGCTATGTTAGTATATTGAAACTTGGTTTTTAAAATCTAGTTGTATGAGTGACACCAATATCAGGTACAATATAAGTATTATACGTGATATTGGTATCCTTGGTGAGGTGGATGTGAGTCCAGTGCTGTATGATAGCATTGTCCACGTCCAGCCTTCCCGCTACTGTCTTCAGGAGACTGTTGGCGCTGCCACGCACCCGCTGTATCAGAGATGCTACACATTTCCTAATGATAGCTGAGAAGCATATAGAATAGAAGATATCAACTTCAGCTGAAGCTAGCATCCCTGAAGCACTACAGTGACGAGGCAGCCCCAGCAATGCCCTGAAGGCATTATTATATTGGGTTCGCAGGGCCCTGTAAGTTGTTTGAGTGTAATTCACCCAGAGGCTGCACGTATACAGAGAGTGACAATACGCTTTGAAAAGTGTTATCTTCACTGCTCTGGAAGAACGTGCAAACCTACGGGATAGCATATTAGCTCTAACACACAGAGCCCTTCGCTCCCATTACATGTCCTCGTCATCTTTGAGCGTTTCACCGATCCAGTGCCCCAGGTATTTAAAACGTTTTACTTGCGCAACCGCAGCACCATTTAGCATCACAGGAGGAACCTTATAGCTCTTGTTACCAGCTTTAAAAACCAGCAACTCACTTTTGGCCATGGGCCGCAGCGAATCGCTCACAAAAACCGCTCCGTCTCTTTCTAACAAGGGTGATAACAATATTATAAAATTTGGGAATAAATTAGTCGAAATTTGCTAATCGATCTTTTACAACATTACAACATTTTAAGTCATAAATGATAATACAAGTTGCTGAAAGGTATATTATAGGGTGCTTTTAATAAGTGTAAAACACTTTACCGCGTGATAATGCTCATGATAACAAACAACTTACCCAAATAAACTTTTTAGAGCATTTTTATAAGTGAAAATTCCTTTAAAGGCGCTGTGCACTTGGATGGGTAAAAACTGTTAAACTCGAGCAGGACACGTGACCCTGATCGAAAAGTCATAAGATGCAACTTACAATTATTGTTTGCTGTCTTGGTTTACGCGAGCATGAAACTATTTTAGTTCGTATTGACTTTTGACCCCAACCATTGACCTTTGGCCTTGACCTTGACCCCCAATCATCCCCATCACATTTACCCTTACATTGACCTTTACCTCCAATTGTCCCCCCACGAAAAGTGTCTCCAGTTAAATGGCTCGACTTTTGAGATTTTTGAGGTCATTTTGAAATTTGACGTACAGTGAAATCACGATAGAGAAAAGAAGTGTCTCCAGTTAAATGGCCCCACATTTGAGATTTTTTACTTCTACCGGCACTCGCGGACGTTAGTAATATATATTCTTTGCTCCCGGAGTGCAACCCGTTGTTTTTTTTTTAATATTTAATTCGCTACCTAATGTTAAGTTGAGGTGGATTAAATAAAAAGTAACTCTAAAGAAACTCTAAAGAAAGTTTGTAATCATGAGCACTACCACGTGGTAAAGTATATTTTACACTAATTAAAAGTTTGATGATCTCTTTGGCTTAGTGGTTGAGTATGTTGGTGATCAAGCCCGACCGGCTTGGATCGAATCCCACCGAAGGAACCAAAAGTTTTACCATGTTCCGTGTCATGGATAAGTATTAAATATATGTACTATTTACTCTACTCAGTAAGGTCCTCAAAAAACCCCAACACACTATACCACTGATATCCACTTGATATCCATATTGAACGAGTGCATTAAAAATAACTTGTCGGCCACCTTGGATGTTCCGTCATGTTGGATTTTCGAGTTATTCTCAGCAAGCCCTTTCATTTGATACCCATATTGTAGGAATGCATTAAATTGACTTGTCGGCCATCTTGGATGTTCTTTCATGTTGGATTTTCGAGTTATTCTCAGCAAGCCCTTTCATTTGATACCCATATTGTAGGAATGCATTAAAATGACTTGTCGGTCATCTTGGATGTTCCTTCATGTTGGATTTTCGAGTTATTCTCAGCAAGCCCTTTCATTTGATACCCATATTGTAGGAGTGCATTAAAAATAACTTGTCGGCCATCTTGGATGTTCCATCATGTTGGATTTTCGAGTTATTCTCAGCAAGCCCTTTCATTTGATACCCATATTGTAGGAATGCATTAAAATGACTTGTCGGCCATCTTGGATGTTCCTTTATGTCGGATTTTCGAGTTATTCTCAGCAAGCCCTTTCATTTGATACCCATATTGTCGGAATGCATTAAAATGACTTGTCGGCCATCTTGGATGTTCCTTCATGTTGGATTTTCGAGTTATTCTCAGCAAGCCCTTTCATTTGATACCCATATTGTAGGAGTGCATTAAAAATAACTTGTCGGCCATCTTGGATGTTCCATCATGTTGGATTTTCGAGTTATTCTCAGCAAGCCCTTTCATTTGATACTCATATTGTAGGAATGCATTAAAAATGACTTGGCGGCCATCTTGGATGTTCCGTCATGCTGGATTTTCGAGTTATTCTCAGCAAGCCCTTTCATTTGATTGCATATTCACGCCAACCAAGATACTCGTCAAGACGAATCATACGAGCCCAAACTCGATGGGATTGCGTCGTTTAATTACAGAGTTCCTATGGCCACCTTCCAGCTCCATCATCAGACCCTGGTTACCATATAGTATCAAAGTACTTGTCAAGACGAACTAAACGAGTCCAAATTCGATGAGACTATGTGGTTTTATTTCGGAATTCCTGTGGCCACCTTCCAGCTCCATCATCAGATCAGCTCCACGTCATCATAATATTGCATTGTCATGCGGTTTACATATCCGTGCAAAATTTCAACTCAATCGGAAACCGGAAAGTGGATCAAATTTAACCTGCAAGAATCCATTACAGACCGACAACGGGACAGGTGAAACTAAATAAGAGCTTATAAAATTAAACACAAGTTCTTCGAGAACTTACCACGGGACAAGATTGATGTAGTGTGAAGTGTCCATAAATATTATTATTATATTATAAGTCATCCTATACAGATAAACCTACCTACTAATATTATAGCTCTGTCTGTCTGATGTCGCCCGCCCGCCCGCGAGATTCTCACCGCTCACGTAACTATGCGCACATAATAAGCACTCAGGGATTAAGAATTTTTCTACCAGTGAAAGAATTTTTCAAATCTGTTAGGTTTCAGAAATTATCAATAACATACAAACATACAATGGTTTCCTCTTCATAATATCATGAAGGTACGTAAAATAATATAAATGTCCTATATTCCCTATTAAATCATATTGTCACCCGAACATCTAGAATGTTCCAAGGGAAATACACGGCGTTTTGTGTTGCAACTATTCTATTTTAATTTCTTCCATTTTACTCTACCAAAATGCAAATAATCAAAAAATAAATAACAAATTCCTAATTATCAGTTAGTAGGTAGGTTCTAAATAACTAGTGAATTTTATTTTACATTTCTCTCTCAAATTATGAATAAGATAATATTTAACCGATTTTATTAGTATTTCTTTCTTATACACCATATCGCACATAAAATCTACCAAACCTGAAATTTAAGGAAAGATATAAACTGGCTACACTAGGTTACTTGTTAGAACGAGACACAGGGATAACTTATAGCTATCTCACCGGGACCGGTTTTTTTATTGCGCACGTGATAAGCTTTAAGTCTGAGTAGTAAAGATCATTTTTGATTGAATTAAAAGAAAATAAAGTTTGAAGTACTCTTTCCTGTTGTATATATAATACTTACAAATTCCTTGCAACTAACACGTTTTTTAAGTCTATTAAACTAGCACACATTTCTATTTACAGTGCTATTTTTCATTCAAACAAAGAAATCTTTCCTCTTTATAACATTAGTATAATAAATATATATATAACGTAACTAGTACCTAATCAATAATGTCTCATTTATCTCTTTACGTAACTAATATCCTAGGCTAGGGTCTAGATGATCCGGAATCTGGCGGGCGCGGGAAAATTCAGAGCACTGAAAATAAAACTCGTCGCTAATACAATAGAGTTGTATGAGGTTCACATTTGACTTAACAATTGCATGTTCGATTTTCAGCTCTGTTGTATAAGTTCAGAGTACCGTGGCCTAGTGGGTAGACCGTTTGATTGGCACTCGAGAGAGTGCAGGTTCGATTCCCAGGTTGTTGCGTGTACCAATGAGACTTTTTCAGATCTCAAGTACATTATACGGACGCTTTACCGGTAAACGAAAACATCGTGAGGAAACCCGTGCATGGTTTGGCCCCAGACGTATTGACCAGTCCTCTGGACTAGGCTGTCTATATTGTGAGAACGCCATATGCGCTTGGGCAACCATACGACATTTAAAAACCGACTGTCCCAGACGCTACAGTATTTCAAGAGTGGTTACTTCGCTCGGAGAATACTGTATAAATCGTCCAACAACGGATGAAAAGTCCTAATTTTGTATAAGTCCAGGGTTATGTTTATGTTTTTCTGAATTTTCTACGACCTTTCGACTTACTTAATCACACTTGGGTATTAAATAAATAAATAAAATAAAATAGCCTTTATTGCTGTTTCTTTTTTACATTAACTTGATACATGCCTACTTGCTAAAAACTAAATATACATTCTAATTCTAATTTGTATTAAAGTTATCGGCAACTGGTTGCTTTTGTTGAACAGCTTGTCTGTCGACAAAGGCCTCCTCTAAAGATTTCCACGTATTCCTGTCTCTTGCTGATCGGCTCCATACAGGGCCAGCTATTTTCCGCAAGTCATCTTCCCATCTTTTGTTTTGTCTGCCTCTACTTCTTTTTCCATCCCTTGGATACCATTCTGTTACTAACCTACTCCATTTTTCTATATTTTCTCTCAACATATGTCCCGTCCAACGCCATTTGAGCTTTCTGTAGGCTGTGTGTGCATTTTTAAATTTGGTCTTTTTCTTAATTATTTGTAATTTTACTCTATCCCTTCTTCTTACACCCAATATGCTTCTTTCCATTGAATTTTGGCAGACTTTTAATTTATTTTCTTGTGACTCTGTTAACGCCCATGTCTGGCACCCGTATAGTAAGCATGGCATAATGCATATTTCGTATACTTTCTTCTTTGCTGTCATTGGCATATCTTTATCCTTAAATATTTCCTTAAGAGACCAAAACTTTTTCCAAGTATTAGTTATTCTTCGTTCTATTTCTTTACTCATGCTGCCATCTGTAGATGAAGAAGTTGTCCCAAGTAAATATATTCATTTACAAATTCTATTTGTTCGTTATTTACTATAATCAGTTCGTTGGGTACTGCCTGTTGGGAGTTCGTCATAATTTTGGTTTTCATTAGGTTCATTGTCAGGCCGGCCTTTGCGCTTTCGTCGGAAAGTTGCTGTAACATTATTTCCAGAGTTCTTACGTCCTCTGAAAATAAAATCAAATCGTCTGCGAAGCGTAGGTGGCTAAGATTTTCGCCATTTATATTGAGGCCATTTTTGGTCCAGTTCAGATTTCTGAAAATCATTTCCAGCACCGCTGAAAATATTTTTGGTGATATCGGATCTCCTTGGCGTACACCTCTTTTAATAGGGAATTCACTACCCGCAGATTCTAGTTTAACTTTTGCTGTACTCGCTGTGTATACATTTTTAATTATTCGTATGTATTTTTCCTGAATCCCTTGTCTGTTCAGAGCGTCCCATATATAGTCATGTTCCAATGTATCGAACGCTTTGTTGAAGTCTACAAAGCCTATGTAATATGTTTTATTGTATTCATTATATTTTTGTAGAATTTGTCTGAGAGTGTGTATGTGATCTATAGTAGAGAATTTGCTTCGGAAACCAGCTTGTTCCTTAGGTTGGTTTTCATCCAGTGTATTGGTGATTCTGTTTAGTATGATTTTTGAAAATATTTTATAAATATTGGACATTAAACTTATCGGCCTGTAGTTTCCTATATCGCCCTTGTCTCCCTTCTTATGCAGCAGTATGATTGTCGATTTGGTCCAATCTTCCGGGATGGTTTCCGTTTCGAGGATTTCATTGAACAAATTTGTAAGTCTAGGGG
Source organism: Glaucopsyche alexis (assembly GCA_905404095.1). Classification (NCBI taxonomy): domain Eukaryota; kingdom Metazoa; phylum Arthropoda; class Insecta; order Lepidoptera; family Lycaenidae; genus Glaucopsyche; species Glaucopsyche alexis. The sequence continues at coordinate 26,819,223 of FR990046.1, forward strand.
CCATCACTGGTAATGTAGTTTTTAATAGTTCGTTTGTGATTAAATCTAATCCAGGTGCCTTATCTAGTTTTTGGGATTCGATAGATTTTATTGTTTCTTCCTTTAGAATTGGCTCAATCTCCTCTTTATTTACTGAGTTATATTCCTCTATTACTTGTTCACATTTACGACTTTGGTATAGTTTTTTGTAGTAATCCGTTGCAATTCCTAGTATTTCTGATCGTTTGCTGGTCGTTCCCCTGTCTTTATTTTTCATATTTGGAATCCAGTCCTTTTTATAGTTTAATTCTTTTAATGCTTTCCTTATTCCTCCTGTTTTTTCTATATGTTTTCTTAATGTTGTTAACCTTTTTGCTTTTCGTTCTTTTTTGAGTTCTTTACTAATCTCCTTACTTATTTCTGCTATCTTTTGAGAATTATTATTATTATTTTTTCCTTGTTGAATAAGTTCTTTCCGTTCCTGTAATAATTGCTTGCTTTTCGATGATATCTCTGTTTTACTAATCATATTTACTTTTTTAGTTTCTAACTTTAATTGTTGGAGTAGATTGGTGTATTTTTCTTGTGTCGATATACATTCGTTTTCTTTTTCCCCACTTTGCAAAGATATGTCGAGGTTGTTCAGAAGTATTTCAGTATCACCGGTGCATTCAATGGCTTTCATTCCGTTGTGGAATTTTCGTGCTCTTTTAGCACGTGACCCTGATAATTTTGCTCGAACTATTCTATGATCTGTGTTAAAATTAAAATCGTTTAAGACAGATAGATCCTTAAAAGCTTTTATATTGTTAGACATTATATAGTCGATCTCGTTTTTATACCGGCCATTAGGAGAGATCCAAGTCCATTTTTTCGATGGTTTCTTTTTGTAAAAACTGTTTAGGATGCTTAATTTATTTACAATAGCAAAGGATACTACCCGAGATCCGTTTTCACTTCTATTGCCAAATCCATGAATTCCTATGGTATATTCTTCTCCACTCTTCTGTTTGCCAATCTGTCCGTTGAAGTCTCCCATTACTATTATGTTTTTATGAGCGTTTGCAGTGGTCGATTGTAGATCTTCGTAGAATTTTTCGACTTTTGTTATATCTTCTTTCCTGTTTGATTCGGTAGGCGAATACGCCTGAATTATAGACCACAATTGTTCTTCCTCTCCATCTACAGGTAATTTAATATTGAGAAGTGCTATCCGTTCTGAAATTCCTTTGAGTTCTTGTATGCTTTTGGCAAGGTTTCTTTTGACCATGAATCCAACTCCGTATAAACCGGTCGTTTCTCCAATATGGTGCAGTATGTATTTTCCATGGACCTCTATTTTTTCTCCAAATCTTCTCACTTCACTAATATCAATTATGTCCCATTTTATTTCGTCCAACGCTAATTCCAGTTCTTGTAGTTTTTCCGTGGTTCCTAGTGATCGACAGTTTAAAGTCGCTATATGTATATCTTTATATTGTATTCTCTTCTTATTTTCTATCTTTAGAGGGTCTTGGTCTTTTTCCCCCACGAGGACCTTGGGTATTATCACATTTTTAATTATTATACATATTTGACGTTCCAGCCCGCACCATCCGCTCCATGGGCACCTTCGCGCGCGCCTCGCTGCTGCTGGGCAGCTTCGAGGCCCCGGCCATCCTGTATCCCCTGCAGGAGGCGGAGATCACGTGCGACTACATCACCAACAGCTACTGCCCGCTGATGGAGGGCGAGGTGGTGCAGTACCGGCTGAACATGTTCATAGAGCCTTTCTTCCCCGTGGTAAGTGAAGGCTTGACGCACCGTCACCGGTACGTCACCGAGAACGAGATTATTTCAGGACGAGATAAAGTTGACGTGACGGCGATCGTTTGTCTACCGCGACAATCTCGGTGGTTCAGTTCAGTTGTACTGATTACGTACAGAACAACCTCCGTGGTCCAGTGGTTTAGAGCTTGGCTCTCGACTCGGAGGTCGTGGGTTCGATTCCCGCGTTGGAACAGCAAAAAATGTTGTTTCCAAGTTTGGTTAGGACAATGCAGGCTGATCACCTGATTGTCTGACATGGAAGATGATCTATGCGTCGGATGGACAAAAAGTCGGAGTGGCCTGATCTCTTGCCTGTCGTGTCGATCATCCGTCCCACTGGGTTACGAGAGTAAAGAGTGTGCTATTGTGTACTGCAGTACACAAGAGTACTCTCTCTTTCTTTGGCACAATAAAATAAGCCCTGCGTAACTGGTCTGGTTTCAATGAAACCGGCTACCGTCACCGAAACCGGTGTGCGGAGCAATTATTATTACCTGATATAATTTCTTGGCCATTTTTATTTGGAAGTACTGGGAAATACACCCCTTTTCTTGAGATTTCTAGTTTCTACTCTCGTATATTTCGGTAGTTTCTGGAAATATTTTAAACTAGATGTTGCCCGCGTAAAAACCGTACATTTTTCCGCGACAAAAAGTACCCTTTGTCCTTCCCCGTGGTCTACTCTACATCTGTACCAAATTTCATTAAAATCAGTCTAGTAGTTTCGGAGCCTATTCAAAGCAAACAAACAAATAACCTTTTCCGCTTCATTACTTTAGTGCTAGATGTTGCAGATTCGTGCACGCAAAGGTAATCTCGCGGTAACCGTACATTTTGCCTCGACAAAAAGTACCCTATGTCCTTCCCCGTGGTCTACTCTACATCTGTACCAAATTTCATTAAAATCAGTCTAGTAGTTTCGGAGCCTATTCAACGCAAACAAATAACCTTTTCCGCTTCATTACTTTAGTGCTAGATGTTGCAGATTCGTGCACGCAAAAGGTAATCTCGCGGTAACCGTACATTTTGCCTCGATAAAAAGTAGCCTATGTCCTTCCCCGTGTTAGACTCTACATCTGTGCCAAATTTCATTCTACTCAACACAAACAAATAAACATTTCCTCTTTATTATATTAGTAACTAGCTTTTGTCCGCGACTTTGTCCGCGTGGAGCTCAGTTTCCATATAAAATTTCACCCCCTCAGGGGGCGAATTTTCATAAATCCTTTCTTAGCGGTTGCCTACGTCATTACAACTATTCGTATGCCAAATTTCAGCAAGATCCGCTTAGTAGTTTCGGCTGTGCGTTGATAGATGAGTCAGTCAGGTTTGCCTTTTATCCCCCTTACTAATAAACACTGTGTAAGCTTTGAATAGTTATAGAAGGAGACAAAACACTGTGTAACTATTCAAAGCTTATACAGCGTTTATTAGTAAGGGGTATATATTTAGATAACTAAGTATAGAAGTATAGATGTATCCAATATTTCCAGGGCACCAATGCCAACGTGGAGTTCTACGTGACGGACGAGAACTCTCTGCCGGTGTTCTGTTTGCGAATGACCATTGGCATCATCAGGCCGATTGGCGCTCTGGGCGGCGCCGTCAACGGAACTTCCGATAGGATATGAGAAGATATTCAACTACATTGTTAAGTATTTTGAGTATGTGATGTTTTTTATACTGTTAAAATTTATTAAAATATATTTTTAAAATCAAACAAATCTTAATTATTATTGTCAGCCTGTATTGTTTAAAGTTTCACCTGGAGCATTCGCGTGTAATGTAACGTTACATATTCAAGTATTACGTTAGTGTAGGTGGATAAACGAGCATTATAATCAGTGACGGATTAAGACTACTAGATGCCCTAAGCAATCCACGCCTGTGGGCCCCCGTATGTCAACTTGAATCGATCTTTAAAAAGTACCGCCTTAAAAACATTAGTTTTTAGGGTTCCGTAATCTTTACTAATATTATAAAGCTGAAGAGTTTGTTTGTTTGAACGCGCTAATCTCAGGAACTGCTGGTTCGAATTGAAAACTTATTTTTATGTTGGATATTCCATCTATCGAGGAAGTTTTTAAACTATATAACATCACGCTGCGACCAACAGGAGCGAAGAATAAGTGGTAAATGTGGAAAAAAACGGGGAAAATTATTCATTTGAGGGCTTCCGTTGTTTGTTTGAAATCGCTGATCTCAGAAACTGATTGATTGAATGGAAAAAATATTTTTGTGTTGGATAGTCGATTTGTCGAGAAAGGCTTTAAGCTATATAACATTCCGCTAAGACTAATAGAAGCAAAGCATCAGTGAAAAATGTTTCAAAAACGGGGAAAATTATTCAAATTTGAGGGCTTCCGTTGAGTACGCTGCCTAAACGGTTCAAGTTACCCAAAATATATGTATGAAATAATTATTCCCCTTTAAATGATCAAATAAATGTCCATGACAGTATATGTCTATTTTTTAAGATTGACTCACTATAACCTTGTTTATGGTAATAAAATTTGGTCGAAATTAATGCATTAATGCGCCATCAGTTGACGCGGACGAAGTCGCGGGCAACAGCTATACATAATAAATTGATGAAATTTGGTCCCGTGGTAAGTTCTCGAAGAACTTGTATTACGGGTGTATGTAGTGTTCAAGAAAATAAAACTAAAAGAACATTAAATACTAGTCTTCAACTTATTAGAAGCCATGGGCTCATTAGAATAGTGGACCCTCATTTTTCTTTCGTTTTTACCACTTTCAGCTTTAAGCCCTGAAAGTCTGTGTAATGCGAAAAAATACAAATATCAAAAGCTTAAAGCTGAACGTCGGTACTGAATTTTATAATATTATGTTCTTTAAGCCAAATACGAGCGAACGAAGCGAGGGAGCAATTTTTTTTCCATTTTACAGGTTAAAATCTGTTCAAACGTTAAACTAAAACACTAATTATAACGGCGAAATTCAGAAAAATACCATACATTAAACCAGCTAAAACAGAACATCGGTACTAAATAATTTAATATATTTTTCATGTAAAACGCGAGCGAGCGAAGCGAGCGAGCAAAATTTTTTCCTATTTAATAGATTCAATCTGTTACAACTTTAATCCCTAAATAAAATACTGTAAAACTAGGATAATTTTGTAATTTCAATTACAGTAAAATTTGCTTAATTTTTGATGTTTCAAAATAGATGACAAAATTAAGTTTGGATAGTCATATAATACTTATTTCACACTTTTTTCGTCGTACATAATTACAAAATTTGTGAACAGTGACGTGCCCAAAATATTGTGTCAAAATATTGTGCTATAGGTTTGAGGATTCGATGGCACGCGTGCCATAGGTTCACGATTCCTGTTTTAGGCTATTGATTTTATTGTTTTTTTTTTCTAAAGTGCGACAGTCTTTCACGGTTTAAAGTTTAAAAAATTTAAAGGAGTAAAAAACATTTGCTCGCATTCTCAGTTTGAACGCAAATTTAGGGTTAATGGGGCGGAAAAATAAGTTAAATGTCCTGGGGCGCAAAATTTCTAAATACGCCTCTGTATATGAGTCAGATCTGTGTCATATATATACCAGCCGGGGGGCACTAGCGGATAGTGAATAAGCAAGCGGGAGCGGGGTTATGACTCTATTTTTTTTTGTGCTTCTTCTGGTGCCCCCCCAGACGTGATGCCCTAGGCAATTGCTTAATTTGATTAAGGGTTAATACGTCACTGATTATAATGCGCACCTTGTAATGATACAATATGTAAAATCTTGATACAACTTGAACCAATGTAACAACCAAATGTAACGTAACATAACCACGGATAAAGTATATATCATTATTGTATTTCGAAGTCAAATTTAAGTAATGGTCTGGGAGGCTGGGCGCTGATACAAATAGAGAACCCTATTATTTATAGAAAAATAAAGGGAAATCAGGGAATTAAGGGACCCTAAAAATAATCAACACTTTAATTAGTATTATAATGTAATGCTCAAAGGCGAATCTAAAACGTTACATTATAAGCGAATGTTCCTCAGTCAGGGAGGTAGTATTGTAATGTAATGCTCAAAGTCGAATCTATAACGTTACATTGCGCAATTACATGGATGCTCCAGGTGAGGAAAAACCTCAATGTGTTCATTTATACGCATATACCTACTTTGCAACTAACATGATATCGAAAGTGGATTAGAAAAGTACTAGGAAAATGTTACAATGTTTGTACTCGACTCAACTCTATCCCCCTTAGGCCCTTACTAATAAAACATATTTACACAATGGATAAGCTATACAACTTTTGTCCTTGTCTGTCAAGCAACTTTTGCAACATAGGTATAACACAAGGACGAAACATTGTGTGGCTTATCCACAAATATTTTTATTAGTAAGAGGTTAGGCTATTAAGTTTATGTAATGATTTAAGCGGCATTACAAATAGTTTACCCCCGATATTCATCCCTCAACATTTTGCCACAGTAAAATAAATCACACGTATTAGTATATCCTTTGTCGGTGGATCTTATCTCGGATACCCTAATATGGGATGACAAACTTACCTTCATACTCGCGCACAATGCGCCGACGTTCTGTGCGGACGCCGCTTACACCGACGTGTAACTTATAGCCAGTGCATCATAATATACCTACATAGATCAATGATTGGTCTCAGCGCTCGACTAGATACCGCACTAGATAGTAATAATAACAACAGCTCCTCACAACAACTCTAATGTGCGTGAATTCGTTATATACGTACATCTAAAAGGTCCAGTCTAGTGCGGTCCTACCGCACTAGACGGAACTGCACTTCAACGGAACTGAGCGACACGTCGCATATATTTTTGGTAAGCCGCACTTGGACTGCAGCGGCGCTACAAAAATATATTCAGTGGCAACCTCCAAGCAAGATGGACGACGAAATTGAAAAGGTTTTTTATAAATAAGTACCTACATATCTACAAGCTAAATAATTTTCTGTATGAAACCCATTAACATTGGAGAGGTCGACGTTCATCCACAGCAAAAAGAAATAAATTAACTTAACATTTCCTCCTATTTCTTGAGCTATTTAATAATAATATCTATCTATGGACGCTTTTACACCACGTCAATCTGGTTCCGTGGTAAATTCTCGAAGAACTTGTGTTACGGGTACCAGACTACGCAAATATATTTATTACTTTTATACTATACATATATTTAAGATTATTATTATATATGTATATATATATGTATATATATATATATATATATATATATATATATATATATATATATATATATATATATATATATAGCGTGTCCCGACACCTATATCGGAGCCTTTAGTGGTCAAAAATATGGAATTTTTATCGACAAATTGCCCCTCAAATTTTATTTTTCTCTCTAGTACTAATTCCACCACCACTACTCATGTAAATGTCCTAGGAACATAAAAAAGGTCTCATTTGATAGCTAAATATGTGGACAATAATTCACAGTTAAAATGTTTTAATTTTCTTTGAACAGAAAAACAAAAAAAGGTAATTTAAAAAAATATATAGTTTTTTTTTGGTGAATTTTTTAAATTATTTGCTTTTTGTGAAAAATCTAGGCCATTAACCTGCTTGTTTTTTGTTCTTAAACGATAGAAGAGGACGTTTGCTAAAATAAAATACAAACCCCTTTACTTTTAGTCCAATAGTTTAGAAGTTATAACAATTTGTTGGTATCATCTCAGGCAGGGGGCCAGCCAGTCGTCTTTTTCAAATTATTATAACTACTTATTATTTGTTCTACAACGATAGAAGAGGACGTTTAATAAAATAAAATACCAAACTCCATTACTCTCAGTGCAATAGTTTAGTAGTTATAACAATTTGAAAAAGTCGACTGGCTGGCCCCCTGCCTGAGATGATTCCAACAAATTGTTATAACTTCTAAACTATTGCACTGAGAGTAAAGGGGTTTGTATTTTATTTTAGCAAACGTCCTCTTCTATCGTTTAAGAACAAAAAACAAGCAGGTTAATGGCCTAGATTTTTCACAAAAAGCAAATAATTTAAAAAATTCACCAAAAAAAAACTATATTTTTTTTTTAAATTACCTTTTTTTGTTTTTCTGTTCAAAGAAAATTAAAACATTTTAACTGTGAATTATTGTCCATATATTTAGCTATCAAATGAGATCTTTTTTTTGTTCCTAGGACATTTACATGAGTAGTGGTGGTCGAATTAGTACTAGAGCCCGGGTTGTGGTTACCAAAAAATAAAATGGCTGCCATTTCACAAACGTGAGAGAAAAATAAAATTTGAGAGGCAATTTGTCGATAAAAAATATATATATAATACACATAATAAATGCACATCCATGACCCATTAACACAGAAAACTTTATGTCCCCTGGTGGGATTCGAACCCGCGACCTCCAGCTTGAGTGCCAACGCACTAACCATTGAGCCACAGAGGTCGTTTCACTCCAAAGTTTTTTTTTTTTTCATAAAAGTGGTCATGTACTTTTTATGTTAGACGTCATAATATTATTATGTCTCCGGATACTGGCTCACGAGTACAATAAATTTTATTCATCTATCGATATTTTGGACGAACGATTATCGCGCTCCCTAGTAACTCGGTTGACTGACTATGAAAATGAAGTTGGCCAAACCGAACTGCAGTTAACTGCAGGTCGCGACCCTTTTGGTCAGTTGATCAACTTTGCCGCGCGGTTCGCTGCAGCAATGTAGTTCCGTTACCGCTTAGTGCGTGTTATCTCATATAATTGCATATTAAGTATATTTTGACGCGTGTCGCTCAGTTCCGCTGAAGTGCAGTTCCGCCTAGTGCGTTCGTACCTTTACACTAAGATTTCAATTTGACGGGCTCGGACACGCCGTCTTGGGTGTACTATTGTTGCCGCATATTCGAAATACGCCAGCGCGGTATTTTCTCGAGTGCCGAGACCAATCATTTATATATGATAATATTTAATTTAATTAAATGGTGAAGCGAAAACTTCTGACCAATCTTTAGGAAATATTAGACAAACGGAGGAGTATGAAGTTTTGCATTGTTAAAGCTTATGTGGAGGAAGGTTTGCAGAAAGGTGATCGCGGCAAATGTGCGATTACTGCGGGTTTTTCTGTCTGCGCGCAAGAAATCGCGGTCAACATCTATTGCCGTTACGGTGTAACATACATCCACTAACCATAGTTACCGGAATCTCGAATTTTCTAAAGAATATATTTATGTATTCTTTGAGTATGTCGATGAACATAATACATATGAAATATTTTCTACACACGCCGTTTCCTCACATCGTCAGAAATAAAACCATAAAGAACTTTTATGGTCCAAGAATTTATTCAAGCTAAGAATTTACATTTTCAAAAAATAATTCAAGCAGAAAGTTAGCTGAAGAAAAAAAAACAGATTATGACACGTTTGCTAACTTCAATACTGCTTACATAATCTGCCATTTTGCTTATTTAATTGGCAGCGGCCGCCATTTTGCTACGTTTTTTTTTACCCGACTGCGCGACGCCAAGGAGTGGTAATGT